>CM035594.1:59703957-61066394 GCA_020423425.1 Chrysopa pallens
CAGAAATTAGATTCGACCATTATAAATAATTTAATCTCGCATACCACGATAAAATAATGAAATAAGCATAACAATTTTGAAATATGAACATTTTTAATTATTTGTGATTTAAATTATTTGTTGAAAATCGATTATTTTATCTTTTGATTGTTCATTCGTGGAATAGTAATAACTATTAGTCGTGGAATAGTAAAACTTGGAAAGGGCGCAGACAAATTTTTTTAGGTGTCCAAAAAAATAGAGTTATCTAAAGCTTAGAGTCCAAGTTATCTAACTTCAAAGAGACATGGATTATCATAAGTGAAACTTGTTGGGTTTTAGAATTTTCAATTAAATACCTTCTATAAGGGTGTTTTCTAGAGTCAACTATTGGGTTATGAATATAATGATATGATCTTATACATTGATTCAAATATAATTATATTTTTTTTAGCTATGATTAATAATTAAATTTAAAAAAGTGTTAATTATGCTCCAAATTAGGTATATAACAATTTTCTATGTTTATTTGTTAATTTTCCAATAAAATTTTCTTTGAGTTATTTAGTATAAGTGTAATTACTTTTATTACAACTTATAGTCAAGAAAAATTCAACTTTAATATTATCCATTGTTAAGTATCTTAAAAAAATATATTGTTCAATAATTCAATTCTTTTTTTTTTTTAAATTGTAAATACGTTTTACCTTTATAGCAGCCGTTTTTCAAACACAAAAATAAAATTCAAAAAAATAATACCGGTTTAACAAAGAATCAATATAATATGCAGCACAATAAATACGTTAAAATTCAAAAACACCACTTTTTTTAATAATATAAAAATTTTGATAAAATTGTATCAAATTAAAAACACTATATAATTTTATATGAATTTAATTAATAATCAATGAACTAATTAATATAATATAATATATTATGATTTAATAATTCACTCTTATAATTATTAGTTGATTTTTGTAATAATACAAGGTATATATTATTATTGTTATTATTGAGTTTGATACACCACAAGATGACTAAGTTGACCGTCATCTATACATAAGTATAATGATTGAGCGCGGGCTACAACCACCAGTGGTTTTGTATATCCCACTATTGTGTTAAGTGTGCAACTATAATATCATTGTATCAGATTATTTTATATACTTTATAACAAAACAAAAAAAACGCTGCAAATAATTTATACAAAGGTTTATTTTGCTCAAATCAATGCATTAATGAGCGAAAGTATATGCATGGTACTCATAGGTTACGAATCTGATTCATCTACCGATTACAATAAGGTTTACGGCTGACGAACATTTATTAGAATTATTTGCAAAAAGGTATGAATTTATGAAGACGTGCGTCTTAAATAGCCAAAAAAACAATGAGCAGAGATCATAACCCGACAATTGAGAATTGTTATGCTTATTTAACTTCCCATTCGGAAGCTGATGGGATTGCATCTAGTCCACTTGTTTTCACTTGCATTTAAAACTTAAGAATATGGCTGAGTTTGTTTAATTCAAATGAGAAAATTTATTAACAAACAAACAGTAATAATTTTTTATCAGATACTCAATAAAGAAAGCTACTTTGAAAATTGTCCGCCATCGTACTTGTGAAGTTCAGCACACAGTTTTCAACAATTTTAGAAATATTATGAATAATATCTATAAGGCCCACATTGATGCACTAAATTTTTGTATGATACAATCTTGTTGCTTAAACGTACTCAATAATGCGTATTGATTAATTTGTTATTTAGCAAAATTTTGGACTACTGTTTAATGACCACTAAACTAATATTAGTATAGTTTCAATTTAACAGCCCTTTGTGGTCACACTAAACATCCAATTTGTTCCAGGACTAAAAAACTGTTGATATTCTTATCAAATTTGCATAAAACATAAGTAAAAAATAATACAATTAAATGTAAAAATAGCGATGCAATTGATCTATAAGTGTAAATGCAGAAGCATATACGCAGAAAATAATAAATTGCTAAAACTTTAGGTAGTCAATGAACGCAGATGTTAAGGAATTTTGATCCAAATTATTTAATCGATTTTATTCTCAGATAGTTCGAATTTTTTAAAAAGAAATTATTATGCGGTGATGGGTTTTTTAAACCACTTTTTGTCTGCTGATTCCATCGGACCAAAAATATGAATCATCAAGACTAAATTTTCTTTTAAATTGAGAAAACAATAATGGTATTACTTTGTTGATACATTCTGAATACCTTACAATAGTTTATTAATATAATATTATTGAATAAAATAGTAAAATAAAATAAAAATTGTATGTAATTTCTTAAAAGTGTATTGGTTTGGTATTAAAACATTAAAAAAAAAAAATTTTTTTGTTTTTGTTGTTTATTAATAGGCTTTTTTCTGTGCGTACTGTTGGGTTTGTCTTTACGTATAAAAATGAAAAGTGAAATTAAATAAAATATACTTTCGAATGGGCCGGGTCATCTTCAATATAGGTGGAAATAATTCATGTATGTTTCTGCTACAGCTATTTTTAACGAAATAGATACCAATTAACAAACTTTTTTGTTTTTGAAAAGTATAGTTTATTACCTGAAAAACACTTCTATGCTATCATAATAGAATAATTATTCACAATTGGCGCATATTTTTATTTATCTAAACACGAACAAAATAATTTCCACGTGCAATTAACTTAAATGGCGTTAATATTTAAAATAATTATAAGGAAACTTTTAATAAAATCTTTTTGCTAACTTTTCGTCATTTGATTCTTATTTTGTGCCTATTTTAATACAATTTTTATCAATATTTTGAAGGATCAGCATTAAACTTTTCTCTTTCAAAAGAAATCAATTCTTTATAGAAATTAGGTTTATAGCATCAATAATTGAATTATTTTTATGAAATTATGTATTTCCGACAAACATCCTTTACAACAAGCTACAAAGATTGTGTAACTTAAGGATAATTGTGTACATTAAGGACAATATACATTTTTTTTTTACTTTTCATGTAGATACTCAAAAAAATATATAACAAAATTTTATGAATTTGGTAAACGCAATCTTGACATGCAAACGGTGACCGCGTTGTACAGTTAAAACGCATAAAAAAATTTCTAAACATAAAAGAAACTTTTTTATTGAAGAGAGCTTTACTTTGTGGAAATCCATGATAATGACTGAAGAAAACTTCAAGGATATATATTTTGCATTATTCCACTATTTATTTTATTATTTATTAAAAATTAATAATTACGTCGTGACATGTTTCGGTTTGTACAACCATTTTCAAACTGTGATCACACAGTTTGAAAATGGTTGTACAAACCGAAACATGTCACGACGTAATTATTAATTTTTAATAAATAATAAAATAAATAGTGGAATAATGCAAAATATATATCCTTGAAGTTTTCTTCAGTCATTATAAAAGAAACTTTTGATTTTGACTTCATTTTCATGTCAATATTGTGAATATAAAATTTTATAAAATATGGATTTGTTATTTTTAGTTATTTGTGCGCAAAAATTAAAAATAAAACATATATTGCATTAGAGGCTATCTTAATTATAGAGGGCTCATTTTTTATGTCAGTTCCTCTTGTAGATAAACATTGAGAAATAAAACATAAGTGGAAAAAGCGCTTAACATGTTGTTTTCCTACCTAAGAACTAATGAATATTTTGTTTCGAATAATTAAAAATAATGTACACTAGCTTTATGACCCACAAAGGTAATTAATATAAAACTTCACACAAATATAATAATAACAAATACATAATTGTTAATTATTTATTATTTAACATTTATTAAAATAACAACAAAAATATTTAAATGACGCATACGACGCATTAATTATTATTTATTTTACTAAAAATTCATTATTTAGTTTCAATGAAAAAAAAAAAGTTTATGAATCATAAGTTTTATAATTCTTCTAACTTTATGTAATGTTTTTAGAATTCAATAATAGTTTTATGTTGATTTAAATCTTATTTGGAATTTGAATAGATTGTTGAATGGTAAGTTAAGCTGAATTTTTTTTACATCATACTTGAGGTCAGACATCACATTATTCGTATACCTACTACAGTATAAAATTGAATTTATTTCAATTTCAATGACGAATTTTGTTGCATTCTTAATGTTTTGATAAAAATTTCCGTAAAGCTAGTGTTTTGTTTTAATAAATACAAAAATAAAAATCTTTTTAATTGATATGACATTGAAATATTTATAAAAATAATAACAACGTTGCTAAAATCAAAACTGCACATCCGATAGGATTTCCGTAATTCATTTTAAGATAAAAATTATCCAAATTTAATAAAAAAATGATTATCTAAACAACAGGTAATTGAAATTTTGGTGGCGTATTCTAGACAAAAAGAAGTGAGCTTCAATTCATTTAGTATGCAAAATCGGTTCATAGGGTCCAACGGATCCATGATTCAACTTTTAAACCAAAAAGTTTTAATTTCAGTTTAGAATAAAAATTCACAATAGAAATAATTGTATCTTTCTTTTTGTTACTCTATATTTATAAATCATATTATTGTTTGAATCAATATCGCCCAAGGTCTGGTCAATGATGAGTTTTCATAATAACATAATCAGTATAAATTCCCTGAAGTCTATTATTAAGAATTAATTCAACAAAAGTACATCGGATATGTTTATTTATAATTAAAAATCATATTGACAGATGTTCAATCAACAATAAATAATGGACTGTCAATACTGTAAAAGGAAATTTTTTAATAGGAAATTAAACAATCATTGAGATTAAAATAATAATTAAAGTTTATCTAGAAATCTTTCCCATAAAATTTTGAAGATCATATGGCCTTCCTTCATGTTCATATTAAAAATAGTGGGGAGTTGGATATTTTTGATTTAATAATAACTTGAAAAATACAGAAGCAAAGAAAAATATTAAAATCTTAATACATATTGGAAACAGTAGTTTAGCTTTTATCTAATAGTCCAGGTTCGATAATTTATGAAACCAAAAAAAAAAATTATAGTATGATGAAACTAATTGGAAACGGAAGATAATATAACAAAAATGAAATGAAAAATAATTTACAGGCGATTTGAGGTCGAGATTCAATGCATCACTAATTTATAAATATTAAAGCATTCCTCTTCATTCAGTAATACAAAGCTTTGTCTACGGAAGCAAAAAAAAATTGTTTAAAAATATTTTATTGGTACGAATGTTTTTTCTTTTTTAAATATAAAAATATGTTAATCTCATTTTAAAATCGAACAAAGAAATTTTATATAATCTGATTTACACTTTATGAGTCAATTTAAAAGAATGTATTTTTATATATTGTACTTTAAAGTTACAATAATATATTGTTTATTATTTTAAATAATAAATTTGAAATGTTTCTAAAAACATAAAAATTTTAAATTTAGATTTTTTTGTGAGAATGAAAAAAAAAAATGTTCAAATCAAAAAAATTGATTGGCGTTACAAATTTTAATTTTTATACACTTCTGGGCATGGGTTTCTAAAAAGTGTTAAAAATTACGATATTTTTATTTAGAAAAAAATTTAACTTTTTATTGAGAATCTCTAGGTGACGAAAAGTATTTGATAAATTTTGAATACGATTCGTTAGAAACAAAACTTTGAAATTTGATGACAGTTCGGGATTCGAACAGAGTGGTTCGTAGATAGAAACGCAGTAAAATATATCTCTGTTTCCTTCTGTAAATATTATTGAATTGGAAAGCAAAAAACAAAAGATTTCACAGTCAACTAATTATGTATTCGTCATGTTTTTCTTGCAGAAAATAGGCAATAGAATTTAAAATCTATTTTTACAAATTCATCCCGTTTTCTATCGATTTATATCTATTCAAATATACCAAATTTTTTCTTCCTGCAAGCTAGGAATATTTTTTGTATGCATTGTGAAATAATCAGAAAAAATTGGCAAAATCTAACTACTCAGTTCAAAAGTGTTTTCGCGATTAAAAAAAATTTTTTGTGGTACGACTGCAAAAATTTGTATAAATTTGGTGTTTTGGAATTACTTGAGTAATTCTGTGGCACTCATTCACACGAAAGCACATAAATCCACAATTAATAAACGGATATTTATCAATTTGTGGTAAATAATAATAGAGATATTCAGGGTGGTCCCGATTCCCAAATTGTATGCAACTCATTCGTTGAAAACGTACCGGGCATATAGATATTTAGGTGAGCGTATTTGTACATTACGAGGAACTTATGTGTTCAATATTAGCAGTCTCTTTTTATTGCACCCCCTAAACTAGAAAGACAGATTTTTTTGCAATCGATTTGAAATGGTGTGATCCTGAAAAATAGGAAAGACTTATGTTTTCTTTTGAACCACCTCCTCCCTCTTCTGTAGGTATAAATCTGACAGAGCTCCTAGTTTATATTGTAGCCAATTAGTTGGAAATCTTTTAAACATTTTAGGATAGTTAAGTCAGTATTTGAGGCACAAAGAAAATCTACCTAACCTAACCTAACATAAAAAACTATTTTCATTTGAAAAAGGACCCTTATATTCAAATCAAAACAGGTGACTTATTACTATAAAAATTAATTTTAAGTAATTATATTAGATATTGTTTTAGCGGTGGGTAGAGAAATATTGACACTCCTAAATATATTAATGAAATTTATTGTAATTTTTATCGCACTACATATTTCAAAAACTTTATTACATATATAATATGACCTTTTAATTCAAGTTAGTAGTCATCGTGTGGTATAACAAATTTATCGCAAAATTTATTATTTAACATTATGACACCTACTGCTATGTTCAGAACCGTAATACCAGGAGTATATTTCTAGAGCACACCAAAAAAGTTTAGAAATAATTGGAATATTGATAATAGTATTGTCATTTATTTATTTTCCAAAAAACGCACCAAATTTTCTGTCTTATTTAGTATATTTTAGGTAAATTCAATCTCAGGCGAGCTGAGATGCTTATTAGCAATACTTGTCTACATGGTAGTAAGTTGTTTCATGGAAGGATTATCTATAAAAAAACTGCTTCTCATTATTATATATAAAGTGGCAAAAATACCACCCTATTTTATTAAAAGTTTTTGTGAAAAGTGCCACAGCAAAGCGTGACTGGCTACGCTAGTATTATTCTCATTCAATCTGAGTCATATATGTGACTTATAACTATCCTTTGATATAAAAAGTAATTTATTAATAGTCTATTAATAAAGATTTAAAATAAAATTATGAATTTTCTTTTGAAAGTCGATACACTCATAGGCAGTCTGTATGTAAAATACTTAAAATAATAAAATATTAAAAAGAATAATATTCATTTTTAAATTTATAAATATTGTTATAACTTATACGATTAGTTAGTAGTGCTTGTAAAAAAAAATTATTAAGTTCATCGACTCTTTAGAATTGGCAAACAAATTTCAATAAAATGATTAAATGATTTATTATTTTATAAATTTATTCGTATGGGCATATTTCAATTTGACATGGCCGAAATTCGACAGATATTATTAATAGTCAGTCATTCGTTTTATATCTTTCAACAAGCATAAGGTTGATTTTGTATATTTAAAACATCATATTGCAAATTTTTACTTCATAGCAAACATAGTAATTTAAATCACAGTACGCATGAGTGATTGATTTTTTTGAGATTGAGATACGTTTAATCTGGTAAAATTATGCATGTTTTTTTCCTAGCTTCGATTTATAAAAGCAAAATATTCTTTGTTTTATCCGCATACAATTTTTTTAATATGCTAATTAGAATACAATTAATTGGGTTGATGATGTTTCAAAGCAATATACAAATTTAATAAATATTAACAAACTACAAACGTTTTATAGAACATAATGCGTTATGTTCGTGAAGTAGTAATTATATAAACTTTTTTTAAATACGAATTTTTATAAATAATATACCTATAAATAGAAAATATATATCGCGAATTTGGTGACATTTCACAGGCATAATGTGCCCTTTAATTATTAAGTTTAAATTTTTTAATTTTCTTAAGGACAGAGGAAATTGATATCTTAGTTTTACTATACGTAAAACTTAAAAAATGGCGAATTAACGAAAAAATGATAAATCAGGATTATGATTGAAGTTCATTATAATTAACACATGGCATAACGTATCCGGGTATTTATTATTTAAAAAATAAACTTTTCAACGAAGCTGCATACAGGATTCGACTACTCAACCTTTTGGACATTTTCATTAGTTTATAGATAAATTTTCATTCAATGAAAATAAGCTTTGATTTTGACGCCAAAACTAATATAAAAGCAAAGGTATTTTTATATACTTCAATACTTGTTTACGATAAAAGTAAATATTATTTTATTTTATGTCCACTTAAAACTTTCAATTAAAACAATTTTTAATGTCAACGTAAGTACTGATTCATCAAAAAAAATTTAGTACAATATTTACAATCCGTGCCTCTTGTGTATTTTAATTCTATTATCGTTTTAGTACAAAAAAAAAAAATAATGATGTCATTTTTTTCTATTTCATCAGTCAGTCCATCGACACTTTTAAAGCACCGATGATAAAAACCACAAAATATTTATTTTAAACGTAAATTTAATAATAATTTTGTATATAGACTTTTCATTTTGATTATATATGTATTTAGTCTGGGTACTTCTTTCATTACTTCGCTTGGTTCAGTGATTGGGACATAAAAGTTTTGGATTAAACGTTACATTCAAAGTATTTATTTTTAGTGATACTAAGTTACTTTAGCAACTTTTATTTTAAAATTCTAGTAATTCTCAGATTTCTCTAAAAATCGATCATGTGGTACCAAATTCACTTTAGTTCATGTTTGGCTTAACGTGAAAATTCAAGTAAAGGTAGCAATAAAATACTGTTAAATCCAATTAAAATAGTTATTATTTCCTAAAAACTACATATTTGGCAAACATTTAATACTTCAAGCATTATTGTAGAGAGTTAAGAGGTAATTCTTATTGCTGACTATCTTATCATAAGATACTGATCAGTTATTAATTATGTTATCTAAATTCAAATTCATTATTATTATTTAAATCAAATAATATTCCTAAGTTATATCACAATTTTTTTTCAATAAACAATCACATTGTAAGGAAATTCAAAAAATTATAACGATTGATTGAGATGAAAAGTTAATATGCATATCCGTATCCGCGGATAAGGTAGTCGGCTATAAGAATTACCACTGGAAACAATAATGGTTGAAATATAAAATTTTTGCCAAATATGTACTTTTTAAGAAATTAAAACTATTTTAATGAAACTTAATAATGCCAAAGACCTCCTGAAAGTATACGGATGTTTTTTTTTATTGCGGATATCCGCGGATACGGATATCCAGTTCATCTCTGACATACATGTAATACGTAAATATACGTACAGACAAACGAAATGCAAAATAGACCTCATTTCGTTAGGTCAATTATACTTTACTCAGGTATTTTATTGCCCAGTATACACATAATACACAATATAATATTTACGAATGCTAATAACATAATTACAGTTCATAAAAAAAATGTTTTTATAACAATTTCATCATCACATCACAGTTAGACAGTGATGATGATTATGTCAGAAAAACTTCATAAAAATATTACTTTTTTATTTACTTATTTTAATGAGTTTTATGAAAATAGCATCTTTATTTTTGTGCAATATTTGTAAATACCAAAACTATTGATTCAGCAATTTATAAAGCATTCTTCTTTGTTCACGTTGAGAATAATGATATTTTTCATATTCTACCCCCGTTTTCATATTCTACGTCCTCATTTCAATCAACCAGTTAGAAAAAGATACTAGTAGGGAACATTTTGAATTAAGATATACATTTTTAGTGTAATAATTCAGCGTTATAAGAGCGTGGACGCATTCAACAAGGAATAAATTCAGAACTAATGAAAATTTTACGGTAAAAAATCAAAATAGAAATAATACTTCAAAATTTCCTACTAGAACCTCAACGGCTATGATAAAAAAATTTTCTTTGCTCTTCCATATTAAGCGACGGAACTGATTTTCTACTGAAATCTACATTGCATGAGTAAGCAAAAATCACTTACCTTCACAATTAACACAATTGCATTCTGACATAGCAATTGTGGTAAGAATAGCTCAAATATGAAATATCCCGATGTTGCCTGATCAATTTTTGGTCCCATCTTTAAAACACCCCCTGATTTTTTATTTGAACTTATAGACCTGCCCTCGTACAAGCAATTTTCGTATTATTAAGTTCAAAAATTAGAGGATGTGGAAAAAAGAAGTATATAACATGAAAATGTAACTTTTTTATGAAAAATTCTTTTTAATTTTTAATATTTCGGATTCTTAATATTTGAGCTATTATGAACACAATTATCAGAATTCGGTGTTCAATTTTTGCGTACTCAAGTACCTCCAGATCCTCTACCAAATCAAACTAAATCTTACTGAAATTATTTCAGCTAGTAGCATAAGTGCCTTAGCCATCTGTAAACTAATAGTATACTCCTCTTTTTTGACGAAAATTACATAAATAAATTTCTTGACTATGTTATAATTTTTTAAATGGTGTTGGTGGTTCTAATGTCTTGTCTTTCAGTATATTATTGAACAAATCCATATAAATTTGTGCGAGGGAATTCGGCGGTGACACCGTTGAATCTTCATTGTGAAATAATTCTTCTTGTACGAGAGGCTTAAGAATTCAAATCTTCGGGAATATGCTTTCCAAAAATTTTAAAACCAATCAAAACCAGTCTAGTTTATTTAAGATTATTTATTCAGTATAGATATATATATTTTTTTAAATCGTATGATTTTGTATATAAATGTTTTATGTTTGTACCAAACTGAATAGTCGGATTGAATCTCTTATAAAAATTAAAAACTCGCCAGACAACTTTGAGAGAACATTGCTTTTAATACGTTTGATCAAATACAGACAATAAGTATTATAAAATTATACGTTAAATGAAAAAGAAACAAAAAAATCAAACTATTTCATTTACAATTCATGTAATATTTTAACACTAATAAATTTTATTTATCACAAGTGCGTATTACTTTACACATTTGAAGTGTTTCATAATTTTAATATACTTATGTTAAATATTATTGTACAATGATTTTACATCAGGAAGAGTGAATTGTCTCTCTGTCATGTGCTCAAACTAGAAACACTACATCGATTAAGTAGCTGGTTACAAAATAGAATTTCCTGAGATTAAGTGTCTGGCGTCACTAGATCGATAAGTGCATGAATCAATCCAAAATCAACCCAATAAAAAACTAAATATGCTAAGTTGTTCTAATAATGTGTGATTGTCTCTTTTTTTACTACTTCATATTATTATCATATCAACACTATTTTTGAATTTTCAAGCATAATTAAGTTCTGAAATATACAAAAAAAAAACATATCATTTTGCTTTTTGTAGATTTATTTTTAAGATATTACTTGAAATGCCTCCTGGTATATTCTTAACTAACATGATTTTTATTTTTATTTTTTTAATTTATTTTAAGTCACTTTTCAATTTTATAACTACTAAAGTCATATAGTGACTACAGTGGGTATATATGCAAGCTATACAACAACAGTACACAGCCATCCTAGATGTTCACCATCCATATTTTGACCGTGTCTGTTGTTGCTTAGCTTTGGTGATCGGTTGAGATCGTTAATAACGTTACGTCAGTGGGGGGTCCTAATACGATTTCATTTGCCAATTTTTGTAATTTTTGGGTTAAAATTATCTTGTATACTGAGTTATTAAAATTATATGCAAAACAGTTTTTTTTTAAATTTTGTAAAGGCGTAACCCTAGAAAAAAATCAAATATTTTATTTCAAAAATTTAGCAGAACATTTTATGACGCAAAAATAATAATCGATTGCATCGACTGGCTTCGTTGTTTTTCACAGATCCTTTAAAATTCTACTAAGAGAACAATATCTAGATAACATTTCCAGCGATATGTCTGAAATTAGTCATCCAATCGTTAATTTAATGTTATTTTCGTATATCTGAAGATCATAGAAATCCGAAAATATATTCTTTTTTGAATTTTATTTTTACTTTTCACCAATGGGCATGTTTTGTTTACACCCCAAAAATATACATCATAATGTGGACAATTCCAAGATCATAAAACTTATTTTGGTATTGGCAACTTGTAAGACTTAACTGTAAAACAAAATGCAATTTGAACACATTATAACAATGTTCAATTATCTCTGCAGCTAAATAATAAACTGCAAAGAATAATTTAAAGTATAATTACAAAATTACAATCTAATACATTATCCAATAAATAGTGACATTAAATATCGATGAAATGAATCATAAGATACTAATAATGTTAATTATATATGAAATAAAATTTCCAAACAGTAATTTAATATAATAACGCATATTGGTTTTAAAATGTCATAGATAATCTGAGTAATGGATTCAAATCATACATAATTATTAATAAACTAGATGAAACCTTTTGAAAAATAAACTGAATATGTACAAATTATTGAAATGTTATTTTCTTGATACAGGTTGAGCATTTTCGGGATAGATAAAGTATTCACCGAAACCAAAATCAATAAATTTGTTCATATTCTGTATTATTATCCGACTTCAAAAAAGAAAATGATTTAAGAGTCTGCTTTTTTTTTTTTTAAATATTTGTTACATCAGAATGCTGTCATTTATTTTCTAAACTAACTCCATAAGATCTGAAGAAAAAATTGCAGCTCTAACTCAATCTGAAGAAAACATTGCAGCTCTAAAGTGTAGGGTGGTCTAACAAATTTTAACGAGGCAGTTATAGTTTATAATGTATTTTTAGTTTGGAGGTATCTGGCACTGGACATCGGCTATTCACAAATTAAAATATAAAAATAACCGATCATTTGCATTCGGATATTTAAGTTATGACTTATGAGACAAAAGATATTAAAGATAAATAGTATTAATTTTTTAAATTGATTATTAAAATATCAAATTGCAAAATTAACTAACGTTGATATATTAAACATGTTAATATAAAAAGTGGAATTCAGGTTGCAAGATTTGACCCGAAGAAACATATATTGCAAGATAAACAAAAGTTTGTAAGAACGACTTGAAACAAGGCTTTATACTGTATATTTATTTAGAAAGAAAATTTATTTAGTCTTTAAATATAATAATGACATCTAGCGTTTTTAAAATAAAATAAGAAAAGTGGATAATAATTAAGCCTACAATTAAATAAATTGTTTTTTTGCAATCAATGAAATCTCAAGGCTTTATAAATTACTCTATTTTTAAATATTTTATATAGATAATAAAACTAATTATAATTTTATACTTTTGAATAATCTAATTTCATTATTTATACCTTCGACGTATCTATTCTTGATGGAGTAATATCTGCAACGACTAATATCTGTGGGAAAATTCCAACAAGTAAATAAAAGACTTGTAGTTCAACTGTGCCACAATTTGAAGAGGAACGTTTTATATTCGCATTTCATTATTTATTTTTATTATTTGAAAAAAATTTTCCGTATGTAAATAACCATTTCTTGCAAGTGTTTAAACAATTTTGAGTTTAAACAATATAACATCCTGGTAACTTGCATTTATATCATCACTATAGGCTCAAAGAAAATTGCGTGAAAAATTAAGAATAGTTTTTGGTATTCTTAATTTGTTTCCTACTAGACTACAACGCAGCTGATTTATGATTATTATTTTTTAATTTAAAAATACACTTAATTCATTTGACACATTGTTTTTTATTTTATTTGTTTCTATTTTTACGCAGAGAAACTAAATTGAGGGTCACATATGTTTTATTCGTATAATATACGCACGCACAGATATACTCAAAGCCATAAATATTTCATCAAAGCCTAAAATAAGTGTTCAATATTCAATTAAATGAAATAGCAAAATAAAAATAAATTTTTATTCATTTGTTGGAATTAATAGATTTTAGTATAAACTTTGCACAATAAGAAGAATGATATCTCACAACGAGGTATGAAGAATTCCGATTTTAAAAATTCTTGTTTGTACGTGCTCCTAAGATCTTGAGGAACAATCAAAACCACAAATGTTTTGTTTTACTTTAAAAATTTAGAAAATTAGAGTAGTTCTCGCACCTCAAATACTAACGGTAATAAAAAATTTTAAAAATTACTAACATCTGTACGAAATCGTCTCGCGGGGGTTTTAAGGATCCCTGATCACGAACCCGAGTTCAAAAAGCAACTGAGGATGTTTTTAACCCCATTACACCTAGATGTAATAGAAATAAAACGACATCACTTGGAGTCTTTTGGTGTCTCTGATCAGAAATCAATGGTTTAAAAGCTACTGAGGTTAGTTCCAACTTCACTAAAACCAACCCTGGAAGTGACAGGGATAAGAAAATGATTTTAAATTAAAAATTTCGGAAATCTCCGGGGTTTTTGAATCACGAATCTAAGGTTAAAAAGCAACTGAAGATTGTTTCAACTCTACAAAACATTCCCTAGAATTGATATATGAATTATTCAATTTTTACTGGGGTTGATACAACAATTTTTAGTTGCTTTTTGCTGGAGAGACAATTTTTCGAGATTTTGAATTTCTAGGGGTAGTTTTAATGGGTTTGCAACTATCCTCGGTTGCTTTTAAACCTTAGATTTAAGACAAACACCCGAGAGACAAGTCTGATAGTTTTATTGCTATTTGTATCTATAACAATCGGACTAAGGTCAACACTCTAAATAATCCTCTAGCTGGTTCTCGGTGCTATAGTATTGTTGATTCGCTGCTCCCAGACAAATGTACCAAATAGCCCTTCTGGCTATCTGCCTTAGAATATGGTTTACAAAAATTCTCTTACAGACGAAGTGTTACCTACTTCTCGGGCATCAATTTTTAAATAAATAATCGCATGTTTGTCAACACTTGATTTTTGAGATGAAATTTTATTCATAGAATGATAATAGCTTTTCCTCAGACAAACATCTAACTTTCTTAAGCTTTTAATTATTTTGTTTAAAAACTACATTCTTACATATCAAACAACCGTATTAATACTTTTAAACACATGTTAGATAATAATAAATTGCATTTCCGTTTTCTATTATTTGCTTACATAAATAATTATTTAAATAATGTATATAAATAAAATTATTTATACAAATTAATTTAAAGTAAACTTCAATAAAATAAATGTTTTAATGAACCATTGGATTTTATACGCTGATTTTAATTAAAAATGTGCGAATGCATTGTAAGTATTATTAATATTATTAAAATAGGCGAATTTTTAATTGGAAAAAATTCGCTATTATTTATTTATTTTATCAATTATTTTCAGTTTGTTTAAAATATTTGCGGATCAAGGTTTTTTGTTGTTAAAAATATTTTTGGAATGTTCATTTATTTTATTTATTATCAAGGTATTTGATTAAATAACAAACAATGTTTGTTTGAAAAATTTAATTTTTGACATTATTTATATGATAATGTTTAATATGATGTATGTCGGAAAATGTTAACTAATCTATATATTAAAACAATTGATGAAAATTGTTCCGAGTCCATCCGGCGGTTCTATCGTATCTATTCTAAATATTTTCACTAAAATTCACTAAATATTAAAAAAAACGATAAATTTGATTAACATTGAATTTTAAGTGAACTATATAATTTTTATTTTATTTTTTTGACCACTCCAAGTTATTTTTATGTATTTTTTGACCACGAAAACGTTTTTAATAATATAATAATTGGCACACGCATTTTGATCATGAAAATTCGCACATCCTATTAAAAAAAAAATAATAATACCACCAGTTGGTTGAATATAAATTTGATATTAAAAATAAAATTTCAAAAAAAAAAATAAAATGTATATTTTTATACAATGACATATGTATGCTAAAGAATATATATTA
This sequence comes from Chrysopa pallens, assembly GCA_020423425.1. Taxonomy (NCBI): domain Eukaryota; kingdom Metazoa; phylum Arthropoda; class Insecta; order Neuroptera; family Chrysopidae; genus Chrysopa; species Chrysopa pallens. Next base: position 59,719,911 of record CM035594.1, read on the forward strand.
ATGTCATGATTTTTTAGCAAAGAATCAAGGTTAAAATAAACACTTTTATAATCATACTATAAAATTTACTTGGTACAGTGAAAGTGCTTAAACAAATGTCGTGGGTAGAATTTAGATTTGGGTAAATAATAATTATTTGACTATGACATATCAATGAGAAAGAAGTAAACATGTATTATGTAATTAAGTTTATTTACTGTTTGCGGAATTTTGGCCATTCATATGGTAATTATCAGTTATGTATTTCGAAACAAAGGTTTTGTCAAGTTTGCCGATAGAAAATTAGTTGAGGGCAATCAGTAGAGATTTTGAGCACATAAATTTGTAAAACTCAGGTCATCTTGGGCTACGACACTATATTCAACCACAGGTCTACATTCGACAAAAAACATTGAGACAAAGGTGAATGAATTTATTAACATAATAATTTGAAAATTTAGTATAATATTTTTATTTGCCACTCTGTATATTTTTCGATTTGAGTTATTTATTACTTTGGTGCAAAACCTGATACATAGTTAATTTAAAATGTCGTAAACAAAATTGTATTACGCCAAGAATCAGCGAAATTTAAGAATGCCATTGAAAATACAACAGTTTGTACATGATATGTGGTTTCTAAAAATGCATCATAGTACTCATAAAAGGAGAAATTTTATTTTAATGTTTGTGTTAATTAATCCCCTTTAAATTATCAGTAAGTAAATTGCTCCTTGTGTAATGATAATATTTATTATGAATTGTAGTTGATGATATGAGTTTAAATACCAAACTTCCAACCAAATCCTTAATTGATATCGGTGTTTTCACACTTTCAATATTATCAGATTACTATTTTCATGAAAAAAGTTAAGAAACATTTCAAATAAAAGTGAATTAAACAAATAATATTGAAATTCACAAAAATACACAAATAGGTACATTTTTACAAAGAGCTTTATAATAAACGAAATCTTCATTAAATTTCATTAAGATTAAATTAAATTTTAAAGACAATTCGTTTATATTTTAATTTTAAGAATTTCGATCGTTTCAGAATTCTGTCAAAAATCAAATCAAAAGAAATTATTCAGATAGTTTTTGCACAAACTTAACACCATAATCGTCGTTTAAACGTATAATTATGTAATGGCTGGCCACGGATTTGCTAACGGAATTCCTTTTGATAACACGTGTTAAAGCAAGACGCGTGCAAAACAAAAAGTATTATTTTAGTAAGAAGTGATGTTGGCAATATACATAAGAATTACTATGCTAAAAGGTTTTAGAAAAATTATAGAACACTTGTACCATTAAATACTTGGAGTGCATTTATTGTAGGTGTAATATCCATTACAAATACTTTATACATATATTAGGAATAAATATAAAATAGAATAATTGAAACAAATTGGCAAGATATTAAGTAAGTCACGTGTATGGCTCATTAACATTATTTAACGTTTCACTTACTTCAAGTAAAACTGTTTTACACGTAAAATGTTTATATTTCTATGGATAAAAATAATAATTATTGTTGATAATAGTAGAAAATTTTAATGATTCACAGGCGCTAAATATACTTTTATATAGAAATTCATTATTAAAATATTTGTTATTATCATATTTTTGAAACAATAACATTCAAAGAACACATTTTTGAAGATTTTTCTTTACCGGATTTTGCTCTTACGAATTTCGTTCTTTCTTTCATAATTTTCGTTCAAAGAAAGACTTTATAATTATAGACTCTGAGGAAGTCTTAAATTAAAACGAAACATCATAAATAGATGCATAACGAGTTTCATTTTCAACTTTCACTTAAGTGAAATATATATATATATATATACATATATATATATATATATATATATATATATATATATATATATATATATATATATATATATATATATATATATATATATATATATATATATATATATATATACATTCTTTCATTATTTTCTTACTGATAAATGTCCTTAAGTTTACAAGTCAACTATTGACATGTATTTCATTTAAGTGTTAAAAATAATCGTAGCTGAATGCAGACTGTAAAGTTTATTGATCCTTCGACTTAAATTAAGAACACTTATAAAATAATTACTAAGATTGTTTAGATATTTCTATCGATGAAGAAAATCAAACACTATTAAAACATTGCTTAATTTCATTATGCATAAAATCAAATAAAATAAAATGACTCAGATTTTACTACCAAGTATTATTTCCTCCTACAAGTATGTTACTGTAATAAAAAAAAATTTTTTTTTTAAGTTATTTCAACATTGTTTTAAAAGAAAACAAATTCAATGTGGATTATATATTTTAAAAACGAGCGATGTGGCCATTTTCCAATGACATCATTTAGTTATAAATAGAAAAAAGTATATTATTTCAAAATAAGATATTTTAGAAAAAATATTATTTTTGTCTTTTATATTTTAAAAACAGAACAAAATTAAAAATTGCTACTTCATAATAATTTTGTAAATAATTGTAAATATGTGATAATTAAGATTCTTACCGCCAAGGAACTGATTCACTCATAATAATGCCTTTTTGGTACAATGAGATAACGATAAAAACACTTTAAAAAATAATTATTGTATTTATTTTATGAAAAAAAAGCACATTCACTTCACTTTAAAAAAAAAAAAGAAAAAAAGTTAAATAAAATTTAAAAACTTGACTTAAAGTTAAATAGATTAAATGTTGTCCACCGCGCCTGGCCACTGGCTCACTAAGGCACTGATTACACATACATTATACTTAGAGCGTCGATCGTCGTCGCGACGCTTCTCTCACTTGAGTACATCGTCTCCCTAACCCCCTCAATGACCGATGCTTGCCCACGCGGTCTATTCTCAATGTCTTGTATATTTTTGGTGGTTTTTACAATGTACGAACAAACGATGAACACTGATGTGTATAGATTTTACTATACGATGTTCTGTACCGTAAATAATATTTATTAAATAAAAAAAAAATTGATTATATTATTAGAATAAAGTTTGTATAAAAAAAAATTTGAAATTATAATTTGGCAAAAGTGTTTGATTGCATTTATAATATTTTACGTCAGATTTGTATGATAAATCTTACTATTTATGGTTGTAAATATTATATATATAGATTGTAATATATTACACCGAGTGTGTATTTTCCGGTTCTGACCGAAAGTGTCTTATTCAAATACTGTCTCATTAGTACGAGATAGAGGATCACTCCAAACTATTGTTGGAAGCAGAAAGCGAATGTAAAGTATTGAACTGGACTTATGTTGCTGCGAGGTTTTGATTGAATTTTCGCATACCTGCGGAGCACAAAACCGAAAACCTTTGTCGCTTTGGGCAATGGCAAGGATATTTTTTTAATAGATAAAATTCGTAATTGTTTGTCTAAGATTGTGGCTTAAATTTTGACTTTAAAAGATGAGAATGGCGTTCAATTGGAAATCTGTTAAGAATCACAAATTTTTCTTATTGAAGGCAACAATTGAAAATCTCTTTTTATCTTTCCTTTCGCTTGGTAAGAAAGTGAAGTTTATCTAAGCGAAATTTATTTCGATAAATTCTCTTTTAGCTTCCTTATAAGTGAATTTATTCAAATCGCCTCAAAAATCAAAACAAAAAATGACATCAGGGGACAGTTTTATGTGTCGGGGTCACCAAAATCGAAATATGTACGTTTATATGTGTCAAAATTTTGCGGGACGATTCAACTTTTGTGTCGAACTTTTTCATGAAACATTTTTGCCACAATTTCTTTTCAAATATAGATGAATAACACGTTAATTATAATACATATCATTATATAATGTATTGTATTGTATTAAATATAATCATCAACCGAAAAAATTAGATGACTTTAATATATGGAAGTTCATGACTTTATAAAGCCACACCCATTACAACTTTAAAACTGTTTCGATTCGTTTTTAAGTCATCAAATGTCTGCAAAAATTTTGTATCCAAAATATGAAATACAGTTTTTTTTCTTCACACATGCGACAGTCACATTATTATGGCGCTATGCCCATTAACAATAGGTGAATAACTTATTATTTCCGCATTATTTAAAAAAAAAAATCAACACATTATTTGAAATTATTAAAATTGAAAACTTATTGGTCCAAAAAAATGAAGAGAAACAAAAATTATTGTAATAATTATCGATCCATACCCACAATACATTTGTAAAATTATTTAAAAAAATAAATAGGTAAAGTGTGTGTTTTCCAAAATTACACACGTTTAGACGTTTGTGTGGGCGCTTTTCTACACTAATTTTCACTTAACGATAACATAGTAAATTTTATATTTTTATTATTAGCATTTCCGTGTGTAGAGAGTGGATTTCAGTTGAATTTTAATCGAATAAATTGTAGATTTAATTTAATGTTTAGTATATCTAATATTTTATATTTACAGAGTGTGTCTATTTATTAAGCGATTTCGCAAAAAAGAAGGATATATCAATTCGACCTGTATGTAATATTATTGGAATTGTAAAATATTCGTATATGGTAGTCTACATGGTCTTTCAGAACAAGTATGACAAATTTTATAAATTTATGTATGTTTATATGAATATCTTGTTTGTAGACATATTAGAAAATTGAAAAAATAAATATATATTTGGTTTGCTTTAGGACCTTTTACAGGTATACAAACGACAATTACATATCTGTTTCAAAAATATTTACAATAGTTCAATTGTATCGTAAGATATTAGTTTTATTTTGGCCCGTATAAACAGGTGATTTTTCCAAAAAAAAGTAGTACGATGATCGCAGTTATATGAAATGACTGATTATAAAAAGTATTTTTTGTAATAAAATAATTTTTTTGTTTCATGAAAGTATTAGGCTGGATGCTCATTAAAACAAGTCATTGAAAAATACCCTTCTAAAAATTTTTCTATGGCTTAGTTATGATTAGTATATCAAGTTTAAACTACACAAAAATTGGGCCTTTTTCTTTTTCCGAACTCGTGAACTGTTTGATTGTCCCCACATGCCTCAAATTGATAGACAAATGTTTTTTGTTATTCTAGTAGGAAGATCATTCAATAACAAATGCAAAAACGATATTGCCCATCATGGAATAAAACCAGATGTCCGTTGTCCGACAACCAGATAATTATGAAAAATTCAAATTTTCATGTTGTTGTACGCCATTCAATTTTTGGAAACTAATTGAATTTGAACATTTTTTTATTTGCACTTAATTTAATGTAAAAATCAATTTTCTACTTTCCCATTGTATTTTCTACAGTTCCAAAAACGAATAAGCTATTTTTGTCGAGTACTCTTAAGATAATTAAATCCCAGACGGTTAGATTAAGTAATTTCTTGCATAAATAATACAATTGTCATCATAAAATCCGAGTATTTAGGTACTACAAGAATAACAAAACATAAAAAAAAAATTATATATGCATTTTAATTTTATCACATCACAAAATTATAAATAAATAAATAAACAAATTATAAAATGTTAATTTTAACACTAATGTGTTATAAATACATTGCACAATGTTTTTAAAACAACAAAGCAAAATTTAATAAATATCATTTCAATATTTTTAAATGTCTCCATGTTAGAGCAGGATTTGGATATACTCAACTATGCAAAAATCGAGTACCACATTCTATCAATATAATAATTGTGTTAAAAATAGTAAGAATTCAAGATCCGAATTTTGCGAACAATTTTTAGTTTTTTCGAACCACCTGTACTTTTTTGATGGATTTAAATTATTGCGGGTCCTTAAGGATGATATATATTTTAAAAATGAAAGTTTGGAGTCATTTTAATTATCGTTTTTGTAAACATGTCGTTATCGATCTATAAACAGTCAAAATACGCCATTTTAAAATATGGGTTACTCGGCTTATCCCGGATCTGTTTTTGAAAATATTCGATACACGTTATGTTTTTAATCTATAAATTTCTCTTTTTCATGATATATTTTTCATTTTCATAGAATTTTGGGTTTATGGTGACTGTTTTTCAACCTTTTAATGAAAACGAAAAAATTTTGTTTTCGTCCTATCAGCGATTTTGTATTATAAGTTCAAAAAATAATTCCAAAAGAAGCAAAATTCTGCGTATCGTCAAAAAACGAAAATTAAAAAATTTCTAATTGGACCCGAGTAAACTGTAAATAATATATAGCTCCAAAATAGAGTATTTTTTGTAGAAAAAATAGCTCAAAACTGTTAATTTTTCTCCATTTTACAAAAAAACGATTATTTAAATGACTCCAAACCTTCTAATGCATCAAAAAGGGAAGAGGCCGTAAACAACTTTGCTCAAAAATTAATCTGACAACAACCCGGTCCTTGATAATTAAGCCACCATAGTACAATTCCATTGACAGAATGCAGTGGTTGGTACTTGCATACTCAAGTACCTTTAGACCCTGTCTTGTTTCTACTCGTCTCATCTGCCACTTTGACCAGTAAATATATTATTAGTCTCTTAATAAATGTTGGCATAAAATTATGAATATATTAAAATAAATATATATTTTTCATTATTTTCTTCTAGTTATTATTATCATCTAATGTTCGTTTGAATTTTAAAAGTAAATACGTTAATGACTTTTGTTTGTATGAATAAAAATTGAAAATAATTGAAAATAACATATATGGGTCGCCCTCAAAGATTTTTGGGAGAATATCGTGTTAAAAAAGCTAAATATTATGTAATATTGGCAAGAATGCAAGCATAGTACATTCAATAGGGCTGATGGATATTTTAAAATGGATCGTTAAGGCAGATGATTAAAGAGAGCAACCAAAACCTCGGTATTAGACCCAGTTTTGCTTTTTCTGACATAAATATAGACAAAACTAAATAGTAAAACACTTCGTAGGTCTTCTTTATAATACTTCTGGAATAATCATATGAAGTTATAATCGAATATATTTTTATAACACTAGTTAAAATAGGGGTAAAATAGAATCATGTAGGCCTTATTCTAAGAATCTTAACCGATCAACATCATAGGTGATTATATCAATTTTTTATTTGATTTTCCAGTAGAGTGAACATCTTCCATGCATACATGATTCGAAAAATATAGATGCATGCACAAGCCCATCACAAATATTTGTATTCTATCAAATTACTAGCAGACCCAGTCACACTTTGCTGTGACAATTTTCACAAAACTTTGAAATATAATTTTCACATAGACTGTAAAAAAAAAACCGTATCTACCTTGCTTGCCTAGAAAAAGTTGATATGTTTTCTGCTTTACCCTGTAGGAAAATGGGTAAGGGAAAAACAAACTTGGTCGCCCAGGTACTTTCCATAAATGGTCGATTGCAGATAACAACTATCTCAATGAGTACAAAATACATGAATTAAATACGCACGTATGAGCTACTGGCATGCAATTGTAAAAAAGCGCTTATGAAAATAGGTCACAAAAAATTGACCCAATAAATCTAAATTTACCACCAGGTTTCTTACAATAGATTAAAACAAATAAAAGATAAAACAAAAGTAGACAATTGGCCCAATTTCTTTGTTACACATAAATTGACCATTATTCTATTGACATTTAATTTTATCATGTTTAGTTTGAGATTAAATGATGTGTATGAAACACAAATTAGCCTCACCCTTGGATAAATTATATTAAAGAGATAATAAAAGAAAATTTTTTTTTTTTCATGGCCGAGTAAATTTAACCTTCACATATTAAATTTACGTTTATTTTTATTAAATACATTACGTTAAATTACACTTAAATTATATCACATGAGAGTCTACTTTAACAATATTTTATTCATCATAATAATTGAAATTTTTACATGAAAAGAAAATAATTTTATCAAATTTATTTCTTTAAATTTTACCAGAAAATAAAAATTCATAATACGTTATTTAACATAACTTTTATTTAGTATGCTATTTATTATGTGAAAAAACAGAGGTAAAAGAAAGTAATTCGTTAGAGGTATTTTAATATTTCAAATTGGGCCTTACCTCTGTAAAATACTAAAAAGATAGGATAAACTATTGCATCTGATCCAATTTTCATAAAAAAGACGGAATTGGTTTCCATTTTGACGGAAATAACCTTGACTTGTGTCCCCATTACCAAGTTCGTTCAGGAAAAGTTTGTTTTACGTAGTTGCAAAATTTATAATTTTTTTTATGTAGTTGAAAAATATTTTTTATGCCATTCTATAGGAAATTTAATTCTTACTAAAGATAGTTTAAACATTTAAAATAAGGCAAATTTGCTCCGTTCTTCAAAATTCAAGATTAGATTGAAATTCAATTTTGGAGTTTTGATTTCTAAGGTACAATTTATCAAATAAAGCAATAAAATGTCTTTAACAAATTAGTTCAATTCAATTACATAGACAATATTCTATAGGCTGAATAAATTAGATTTAAAAAAATGAATTTCAGGAAAAAGTTCATTCTTATTATTTCTAATTGACAAAAGGAGAATAGGTTTTGATCCAAAATCATCAAAATCATTCTATCTCGACAATTTATTTAGTATATTTTATTTTTGAAACTTTTTATTTTGTTACTCTTTTTAATGTCTAAACTTATAGATTTTATTATTTCTTGCCAAAATTTAATTTCCGTTTATTTATTCAAAAATAACAATTCAATAAAATTTTTAATTAAAGTATATAAAAAAAGATAAAATTAATTTTAGTATCAAATTAATTTACAATTTAGAATCGGTATGAATGAGTTTGAATGGATTTGATTCACACTAAACCGGAAATATAAAATATTTTTTTCGATTTTTTTTTACTCATTTCAATTCAAAATTATTAACTAGCTTAAATCGTAATATTGTAATTTCGAATTATTTCAGCGGATGAGTGCCATCTAAGCAAATTGAATATGTAAAATACATCGATTTAAGATAGGCTAGTATCTTCTGGACCTAGCATGCATGAATATTAAAAAAGTTGGTTCATCCTCATTGAAAAAATATTTTATACCGTTGCCCCTTTTCTTCAAATAAATACACAGCCACAAAATTTGGTTGTTTATGAAATATTTAAGAAATTAACTTTTATTTGCGGAAGGTGCTAACAATGTTGGTTAAGGAAATAAATTGCAAAGAACGTCATATTGATCTTATAATGCTATTTCATTCTCTAAAATGCTATCAATTTTAAAATTCAAGGCAAGACAGTTTTGATCTCTATAAAAGTGTACCCAAATTAATATAAAAAATTGTAAAATCGCTCTCTTAAAAGAATAAATTAAGATAATTTTTTGAAAAAAACTATTTAATCAAAAAATCGTTAGTATCTAAAAGCCAGAATTTTCGAATCCTAATAATTAATACTTTAATAACATATTTATAACACCAAAATGAAATTTCAATATTTATGACATAAAATTTGCACAATTAAAATTTAAAACGATTAATTTACTTAGACTAAACATACCTGAATGTATGTTGTTGTTGAACATTATAAATATCAGAATTTATGCATTTATTTTCTTGAATACTTGGTAGTTTATTTAGTCCAGGCATTGAACAATTCATTGGAGATTCACTATAATTAAACACTGGTTGATTAAATATATTTTCGGTACTCTTATCAAAATATTGCAAGTTATTTTGACTAAAAGATGAAGGATTATTTTGTAAATCATGTTTTTCACTTTCAAAATAATGTTGGTTATTTAGGCTCATAGGTGCACCTGAAATTTCATTACTTGGTAAACTGTAGTTTGTAATATCGGTATTTTGGCTACTTTTTTGATTCATATTTGTTGTAAATTCATTGTTTTGTGGGTCGTTGTACGACCTGCCACAATCTTTAAAATTATTTTGATACATTGTTGGTTGATTTGTGATATTTGACAGATTATGATTTTGCCTATCGCATTGTTGAAATTTATTTTGGTTCATAGTTGAAATTTCATTATTAGCCAGACCTGAATCTTGTGTGTTGTAGAATTTTTGGGAGTTCTTATGGTTCATATTTATTTGAATTTCATTATTTGGTAGACAAAAATTTTGCCTATTGTCAAATTGATTTTGGTTCATACTCATTCGAGTTTCATTATTTTCTTCACCATAATTGTGCATATTGTCGAGTTGATGGAAATTATTTTGGTTAATTGTTGTCTGAATTTTATGATTCGGCAGATCAGAATGTTGCCTGTCGAATTGTTCGAAGTGATTTTTGTTTGTAGTTGTCCAAATTTCATTGTTTGATAGACCAGGATTTTGCCTATTGTCCAATTGTTGAACAGTATTTTGATTAATGGTTACTTGAAGTTCATTATTCGACAGACAAGAATTTTGAATGTTTTCAAATTGTTGAAAATTATTATGGTTCGTTGTTGATTGAATTTGATTCATTGGAAAATCACAATTTTGTCTCTCAAAATATTGAAAATTATTTTGATTTGAAGTCTGATGTCCTGAATAACAGTCTGCCTTTCCAATATTTGTAACATCACAATTTCCCCTATCAGCATATTGTAAATTACTTTGAGTAAAATTTGATTTATGGCTATTAGTTGGATTATTCAAGTTTGATTTATTATTTGGCAACTGTTTTTGACTCGAGGTTGGCGTAAAATTGTATAACATTTCCTGAGTTTGAAAATTATTTTGATTCGACATTGTCATTTCATTATTTGCCGTATAATAATTTTGTTGATTAGAACATTGCCAATTATTTTGATTTGGAATTTTATTTCCATTATTTGGATAATTATTGCTATATTCATCCAAATATGGTTGCCAATTATTTTGATTCGAATCTGTTTTAATATCTCTTTTCGTTATATTTCCAGAATTAATTTCTCTTTTATCCACATATTGAGAATTTTCTTGTTCCGAAAATGTTCTATCATTTGAAAAATCACAATTTTGTCTCTTAAAATAATTTTGTTCTGAAACTATTTGTACCTCCTTGTTTGGCTTATCAAAATTTTTACTATCAAAATACTGCAAGCTCTTTCGTTCTTCACAATTTTGCTCACCACATCCCGTAGCATCATTTTGATTCTCAATTATTTGTTTTTCATAATTTGGGTTCTCTTGGTGATTAAAATGTTGGAAATCATTTTGAAACGAAGTCATAATTTGATTATTTTGATCATTAAAATTGTCTTTGTCACACTGATGAGCATTTTTTTGTGTCCAAGCTGTTTTGTTTGCATAATTTACCATTCTAATCACATCATTAGGGTCTTCATAGTTTTTCTTATCCAATTGACTTGCATTACTTTGACTCCAATTTCCTTGTTTTTCCCTATTTGATATATTATTATTTTGGTTATGTAAAAATAGATTATTTTGATTTAAAGTTTCAATTCTATCAAAATTTTCTCTACCAAAATTTTGGAAATTATTTTCATACAAAGTTGTGTGTGAATTATTATTATTTTGATTTTCATAGTTTGAATTATCAAAATATTGCGAGTTATTTTTATTATTTTCCTTCTCTTTATACTGCTCGGAACCATTTTGATTCACAGTCGCGGCATTTTCCTCATTCTCAGCATCGAAATATTGTGAATCATCTTGATTTGAAATTCTTCTAACATCATTGTACGCATCAAAATATTGCAAATCATCTAAAGTTGAAGTTCTTCTGATTTCTTTATCGGACATTGCAAAATTATTTCCAGTAAAATTTTGGAAATTTTTTGGTTCATTATCTTGATTTGAAGATATTTCATTATTATGAAAATTGTTCATAGGATTTGAAGCTCTTCTCATTTCAGTTTTGGGTGCTGCTTCGTTTGCACCAGTACAATTTTGTAGATTCTCGCGTTCAGTATTTTGATCCGAATTCATTACATTATTTTCTTCGTTTTTCCAGAAATTGCCAATTTGTAAATCTGGGCCATAATTTCGCTCAACATAATTATCATATACGACATTTTTTGACACAATTTTCGTGTCATACATAACATTTTCATTTATTAATTCGTACATATACAAACTGTCATCATCATTCGAAATTTCTTCTTCTGACGTTAAATTTGTAATCGTTTCAGCTGTTGCACTACCAGTCTCATCTTCAGAAGATAAACATTCGGTCATTATTACATCACACTTACTTTTTCTATTACGTCGAGACGAATTCGGTTTTATTTGATTTTTTAATTGATTATTTAAATTAAAAAAATTATCAGAAAAACATCGAAAAGGACTGGTTCGTTTTGCTGTGCATTCTTTATCAATATTTTTATAGCTTAGTGAATAATTTTGTGGTAAGAAAATTTGTCCTGTGCTTAAGTTTTCTAAACTTTGTAGTTCATCAAGATTTTGTATACTTTCTATGCTGTAGTTTACGGTATATGAACTATCATTCGATAAGACATCTAGCATTTCATGTATGGATTCTGGGGAATTTAATATATTTTCTCTTGAATTTGGATTACATTTGTTTTGAAACGATTCTGTATTTGGTTTAAAAATGGCAACAGACTTATTTTGTCTTGAGTCTAAATTTGGAATATTCGTACTGGATAAACTTTCAAACATTTCATGGCTCCGTTTTGTATTTGAATAGCGATTTGCAACTGAACTATTCAATTTTGAATCGAAATTTGAGACGCTTTTTGATAAAATTTCTGGTATTTTCTCTATTGTGTTTTTGAAATCCGAATTTAAAACATTTTTGTCGACCCCAGTTTTAGGTAAAGTTACTTCCAAGTTTGGATAATTAATATCTGACGAGGTATAGCACACTTCATATCCCATTTCTGCATTTGATTTCACAAGATTCGTTATGGAATTATTTTTTCTAGGATCGAAATTCGAAACATTTGTACTTGGTAAATTATTAGTCATTTCATGATACGATTCTGTATTTGGTTTACTTCCACCAGCATCAGTGTTCGAAATACTTCCCTTTTGGTTCAATGTTTGTGTTTTGAGGCTATTCTTTCTTGATTCAATATTTGGAACATTTTCATTTTCCAAACTTTCAAAAAACGATTTTCGCCTTTCTAATTGTCGTACATTTGTATTATGGGATATTGGAACACGTTCTGTTAAATTCATTGTACCATCTTTATTTTGAATAAACTCTCGGAGAATTTTTCTCGGTTGTAATTCTTTTTCGTAGAATTGATTTTCATTTGGAGTATTACTTGTTTGATTTGATTTTTTATAAATCGGCATTTGGGGCTTATAAAATGGCGTGTTAAAATTAGGTTCTTGTGTTAATTTCTTTGATGGAACACAATTGGCTACTGATTGTTTAGGGAAACGTACAACCGGTGGTTTAGTTGGAGGATTACCTAATGATTTTGATAGAATAATTTCAGATTGTTGACAATTTCCTATTGGTATTGAAGCTGTATGTGTTGGAAGAAAATTATTTGAAGGCATTATTGTTGATTTTGTATTTTGTAAAACAATTAAACGCAATTCTTTTAACGGTTTGTTTATTAAACTTTTTATTTCATTATCACTTAATTTCGTTACACTTGTATCTTGAATTTGGAGTATAAAATCACCACGATGTATGTTATAAGTTGATACAGCATTAGGTAAAACCTATATAAATAAATTGAAATGAACATCAAAAAATACTTTTTTTGGTGAAACGCTAATAAATAAATTTCTTAAAAACTTTTTCAGATTAATGTGTGAAGTATTTTATTCCAAAAATTTCAATGTCTGACCCTTCGGTTTTATGTTTATAGTCTGCAGGTCAATTTTCACAACAGATGGATAATTGTTTTTCGATTTATTTATGTAATAAACTGTGAAATTTCTCAATTATTTAAAATTATTTTAACTTTAGCCTTGAGAGAAGTGTAGGGGAAATTGCGGTCATCATTACTCTAAATCGAAAAGAGCTAGTACTACTAGAGTAGGTAACAGTACCTTCGTATTACACGTTGACTTATCGACAAATGCCTGTTCAGTTGCTTTTACACATTCGAGAGTGATGTATATTAATTCGTTTTTGCCGTTTTTGATATAAAAAAAGTCTACAACCTAAACGTTAATTATGGATTTAATAATTATTTTCAGTTTTATACAAAACTAACGTCTTATTCAATACTTGAATATCAGAAAAGCAATTACAATATTTGTAGATAAATTTGCATTTTTTTGATAAATTATTTTCTACATATTGACGACACAAAATCGGCTAATGGCAGTCACCTGATTGCCCTCAACTTTTGCTATTCTTTATTAAGACTAAGCTCTTTACAGATTTCATTTTTTATCTATTTTTAAAATTAAGACGTAGGTCTACCGAAAAGGCGAAATGGAACACAAAAAGTTTTGAAAAAGCTATTAAACTTATCGATGAAGGTAATCTAACCAGTTTGAATACCAACATTTTGGGATAAATTTTCAAACCTTTTTATTTTTTATTTCAGTTTTATGTTGCATAATTGCCAAAATTAACATTTCCGTTACAATTCTGACGCACATTTTAGATATATAAATTTGATCACATGACGTTTTCATAAGACAAAATGAATATTGGATATCAAGAGAAAAAAATCATTAGTAAGATGTAAGCTCAAGTCATTGGTTTATTAATAAAAATTATATTGAACGTTTCCCAAATTTATCCAGTTAATTTTAGTATTAATCACTTTTGGTATTTCGCTAAAAATCCAAACAGGGGTATTTTATGCACAAACTATTTTGCAGCTAGATTTATTTTAAAATTATATAAAACATTTTTTTTTCCGTATAAATACAGCTTTGGGTAAGTTATTGTGAATGAAAAAATGTTGAGTATACTTTGAGTATAACAAATTTGAAAATTGAACATTTCAAATAAGGATTCGTGAATAATTTGGGTAACCAAAAATGTTGTACTTACACGAGTAATCACTATTGATTGTTGAGCATTTTTTCGTTCTTGAATTTCAAATCCCCAGGGAATATTACAATCGTTTCGTTGCAATAATATATTTATAAGTTTAGTCATATTTTATAATAATTTTTCTCCAAAAGAAAACATAAATAAAACAGTTTAAAATAAAACCATAAATCAATTAAATTATTATTTTTTTTTATTTATTCATTTTGTTCAAACTAATAACAATACTTTCATAAATTGTGTATGACAGAAGAGACCTACTAAAGACAATCAAACAGTCGATATTTTGATATCGATTTATTGTTATGCAATTAAAGTGATATATATATATATATTTGTTGGGGAAGGGAATTTTGGCAAACGTAATTTGATTGTTATTTATGTTGCAAATATTTTATTCTATTTTATATGATGTATTAATTAGGTGAAATTTTGTTCGATATTACAATGTAGAGTGTAACAAAACAATTAAACAAAATTAGGTTCAATAGCTTTTAGCATTTTTTTTCTGTTTTGTATGATTATTCGAATTTTTATACTCGATATATATGTATAGTATATGTTAGGGTATAGTAAATTTAGTCTAAAGTTTGTAACGCTAGAAAATATGGAAGGCATAGACAAAATTTTGGCATAGATGTTCATAGATTAGCCTAATGTACGTCCGTCATCAAGATGACTCAAAAACGAAAAGGGATAACGAGCTGATATTTTAGTGGTGCATTCTAGACCTAAAAAGTGAGATCAAGAGATGGAGAAATATTTGAATACGAGATAGACGAAAAATATAACTTTTTTTTTTCGTAAAATGTTTTGATTCGCCACTATATTAGCTCAAATTTATAGTAGTAGTTTAATAAATACATATAATTACAGTACATATTATTATACATATGTTTATAACTGTATAGTCTGGATAATTAGAGTTTTTTATGACAATACTATTAAACATAGTTTAAACAATGATGCTCAATTATATGTCGAGTATATAAAAAATTAACTCTGTTAGGTGTCTCATTATACTCGACATAGTCGAAATATATGAGGATATATTTAATTTAGTCTAAGGCTTATAACACAAACGAAAATTTGGTGTCGGTGTTTATAGAATCGCTTATCTAGTCTATTTTCCTATGTCCTGTCTGTCTCTCCGTCTTCAGGAAAGTTAAAAAATGTGAAGAGATATCAGACATGAAATTTCTATGGCGTATTCTAGGCATAAAAAGTGAAATTGAGAACGTCAATGATAAGAACGATCAAGCATTTTCCAAATTCTTTCCTTATCGAGGTGAAAAAACCAGACAAAGATTGTATGAGACAACGTGATTGAACTTGGTCCAATCTACTTGATAAACTGGGAAATTATTTTTCCAAACTTTTTTCTGTGAAAATCGTCACTTATAATACTTGATCGGGTCTGCTAATATTTCATAAAATATTACACTAAATATATTTATAATAATATCATGAAAATTACGGATAATAATTTTTTTTTAGCATCTGTTCACAAAAATTAGTATTCTAATACAGATATCTCCTTCCCAACAATACATTGCTCTTCAGTCGTATAAATAGGTAGATATACGCCGCTTTATACGTATAGTGATTTTTTGCATGTCAATGATCGAATTAGAAAAACGTCAGGAAGTATTATTTATAACATTTTACGTACAGAATGTGCCAAGTTTTGTTGTTATCATTTGTTATTTTGTCATATAAACTTTTAAATCATCTAGACTTTAATTTCAAAATAACTAATTTTAATTTTATATTCTGCATATAGAGATATTCGACATACATACAGGTTTTTATTTGCATTCCATTCACAGCCCTGAAGTTAGACTTGCTACTATTCACTAAATCCGGTCTAATCGAGTCACTTTGAGTTCGAAGGAAAACCGGAATATAAATGACAAAATTCGTGTAAAAGGAAAATTGTGAGAAAAAAATATGAAATTAGATCATTAACTTTATTTAAAAAAAATAATACTTATATATACAAAATCTAAAATAATAAAAATTAAATAAAATCTAGGTTTATGTAGTTTCGTTTGACTATTCTTAGCGGTTCGAAAATGGGAATCTCTATAATTTGTATCAGTAAAATTTATATAAAAATTTCCACTCAAAGGAGGCCGTTCTAATTCTAACACCACTAAATTATTTAAATCTTTTTTATACAGAAATACACCAGGTAAAAATAATTTTACTTGCGGTCCAGCTATAGACCAATAACGTCCCAGATTAATACCATTCAAGAAAACAACACCTTTACCCCATTCCGACATATCTATATACGTACTATTTCGATTATTCGACGGATTTTTTAGAAAAAATTGCCCACGATAAAACATAGGTGTCCGTAATTTTAATGGAACAACTTTTGCCGTTTTAATATAATTAAATAACTTACACACATCCTTCGAAATATATGGTGGAGGTGCAAAATTAAAAGGATATTGATACATTGTCCAATTTGTTAATTGTCTGCCACCCAAATACAGTGGTCGTGTTATACCTTTAACATCCATATTCAAACGAAAACCGTGTGATAAGCGACCATTATCTTCAACAAGTATTTGTAAGATATCACCATAATTAGGTTTTTTTAAAACGATTTTAAAATGAGTAAACCGATTAAAATATCCCATAAATACATATTTAAAATAAACATATCCACGATCTACTACACCGATACATTCTAAAATACTGAATTCCTTCGGTTGAAATTGTAACCGGGTTTCATATAACACAAAACCTGAGGTTTGATTTAGTTCACGAAATGTTAAAGGATTGTTGGCTATCACCACATATGGTCTTGCCACTTGCATTTTCACCGATTCACATAACATACAACCAACAGGTTCTAAGTGAACTGATGGATATTTTCGTAAAGTTGATTTCACTACCTTTAATGGTTCACTTTTATTAACATTAAAAACCTCGTAAATAATTTTACGTAATTCAAAAAATTGATTCGTCAGTTCACCCGATTCACTGATTGGTGCATTGTTATCGTATGACGTAATATAACCTTGCGTAAATTGACCTGAATCGCCGCTTAAAAATCCAAAATTTGTACCTCCAACATACATATAATAATTAAGAGATGTACCAGAATATAAAATGTTTCGAATTAATTCATTAATTACAGTGTAATTCGTATTATAGGGTCTATCGTACCAACTCAGTGTTTTACCCGAAGGAAAATCTGGAACAAAAAATGGTGTTCTTATTCCAAGAATTTCTTTCACATTTGCTTTTAATAAATTCCAGTGATAATTCGCTATTAAATGACTGTTTAATATCACATTACGTAAATGTATTGTACCGTCCAAAGACTTCGAATGACCTCCACACAAAATATTATTTCTAGAGTTTGCATCACTGACATAGATAATTCCATCGTAATGACAATTACATCGAATTGTTTTTTCTATAAGTTGCAACCATGTAGAATTTGTTTTACACAAACTAGATTCGTGGCCATAATCTTGTTCTATCTGTAACATGATAATTGGTCCCCCATTTTTTGCAAAATAATTTTTCTGCACTAATAAAACACATACTTCTTTCATTGAATTTAATACCGCGTTAAAGTAATTTTTATTTTTATCATTTCGTAGCCATGTAAATTCAGTTGTTAATTCATTATAATGCCACATACTAAACGGTTTTAATCCACCAAAACTCAAATCAGCATCAATAAATGGTCCCATTTTAACAATTGCTTCCATTTTTAGTTCTTTAATTAACTTTAAAAAATCTAAGTAATTTACTTCAGTTGTATAATTTATACCTTGATAAGAGAAAAGAAATTTTATTTATCCTAAAAATTTCTAAATTGTAAAAAAGGCAATTTACATGACGATTAGGTACTGACCGCGCATTTAAACAGACAAAAAAAAGCCAAAAAAAAAATTACATTTCATTTTCGAATTTGACTTTAAAATTGGTGGGTTTCATTTCCAATATATATCAATACCGTCCCATGTTATCAATCTGACAGTGTAAATTTCGTTAGTTGCTAAAAGCCATATTTTTTTAAATACATTTAGACTTAATTTGGCTTTATTAAACTATGAAAATTTATTAAAAGTTTTACCAGGTTCAGGATTATGTATAAACATATTAATTGGAAATGATACAACATTAATTCCACCCAATTTCATTTTTTCTAATCTATCACGCCAAAATTGATGTGGTACACGAAAATAATGCATTTCCCCAGATATAAACTGCTTTGGAATTTTACAAGAATCACAGTAAATACAATTCATGGAAAATAAAATGGATAATGGGAACAAATATATATTGATAAACATATCTACAAATGTCAAATAAAGTTTGCATTTTGAAGTAATTGCATTGAATGGCAACTTTGATCTAAAATTCAGGTTCACTGCTTTGAAGTTCAATGCTCCAGGAATTATTTGGTTTGACATATTATAATGCCTAAGATTTGGTATCTAGTACGCCGTCTTAAATCTTAATATAATAAGCCCTGTATTAGTCCTTTTTTTAGGCAAATACCTCCCCCAGTGTCTCCAAATCCTTTTTCCTATGAGTTTTCCACATGCATTGATCCTCTGCATATATGACTATATCATCTCTATATCTAGCTATTTATTGCCCTTTTTGGCTCGCTGAGCAATACGGCTGTCCAGACAGTTGTACGATAAGTCCAGCGATTATTCGAAATTTTGACGCCATTTGCTGATAGCACGTCAAAGATTGAATTTTAAGTAAAATAATTTAAATGATTAATAACATTGATTGATTATTAAACTTAATTTTAGGCCTTGTTCGTATATAATTTTGATAAAAGGATAAATTTTGTACTTTTATCATCAATTGTCTTGGCGCCAATTGTTTTAAATAACAATTTTCAGAAAATAAAGCCTGGCCAAAATATGAAATATGCTGACCATTTATGACACAATTATTTTGACTATATTTCGACTTAATATGCGCAGATTCGGGTGCTTTTATCTTTTAAATACCTTGAAAATTTAAATTTTTTATTATGAAGAAAGCCTGACCAAATTTTCGTATTTGCTGACCAATTAGTCTCCAATTTTTTAAGCAAAATTACTAATCTTTACACTTTGACGTCTAGCATCATGGAGCCAAAAAATCACTCGGCAAATAATTATCGAAAGCAAAGGAATTTTGGATAAATAATCTACATTTACAAAAAACGTTGAATTTTGTAGAAAAAGTTCTTCGGTAGAAAACTTTTTTTCTGTCTTGAACTTTATTTATCTAGAATGATGGATATAAAATTAAGATTCAGAATGAGCACAATTAAAATATTATAATGATTATTACGAATAAACAATCAAAATGAAATATGACGTTGAGTCATTTTATGTGTTCATTGAGAAATGTTGAAGGTCATTATGGAAATAACTAAATAATATTTTTTTTAAATTTCCTAAATACTTTCATTGTCGTACTTCACTGAGATTGCCTTCTCATCTAATAACGAGAAATCATTGCTATTAATTGATTTCCAAAAAAACGAGAGTATCAATTCGATCCATATATGGAGGTGTGGGTTCGAATCCCACCGCTGCCAATAATTTTTATGAAATTCTGATGAAGTCTTATTAACTCTAAAAAACTCTTTGAGACAAGTCCCAATTTTCTGAGAATATAACACTGATTAAGTATTTTGCAGAGTTATTCACACTTGTCAAAACTTATTTTGACTTAATAAGATTTTTGGTCAGAGCACATATACCTAGTATAAAAGTTAAGAATTTTTTGGTAAAAACGAGAGGTTATCGAAAGTAAAAACAATTTATATTCGTATTCGTATCATCAAAACGTTGCTATTAAACTACCCATGTATTTACGGGGTATAGTTTGCACGGGTCGAGTTGTATTTTGGCTCCTACATTCAGTCGTAGGATTAAACTACCCATGGATAACTCATGGTAAAATAGACGAAAAATTACTTCAAATTTTGACCCCTTAGTAATTCGAACTTTTTTGTTTTCAATCCTGATCTCTGTTTAAACATAAAAATAATTGCGTAAATGGAGTAGTAGATAATAATGTAATTATGCAATAAATTACAGAAATAATTTCTTATCAGCTAATAAATGTAATTACAAATTTGTATTATTATACCTAGGTAAGTAATGTAGGTATTTAAATTAAATTTATTTTTTTTAAACAAGAATAAAAAATGTATATATAAGAAAAAACATTTGGAAGAAGGTGAGCTCATTTATGGTCATCAAATATCATTCATAAAAACCGGTATTTACTTTTAACCTGAGAACAATGAATCAGTCCACTTGTATACAGTCAATGTTAGAGTATTATGATCATAGATATATTATTTTCTACAATCGTGATACTATGATAGTATTTGTATTATTTGAATGTCAGAACGGGGTCAGAAATAAGATGCTGACAGGTTGAAAAAATGATTCTGCATAAATTTACGATATTTCAACCATTTTTTTTTTCATTTTTGAATTATTAAGTCCAGAATTTCTAATCCAAACCTGAAATTGGAACCACACTACTTTCATCAATTATCGAAATCTACTTTCAGCAATTTATCGAAAATCGATTAAAAAATGATCGAATTTTCTAAGTAATAATAATAGATTTTTTGCGTAGATTAATGTTTTAAGAGAGCTTTCAATGGCTATTTATTTTAAATTTTCCATTTTTTAAAAACGATGTATCAAAAATTGTAATCTCGATGTAACTAGTATATAAGATGATGTATTACAGATAAAGCTTAGACTAGGTGCTATAGTTTAGGCCTTTGTATGCATGTATGAGAGTTCGTAATTTTTGGTCACGATAATCACGAGAAAAAATAATTAAATCGCCGTGGAACCAATTTTATTAAAGTTTTTATCGAAGATAAAACAAAGAAAAAGGTCAAAAATACCTATATTCATAATAATAAACATAATACTGTTTTGTATTCTCTAAGGGAAGATTTCTGATTAGGGAAGTTCTTTGTGTGGATTTTGCAGGTCGCTCATAGACCACCTGCTAAATTTGTTTTCTACCATTTTCTCCGGAGTACAATTACATTTGTTTGTTTCAAACTAATCGTTTTTTTTATTTACCTATGTTTTTTATGATGCATTAAAATCGTGTCAGTATGAACAGAATAACGTTAATATTTGTGTAGGCATTTAAAAAAAAAAAACTTTTAATATTATGTAAGGTATAACTATTTTTTAACGGCTTCTTTGTTTATACAAATTTACGTGAACTGTTTATTAATTAATTACCGGACATTTAATATCCTGGACGTAGTGTTAAAACAAGGTAAATTTGGATATTTTTTGAAAATGTTTTTTAAAAGGTATAGTAGGGCTTTCGTCAAAATAAATATAAAATCGAATATCTTTATTACAAATTTTTCAAAGGTAGACACTTTTGTTCTTTAACCAATTTTTTAATGGAAAAAGAAAAATTAACCTATGAAGTCAGAACTTCAGAATTAATAATTTCAATATAATTGAAACTTTAGTTCCAATATCTTTTTTCTTTAGTTTTTAGCGTTTTAGTTCCTGAAAAAGTTCGTAAATTGGTAGACAGATGTCGCTTTTTTACTATATCTTTCTTAATCATTACAGACTTTGAGGTAAAACGTATGTACAAATTATAAAAATGCGTGTAAAATAATTTAGACTGAAAATTTTATCCTCGCAAATCATTGTTTATTTCAATCCGACTACAATTTTGTGAAATGAAATTTTGTGCAATTAATGGCTATAAAAATTTATAGCTTTTGCAACAAATATAGTTAGTAATTAAGATAATTAAAAATTTTAATGATCTTGATTTAGAAAAAAAAATAGAAATCAAATACTTAAATAATAGGTCTGACTATATCTATATGTATATACTATAATCATATACAGTGAAATCTGTGAAAATTATTATTTCTATTTATAATTATATCAATACTATTTTTAGTAAATTAGAACTAATTTTGGACAAAACTACTTTTTTTTCCTTTCACATAAATAATTATTATACATGTGTATAGTGTTAAATAATAATTATTCTAAGTAAATGACATTCGAACTTGTAAAACGTAATTGGTAATGTTTATGCAAAAGTTGTCTGGCCGAGTAGGTATACTCTTTATATGGATTTCAATTTATAAAATACATACATTAACTTCTTATTTACTGAGCCCCACCAAAATAACATTTAAGTTTGTATAAAGTAAAGGCGTGTTTTTATTAGTTATGATAATATATATATTTTTTTTTATAATTCATTAATAGAATAAAGATTACCGAGTATAGTGGATGTTTTGTTAGTTTTTTGTTTCCCGGTGTAAATTACACGAATTATAATTAAGGATTTGATAATTGATTTATCGATTAATTAACACAAAATGCCAAATTGTCCAAAGTGCGAGAAACCTGTTTATTTTGGTAAGTTTTAAACTTTTTTTATTTTGTTTACTTATTCGTTTATTTGCTTAAATTGATTTACTTATTTAAATAAATTTTACTTATCTTGGAATTTGTAATCTTTGAACACTTTGGAATTTGATCGTATATAATTTAAATTTCTAAATTTGGTCTTTGAATCAATATTTTACATTTCTTTATCGTCCCTGAAAAATGTGTTACAAGAACTAGAAAATTCAAAACAACATTCCGAATATTATACTTTTCAGATGTCATTATGCTCATTGGTAATAATAATAATATTAAAACGACACGTGAAAAAAAACTTAGATTATAATTTTTTAATTACATGATTTTCTGCTTTGAATATAAAATTAAAATTGTAACTTTTATTTACAGTGTTTTTTTTAAGTGGTCATTAGCATTTTGTGTAACCCAATTACACAGTTCTCATTCTAAATATAATATTATGTATTTAAAAAAAGTGTCGGTGCAGATTATATTGTCTCGACCTGTTAGAAAATCAGATCGGATTACAATAATAACAATCAGAACAAATAAAAATAAATTGTTTACCATAGTAAAAGAGTTACTAATATCAAAACAATATTTTTATTTATAAATTATTATAGTTAAATATTGTAGATATATATATAATGGAAGAAAATTAGACAAAAAAAGTGTGTTATTTGTGTCTATGAATATTTTACATCCCAAAGACCTCCATCTTTTTGAGGCAAAAATCTTGGAAAACTATTAATCTCCTATTAATCATTCAAATCAGACAAAAAAAAAAGGTGATGAGTATGTGTTGTGCTCTCAACAGTCTCCAACTCATCCATTTTGAGTGTTTAATGGCTCAAATAATAGGTCTTGATTCACTGAGTGTTCCTAGATTAAAATGAACTTTGTTCTAATGAATATATATAACTTTGATTTGAGAAAATCTCATAAAGAATTCTCCTCTATCTCACCCAATTTGAGTGTTGAATAGCTCAAATGAAATGTCTTTAGTCTCTATTAGAGATATTGGGATACAGAAACTCCCCAGATGAACGTGAGGAAGGTAAAAGTAAGATTTAATCCAATGCTTAATGTTTCATGTGGACACAAATAGTTTTCATTTTTAAAAAAATTGTTCAAATCACCTGTATAGAACGGACGGGTGGATCGGAAAAGTTTTCATTAATCTTTTTAATATATTGTAAATAATTTCATGTAAATAATTAACCGTTATTAATTTATTAATAAATTACTATAGACAATTTTTTTTGTACATATAACATCCGGAATATTTATATGATATATTTCATTGTACGGATTACATATTCATCGTAATTTTTTTGTCTGTTTTGAAATACCAGACAAAATTTTAAAAATTTTGTACATTTGCATTTTATCCTATATATGGATAAAATACTGTTATTTACATAAAAATTGCTGTTTAACGTATCACCATTTTTTAAAACTTGATATGATAACGGTATAATTTTACTTTTCAAATAGAAAGTTTCACAGAAAGTGAATAATATTGTTTATCATTCAGAATAAATATTGAATAACATTGCAATTATTTTTTTTTTTACAGCTGAACGTAAAACTTCATTGGGTAAAGACTGGCATAGTGGATGTCTACGATGTGAAAAATGTAATAAAACATTAGTGCCAGGTTCCCATGCTGAACATGAAGGAAAACCATACTGTCACAATCCATGTTACTCAGCTCTGTACGGACCTGGAGGTAAATTATAACGTATTTATAAATTTCGAAACTGTAACTGATACATGTCCGTCCGTCACCAAGATAACTCAATAACTAAAAGACATAACGAGCTAAAATTTTAGTGATCAAATACGTGAATGAGCAGAAACGGTCCATTGTATTCAATCTTTTTTCTTACTATATTTGGATTCACTCATCAATTTTAGCTCAAATTTAGCTAATAAACACATATAGGCAATTACAATACATATTATTTTTACTATACATGTATTTATAACTGTATATACTGAATATTTCTAGTATTTTATGAATGCAAATTTAAAAAACGTTCAATGATATCCAATCATACGTCGAATATGTTAGTAAAATAACATTCGTCCAACTAATTAGCTGTCACTGTAATACTGAAACTAAATTAAATTTTTATTTTATAGGTTTTGGTCGCGGAGGCGCTGAAAGCTATGTATATAAATAATTAATATTAAGAAGAATTTAAATAATTGTTAATTTTTTATTTATTTAGTTTATGTAACACTACATTCCGCATTAACACAGAATTCATAACATGTTCATTTTATTATAACTATTAGACTTAATAAATTAATTTCATAAAAAAATATATAATACTGTTAATTTTATCCTGGAAAATTTCAGTTGTTTCGAAACAGACACAAATTCACTTTCTCTGATTTCGTTGATATAAAAGTTTGCTTAGTTTAAGAAGATGTAGAGTTGATGAACCAAAGGCGAATTTCAGTGTCGATTTTAAAAAGCTTATAATTTTTTTTATACCAACTTTGCTCATCACGTTAATTTCAGTTTGACATTCAGACAGAGTTTGTCGTATTAATTACTTTCAAAAAAAATTATCAGATCTGTATGATTTATTATATGCAATAAACACTGCTGAACAAAAATGTAATAATTCCTAATCAAATTTTATATCAAATACTTCATTATCTTAAGCTATAGTATTCCATGAGGTTGAATTGTAAATTTACAACTTCCTCTTGGGAAATCTCTAGCAATAGTTACTCTAAAAGTACGTTCAAGATTATTTTCACCTCTACTACGCTCTAATTGGATCCTTGTCATTACATATTGACCCCAAGATTCGCCTAATGATGGTACAAGTGTACTTACATCATTTTCAAATTGCGTTGTTACCTAAAAAATAAAAATCGTACAGATAATAAAATTTTTATTATAGCGCCCAACGTATGATTATGTTGGTTGATGTTAATTTCTTTAAGATGTATTACTTTACACTGAGCAAATGGAACTGACCACGATGCAGAAATATAGTCGCAGAACTTATTAACAATTTATGGATTTTTTTTAATTATGCATTTATCTTGGAAATTTGGTCCAGAAAATTGGGTTCTCTTTCGTTGTAGATTTTTCATTCCAAATTTACAATGGGTTGTTAAAGAAAAGCTTATCTCTTTTTAATACACACGCTACGTACAATTCTAGAGTAATGAAAATCAAAGATCCTACGTTCAACTCTTGTTTAAGTTGTGATTTATACAACATTACCTGATTAGCGCATACAACGGCAACATAATCGTCATCAATAATAGAATGTAATTTTTTGGCAATTTTCCTCATAATCTTCCATTTTTCTAGCCATGGTATATCACAATCATAACGAAAAACACCAGCAATTGAATCAATAATAATTAATCCAATTTTCATTTTTGAAATTAATTTTGGTACTTGGTCAAAAAGACACATTTCAAATTGTTTCTGAAAATGAAAATAACAGTTTATAAATTGCATAAAAAATATTACAATTAGGCCTTATATAATCAGCTAAAAAGAAACTGATTGATAATCAAAATCACAATCAATCCAGACTGAGCTACAATCTATTTAATTGAACGGATCACTGCAAACAATATTATTTTTCTTAAGCTAATTATAACTAGTGAGTAGTAATAGGTTGCACCTGAAAAAGCACGCATTTGGAATATCAGTCTGGAGTCATTATTTTTTTCCTTATAACTTATGTAAATTATTTCCTCTACAATTGGAAATCGAATGCGATTTATTTTATAAAGGTTTGCTTAAAACTATCATTCCTGATCACTTCTGAGTCTTCAACGAGTGAGTAGCTGCAACAATTTCAGTAACAAATCAGTTCCGTTAATTCTATTGAGTAAATCTGAATGAATACGGGGTCTTAAACTAACATAAATAAACACATTCGAATTCAGAAAAATTTTGATAGAAATCAATATTTAATCCATATTCGATAGACGTAAAAAAAATTTGTTTTTGTCAGTTTATACAAAAGACATTTTATTTATGAAATAGGTATTGCATAAAAGGTAAGACGTAATTTTTTTTTAAATATTAAAAGTTATTACCAAATCATAAACATGTATTACATATACATTATTCTTAAAATCTATATTTTTCGGTAGTTTCGGCATATGTTTTACAAATTCCTCACATAAATCTGAGAGTCGCTTGGATGGAAATGCATCTTCAGTACAAATATAAACAACACCTAAAATAATTTTGAAATTGAAAGCTTTAAATTTATTGTAAATATCGGTGTATATATATTCGATTTTTAAACGCAACATATTAAGCGAGAGTTCAAAAACCGCTATTTTTTTTATCGCTTATGGAAGTTTTTCCTTAAACTTGTTTTTCGCTTGCAAAGATAATACAATAAATTTTTTTTTCATTTAAGAATTCTGAAGGTTTAAAAACAATATTATTCAATTTCAAGAAATATAAGCAAGGATTATAAACAGCGGATGTTAAATACGTTCGACTATCGCTATAGAAGTGCACAGAAGGAGTAGTCTCACTTTCAGGAGTCTACAAGTCAAAAACTATTTTTTCTTACATATTTTTCTGTTTCTCACTTGTAGGAGGTTTTAGTTTTGAGTTCTCATTCACCCAGGTTTGAATTCGCTTTTAAATAACTGAAAAATTTATTAATTAGTTGGTTTAATCATCGAATGTTTACACTGATCCTATAATAGTTTACCCGCATTCAAGCCACCCATTTCTTCAGGATATTGAGCTACTATTGATAATTGCAAACATATTTGCGTTTTGCCACAACTACTTTCACCATATATTTCAACAATTCCATTCACTGGAATACCTCCAGTTAATACGTTATCAATATCCTTACATCCAGTTTTAATTTTCCGTCTATGTAATCTAAGTCTTAATC
The DNA here is from genome assembly GCA_020423425.1 of Chrysopa pallens. Classification (NCBI taxonomy): domain Eukaryota; kingdom Metazoa; phylum Arthropoda; class Insecta; order Neuroptera; family Chrysopidae; genus Chrysopa; species Chrysopa pallens. The sequence continues at coordinate 59,748,056 of CM035594.1, forward strand.
TTAAAGTCTCTGGAGCTGTTAATTGAAAAAAAAAGTTTATCTCAATTATCTCAATCCACCGTTAACTAATATATAAAGTCATGGCTAGCTGTTGCCTACGCTCGCCTAAAAATTAATGTAATTATTATAATTGAATTCCACTCGAATGAAGCTCAGACAACAGCTAGTGTATTTTATAATTTAAAACAAATCACCAAAAGGGTTAAACAAAAAATTTTTTCTTTGCTTTTTGGTTTTTTAGGGAAATTTTGATATTAAAATTACGAAAAATCACTTCTTTTAAACGGTAGTTAGTGATCATCTTCGTTATAAGAGGAATTTGTGTGCACAATTTCTAATCTCTAATCAAAAAAATTTTACAGCAGGTATTTTCAGTTTTGGGAACATTATTCCAAAAGTTAAATTTTTAAAATATTTTACCCATATCAGTCCAAAAACAACTATCATCTTTACAACCTTCGTCATCAGAAGGAGGCATCAGAGGTCTAGGGTTATTTCGTACAATTAAAGTTGGCTTCAAAGCAGGATGCATAATAATTCTGAAAGAAATTGTAGAAAAATATAATTTAATTTGAATTCGGCACAGTAATATTACACATAAGACACATGCGCAATCATAAAATTGATTAATAAATAAATATTAATTACACTTTCATTTTGAAACTATTCATGAAAAATGTATATTATAATAAGAGAATATAAGAGTAATGATAAACTACATGCAAATGAAGTGCTTAAAGAAGGGATTTTATCAAATTTACCAACAGCTTTTTGGACAGCATGTACAAGAGAGGTAAATCCTTTTAATATTTTAATTTCTATCACTTTATAATTGGCTTTCTTACCTAAGTTAGTTAATTTAAATTCTCTAAATTTAATTATGTATTGTACTTGAGGGGAACCGTATTTGACGTTGTTTAATCAAATTTTTATTTGAAACTAATTTATTTCGATATCTATCAAACTTACCTGATCAGAAGCACTAACTTATTAAATCAAAAATTTTCCCAGTTTATACAGGCCAGTTATTAATTTCAGATAACATTTCAACTAGTTGTCCTCACAGCTGCAATAATGTTTATATTCCTTGGAGTTCCATTCTTATGGTGTATATTTTCCATACCTTTTGTTTTATTGACTATTTATTTATCCTTATACGCTTCCCATGTAATGCGAGTAGCAGAATATAATCAAGGGCCAGTGTCAAAATATTGTTGGATTGCTGAAGCTTTGGAACCATACTTTTTTACGCAACATCCAAAAGATATAGCATACACTATAATTTCGGAAAATGATACTAGTTTTAAGGAGATGGATACGGGATCATATCAACGAAAAATTATTGGAACTGTTTCTGTTGATCGACATAGAAATAGACATTATTCAGCATGGCTGCATAAATTAGCTGTTGATTCGAAGTATTTTTAAATTAATAATTTATAAAAGTTTGAAAAAGATTATTTACTTAAATCGTATTTGTTTTGCAGATACAGGCGTAAAGGAGTAGGATCTGCTTTAATATTAACAGCTGTGAAATTTTGTGAATGTGAAAAATATGAAACCATTGAATGTGCTTCCAGTGAGTGCCAATTACCGGCCCGTCAATTAATATTAAACTCTGGGTGAGTATGAAAGATTATTAAATAGTTAAAATGGTACTAAAACATATTTTATCAGTTTTCAGTTAATGCAAATGTACCATAAAAAGTTAGCATTTGCTTCATTGGAAAAATACCATATGGGTATGGAATTATGCATGCCATCTAGCACAGATGAATTAATTAGATAATTGTGATATTCACAATATAAAATTTATGTTTAATTTAATTGAGAATCTCTTATTTTAATAGTAACAAAAACCACTGCATATTTTGTACTTTTATAACATAAAATAAATTATTTACAATAATTGTCTTGTTTCTATTGATAAAAATTAATAACACATCTCTAAACTAATGATGCAAAGATGCTATTAGCAGGAGATAAATAATATAATTTGCATTGGCTGTTTATACATCAGCATCATGTCCTGATTCTGTAAAACATCCTATTGTTTTTAATTTGACCTTTATTGTCTTTATTTTGACGTTCATAAAGATATTAAATTTCAAATTTACGATTTTTAATATCAATGAGAATTGTTAGAGTTTATTTTTCAGAATCGGAGTACGGCTTTGACTAAACATGGCGGAAATATTAACATTATTGTATTAAAATAAGTATAATAAATTATGTTTGTTATTATACTGAAAAACGTTTTATAAATTTATTTACATTTTTTCCTAAACGATATTCAATACGGAATGGAGATAAGTTGTAACTGTATTCGTTTAAATAATTTTGTTTACTCCAAATGGTTGCTTGTTTGTACATAAATGTTATAAAATTGTTTTACAAAATATATTAATATAAAGTAGGCTTTACTTTTTCCGAATATATTTATTTACATGTATAGGCTAGTGATAGTGGGATTTATATGTGTAGAGTTTATTCATAGAAAAACATTTATCAAATGTCATTATAATTTGTGTCTGTTATTTTAAAATATCATATTTTACACGAAAATGGAAACGAAATTAGAAAATGTTATGGACGACATGTAAGAATTATATGATGAATTTTATAATAGTTAATTTTTACTCATAGCAATACTAATTTTAGATTGTCTCATGAAGGTGTGACTGGATGTTTATTTGCTGATCAATTGGGTTTATGTCTTGGAGGTATTTATTTATGCAAGAAATTAACAAATAATAATGTACTTATACTATTTATTAATTTACTAATTTTTCTATCTGATAATGATCGAAACGATTTAATAGGAAAAGTAATGATATTTCTTTGTATTTTTAGAAGTAAACATCATTTTTAATGTTGACAGTTGAAGTAGCTAAGAGTTGCTAATTCTGACATTCTCATACTTTATGATTTTTGGACATTCGAAATTAATAATAATAATTTAAGCAATATATCTAAAAATAACCGTCAGTAGATTATCTGATGCCATCTTTGGATTGCCTGCTGATTTGTTTTTTTAGTATTAAAGTAGTCCACTAAGATTTTTTTGCTGACCATTTTTAAAATAATTATTTTTATGTAAACAATCGTTATACAAATTTTCATCACAAAAATAAAAGTAAAATTTTATATAATTTTGATTTAAAAAATGTTTCAGCTAAGGGAAATGTGTCAACAGAAGCAAGTGGATTAATTGTAGTATTAGCTGATATAGCTGCTCAATTAGAACATAACCAATCGAATTTAACCAATTCATGTCAACCAGTGATTTCGTTAGAATCAGATAACAAAAAATGTCTTATACAAAGGAATGGTAATATTACTGGTGTAATTTTTAAAAGTGATACTGTAAATGTTTAATTACTGAATAAGTATGTTTATAATAATTAATTAAAGTGTAAATTAATATTTTTTATGATTGTTAAAAATAAATTTCATATACTAATTAAAGTAAATTAATAAATACTCATTGACATGAGCTCAGTGCAATGATTAAAAAGCATGCTTTAAATATCAAAATGTGTATATAATGTTAGCTTTCATTGTTTTAAAATCTTTATGGTCTAAGTTAGTACAATAAATATGTAAAAAATTGTAATAACTATGGTTTTATGTCATGAGTTGTTGAAATAAATATAACTTACTTGGTTAATTCTTGGTTTTATTTTGCGTAGTATCCGATTTGAGCAGGATTCTATAGAGTGATTAAGATCTAGAAAAAAAAACAAAAATAAGATTTATTTGTGATTGGTAGACTGGTTTCTGAGATACACATGAAGTAATGGTTCAGTGATACTGGTCTTCCTATAAAATTTTCTTTGGTATCTCAAAAACTAAGTATTCAATCGTTGCAAATGAATGTTATTTTTGAAAATTTTCAAAATTATATTATAAACATAGAAATTTGAGATTAAAATTTTCTCAATTTTTGTAAGGAACCTTAAGATTTGAAAAGGATGAATTTATTGCTACCATAGAGTGCCAAGATAACATGTATATGAAACGAAGGTAAAATTTTGTTCTCCATTTTTAGCACAACTGAACAAATGTCTGTTGTTTGTAAAATTCATTTAGTTTTTAAACGTTATGATGATAACACAATAGACCAAGATTATGCTATTGTAGTATAATGAAGAAAGTTCTATTCGGAGAGACAAAATTTTTGTTTATTTCTTGTTATTATATTCTATAATCAAATTTTGAAAATCACGATTTCAAATTTTAAAAACTGGAGCACATGTCTCGAAAGTTCAGTTTTTGAGATGTTCTTTTCTTCTTTAATTTCGTGTTCCATAAAATTTTGTTTTGCGTATTTTTATAGATTTATTTTAAATAAAAAAATAATTGTTATTCCTAATTATTTTACAAAACATAATTGTGGGCAATAAAACATTAATTATCATTTAATATACCTAATTATAAAACAACATTATTAAGGTCTCAAAAATGGTCATTTGACCAGTCTAGTTGATTTAATGCTAATGATTAAAGCGAGATTAATGAACGAAATATCATCTGTAAATGAATATAAAGAAGGCGTATCATGATACTGCAATTTCTACAAACTCGGCTTTCCAATTCTAAATATCATGTTACTTTCTTGATATAAATTTTAATTTGTCTAGCTTAGTGGACAGTTAAGAAATGTAATCTCGATTATGGGGTGTTTAAAAAAAGAGTGGAGATTTCCCCTTCAGTTAATAAGTTATCATATTACCTATAGGTGAAGAGCCCATCGTAAAATAGGACATCTAATCTGTTAAAGGATAAAATTGAAAAATATTGTATTTATAGAGTTGAAACACATATCGTAAGACTCTGTGTCCCTCTATAAGTTTTTACGAAAGTCAGCAGCTTAATTTAAAGACAAAAAATGACTGTTGAGTATAGATTTGACAATTAAAACAAATTGATTGGTACAATTAACATAAAAAAATTTGAACCATCTTTACCTATGTTTTTTTTTAATAAAAATGTTTAATTTTTTTTAATTGAAAAGTCTGATAACATAATTCAAATTTTTTGTATGTATATTTGTATCAATCAATTGTTGTAATCTTTAAATCTGTATCTTTAAATTAACCTGCTGAATATCGTAACAACTTAGGCACAAAAAGTCTTACGACATGTGTTTTTACTCTATAAATAAATTCTCTTTTAATATAAATCTATTAGATTCCAATTTTTTACAGTGAGCTCTTGGGCCACTACATACATACATCCTTTTAAACATATAAATACTGTGATATTAATAATAACTCCAAGGAAATAATTTCATATCACCTAATCTTTCAAATATAATTAAAATTTTATTAACAACAAGATAATAAATAATGTAGAATAAAACATAGTGGTAGCAGAAAATGAGTGTTTGCTCTCAGATATCAAACAAATATTTTATCATCATTCTATTCAGCAAATAAACACGTTCTGTGATTTTATATTATAATTGGGCTCTAGATGGTATTGAGAAATAAATAACATATGAGCGCATTTTTAGTTTGGATTTTCTAAAAATTTATAGTTAAATTATATTATTACATATTAATTTAATATTTTTCTAGGTCCTATTTTGATTTTTTTGTGTGATATCATTTAAAACTGTTAATATAATAGTCAAACGAAGTTGGATTTTTAATTTTGGGTACAAATCAATATTTCTGAAAAAAATAACAAGTTCATCAACCACAATTAAAAAGCTGATATATCATGCATATACAGGATTTTTAAAAAGTATCAGACCCCTCAGATCCACTAATAAATTCAATTAAAAAGAAATGCTTTAGACAAGAGTTATAAGATTTTTATCGAGTAAGCTCTATGGTGATATAAATTTTGATCTTGGCAATGATCTTCAATGTTTTTCCAACTTTATAAACAGAAACCCGCTTATGAATCATCGAATCCATATGCCCCAAATTTATAAACTCAAATCCATAAACTCCTAATTGCAAGCTCACCCTGATAAAAAGTCCTATTCAATTCTATAGAAATTGAATAGGAATGAATAGAAAATCGTAGTACTTTATGAATGCTTATCATTAAAAATAGTTCAAACAATGATACTGAATCATACGCAGAGTATCTAAGGAATTAACTCTGTTAATTGTTTTATTTTATTTTTGTTTAATTTGGTTTCACACCAATAATTTTTCAAAGTAAAACTCGACGAAAAATCACATCAATATTATTCATAGCTCTTTCAAACAATGTCTAATTCTTAAAATTTTTATTATTCTTTGTACTGGAGTGAAAAAGGATAACAGAAAATTCTCTAAGTTTTTTTTTTATAAATTATAAATTATATTTACACAAGATCAAACAAATGGAGTCAAGCATGGAGATGTGTAGCCACGACCTATATCGCCACGTCAACAATCATGTTTACACGCGCCTATAGATGTTTCACATCAATAAATGCACTCACTGATTATTGAACACTCAATGCCAACTGTGGCTCATATTTCCGACATAATATGATGGCTATGTAGATTGTGTGTGCGAGGTGTTATAAATAGGGATGTGTGTGTGATATGATGATGAATCATGGTCAGTCACACAGGAGTTAATAACATCGGAATATGACCGCAAATATAACGCGTTAGGGCATAAATTTTCATTAATTTTATGGCAATTACTATTGTTACTCATAATGCATACATACATATACAACAGTTATAGTTTTCATGGATGGGTTTTTGTTATATAAGTTATAACTACTATATATGACTGTGTGTTATGTTTGTTATATTTGTTAAGTTCTCGTAGAATACAATGCGATGTACTACCACTACTTTGTAGTACGATGAATATCCTCCCAACAGACTTTATGCATTATACATTTATTTTAGAGAGATAGGTGTGTCTTTTGTGTATAATTGTGTTTGAATTAATATTTTATGATTATATAATTACATATCTTATATACATGCATCATATTATACACATGATACAGATTTAGGTAAACATTTATCTGACCAAATGCTAGATAAGATCTGAAATACTTGGTCCGAATCAATTGAAGCTATACCGCCAGTTTAATTGATACCACTTCCAACCGTAATTTCATATTTACGGTTATGATTAATAAATTTAAAAATATGATAGAAGACTGCTGTTTCCTATCTTTAAAGCCTACCCTTTTTAGAAATTTTTCTGGAAATTAGCTATTTGCTCAGTTTTAAAAGTATCAACCTTGATCAATCTCTGAATACTCAAATTACGATATTAGTTTCAATTTATAAAAAATGATCTGAAACTGATGTCTGCGAAGAAGGTCCAAAAATATATCACAATTTAGTTAAAATTTATACAGCTTTATTACTCAAAAATCAAAATCAAATAGGATCGTTTGATATTACAATTATAACTCCTAAATCGTATACGTACCTAAATTTGTACATAAGTTTTTGCTTTATGAAAGAAACTAAAAATTACAACAATTATATTACCTCAGTTTGAAATGACAAATCCATAATATAAAATTCGAAATTGTAGTAAGTTTGATTTCAGAGATTTCTTTTGAAGCTCTTGGTCATTAATATACTTGCCAAAATTAGATTTTGCCTTCAACATACAATACATTTGTATTATTTGTGTTATATTATGTATAGAATGTTGATTTATTTTGTGTAAATTATTTTCATGCTACGTGATTTATTTCACAACATTAAAATTGGATAATTAAATTTTAGGGCTAATATTCATTTACAAATTTGAATGTATGTTTGTTTGGTAATGGATAGAGAGACAATCGATATATTATTTTTGAAAAATAATCAAATCGTAATTCCTGACTAATTGTAACAAAGTTTTTTAAGATTTATTTATAGCTATTTTATGTATATATATATATTTAAAATCTTGGATTCACATCAAATGACTTCTTTGAATGCGACATTCATATTTTATTAGCTCCATTTCATTAAACTCCAATAGTAAGAAATGAACTAGCGTTTTTCTATGCGCGGATTCTTTAATTGTTTTTTAAGGAGTACAAATTATTTTCCGCTGTTTGCATTTGCGTTTTTTTAGCATCCAATTATACATAGGGAAAAATAAGAAATAATGCTAATATCGTATTTTATTTTACAATAACTATCAAAATATGATTTGGTATTTCCTGAAACTAATATTAATGAAATAAAAACAATATCATTCACAGTAGCTTTCAAAGAGGGGGGTGATTATTTTAATTGTGTATTTATTCAATTCGTAATGTTTATATACAATTTTTTAAGGTGATTTAAATGTAAATAAGTACGGAATAGAAACGTATATATATTTTTACCACTTCGATAATGGACATATTTATTTTTGGACATTTTTTTGATAAAATAAAATTAAACGAAAATAAATGGATTGTAATCGGTAAGGGTGAATTTTAAAACATTGAAATAATTCATGTACAAAATTTTTTTATTTAATACGTACATTTATATGTCGGGAGTGAACAGGAGCGTTGACTGTAACATTTAACTGTGAGGAGTTTGATTTTAAACGTTTGTGACATGTTATTTTTGAAGGTCATATTTCATGGCTGTATGTTAGAAAGTAATTATTCAAAATTTGTAAGAACTTTGGTATTTAAAATAACCTGGCTGTTTTGGTTTTCAATCGATAAACTAGATTTTAAATTTTATAATTATTAATGAGAAGTTTACGATTTTTCTGCAACTCCATTAACAGCGAACAAAAAATTTAGAACTTTTCGCCGGTTGTTTAAGGTTGAATAAACTTAAGTCCACAAGGTGTATATTTGAGGCTGAATGAAATAACTAACTTAATTAACCGGAGTAACTTCAAAACTATCGAGATGTAAGGTTTCGAAACCATTGATATTGAACAAAAAATCGAAATTTATTAGATTTTAAATACCCAATGTGATCAAATTGATTATCTCAAAACAAATTTCAATGGGGGGAGGGAGATTCTTGCAAAGGTCTCACAGCATAACAGTGGAAAAATTTTAAATTACTCAGGATGCCGTAATTTATTTGCCTCTATATTAAACATTTTATATCCATAAAATAACCTATTATGCTGAACACTTAATTCTTACTAAAAAATCGAAAAGGAATCTTTGTTTTTCATTAGAATATCGACAGTCTGCCTTTCAATGTATTGCCTCACATTATAGACACTCCTGTATTCAACAGAAATGAAAAGAGTATTTGTTGTTATGTCCATTAAAAGAGCAATAGATATGGTAAATAATAGAGGGTGTGATATGTTCGCAGTCAATATAAAATACCCTATGGGTGAAATCAACATGGAATAAAAACCCACATGCCCTCTTTTACTACATATATATATATATACAGCTTTAGGGACAACAACAGCAATAATAATAATCATAATAATGTTTGGAGATGGACGATGAGCTTAGATATATAGGGAACATTATATATGGCGGGAGCTATGTTGTGTACTGCTATCCATACAGAAACACAATGCACCCATCGCTAAATCATCCATAAATCTCTTTTATATATGTCGTAATAATGTAAGTAATTAAGAACAAGTTTGCAATTATATGTTGCTTTTATATACTTAAAACATATCTATGATATAGTATTAGAGCAAGGAGAATCATGAAATATTTTCGCCGTATCTGTTACTTGCCCAATCGGCGATATGACGACACTTTTGTCGTCATAAGTCCGGTATCTTCTAAGCGCAATCTCTTATACTCTTAATGAAGAATATAAATTTTTTCTTTGATTAAATTGTATCTAAATTATTGACAGTAAACTATATACCTTAAATCAGTTAATGGCCTTGTGTACCATTTCTTAATTTTTGGAAAAGAGACAAAATACCATTAGAAGTCTAAAAAACATCGATTTAAAAAAAAAAAAGGGATAAAAAAAATACTTGATTCATGAAAAAATAAATTTTTTTACGTAATCGAATCTAAAAAAAAAAATATATATTTTTAAAATTAATTTTTATTCATTAAAAAAATGAATTTATTGAATTAAGTCAGAACTTCGATTTTATTATTTTCATGCAAAAGTTCTTCTAGAAAAACCGATAGTTAAAACAATTGATTTTACAAACGAAAATAGTGGATTTTTTAAAACATACGCTGTCCAGCATAAACTGGTTCAAGAGTAAAATAAAATGCACTATATTGCCATTACACTAACTTTTACAATCACTTTTAATTCGATTAATTAAAGTTTTATCTTGTTAGAATCTCAAATACAATTTTTTCAAATCACAGAATTTTTAAATACATCTTTTAAATTACACCGTCGATTAAAAAAGATGCAAAATATTTAAAAACTACTTTACCCTGACTTCATCTATGTAGAATTGCTGTTAAACGGAAATTAATCGTTTAAATGTTTCGCAGAAAGTTTGACCCTGTTACTTTTACGAGTGAGAAGGGTCGTAAATATACTAAGTCACTCTCAATAGTCTCCTTTCTTCGAACATTCGCTGAAATTCGCTGGGAACTTTATTGCCTTAGGTTGTTTAACCCCCTATCCAAACTATGAAAGCATGAATCCTATGCCCATTTTATACTCCTGGCAATGTGGATGCAAAATTTCATGATGATCGATTGGATAATTATGTAAGCGTAAAAAAACAAACAAATAAACTTAATTTTTTATACAAATGAATCGAATAACCTGAAACAACAAGAGTGGAAGAAAAAAAAATGCAAAAGATTATGATCATAACTTCATGTACTAAAAGTATTTCATGGTAACTAAATTAGTAAATACTATATTTTACGGTTAATTTACGTTCACACAAACCCCGTTTTCACATATGCGAATAAAATGTGATTTGTGATGTGCTTTAGTGTAATTTTTCAATAGATTTATGACAAACTCAGGAAAAACTGTGAAAAATAATATGAAAACATATGTTATCGATTTCAATACAAATCAAAAGTTTGTTATACTATAAAAAATATAATATATATGTGTTTTCACTAATCGATCCTAGTGAATTGTTTTTATTTTTATTCATTTTTTTTTATGTATTGTATAAAACCAATAAAAAATTCATTCAAAAGCCATTTTTGAAAGAAAATATAACAGCTTGTCATTTTTGTTTGTTTGTTTGTATCGCTGAATATATTTTTAGGTATATTTTATTTTTATATAAATTATATTATGGTCTGATTGGTATAAAATGATGATTCCATTAAAATTTGAATTATTTAAAATAATGAAATATAAGTAACCTGTCGATTAATTCATGGTATACATTAATCAATATATCATCATAAGTATAAATTCTGTAGATTTTATGAATTTGGATTGAATTATCTTAAAAATTTCCAGTCATTTATACAGTTAAGAAGAGAGGTTCAAAGTTTAACAGCTTTTATATTTAATCATATATGGGTGACTCAATTTACGAGCACTTGAATAATTAACTCCTTTAGTTGTTACTTTCATTTGTTTTTATAAAATTAATAAATTGATGTTGCGTTAGAACACATATCGGTTAATTAATTAATGCACTCATAAAAAATTGTTTATAATACCCAATCACAATTTAAATTAAATAAAAAGTTAAAAAAACAATTAATAGAGGTAATTATTTAGATACACCACATATGGTATAATGGAGTATTTAGAGTATGAATTGTAATTTTATGTGGTTTTTTAGATACATTTCAGCTGAAATTGTGGCAAATCTAAACTTTTTACGAAAAACTGTGCCAAGAAAAAATTTTCTGTCTGAATCTTTGTTCCGTCTTTTATAGTATAAACATTTGCCCATCAACGAACTTCAACTCACTTTTTATATATAGAATACGTCACCGCAACTTCAGCTCACTTTTCGTTTTTGATTTATATTCATAGACGGACGGACGCACATACAGAAATAAACTAATTAGGGGATTTTATGAACACCCATAATTTTGTTTGTGGCCATGGTGGTTTTTAACCATGTCACATTCTGGTAAGATTTACACATCCAATTAGTATAGAAATGTTTTTAGTTCCAATGACCTTCTATTGGACCTAAAACGTACAGAAAATGCTATCCACTTTAAAATTGTACCCGGACAAAATTGATAAGAAAATGTAGGTTGTTTCTCCAAACAAAAGATATAATTTTCTTTGAACAGCGTATACAGAGTATTCAACAAAATTATATATGAAATGAAGTGATAATGTGAGAAAACCTTTTCCAAAAATTCATAATTAAACTGATAATAAATTTATAAATAATAAATGAATGAATTTGCATCTCACCAAATTGACAGAGTCCTGACTCTATCAACCCTATTAATAAGCAATGCCCTGAAATAATCTGAATAAATTAATTATTTATTTGAATTAAATATTATAATTTGTCGTCTGTCCATTCACCTTCAAATTAGTGCATTAAAAGTGACGCATTCATTTGTATTTTCTATGCAAGTAATTTACTGTCTAAAGTTATTACTCACGTCTGTGTGGATAATAAACAAAACATGGGATAACCTATTTTTATATTTCGCGTAGCATTTTGATAACTCATTTGAGCATTCAACATTTTCAACATTTCTTTGTTCAGTTACTCTTTAGTACAATGTAAATAAATATGAATATTAACTTAAAAAACATTCAAATAAAAACCGATGAAATTTTGAATTATTATTTCCTGAAATGAAAATGATAGTTTAAAAATTTATTACATTCGTAATAGTGAATGTATCCCATAAAAGTATATACATAAAATTACAAAAGCCATTAAAGAGATGACTTTATTTTGCTTTTCTCGTTAATGTCTTTGCTTAATAAACGAATGAAATATTGTGGAAAATATTTTGTCTCGACCGGAAAATACAAAATATTTTACTATTTTTATTGACCATCGTACGACATATAATGTTTTTAATATAATGCATTTTATAGTGGCGAAAATATTCGGAACAATGGTATTGTTTCATTACTAATGGTTTTACTTTTATATAATTTTTCATTTTAGAAAGCGATAATTGACTGAACGTAGTCAGGTCTGTGGTATAAATAGGAATGGAATAGGAAGAATAGGGGAAATAAGAAAAGTTTAAGTTGTCTATTGCATCTCCCTCCCTTTTAGGAAAAATCTCCAAAAATATTATATGATATATTATATGAAAATTGAGTTCCAAATTTGACGAAGAAACTTTGAACTGAAACGAGCATTGGAAATCAATGTGGAATTAAATGATCAAGACAAATAAGAAAAACATTTGTTTTGTTATAAAGCTACCCTCCCTCTTCTCATTGAACAATCAAGGAAATTGAGTACTTTTATTTATTTTTGAGAGATGTCTATAGCTCACAGAGCTACCTTGCTACCTAGAATCGAAAATGACTAAAATGAAATGTAATATAAAAATAAAAGTTTAATTTATATTTTGGCAGTCGAACAGTTAGAACTATTTATATACCTTACTCATGTAAAATATATGAAGATATATTACATTTAGTTTAAAGTTTGTAAAGCTAGAAAATATGAAAGGTACAAGCAAATATTGAGTATAGGTATAATTCATATTTGGTCAACATATTCAAAAATTAGTGTGAGTGGCTTTGTAGCTTCGATTAACGTTTGTTTGTTGGTAACGTTATTCGGTATTTCGAAAATAGTGTGTCAGTGTTGATTTATATTTATTTATAAAAGTTAATGCCCTTTACGTTTGGAGACTAGGAACCATCAATATTTTTTTCTCTAAAGTTGTAGTAGACATTTCGCGAACTAATAATAATAATGTATATATTATATATGTTGTTAAATAGAAAATCTAGTTTCCACCAATATATTTTATATCATTTTTATTTCCATCATAAAAAAATAAAAATGATACGAAAACAGGAATAAAATAAAAAAAGAGATTCGTAAAGAAAGTATCCTGAAATGCTGTTTACATTAGAACGAAGAACCAGTCAAGTCAATGGTAGTGGTAGCAATAACAGTATTTGAAGCTGTCATCAACAACTTATCTTTTTGGGAAAAATTGTTAAAAGTTTTTGTAAAAAAATGTTTGGTTAAATGTGTGCGGTTCATTACATTAGAATGAGTCAGGTACACATCGAATAATAATAATTTGATTGTATCTATACTTAGGTAACTATAGGTAAAATGTATCTTTATGTATTCCTAAAAATATAATACATGAAAATAAGTCCAATCATTATAATGTCAAAAGTTAAATAAGCTATCGAAAATTTTACTTAACGATGTGTAACAATAAAAAATAAACAAAAATCAGTACACGGGAAATCTCCGTTAATTAGTCCCCTTTCTAAAAACAGGTATTTTTGTAATAAATCTGCCACTTTAACTGCCGAGTAAATCACAAAAATTTTAGAATTTACAAACTTCTGTTGATATATAACCAAATAAATTGTTGATTAAATAAAAAATGTTTATTAATAAAAGCTTGTTTAAATTTTACTACTAATAATTTTTTTAAATGAAAAATAAAGAAATGTTAAGTAAATTAAAAGTTAATTGATAGTTGTTTTTATTCATAAATTATGGATTATGAAAATTTTTGGATGAAATTTAAACACTAAAAATTGTTTTTGTCCTTTCTCTCCCCTTAGGGACATCAAATCCTGGTTTTATTATGGTAGGTGCCTCGGGATGTTTTCTATCCAACAAAAAAATAATCATCAAATTCTTAAACGACGAAGCAATCACCGAATTTACATAAAAACGAACCCACAATTAAAAAAAAAATATGTATACGTTGTCGAACTGAGAAACCTGTTTTTTTTTTAAAGTCAATCAAAAATTTCGTAAATATTGAGAGGTAAGTATAATTTTTCTGAACTGAAGTGTATAGTCGATATATATAAAATACTTCCTATTCAGTTATAAAAACATAAATCTTCATTCAACCTTCTCGATTAAACTACAATATTTTTAATAAATAATATAGTTAAAGTATGAGGTATGTAATATATATATTATGTAGAATGGAACCAATCACATGAAAACATTCATAAGAAAAAAAAAACAAACTTTAGGATGAAAAATGCAAAAACTTTCAAACGTGAAGGTTATTCAGATTATTTGTACATCAAACAGAAAGTAAAAAAAAAAAATTGTATAACAATAAATACATTTTTATTTAAAAATCTAGAGTTGTCGACTTGAAAGGTATTACCTTTCAATCGTGGATTTAAGAGTGAAGATAGTCATAGAGTTCATGAAAAAATAGGGCAGTCGGAGGGACATGGCTGTACGGAACAGATGACCAGTCTGATTATTTTGGGAGCCCATAGCTAGATGGAAAGATTCTAAGTTTAGTTCATTTATGTCGACGTACGCTATTAGACTTACGTGATACGTCGACGTAAGTAAATAAAGCTTAGACTAATACCATCTAGCTACGAATTTCGATAACAAGTAGACTGGCCATCTTCCAAAAATTTACCCTATTTGTTTTTTCCAATAGACTGGCAATGTCTTCCGTATGGCTACCTCCCCTGTATGTTTTTTAATAAGTTTGATAACTTCTGACTAAAATCTCTCATTGATCACATTAAACTGTTTTTAAATTTTTATATACAACTCATCCGACTTCATTTCCTTCATTTTTATTACCATAGCCAATAAATGTAATGTGAAATTTGCCAAAAAATATGTTGTAATTCAAGTAATTCAAGATAAATATTTTGTGTG
The DNA here is from genome assembly GCA_020423425.1 of Chrysopa pallens. NCBI lineage: Eukaryota > Metazoa > Arthropoda > Insecta > Neuroptera > Chrysopidae > Chrysopa > Chrysopa pallens. The sequence continues at coordinate 59,763,710 of CM035594.1, forward strand.
TCCTTTTCTGAAACAGAATAGGTATATTATGACAAAAATTTGAAACTAAATAAAGCAAAAATGTGTATAAAATTTATGTGATATTATACCATTAATTTATTACTAACATTAATCATTACCAACTAAAAATATATATATATATATATATATGAGTTTCTAGCAAAACATAGTGGATATGATATTCAAAGCTCAGATCAATTATATTAATATTTTATTAATGCTAACCAACAAATTACAAAATTTATTCATAAATAATTCAAAAATTGTTGTAGGTTGAAACTCACATGTTTGACCTATATGCATATATGTATTAGGGATCTGCCGGACCATTAAAAATGGAAATTCGCGGATTCGGATACGGTACGAATAATCAGTTTTCATATTCGTGTATACGGATGCAGTTACAGTACTTAACTTTTCAACTCAAACAATCGGTATAATTTTTTGAAGTTCCTTAAAATGTGATTAATCTATTGAATGAAATGTGATTGTGATTTGTGATATCACTTAGCAGTATAATTTGATTTTAATAATAGTGACTTGGAAGTATATATTTGAATTTAGATAGGGTAGTTACTAATTACTACCTTATGATAAGGTAGTGGTTAAATAATTAATACTTAACCCATAGTGGTAGAAATATTAATAAAAACTATTTAAATGGGATTTAACAGTATTTTATTGCTACCTTTACTTACAAATTCATATACGTAATGAAACTTATTTATAAATGCAAAAGATCCGTTGAAAAAGACACGGATACGGAACTTTTTTTTCTTGCGGATATACGCGTACGAATCCGCAATCGATACCCACAAATCCCTGGTATGAATGTATGTATTTATGCATGTGTGTTAGTTTCTACGCCCCCGCTCCCCGTAACTATAAAACAGCTGATTTTTCTGAGATTCGTCATTATTGTACGAAAGCCACTAGGCTTATTAAAAAAATATTATAATCAGGCAGATTTGTGGTCAAAGAGCAAGAATTTTTTTTAATTTCAATTTTCTGGTCAAAAACAATAATTCTTATTATCAGAGAACTCAAAAAAGAAATATATAATATCTGAATAATAAATAATTTTTTTCCACTTTTCTGTGAATGAAAGTAAATAATATTAACTATATTATATATTCTTTGTAAATAACATAATATAAATCTATGAATTTTAATGTGCAAAAATTCCCTAGTCATATCAGTTTCTTCTATTTAAGTTTGCCATTTTTTTTATTTCGCAATTTTTTCTTCTAATATTTTTATAACTGTGTGTGTTGTGTTATGTTTCGTGTGTTTTTGCTTCTCTTATTATATTTTTACTTCAATAAAAACATTATATTTATTATATGCTTGCTTAGTTTCAAACACCGAAAAGTTTTCAAGTTGAAAAAATTTTTGATGAGTAGGTAATAATAACTGACAAATTTTGATAACAAATTTATAATATTTTTATTATGATTGTTTTACACAGAATGAAATAAAAGAATAATGTCAAATCAAAGCTTAACAAAAAATTAGAATTGGAAACTTTATATTCGAAATAGTAATTTGTAGTCGTCACTCATTTCAATTAAAATATATGGAAGGATATAGATAATATGCTTATATATGATTGTTTAAACATATTGTTTTTGACAGGACGAATAAAAATTCAAAATATATGAAAATGAAATTAAATTTATGATGGATACAAACCTTTATTATGATATATGACAATTTTACTTATGTAGCTAAATATATGAAATGAACAGACCGATTGAAATTAGGATTAAAATTGAAGAAAAATGCATTTTCTATATCTTAACGACTAATTTAAATCAATTTTCTTTGACAGTAAGACATCAATTTGCGATTATCTGTTCTGGTTTTTGTTTCGTTAAGAATTGATTCGAATCTGATTTTTCGTAAATTTGAAAGGATATGTTTTGAGAAATGGTGGAAGTATGCAGCAGAACATCAAATGTAGCTAAGGTAATAGATTACAAGTCTATCCATCTGAATATGAAACTAGACTCAATAAAAACAAAATTCAAAAGATAAATTAAAGTTATAAACTCTTAAAGATTGTTTCCAGCTTCTTCCCTGTTACTATGATGCGTTTCTCTACCATTTACATGATTGGTAAAAGTGTTCTGAAAATCAGAATCACACACATTTCATTATGGGCTTAATTACAGCCAGCCATTTGAAAATAAAATAAACAAATATAATTTACGGTAGCTTATCTTACGATTTGCTGCTATATAAATACTTTTAAACACCTTGATGTAAACTGCTAATGAAACCTTATAATTTTTCTAGTATCAAAACCAGCTTAGATATAAAATTTTAGTAGGAATAAGAAACATTTTGTTTGCTATGATGCGGATATTTTTTGATGCGCATGAACAAATTTGAATTTTCCTATATAAATTCGGCCTTTGATTTTGCCTTACTTACGAAAAAGACTGCATTATATATTTAGTATACTAGTTATTATTACAAACAACATAAAAATGTAATTTTGTGTATGATGTTTTCTATAATATACACAAAAAAAATATATATATAAATAAATATTTAATATTTATGTTGTTAAAAGCATGAAACTAAATCATATAAATAAAATTTCTAACTGTGAAGAAAATAATAAAAATAAAAAAACTTTTTATTTCTATTTTTTTTTTCAATAAATTATCACTGGTTTTAAATCTCTATAGCATTCTCTTACTAAAAGTGCTTAAAAAACAAAGAGAGTGAATATTATTTTATGTAGTTATAACGATAGTTTAAAAAAATTGTATTAGAAAAAAATATAAAGACCTTTAAATACATCAGCATTGGGTTTTATATTTTTACAAATCAGCCAATAAATAATTGGTGAAATTCCCATTTAATGTATAGTATATACATCATTGAAGTTTACTGACTACAGCAATTTATACGTTTTAATCATTAATTGGGTCAGTAGAAAGTTGTAATAGTAAACTTACACGCACAAATCGAAGTAATCCTAAGCTTACAAAAGTAGACAATTTTGTCTAGTCAATTGATGAAGCCTGAAAATTTTTGTAAGTCATCTTTAACAATGTCTCTAAGCATAAAATAGAAGCTTTTGCACATTTTCACATTTCACATTTGGTTAATTACTTATTGAGTTTTTTGTACGCGACAATTAAAAAAAATACAATGTATACATATTGTATTAGGTACTGTCTTTATTATCGATGTCTGTAACAATTTCATAACCTCTATTAAATTAAGAACATCGAGTTAGATGCATTGGAGAGTTTTTACTTATTTATGAGTATCCAGAGAAATATCATGAATTTTAGTAATGGATCAATTTTATATTTACATCATTGCGTGGTTGCAGTTTAATGTGTCTTCCTTCATGTGAGTATTCGCTGATTTTAACATCTCGTTGAAATGATAAATCAACACCAAACTAAAAATCGCCGTGAAATTGTGTCTCTCATGAAAATAGCGACGAATATAATAATAATTTCCATAGCCGAGTGAGCTATCATACCTAACTAAATTATACTAAGATGCGTATTTATAATACAAATTGATTGGATTTCTGTTGTTCGTGTAAAATTACACACACTTTGCAAAGTTGCAGTATCTTCGAAAACCCAAGAAAATTGCTAAATGAAAATATGTTTGCCTACTTTTCCATTCATATCAATTTATGGTCAACTGTAGTCCATTATTTAAATGCTTTTTTTTTGTTTTTTTCAAAAATCAATATGTTAAGTAACATTTTATTTTGTAACTTGAATACTTATTTCCCATAAGTAGGTATACATTTGACTAATGTTTCAAATATATATTTACGGAAAATGTTGTGAAACAAAAATATTTTGGAAAATAAATGATTGTTTAAGAGTAAATTCGATGGTTCCAAAAAGTCTGATAAAATTTCCAAACAAAATGCATTCACTCAATCATTCTGTTGAGTAAAATACTACATCATACCCCCAATACCACAATCTGTAAAACAACAATATAAACAAACATTGTACAAAGAAATAGTGTTGGATAAATAAAATAGCTGTGATTCAGAAATAAGATAAAGAAATTAAATGTGAATACTATTAGAATTAACATCATCTTTTATGTTAGTAATTGATCATTAAAGCCTAATTATATCTCAATCTAAGCGAACATGTCTCATCTAAGGCGTAATGAAAACTTGAGAGAGGCCAAACTTGTCTCAAACTATTAAAATTAAAGCTCTTATCATCAATTCAAAAAGTTATTTACAAATAAAAATATTTGAGAATGTTTATTTTTTGAAAGACGGAGAAATAAACAGAAGTTAAATAATCGACATGAGCGATAAAACAAACAATTGAAATAGTTCATAAACTGTCGAGTATTGGATGTGATACTACTTGAGTTGTAAAAGTATACTTCGGATGGCATGTATGAAGAAATAACTCCCAGTCTCTCATTATAAACGAGGAGTTGCATTAATCAGCGGTTAATTATCAGGGTAGGCAAAAAGGGGCCTAGAATCTTACGTTGCTGAATTTTGTGTCTCCTCTATTCTTCTAGAACTTTCTTTTTATTCAAGAACTTTCTTTAGCATAGTTTTCGCTCATAGCTTCGATAATGTATTTCTCAGAGATCGATGCATGTTGGCAAATTTCATATCAATACGATCTACTGATTTGAACTTTATTATAGCGAATTTTTTCTCCTGAATTTGAATTCTTCATTTTCACCGAGCTATTCCAATTCTGTAGGTGAATGCCTACAATCGTATTACTCATAGATGTGAAATCTTACACGCTCTTTTGAAGCTTGAATTAGTTCTATGGTACATGTTTAAGTAATTTGCAGATTATATTAGTGTAAGAGTTGGTAAACAATTTGTGGGTAGGAAGACAAATTGTGAGTAGAAAGACGATCCAACCTGAAAATTTTCTTGAACTATATCTCAGCTATCGAAGACGTTATTGCAGAGCAGTGGAACTTCATTTTTTATACGCATGCAAGGCAGTGGTATAGTATATTTGCAGTGGCCGAGGTCTGTCATAAAATGGTATAAAAGGAGCTTCTTTATAAATATTTGTTTTTTTTATTTATTTAATATGTCTTTAATTTTAATGTTGACAAAAGTATTTGTTTTTGAAATGAACAAATTTATACGTTGGAACCGCTTGATCAAACTTTGGAACCGACAAATGAATTTGGGTTATAACTTTACAATTCGATTGAATGATAATCTATGTAATTATTTGATATTCTATTGAATTAAAAATCAGACCTGATAAAATCCCCCTAAACTTCATTTAAGTCTTCAATTTTATGTCCAGACTTTGCTTAAGATGACATCGTCTTTACTCCTGGAATACGCTTTTAATTTTAGGTCTTCTAGAGAACACGTTGAATGAATCAAATTTAATTGGTCCAACACTACATTATTACATTAAGAAATACGTTCGTTACCTAGTGGTGAAGAACTAGTGAGTAGTGAACTTGCAACAAATCATTTAGAAAGCATTTTACAAATATAACACACAACACAACAACACAAATAACAAATAGATATGCTTTTCGTATTAAATGTGTATGTATACGTACCTACACTACGATACCACTTACTAGACTAGTTCCTATAAAGTTTATTTTGTTTGTATGTAACACAACTATTCCTAGATATAAATTACTCAAATAAGACGACATATTTATCTATATTTTAAATGATACTACTAAACTTCACGTACGAACATATTATATCTAAGAAATAGTGAAGTATTATTATTACAGTATTGGAATGAAAAATATGAGCCAAAATAATATTGTACAAGAGAGGACGCCAGCGATGACATGATTTGTTGAGGATGTAATGCTATAAGAGATGTTATATTCTATTAGGGTAGGTGATTATTCCCTCCCCCAAGTAGAAAGTGAGCACGACAACCCAAAAATCTGTCAAGTAGGATTCAGATTACAGGCTCGTCTTACAACATTGGACATTTATAACATATATGACGTTCTGGTCAAGACCTTGTACAGGGTTCACGCGGATAAAGTCTCGGTGCGAACACAAGTACATTAATAGATCTCTAGAATGTTAGTCTATTCAGAAACATAAAGCATTTTAAACATTATTGTAAAGTATATCAGTTTATACTGAATAATTTTATAAAAGTGCTTAATGAAAAATTCAAGCTTTCGCTCCCATTTCAGAAACACAACGTTGGTTATATTTCGGATAGCCTGCCAAGGTTATATTTTTTTACTATTGAGGTTCGCAATTAAGATTTATTTTGCGTAGAACAAAAAACTACCCCTTAATATCGATTTCATACCAAATAATTTTTTTTAAAGATAAAAACTGAATATGCGGCTTTATTTGCAATCGGAACTTTTATTTGGCTAATCAGAGAGAACGTTAATGAAAATTTTCAGAACATACAGTTTATTTTTGACATAGCTAAGTCATATAATTAAATCATATGATATACATATAGGAATTTGATTACAATCCTTTCTTGAAATTAATAAAATCACAAGTTCTCTGATTATGATGAATTTCACTGATTCACAAAAATTGATCACTTTATTTTTCTATTACAGGTTAACACGACTGTCATATTACACAAGTAAATAAGCTGTCGCAAACAGCCAGATATCTGCTAAAAATAGCGTTAACTCTGAGGTTAGTAATCTAGCTCCATTAATAAAAAATCAAGTCAACTATGTAAAAAATACCTGCATAAAATTATCTCAGAATTTTTCGTTGGAGTTTAAGGTCTAGAAACATAGATCTAGATATAAGAGATAATTTCTATACGATTAGACTGTTTTCAAAACTGAATAGAATAAAAATGACAACTTTATAAACTACAGTAATATTTTTGAATATAATGTTTCAATATTAGCACCACCAGCCAGATAAAGGATTTTTAATTTGTTCAACATGCCTGTATATAGTTCCAATCCTGTATAAACTATCTATATATAAATAGATACTATAATTTTTATACTTATTTTCTATGTGCAACTTGACTAGATATTTTCTAAAAGTAGCGTGCATGTCGTAATAATTTAATATATATGTAGTATTCAGAAATTATTGCAACTATTTTTTTTTTTGTATAAAATTTATTATATAATTCACAGAATATGTTCAGATTAATAATCTGTATTTTTTAAAAACAAATGTATAAAATAACCATACAGTAATAATTTTTTTCCAATGTAAATTTTATAACATAGGGGAGAATGGGGTAATGGCGGTGAGTGGAAAATTGCGGTCAGCATCAATACTCAAAAACTTAGTAGTGATAGAGTAGACAACACGTGTTCGTGTTACACAATCTATTTTGCTTGCAAATGTTCAATTGCTGCTATACATTCTAGATTGGTGCTTAATTTAAATGAAAAATGTTTACTGAAACAGCTGTATCTTCGGGGTGGCTTTATCGATTGAGCTTAAATGTAGATATTAAGTGCAAATAAGCAATTATTTTACTTAACAGTATAAATTTCGATTTTTTGCCCCAATTTCCTAGATCAAATTATTTTGTATTTTTATAAATACGTATTTCGACTACAAAGTAGTCATCATCAGTATTAATTAGCTAGTTGTAATGATTCTTTGAGGAGATGGTACTCGTCGTTGATGGTGCTTCGTAATTTGGTGACGGTTTGCAAATACACTCTGCATGAGTTAAACACACCGACAGACTGACAGACACAAAATGAAAGTTACTCCTACTCAGAAAGTTCCAAATCATTGATATATACATACAAAAATAGGAGAAAAACCATTTGTTTTATAAACAGGAATGCAGTAATTTCTTTATCGATAGATATAACTTGAAAGCTTTCAACAATTAATTAGCGAAAAAGTTAAAATAATAAACTCATAGCTTTCAAATCTGTTGCCATAAATTTGATACATCGAAAATGTTTTGATTGACCTTTCTTTTGTCGGCAAATTTAATCAAACTGGATAAAAATAAATATATCAATTAGTAATTTCATCTAGTTATTTGCAGAAAAAAAGAGAAAATTCATTTAAAATGATCGGAAAGATTGTTATAAAATATCCATTAGTTTTTCTCATTTATTAATAAAAACCTCTACTTTCAATTATAATTGATTTTGAACCCACTCTATAAAATCAATAACCAAACGATTAAAAATTGTTTAAACTTTCTCAATTATTAATAATAAATTATATAGCTATATCGTTTAATATCGTTTTTTTCTTCTATTTATTCGATAGAAGAATCATAGAAAAACTATTATAGTAAAATTTATATTCTATTGGAATAGCTGCAGCAGCGTCAGTGTATATATATTTGTAGATATTTTGAAGTTCCTGTATGAGCTTTATTTCAACAATCCGATCTGAATTTCCGTTTCCTGAACGTTGCGGGAACCCATTAGTATAGTTAGTATCATCATCATCATCATCGTCATGATCATAATATGCTTGCTCTATACGTTTTAGTATTTAGATGCACATCGTTATTACTATAATAACTAAAGTAGTAGCTCTGACTACTATGCGATGATGTTACGATCACTGACGACTACGTTAGATGTTCGAAGAGTTACTGTAGTTTCTGTTCTTTATTGCAGTTATCATTTATTCATATACTTATTCCATTTTATGAAGTTAATATAGTTTTGTGAGTCAAACTCTATCTATATAAAGAAAATATTTTAGTTTTTTGATAATGTAGATAAAAATACAAGTATCTTTTTATTTTACATTATGTTTATGGTTGTAATCAGGTCGTGATGAAGTTATTTAATCAAGTAGCGAGTAGTTTATTAACTAAATATTAACACTTGATTAGATATCGATTACACTTAAGATGTGGGTACATGATTTTGATAGAGACCTCTTCAGTTCCTCCCAATTTTCTAGATCAAATTATTTTGTATTTTTATAAATACGTATTTCGACTACAAAGTAGTCATCATCAGTATGAATTAGCTAGTTGTAATGATTCTCTGAGGAGATGGTACTCGTTGGTGACGAACGGTTGCACGTTCAATATCAATGGTTTCGAAACCTTACTTCTCCATAGTTTTGATGTTTTTTGATAAAACAAGAATAATTAAGTTACTCCGAATAATTAAGTTAGCGATTTCATTCAGCCTCAAATGTACATCTTGTGGACTAAAGTTTATTAAACTTTAAAGAACCAACGAAAAATTCAAAATTTTAGGTTCGCTGTTTATGAGGTTTCATGTATAATTGAAGTCTAAAAAATTCAAAAATAATATTTATTTTACGATCGGTCGGCTTATTTTTGAGATATTGCATGAAATACAACCGATAAATCGGCCTCTTGATCGGATTTTTAGCAATATCTCAGAAACTACTAGTTCAGTCGTTAAATAGATATTATTTTTGAAATCTGCAGGTTGAAATTACTCTAGAATATGTATTACATCCAAATCGGGGGCAAAAAATTTTTCATAATTTTTTCGATTTTTTCAAAGGGGTACCCCTTAAAAATTCGAAAATTTGTAAAATTTTTTTAAAATCAAAATTCGAGAAAAACCATGTTTATAAGTAAATTTTGAGCCGTAGATTTCAAAAATAACATCTATTTAACGATTGGATGCTTAGTTTTTAAGATATCTGCATAAATCCGATCTGAACGTCGATTAGCGGATGTATTTAATATAATATCTCAAAAACTAGTCGACCGATTGTAAAATAAATGCTATTTTTGAATTTTGCAGATCGTAATTATCCTAGAAAATCCATAAATAGCGAAAAAAAATTTTGAACTTTTCGACGCTTTTTTGAGGTTTGTTATACAATCACCAAAAACAAAAACCCCAAGCTAAAACAATCTAAAATAAAAAAAATTTACGACAAAAGTCACCATCCAAGGTCTAATTAATTAATTAAGATTAGATATACTAAATCTTAAATAAATTTCGATTTTTTGCCCCAATTTCCTAGATCAAAATATTTAATATTTTTATAAATACGTATTTTGACTATAAAGTAGTCATCATCAGTATGAATGAAAAGCTTTTATTTCAAAAATTATTATTATACTTAATAAACTTGTTCCATTATTTATGATTTCCACTAGATCGATATTTTTTTCATGGTTTGTTTAAAAGTTCTAATAATTTTCAACTATGTATATACAGCAACTTCATGTATAATGAATGACACTAAGTCATATACACTAAAGCGTATTATGTTACATATTTGCTTCAATAGAAAGAAGATGATAATTATGTCTTGTAGAGAAAATACATACGACTAAGTTGTTACCTAGTGCATTTTAAGTAATTATCATCGTTTATTATTGTAAAATTTATTATTTCTCTTACAGAATAATTATATTAAAACTTTTTTAAATTGATTGAAGACTTTTAAAAATGAATTTTATAGTTTCATTATATGTTGCATTATTGCTTAAGTTCTAATACATTATTTAGGATAATGAGGCCCATCTTTTTGTACTATAGAATATGTTAGAGTGTATTAGTTTTAGTTTAAAGTTTGTAACAATTGCAAATATTGAGTGTACAAACAAAATTTTGATAGCGGTATTCAAACAGTTAACTAATTGGTTCATTTCCGTTTGTCCATTCGTTCGCAAACAAGATGAACACTCAAAAATTAAAAGAGATTGTTAGCTTAAATTTCGGTGAGTTGAATTCCTGAATGTCTTAAATCAATCCATTATGTCCAATGGATCCTTGACTTAACCCTTTTTTTTTAAACGATTTCTAAACAAATAATTTATATTATTGAAAACAAACAGCTCTGTTAGTAAATAACTCACTAAGTCACCACGTTATTTGAAACTGTAGGTTTTGTATAAAAAGTTAGTTCAAGGTAACTCTATTATACTGAACACCTTTGTACGGTTAAGTATTTGGTACGTATACTGAGGTTAGTGAATTACAATTAAGGTTAGGATATTAAGGTAAGTGAATTACAATTACCCACTTAATGTATTCATTTGCAAAATAATTATTTAATGCTATTCAAATATTTATGAGAAGCACATATCAGATAGTCAAAATCCGTAAAATATTTATGCGAGTTTAAAAAATTGTTCAAACTAATTAGACGAGCAAAGTGAGCCTCTTTATAGCTGAAAATATCACTTTTGTGCTACAGTTTAAAAAACATATAAAACATAGACATGAGGTTATAGAAAATTAGAACAAAAAATGAGAGCAAAATGAACGGATAAAGATTATTTTTGACATAATGTAAATTATATTGTGTTTCAATATTTGCTCACACATTGACTAACTAATAATAATCCAAATGTTATATAGGAATACACAATTATAAAATTTGAAATATTTTCGTATTTTTCATATTTAGTAAAAATATTGTATTTTTATTTGTGGAAAAACTGGTATTCCAACAGATATTTGATTCTAATAGTTTTCTACACCGTTATATAATAAAATCTATCTCTCGTTATTTTCACATCAAACAAACAACTTTTAATATAAATTTAATATTCAATATTATAATTAATTTTTTCAAAATAAAAGAAAAAAATTTAATGGTATTTCTAAAAAAACTTCTAATTACGGAATAAATAAAAATAGGGAATAAATATGTACAATTCAATGCAATAAAAATGAACTACGTTAGTAGTACTCTTTAAATATATTTCTTTTCAAACAAATACATTTTCTACATTTTCCAAATTCTCTGAGACAATTAGTTGAGTATTTTTTTACGTTTAAGGATTCTGTATTTGAATTCGATTTACCAGAATAATAGTTTTTAACATAATTTAACAAACTTATCTAAGCTAATAAAACCATGTTAGTCTGACCTGCATCACTTTGATTTGATTTGACAACGCAGATACTTAAAATCTAAAATGTTTGACAAACGGTTCATAGTTACTGAATTCGAATATATTTTTCGTGATATATATATTTTCATTTCCAAGCAATTAGATTATATATAGTAATTAAAAAAAATAAATAAATAATGATTTATTAACAAAGTAATTAAGTAATGTTGAAAATAATAATGTTTTATAATTAAAATATAATTGGTTTCTGACTTTTCCAGCTAGAGCTCAAATGATGTTGTTTTCAATTTTGTCATATTTTCTAAATATCGTTTCATATAACGTGAGGGTTGTGTAATCAGTGACAAACTAAGACATCATACACTCTCTTGTTGGAAAATAATTCTATTTTTGTTATATCAGTATCGATGCTTTACTTCTAATTATAAGCTTCCTTTAGCATTTGGGTTTATTTCAAAAGCATCTTCAGTGTTAAAATAAATTGTAAAACATCAAATTTAAATTTTATTATATTAATTATAGTACCGATATTTTATTATATTAATTATAGTTCCTTATTTTTTTACTAATAAATAAATGTTTATTCAATTTTGTGGATTTAGTTTTTGGTGGATCAAGAAAATATTGACTCGGTCAAACTTTACCATTTCTTTCAGGTTGAAATCTGTCTTGATAATACTTTGTTTCTGTGTCTTTTATTTTAAATTAGAATTAAAATAGTAGATACAACTGTCTTTTGATAAACTATACTCGATGAACTAAACTTGATTCAGGAGAACGTGTATTAATGAATCTCAAACTATACCCCATACGTAAGGATATAAAAATACTACGCTCATGTCGAAGAAGTACGGAACATTCAATGCTAAATATACGTAAGACTGAAAATATTTCCTGCAAAGAATCCGTAAAATAACCCATTGATCATGAAGATCCTCAAGTGGAGATGGCCTGAGCAAATACCCGAATATGAGATGGCAAAGAGCTGTAACCTTGAAACACTTGAACGTTGCAGATAGCTTTGTTCAATCTTGGAGTTTTTAGACTGTCCTCATAAGTACGTTCGCATCCAGAAACCTCTATTAAGAATTAATATATAAAAACGAAATCTAATGAACACAAAGGTATTATCAATACACTACGATTTTGAGTTTTTTTTTTTGAGGTATTTATATTTTTTTAAATATTTCATAATTATATTATTTCTAAATAACTTTTGTTGTTGTTTCGTTGTTATACAAATGTTTTCACTAAATAATGATATGATGCCGTGGCAACGGGAAATAGGGAATTATAATAAGCAACAAGCTGGATTAATTTGATGTAAAAAAACTGAGTAAAATTCGATTTAATAAATGTTGTTAAATAGAGCTCACGTGATAAGTATACTAAATTAGCTTGATTTGAAAACACTTTTAGTATAATAAAATTGAGAAAATATATATGAAAACATAACACACCCACAGTTAGTGTTTTTACTTCTAAGTTATGGTTTAAATATTCAATTTGAGTAAGAAGAAAGACATCATATCGTACATAAGAAAAAGTCATTTGATAAAATGCAGTAAACAGGATAAAGATCATTATTAAGAAAATTACAGAATTTTCTCATAAATATATTTGTGTTGAAAATAATAATATTACCATAAAAAGTATTTAAATTATATAGAAAATGTTAATTGTGTGGGTAATGTGAGTTATACAAGGTGGGTTAAAAAGGAATTTTATTACAGAATGACACATGTATAATAAAGACATTATTAAAAAGTAAACATCACAATTTTATTTTATTTTTTGAAATATTTTGTCGCGAAAATCTATTTGACTCACCCTCCGTTTTCATGTTTAGATTTTGCATGCGTTTCGTTACATTTTGATATTTATTTATTCAGTCACTTCATATAAATTTTGTAAAAAATTGATTGATTTAATTTAAAATTTATTTTCATCTATTTATAGCATTTAAATAAAAGCTTGTTTTAAAAAATCAATATTTATTTATTTATTTACATTAAATTAATTTTTATTTTTATTATAGTTCAATCCAATTTAAATTCTAACCGATTTTTATTCAAGCATATTTTTCAAATTCAGATGACCTATTCTAAGTTTCAAAGATGATGGTATATTATACCCGGAGTATCAGAAAATATGGCCATAGAAATAAAATTGTGGTACAGGCATTCATATATTAACCTTATAAGTGCATTAACGTTTATCCGTCCGATACTATAAGGTAAAATCGTTCGCTTATGAGCAAAGAAAACAGGAAAGTATACAACAAACTCATGAAGAGTTTATTTCATTAAATTATTAGATAACGTTATGTTGAATAATGCTTACACATGCTGTAAAATACAAAGTCTAAATAAAAAGGGGATAAAATTGTAAATTGAAACAATATTTTATTTTAGATTTGGTAACTTCCGCTTTAAAATTTATATTCTTTTATACTGTTAATGATTTTATTTTTAAATAATATTCTACAATTTAATTATATAAATTAGGTATGCAAGTCGTGCTTTTTGGCTTTGTTATTATCTCATCCTTTTTAGAGAAAATTTTTTTCTTATTTTTCTATCGTCTTGACAATAGAAAAATTGAGAATTTTTTTGTCTTTTGATAAATGATTTTGATAAAGTTATGTTAATAACGGTAGTTTGATTTGAAATTCCAAATTAGCCAGACTATCGAGAAATAATGTTTTTTTTTTGGTTTTACTTTAGTGTTTTTATGAAGTGTTGTTTTCTATCATTTGTTTAGTTATGATTGATTTACCTTGGACCTGGATTGTCACGACTAAAATGAATAGAGAGTTCCTAACTTATACTTCTTTTAAATATTGTTCTAAATAAACCAAGTAAATACCAAAAAGTTGTTTTAATATTGACAATGTATTTTCTAAAATTGATCAAAATATTCAATGTAATAACATGTATATACACAAATTACGTGGTTTTTGGGATGTATTCATCAAAATATATAAATAGTACCTACTGAAATATATTCATGCATATAAACCGTGAAAAACATTTATGTTATTTATTCACCTCAAAATTATACAGACGAACATATACTATTTAATACATTATACAAAGTGATTCATGACGAATGCGAATGATTTGGGTGATCATTCATTTATTACTTCAAGAAAATTACGACAAAAACTACTGATTTCTGTAAATAGCTTGTGGTAAGTTTGTTATTTTTATTATTGTTTTTAAGTTAGAAATGAATAACAAATGCACCAATGAGCTACGTCAATCCGGTAGCGAGAAAAGATCAACAGAGTGTTGCTGGTTTTGGTATTGTTACTATAAGTTCTTTCTAAAAGTTTTATAGCCGATATAGTTTATGCGGATATTTTGCCATATTTCAAGTTTTTGAATTGACGTAATATGTTTAAACATTCAAACAAAAACAAATTATAGTTAGAAAACATAAAATTATATACATAACAATATCTTTATGATCCTGGAAACCGTTAAACTGATTTTAGCGAGCTTTTGAAAATGATTGACCAAATTCGATTTATAGGATACTTTTTATCACGATAAGTAATTTATATTGAGGTCTGAAGGATTTGGTATAAGACAAATTCTTGTGATGTGTGAAGAAGTTCAATAAGTTTTTAATAGATGGTGTAAGTTAATTATAAATTGTATTGATATATAGTTATAACAATCAAATAATTGAAACAATTAATCATTATGTACCTCATTTATAAAATTTATTTTAAATCAATTAAGAACTTATGGTTTCATTATAAATATTAAAGTACTGCATTGCGTAGCGATGTTACCTAGTTTGATTAAAAACATTTCACCTCAAAATGACAATATAAATTAAATTAAGTTTTTCTGCTTGGGATATTTAAAGTAATATTAAATGGTGGAAGGGCAATGAAAAAAAGAAGAAATAAGTTTTTAAGCGTTAGTATATTATTTTTGGTTTATATTTTGGCATCATATTATATTTTCTTCCGATTTATAAATGTTTTCTTTTCCAATTTTAGCACAATCAGCAAACGGGAAGTGAATTAATTTTAGCTAACAAGTTTTAACTACAAACATGGAGACAAGTGGAAAACTAAATAAAAGTAAAAATACATCAAGATTTTATAATATTGAAAAATTATTTTTGTATATTAGGCATAGGGAATGACTAGAATATTACTATTGAAAATTGAAAAAATATTATTTCAGATGGTTCAGTTGATACGAGCAGTCACTGTACTCCGCTAGCCGGAGTTTTAATCTCGACACTTATAATAATAAAAAATATTTAAAAAAATTTCTATTTTATCAATATAGTTTAGCTTTCTAGAAGAATGACAAAACTACACTTCTTAGTAATCAGATCATATATGTAGAAGGTTTCGATATGGGTACTAAATTTTAGAAGCTCTACGCTGCTTTATTACTTCTGAGTTATATCTATCGATATAATTTTACGATTTTATATAATATGTCAACGTTTTGAAAATGAACACTTTATTTCTTCGTTCATTTAATTGAATAATAAATTTTTACTTATTATATGATAAAATAATAAAAATTGAAAGAACTTCGTAGTTTTTTACATGATCCTAATTTTACGTGACCCACTGTACAGTACTATTACATACATTAGAAATAAACATAATATAACACACATTTAATATATTGTTTTACAAAAGGTTTTTGAAATGGAAATTCCTATGAAATTGTACCGCAGATTTGTATCAATTACATACATTTTATTGATAAACATATAATAATGCCTTCCAAAATTATTTATATTATATGTGACCAATTTCATTAGCAATAAATCACATATACATATATTATATGTAAAATAGTACCAATTTAATTGTTTATATAAATTGGTATTGTGTAGGTAAGTAATTCAATAAATATTATTGTTTTAGTTGTTGTTATCAAATCAAATTCAATTCAATTTCAATTTTATTATGTATGTATGGTTGTATAAAAGTAATTTAATTTATTTTCTATTATTTGAAACTTATTTCTGTTCATTTTAAAATTATTTTAATTTAGCACTTTAATAACGTTTCGAGTTATAGTATAAAACTACACCAAAATTTGGATCAAATTTAGCCGATTCACTTTGAACCCAGTTCGTTATGTTTGAAGTACATTACCAAGATTTCAATCGCTTTTTGTTTTTGAGTTATCTTGATGACGAACAGATAGATAGACAGGTGGGCAGATGGGTGAACATATAAACTAAAATTTTGTTTGTACGGTCAATATTTCACCTCTTAACAAATAAATGTTAAGCTTCAATTTGGTTGATTTTGCATAACAAATAATTCTTTGCTTGAGGTTTTTATTAAATGTTAAAAATGCCATAATTTGTAGAAAATTGGTTATAAAAATGTGGTTATAAATGGGTTATAAATATTGGATGCAATAACAAGCTTTTAGTTTTCATTGTCCGAATCCATTGAACCAATAAATATATCCATACGTATTTAATAATAAAAATGAACTTTTGTGTTTTGAAATAATGTCTATTGTTGTTTATAAAAGTTAATTAATTGATATTCATAAAAGGTTGAGTAAAATTTAAAAAAAAATAAATGTAAATAATGTCCTAATAATATCAGAATATGTACATATAAATTTCAAATTATAATGGCATGCATTTCTAACTCAAGTATATTAATAATAATAACCACCATACATGTATTACACTAGCTGTTCCTCGGGACTTAATTGCTTGGAAAGTTGTGTTATAAAAAAAGAAAATACTAAAATTTCCCATAAAAGTTCCACTGACATATGCATTGGAAATTATAAGTAAAAAACCAAATTAAATGAGAAAATATACGCGACGAAATATACCGCATGAGATAAACAATCATTTTTAGAATTTGTTATTACGGGACTGGGCAATGACTCCCAACATTAACAGTGATTACTTTGAGTGTGCTGTTGTACGGGAATTTGCAATGGTTATACGAAGATAAATTAACGAAATATAAAATAAGAGTATTGTACATTTTTTTATTACCACTTATCTTCCAAACGGCTGGATGGATTTCGACAGTTGAGATTTCGTTATATTTGTCTAAATGACTCAAATGTCTTGAGATAGGTGTTTTGAAACAGAAAACGAAATAGAGGATTTTTGGAGCAAAATAGAAACACGTTACTAAAAAATATTAACCTAACCTATCGATAATAGGGTAATAGGGAATTACAAAAATTTATGAATTAAAATAATAAATGGGTTTTAAAAGTTTGTAAATCAATATATTTTGTTCATAAGAGTTTGACGGGACACTGCAGACGTCACTTTGTCCAGTCATTTATTTTTATGAATTTGTGTATATATAAGAAGTTTTTAAAAAGATATTTATTTTTGGCGTCAAATGCTAATTTTTAAAACAAAAACATCAGCAAAAATAATCAAAAACCATTAATGAAATATCCCGATGAAATTGTTTTCGATATTTTCGTTTTGAGCACAAACTCGCATACAGACTGACATTTAATTTTATAAACATATATAGATTGTTAATATAAATAAATGTATGTATTTATGTTTTTATAGTTACAGAAATGCAAATTAATATGTATGGTACACATTTATAATAACGGATAAGATCATGGTGTTGTTATAATGGCCTATACATTATTGTTATTATTTATTTAGGGTGTGTAGTAAAAAAATTAAGCGAATTTTTTATTTGATATATTATTTTTGATTAACTATATCATATAACATCATTTGTGTTAACGCATGCACTCTTATTGCCAGCCTAATAACTATTTCTCTAATCGGAACTCCAAGTTTAAACATTTGAGTTTATTGGCGACGTAGAAACCAATATCAACTTAACACAATCAGTAATATTAAAATATTGAACTTAACATTCATGAATGATAAACATATCAGGGATGATTTTATGTCCAAAAAATCGTCGAATTTTTGATTATGTGTAAGATTAATGATTTCTAAGATAATGCTTGATAATAAACTCTGCATTTTTTGTACGATAAATTACTGTCCATTACGCACATAGTTAAGTAAATATAGTAACGCTCAATAGACAATAAGCATGTTTCAGGTTTGGAGGAAAATAAAATTCTTTATGCAACTAAAAAGGCTTTGCTATTATTATTAAAGTGCAGATTGTAATTTACACAACAAACTGAAATTTATTATAAAAATCATATTTTTTGGTTTCAGTATTGGATATTATTGGAAATCTTCGAAATCTGTTTCAAAAAAATACGATTTATTAAATGAATTTTGTTTATTTGAGAAGCTTTAAGTTTTATTCGATATGAATTTTTTTAATAAGAATTTTTACAGAACCTCAAACGATAAATATCATAATGCTTGTTAATTCTATTGTTTAACAAATGTTATCAGTATTGTGGTGTTTTGTTTGTATGCGTATAAATTATAACTTTTGAAAAATTGTATTTAGTTTTAATAATACCATTTAATTAATCAAGAATTGAACTGGAATAATTTTTACATTCACAAGAAATAACAAAGTACTAGTTACCATAAAGAGTTCTGTGTGTGTGCATGTATGTTTGCATGCACGTTCAGAATTTCCCGTTTCGATTATCCGTAGAGCAAGTAATGTCATCGACGTGGAACAGTTGATGTGTTATTACATAACTTAAAACTGGATGAAGTTTCAGCAAAATTGCTTCTCCAAAATACGAAAAATAGCCATACTCCCATACTATCCATAACAAAATTATACAAAAATTATCGTTTTTTATTAGGAAGTTCGTGGTGAGGATCTTGTGGGTGGCACCTACACCAATTGTATTGAAATTTTTTTATAGTGAAATCTACTTTAATAGTAGTACTTGAATAGTTTAAAATGCTATAAAAGTGATGCAAAGGTAGTTTTATGTTGAGTAATAATTTTAACAATTATAAGATGAAAATTTCGTAGGCATAAAAATCCGATTTTATAGAATCTACCATTAAATAGTATCATTAGTATTAGGTTTTAAAATTGTAACAATTTTGTTGGTTTTTCATATATTTGCATACACTCTCATATATTTTCATTATTCGTACTTGAAACATTACTTGTATATTTTTATTTATATTTATATATTTTTACATGTTCAAAACATACTAACCAGTCATGTTTGTTTGTGTAGAAAAGTTATCAGAGCACATGCGAGCTTTTTGGTTGAACTCTTATACAAGTTTTTTATTGAGTGTACTTGTTATTATATTTTGTCAAATAATTTTATATTAAAAATTTTTTTTTCTACGAAGGTATGTTGAAAAATATTTGAAAATTAAAAAAATAATACAAATAAAATAAATAAACAAATGAACGGAATATTAATTATGATTATTTAAAATTAGACCAGTTTGCTTTATCAAAAATAAACTTACCATCATGGATGGCCGCTTTACTTGTCGAGCTCTAAATTCATTAATTTACAGAAAGATGGAATGTAGGAAAATCAGCCTATGTATCAAATAGCAATATAAATTGCATCACAGGTATGACATGGTTGATGTTTATGTTTATATTTTCAAAGTGTAAGATTTTAGTGCCAGATGGTGAGGCTCCGACCAAAAGACATACTAAAAACTTTTTTCTCAGAATTATTTCCGTTCTTTGTTTTTTGTTCGCAACTGATTGTTTCTTCTTCAACTATTCATCATCGAAAGTAGGCTATTGAACAATACTATCTCATAAGAAATATTTAAATTAGTTAACATGTCAATTGGTGGACATCTTGTCAACTTAGTTTCAATGGTGGCATGAATTTATTAGATATTCACTTTTATTAGTTTTTAGGAAGGGAAATATTATATAAAGAAAATGATGCAAATTTCAAAGAAATTACGGATATTGTTTGCAATAATGTGTTTAATTTTTGAAGTGAAAATTGCCCCGCGTTGAAGGACTTGTAATAGTAATACACCAGGTATCAGCTTGTCTATTTTTTTTTCATCTTTTCCATTTCATAGAAAATGTGACAAAATATTATCATAAAATTTTGGCGAGATTTTACATCTAGCTTTTTTTCCATTATGTTTGATATCGTTTTACTTTACAAAAGTAACTCATTTATGGGCTTATTGCATAAATTTTCACCCATTAAAATTTACGTTAATTTCAAAAGTCATTAGCCGTCAAAGATTTGCTTCTGTGTCTAAATGGATTACTTCTGTTGTTAAAGTTTTATTTATCTCTACACTTGATAAAGTACATTTTAGAAACACTGCATATAAACAAAATATAGTTTTAACTTAAACATATAGAGTTATTGCGTTATGAATTACAAAAAACAAGAAAGAAAAATGATATAAATAAATGATTAAAAAAAACAAGCTAACCTACAAAATGTTCATGAATATGTAATATTTTAGTCAATTTACATCAATAAAAATACAAACTTGTTTTATAAGGTATATTTAACGTTTCACCTGGTTGAATTGCCTTGATTTTTAAAAATATAATATGTTGTAGTGGTATTCAAATTTTTATTTTTAACTGATTTCGTATAGAGAAAGAAATATACTGATAATTAAATTTGTATATTTTTATGTTTAAATCTACAAACGAATTAATGAGAAAACATGAGAAAAACTATACCATCAAAGTTTGTTTTGAGAATAAATCTTTTACTTGAGTTGAAATAAAAACTTATGCATGTTTAATGATGAATTTTTCGAAAAAATACAAATAATAAAACTCATATTGACAAGATTGTATATAAAACAGAAGTGCTATTTGTGGAGAATTCATTATGTGCAAGAAAAAATTATTTATCGATTATCGTAATATGATGAGAGAATATCGTAAATTTCTTTTTCCTATCTGTAGAACTTTTGTATTTAACAGCTATCTGTTAGATCTGTTTCATCTTTGCTGTAAGTTTTTGATAGTCCGGTTAGATTGAAGTGTTGTTTCGTATTTTTATGATAAACGTTGTAAGATTCCAGTTCTTTTAAACTCTACTCTTTATTTTTTCGAGAAAGATGAAACACTACGAAACTTCATTCAATTATGTGTAATGAATCACTTTTGCGAATGTGATAAAGTTTTCAATTATGCAATGAATAGTTTTTGGATTAACCAAATATAAATTTTCATACCTGCAAAAAAAGAAAAACTTGAATTTTCTAGAAATCAGAAGTCAACGTTCAAACTTACGCAGAAATTAAAAACAATAATTTGTGCAGATATTCTTTGCACAATGTCGATTTTTACATTCGATTATTGGTGGAGTCGTTTCTCTGATATTTTAAAGGACCATAATAATCTACGGTCAGATGTTAATAAATACACAATGGTTCATAAAGATACGTTCAAGAATCGATTACTAGCTCGTTAAAAAATACGGTTATTACTATGAAACAATGTATGTTTTTTAATATGTAAAAAACACGCTAATATATACATTTCAACAACATATTTACACTATAAAGATGTATCAAAAACTTTAATACTGATATGAGCTTAAAAAAAACAAAGGAAAAGTGGTGAGTATGACCTTAAAGGGGCATTCCAATAATACCTATTGTTTTCATGATATAGATAAATATTCTTATAAGAATTAGTAATTAATCAAATTAAAATGTATATAACTATGTACTTTAGAATTGCAACTTAATAATTTACTTTTTGTAAGTTAAAAGCTTAATAAAAAAAAAAGAAATATAAAATTATACTGTAAAAAGTTAAATTTAAAAAATAAGGCTTATCGGAAACTTTAAATATCACAATTTTGATAATACACATATTTGTTGATGTGCGTGATTTCCAATTTTTGTGCAAAACATGTTGATAAATTTAATCCTTCAGTTTTTTTTGTTTGGCGGTGATATTGAAAGAACAACAACAAAATTACAAAAAAATAAGAAAGTGATCCCTTGAACTCTTGCTTATCCAAACTCGACTGTTCATTTCATTTACATATTTTAACATTTCCTAAGCTTTTGATTTATTTCAGAATCCACAACCAATTTTTTTACATCCTAGCGGTTTTTTTACAGTATGTTAAGTAATTCAAAATGTTAAGTTCAATAATCGTTTTATTTCAATTTGCAGGGGATGAAACTAATAATTTCTTATCGAATAATTTATAAAATAAACCACATATTATTAAATATAAGCTTTCGCTTTAATGTTAACAGGATTTGTAAAATATACCTTGTTTAGGATAAAATTTATTATAATATTAAAAATAATTAATGTAATAATGTGTGATACCAAAGTATAAATATTATGTTCAGACGCGAACAAAAAATAAAAAATAAAAAACAGGAAAAACTTTATTCTCAACTCTGTTCGTATAATTATGAGGTTTTTATTTAAATAAATATGTTTCATTAGTATGTTTGGTTTAGTGTAAGTTGTATATTGTGAACGTTTAATTAACGGCTGTTCTTTTCCTTATAATTTAGCATATTTCTTGTTTTTGTGTTTTAAACAAACTATATCTTATTTATTTAACACGTGCAAAAAAAAAGTGAACATCTTTTAGTTAAATTTACAACGGCCTTTATGATATGTTTAAAGATGTTTGTATAAAATTTAGATGGTTTATTGAATGTTAACATTTTGTAGAAATACATAGAGTTCATTAGGTATTTCGATTATAACTGCTATTTCTATTGATTTAACACTAGTTATCAATATAATTATCACTTATACAAAAGCGTATAAAATAAAACAAAGATTTAAAAAAATTCAACCATTTTAGCCATAAACTTTTGCACAAACAATGATCAAATTATATAACAAATAAATAGCTATATAGCATCTTGTGCTATTTTAATGTTTCTTTGGTCATAATCTATACAAATAAAATGCTTTGTGATAAATGAAATGAATCCATGTACAACCATAACAGCTGATCGTAGAGACTTGAAATTTGGAAGGTGTGTTCTTCTTTTTATAGCATAGGCAATCAATTGGAAAATGTTTTCCGAAATTCTACCCCTAAGGGAGTCAAAAACAAATCCTATTCGCATCATTTCCATCAAAACCCAAATCAACTAATTTTAAATTCAAAATAAAATTTATTTATCTCTTCTCATTTGCAGTATGTCGAACTGTGAATTGTATTTTAATGTGCATATCGCATTGTTCAAGTTTTCATCAAGTATATGATTATTACACCTTGAAGTACCTGGTGAATTACATCGAATACCGCGTGACCGATAAGAAACGATGTTCCGAAATGGTATCTCTAAGGATGAGAAAAGAGAGTAAAGTTTGTATGGGACAATGTGATTCCTTGAACCAATCTACTTCAAATTTTGCATAAACATTCTTAAACAGAATTAATGGAAGACATGTTTCGTATTTTATTGGAACTCAACGGCTAATATAATGAAATATACTATTTAAAAATTGACTATGTTTCTTGTTATTGGACATTTTAAGTTCATACAAGTATTTGATTCATTGCAAATAAGTAGCATTGAAAATTGAAAAGTGTAAAATATAAAGATGACCAATCTTTATTAGTAACAAGCATCAGTTATGCTAACGATTACCAATCTAGCTTTACAAGAAACATCACTGTTTGTATTAATTCAATTTGGTGTGAATTTTTTAATTAAAATTTATATTAATTAATGTAGTTATGCGATTATATAATCTAGATTAAGTTACACTGTATTTATTTGTAAATGATTCATGTTTTATCATATATATACGAAATTTTTGATGAAATATAATCATTTGTTGCATGGTATAAGATGAAAAATGTGTAATATAAAACAAATTTTTTTATGGTAGGTTTTTTACATAGAATAATTTAATAAGTTTACACAACTTAATCACCTGTATTAAATTTAAAATGATTTTGTACAAAAATGTAAATTATTATATGAAGCTTTTAAATGAAAATCTTCGCCATCTCTTACTGACAGGGAAGGTTTCTTATTATTATAAATATTTCTTTTTTGTCTTAACCAATTTTATTCCAGATTGCTATTCCAAGTAAATTCATTGAAGCATTGTCACTCTATCGAAGTTTTGTTTTAATTTTTTTTTGAAGCGGTTTTAGCTGTTACAATATCTCTTTACCTTATTATGTGATTTAATGAACGTAAATTACACTAAAATCGTTTTAATCCTTCAAATGTCCCTTATCAAAAACTAACCACACATCAGTCTCTATTTCGTCTCGTCATCATCACATCCATCTCTTCCCTGGCTCACTTCAACTCAATACCTGTCCTATGATACCATAACACATTCCATTCCATAGCTAACTTCAACTCAATATTTATCCCCACAATGCCACAACACGCACCTATGATGTCCACATAACATAATAGTTTTCAACTGATAATCGTGAAGCTTCTGCGGTTAATTATCCTCGTTCGCACTAAAAATTTGTTTAAAACTGTATAAATTCGTTTTTATGGGGAATTTGGGGTTCAAATTCCCCATATACAAGTTCCACTTATACAAGTGAATATTGGGTATTCCAACTTAGGCGTGCGTCTAACATTGGGGGCAAAATCGTAAAATATCATTTATTATAATACAATTTAAACATAAGATATAAGTTAATTTTGTTAAATCACCTGGTAATAATCGAACATTTAATTTTACACGAATCTTCATTTCTTTAAGTCAAGTTAAATAAAAGCTATATGTACACAATAGATAAAAATAGCCTAACGATAAAAACAAAGCTTAACTAAATAGTTTTTCTTTTTTCAGAGAAATGTAATGAAACTAAAAATATAAAAATATTTCAGATTGATTAAAAAACACAAGAATTATCCAATTTGGTAAACAGTAACGACATTTTTATATACAAATAATATGGACTACCTTTTATTTAACCACATAAAAACGAATATTAAATTATTTGATCCATTTTCTTTATTAAATCTCTGCACATAAAAAAAATAGAAATGGTCAAGTTTGAGTTTAATTTTCATAAGAAGAAAAAGGGGTTCGTATCACATAAAAAATATAATTAATTGAAAATTATGTTAATAACCAAATGATATTTCTTTGTATCTCCACATATTTCACCTTTGCATCAGTAACTGATCGCCACATTCGAATAAAATGCTGCTATTAAAATTACAGTAATAATAGAAAATAATGGCAATAACAAAGAATTTTTTCAGTATAAATGTCTTAAGGGATTTACACGCTCATGCATTTTGCACTACTTTGTGCAATTGCTTACAAGCAAATCATTTTGTGTCAGTTTAAACGAATTTCTGTGGAGTTTGCACGAAATAAAACTTGGGGGATGAGTGAAATTTGCATATTATTAGGGTATGTGCATAAGAGTGTAAACTTAAAAATAAATATTATTAATTTACAAAAAATCTGCAGGGTAATCTTTTCAAAAGCAATTATTGATCTACAAAATAATTCACATTGCACCGATATTTGAAATCGAATTCAAATTATTTTAGACCCCGTCCTTACGGGCGTATGCCCGTATAAATCCATCACTAAGTTGATATATCTATTAAATTTTCATTTATATGTCTAACTTTAATCGGCACCTTTTCTGTATATCTGTTATACCTTAAGTACGGATCGCTAAAAGAAAATTGTATCAAACATTATATGTACCATTGCATGGTACATTAAGAGTACTGGGGGGTGTTTATTCATTAAGTTCATTGGACTTAGAGCTATATTTACACCCACAAAACATAAAATATTAATCTTTATTATTACTATTAATTTGAATAATAAGTCTTTGGTTTTTATTAAAATATTTTTACTGAAATTAATAAGAGGTGTCATTTTTATGTTACCTATTTTACTGAAACAACTTATTTCCTTTATGGAAAATATTTAACGTACCTACCGTTTTTTTTTTTAGTTATTTTGTATTTTTTCTAAACATTTTATTGAATGAATGAATAAACTCAGGAAGTGGGAGTACTAGAAATGGGTTGTATAAAGTTTTGTATGTGTTGAGATATGAATAACAGTTTGCACTAGGTATGCTTGTGTATATACTTACTTTGTTTTTAGAATATAAAAGAATATATATAAAAAAAAACAATGAGTATGAAGTGTAGTAATATGATCTCGAATCTTAACTATATAAACAACAAGTCAACCACTTTGTTAAAATAACTACTTAGCTACTTGATGTAAAGGGTTAAATACATGAAATGTTTGTGATTTTTTTTTATAGAAATTTTATTCAAATTTCGAAAATATTCTCATTTTTCTATCCAATTCTTATAATATTTCTATATAAATATATTATTATTTATGTTTTTGTATTATCTAATAATGTTTAACGACCTCACTGACGTAATGTAATTTCTGATCTCAACCGATTTCCAAACAACATCAGACACAGTTCGTATTCGGATGACTGATCGCTTCGATTCTATCGATTCTATACAACAATGGATTTCTATTGTTGTATAGAATATACTCACTGTAATCACTGTATAACCTAAGTAGTTGAAAAGTGACTTAATAAAAAAATAAATAGAAAAAATAAAAATGCTTAAAATGAATATCTTCATATATTTTATACTTGACATATACTTAGAGAATATTATTTTTAGAAGCTAAGATTAGTAACGGTAATGAATATTGAACGCACTAATAAAATTTTGATATCTATGTGTATGTGCTCGTAGATTTACCTAAATATTCTATTTCCGTCTGCATAACAGTCCGTCATCATGATAATTCAAAATCGAAAAGCAGATACCGATTAAGTTCGTGAATGAGCAATATCAGTACATTGGTTCCAATAGATCTATGACTCAATTTTTGAACCATAAATTAAAGAATAATTATGTAAGTAAATCCAACACTGAGTTTCTTAGATATAAATTGAAATGGTTATGGAATACCGATACCATGTTATCAGAATAGTATATTTATCGATTTCTTTAAAACGACACATTATTGTCATAGTCACATCAAATTCTGAGAATATTGTTTTCTCTGATTTCAAAGAGACTGATGAACTAAAGTAATTTCACGATTTTTCACTTTTCACGATAAGAAACTTTTTTTGTTTGTTTTTGAGACTGCACAACTTTTAAAGAAAAGTTTTACTATCGGCATAAAACTCGGCATAAAAGCTTATTTTCCATGTAGAGGAGGTTTTTTTGGGTCTCTTTATTATCGCATGATTGTGAATAAAACGTCTTTGTTCGCTTGATTTATATACGTACATAATCTTCATCAATTTTCTACACATCTTCTCGATTACTGTTGAAAATGGGTAGTAAAGTTATCAACCCCAAAAAGAAGGGGCATTAAATGCAACTTATAGACCTATAAAATAAAATTAACATTCGTATACATGCATATACATACAAGGTAGGTAATTTCTACAATTGTAGCATACCTTTATAAATGTCACCATATAATAATATTCCTGCTACCAGTTTAGATAAATGAGGTACAAACCTTATACCATACATACACCACCCCCATTTTATAGTTACGTTGTTGCCCTACATGTAAGTATTACACATTGAACAAATGACTTGCTCATACTTACAGTTATTTCAACCTTACAATGAACGTCTCGTGCTAACACGTCATCAGTCATGTCTTATCAGTATTTGTATATATGAATGCATACGTATATAGCATGTTTCAATTGTATATGTTTATGTGTGTGTGTGTATGTAAACTAAGTATATACATTATACATATTATATACTCTGTTAAATATCCACAGGGACGCAATTAGAAGGCCACATTGGAGTTAACTCATAAAGATAAAAAAACTGAGAAAGAAAGACAACAATTCGGAGTATTTAAGTTGAAATGTGCTGATTGTCCAAAAACTAAACTGCTGGGAACCACTTGAAATATTCAAATACAGGAATGGGCCAGATTTCAAACAGAAAAGCGTGATAATATTGGTGGACAAGCAAAGGAAAAAGTAATGGAATGCGTACTTTACAATTTAAGAAAAAGACTTAATTTTTCTTTGTATACTAGTTTTATCTTTTTATTCCATATAATTCTAGCTTCTAAATAACCCATGACGAAGGTATTGGAATTAGAAAATATTTCGACATTTGCTATTCGATGGTTGAGAATGAAGAACGTACTTAATATTGTTGAAATTGGAAACGATATTGTTGAAAATTTAAATAATTAACGAGAATTTTAATTTGAGTTTTAAAAGCTAAATTAGCCAATTAAAGGAGAATTGTTTCGAGTCGGTCTCACGGATGGTAGAGGAAAATAAATTAGGATCTATTATAAAAGATCTATTAGTAATACAGTTTCCAATTATTTGATTGATTATAAATTTTTGTTCTAAAGCTTTGAGTCCTATAAAAATTGGAAAAAGCTGAGGGCTGTTAATCGGCTGATCATAATTGTTCAAACATAAAAGTTTCAAAGATGATATCCCTGTAGTTTCCGAAAGTTTTAAATTTACTGTTATAATTATGATAAATAATATTTTCGAAACGTAACTTTAATAGAAGTTAATTTGTTAATAATATATAATATAATATAATATAATTAATAAATCGAATAATTTGTTAAGAGGCCAAAATAAAAACGGAAGATTATGCCTTTGTAGAAGCGCCCCTGCTTATCTAACGCAAGAAAATGTATATATATATATATATTGTGCCTAAACACATTTTCACATATTGGATATATATTATTATAATACGAGTATACACATTTGGAATCCCTTGTCGACATTAAACATGCACATTTCTGCACGTCAATGCACAACGAATTCTTAATCATAAACTCTATAATGGTACAATTGTGTGTATGTAATGTATACAATACAACGAATGGGTACCTATATTACATAGGTAAAACCATAATACTCTGTAATGTTTGTCGGGTTTATATTAAATTTGTATATAAAATATTTGATAATATTATTAAATTTGATTAGTTTATGATTTCATTATTTTATTGAAGTCACTCACTATTGTTTTTGTAATTATGTATGTAGTGGTGGAGTATTATATTTTGACTATATTTTACAGTGAAATAATACATCTGATTCGTATATTATATAACAATATTAAAATACGCTTACTAATAAATTATTTCATTTTATAACTTAACTCAAAATTTTTCACTATTTTACGAAAAAAGGACTTAAAACATTAATTTAATATAAATAAAGTAGTTTCCGTTAATGCTGAAAATAAGTTAACCTTTTCTCTTCAGTTCAATAAGGCTGCGTTCCCTTTTTTGATCATTTAATCAAAGAATAGCAAGAACGATGAAAAAGAAGGCTGAAAGCGCCGTCATAACACGATACCTAATTTGCATTAGAAGTTCTTGAGCTTTGTCCCAACACACACAGTTTGTAATCTTGAATGCCAGATTGAGTAGCTTAAGGAATCGTTATATTGTTATGTATCAACGAATTCGTATTTCTAGTCTCGTATTCATGAAAAGTTCCGTGTTCCGAAAATATGTGAGGATATTTTGACGAAAGTTGCGAAATTTTTTACATTTTGAAGAGAGACACGCAAGATTCTCGTGGACCAACTCTGGCCATGAATCATCTTTTTTGTAATTTCAAATGTAACTGAAGTGTAAGAGGTTGCCCAAAACTCAATACCATAACCCAAACGGGAGTGCTCACATACGCATAAAATGCCGTAAGTAATACTAAAGATATAAATTGAGAGAGAGATCTTAAAAGAAGGCTAAATTCGGAGTCGTTTTGTTATAAATGTGTAATTTGACGTCTTCATGTCAAAATTACATTAATGTTACACATTGTATTTCTTCAGTATCAGATAAGATCATGGTAGATAGCTGTTTTCCGTATCTGCTAAATTTTATATTTGGCTGTAGTTCGATAAAATCTATTGACGTAGATCACATATTGTATTTTTTATTTCTATTGTTATGTTCCCTTTCTTTCAGACCTGCAAAACAATGCAATATCATCTGTAAAAAGTAAAATGGGTAAAGTAAAAGTAAAGTAATACACTGAGGCAGATTTTTCAAAGAAATGAACCCTGCGGAATACCTCTCTTCAAGAGCATTAAACCTGAGTTAATACAACTAATGACTTGTTTTGTTGACATAGACACTACAAGAAACAGTATTGTAACCAATAAATTTGTATCGTAAGCCTGACTCATATATCCAAATTTTTACCACATTGGAAAAATAATACTTGTGAAACAAAATTAAACCACCCTATATATACAATACAAACAGTATGGGGTAATTGCATTGTTTTTATTCAAGGGCATTAATTATTTACTTTAAAGCCATTGCGTTTGAAATAGACATTAATATAGTTTGCTACATTAGAGTTATGATGGCGGGCAACAGTGCAATAATGTGTATTAAAAGTCACAGTGAACTTACCTCTATTAACGAACCAACCACTCATACAATATAAACCTACCTTATATAAAACGCTATAAACTATTTTGTAGCGGCTGTGGCTGTGATAAATGTATTTAAAACATTTTCGTGTATATCACAAAAATATGTACAATTACAATGTAAGGATTTTAACTATGTTATTGCATGCCCTGTGTGTTTTTTAATGAATAATCATGCTAGGTAGGGTACCCTTTTTTTGTTATATAACCTACGATTTGAGGCATTATTCAAATATTTGAGAATTATTCAAATTAATTAGTTCTTGTTTTAGAAATGTGGATTTATTTTTCTTTGTATAGATATATAGGTATTTTTTATTTCTGTGAACCTTGAAGCTATTTTCAATCAAAGTTTATGTATAGACTTCGTTTATTAACGGAAAACTATAAAAGAATCTAATAAGCTTTGAACGATTTCAATATACAAATTCTAACGCTATGGCTTTAAAGGAACTAGCCACTATTTTAAAATAAATAAAGTGCAGTAGAAAGTAATTATAAATAAGTGATGATGCACCTAACAGAGTTAATTGTTGAGATACTCGATAAACGATTGAATTTCATATATATATATATATATATATGTGTGGGTGTGTGTGTGTGATATATATATATATATATATGTGTGTGTGTGTGTGTGTGTGTGTGTGTGTGTGTGTGTGTGTGTGTGTAGTAGCCAAATTTGAACTAAATATGCTTAGAACTCCAACATTTAACGAAAAAATGTTTCGAACTAAAGTTTTTTGTTTCATAAAATAAAGATATTTTATTAGAAATTTTTTTCTATCTTTTATAGATTAAAAGTAGGGTCAAACTCACATTTTATGTTTAGAATACAAAATTTAAGCTCGCTATTTCTTTTTGTTTTTGAGTTATCGTGATGACGAATGGACAGTCGAAAATAAGAATAATTGGGTCTTTCTATGAACAACATTCAGGAAGATAAAATTTAGTACAAATCTGATTTAAATACTATTCTCTTTGGAATTAAGTGCTCACTCATAATATAATACATAAAAGTATGAATTTAATAACTGAATAATTAATCCAGCTATTTCATACATATACCTCATGTCATTTATAAACTAAAAAATTCAATTAAATCTAAAAAAAAAGTTTTTTCAATTAATTAAAAGCAAATATAATGAATAAATTAATAAAATAATAATAAACTAATGATCAATATATGATAATAAAATTTGTATATTAAAATCTATTATAAGTACATAACTATTTAATTGATTGAATTATATGAATAAATAATAATTTTATTGGCCTACTTTATATCAAATTATGTCAATCATTAAATAATATATGATATATGATGAATAACAACACTCTAGTTTCAATGGTATACAGTTTTTACATAAATATCATATCAAGAATCATTTTCAGCCTCCAGAGAGCTATATAGACCAAATATGAATCCCTTAACGAAATCAATGTTTAAGTATTATCAGATTTTATTTTGTCGCAAAATCATCATTTTATTTTGTGCTTCAATTTTCAGTGAAATTCGCTTTTAAACGACTTCTAAAAAACATAAGGTTATTTATTTAAATTAAATATAAGGTAAAAGTATTGCAGGGCGTTTGCAAATTCGTTGGCAATATAAAATTATCATATTTTATGTCTGTGATTATGAAATTAAAGAAATATGGTCGAAGAAGTCATATGACTGAATAACCATATTTCTACCGCTTCTACCATATTTTGCCATAACCAATGTAAAAAATATGGTAAGTTAACCAAAAATAACAGAAAAATTTTCTTTAAGCAGCCGTATTTCATTTTTTGTAAATGCTTTTAATTAGATACATTTCTTTAAGAAATACATTCGTTAAAATGAATAAAATATATATTTATACTGTTGACGTAAATTTTAAGGAAATTCTATTTATTTAAACACCCCAGGTGTTAAATTTTCAGAAATTATTCCTTCTTACATTTAATATTGACTCTTAAGGGCGAAATCTAAATTTTTATTTTCAAAATTTATTGCTTGATAACTGTGACAGCTATAAAATCATTGTTTGGAAAATTACAAACTTTTTCCTCCACCCAAAAAATTTATTGTATGGTTACAATAAACTCACCATAAATTATAGATTATTTAAGCGCGAAAAATAAAATTTGAAAAAATGCTCCAAAGTTTAAGCTATTGGTAAAGTTATTTTTACATTGGTATCAAAAATGAAACAAATACTATGATTTAGAAATTTTTGTCGAAAATTGTTTCAAACGAAATCGTCTCTTTAATAATCACTTATTTATAGAAATAATTTCGAATGATAGACACCTGTCTGGTATCTTTATATACATAAATTATATAATACCAACATTAATATATGACATAAATGTAGCAGTACATACAGGTTCGTCTCTATTTAGTTTTTATTAGTCATAAAATTTTTGTCCAATGAGGTACATGCAGTTTCCTTCAGGTATGTGTAAGATACAAGGAAATTTTTGTAAGAATTATTATTATTGTTATACATTTTGATATCATAAAAATGTCGGAATTATGCATAACTTACTTATGTTAGATTACTTTACTACTTTTATATTACAGTCGAACCAGGTATATTCTAAGTTAGAAAAAACTGAACCTGTTTATGTAGAACTTAAATAAACTTCAAGTGATTGACACTAATTAGATTAGAAAATCTAAACTTTTGAAATTAATATTGTGAATGATTTGGGATTATGTTTAATAATTTTAACTAAAAAGCTTTTTTGCTAGACTAGTCTTTGCTTACTGTCCTCTACTATACCTGAAAACTTTAAATACAAAAAGTTTTTGATAATAATGATCTTTAAAGATTGTGATCCAACTAAGGCTACTTAAAAATAATCATTTAAATCGATCTCATGACAAAAATCCAAAGTTATAAAAGCTCTTAAAACTTTTTCTGTTAATTAAATTTATGTCTTTTGAATAATGAAATTTGTATTCTTGCTGGTCCTTTTATCTGCAATATGCCAGTTTTATTTGTTTTGGAGAATACTTAAAATTATTTTAAATATTGTGAAATTCAATTTTTTTCACAATTTCAAAAGATTTCAAAAAAATAGTTTCGTGAAACACCAATTTAAAACCAATTCAAAAATTAAAACTATTTTCACTATTAGTAAATTGTTCATGTCGTTTCAATGTTGGTTCACTTTTTTTGAGTATCGAGTGTTCATACGTGTATTGTTAGCTAAAACCATTATGAAGAAAGATAAAAGGTTATTTGTATATTTATAAAATATTATCATCTATAAACTACTTAGTTTTTCGGTATAGAATGATATTACATTTTTTTAAATGTTTACTTGAACATACTTTTTTTTTTGGCTAACAAAAATTTTATTTTGTTCTAGAAAATATTTCTACACTAATTGATAATCAGAATCCTTGATCCAAGCGGTCCTTTAAAGATAAAAATGAAACAAATATTTTTATGGGGCCATTACTGAATATTTAAAGATTATTTTGAGGCATTTTTGACCCACTGTTAGATCGTACCTAGCAGAACTTTTTTTTTATAAACCTTTTTTTAGTCTTATGTTGGGCCAATGTTTAATATATGAGAAACATTTTGTAGAATTTTAAAATTTTTTCTATCGCTCACAGCGGTCAGAAATTTTTTTACATTAATTTGTTTTCAAAATGACATGTGAGCTCGATACAGCTTACTATTTATTATTTACAGATGACGTAAAAAGTTGAAATCTCATTATTATAGACAATTTTTCTAATTAATTAATTAACTTAAACGCAAAAGAAAAAAATTCAAATACAATGACATTTTTAAAGCATATCATATGAAATTATAAGCTTGTGGCTTAGTATATACAGACATATCGATTACTTTAATATACTAAAACTTAACAAGTGTAAAGTAATACCATTTAATTGCAGCAAATTAATTTGACTAGCTTGTAAAAATTTATAATCCTCCATTGTATATTGGTATAATTTTCTTCGTTAAAATTACTCACTGTTTTTAAAAAAAAAATATTATACTACTTAAAAGGTTTATAGCATGTGGTACTCGCATTAAAAATTTTATTGATTATAGTTATATTCGCATGTATTATATTGAATTTAATCATAAATAATAATAAAAAATTTGTTAAATTTACTAAAAAGAGTATATAAGTAATGTGGGCACTAATCTTATTTACTTTTCTCAAGTTGGTATCATCCATGAAATTCATAATGTAATAAAATTACTTATGTCTGTTCAAAAGAATAGTTAATTATAACAGCCGATTTCAAAAAAAGAGGTTCATAATACGGCTTTTTTAAATTATTTATTATTAAATTTGTTTATGTTTGTTTTCTCAGAATTTTCGCCTGGGTTAACTGATTTTAGTGATTTTACTTTTGTTTGAAAGCTGGTGGTTCGCATGTGGTCCTATTTCAATTATGCCCATTGATATTTAATGATTAAATTTCATCCAAAGGAAATTTTTTTTGTGGTTGTATACAACAGTTAAATGTGAAAAACTAAAAAAAAAAGAATCGCATTCAAAAAAATGAACTAAAAAGTAAAAATAATTTTAAATTTTTCCTTGTGATCAATTAATTACTTTACGAAGTCGGTGCCCATCTTTTCTTTTGCTAAATATTGATTGGTAGGCGTCGGAAAAAATGAAAAGCCTAAAATATTGCTAAAATTATTTTTCCGATATTTTTCGATTATTCAATTGTAAGTAAATTTTCTCTGCTTTAAAGATCTTGTTTTCGATTTCAAATATCACCTTTAGTTTGAAAGTTATAACAAAAAATTGATATCGTATTTTTTTTTAGTATTTTGTATATAACTATTGCGCATTTCTTTACAGAAAAAAAAATTTATCAGAATTTTAAACCGTGTCAAACGACTTATCTCCTATAATTTTCCGACTTTTCTAAAGATTTTTCGCAGATCACTTCTCGAGTAAACTAAAAGTTTTTCCAAAATATGATTAGTCATTTTCTATAACAATTAATTATTTGAACATTTCATGATTAAAATAGATATATCTCCATTATCATTATCAAAACTTTCAAAAAATATTTGTCAATATAGTGCCCAAATTACATATAACTAGGAGTAAATAATATGTCAACGTTCGCTAAAATAAAGTAAAAAAACCATTGTGCTTCATATTTAATATAATTCTTTGTAATTTGTCCAATGTCCTAGCAGCCATATAAACAAATTTAAAAGTGATGGATACCTTTACATAAAAAAAAAAATGTTTAGAAGCATAATTATATTTTGTAATGAAAACATTTTATGCGGATAGGTGTGAGTTTTTATCATGTTGAATAATAATAAACACAATGTTTAAATTTTTAGAAAAAAAAAAAAAACTAAATTAATTCATGGTAAAATTTTGCGAAAAAATAGAAATAATATGCTTTAATATTTTACTGAAAATAAAAACAGAAAAAACTTAATAATTAATAAAATAAATATTTGCTAATTATTTGTAAGTTTTTGTTGTGTTTGTTGGCAAATAGGCTTCTATAGATGTTTTCTACAACTCTTTTTTTACGCTAATCAATTACAATAATTAATATGTGGTTACCATGTTGATATTTGCTTGTATTTGAATATATTAAAAATGACATAGGTTATGTATTAAACAGGATATACATTAGTGAAAATTATCTTTCCTAAAATAACCTTAACACTTCGCTATGTATAAAAATAATAAAATAATATTTATTAAAAAAATTCTACATCTGATCTAAAATATTTAAAAAACTTATATATGGTTGTTTCAAATGTTTTAATTATATATAGTGGTTTAGACTTTAAAAGCATCAGTAAAGAACTGTAAAAGAACCTTAGTTGGTACTCGTGATTACAAGTGATATATGTGCATGGAACGTATATAGGCTAATGGTTTTTCTTTCGTATTGAGTGTAAGCAAAATGAGTTTTTTCTCTAATTAATTTCTGAATGAAGAAAATTCATAAAAATGTTCATAATAGTGTTAGAAATAATATACGATAAAAACTAATATAGTTAATTGTTTAAATACTCGATACAAGGTTGAATATCAATGTTTGAACCATTTGAACTAATCATTAGCATTCATAAAATTCTGTAAATATCTAGTCTACAAAGCCATAAATATATCTCCTAAATAATGTGTAGCTATTGTAATAACAATATATGTGTTTATTAGCCAAATTTGAGTTAAAACGAAAAATAGTTTCAAACAAATGTTGTCTTTTTAAAAAAAAGAGTTGATCTTCTATGTTTTACGTTTTAAAATTTGGGTACTGAATCTATTGCACCCAATGGACTGATTTACCAAATTCAATCACGTTTTTGGCCCAGAATACGCAGTTAAAATATTAAATCGTTATCTCTTCTCGTTTTAAATTATCTTGATGACGAATAGACAGACGGACAGACGGAATGACGAATGGAAAAACGGATATGGACTTAGTAGGTAATTCTATGAACACTTTGAACCAACATTTTTGTTTGTGCTGCCAATATTTGCAAGCGTTACAATAAGCATTATGCTAAATTGAGTATGAATTTTCTTTAATGTCTATCAACTTTATTTAAAATATAAATTTAGCTATATAATTATTTTTTAAGAACTGTTTGATTCATTGACTTAAAGGTAATGTGACTGTAGTTTTAATTATGTTCATACATCCGTAACTATAAAATTTGGGGACTTATTAGTTAGCCTTGAAATTTAAAAATCAATCAACAGTTTTCATACCGCAAACCAATTTGTTAAAATACATGTCTATAATATTTTTTTTAAAAGCATGCTGTATATTATTATACTCTGGATATATGATTTTATTCATATATCTAAATACATTACGTATATTATTTGAGTGTATGTATATAAAATATCTTATACAGTTGCTATTATCCAAAGTTACTGTGATGAATGTTGGTCGACTATGCTAAGCTAGACTAACAGCTTATAGAAAAGAGCTTTTTCTTTATCGATAACCCTAAACGTAGAGCTTATAACTAAAAGAAGATACTATTCTTTAATCCTTCCGGTTTTAACTTATGAATAGATAGACATACTTTTAATACATCTTTGACTAATAACTATTCTATCATGATATTTTTTTTTCGGTACAAGAACGAAATTATATTTTTTTATCGTTTTCGGAAAACTTTTCAACCCTTTTTATATGCAACTAACATACCATAAAATTTAACTTTTTTTTGGCGTTAGTATGAAATAAAATTTGAACTAAAATTTTGAACTAAAAGCATAGAATAACTAAAAATCTTCAATTAACACTATTAATATTTATATATATATATATATATATATATATATATATATATATATATTTATATATATATATATATATATATATATATATGTGTGTGTGTGTATATATGTTTTATATAGAGACATCTACAAGGTCGATTAATAAAGCCAATCTGTAATATAAAAAAAAAATTTTTCGACAACAATTTTGGACTCAATTTGCACTTAAAAGCGGACATAAAAACATGTCGAAGAATGTTCTTCGTTTTCATGTCACAAGTTTGAATACCAAAATACCATACCACATCCGGATAAGTATTTTTTGAGTTTCGTATTCGCGAGAAAAATTGAATTAGAAGATGACTTTATCAATAAAGCCTGTAGAGGTCTCTATCAAAAACACAAAGTTTGATATTCTAATACGTGCATATTGAAACCGTACATTTCGAAGACCTTTTGTATTAGAAATCCAATTGTTCTAGGGATTACAGATGTAAATATTTAAAAGATGCAAGTAGTATTATCAATGTCATTATATAATTTATCTCACCATTATCGAAGAATCTCAATCTAGATAATTTATATATAATCAAATATAATACAAACATACATATTTAAGTATATATAGATCTATACATCCATGTGTGTTGTGTATATATAATGTATATATATATATATATAATATATATGTATGTATTCATTTCATATAGTGTACGTATAGTTGAATGAATTTCAATGCGGTATGTTCAGGCAACGAACGGTAGTATTATATACATACAGACTTTTTTTTTACAGTATGGAAATAATAATAATTTCATTGCTAAAGGGAAAATTATTAAATAATAAAGAAATATCCTTACAGAATTTAAGGGAGATCCATGCAAGTTGCAGTATACATTGATGATGGGGGACCTTCAGAAGAGCTAATCGAAGAAAGTTCTAATCGTCAGTGAACTGTCGGTGATATACTACGGTGAATCCGGTAAATACCATTGTAATTCGAAAGTTATATTTTTTATTTATTTATATTCTGATCATCACGGCCTTAAATATATACTTATGTTTATTTATTGGCGAAAACGATGAAAAATCAAGGATGTAAAGTGTTCCAAATAATAAAAATTAAAATGAGGGTTAATCTGGAGAACTCGTTTTAAAATCAAAAGATTACACCGTATAGAAAATTTTGTACTATAAAATTTTTACATTTATTACGTTTACGTACAAACCATATTTTATACGTTAGAAGTAGAAAAAAATCTTCTTAAAAATGGATCATCAATGTGTGGCATTGGGTCGACAGTGAGTGGTCCAATTATATCGTTTTATGGCTTAAATACTCATTTTGGGTGGAAAGTGATATGGACCACAAAAGAAACAATGTTTTTAAAGAATTCATTCTTTTTAAAATAGGATTTCAATATTTGATACTAAAGTGCGTTTACAAGAAAAAATACAAAAAAAAGAGTTTATTATAGATTGAACGTATTGATCGATCAGTAGTAAAAACAATTTTTACTATCATAATTGATAGTATATTCAGATCCTTTTTCTCAATATATTCTTTACTTCTCCGAGAATATGGGGCCATTTAGTTTGATGCAATAAAAACAAGGCCATGAATACTGGATGGCATGACTGTGATATCTTCTACTGAAGATACAACAGTAGGAACTTTTATTTTAGGCAACATTTTAAAAAATTTATTAGTTTTTCATCAAACTGCAAAAGTATAGTATAAATTTTAATAATTTTTAACAAAAAATTTTATATCTCCCAAATATCCCTTATAATATATTCTTTAGATATGTGTATAAATATGTTCTATTAATGTGTATGGAATATATACACTTGATATGTCAGTTTTTTTTTTTTTTTCTCATTTCTTTTCGATACAAACGCAATTATGCGAACCAATAGAAAAAAGATATGAAAAAAATAATAATATTAATAGTAAGTATTTATGTATATGTGTGTATATACACCACTATTATGTACAAAAAATATTAATTACAAAAAAAAAAATTAAATAAATATATATACGATAAAATAAATTTATTATACTCATATACTACTGTCTCTTATATAGACGGGTTTTTTGTCCGACAATTGAGCAAAAATTCTGATTCTGATATGCATAGGGAAGATGCACAAATTTATTTTATCACTCAGTTGAAGCGTTTTTTACTTCACGGACATTAATTAGAAGTTATTTT
This sequence comes from Chrysopa pallens, assembly GCA_020423425.1. Classification (NCBI taxonomy): domain Eukaryota; kingdom Metazoa; phylum Arthropoda; class Insecta; order Neuroptera; family Chrysopidae; genus Chrysopa; species Chrysopa pallens. The sequence continues at coordinate 59,804,280 of CM035594.1, forward strand.
TAGTCAAAATACCGACGTGTTTAATTCTTAATTAAACAAAGAAGTAGATTTCCAAAATGACGTCATACATGTTCATCTCCAGAATAATTATACATAAGGGTCATTCGACGATATGATAGAGATCCAGTTGATGTCCACTTATATACAGTTTCTTCCAAAATTTAAGATGAATAATGTTTGCCCAAATGAGTTGATTTGCACAAATATATGATAATAAATATTTTATATAAATTACAATAATATTTACAAATTTTGTTGTGAGATTTTTCCATAGATAATGACCGCTTATCATAGAATCACCTTTCAATTTGTTTTGCAAGAAAGAGGTGGAAAACAATCTTTAAGAGCTTATAACTTTTTCGTTTATGGATCAATTTTAATTTAATTTTCGAATTTTAATGGTTAATGGTTTTATAATAAATGCCTAGTTTCACATTTTGAAAGGTAAAATAGCAATGTTTTTTTAATTCTGTAAATTTTGAGAAAATGTACACAATTACAAAATTGAAGCAAAAAATAAGATTTTTTTATCGAATACAATATTAGAAAGTAGAATCTGTATTTTTCGATCTATACGTTAATAAAAATTACGAGAGGAAACTTGACTTGTTACCTATAGGAACCACAAAGATGTGTATATGGTCACAGACTTAGAGTCCCGACTAATATTTCGAATTTAATACTGGTCTATAAATGAATCTGTCCAATATTACAAAATATAAAGGAATGATATAGTACTATAGGAGATAAAAAGAGAAATAAAAATACGACAAAAATTAATAGTAATGGAGTACACAATTATTGACTGCGAAGTTTATTGACCCTTGTCAATATATATTATAAAATTATCGAATAATGATAATATTTTTTCATTACTCTAAATGAATTCCACAAAAAAAAAGTGGGCGATTCTATGCAGTGAATAAAATTTTCTTTTGCTGAGAAAAGTTAAAAATTTAAAAAATATTTTTTTTTTTTAAATAAATTTAATTATTTCCCAAAGAATTAATTATTACATTAATAATATTTCCATTAAATAGCTACATTAAGGGTTGGGTGGGGTTTTAAAACTATTTATTTTTATTATTTTTTTTAATTGAATGCATAAGTCCTCAAGAATATTGTCTCGAAATTTCAAGTCGATAGGAGTAAACGATGTTATCAGTGTTTCAGCGTCAATGGCTTTATTTTGTCAAATTTATTAATATTTTTTAATTTATTACAAATTAGCCGATTTTTTTTTCTCGCAAAAAGCATATTTTTCTGCTTACGAAAAATTGCTGCTATTGCTGTATTTTTTATGAAAACACATTCTATGAATGTTATACTTTAATGTATCATCGTTTTAATAAGTATATCAATTATCAATTTGTTTTTGAATTAAAATTCATAAATTTTTGAATTGATATTGGTGTCGATGTTTTTGATACTATAGAAACGAAGAGTACATAGAGTGGAGGCCAAGAATAATTTTCCAATCTTTTTCTATTTGTGGTTGATTGAAAGATTTCATGTTTAGCTTAGGTGTTTTCATGTTTCACTGTTTCCGTGATTATTGCAAAATATACTCTTTAGTGGTCGTTTTAAATTTATTAATAGTCTGCACTAAAAATTAAAGTGTTTGAATTAAAATTCATAAATTTCTAAATTGATATTGGTGTCGATGTTTTTGATATTATAGAAACGAAGAGTACATAGAGTGGAGGCCAACAATAATTTTCCAATCTTTTTCTATTTGTGGTTGATTGAAGGATTTCATGTTTAGTTTAGGTGTTTTCATGTTTCACTGTTTCCGTGATTATTGCAAAATATTATACTCTTTAGTGGTCGTTTAAAATTTATTAATAGTCTGCACTAAAAATTACTGAATCAGGATGTTATTGAACTGACTCCTAAATGCCATATCACCAACCTTGACTTGGTTAAATATTGATTTAAATAAAGTGCTCCTTAAAATAAAAATAAAAAATTAATAATTAGATACATTATGTAAATGTAAATTTGTGTCTAGATTGTTAATTTAGACAAAAGCCATATTACTTACCACCGTGCACTCACTTAACATAGTAGTAATATATATCCATGTATATATACATTATAAGTTTATATGCTTATTAATAGTGATTACTGAATAACTTATTAGCATCCGTCTAAATCTATATGTATAAATATTCCTTGTATACAGAGAAGAGAAAAGTGAGTAGTCGAACTGAATATGGATGGAGTGAGTATCCCACAGTACAATTCTAAACACTACCTACAACTCTGGAGTATGATGGTAAGAGTCGTTCGTTGTTGGTTGGACTGTTAAACAAAAGCTTGAATGTAATTCTAACTTCTAATGAAATATTCACTCATATAATGCATAATAAAGCAAACCTTGCGGTCCTCACTTGTTATATAAAGTCAATATTATGAACTTATTTGACATGAAACACGTTGATTTTCACTTGTTCTATTTTAGAAGATAGTAAAACTGAAAAATTTTTTTAACTGGTCGCTGGTGTGATGCAAATACAAGGAGTTTTTTGATGTTTTTCAATTGTTTTATTAATTTTGAAATTTAAATAATAACTACATCTGCAAAAACTGTTTATCCATGAAGTGCAAATGTTATTGCTAATTCAGTAAAATTGATATAATGGGTTAATACAACAAAAGTTGTTAAAAATATCTAGGTTGCAGAAACTGACACACAGGCACAAAAAGAAAACAATTCGCTTGTGTATGTAATAATAATTAGAATGCCCTACTTTTGAAACTTGTTTTTGTTTTGGTACAAATAGAAAATTTGTTGAATGAAAAATACAAATGATGGAATTTGATATTTTGTAAAACAAAGCTGTAAAGCAAAACAATGTAAAAATAGTATCGGTACGAGATACGTTGATGATACTCCGTTCAATTTTTTTAAAAGAAATTAATTAGTATAATTTATTAGACTCCAAAATAAGCAATTTGATGTAGTATTTCAGTTCTTCCATAATGGATTGCATCGGACAAGAACCATCGCATATATGTCGTACACATATACATGGACAAAGTTACCATATATCTAAGTATTATAGAATTAAATATTTAACAGAGTCTGTTATGATCCATATTAGGATTTAATATTATAGAATATAATATAGCTCTCTGCATATAATATGTTGTTATATTATATACTTTGACCTTGTGAAATTTTTATTGTAGTTTTCTTTATACAGGTTTTATCTGCTTTTTATCTAAGCAGTTTGAAGAATGTTATTTGTATAAAAAAAAAAGATAATTGGACGTTATAAATATTATGATCTTATATAATATATTTTACGAGAATATTATATTTAATTTAATGTATGTAACGCTTAGAACTTTTGATAATGAGAACAATATTTTATTATTAGTTAAATTATTGGATTTTTAAATGATATATTACAAATAGATATTATTGTATGTTGGTTAACAATCTCAATTAGTTGATATTTTCGCTTAGTTTATTTTACATAATCCGTTACGAAATCACTTCGATGGATAATACATTTTTTTTTGTGAGCTACCAAATTTTATTCTCTCAATTTAGTCCTCTTTATTTAAAATCTTTTACGCTTTTCTTTTTACACATCTATCAAAAACTGTTAACTAGTTTCTAGAAAGCATGATACATTTTGTTTAAGCTTAAATTAATTTTTTTTTAAATTTTAAACTGTAATAATATTATTGTACATTTGTTAAATAAGAAAATGTTTCAAATGAATTTTAGCCTTTATTTGGTTGCTTATGACCTATCTTTTTCTACACTCTTTGTTAACTGTTTTTAATGGACTTTTTATTTCAATTTTTTTTTATAACAAGAAATGTCTCACGTAAAATTCCAAACGGTTTTTATTTTTATTTTTTTATATTAATTCGAAATTAATTTATATGGCAACAATATTATACATTTGAACTTTATTTTATCTTTTATTTCTCATAATGTTGATAAGCTTTTAATGCTCCATTTAAAAGAATATTATTATATATTATTTGTCCACCATTAAACAACATCCACACCAATGTAAGTATATATTGATTTAAAAGTATCATTCTACCTTTTTGTATATGAAATATGAAATAAAAAACTTGAAATGTAATAAAAAATTATTTAATAACAACAAAAAGTCATGTTAGTAATAAAAACAAATAGAATAATATATGTATATATATGTGTGTATATGTATGTTTAGAGAGAGAATAATATTCTTATAGGGTATAACCTAAGATGGTAACTGATAAATTATTTAAAATTACGACTTGTATGTACATGTATGTACGTAAATATACAAGGAACTCATCATGCATGTGTACTTGATTTCAAAAAAATTTGATCAAACAAGATTTTAAAAACATGTTCTATCCAAACTGGTTTTGATACAAAATAAGTTATTTAACAATTTCTCGAGTCATCTTGAAAAACATATTTACTTTAACCATGTAAAGTAAGATCAATGGGTTTGTAACCCAGTAATTTTCGTTGACAGTAAGTTAATATCGTTAAGAAGCTGCATAAAAAAACAATATTATAACTTTATTTTTTTAAACTTTACTGAGTTTCCACGACCGAAACGTCAAATTAATTTTTCCTCCGAGATTTAAACTTTAAATTTCTCATTAATTCCATAAATGTGAGGATAATTATCTTTCTAAATATATATCGTTTATTGATCTATTAAAAATAATAGTAAATCAAATTGTATTTCTTGAAGCCACAAATTCAGTTTTTATTTCTAAACTTTTGAGAAACATTTTGAGGTAATTTAGTTATCGAAAACTGCAGAAGTATTTCGTGTTGAACGTAATTATGTATAAGTTTTTAGATATTTTGTATTTAAGATATATACTCTTTTCGAAATTAACAGCATTTAGTAAAAAAATATTAATGAAAACAAAATTTCCCTAATTTTTATTTAGGATATTTCAAATTAATTTTAAAACGTAAATCAAACACAAGCAACTCTCTTTTTATAAAAAAAAAACTTTAGGAACATTTAGGTAAAATTCTGTGAAGATTTAAAAAAATCGTTTGAAGTTGCGAGTGGAATTAATGTTTAATAAAATGTACTCTTTTCGAGCATAGCATGTACAATTAAGTAAAGGTAAGAATTAAGATTACATTTATCTAAAAATAGCATTTGTCAAAATATGCGAGAAGTGCCTTTTTCGAAATTACATGTTCAATTACCGAAACGTTACAGAAAAATTATTATATTTAATCAAAATTTTATAATATGAAAAACTAAAATCTTAAAAATTATAAACATTCTCTTTGAGACTCAACTCTTAATACTCTTAAGACTGAGATTGTGTAAGGTCGCTTTTGAACAACTTGGTCATTAGCTTCCACAGGATTTTTAAATTAATTGAATACAATTAAATAATTATTAATAAAATAAACAATTAATGTTATTTTAATAATTCGATATTAGTTATTCGATATTAATTTCAAATTTGAATATTTTTTGAAGGTTTTTCTCATTAGCTTAATGAATAAAACAAGATCAATATTTTTGAGCATGAGTACATATATATACACATGTATATACTCACATACATAAGAACGAATAAAAGCTAGTAAAAACAAATATATTTATATGTCAGACACAATTGTCGCTTCGCTTGACTTTCATTGGTCCTTTTCTTCTGTATATATATTTCGACCAAAAACAATATTAATATTCATTTATATACATACATTCAAACATGTGAAAGGTAAAGCAACCATATTACTTATCTGAAATTATTTAAACGGTGTATAGTTAGGACTTCACTTATGCATTTTACTTACTTACCTATTTCATGTCATTTTGGTAAGCGTGTTTTGTGTACACAACAGTATTTAAAGTTGAAGGTGGATAATGTGTTTTCTACAAGTAAAAAACAAAAGGAAGGGACAAAAACACTTAATTCTGGTCATGTAATAAAACATTTTGTTTAAATTTTTAGGATACAAACGTTTTTTTTTTTTTTTTGAAACACTTGTATAAGGTAAATTTTTTGTTCTTCTTTCTGTTGTCGTAACTTTATGTGACAATATTAGGGCATTTTAGGAAAACAAAAACATAGTGTTTTAAATACGGATTAAAAATAAATGAAGTATTCAAAACCTTTAAGCAAAATATAATACGTTCAGAATATAAACGGAAAATATATACACCGTTTAAAGACCCGGATAAGTTTACAATTTTTGTGATAGAAAAGTTTACTAAATCATTCCTTCTTTCATAAAGGGATTGAACTCACGTCTTAACTACTTTAGCTTTCATGTTTTATCTACTCAACCCATCATCATGAAAAATTTGCACACATTGTTAAGAGTTCAGAATAGGATGCAGGATAACTTTCATTTAGGAAAAAGTACTGCTCCCAAGGGATTGAAAAACAAATAACTTTTAGTTGATGAGTAGGTATAAATTTTTACAGAAAGAATTATTTTATAATGTAGTAATTACTCTGTTTGTAAAAGCTAATGCTTTTTTTTTCTCCATTCAGAAACTGAGAAAAATTCAAAGGTCAAAATTTCTCCTCGATTAAAAAAAATTTCTTGCCTCAAGTAAATTTAGTTTTACAAGAAATTGCAATTGAAAATTTAAATTTTCTTGATACACGAAAAAATAAGTATTATAAAATCAATTCTTGAATGGCATGGCTTTAGCAGATATGCCATATGCCATAAAAACATTTAAACCACGATTATCAATAAACCTGCTTTATTCAACTAATTTCTTCACTAATTTTCAAATAATATCATTTCAATCAGTGGACAATAAAATTATTGAATTATAAAATAGTGAAATTGTTTTCCAATTTTTTTTTTTGTTATATAAAACAAATTAAATATTTAAAAAAACATAAACCACTGAAAGCAAATTGATAATAAAAGTGAAAATCAAATGTTAGCCAAACAAGAAAATGAACTAAAGTATTTGTTTAATGTTGTCCATTATTAAAGTTGAATTTATTTGTTGAAGTAATAAAATAAACTTAAAAAAAAAAGCAACAAAAAGTATTTTATATACGACTTGCCCTTGATAAAATACAGAATTTAAAATTGGCAGTGAAACTATAAATTTTGCAACCTTTATAGTAGTGAAATAAAATAGGATTGACTGACTTGAAATCTGAAAGCTACTTAAGACGTACCTCACTCAATATACAACAATACATCCATTCATACACAGAAATATTGTCGAATAGATGTGAGTGTGTATCGGTTCGAATAGAAGAAGAACACATTGGGTCGAGACTTGTAACAAATTACATATAAATAAGTCAATAGGAGATTTACAACCATTGGGAGTTCAGTATACTGTGTATATGGTTGTTGCCTTCTTGCTTCACTTTATGTTATGTAACTATTCACTACAACTTCGATCTGGTAGGTGTATAGTTATATATTTTGTAAGAAAACTAAACATAAGATTGAAATTGGTCAAAATTACTTTTGAGAAATTTTCAATACCATCCAAGTAAGATTTTTGCTCGCCAATAACCAAGCACATATAAAATCAATTGCCTTCGTCTGTACCAAAGGTTCGTCTATAGACAGTTATAGAAAATTTCAAAGCTGCTAATTTTCATGAGCATGACATAATTCGGACAAAATTATGACTAGCGGATCTCGAATTAATTCCCTATGAGTAATTTGCGGCTATGAAAACATTTGCTTCCACCTAGGATATTCTATACAACACCTATTAAAAATTGGTTGAAGCAGGTACAGGTGGAGTAAATTGCCTTAAGGTATACAAATATAATATTAAGTTCCAAGTGTTTTCCACTCAGATAGTTGAAGCTAATAACCAAACCTGATACAATTATTTTATTGCGAAAAAAAGTATTTTTTGTGTGTTTTAGACCTTATTTATCCCAGAAAAGCAAAAAAAAACTGCAAATAAAATTACTTGTAACTTTTTGGTAAATCGTAAGGATTCTCTAAAATAGTAAATTTGGTGAAAATGGTGCGATTGGGAGTCAAGAAATTTTTTAGAGTTCATCAGCTTCTAAGCTTGCTGGAATAGCCCTGTGGTTCTGTCAGGCCCAGATAGATTGTGCAAATAATGATGAATAAATTAAATGATGGACAAAGGAGGAAAAGGAGATCTGTTCAATCTTATATATTAATAAAAATGAAATTAATAAAAAATGTTAATTATTGAATAAATTTTCGAACACTATAATTTAGAGAAAGTATGAAGAACTGTTATAGATTGTACTTGTTGACGTATTTTTCAATAAATATTAAGGTCAAACTAATTTCACCTTTTTAATATAATTTTCTACTCATAATATATGAAACATATTACTTTCTGGCTTTAAAAAAAAATTATGTTAAATATTTTGTAATACAAGATTCGATATCTGCTTAAAACTAGGAAGAATATTTACTTGAATACCACCAGTATGTTTGGATAAGAAAACAAACACAGAACACAATACACTATCTATATGTTCCTTGGTGGTATAAATAGGTACCTATATTATGTTACATTGAAAAGAAGGTCATTCCTATCTATTTTCTAATATCGCATGGGAATTTTCTTGTATTGTATATCTTCCTATTGGTTTGTGTTCTTCCTACCACACCACTACACCAACAACAACAAGTGGTGAACAACACAACAATAACATCGAACTAACTTCGAAAGTAGTAGACAATATTATATATTATTTTAAACAAAATCAATTTTTTTTCCGTTTTAGCTTTTGTGTTTGCCTTGTATATAAAAGTCCATGACTTGTTTATAAGTAGAATCAATACTGGGTTTTGATTTGAAAAAAATATCAATCAACATAAGCTTTTGATAATATGGACATAGAAGCAACCGCGTAACAAAAGTCATTCTTCATTCGTTTTTCGATATCATATTCATGAAAATTATGTTCATATTGAAAGTTTTTTTATGAAATCCTGATCCTATAATTATGTTGAAATTGTAACTGATCGAACTAACTCTTTGTCATTTGACCCAAATTAAGTAGGATTGTTATAATTAGACTGTTAATGACGTCATAAAGATTAAAACATTTATTATTCTATTTCTTGGCCGAATTTTATCTGATTTCAGTGTACTTTGTTTTGAAAACTACTATTTTTAAGTCACATTTTTCATTTTTACCACAATTTGTTCGTTTTATTAAACTCGCATGGGATATATTATAACATAACCCTTACTATCCTTATATGGAATGTTAATATATTAATTTTAATCAAAAATTTAAATTCCTTGACCCAAATTTAATAGGATTACATACTTTGTTTGTCAAAATTAGATAAAAATTGAACATTATAGGGCAAAATTAATTTTTTTTTGGTTTTAATGACGTCATAAAGATTAAAAAATTAATTTTTTCGATAGCTTGGTCATATTTTATCCGATTTAAGTGAACTTTGTTTTGAAACACACTAATTTTGGGTCAAATATTTCTTTTTGATTTCTAGTTATTCGTTTTATTTATCCCGTATGTGAAATATAATAACCGAACCCCTACATTCTTAATATGCAATATAGATAATATTAATTTTAGCCAAAAATTTAAATTCCTTGATTCAAATACGTAGGATAGACAACATACTTTATTTGTTAAAATTAGATAAAACTTCCATCTATGATTCAGTATTTCCCAATTTTTTTCTTACTTGATATTTTTGCTTACCTCTATTTTAAATTATTTTATGATATTTAATTTTTTTTTAAATATATTGTGTAAATTTTTCAATGTTGTAATCAGAATTTTTTGTACAAGATAAAAAAAAATTTTAATAAATCATTTAGAATAATTGAAAATACACATTCGAACATATTATACGCTGTATAATATTTTAAATTAATGTTTTAATCTTAAATAATGAATAAATTCGTTTTCATCGTTTTTATCTACACCAAAATATAAAGTATATATTTTATAAACACTTGAATAATTTTCAACTTAATAATTTTAATTGTGCATTCAACAAGCTAATTACAATGTAATATGTATGCTTTAATAGGAATAAAACTGTATTATATATTATAATAAAAGTATGAGAGCCTGTGTACTACTAGATGTGATGTTTTTCAGATTTAAATAACATAAGTACATATATTTGTAACGATACGTAAAATTTTAGAAAACTAGATGCTATTTTGTTTACCTTATTAGACAAACAAGGATTTCTCTACAATTTGGAGGTCTGATTCTAATACCGTTGTCAATTTACGGTCACAAGTTTCCAGGCATGGCGCAGGCATAACTTACAAGGGAAGGCGCCAATTTTGACTTTGAGTAAAGATGACTACAACAATCTAAAAAATTTTTGAAGAGATATAGAAGGAAAGATGATGGATATTAATCTTGGAAAAATATCCAATCATCTGGTGATTTTCCGAAGTACGATATAGGTACCGTGTGGCAAAAGAAGAGAAAAAAACGTAGACTAATGCATAGATTGCACGATGATTTGAAAGATTTTGGTTGGTCTCGTATGGCCAACGAGAGAAAATAATGGAATTCTCTTCAAGAGGCCATATTTAATTCACAAACTCCCGCTCTAAAATTTTCTTTACAATGTTGTTGTAAAATCGCATTGTTTTTAGACATTATTCAGTAGAAAGAAGTGTTCTTATGTATATAAAAAACATATTCTTCTTATATTTGACACAGAATGATTCTCCTATGTAGGGTAAAATAGCGTCTTTTAAATATTTCTACTGAAAAAAGTTTTTCTACTTTTGATAATAATACTTCAATTTTTTGAAAATCAACATAGGCGAAGTTTTTGCTGTTTTACCTTATTATAAATATTGTGAATAAAAAAACGGAATATTTAATTTCATGTAAAATTAATTTTATAGCACATTGATGATAACATTGATGATACATGTGCATTAAATATAAAATGTTTTTTAAAATATTATCTTTATTTAGAAAAGCCTATTTTGTTCAATGTTATATATGCGTAATTAATTATTTTTTAAATTTTTTTATTGAGTCTAAATCGTTACACCAGTCCCATATAACTATTTTTAGTGGTGATGGTAGGAATCAAGCGTACAACAACTCTATTGAGTTCGATTGTAATCAGTTCTGGTGGAGTTGATTATTCATCAATCGATTTTAGATTTGCTGTTTGAGGTTGCTGCTTATGGTTAAACTATGTTTATAAGATAACGATGTTATTATAAACATCCATATTTTTAAGAATACATTTTTGGAATTATGTCTTTTGCCATGTAAATGTATACATAAAACTCACTCCAAAAAAACAAATTTTACTCTCATATACGAAAGAATAACAATCTTTACAATTTCTATTGGTTTTATTGTAGGTAGCCTATAGGTTTTGAAGGCATAAAAATATGTAAATTTATTTTAAGACTATTGTTAATATTGTGTTTAAATATATATTTATGACTAACAAAACATTATTATATATAGGTAGATATACGTTGTATCGTTGGTATTATGTGTAGGTTATTAGTGGAATTTGTGAAGGAAGTAGGCCAATCTTGATAACTTATAATATGCGACAATATATTGCAGTTACCATTTATCTGTTTCGTATGTAAATTATAATTCTATATACGTAATAAATATCATTTGGACAGGGTGTTTATTATATGTCTTGATTAATAATACACTTTCGGGTCTGATCAGTACCAATAACTGATGACTGATGTATACATACAGTTCTTATGGGGTATTATGTTTTGCAAATAAATATTGAGTAGGTCTATCAGTTCAAAGTTGAGTGCAAAATTTAAACAAGATTGCTCAGCTTTTCTAAACAAATTTCCTAAACTGGCCACCCTCGTGTTTTCTTTTTTAACATAGCGGAAATCTATAGACGCCAAGATTTAAGAGAATCTAGATAACGTTTTATGATAAACCATAATAATACGTTCTGATTGATCTAACTTAATTAAATCTCTCTAATTATGCTTTTTTGTGTATTTTGATTCTGCCAAGCGTAAAGGAAGCTCTGAGTGAAAACAACACGGAATGGTTCCAAAAACTAGTCTGAAAAACTCTACTAATATAATTTTAGGAAATAATATAGTATAGAATTTTACGAAATTTAATATTCGATATAACTGGAAGGATAAAATATTGTAACGCTGTAATACTTTAAGATGCTTAAAAATCTGTTCCTCTGAATTGATTTTGATTTTCATGAAAAGCAATACAAAAGTTTTCTTTCAGTCAGCCATGTTGTCTTTGTTAGTTACTAAATTATTTCCTTTAAAAAACTCCCTTAAGAATAGTAAAATAACGATATAAAACACCTTCAAATTTTGTATATATTTGAAAATTAATTTGTTGAAACCACGTGTTAATATACAACAATCATTCCTTATTGTACACTTTGTATGTATTCTTTTTCTTGCGATTATACACTCCATGTGTTTCACTCAAGGTTTTCTCTTATATTTAATCTTTATCATAGCAATTCCATATACCTAAAGGTGCATCTATATACATATAGATATCTTATACAACAGAACATTGTATTTAAGCTTGTAACTTCACTTCACGTGTGTATTATATACAATGTTTCCATTTATATTTTTATTTTTGAACGAAGGCATAAATTTACAATAAAAATATACATTTTAGTATGTAAGATGGCATGAATTCATTTTTTATTTAAAAATAAAAAAAAAATATGTTGAATGGGACTTACTTATGTATGTATATAATCTGAAATTTTAATTTTATGTAAATAATTTTTATACAGAAGAAGATGATGTTTTATTTTTGGAATCTTACTTACATATTTACCGGTTGTATAAAAGTCTTATTAAATTTCGATTTTTTTGCACCAATTTCCTAGATCAAATTATTTTGTATTTTTATAAATACGTATTTTGACAACAAAGTAGTCCTCACCAGTATGCATTAGCTAGTTATAATGATTTTCGGAAGAGATATTATTCGTTGCTAATTTGGTAATGATTTGCACCGTGCAAGCCGTCACCAAATTAGCAACGAGTAACATGAGCTTCTAGGGCTATCCCAGGGTAAGATTTTTTTATACCCAAAAACAGGACAGATGAGCTTCTATGAGCGTTTGTATTCTTTGATAGAATGATGTTTATAAACAAACTTAGCTGAGCTATTAGTTTTGATTATATTTGATCTACAAATGTGCACAGTTAAAACACACATGTAAACTGTACTACGTCTCAATAATCACAAAAATTTCTTAACCGTAAGCTTTTCCTTTGAAAATTGTCAGATAAACGTTGACAAAAAAAAAATTATATAACAAATATTTTATATGTTTATTTAAAATAAATTAATTTAATTTTCAAAACTTTTATGTAATAAACTAAAAATGTATCTTTCATAATAACCACAAAAAATGTTTTTATTGAAACAAAACTTACACACAAAGTCCTAAAAGTATAGAACGAATTAACCCACAACATAAAAAGGATATAAAACAAATTGAATTCTTTCCTATGTCTATAGATTGATACAAAACCATATATATGAAATCGAATTACTCTAAATGTTTACTTTTGTGTCACATTTATGTATAGACCTTTATCATTCATCCCTTCAACAAGAATGGATGGGGTCACTGGTCGGTCTATCTTTAAGTGTACATTATAGTCATCTAAAACGATTTTTATGTCTATAGGTAAGAGAAAAGAAATTTATAAAATCGAAAACATTTCTCAGAGAACGATAGTTGACTAAAATTATTTAACTTTTCATTGTTTTCTAACTTTTTTAAAAATAAAAACCTAAATTTGATAAATTAAGTACATAAGGGACAGTTGTTTTAACATGTAAACAATTCACTGGGAGTTATTTGAGTGCAGTATTGGTCAAAATTTATTTGTTTTTCTATTTTTACAAACATCAATTTTGGTTTTTAATATTTATATTTCAAACAGATGATAAAAAAAAAACTCAAAACTTTTATATTAATTCTAATATGTAAAATTATATTGAATTTAAAACTAACAAAATTATTTGCATGTTTGTTCAATAATGAAAAATGGATTTTGATGAAATTTGGCAGTAAGATAGTAAAATGGTATATTAGTAGGTTTAACACAATTTTTATCCAAGAAAAAAGGTAAAAAAAAAATTAAGATATATACTACAGGACGCATTCACTTGAAATTTGATACAGATTTGTCTTATGGAACAATATTTCTGTATAATATATCGTTTATTTCGCGTAATCTTCATATTCATTCATATCGTTATAGCACTTTGTGTTGCTAACTAAATATAAATAGGCAACGAAAAATCGGGCAAAGTTAATATTCTATAATTTACTAAAACTACCATAGAAACTAACTCTTCCATAAATTATTGTTTCTGTCACATGCGGTATGTTGAAGTATAAGTGCATATAAGAATTACAATTGAATTATTCTATTACAAAACACTTATTTTGAAGAAGTGGGGCTTCTGAAATGCAATTGCATGATTTTCATTTTTTATGATGGGTACTTGAATTTTACTAATTAGGTTATATTAAATTTAGCTTGTGCGGCCAATAGTAGGTAGCTTTACAAACGGAAGACTAAGATTAATATATTATGTGTATCGATTATAAAATTTGAAAAGAACTAGTTTTTTAAAAAAAACAAAAAATATGATAGGAACGGAATGTATTTGTGTGTAGAATCGGTATTACAACTAGCTAGACATGACATACACATATTCACACGTTCAATGAATGTGAATTTCTTATTTAAACTTTTACATACCCACGTGGGTTTGTTGAACACATCAAATGTATGTACAGTTAGTTGTGCGTTGTTATATCTATAGACTTGTTTTTCACTTCATACATAAACTATATTACAGTTGCCTAGTAGAGTAAGTAGGTAAAGCAGTTGCCTACATACCATAGAAAATACATATAGTTTATATGCAGAGCTTATACTCAACAATCTGGTGTGGAGTATACACGTTATATTCGTGAATATTCCCTTTTCACACTAACTCTAAATGTTTAAAATGTTCTTCAAGTAACTTTAGGCTCAAAATAATTGAGCTCGTGTGGGAAACATAAATGATTGAAAATTGGTACTAGAGCTTGCGTGCAATTATTAACTACTGAATTATGCTCTAAGAATGAAATAAACTTTACAATTATTTAGGGAAATCCATTGTAACCCTATGATGATTTTTATGTTTAAGTGAAGATATCAACTAATAGATTTAATTGTTTAGATATTGAACATACGATTGAGAATCAATGTTTGAAATGTTTTTAATCATAAGCATTCATAAAATACTTTTTTTTTTTCTATTATATACACGAAATTTTGGCTAATCTAAACAATTTATTTCGATTTAAAATAAAGTCACATTTTATGTGTAATACAACAGCAAAATTTCAACTTGACCTTTTCGTTTTTGAGTTATCTTGACGACGGACAGACAGATGGAAGTGCGGACTTGTGTAAATGGACAAACTTAAGGCTAAAGTTAATATACATTGACATATTGATGTAGTGTATTTGCTACAATTTACTTTGTTTATAATTTTATTAAAATTAAAATTTTTTTAATAAAAATATTATATGATAAAATTCAATATATATTTATTAATAAAACGAATTATAGAGAATAATAGTTTGGCTTTTTAATCCTCGATGATGGAAATTTAACATGATGAAAATGTACTAAATATGCCTTCCATACAATCATTAAAGTTTGTTATAAGATAATATGTATTTTATCTCAAATATTGCGACAAAATTTTTTAGATTTTAAAAATCAACTCATTCTTTATTTGAGCTTTTCTTTGTTTGAATCTTAATAAATTTATCCGTTCTAAGTAAAATTACAGACCTGTAAATTTAGCATAACTTTATTATATCAATTTTGTATTTTTTGTTTGTGAATTTGGCAGCTGATGTATTTTAGTCTTCAATATGTTTAAAATTGAAGCAAATTCAATAATCTTTACTATATGATCAGATTTTTTAATTATAAATGTATAAAATGTTAGATAACTTCATCAAAGTTTGAAAACACACTTATTTGTGCAAGATTTCGTTCGCTTTTATACGATTCTGATTGTACTACACTTGTTATCAGAGCTTCCATCATATGTTGTAGGCACATTCACATTATAAGCAATATTATCTTGTCATATAGTACTATAGTATCGTGTTTAGACCGTAAAGCACGTTGTATCTACTGCCATACAGACATCTCTGAATATACATAACTACTCTAATTTTGTTCCTACATTCAATTGCTTCACACAGTGTATACATTTATACGTACAACGAGAAACAAGACTTTGCTGTGTTGGTGAATTATGTTACTTGAGGTCAACGAATTTGGCAATTTCCAAAATATTAGGAATAAATAAGAATATTTAACTATTCTTGGTCAATTGGTCAAAAATTTTGATGGACATGCATTTTCAATACCTTAGACTTTTGGTATATAGCGAAAGTTTGAATGTCGATAATTCTTTCAAAAATTTGTATCAGTATTATTCTTAAAAGAAAAATTGTACAAGACATTTTTCATTATAGTATTTTTTGAGAATTTTATAAAAAATTTCTCTAAAAACCGAGAATTATTGCTAAGATTTTTCTTTTGAAAACATTAATTTTGCATTCAATTTGTAATAATAAGACATAAGAAGGAGGATTAAATACTTTTTGTAAACTACAATCCACCAAAAATTCAAATGTAAGCAATGATTCGTATAAATTAGTTTTTATTTAAGCTGCTACGTTATCACTTACAAATTTAAATTTAAAATGATTCCACAATAAATTAAACTTATTTTTTAAAATATAAGCTATTTATTCCATTCTAAAAACTACTGTGGGTAATATATTTAGTAAAATGGTTTAATTCTTTAATTGCGAATAAAATATAATATACATACAATATATAAATGTGCGATTGTCACATAATTTAATATTTAGAATGATTTATAGAATTAAAATCTAACTTGTTATACGGTTTCAACTCAACAATATATTATCTGCTTTAAGTATAGCCATATTTTATTCCTGTGGTTTAATTACAATTTAAATACAATAATCATTATTATTATTATTATAAGTTATAATCGAATAATACTGAACCTAAGTTGGCCATTTTGTCTTTTCTTTTATGAATGGAAATATTAGTGATACTATTTATGACATAACTGTACTATTTATTCTTAAATTAAAGAGGGTTTGAATGTTTAATAATAATTTAGTGGAAAAACTTGTTGAGAGTAAGTCTTTTAGCATATTTGATTTATTTACAAACAAGGTCGGCAGCTCATAAGCTGATTAGAGAGCTTTTTTCGTATATTAGAGAAAAGTTACTTATATAATGAATGCATTTGAGAGGGAAAACTCTTGTTTGTTCATCATTTTATGTTTACCTACTAAAAAAATTGATTTTTAGTCAAATCCATACACCTTGGAATGAACTGTTTTTAATTAATAAGTATTTAATTGATGTTTTTTAATTTTGAGCCTTTAAAAATCTTTGAAATCCTGAAATTTTAGTGCATTACGGTTGTTCGATACTCTTAAAAGGTAGGAAATGAATGTATAAAAATTGTAGAAAAACAAGGGATAATAAAACAAATTTTCCAATAATTTTGAAATTTGCAAGCATTTTATTTTATAACCTATTGTAGTAAACAATACCATTCTTTCCTTTATTGTCACACAAACTACAAACATTAAAAGAAATAAGCCATCTTTTTGAATTCTCGTTAAGTTGGAAATTAATCTCGATTCATATTATTATGTCCAATTGAGCTTACTCGTATTAGTCGTACGAGAAACGCAACTCAATAGATTCTTGTGTATATGTTTCTGCATATTTTTGTTTTTGTAAAAAATGAACACGTATACCTACTTGATCTTAAAAGAAAATCATGAATCAATGAAATTTCAATGAAACCTTCAAAAATTTTCAAAACGAGTTTTATTTGAATGATTTTTTTGAATAGCGTAACATATTACTTTTTATTTGAATAGATAATATGTATAATAAAATGTATTAAATAATTGATAAAAGAATATATAATATGCATTATAGTATTTGAAATGCAAATCCGTATTTAAAATGATAATAATAATAATATAAACACATAAATATTAAAGTATCAGCAGTACAACAACAGTTCACCTTTAATTTATATAAAGTACACATTATACATATATACGAGTCTAGTGTGTTATTTGTTGTATCGTCTTCTGTAAATAAATATTATTTACATTATACATCGTTAAATTATGCTATGATACTTTACTTTACCTTATAAAATGATTAAACATTGAGACAATCAGATGAAGAATATGATGCAAACTTGTATTTTTATTTTCGACAAATATAAAATATGTAAGACTGTATAGATTTTCATAGAATTATCTAAGTAGTCCATTTCAAAATTTTTAAAATAATTAAACTAGAAAATATTGTAGAAATAAAATTTTTTTACCTCTTTCAACTGATTCAGAAATAATTTGATATAGTTAATTATTACGTTTATTTCATGGATTTAATAAATATGAGTATAATCGAAAAGCTCAAATTCATAAACAAAATAACAAATTAGATGTGTTAAATTATTTTATGATTTTTGTATCGAAACATTCTTGAATTATTCAATGCTATTGCCTATTTGTATAGATACAAGTAAGTTAAAAATGAGGATAAATTCATGTTAGGTTTCCAGATTCTACCTATTTTTAAAATTACTTGACTGCTAGCTTAATATAAAGCTAGCAGTATTCTCATTTTTTGGAAAACCGCTTGAGCATCAAATTTTATTTTATGGTATTTAATGTACACTAAATGAGCACTAATTAATGAGCTATGTTTTCAGTGATTCTGCCCATTGGATACTGCTAGCTTAACATACGAGAATTGTAACGGAATACTTAAATAATGATATATAACAAGCTATTGATATGATAATATATAAGTAATATTTATTTTCTATACCTTTAAGCACTTTGATATAAATTTATTAGTCTATATTTATATAATATATAGTTTTGGCATTTTATATTCATATTCACAAAATCCTTATAATTTACATTTAAAGCCTATTGAACTTTGTTTTATATATACTGGTTAACCTATAGATGTAAATGTATAAATACATGTATAATAACTCTCACTTCTATACAAAGTTCATGCACCTTTAGAAAAAAGTGGATAACGTATTAAAAAAAATAAAAATTGAAATATTTTTCATTATGATTAATTTATAAACGAAACAATTCTTATACTTGATATATATATCAAAGTATATTAGTTTTAGTCTTAAATAAATTAGTTTACGCTAAAATATTGTTATCCGGACCCAATGTCTTTGAGCTCATCTCTGCCTCTATAATGTGATAAAATTAATAGCAAAATATATCATTTAAAATGATTTCCATACTTGATCTATATTTAAATTTTTATATTGTTTTTAATCATTCTAAGATTTTATAATGATGTATTATACAATAAAAAAAATCCATCTGTATTAGAGAAAAAAATCACTTAGTAGCGTGTCTGTTGAAAAAGAATTGAGTTATTTAATTCACAAAAAAGGCTGCTATAAGTATGTTGTTTCATTTTATTTGGTGCTGAATATTCTTTAAAAAGTGAAGAGATTGAATAACATAATAAATAAAATTAACTGAAAATACCCTATTTAATATGTATATGAAGTAGTTCAAAATTATTATATTTAATATAATAAAATATATGAACATATGTTTATATTATTAATAAAGTAAATATATGGAGTTTGGTTTACAATAATATTAATTTAAAACAACAACTTTTGTTTTAAATATATAATTACTTTACTTTTTTGGTTTATATTTATTCTGTATACAGTGATGCTTTGGTGAAATATGTTATGTAATCGATAATTTGTATATTGTGAAAATAAAGTTAATTCAACTCTTTTAATTTAACTTGTTTTTTTTTTTTTTTTAATATTTCAAATGGGATCTATTTTATAAAAAGCCAATTTTATATATTTTAAAATAGTTTTACTGTATTGCTTTTAACTTCCCGGTTGGGAAGTTTTAGTCATTTAGTCATTGGTTGGGATTGCGTTTCAATAACGTTCAATAATGTGGACTATATAAATAATTAAGCTATTACCTTAGTTTCTGCCTTCCATATCCAATTTACAGAGCAGATAAAGGAAGGGAAACGGGAGGAACACCGATCAAATAAATGTTGTTGGCTGAACACAGGTTAATTATAACAAATGATTGATAAGGCTGGACTTTCTGGGAGGTTCGCATCTAGACCACTAGTATAATCTTCACTTGAATGTTTTAGAGAGAGGAGGATATTGGTGTTGCCTTACTACTTCAGCCATTAAACATAATATTCGAACAATGTTTCAGCATGAATTGTTACAGTTTCTTTATTGTGACGATATTTTAATAAATATTGTCACAATTAATTATTATTATACATTTCTAAGTGGAGTTCATGATGCATATCATAAATTTGTTTTTCTTCCAGTCGGATTTTTTTGGCTAAAATCTTTCTGTAGCAGCTGCATATAGTTCTTATTCAGGTCCTCATTAATATAGCCATTGGTTATTATGAAAATTATAAATTGAAAGAATTTTATGTAAATAAAAAAAAAAATGGCAAAACAAATTAAATACTTAAAACGATTTAAAACCGGAGATTTTTTTGACAAATATTTTAAAAAGAATTTATTATACATAATTTTTTTCGACATGAACAATTTTTTTATAATTTCGTACATTTAATGTACATTTTTATGTTATTTCTAGTCTCATGATAATAGTAAGTGAAAATAATAATAATAATAATAAAAAAAAAAAAAGAAAACAATGAAATAAATACCTAAGGTTGTAAAATACGTAGTTAAAACGGATTGAGTGAGTGACACGATATTATTGTTTACATGCATGAATGCTATGCATGCAAGTCATGTGTAAAAATATTAAAACATAAATTCTAAAATTGAAAATATAATTATAAATTGATATTTTATAATTTGGTCACGAATAAAAACTATTTATTTTATTAAATTCATTTAGCTTCTTACTAACTAGCAATGCTTTTGTTAAACTTATTGTTTACAATTAATTAAAATATATTTATAATTATTAATGAGAACTTATATTACATGTTCTTTAAAATACTTTATTATTAGATCGAGATATTCGAAAAGAAAGTTCACAGTATAGGCAATTAGCTCACTTTTCAGAATTCAAAACTAAATAAAAACTGCTAGTTCTTAAATTTTAGCTTCTCCACAATGGGATCGATTTACTATTCGCGTTAAAAATAAGTTTTTGTTAGAATTTTGAATACAATTATGTTTAAGATTTCTTTACAAATCTTTGGCGCTGAGAATTTTTTATTATTTTAACGCAAGGAATAAATTGGTAGCTAAAATGACAAAAAAAGAAAAAAATTAAGATCTCTGATTTCGGAATACATTTTAGAAAAAGCTTCATGATAATTTTCTGTGTGTTTATTTCCAATAACTTGGTCGAAAATGGGCCTCTTGGGTTTAATTGATCCATATGGTTTTTTGAAAACAAAATAGTTTTGTCTTAAACGTTTTTTCATAAAATGATTTAATTTCAACGCCAAATTTTAAATTTCAAAGCTAATAAGCACATAAACTTTCGAAGCTTTCGAAGCTTATAAGCACACAAAATTAGGATTACATGCGTATTTATATCTATATGGAATGCTAATAGAAATAGCTTAAATATTGATCCTGAAATATTTGTCCAGTATCTAAACAATTAACACTGTAGGTTGTAATTTTTGCTTGTTTCCTATTCACTCCTAAATTAAAATTTATTTGGGTAACGAATTCATTCTCTTTGAATACCTTGGAACGTTTTAATAACAGAAAAAACAGTAAAAAAAAAATTAACACTAAGATCATTTCAATTACTTATACTGATATTTTATGTGCAAATAAAGTATGTTTTTTAATATGTAAAAATATTTTATTTATTACTTTAATAACAATTTAAAATACATTTAAATATTTAAAGAATAGAAACCACAAAAATGAATCAAAATATTGTAAAATTTATAAGAGGGGTTGGTTGCTACGTAATTTATTAAATGCACACAATCTATTAAACTATATTTATATGTTTATATACCGAAAATATATACTTACATAATATAAACCTCTCTAAATGTATATATTTGTATATATAATCTAATTTCAATTAATATAATTACTATGTATTATATTAATTATATAGGTAGGATGAGTCGGTAGCAAGGAATTAAATCTCAATAATGTATTGTAAAATTTAAAAGCACAGATGCAATAAATTTTTTGTAGTGTGTTTGGTTCTTTGTACAGAGTATTGTATTCCCGACAAATAGACCAGAGAAGCAGCCTTAAAAAATGATAAAAAGTGGAAGAAAATTATAGTAGGATGACACCCATTGGAAATGCAAGATTATATGATGAAAATGACTGGGAAAATAAATTACGGGCGATCTGAGTTCGGGAAGTAGTAAGGGGTGAGTTTTTAAGGTTAAAAAAACACGGTTTATTTCGATTACCGGCAAAACTGCAAGTCCCATGGAAAAAAGTTAAATGGCAAAGTTGTAGGTAATAAAAAGATCTACAACTTTTGTATTTACACTTTTTTCACATAACCTCAAAATTTTTCGATTGAAAATTAGGGTGCTTTTTCGATATTTATTCAAAATAAGATGAAAAAATAAATATTTTATATCAAAAAAATTACAGTGTATTTAAAACATAAAAAGGTAAGGTTTCACCAAATTTCGGAGAAAAAAAATAAAAAACCCAATCTTTTTAGTATTCATAAAATTTGCGTAACCGTGTTACATTACACGCATTATAATTAATAAAAAAAAAAAAATGATAATAGGTTAAAGTTTCGCATTTTATGAGTATAATTAAATCATTTTTTCACTTTGAATCTGTACAAATACATTCCGACTGAAACATCTGGTAAAAATGTAATTCTAATCTTTGTAGTGTGTTGCAAGACTAGGGGAGAAATATTGGTATAACGGAATGACAAATCGTCTTAATGATTAAAAGGTTCGAGGAAGGTTGGCAGTTTTATATGATTAAAATAACATTGTTCTAATGAACTCACTAATCGTATTAACCAAATACATAATAGAGATATTTTTACCTTGGAATATATACTACGTTGTTATATACAGTGTTTTATACATATAAAGCGCAGAATCAAATTTTGTTTGTTTATAACAAAGCATCACGGAATTACAAGTTTTATCAGGAAAACTTTACACTTATTTATAACTATTAAGATAGGTGTTTTTGTTTATATTGTTACGTAATTTGTGTTTTTTTTTTCAAGGTTGAATTTTTATAAAAACATAAAATCAATCAAAGAAATATTTTACAAGTCGTTTTAAAAATATATAGAACAATAACAAGTTGATAACCAAAAAAAAAAAAAACACAAAATCAAAAATCATCATACCAAAACTCGTTCCCTTAAACTTATTGGCCATTGAGGGGGATCACGACCACAATGCTCCAACCATAAATGAAAAACGCTCTCAGATATGAAAAATATGCACCTATAAATGAAGGATAGATTTATTCGAAATAAATTTATCAAATGTCTAGTAAACTACTTCCATCTGTACCAGAAAAGGTCTTCTAAATACGCTTACAAAAAATGTTCGGTTAGTTTGTTCATCAGCATGTTCCTGTTGTTAAGATTAGTCGTATCAGACGAAGTAGAAAATGAAGGAAGATAATATAATCGCTTTGTCTCAAAAAACATCATCTTAGAAAATAAGTGTAAGAACAATTTTCACGGTAAATTTGCATATTCTACTATTTTTATGCTATAAATAACCGTTTGGCTGAATAATTCAAAGTACCCACTTTTACTAACTTTGATCGGAAATTAAATTATTTGTATTCATGGGGAGTTTTCGAATAAACCCTAAATTGAAAGATATATAATCTTATATTTATTTATTCATTCATTTAGTATTTAAGTAATTTGGGTGAGGTTGGAACGATTTTACCTAATTAAAAAGAATCATTGCAATTCGATTCTTAGTTTCTGAGAAATACGAGAACAAACATACATTCGTTTATTAAATTTCGCATTTAGAAGGCCGTAAACACTTACATATATTAATGTTATACTATTTCAAAAATATTACATACTTGCAGGTCGTATTGTTTACCTCATTTTATTGAATGTCGGTTACAAATAATACCATTTATTTTAATATTCTTATTGAGTATTTATGTTAGGCTTTCTGATCTCAAAATAATTAATGAATTTCCAATCACATTGTTTAAATTCCTATAGACATCGTACAACAAAATCTTCATTCGTTTCTATGGTTACGAAATACTAGTTTATCTATCAACTATGTGAAAGGTAATTAATGACCATAAGAAATATCTCAAAATTTATTAACTAATTTAAGTAAATAATAATTTATATTCTTAATTATAAATAATTTCCAATGCAATTTCTTCAATCATTCATATAATTTAAGCCAATAACTTCAATTAAATGTGATTTGTGTAATTATTCAATTATTTTTATTTGACATTTGCTATAGAATTGAAAAAAATAATTGTATTTACTAGAATGTGTTACAAATTTTAGACACTCGTAGCGCGTCAATCGGAAGTTCCTTCCATATACAATGCACGGTGCGGATACACTCATTGTATAAACCCTACTGTTTGTGGCATGACAAAATCTAAATGAAATATCAATATAAGAAATGAATGAATAATATGTATATGGTGTGGTTTTCTAAAATGTTTTGTACAAAATGGTGCTAATAAAATAATTACTAGGATATAAAATAAACCGATTATAATATACATACATTGAAATAAACATACATACATGTATATAGGACTAGAATCATCTATACATGTACAATACAAAAGTGTTGTTTATTTATGTAAATAAATGGGGGTTGAAGTGTGTATTATGTGTATGTTTTATATGGGATGTTTTATTAATGTGCAGATTTTAATTTGTGTAGCATTTCATTATTACTGATTTTTATATACGTTAATAAGATGATCTGGGTAGAGTAGTTGTAAATCGCTAACGCTGTAGAGGTCTTGTTCAAATAGGGTAATTTTTAGCTGAGTTTTGAAATTTTGTAATGTTTCCATTTCTTGGACGTATTTTTGACGAAATACATTGTTTAATACTTGCAATGACTGGGCTTTTAAAAATGAATAATTTATACTTCAGAATGTTGAAAACCTTTTCTGGTGGAATAGAAGTGCGTATGTCTCACGTATCATAAATAAAGGCTGAAAGCAAGTACCATCTTTTGTTTTATAAATAATTTTTTAAAAGAAGATGAAGAGACCCAGCAAAGAATCTTATATCACGATGCATTGATGACAAAATAGTTCGGGATAATAAGATCTACAAACGCCTTCTTTCCAGACATTTTCTTGTCTTCTACTACATATATCAACCATCCTATTGAAAAGCATCAAATCTGGATAGTAGTTGCATAAGTGCATTACAATTTTAACTCAAATAAATTATTTAGAAATTTCCCGTTAATCTGGGTAACAAAATTGCATGATCGGACAACTTCTGGTGAAGTAAGTATAATAATGCCGTCATTTATGACACTCTATGTAGGCCATAAATTATTCGTAAATTATTCATGAAGGAATACAAAACTTTCATTTTAAACTTGTGTTAGCTTCTTATTTTTTCACCAATAATTTATACTATTAATTAGGTCTTCTTTCATGTTGTTGTTGTTAATTAGAGCTTTATAATTTTTAATGACACAACTCTATATAATTTTCTACTAAATGTAAACTGTATATGTATAATGTATGCTATATGCAAAACATGGTATGTTAAATGTTATTTCGTATCTACTAGCAATCGACAATTCATGTATATTGTAAGTGCTATATGTACATTGTTACTACATAACTATAACACTTCAGTATAGTGAAAACTCTTTAAAATGAATTTTGAATGTGGAGAATATACCTCAACATTTTGAACCCTTTATAGTGAATTGGAATATAATTTTCAATTTGTCGCTGAATTCAAGCGAGGGGCGATTGTATGAGGTCACATTTGAAGAGGCAGGATTCGATTGTAACTTGGGAAAAATTTGTACCTACGTTCAAATGAAACTTTCATTAATTAATTTCTTTCTTGTCATTTCTGCATCTTATGAATGATCCAAGTATAAATGTGACGAATGTAACATGAAAGTAGTATTAACTATGTATCTTCTTCATCTTTTTGTATATTTTATGTATGCATTTGTATAATCTGATTAAAATATATACAGCTTATTATATAATATATGAGTTTAATTCGTAGGAAGTTACATACAGAGTGGTTATCTTATGAGGTCCAGTAGAATAACGTTTTAACCGATAACGTTATGATAATAAGAAAAAATACTTATCTAAAGCCGCGTATACATTTGTAACATTTGCGTGTAACGTAACACTATAATGGACTGGAACGAATACAATGCAATTCAATTCATTGAAATTTATTATGATTAAATAAATACGTAAAGATACTCTACTTGGTAAACAGATGGAACGCTAGGCAACACCAAGCAATATCGTAACATCTCTATACCATTTCTCCCGTAAGATGTAACAGAACATACGGTGTTACATTATGAACGAATATTTCACGCATGTACGCTGCTTAATATTTTCTATTTTTAAATGATGACTTTTGTTTTCTTAAATTTCAGAGTGTCTCAGGGTCAGTGCCTCTGGGCCATCCTGTTAGATCTTTTTACAAAAAACAGTAAAACCAGAATGAAAAATATTAAAAGCGTTTTTTGTGTGTGTTTTTTCATAACGTTTTCAGTAAAAGTGATATCAAGGAGATATTCAGTCGGGCTTCATAAAAAAGACCATATGTACCTATATAAGCAGTTTTGACACATATACTATTTACAAATAATAACACATAATATTTAGCTAAAATCTACAAAAAATTATTGTAATAATATATTGTTTCGGCTAATAAAACCATTTTCAAAATAATTTTTGTTTGAATAATTTTTTGATTTGTTACAATAATTTTTTGTATTATTAAATTTTAATAATAAAAAAGTGGAAACTAACTAAATATTCCATGTTATTATTTATTGATATGATTTTTCACAAATCAATTCCAAATTCAATTAACATACTATTTAGTTAAAAATATATCAACTGGTAATTTTGGTTTTGTATATGAAATGGGTATGGATAATATTTTAGGAATATTATACAAATACATAGAAAATAATAGAAACCAAACTTTCTCCTGGTAAAAATATGCTCAATTAAGCTAGCTTTATGTACGATACGTCGATACGATGTGTTTTCTACATAAAACATAAAATCTGTGACTGGTTTTATTTTTTTCACGTTTGTGAATTTTTACTTCGGAGCTTGGAAGTAAAAATTAAATGCATGGTTAAAAAAATAAATTGTTAAGAATTAAAATCTCATTTCTTCTGGTAAAATTTTTTTTTGACTTTTAAAATTTCTCTTTATTTATGATTTTGTTTTATATACATGGTTTGTACATTTATTATTTGTCTATTATAGTTCCTTATTCTAATAGAGCTATAACATATTGTTTATAGTTTTTTGTTCTCATACTAACATTTTGTGGTAAAACTTCTGGTAAAATTCCAGATTAATTTTGTTTTATATCCGGGGATCACTCATATCCATGGTTATGAGTGTCAGTTATATACGATGTGGGCGCATGAGAGGACATCCTATTAACTATTTGTGGGTGACACTACCCTATATAAAAATAAATACTGAAGTATAATAAAAATTTTTTTACCTATAATTAACGACTTTAAAGTTTCAACCTCTCCACCTCTATAATTCCTGTATTAAATTTGTATATGTATGTCTGCTAATAAGAAATTTATGACTATGGTGGACCAATACAGGATGAAAAATTGTTTGTATTAATCGACGAAAAAACAAGATTCTCCAGTCTACAAACTTATTATTATTTTTTTTCCTATGTATTACTATGTATAACTTATTACAAAGTAGTCCGATTTTGATAATTTTTTTTTATTGGATAGAGTATGTATATAATTAATATAAATTAAAAAAAAAAATAAATAGAGGTGGCTTTTTGTTTACTTATAGATTTTAAATTGTAGTAATAAATAGATTAGGTATAGTCTCCAAAAATTATAAAATAAAAACTTTTTAACAAATTAAATCGCTGAAGAAACCGAAAGATAAAAATAATAATCCTTTTTTTTATTTAACCTTAATAACTAAGTTCTTAAACCTAATAATGTAAGTAATCCTTAGTATATATTTTGTAATTATGTTGAGTTTTTAGATTACATTATTAAGTTCTTAAATTAAGTTAAGTGTGATGCGCCGACTCAAAATTACATAGAATTAATTTATTAACTTATTTATTAAGATTAATCTCAAAATAATTTAAAAAATATATACTTTAAACTTTATTAAATTGAATTCCACGTCTAAAAATTCGCTAGCAACAGTTAAATTTTTGTATTTTTTTCAAAACTTCAAAAATTGTTAAAATTTCTTTACTTCTTACTTTAAAATTAAAAAAATTCAATGTTATCTTCCAAATTTTTGTGATTAAGGTCTATTGTTTGCAGTACACACTTTAGACTAAAAATTATGTACTCTGACATAATGTCTAGTATAATTAAATTATTGGATTGAATAGATATGAGAAGCTTTTTATTGAAAATATTGTATAGTTCTGACTATTTATTTGTCATGTTCAAATTTTTTAAAATTTTATTATGTTTACCAAGAAATACAAAATTTTGTATCTATTAAAGTAAATAGTCTTTAGTAGAATTTACAAAATTTTCAACGACTTTTTCAAGAGCATATTTTTAACGAATTTTGTATGATTCAAAGTATAAGGCTGAATAAAAAAAATAAAACAAACGTATCAGTTTTTGATCCTTTTATCCCATCATTTTTATTATATTATCATTATTACCATCCTATATTTTAAAATTATGGCCAGTTGATAATACGTATATATATATATAGATATATAGACATTATAATAGCTCGATACATGGATACATACAAGTTTACAAAATAAAAAGTGTATATAAATTTTAAATTAACAGTGTTATAAAAATGAATATTAAACAACATACAAAACATTTTCACTTTAAATAATGTTTATTATGTTTTAGTAATAAAAGCTCTTAATTAATTTAATGGCTCAATACACTTGGGCAATTTTCATTCATACCAATCTACACCTAAAACCTATCTTTCTATCCATCTACACATACCTTTAATTATTATAGAGAGTTTGTAACATTTTGATAGGGAATCACTTTATCGTAAACGTTGCAAATACATCAACTGCGTTATAAAAAATTAAAATTTACAAATAAAAATGTTTTTAACTTTAATATTCAGGCATGTTTTAAGTTACAATAGTCAAAAACACTTCGAAAAATACTTTTTAATGTATAAGCAACTTCTTATTGTATTAAAAACTAAAATAAAATATGTCTCCTTATAATCATTATTTATAAAGACAATTTGTAATATTACTTAAATGGAAGTTCTAATTTATATTTTATTCGAGATTTTATTTTTATTTATTTTTATATTGCATGCGGATTATTTATAACCATATAAAAGCAATAAATTATTATTAGATTAACTTATACCGTCATCTATTAAAAATATATACAGCTGTTAATACGAATACGAATACCGCTACTGAAAACATATAAAAAATGAAACAATTTCTTTAAAACTGTTTGAGCGGTCTCGGAGATAAGCGTTCGCAAAAATCGTGATATTTATAGTATTTTTATGTATTAAGGTTGACAATTTTAAAGGTTGACAAAAAAGTGCGACACTCGAAGATCCATACACATTACGTGTATCGATGTTCATACAATGATATTGGCATAATGCATATGATTTACGCATAATTACAAAATGTTTTTCTTGTCAAGTCAGACAGTCTCTCTGTATACAACAACTTTATGATGTTCATACCTGTATGTACCTAAAAGAATGTTCATACTACCTACCTACGAGTAATATATCTATATATATATATATATATATATGTATATATATATATATATATATATATATATATATATATATATATATATATATATATATATATATATATATATATATATATATATATATATATATATATATATATATCTATATATGATATTGGTTGGTATTACATACATAGACATAAACCTGGTACATAGTACCGGATAATTTACAAAGAATATAATTTTGACGATTTCGTATGATTTTGCTGGTATTTTTATGGGAATTCTTGCATTGGAGAGATAAATTTATAATAAATTCGAACATAATTGAATTGACATAATCGGCATAATTATTTATATTTTATTACTGAATTTAAACGCGATAGTATTAATATTCAAGTATACTTATCAAATAGTAATTCTAATTTTTTGATTTTTGGACATAAATTTTGACAATGATGGGTGATTTTTATACTCAACATATATATAATTTGTCAGAGTATATTAGTTTGACTATAAAGTTCTTAACGCTAGTAATTATTAAAGAAAAATATTATCATCGGTGTAATAGAATTGAAAACTGAAGAGACATCGATCTGAAAATTTTATGGCATATTCTAGACCTAAAATGTGAGTTATGAATGGATCAAATTAGTTCATTCACCAGAATTTCGGATCAAATTTAGTTTGTAATTATTAATAAATGTTATTATGTACCTTTATATTGTGGGGATTTTTTTAATGATAATTATGAAAAATAGTTCAAGCAATGAAAATCAATCATGTGTCGTGTATCTAAACAATTAATCCCGGTAGTAGTTATCATTAACAAATGATCTATGTGCGATCCGCAAGGCACACCAATGAGGAAAATATTTAACCAACAGTTTCTTTATTATTACGAATGTGGGTACTTTTAATCAGTTGCTCAATGGATTTTGCTGAAAAATCAATCAGTTTTAGCTTACGTAATTATGTAAGCGTTATTTGTTCTCGGAATAAACAAAACGAAAAAAACAAACCTACATACATACCAACCTCTCTAAAGCAGTTGAAATAAGTTTCTTTATTATTACGAATGTGGGTACTTTTAATCAGTTGCTCAATGGATTTTGCTGAAAAGTTAATCAGTTTTAGCTTACGTAATTATGTAAGCGTTATTTGTTCTCGGAATAAACAAAACGAAAAAAACAAAACTACATACATACCAACCTCTCTAAAGCTGTTGAAATAATGTTCCAATTACACGACCAACCCATTGAGAAGTTAAATAAATTGCTAATATTTACAAACAAATAATTAAATTTCACGCTAATTTCATAACCAAGGATATTGTACCAGTGGACTGTCTGAGACAGGCCTACGCAGATACATAATTATGTTGAAAATGAGCCTACGAATCACCCTGCTATGCTTATTACAGAATTCGACGTACACTTTTACTCATCTACTACTATACCATGCATATCTTTGGTTATATGTTGTTTGTTGTAATACTCTATGTGGTAGATGGAATAGCTAGTTATGGTACCTTTACCAACTTCACCTACCAAAACTGATGATACACGCAGATGATGTTATGAAAACATTTTATACACATTTTCCATTCATATTACAACAATGTTTTACATTATTATTAGGTACGAATTATTTAAATTGATATCTGTTGCTATCTAGCAGGTAGCAACTCAGTGTTGCTTTGGAGTTTATGAAGCTATATATTTATACAAACATGCATACATACATATATATCTAAATACCTTACACCAAAAATGCATTCATTCATTGCTTTCAACAATTTTTAGTATATCCGATGAAAATTGGTGAATTGCAATTTTTAGGATTCTTTGTATCATACTTGTTAACGATTTAGCCTTTCTATATATGGTTTGATGAACTTACTGTTAACTGAGAAATATAAATTTGTTTAGTAGCTAGAAAAAGAATGACTGGTTATACGCTAAACCAAACATAGCTTGAAAAATGAAAATTTTCTTGAACTGAAAGCTTATTATCTACAAATGAACATAAAAACTAATTGAATTTCATTGTTTGAACAATTTTTAATAAGCATTCATAAAATATTTTAAATATCCAGTCTATACTGTTATATATGTATACATGTAGAATAATAATATATATTGTTATTATATATATGTTTAAAAAATAAATAAATAAATAAAATAAACACTATTTATATTTAAACATTTCTTCTATGTTTTATAGTTTCAAAGTTGGGTCAAGTATCCATTCGACCCAATTGACCGACAGTCACAGTCAGAATTTGGATGGGTGATCGTCTAGTATGGCTGTGCACTAGAATAAATATATACACACTGTAGTCACTATATGACTGTAGTAGTTAAAAAAGAAGTTGAAAAAGAGGCTTAAAAAAAATTATAACTTTCTATTTTGGTAGATACGAACGTTTTACTATTTTGTATATACGCACATGTTACTAAACACTTTTTATTTAAAATTAAAATTTATGCATATTGATTGGTTTTATTATATAAAATAGCCTCTATATACAATCCCAGTTTATTTTAATAAGGACACATTTAACATTAATACCTTAAAAGGGTTTTATTACTGAACATTTTAAGGTTTTCGAAATACCTTTTTTAGCCATATCTAAATTTCGATCTTGTAAAATCTACGTAGAATGCTTCAAAATATAAATTGCATTATATAAAAAGTGTTATATGTGCATTTTTTGGCATAACCAAATAATTTAGGGTTCGGTTTATACAGAAATTTATGGGTAAAAATTGTAGCTACACTTTCTCCGCGTATTGTATCAATCGTTAATTTAATGTCATAAGAAATGTTGAACTAGTTATGGAGGTATTGAAGCGACATTAGCGTTTTTTTTACAAAAAATTATTATTTATTGATAATAAAAATATTATATTATGTTTATATCCCAATTAAGTACAGACATTAACCAAATAATATGTAAATTTATTGATTTATCATTTCCAATATATATATATATATATATATATATTACTTTGTAGTCGAAATACGTATTTATAAAAATACAAAATAATTTGATCTAGGAAATTGGAGCAAAAAATCGAAATTTATTTAAGATTGAGTATATCTTATCTCAATTAGACCTTGAATGGTGACTTTTGTCGTAAATTTTTGTTTTAGCTTGGGGTTTTTGTTTTTGGTGATTGTATAAGAAACCTAAAAAAAGCATCGAAAAGTTCAAAATTTTTGTCCGCTATTTATTGATTTTATAGGATAGTTACGATCTGAAAAATTCAAAAATTGCATTTATTTTACGATCGGTCGACTAGTTTTTGAGATATTATATTAAATACATCCGCTAAATCGACGTTTAGGTCAGATTTATGCAGATATCTCAAAAACTAAGAATCCAATCGTTAAATAGATGTTATTTTTGAAATCTACGGATCAAAATATACTTACAAATATGGTCTTTCTCACATTTGGATTTAAAAAAATTTTTTCAAATTTTCGGAATTTTTCCAAGGGGTACCCCTTGGGAAAAATCGAAAAATTGGGAAAAAATTTTTGTCCCCGATTTGGATGAAATGCATATTCTAGGTTAATTTTAACCCGCAGATTTCAAAAATAATATCTATTTAACGATTGGACTTGTAGTTTCTGAGATATTGCTAAAATTCCGATCCAGAGGCCGATTTATCGGTTGTATTTCATGCAATATCTCAAAAATTAGTTTACCGATCGTAAAATAAATATTATTTTTGAATTTCTTAGACCTGAATTATACAAGAAACTCAATAAACAGCGAACAAAAAATTTTGAAGCTTTCGCCGGTTTTTTAATGTTGAATAAACTTAAGTCCACAAGGTGTATATTTAAGGCTGAATGAATTCGATAACTTAATTATTTGGAGTACCTCAATTACTCTTGTTTTATCAAAAAACATCAAAACTATCTAGAAGTAAGGTTTCGAAACCATTGGTATATATTGACATAACGTGCAAACCGTCACCAAATTAGCAACGAGTTACATCTCCTCAGAGAATCATTACAATTAGCTAATTCATACTGATGATGACTAGTTTGTAGTCGAAATACGTATTTATAAAAATACAAAATAATTTAATCTAATAAGTTACACAATTGGGTGCTTCCATATATATATATATATATATATATATATATATATATATATATATATATATATATATATATATATATATATATATGGAAGCACATTCAGATTCCTACTCAACGGCCTCCGTATGTGGCCGCATGTATAGAGTGGTTGGTGATCTGAATAAGTTCCTAATTTGATTGGTTTTTTATTTTTATAGAAAGGTATTTTAATATGTGTTTCATATAATATATATATTGTGTTTATTGTAGTTTTTTTAATGTATCTTTTCTAATATCTGTTTATCCCTCCTTACATATTAATGAGCTATAAATTTTCATTAATTTCTAATCGCTTAGTGATTATTATAATATTCGATAAAATTTTTTAATTGTTTGATTATAGATATATAAATTCATTCAATGCATGTGAAAATTTTTTAACAAACCGTTTGGATTTCATTTTACAGTTATGTGAATAATTTGATGAATGTTCTGTGAGTGAAAATAATACCAAAAAAATTGAAATGAAAATTTATAAATTGCTTATAATAAAATATAAAAACAAAATTCGGGCATAAATGTAATGTATCGATACGCATACATCAATATTAAAACTACAGGTACGTATTAATAGGTTTTTCAATATTTCATAATATAAATAATAAATAATCGGTTGGATCAATTATAATAATAAAATAAAAAGGGGGAGGGGTAGTTGATCACACTGTCGTCGCTTGGATAAGAACGAAGTAACTGTCTCCACCAACAAACATAACAATATAATTTTCACTTAATGGCAGAAGTTATCTTTGTATTTAGCTGAGAGTATTCTAAGAGAGAGAACAGAAGATCAAAAGGTCTAGGTACAAGAAACGTGTTTCTGGTTCCCATCTTAATATACATTTATTAAAATTATGTCACATAATTATATTAAATAAACCGACATAGTACCGGTGCCCATAAGTATAACAAATCATTTTTAAAACCCATCTTAAAATTTGTTCGAGCAAAGGAATACAAGTTCCAAGAATTTTAATTGAGTTTCGACTAACTAATCGATATACTGAGAAGTCGATGAAGTTTTTCACAATGTTATTTTTCAGTGATTTTTACACAGTTATATTTTTCTGTTATAGTTATGTAAAAACATAAATACCGCACTGTGTTTTAAAAGAGCACTCACTATATGGAACTTGTTTACCTCATCTATATTACGAATAAAAATATCTCATGAGAATATGAACGTATGTGTATAATATATGTGTATAGTGTGACCCCACTTTAAATGTAATCACCTGATTTTTGAGTCGAAAGCACAATTCAATAATTTTCTATTTTTTTCAAAATGTACTAGTAGTAATTTGGGAAGTATCAATTAGCTTACTAAACTAGTTGCACATCAATTTTATACATCTTTATAACATTTATTCTGAGACAATAGCATGAATTTGACAATAGTATGAAATTTCCTGGTGCAGTTGGGCTTTTCATTTGCTTTTGATGATGATTCACGAGATCGGATTTGAAGTGAACATTCCAATTATTGAATATATGTTAAGAAAAATGGCTATATTTACAGCTTTTCTATATTTAAGTCTCATAAAATTTTCTAAACAAGTATCTGTCTTGAGATGTTTTGCAATTTCCTACTCCAATCTTAGTGTTTTTCTAAGTATTGATTTTTCAAAAATGAATGAAGTTTATGGCAAAAATTTTTCACGCATGTTTATAAGAAAATTCTTTAAAGTCGAAAAAAATGAAAGAATATAGCGATCTGCAATTTTGGTGAACTATTTTTGATATAAAAGGTAAGTTTAAGCCAGTGAATGGATAAAATCAGTCCATAGTGCAAACGTGATTCATTACCCAATTTTTTAACTATAAAAGATTTACAAACAAAAATAGTGGAACTTCTTTTTAAAACAGACACCTTTTGGTGGAAACTGAATTCATTGGTTGTAAACGCATACACTTTCAATACATAATATTATATATGTATGTATATATATATATAAATATATATATATACATACATATATATATATATATATATATATATATATATATATATATATATATATATATATATATATATATATATATAATATTATGTATTGTTTTGATATACAATATATATGATATTATATATCAAAACTGTTTATAACTGAGTATCTAAACAATTAACAGTGTTATTTTCACTTATTTAAATGTTTTTTGAATGTTTATGTTAAAGAGTTAACATGTAGGCCATAAAATTTAATTTAAACTTTATTCATAAACCACTTATTAACTCCATCATGCTGTACATGTTTTAAGACTAAAAGTTAAACCGATATTTCTTCTCTGAATACAAAATGATAATCTTGAAGCGGTTCACACTGTATAAACACAGGTATACATACTTATGTTTTTGTATCAACAAATTTATACTCGAAATGTATGTTATATGTATGGAACTATGTTATTTCTATATATACAAGCTTCGTAGTATCATAGTATGAATTGAAAACAAAGTTGGTTACTTGAAAAATATATAACCTAGAGGTGTCTACTTCATATAATATCAATCCATTTGTTCAAATTCTTTTTCAAACATAAAAATGTGTTTAAATAAAAAAAAAACAAAACAAAATAAATGAAAAATTTCCTTAAACAAAAAACCACTTATAAAATATCAAATAAAAGAACTTAAATAATATAAGATTGAATTGATATAATATCTTATGATTTGAAGAGTTACAGAAATTTTGAAGGTGACTGAGTCAAAATGTATTCTTTTTACGAAACATTTAAGTAACCATAGAAAATGTCTCCTAAATAATTTTTGTGTAAAATTTTAAAAAATATACTTGATTTATCTTTTACAAATGTTACATAAAAATTATAACTTGATGTTGTTTTTATGAATAACACAAACAAATATTTCATTGGAGTGATATTTATTGTACAAAAGTATGTATTATTTTACAAAACAATGAATACATAATATTTGAAATTAATTTTATGGAAGATTTTCTCGACAGTAATTAGTTAAAAAATTGCTATGAAAGAGCTATTTCAGGGAACCTACAATTTTAAATGCTTTTTCCACTTTGAATATTTCCTAAATTTTCAGTGATATATATATATATATATATATATATATATATCTATATATATATATATATATATATATATATATAATTTACGTGTTGCGATCATGTTGTTGATATACTCCGAAACTACTTATTCGATGTGTGATTTGTTCCTGGATAATTCTCGGCCCTAGCACTCCCTTCTTTGTTTAATGATAAATCCACGATTTTCGTTATAAATGAGAACCTATTATTAATTTTCCAATGAATGTCTCTGAAAACATTAATTAGTATCGCATTCATTGTGTAAATCAATATATAATTGATTATAATAAAAATTTTCAAAAATATACACAAGATTCAAGATAAATCATAAAATTTGATGTGTTTTTCGAAAGTTCAAAGATCGATTTGATAAATATTTTGGGAGCTTTAAATATTTGCAATTCAATATTTCGATATCATTTTTAATGCTGTTAACAGGAAAATTATAATATTTTTGAAATCGATTAGAAATGATTTGATAAAATGGGAAATATACATTTTTCTCATTTTACCAGAGTATTTCAAATCGATTGCGAAATAATTATTATCTACCTGTTAACAACACTATATGAAAATAATGAATATTACACACTTTTACACTTACCAAAATTGAATTTCAGTTAAAGATTCTTTATCATTAATATATATTTTAAAATCGAAAATTTTTTTATAATCAATGGATTAGAAATTGATTAAATGAGGAAATTGTTTTTCAAAGTTATGTTACACAAAAATTACACAGCAAACACAGCACAAAATGTGACTGGATCTGCTAGTATATATATATTTATATATATTTAAA
This sequence comes from Chrysopa pallens, assembly GCA_020423425.1. NCBI lineage: Eukaryota > Metazoa > Arthropoda > Insecta > Neuroptera > Chrysopidae > Chrysopa > Chrysopa pallens. Next base: position 59,842,353 of record CM035594.1, read on the forward strand.
TATATAAGTTTATATTTGATTGTAAAATGTATACCATATGTTTCTTTCATATATGATAGTCGTTTAATAAAAGTTGAAAGTGGTTCATATTTATATACACTCTAATGTTTGACATTTTTATGACTTTTTCAATTTTTATTATATGCAATGTTTTTATAGTTTTATAAAGTATAAAAAACTGACCTCTTGCATAAACGCCATTTAAGTTCCATTACTTTAAAAGATGCACAAAAATTCAGAACTAAATGTATTTATATAGTAATGTAAGGTGATTATAGGATAAAGATGTTGTAATCATATCTACAAGACGTACAGATCGGTAGTCATACTCCCAAGACTGCAAAGGCAACTAATTTAAAACTATTGAAGTCTATTAAGGATATTCAATGGATATTTCATCTCTGAATGGTATACTTACAGTTTCTTATATATTTTTATTTCAACACTTCTATCATTCATTTCATTTTGAGAAATTACCTACTAATTTTGTAGTAAAAATAATCGATATTATATCGATAATATCGATGTATTAAAATACATGGCAGGGAATCAGTATATACTAAATCAGAACTATTGTTTTATTATTGTTTTAAGTTTTACGTTTCGTTCTTTTATTAAGATTTCATCAGTAACCCATACAAAGTTGCCGATGATCAACTATTTTCCGTTGATCGGCCAAGGTACGGCTACCAATGCTCGGCCAAGCATCGGCATTCTTTAACGGCCAATGGCTGGCTTATCATCGCCCGCCGTAGTATACGCTCTATAATATTTGCGATCGTCAGCCGATGCTTGGCCGATGATATGATACTTTTTTGACTGCGCAAGTGTATTGAAAATTAGATCAGCTGTTAAAATGATGATATTATAGATGAACTCAATCATGTGGAATCAGTGAGTTCGATTACTTGTCAGAGCACAGATGCATGCTCAGACAAAAATAAACATGCAAAATTATTTAAGGTCAAAGGTATGTTTATAATAGTTGAATAATTATACAATATCTTTTATTGATTTTTTTCATTATAGAAGTTTATTATACCTTTATGGGGAAAGGCAGAAAATCAGCAAGCCATTTCAACTGATATTAATTATGATGGTATATTGTTTGGTAAGTGTTTATGGTTTTTATTTAAAAAAACAAATTGAATATTGCTCGTATCGCGGAAAAAATATTTGTTTCCATTTATTATTTTTTACTATTCCAACTTTTTACATGACAATTAATTTATACGCATGTAATTAAATTAGGTATTCTCTAATTACGATGAGAAAACAACTAATGAATATTTTATCTGTATTTACATGCATCGAATTTACTAACTTTATTTCCAAGTATTTTATTGAGAAAAATAATGATTATTTAAAATGAAAAGTCAAGATTTTTTTAACTAATTTTCTTCTTAATAAATTTTATTAATTACTTATTTTATTAATTACTCATAATATTTTTGTATATTTTACTATTTACTGTTGTTTTAGATCGTATAAAGACTTATATTGATGGGAAATTTGACGAATTACATGAACATTTGGATGCATTTGTAAGAAGCTTGGAGTATGTCATAAGAAATGAAGCTAAACGAATTAAAACTCAAGTTTTAATGAAAACTGGGGAAAATGTTCCAAACATTTCTAAAACAACTGCTATGGAGCCTTATAAAAATATATTCTCCATCAACGATAAGGCGCAATTTTTGATTTTTGATAACGACCTGAAAACTGACGGCGAAAAAAAGAAACTGAAGAATTTATTCAGAGTTATGTACGGGGAATCAGATGTTGTAACTATAATACGAAAAAATTTATCTGAGGTCATTACACCTACCGTACAATTGAATTATTCTGGCACTGGGAAGAAAGTACGTGGTATCGGGAAACACAATTTTAGTGCTACTTGCACTTACACTTGTTTTAAAGGTAGGATATATATGTTTAAAATCTACACCTGAATAAAGTTATGTTTTATCTATAAATATTTATAATTTCAGAGGTTGTTGAAGAAAAGTTTCGGGACTCGGATCAATCCAAATCGTTAAGGGTAAAGATCGGCAGTTTTCTTACTAATGCAGGAGACAGGGATGGAGGCCGCCGTCAACGAGCTATTAACAACCAACAACAACAACAAGACAACAATAAAAATAATAATAATAATAATAATAATAATAATAATAATAACGAGGACAACAGTGACAATTAATTTTTATACTAAAATTACTTATTTTCTTTTTTAATAACTCACTTAATGTTGTATTTCTTATATTTATAATTGCAGTGCAATATTCTTTTAAAACTCTTAAAATAAAAAATAATTTAGTATAATAAATTAATATATTTATCGAATAAAGATTTATGTTTCTAAATAAAAATTTTTTTTATTTCTAAATTAAAAATAATTATTTATAATAGTACGTTTGGCAGAGGCTTGGAGCCTATGCTTGGCCGATCATAGGATCCGATATCGGTACGTTTGGCAGATGCTTGGATCCTATGCTCGGCCGATCATGGGATCCTATGATCGACCGATCATAGGATCCTATGCTCGGCCGATCATAGGATCCGATATCGGCATGGCGTTACAGTCCGATACTCGCCCAGTCTTGGGCCGATGATATATTCGGATCATTGGCCGATACTTTTAAATCGGCTGCCTGTCTTGGCCCATTAATGGGCCGATCCTCATTTCTTGTATGGGAACTTCAAAAAATATGTATAAAAATATATTTAGTAGCTCCAATAATATTATTGGAAAAGGTATTTCAAAAAAAATTTTTTCTTGGTTATTTTCTTTAAGGGTGTGCTTTATACTTCAAATTACAATGAAATGGCTAATAAAGCGAATGTAAATAGTTTAAGAAATATCGTTTAAACATTAATTTTACGAATCATGCCTATTTAGGAGTTTTTTGAACGTTTACCCTTGACAGCATTGCTTTATCAATGCGAATATGGCCTAAGATCTACAAATTTATCTTATATATTTCATATACTTAAAGGATTACAAAATTCAATTACGTGCCAAGTTCAGAATGTTTCGTTTCAAATTGTTAAAAACGAACAATTTTGTATTTTTTGAGTGAACAATTTTAACATATTCATATATTATTTTATACACCTCGTTAATTTATATTCCGTTGATTTTATATGTTCATTAAAATACTAGAGAGAACTATATTAGTGCAGTTGAACTATGTATATATGATGTATACATATTACTTACATAGGTACTCAAAGTAGAGCTAGCTATATCTAATATTAGATATAAAATAGGTAACCCAATCTAAGTATGTATGTTCATATATGTATATACTTGTAGTGTGTAAATTCAAAGCTTTGTAACTCTAGTAATAATAATTATTATTAGTATTCGAGGACAATAATACAACAAACTTGAAGATTAATAACTGTCTCATTTAATATATACGTGATTGTTATTTATCGTTCGAGAATTAAATATGATTCATAAACTAACAATAATTAAGTAAACATTGTGCTAGGTATAGTTAGTTACTAGGTAAGTAAGAGCAATGTCTATATGAATTTGCAATATATATATTATTATGTACAGAAGCATACGAATTAGTATCAAATCTACAAGATGTTTTAAAATTATTGTGTTATTTTATTTGATCACAAAAAAAAAAAAACTATTTAGAATAGGACTTTGATAGCTCAGATATTTTGTGACTAAATGAAATTGAAATAAGTCAAAAAATATCATTAAGTCAAGTGTAATAATAATTTTATTGGAGAAAATGTGAAAAAGTACTAAATGTTGAATATTAAAAGTTAACAATTTCGATAGTACTCAGGTAACAGTCAATACACCACTCTCTTCATAATCCAGGCCATTGACTAGACAAAAAAATGAAATCGTCGGACGCGTGAAATTTTATTAACTTAGTCTTGTTTGAATATAGTATAGTCTAATAAGAAGTTTGTCTTATCTGTTGAATATAATATGTAAAAAAAGCGCGACAATGGCGGAGCATGGCCTAAATATGAAAACATACGCGCTATGGTTGATTCTATCTAACAATTTTCTAACAAACTGAGTAAGAATAATTTCTAGAACGAATAGGATAATTTCTAGAATAGCAAGATTAATTGGTCAATTCAAAAGGCGCGATAATTTATACTGTTGTGAAATATATTATAAAGGAACCTACTGTTGTGAAGTATATTATAAAGGTACCTGAACGGATTGTTTATCCAATTTGGAATATTTATTTTAATTATCAGACAGTCAAGCGAAAAAAAAAATCCCTTAACTTGATCTATATGTTACCCAAAACAATGAAATATCAGTCGTCCAAGAATAAATTTTCGGTGTAGTACAAAACAAGTGTCATTAGGGCTTTTGGTTATAAAGCCTTTCTTAAAAAATAGGGCCACTATTCATATTATTGTTGTTGTTTTTAAGACACTAGAATAATGCAGAACGCCTAAGAATATTCCAAAACTACATCGAGAGCATTTTCTATTTTTTTCGACCCTATTGGATTTTTTATTTGTTTAAGTTTTTTTTTCCTTTTACTTATTTAAATTTTGTTGATTCTATAATAATCGTATAAATTAAGTCTATCAAATCATGTCTTTTACTTACACGAGTCTAATATTGCTTACATAGACATAAAAAATGTTTGATATTAGAACTTTTTTGACGTACGGTATAACTATATTAAATTTTACTAGATGCAATAATATAATGTTAGCAATAAAGCGCACATTGCTCGAGCTCTAGATGTTATTAAAACAAGGTAGAGCTAGCTACCAGCTAGGAGTGGCTCAGTATAATAGGTATCTTTATGAAGCAATTATTTTCGGTTAATAGTAATCATTAGTTTAATAATAAAAATTATACATAGTAATTAATCTTATTGAATGAAACAAAAATTTCATTTTCGAATGTAGTAATAATAGCTGATCCTGGAAATAGCCAAGCAAAAATAATTTAAACAATATTGTAAAGAAGTTTTCAATTTTAAATTCCAATACGCTTGTTAAGATAACATACTAAGTCTAATGACCAAATTTTTGATTTAAATAAGTTATATTATTGATTTTACACTCATTTACGTTATGTTATTTACATTAAGTAGGACAGAATCGAATCTTTCCGTTTTATACTATCGAAAAACAGCTGATAAAAATTTCATTCTGATGCGACTTGAACATGTATCTATTAATTAATCTCTATGATGTTTAACGTTTCTATAAAATTTTAACAAAACTCGCGATAATAATGATTTTAATGTTGGAAAAAGGAAATTCGCCTTGAAATCAATTGAAACTGTATTAGAAAAATGATTTAAGTTAATTTAAATTAATCGAAAGTACAAATAATATATCCTTGTAATTCTTTATATTTTTATAAAAATAAATATTTAAACAATTTCTTTGAAAAAAAGCATAAACAAATAATATTATTGTTCACAATAAAATTGAAATAAATGTAAATAAATACCAACTTTTATATAAATACAATAAATTTTTTAATAAATTATTCACAAAACAATTCCATAAAATTAAATAATATTTTTATTTATAAAAAAAAAACTGGTAAAGTAAAGAAAAAATAAAACCTACAACTTTAAACTAATAATAATTACACAAAGATCTGTTTCTACACAGCCGTGAACTGTAAAGAATAAACAACGAATTCTTGCATAAAATTTTTCACAAAACTTGTATTTGAAAATTCAAATACAGAATGAAGAAAAACTTTTGTTAAATTCAAATAAATAAATAAATAAATAAACAAATAAGAAAAAAAAAATTAGTTATGTACAAAAGATTTTGTGAACAAAATAAAATGAAGTATATATATATATATATATATGTGTGATTAGTACTTTAGCATGAAGCTTGTGTGTGAGTAACTTGTGGAGTTTGTATTTGTAAGAGCTATAGATATAACTTAATTATAATTAAAATGCGGAACAATTCATTGTAAATATTAAAATTATCATTTGTAGGTATGTAATAAGATTCTCTTTAAAGTATTATTATTTTTGATAATCATTCATGTTCTCCACCAGTGTTCTGCGTTCACATAAATGTTTGTAGCAATATTGTACGCTTGTTAGGTATTTGATTTTTCTTGCTTAAAACATAACCCGTTGGTTAGCTTACATTGATTTGATTAGCTAAGGAACTCATAAACTCTTGTTTGTCTCAATAAAAATTTATACTCTGTTTCTGAAAAGCGAGGAATCCCTTATAAATCGGACAATAGTAAACGTTCGCTTGATTCACGTACAAAAAACTGCAAAATCCAAGGAAACGAAACAGAAGATTTATTTACCGGTGAATAAGTATTACGTTCATACCAAGAACCAGAAAGTTATTTGTAAATGACTAGAAAACAGAATGCCTTCTTACTGATATAATTGTGTGAAACAGCTTATTTACAAAAAATAGTCGAAAGTACATACAAATTCTAATTAATAAAGTGTTGAGTGGTAAGTGAAAATGGATAGAGTATCGTTTCGTCATTGGATTTGAAACAAAGTTTCCTTGCATATTCCGCATATAATATAAAAAAATTCGGTGTTTTCTCGTAAATTATATACAAAAATAGTATTATAAATTTCTAAAGGGTCAGAGCAATAGCTTTGCAGTTACGGAGAGCACCGTTTTTGTGAGCTGAGGGCTAAGCGCTTTAAACATTTTGAAACCTGAAACTGAAAAATTTGAAATAAGCGAGTAACATCACACTGAATCATTAACACCAGATGCATACTGGGTGTTGTTATCATCCATGATATACAAATAATCTTTTTGATATACAAAGAATCGAAGCTTCTTTAGTCAGCTTTTACGCTTCTCGCTTCACTCTGCTTATATGCAAGCTTAACATCGGACGAACGCTTAAACACTCATAACGTCGTCAATTTTGCTCCGAACAACTTCATTATTCTTTAAAAATTATGTAGTTAATAAAAGTAATAAAATAAATTAAAAAAAAAATGATGTGGTGTCGTGGGACACCAGGTAGGAACGAAGTTCCTTCGGCTAATGTAGAATCGACACAAATTGCAAAAAAAATCGTGCTCAATTTTATGTAGGTTTTCTTGATTTTTCTCTTAAATTTTGCTGATTAATTTTTATTTAAGTACAAGAAAGTATTTAGAAGAAAGGTAACCTAGAAAACCTTACTTAACCAATGTAAAATATTTTATATTTATAAATATATATTTATTAATATATTTATTAATAAAGAATAAACTAATACTTACGTATTTAATTCTTTTGCACTGAATAATTTCCCACTATTATCACTGTCAATTGCATTCAAGTCACTTGTTGGTTCATTTGACATTGTTACTATAGTTACGTATCATTTAACGGTTTTTTTCCACGCATTTTTTCTTACGGGTTTACTATCACATTTTTTTTCAGTTCGGTCGCGCAGCAAAATCCCTATCCCAATCCCAAGCCTGCCGTAAGGAACTTCGTTCCAAAAATTTTACACAATTTTAAAACTCCACGTAAATTTCTTTTGATTACTCATTACTTCGCTTTCAACAAGTTTCACAAATAGTATTAAAATATACATATGTTGTATATTTAATACATTCTCATACATATAAGTAATAAGTACAGAGGTCTTATAAACTATGTTACACCCTATCATTGCTATTAAACTTAATTACAAACCTCCGTTCCTAACTAATAAAGTTTATACGCGACGCGTTCGTTTCTCTATTGCTTAATAAACTAAGTATGCAAAATACATAGATATATATATTATGTATATTATTAACATTAGAATATTGTGTGTATGTGCTATTCAGTTCTTAAGTAAAAGTATATACATATAATGTATATATGTATATCATTCACGTATAGTTTGTATGTTTGTTTGTTTGTTTGTATATTTGTTTGTTTGTTTGGAGTATAGCTATTTGTGCTATTCAATTCATTCATTGCCATCGTTCTTCAGTATATTGTACCTATATTACCTTACATTATGGTACGTACTTAGTATAGGTAGTAACTAAGGAAAATTTAATTTAATGCGACAATTAATTAAAAACCAACAAAAGGTACTTTGCAGTGGTAATAAAAAAACTATATAAAAAAGCGACTGGACCCAGTGCGAAAATAACAAAAAGTATAATGATACAAAAACTGGTCGATTAAAGGACCTACGGTTTAGATACAGGAACAAATTGTAGTATGTGCTTAGTATTTTCATAGATTTAAATGTTGGTAATCCTGAAATGGATCAAAATGTAAAAAAGGTAAACTGGAGCCGTTCGACACTAGAAACTTAACAACGTAAATTGGTCAATTTCTGTGGTGTTGACTGTTAGGTTTATGGGAAAATTATGCACATATCAAACATTGTTCATGTATCATTCATAATGCTTTTAATCGACCGATTCTCGGCTCATAAATTAATAAAATGAATTATTTAATAATTTCAATAGTTTTAATATTCTTAAATTCGGGTTTATTTATATATTTTATTAATCGGGTTAGTAAGTTAAATTAAAATAAAATTAACTTTATTTAAAAGATAAGTGATTATATTTCTTCATAGAGTCAGAATCGCCATGTGAAATCAATCTACGAATCGTATTTTACGCGATATCTCTGAAAATAAGTCATTCAATTCAATTTCAATGATTTCAACTTCAAATTAACAAACTGGGGGATTTTCATTTTGCCATATCGCATTCTTCTTCCTGACGTTCTTACAAAATGACCATATTTCATATCACATTCTAAATATCCAATATATTTATATGAAATATGTGAGAGTATACCAAAATTTAATCTAAACTTTGTAACTCTAGAAAATATTGAAGGTATCAAAAATAAGTAATCCATTTTCCGTCTGTTTGTGATCAAAATTTGTCAAAAACAAAAAGTGAAAGCGAGCGGAAATTTTGCGTAACCGTGGTCTCAAAACGCAAAATGGATCCATTACCATTACTATTAAACCATAAGAGAAACAAAAATAGATCAAAAACACAAAGTTTTATTTCTAACGTATTTTCAGCTGAATCAGCTAATAAAATCTAATAACATATTATTATAAAACAAACCATTATAAGTAATTTAAATATTCATTGGTATTGAATCACATGTATTTAAACAATTAAAAATGTTAGTGCTCCTTTGTTTTAAGCATTGCTCGATACCAAAGCTTCTATACTAATAAAGTGTATATTGAAAATGATGTATACAGCCGTCATTTGTTGTTGTTGTACGTATTATATACAAACTGGTAATCAACCTATGTGTTGTACGAACGAAACGTACCTATTCTACATGCACATACATAATTTTGTATTGAAGTATCAACACTTTAAGTTGTTTATTTATTTATTGCTGTACGTGCAATATGGTGGTATTAAAATATATACATATATACGCGATATATATATATTATATTTGATAGTATAGAATACACCATGAACACACAGTAAGAGAGATTTGCAATCAAATCAAATTGTACAACAATTGTAAATAAAATGTTGAATTATATATGTTGGTGTATGGGAATCAACATGTATGGTACATACATGTTGATGCGTTAGATTATTTTCAAGCTTTAGAAGTAATACGGTACCGGATTGGAGGTGTGAAGTTAGCGTCACTATAATAGTTCTGATATGAATTCTCGATTCTTTGGAAGAGAGTTCCTGAAATTATTGAAATCTTTCTGGTCATTCAAAACCCGAAAATCGACTATAAAATTGGTGGTGTTCTTATAAAGATTGCTGCTACTGAATACAAATTTCAATTCAATAGTTAGAATAATAAAGTTTTACCAAGTCAAACGAAAGGACTATCTAAATGGTGTTATAGGGAGGGTTATTTTATCATCATAAACTATTAAACTATACTTTTGATACGAAAATAACTGTCTATTATTTTGATACGGGTACAAGTTTGTATCAAATAAGTCCTTCAGAATCCACTTACTTTGAGCTGTTATCAATTTTTTATTGATTGTCTTACAAAATCAAATTGGTTGTATGTGAAATTATCATAAAACAGGTGAATATAATAACTGTAAAAATTGCATAAATACTCGATATATTTGAAGCATTTGATTCAGTTTTTTTCTGAAATATTTTAAATCTGAAGCATTAATTAAATACACCAAATATGGAATTCATTTAATGTTAAGAGTTTGTTGTATAATCATAAACAATACAATCACATTTAATTAGATGAATTGGAGCAAAACAGTTTCAAAAAAAGTTGTTTGTTTCTAGGATATTTGAATTTGGGTCTTATAGCGTAAGCGACAGGTAACGAAGACAGGTATCTATACTTGATATTTGTTTGTGCCTTACACCTTAAAATCAGTCAACACAGTCGTTTATTTTTATTTCTAGTGTTTCAAAATATTGAAGCATGCATCCACCAAGAAATAGTACGTTTGAGAAAAAAAATTATTTTAAAATTCCTGGCTCTAAAAATGCTCTCTGACTTCTTATTGAAGCGAAACCATAAATTTAAGAGACTACTTAAAAAATTGGGGAATCTGAATAACTAACAACATCAAATGAATATTAATGGCATAAAATTTCAATTGCAAAATAACACATTGATTAAACAGCCATACTTTGAGTTAATAGATTTCATACTTTTTAAGTCAAACAATCAATTGTAATCGTCCAATGGTATAGGCGTAATCAAGTATAATTTTTATCAAACTTATAAAATCATCCTGTATGCTTATCCACCTTATGTTTGTTGTTGAGAAAATCTATTATGTATATAGGATAGGAATCTAATTTGATAGGAAAATAATAATAAGTCAGTCAATTAATACTTACCAATAGAATTTATTTTATCTTTATTGATAGCTTTGCATTTTAATTTCCATTCAATTATTTACGTTTAATTAAAATTGAGGTTAATTAAATTAGCATTATTATTTCAGTATTTCTTGGCTTAGGTGCTTTATTGACACTGTGTACATTTTTTGAGGAAGATCTGAGAGGAAGGGTTATTTACTATCTGCAACATCGAATAGAGCTAGGTACATCCTAAGTTCATTGTTAATGTAATAGCTGACTACTCTAAGTTTTTTATTTGGGTTTAAAATACAATTTCCATGATTGGAAATAAAAGTATTTAAAAGGCGTTTTTGATTGTCAAGTTTAGTACCATAGTCTTCCACGGATAAAGGTAGGTAAAATACCATTATTTGGACATATTTTGACTTCTGATACAACAAGTACCCCAAATACTATGCGCAAAAAATTTTTACATCAACATTTGTAAGTCAATATTTCGAATATTTGTCGAAGTCAAATACTATGTTGATAAGCATTCATAAAATATCTTAAGTATGCATTACATACAGTTATAAATACATATATAATAATTAAGTAAGTTTGAGCTGGATTGCTGGGTCAAGTCTCAACTCTTTACGAAAAAATGTTTCAAACAAAAGATGTTTGTTCTTGAAAAACATTTTGTATAAATACGTCACCAAGATTTCAGCTCGATAATTCCTTTCGCTTTTTGAGTTACTTTGATGATGGACGAAAAAATGGGAATGGGGCCAAATAATTAATTCTATGAATAACTTTACCAAAATTTTATTGGTGCGGTTAATTTTTGCCACGGTTTCAAATTTTAGACTAAAATTAATATAATCAGACATATTCTAATAATCGCTTTTCCAGAAAATGTTTTTGATAAGCCCTCCGTTTCATTAGAAGTCAAATACCCTTCTATTCATATTTGATAACATTAATAAACAAGAAATAAACCTCAATATAGTGATTGCATTTGTTAGAAATTGATTTTGCTTTCAGCTTGTAAAATATTATAACTTTGAAAAACCAACATAAATAGATTACGAATGAGAGAATTGAATAATGTTTTCCAAAAGATGTCATGGGCTCAACAATTTTAAGATTTTGGTTTACTGACAGTTTGATATTAATTATATTAACTGACTGTTAACTTTTAATTCTATAGTTGATTCTTTTCCCTTTACATCATTATTTATTAATTTAAATAATTCGAGGTAACATAATTTCTCACTCTGAATGCAGCTTAAATTATAAATTAGTCATAAAATTATTTGATTTTAATGATTTCACTTTGCATTCATCAAGGAAGCGCGTCAAGATCCACCATATGTTTAGTTTGTTAAAAAATTGCTTTACATTAAAATTTAAGTATATTGATGAATTTTTTTCTTAATACTGACTTAAGTTAACTCTTGCAAGGTATATGAAGTTCTTGGGCATGTATCAAATTTCTAATGATCTGTTAAATCCCGTTGAATGTCAGTTAATAAACAGTTCAAAGTTTTTTTTCGACAACTCCCGAACAATACTTAGTACCCATATCGTTGATATTCTTTGGAAGGAAAACAAAAAAATAGTCTAATAGGAATAGAATAATCTAAACAGCAAATAAATCCAGGCAACTTTCTCTTTATTATATTCTCCAATATTCCAGAATGAGTGTAATCTAACGTGTATTTTGTGTTAAAGTGTAAATATTTAAATTAATAATATTATTAACAATATGAAAATTATGTAAACCACGCTTATAAGCAATTGTGAAAATATATGCAATATGTACCAACATATTTATTTATTGGTATATTTACTGCTGATAATTTGCTAAATACGTATTTATTAAGAGATGAAAAACCTGTTGAAACGGTTTTGTTAACTAAACCTGGTAAAGAACTTGTTGATGAAGTTACTTGACCAATAAAATATTGTGTTCGATTTTCATAATTGTTGTATAAGAAAATATTGAAAATATAAGTTTCGTAAGAAACTGAATTTACGAAATAAAACGAGATAACAAATTTGAAATTTTTTAGATACCGTTGAGTACAAACGGAAATTTAGATGCTCAAATAATATAATATTATAATATTATATGAGATTTGATATTAATTTGGACACCTTAATTCAAATTTAAAGACAAGAATCAAGATATGTGACTGAACTCCATAAGGATTTCAAAAGTTTCCTTACCACAAAAAGAATTTGTAAAAATATGAATGGTGTAAAAATATGCTTGAATTTAGTAATATTGAATACAAATTTATACCTAATTTCCAGTATGCAGATTTGCAGATTCAGCAGAAAATAATGTTCTTCTTTATCATTTTTTGAACATTCTTTGCCTTAAAATCACATAAATATTTCCGAAAATTTTTTAAGCTCTGAATCTTTCGGGAAGAAAAGGAATAAATGAAACAAATTTTATCATAATTTTAATAAATTTAAATTACCATTTTAATTTTAATGTACATTTATCGTAGTGTAGAAATTTCGTAAACATCGAAACATCGAACAGACAAAATACACCAATTATTTACGCGATAATATTATTTCTAATAATTAGTACGAAAATGTTTGAATTTATTAGTGCAATTCATTTTTGGTGTTTGAATACAATTTGTAAATTATTAATAATTATGATTAGGTATTTCAATAATATTAGCAAAGGTACATTTAATAAATACACGGAGAAATTTTTAACGTGTATTTACGCATAGTTTTAAAGGGCATATAAATGTGTGTAAAACGAAATATAATCATTACCAGTGATAATCGGAGTATTTTGGTCTTTTACGGTTAAAATTTTATTAAAGATAAGTTTTACTTTGTGATAATAATAAAGCAATTTTCACGTATTTATATCAATTTTTATATTTTAGGACAAATTAAAAATAATTTCCATAAATTTTTTTAAAAACTTTTACAGCACAACTTGAAATCTTCACCAAATAAGTGCTTAGGAAAATCCTGTGATATTCTATGATATTCCAAATTTCGTTGTGAGATCGTGAGAGCCATAAGGCAGAAAAATGTCTGCTATTTCTAAATTAACATAAGTGTCATTAACACCACCATGAACCTTTCTTATTCCTATTATTTAATGATATTTGATAGACGTCAAATACCTGATGCCATACACAATTCATTCAACATCGTTAATATAAAATTGACTACATTAACGTATGGGGTTCACACCTATAACAATAAATTTATTTTAAAGAAATCTAATAAAATATGCATAATCATTTAAATTAACAATTTAAATATACCTATTGAATATAAATAATTTATTTGTATATTACATAACCATTATATTATAGGGACTATATCGTGTACATGATGTAACCAGCGATCAAAACATATTTGTTGTAATAATTCTAGTTAAAATATGAAATTTAAAATCAATACTGGTGAGAGAAATAAGAAGAATATTTTTTTTTTAATTGCATATTTTACGTCTTTATTAATTAATTATATTATTATATATATTTAACTTCCCTTTTAAAGAAGTGAATTTATTTACAAAAGAAAAATTCTATAATTATTCTAAGTAGAAACATATTAAAGGAACTGATTTCTAAGCCAGAGAATTTTTATTTTACAAAAAAATAAATTACATAAAGTTCTTTTGGTGTTTAGTTCTTATAAATTAGAAACATGTTCAAGAAGGTTATTCACAAATTTTCAAGAAAAAAATTGAAGATACAATCCTTTAATGGCATTTCAAAGTTGGTAGTAATATTTTAATATTCTAGATTTGACGATTATCTGTCACTGGAAAAGTACATATTGTATATCTTTGACCAATGCTCATCGTTATATATCCCCAAGAGAAGAAGGGGTCATCCTTAATATACTATGATGTTCACATTTTCTATACACACACACATTATTATATTTGTTGTTTATATCAACACAGAGGGGGGTTCATTTAATGAATCTTTATTGTATTCTCAATCCTTATATATATTTTATTTATATATACAAATATACACAACAGGATAGTTGAACAAAAATATCATCAAAACCCTATAAAACTCTAAAAACAAGCTGTGTGCGTTTTCTATCTATTTATCTGTCTATAAATATAGGCCAGTCAATTTATGAATATCATGTTGCAATTTCATTTTCTGATGGATATCCTTTACTGGATACATCTAAGTAAAAAAAGTGTATTTATATTTTATAATCCATGATTAGTATGAGAGACATATTTCCACCCATATGTTTTCCGCATGAAAATTGTTTATTATCAAATGCTAAAACAAAAGAAACGTATCGCTAATGGATTGTAAAAAAAAAAAATTTAATAAAATAATGTTAATGGCTGTGATATACTAATAAAACAATTCTGAAGGTACAAACTAAGATAGTGCCTTTCAAGAAAGAAAAACGAAATTGTGTAACAGAGATTCTAATACTGAATGCTTAGTTCACTACCAATAACGTAGGCTACTAGAAGTACATGAAAAGTGATTTTGAAATTAAAGCAAAAATAAGTAAATACCGGATTATGGGTTTTCCAAAGTAAAAAAGTTTGTTAATGTGTATACATTTGGTTTTAATCTGATTGGTATTGTAGATATGTTGTATTCAAAGTCACAAATTTTTATTTTTATTGATTCCTATATTGATGTGGCTTTCCCGGTTGAATAAGGAAAGGCATAACGGAGTATGATTTTCTATGCACCCGATAACACTTAATAAAACTTTATGTCAAAGCTTAGTAACAGTTTCATCGACAACGGATCTTATACAGTTAATATCTTATACAGTCCAACAGTATTTAGGTATTATTTTAATTTCTCAAACGCTCCAAGGTAACAAAGAACAGCAAAAAAAGAAACAACGAGGCAAAGAACCGCAAAAAATCATAGAGGATATGTTAAGAACTAAAAACTACAAATAAAAAAGATAAAAGAAAATTAAAAAATATAGGTGATCAAACTATTATAGCCATATCCCACAGGCATTTTTTTTACAAGTTTTAACAATGTTCATAATTATGTACAATTTTAGTGTTGATACTGTTATTTTTACTTATTTTTACATGATTTGTTTCGGAACATAACACTGGTTGATTCGTCTAAAAGGATATAAAAACCCTTATCGAAAAATTGTACAAATAATCATTCATGTGGTCATTTTAGATTATTCCATGCGAATATTATTGGATGTAGACGTGTAGTAAGTATTAATTGCTTTGTATCTTGTAATTTTATTTTTATTGCTTATATATTTACACCAATAGCGTTTTATTGTGTTACAGTCAAATTGTTACAAACAGATGTTTTTCTATGTAAATTTAAAAACATTGTATAAATGAATACCCAATATTAAAGATTTATTCAGTTCTGTTTATTATGAATTATCGAAATATTTTCTATTAGTTAAAAATGATGATATTCGTTATTATACTCGACATATGTAAAATATGTCAGAGTATATTAATTAACGCTAGAAAATATTGACCGCACAAACAAAATTTTGATATAGGTGTTCATAAAATTACTTGATAAGTCCATTTCCATTTGTCCCTTCGTTCGTACAGTCAACCGTCATTAAGATAATTCAAAAACGAAAGGAGACAGCGAGCTGAAATATGTTAGCGTATTTTGGACCTTAAATGTGAGTTTAATTTCGTTGATGAGTATTGGAACAGCGGATAGTGGAGGAGAAAATTGCTAAACATAGAAAGATTTCATATTTGTGAAGATTGTTATGGTATCTCTTATAAAACATTGGCGATGCTTTTTTTTAGAAAGTTCTTTTCAAAAACATCAGCGGTTGGATTTTATAATTGTTTAATTTAAGCAAGAAAATTAAAAGTAGAAAAATTGCTTAGTAAGAAGACGATATAAGATTTAAATCCAGTATACAATGAAATAGCGTTCTTGATACGTACTGTAGTTATTCAAATAAAGTGTACTATTCTAAGAATAACATTCGGTATAGATGATTTAAAGAGAATCATTCCATTATCATTTGTAATCCTATGTAATACCTTCGATGTATACCTGCATGGAATTCATACTTGACCGATATTTTAATTTGAATAAAATATTTAAATGAAGGTATTTATTTCTTTATGAAAGAGAACGGTATAAGATTTCATAGATTCTATTTGTCGAATAATTTAAATATTATTATTCTTTGGTCAGATTAGAAGTAAGATATTCTATGTATTTGTTTGTATAAATAGTAACAAGAGAGATGGAAAATTCAATATGACATTTCAGCATCGACAAATATAATATGCTTTATGTGTCAGAGTAATTTTAATCTAAAATTTGTAACGCAAAAAAAAATTGACCGCACAAACAAAATTTTAGTATAGATGTTCATAGAATCACCTAATTATTGCGTTTGTCTGTCCGTTCGTTCGTTCGTATTTGTTTGAAAATATGGCACCCTCAATACCTTGGACCTGTGACATACGAGTCAGAAAGTCATGCACTCAAGTATCCATTCTGGTCACAGGCTTTAGTTATCCAATTTTCCTGAAATAATTTAATGTAAAAAATTTAAACAATCCTAATTTGTGCGTCATTAAACTACGTCAATCTGAGCATTATATGTTTTGAGAACCATGATTTGTATTCGTTATTTAAAATAAATTATAATACTCAAATAATTTATTTACTTTATATTCAAATAAAACTTTTTTAAAGAAAACTGTTTATATTTATTTAAATCAGTAGACTAATTTAATAAAGTAATTTACTAATTTTTGAGAAATGTTATGTAGTTTATTGATGGCCCTCAACTATTCTCCTAATCGTTAAATAGTTATTTTTTTAGAATTTTTTAGGGCAAAATTACCTTCAGAAATCCAAGTCGACCACATTATAGAAAACTATTTTTCTGTGTGTGATTTTTTTCGATTTTTTAAAGGCACATCTTTGATAATCGTGCAAAATCGAGAAACATTTTAATCTTCCGTTATCGATAATGCTCATATGTTGAAGTAATTTGGACCCAGAAAATTAAAAAGTAGCAGTGTTTCGGGTTAAAATATTACTACTCATTTATAAAACAATTATTTTGTAATTTTTTTAGTTTAAAATAGCGTAAACAGAAAAACTAAATTTTAAAATTTTTCATTATTTAAAACATTAAAAAACTAAAATCTGATTAAAAATCATTAGTTAGCTAATAACGACTAATGAAAAAGGTTAAACTGAAAGCATTTTTAAAATACAAGTGCACAAAATTCTTTTGTTGTAACAAGTAATTAACCTTGATATTTATATTTCAAAATTTACTTTAAATAAAATAAACATAATATGCGTAGAGTTTCATTATTAAAGATATTGTCTTAGCAAATACACAATTAATATGAATTATTTAATATAGAATTTATTATTAGCTTGAGGTAGACATTAGATAGTTACTTAAGTGTCGAATGTCATATATAAAACAACACATCTTACGGTATAACACATACAGTATACTATTTAGATTTTATGACAGTCTGTCTAAACTTGTACAAACATTTATTTTGTGATCTACATAAATAAATCCTTTATTCTGTTGCAAACATTTAATAATTAATTTTTGAAAATAATAAATAAAATAATAAAATCTTGTTTTGTATCGTAAAAAGAAACTTTGAATTCCTAGTTTTTATAATTTAAAAAACAAAACGCAGTAATTGGACGTCGAAAATTTGTTGGAGTGCCATCATAAATATCCATTAACCAGAATAGTATTACGGGCAGGGGCGTAGGAACGAAATTTTTGCTGGGTGGGCAGGTACGAAATTTTAACCCCCCCCCTAAATTTTCGATGATAATAATTTTGTATGAAAGATGTTTGTGATTGTTAATTAATATTATACCAGACAGTTTTTGTTAGTTGTAAATAATTTTTGCAAATTTTTTTTTTTTATTTTCTTCAATTTTATTAACATGTATCTCTTATTTGTATGTAATTACATTTTTAGTTTTTACAAACTTTTTCGCTTTACAAGTGCTTGCTAAAATTAAAAAGTCAATACAAAAGTCTTAAATTATACTTCAACTTTTCTCAACCTTAAACCTAGATTTTGCCAAACACAGATTTGCGTTTTTCTGACCGTGCCACAAATTCTTTCATTATAATATTTAAATCTAAAGCAGCTGTAAGTTCTTTATGTACATGTAATAGCAAAAGGTTTGTGAGGCGCTTTTGGGACATCGAATTCCTTAAATAAGTTTTCAATCTTCTCAAAGCGCTAAAAGATCGTTCAGAAGTCGCGGCAGCCGCAGGTACGGTTAGGATCAAAATTATCAGTAAAATTACTTCATCTAACATATCCCTGGTTGTCGACGGTAGATTCGCGAATTTTTCGCTCAATTCGGAACAGTTGGAACTTGCAATATCGGGCACGCTTTGGAGCAGAAAAAGTTGAGCATGCAATCTGCTAATATTGAAATCTTCAGCAAAGACACCGAGTTCTTCCGCGAGCTTGGTTTCGTCGCCAACTAAGCCTTTAGTCGCGTTCAACAGTACAGTTTCGAGTGACACTAGAATAGCTAAACCATTTTGGTCGAACCTTTCATTCAATTCTGATATTTGCAAATCTAAAATTTCGAAATAGATTTTTCTCAACGAATCTTTGGCTGAAAGTCGCACCAGTGGAGCAGATTTGGAAGTATGCTCGTACCGTTTGTTTGGTTGTCTCACGCGAGGTTCTTTGAAATGATTCAAGTCTAACTCGTGCGATTCTTCAACTGTTTTTTCAAATAAACGGTCGAACTCGGTGTCTGTGCGCAACGATTGCATTCTCGAAGATAGTAAATCAGCAGCTTGTTTCTCACCTGTAGCTGTTAGACCAGGAGCTTGAAGCGCTCGCGCAAGTTGTTCGCAAGGAGCAAAAATTTGAATGCTGAGGTTAAGAAAAAAAAGGGTCTCAGACTGCTCAAGTTTCAGCAACCACCCGCGAATTTGAGCTTTTTTTCCGGCTTTACAGATTCGCAATTTTCGAACTTAACTCATGTTCCCTGCACTCGTGGATAATTTTCTTTGAATCTTTTGAAAGATTTTACACGTGTGGTCCATCGCGTAGGACACAGAGCGGCTAATCGAGTCGGTTTTTCAACCGGCAAATCATCATCTGAAGATGCTGAATCGTCTTCGTATGGTTGTAGATCGACTTTATCGTACATTTTCTTTCTTTTTGTCGATTCTAGAATGCAGTTCGAAACATCTTTAACTAAGCACATAACATTGCATACCCCGCTTTGTAGTTTAGCTGTTTTTTGGAGGACAAGATCCAGTGAATGGTTGGCACAATGGACGTAGATTGATTTTGGTTGCTCGTCTTGCAACAACTTCTGCACGCCATTGTGACGTCCAGCCATGGTAGGTGCTCCATCAAAGCACTTACATTGACACTCGTTCGATGATCACTCTCAAGATACAAGACACAATTTTAACTTTTAATTTGTAACTAACAGTGCACTTGAACAAAATAAACTGAAGTAAACTCGCACGATGCATGCTTTTAAAGTAGTTGGACGATTGTTTAAACAGGGGATACTTACAATAGTGACAATAAAACTGTCCATTTCGGTTGTCCTATTGGCTATGAAAATAAGTTGTTATTCCGAAGGTAAAAATAAGCATCAGTTACAAACCATCGAAAGTACTATCCAGAGGATTATCGATGAGTCATCTAATCCTCTCTTAGACTAGAAAGGTCAATTTTTTGTGTAATAGAAGTTTGGCGCGATCCATGGCGCGCACGCCACTCATAAATTTAGTCAAATAGAAGAGACTTAGGCAAAACATTTTAGTAAAGGATTTACGTATAAAAATGCTACTTGTTTTCAATAGAATACATATTCAGATATCATTTAAAACAAAAAAAACGTTAATAAAAATTAATTAAATTATACCCGACTTCATTATAATATAACCTACCACCACCTACCCTTCAAAAACGTGTTTCAGTTTTATATTCGAAACAAAGAAAAACACATAAAAGTAGTATAGATTTTTTGAAGTTGTTTTTTTTTTTTGTCAAATGGCGCATGACCCCGCGAATTACTATTCGATTAGGCAATTAACATGAACTGGCGTTAATACAAACCATTTTCGTAAAATTTTCTTTGTCGGAAAACTTTCTCTAACAACCCTCAAAATTGAATTTTTTAACTATTAATATTTAAGGTAAAATGACTTGTGACCCTCAAATTATGATCAAAATACTCGTTTAAGATTAAAAAAACGGTAGTAAAAACCATTTTATCGAATTTCACCCCATCGGAAAATCGTCCAAAACCAACCCACCAATACAACTTTTTTTAGAAAATAATTTTTTCGGCTTAAATGCCCTATGACCCCGCGAATTATTATTGGATTATGCAATAAACATGAACTGGCGTTGATTTAAACCATTTTCATAAAAGTTTCTTTGTCGGAAAACTTTCTATAACAACCCTAAAAATTGAATTTTTTAACTATTAATATTTAAGGTAAAATGACTTGTGACCCCTCAAATTATGATCAAAATACTCGTTTAAGATCAAAAAACGGTAGTAAAAACCATTTTATCGAATTTCACCCCATCGGAAAATCGTCCAAAACCAACCCACCAACACAACTTTTTTTAGAAAATAATTTTTTCGCCTTACATGCCCTATGACCCCGCGAATTATTATTGGATTATGCAATAAACATGAACTGGCGTTGATTTAAACCATTTTCATAAAAGTTTGACTATTAATATTTAAGGTAAAATGACTTGTGACCCCTCAAATTATGATCAAAATATTCGTTTTAGATCAAAAAACGTTATTAAAAACCATTTTATCGAATTTCACTCCATCGGAACATTCAAATCAGGTCAAAATATTTATATTATTTCATATGAATTGGTGGTACCTCCAGTATCTACTATACCTACCAATAATTAATAGATATTACCTAATACCTAAAAATTACCTACCATATTGGTGTATTTTCTGCCATTTCATTTGTCTACTCTACATGATTAAATGTTCCATGACAATAATAAAAACATTAAAATATCCCAATTAAACGATCAATTATTTCAACGGTGAAATATCGAAATTATTACAAAATATCTCCTCATCAAAATAGTTTCAAATAAAAATAATCCTTACATGATTGTTTTTAGTTTAAAATTAATGTAATACCAATTAATTTAAACCCAAATTCAACCCCATATTATCACGATCCTAAGATATCTTTGGTTTTTTAATAACAGGGGAGTACATATCAGGAGGTACATATCCAAAAACAGTAGTGAAATATAATGAAATAATGACTAACACTTTAATTTTAAATTTTTTATTTTTTACAAAATTTTACAAAAGTGAGAAACATTGATTTTAATTATTTATTTTACAGTCTTATACAAACAAAAATATATACAAATTTTATTATCAAAATTAATACACCAATATTAGAGAAAAATTGATTTACTTATTAATAGAAAATAAAATTAAAAAACAAACGGGAACCTGCAATATAATTAAATAATCAAATCAAATTAATAAATATTTTAATATATCTCACCGAATTATCGCGTCTTGTAAAACTAACCTTACTCTGTTCACAGTTATATATTTCTATTACTCTTTTAAATAATAGAAGTTGCTGCTTGAATATGTTTTACAGGAACTGAAAAATAATAAAATGATACTATAAAATTTTTCAAATTAATAAATATTTTAATATGACTCACCGAATTACCGCCTCTTGTGAAGCTAACCTTCCATTGTTCATCCATGGCACTCCATTAAACACAAATATAAAGTCAAACTCTAACACTATCCAGTTTTATGTCACTTAGGTTACAGTTGGAATTGATTTTCTTTTAAAAATAAAAACCAAACATTCTCTACAAGAATGTGTATGTTTTATATACCTAAGCCATAGAGATAACTGCCGAAGTTTCAGTCCGGGCTTACAAATATCATGACTTGGTACGATCATCCTTTGCAGAACTACTTCATTAGTACACACACAATCATCGGAGAAATAATGATTTTTATAATTAGTATAAAATCTAATTCAAACAAAAACCTATTCAAGTATGGTCAGTCACTTAAGTTACAGTTGGAATTGATTTTCATTTAAAAATAAAAACCAAACATTCTCTACAAGAATGTGTATGTTTTATATACCTAAGCCATAGAGATAACTGCCGAAGTTTCAGTCCGGGCTTACAAATATCATGACTTGGTACGATCATCCTATGCAGAACTACTTCATTAGTAACACACACAATCATCGGAGAAATAATGATTTTTATGATTAGTATAAAATCTAATTCAAACAAAAACCTATTCAAGTATGGTCGGTCATTCAGTTTACAGGTCGAATTGATTTTCTTTTAAAAATAAAAACCAAACATTCTCTACAAGAATGTGTATGTTTTTTATATACCTAAGCCATAGAGATAACTGCCGAAGTTTCAGTCCGGGCTTACAAATATCATGACTTGGTACGATCATCCTTGCAGAACTACTTCATTAGTAACACACACAATCATCGGAGAAATAATGATTTTTATGATTATTATAAAATCTAATTCCAACCGTCTAACCGAATTACCGCGTCTTGTCAATCTAATCTAACATTAGTCACAGTTAGTCACACTGTATTTAATTATTTAGAGGACCTGAAAAATAATGAAGTTATAATAATAATAGCAAATTTTTTTAAATTAATCAATATTTTAACATGACTCACCGAATTGCCACGTCTTTTAAAACTAACCTTACAATGATCACTGTCAAATATTTCTAACACTGTTTTTAATTATTGATGTGTTCACTTCAACTGTCACTATGAAACTGATAAAGTTCAAATCTGCAAATTATGAAATATTTGAATTTGACAATCGGAGTCTTTTAAAACTAACCTCACATGATCACTGTCAAATATTTCTAACACTGTTTTTAATTATGAATAGGACCTGAAAAAAATGAAATAAAAATTATAATAGCAAATTTTTTTAAATTAATCAATATTTTAATATGACTTACCGAATTGCCGCGTCTTTTAAAACTAACCCCACAATGTCACTGTCAAATATTTCTAACACTGTTTTTAATTATTGATGTGTTCACTTCAACTGTCACTATGAAACTGATAAAGTTCAAATCTGCAAATTATGAAATTTTTGAATTTGACAATCGGAGTCTTTTAAAACTAACCTCACAATGATTACTGTCAAATATTTCTAACACTGTTTTAAATTATAAATAGGACCTGAAAAAAATGAAATAAAAATTATAATAGCAAATTTTTTTAAATTAATCAATATTTTAATATGACTTACCGAATTGCCGCGTCTTTTAAAACTAACCCCACAATGTCAATGTCAAATATTTCTAACACTGTTTTTAATTATTGATGTGTTCACTTCAACTGTCACTATGAAACTGATTAAGTTCAAATTTGTAAATAATGAAATATTTGAATTTGACAATCGGAGTCTTTTAAAACTAACCTCACAATGATCACTGTCAAATATTTCCAACACTGTTTTTAATTATAAATAGGACCTGAAAAAAATGAAATAAAAATTATAATAGCAAATTTTTTAAAATTAATCAATATTTTAATATGACTTACCGAATTGCCGCGTCTTTTAAAACTAACCCCACAATGTCACTGTCAAATATTTCTAACACTGTTTTTAATTATTGATGTATTCACTTCAACTGTCACTATGAAACTGATAAAGTTCAAATCTGCAAATTATGAAATATTTGAATTTGACAATCGGAGTCTTTTAAAACTAACCTCACTATGATTACTGTCAAATATTTCTAACACTGTTTTTAATTATAAATAGGACCTGAAAAAAATGAAATAAAAATTATAATAGCAAATTTTTTTAAATTAATCAATATTTTAATATGACTTACCGAATTGCCGCGTCTTTTAAAACTAACCCCACAATGTCAATGACAAATATTTCTAACATTGTTTTTAATTATTGATGTGTTCACTTCAACTGTCACTATGAAACTGATTAAGTTCAAGGGGAAGTTGCTACTGATGGGTTCTTTACAGGACCGAAATATCATGAAACAATAACTTTAAAACTAAAAATTTTACGCCACTTCATAGGCTCGAACAACCTACTCTTTGGTTAATAGATCAACGACCTAACGAATTGCGCCACGAAGGCTTGTTACTGTAATCCAAATTAGTAGTGACATTTATATAATCATCAATTGCTCTATTAATATAAAAATTTACCGCCGCCAAAGAGGCTCGTAACCACGACCTTTTGGTTGTCAACACAACACTGTAACCAATTTCGCCACAGAGGCTTGTTGCAATGACTCCAAAACAATAGTGACATATACATATATAATCAATTAATCTAATTATAAAAATGTATCACCCCGGAATAGGAACCGAACCGCTGTCCTATCGATTGACAACCCACGCCCTTAAACAAAAACGCTAACTTGTCTATTTATATGATACAAAGAGAATAGTGACATATAAATCAATAATCAATTAATCTGAATAAAAAAATTATAAACCACCCCCTAGATTCGAACCACCGACTTTTCGACTGAAAACTCTACACACTAACCAATTGTGCCACATAAGATTGCTATCAAAATCCAAAAACATAAATCCTAACTTGTTTCAAAACCATGTTTTATAATTATTTTTTTAAATTAAAAATTCAACTCGACCAGCCCCCCATATTTTGACACATTGTTTCACTTACATATTTGATAACCTTTGACTGAAAAAAATGTTCAAAATACAAATATACACGAAAAAAGCTCAGTGTTATCTCTTTTTTCGTAGATAGAAAAAAAAGCTCTCCAAATACCTATTTTAATTATTAAAATAATTCTCAGTTGATTGAATTATACAACTATTATATTATACAATTATTTAAATAATTAATATATTATGCAAATTTAAGGATGAAAAGTTAGAAATGTTTTATTTCGTTGTTAGATTTTGATTAATATTTAACAAATACTTTCTATAAAATTGCTTTTTTTTTATATATTCAGAAGTCTTCGACTTTATTCTATTTGATTTTTATTCGTCTTTCAGTGCAAAACGCTTTTGTTTGATAATAAAATTTATGCATTTCATTTGTGTTAAACTTGTAGGATGATTAAAAAAATACATTGAAAATCGATTTATTTAGAAGTTGTAAACAATGCTTCCTCAAATTTGGCATATTGATTTCTTTTCTACCATTTAGTATACAAATGAAAACACTATTTCAAATTTTTCACAAAACCCAACCATAAATTTGGTGTTGTTTTTCAGATATTTTAAAGGATTACATGAACTTCAAAAGCTCAAAATAAAAGTATTATTTTTTTAAATGTTTTTCTTATATAAAATATATTTTGTATTTACATTTGGAAATATTTTGTGAATTTTAAATCAAAATTTTAAAAATGCTAATCTATTAGGACCATTGTCAACTCGATCGGTAAATATCGACAAAAAAGTTTACACATATTGGTATCAATTTTGAAAAGATGTGTTCATACCTAATGTCATTCATTATCTTTCAAATTTGGCGTACATATAACTCCAAAAAATAATTACCCAAACGTTTTGAATTGTGGAATGTACAATATTTACATCAAAGCGGTATGTTGAAACATTTTTTTTATCTAAAATCGAATTAAAATTGTTACTTTAGGAATGGTGGGTCCTCCGTTTTCATGTGAACATTTTGCTACCAAATTTCATAATATTTGGATGAGTATTATTCAAGTTATTTGTTGGCAAATTTTAAACGATAAAATACATTCAGGAATGTGCTTATTATATATTTATAACAATTCCTCTTAAGCACTGAAGCAGACATTTTGATGTTTCAATATCTTATCACTCACTTAACAACTAGATATTAATTTTACTTTATAAAAATATGTTGTTTGCTTTATGGAAGACTTTCAAAAAATCAAAATACCAAAAGTATTAATTAATATTTGATGAATAATATATATTGTATATTGAAATACGTATTAATAGCTGAAAATAAGCAAGTGTGACACCATTATTACGTGTAGTTAGTTGAGTATTACGTAGAGTTATAAATAAAATTTAAAGTCAATTTATAATGAAGTGTATTAAATAAAATAAATGGTTGATAAAAATTGAATAATTTTTTGGTAGATTTGGTGGATTTAGATTCGATTAAAATTTAACTAAAAGAAAACAATACGTGAACAATTAAAAATCAATCAATCGACCGATTAATTGCAAATATATTTATTTATAAGAAATCAATTAAAGACGCAATGTTTTTTTAAATTCTTCAAAAAAAAAAAAAAAACCAAAAAATATTTTGACATAGAGGCTTGTAACAATAACTCCAAAACAATAGTGACATATAAATCAATAATCAATTAATATAAATAAAATATTTTAAACCGCCCCATAGATTTGAACCACAGACCTTACAACTGACAACCCAACATACTAACCAATTGTGCCACATACGCTTTATAAAAAAATCCGAAAACATAAATCCTAACGTGTTTCAAAACCATATTTTATAATTTTTTTTTTAAATTTAAAATTCAACTCGCCCAGCCCCCCATATTTTGACACATTGTTTCACTTACATATTTGATAACCTTTAACTGAAAAAAATATTCAAAATACAAATATACACGAAAAAAGCACAGTGTTATCTCTTTTTTCGTAGATAAAAAAAAGCTCTCCAAATACCTGCTTTAATTATTAAAATAATTCTCAGTTGATTGAATATACAAGTATTATATTATGCAACTATTTTAATAATAAAAAATGTTTGATTTTGAATCCTCCAAACATATTTGTCAGTCTTAAAAAGACTGATTTAGATATAAAAATTGCTAAAGATGTGTAAAGTCGTTATAACTTGTACTAATTGTACAATGCAACCAAATTTCAATTTTAAATTGTATCTATTATCTATTATTTCATTTATATAAAAATGAATTGTATGTGTATAATTAATATCAATACCTATAAATTGAATAAATCAAATATTTTATTGATGTTTAGATATTTAATACATTTTAAATTTGTTGTTAAATTTTTATTGTTAATTAAATGATGTGAAAATATTTATTTAGTATTTATTATTATTTTTATAAATGTATTAAAAAAATAAAAATAAAAATTTATATGTAAAAATACAAAAAATAAATACAGATACACTCATACAACATCTATATACACAATCTACTCGTTAAAATGAATGTGATCCATTTAAAACTGGTCACAAACAATTCATTTTCTTAAGATTTATTACTGAATTCTCTTAAAATTTCTGTTGTGTGTGTCTGTATGTGTAATCTTAAATAATTGACATTTTTTTTTAAATGTAAGTAAACAAAAGAATAAGAATAAATGTAAGAAAAATAAAACATTTTAAAATTAATAAAACATCTGGGTCACTATTATTACTTAAACAATATTTAACACAAAAATATATTTTTTTAGTTATTTGTTTAAATAAAAATAAAATTAGATGTTTTTGTCTTACAAATATTTGTTAACGTGAACACAAATTTTTGTACTAAAATTTAAATTAATCGACTTCAAAATCGACTTCGTGCGCGCCATGGATCGCGCCAAACTTCTGTTACATAATTTTTCGTGAAAACCTATTGTTTTGCCCTTAAAATTATCCTACACGAAATTGTAATAGAGCAATAAAATTTTTAATCTCTTCAACAAAGGGGCATGACCCACCCAGGGAAATTCCTGGGTGGGCAGCTGCCCACCCTGCCCATACGGCTCCTACGCCCCTGATTACGGGATACATTATACATAATTATTTTTATCATTTGTTTTGAAAGCGTTCATAAATTCCTACATTTGAAGTTTTTTGCGGACCCCATCCACTATGCATTATTGTGTGTCATAGTTGCATTGTTCATATGCATTATGGTGTGTCATACTGGAGCCCTTCTGTGAATTTGAAACCTTAAAAACAAGATCCCTATATTATCTTCTTAGCTTTTATGTACACGTATAAATGTATCAATTATTTGTGAACGGGAACCCTCAGCTCTTGAGGACAAAAAAAATTCACCATTTAGATATTCATACGAGTAGAAGCTCTATCTAATCTAAATAGATTGATAGACAAATTTTGTAACTTAACAATTTCTTAACTTAAACTGTCAGATCGAATTTCTTAAATATGTCCCAATAAATTATTCTAATTTCAAACCTGTCTAAAACCGGATTTGATTTACATGCAAATGTATATTTGCATACATATTTTTTGATGTTTTATTTTTTTAATATATAAAGTTCACTTATATCTCACTATTTGGTATTTAAGAACCGAGGCATGTAAGTAATAAGACGTACAACCTATGAATATCGTAAATATATGTAAAAATATCTGTATTTAGTATAATACATAACTAACAGATACCGAATACGAACAAAATATTTTTAAAACAAAATTAAAAATAATTTCACTTAAATTTTCATTATCTATTCGAAACGTTGTTTCAATCTTTTAAGAAAGCTAATTTTACAACTCTTTAAATTTATAAGTTATAAATTAGGCAGCTCATGTACACCCCTAAAACAATAAAATTTCGAAACATTCGAAAAAAATTTAATAATTAAATAATTAAATCTTCCAACGGAAAGAGATTTGTTGTATAATGTGTCGACCAAATTATTTATGAATGATAATTTCATTATAAGGAATGAATGAATAATAAATTTTTAATTTTGCAGCTTTGAAGTGGTGAATTTTTCACACCCTATCTTAACATCTCCTCGAAATTCTAAGTATGGAATTCATTCTGAATCATAAAGATTCCAAAAGTCATATCCGAAAATTTATAATTTAGATTTTTTCCTACCCTCCATCCCAGAAGAATATATAAAAAATAATAAATTAAACATTTTATGTAGTCGTTTATTTTGTACTCATTTAAGAAATAGAATAGAATATTTTATAAGCAAATTTGTCCATATTATTTCGAAGTAATGGTAGTCTTTTTCGTGAAAGAAATCCATTCCAGTTACTGTTGAATTAGACAATGTAAAGAAAATTTTATTAAAAACGTGTGATACAATTTATACGAAAACGTAATTCGAATACGGTGGATAGGTACACAAATATAAGATTTTGTAAATAAGAAAATAATAGAATTTAAAGCCAAATAATACATATTTATAAGTTACTCAAACCATTTTTAACATCCAATTGAATTTTTTGTATTGAAATTAATGTAGTTTTCAGAACTAAAGTAATATTCTTTGTAAACGCGTGTGAACAAACTTTAAATCAATTATTGGTGACATCTTTACAAAAGTTTTCCAATCAAAATATTATACTTGAAATTATAGCTTTTAAAAGTTATCTTTAGGTTAAACGTATTTTGTTGAATCGTTGTCTATGGCTGAAGTAGACAGCGTTATCATTTCTTCTGTCTGAGAAGTTTGAATTAATTTAATTTTTTTTGTTGGTTTTTAGTTATTTAAAGAAGCTGGTTATATTTATTCATATAATTTTAAATAATGTCAAACCGATTGTTAGAAAAAATTAAAAACAAATTATAAAGTGGGTAATATAAAGTTTATATAATTTAATTGCATTATATATTCTAATATTAACATTTTTTATGAGCTATACTACGAAATATGGACAGTGAATTTTAAATTGAACTAAGTATGACGGGTTTTTGAATCTCTTAAAGACGTGTAACGTTTGTGGTAAATGTTCTATTTTGAATAATGTCTTAGAAAATAATTATTTACCGGAAATGTTTCGCAGATGTTGGTATATATACTTTGCCAAAAGTGATATGGAGGCGCTCACTTATTTGTATACAATTTTAAAATGACTCCCAGAATATTTCCAAGTATTCGAAAAAGTCTACGATCAATTCTACATTGTAAATATCCCAGAATGATTTTTTCCAGATTGGTTTTGAGGAAATGTATAATACAAGTTTTATAAGGTGTTTTTGCTTACTTAAAGACAATTTTAAGGAGGCCTTCTGCAGATAATATAAGAACTACAAGTTTACAGATGGGCCTTATTAAACTAGGGTGGTTTAAAACAGCCCAAAAAGGAAGTGGTTTTAAAAGCAAAATATTTTTTAAAGTAATGTCTTTTATTGTATTTTTCAATCTTTTATGATAAATTAAATAATTAAACTTTGTAGAAAGATCGATTTTGTCCATAAAATTTTCAAAATAAATATTGAATTAATTGCACATTTAAGTTAGGTGAACCATATTTGCCTCAGGTACCTGAACCTTTCAACTTTGTTTTAAATTTTTTTCTATCATGATTCTTTACAAGAAATGCCGGTTCAATGTACAAAAAAGTAAAATTTTAGTTTTCAATGACATTTAAATTTTAATTTTTTAATTTTACCGTTCTGAAAAACTTTTTGAAGCGTGATTTTAAAAGTCCATTCATTTTGTCGAAGACAATTATATATTCTTATGCTATGTGTCATCTAAAAAATTAGGCATGTAGAAAAAAGTTTTAAATATAGAGATTTGAATATACATGTCTCATCTCAAAATACTCAAAAAGTCATCTCATTATTTCAGAATCAATAATATCAGTACTCTAAGGGCAAAATACGGATATTTTAATGACAAGTTTGTAAAGTTTGAATAACTAATAATTTAGTTTGTTAAATAATTTGATGTACTAGTGTTTCTGTTTTAAATTTATATATTATTTAGATGATGAAATAACTTATACATTTTCATGTACTTAGGGATATATTCAGAAATATATTGATTGTATCAGACCTAGACAAATATTGAATGGTAAGACAAGTTTTGTTGATTCATGTACAACTCTTTATGACCCGAGAGCTGGTCGTATAAAAGTTTTATGTATCAAATACATTTGACATTTTTGGTGTGTATATAGTGTGTATAACGATCTAAAAGTCGATATCCCTGAATATATTTGGCTTCCTAATTGAAAGCAACATGTATTGTTACTTCCAGTGAGCGTATTCAACCGACAACCAACTTACACTTTCCTTTCTCTTGATATAAATTTGGTTCATGTAGCCTACGTATTATTATTTCCGATGGGCACTCGAAAGCGCCCCCTGGAACTTATATGCAAGCAAACAAAAATTTAAAAGTGTAGATATTTATGGTCTATAGATCTACACTTAATGTAGGGGGCTTTAATTAATTGTAGAGGGCTTTATTTTATAAAACTCCATATTAAAGGTTTTGAAGAAATAAAACATTTTATTTTTCTTTGATAAGCCATCTTTATACAAATAATGATGGACATGTTTCGTTTTATGTAGATTTTTTTTTTTTTTTAGTCTGAAGCATTAATGATTAATTTATATATAAATCGATAAAATACCAAAACTTTAATTTTCAAAAGAAATATGGAGGTAAAATATATCTTGTTAAAATTTTGAATAAATATAACAACTAAAAGTATTAGTTGTTAAGATACTCTATACCAAAATTTTGTTTGTGACAAATATTTTTAAGCGTTACAAACTTACAAAATTTAGTAGACTCTAAAACTTGTTAATGTATCTTATCCACAGCCGGCTCTCGGTATATGGCCACAAATACAAGTCACAAAAGTTTTACTATACAGAATAATGTACTTTTAAACAGGTTATTTATTTTTAGTATAACCGCGATAACCTTTTGTGTAGGTTTTTTTGTATTATCTGTATTTTATGACATCTAAAATATATATATTGATAGTAAAAGTAGAAAGAATATAATATTTATCGATTTTGTCCATTGATAATATTTATTATATGCTTAGGCACGATATGTTTAGAAAAGCAGTGAATGATATTAGCATATTATATATTTACCTCCATAAAAGGGTGGTATGGTTGAAAAGTGATTATATTTCTCTTGAAGTTTCATAAGTGATTTTCAGTCTGTGTTGTTATATTTAAATCAGCATTTTTTGGGATACAAAATTCATTTGTTTTAATTTATCCTCTTAAGGATTTCCTGTGGGGTTTATGTTTTAGAAAAAAAAAAAAAAAAAAAATTAAATAAAAGTAAATAAAAGTGGAGATATCTGAAGGGAAAACCCGATTATTTCTTGCAAATTGAGTTAGGTGGTTAAAAATTTGTATGTAGATTAAGTTTGTGTCAAGTAGGTTCTTTTTGCGGGTATGAACCTTCCAGCCCCTATTATCCGATTTTTAAGAACGAAATAACTTTAAGACATTTGCACAACTATACTGCATCTTGAAATTAAGCTACAAGGTTGAAAAATTGCATATATATAATAGGATATAATTTGTGTCAAGGCAGTGCCTTTTGGAAGTTAGTTAAATCTGGCTGGTATCTAGGGAATAACTTTCGATATATCAAAAAAAT
The DNA here is from genome assembly GCA_020423425.1 of Chrysopa pallens. Classification (NCBI taxonomy): domain Eukaryota; kingdom Metazoa; phylum Arthropoda; class Insecta; order Neuroptera; family Chrysopidae; genus Chrysopa; species Chrysopa pallens. The sequence goes on from CM035594.1 coordinate 59,875,484, forward strand.
TTTCTACCATTCCTTGTGTAGTTATCTGATGTTTTCAAAAACCTGAAAAGACAAAAATTTCAATAAGAAAATTGAATTAGAAGAAATCCTGTAATGAATGGTATTGATGATAGAACTCCGTTGTTCAAGAATTTTTCCTAGATTACTCAGGTATTTTTATCCCAACCCAATATATAGATTCTTATATTTAAATATAGTGAATACATTTTGTATGTATACATTATGCTTCAAATAACATTTCACTTCTATATAAAGAATAAAATGAAATTACAGAATGTAGTTTTTAGAGCGTAGAAGATATGTATTTGACAGAATCATTCTGCAATATCTACCAACAAATATATAGATACAAACATATATATATACTCTGTATATCCGTATATGACTACATTGTATAAAAGTAATAGTTGATCACAATCATCGATCACTATACAACCTAAATAAATATCACGTTTAGTGGGAAAAATATATACATATTACGTAAAATAATATATAACAAGCCGCTATGGATGTGAGTCTACACGCCAAAAAATACCTTATAAGAATGTAGAACAAAGAAAATACAATGCCCATAATGCTCACTAATAAAGCTGCTATATCTTGTGCAAGTATTCAACAAATGAGCTTTAATATGGATATGGGATAAAATACTATTTTCTACATTTCAATCTTATAAATGTCTAATAGAAGCTAATTCCATTTTTTGCGATTTACTGGTAAAATTTAGTATCCATAACAGTCGATTTCAACAAAAATTCAAAATTAGTGATTACCATATAGTTATCAACAAAATGGTATCAAAATCGATTGAATGGTTTAAGGTGATGTATCTTTATGTGAAAATATCAATTTGAAATTGTATATATTTACTTAATCCGGTCTATCACTGGAATGTCTAGGCCAATTGAGTTGTAATTTGAATTTAAAATAAAAATATAATAATAAATTTTTTGATTTATATGGCATAACATGGACATACCTTTTTGTAAACTCGAAGATGAATATCTTTTCGTCCTAAGAGACACCTGGATGTTATAACCATCAATATCTGATATATCATATCTGCGATATGCAGAGCGGCAGACTGAATTCACTCTACTTACCGCTGAAAGGATATACATCATGTGTCCGTTTTTCTTCAGACCATACAAAGAAAGTAAAAGTAAAGAAAGTAAAAATTCATTCAAAATCTATTCACTATAACGTTCTTCCGGCATTTTGCATTTATAAGAATTTGATGCTCTAGATTATTAACTTGATTACGAGTCATTTCGCATAATAATATTTTCCAATGAACGAGATAACTTTATATTTATGTTTAAGTATGATACAGTTTCGATTTCAAACAATAATAGACGATGGTATTAAAAATAAGAACTTTATTATGTTATAAAAACATTGATATACGTTTGACGTATTGAATAATTTCAAGTTATACTCGTTTTATAGTTATATATGTATTTTAGTCTCAAAAACCGAAAATATTTAACGAAAAAAATAGCCATAGCTCCATTAAATTATTTTTTTAAATAATGTTTTTGTTATATACATGAAAATTTGTGGAAAAGTGATTGCGATTTCATTTCTATGGGTTTAAAATTGAATCAAAATTTTAATCTGAAATAAAAATTTTATTGTGAAAGTATTTCAATCTATTTTAGCTCAGAAATATTATATTTTATGATATAAAAAAAGATTCACAAATTTCGTAATACTTTCGTTTGCAAATGAAAACCAAGTTGTATTAAATCCGAATGCTGTTGTTATGTAGCACTTTAAAGTTGTACATTTGTTTTGCGTGTGATTGTGTACTCATTCTTATATAATCCCAAAGTGGTCATTATGGGACATCACAAAATTTAATAAACAGGCATTTATTGTAAAATATTATATAGTAAGTAGACGGTATAATATCAGTATGATATACATTTTACTATTATAAATTATTAGTTCAAAAAATTAATTTAATACACAAAGTGAAGATTATGACTGAGAATACTAATTTCTCTAACAGCCAATACATGGTGGACATTAATGTTTCCAATGTTTATCATTTTTAACAATCTCGTGATTCACAAACTACACCAAAATTTTGTTTGTGACTTCATAAGTCGTGTAGTTAATGATGGGCTAAGAAAACAAAGATCAAGGGCGCGAAACAAAAAGAGGTGCGATATATTGAATGGGCACTCCTAAAAAAATTGTACAAATTGAGAATCATTTTCGACAAAACTTTGATCAAGGGGAATTGAATACCAAATATATCATCCCTTTAACGATTGGTTGCATGTTTTTTAGTTATTGCTTGAAATTGTACTATGAGAAAGCTTCAAGCTATATCTCGGAAACTAAAAAATTTCGAGTTAACTTTAAAACGACAAAACGATTATCTTATAACTTATTCAAAATACATGAAAACTAATTGATTTGTGCGAGAAGAAAAAGTTATTGTACGGCAAGGTAATTTTTCTAAAAAATTTGAGAATGCTTGGAGAGTACTAATCTTTATTATGTCAAGTCTTGATGAATTGATAAAAAAATACCACTACCTTATTGTAAATTATAGGCTTAAGATGTATTTTCGGCTGTTGCAAATAATCAACATATAAACATTAAATCAATGTATATTATTCATTATGATTTGTGTATAGAATATAAAATACATTCGATACTATATTATCACAGTAATGGCGGTGAGTCCGATGACTTTGAATGCTCTGGAAGTCATCAAATGCTATGTTTGATTTTATTTTTTTTATTTATTAAGTCATATGATTGTGATGGTAATAAAATCGTATGTGATTGTAGTATATAAACACAATTTTGTGCATTGAATATAAAATGTCGTATATTTTTATGGTTAAATATTGGTCAATAACATCAAACATTTCTTTAAAATAGTTTCGATATACACAGAGAATTCGAAAATCTGGTTATTTTTTCCTCTCTCAAAAAAACTGGAATTTTTTTGTGCTGACTTTTGAAAAAGTAATATAGATTATTATTTTTCAAAGTAATTGGAATATACAAAATATAATTTTTTGTATTTTATTTTTACTAAGATTATTTGAGACTATCTAAAATTCAAACTCAAAATTAAAAGGATTAGTAATGTAATAGTTGCGAAAAATAATTTCGAAATATTATTTTGCGAAAAATAATACGTTCTATTGAATATTTCTTCGACCAGAACCATTATCTTGTAACCACTATATTGATTCTACAACATAAATCACCAAGATTTGTTTAAAGCATCATTAATGTTAAGATTCAAAGTCCTTTAAAAATCTTCAAGCACTCTTCGTAATTCACGACCTTTAGGTAAGTTTAGTTATAGAAATAAGGTCCCTTATTCCAGAAAAATGGCAGAAAATATGGACGCGGACATACTGGAAAATTAGCATGGAACAAACCACAGTGTTAAAAAACTTATTGCTATTATGGTAAAAATTAAACAAATACCAGTAAAAAGTATGATAGAATTCAAAGGTTTCTAACAATTTAACTTTGTGTCAAAGATTCGTAATACATGCAAGCTGTTACTTAATTATCAAAAGTCATTAATAGCAAATCGAAAAAATAATATACAGTGTAAATCTATCAATGTAAAAATCTCAGTGGTCGCTAATAACTAAGTTATTGAAAATCGATCTTAAATAAAATAAAAATAAAAAACCAGCCAAATACGAGTCGGACTCGCGCACGGAAGGTTCCGTTTCATTATCTATAGCCCCCTCTTGTTAAATATTTTAAATTATTTATTGTTATAGCGATAAAAGAAATTCGTCTATCACGGTTCAGGAGATATAATAAGTAAAATTTACCTTTTATTGAACAAACTGTTTAAAAAATTGTAAAATAATGCGTTTAGACCTTGTGGAAAATGATGATTGTTTATGACGATTTTTGACTCATTCAAAAATACATACATATTTTATAGTATAACATTTAAATTATAAAATTCGAACGTTTGTTCTAAAATAATCAGTCTATAAAACCGATAAGACGCTAGAGGTCAACAATCTAGTTTACGGTTTAGACTGGCATTTTAAGGTAATAAAAATCATGATACAATTGGTCGAATGATCCTAATATAACTAACATATAGTTTTCACTTTTCGGCATTGATAGTTTAGCTTTTTTTTTTATATCCAGTGGATTGTATTTTGTATATATATGTGTTGTAATAATAAACAATCTAATGTGAAGTTAACCGCAGTCACTTGTGATTTATAAATCCACAAAAGTTAATATACAATATTCACGCTATTACTATTACTACTAGTAGTAACAGTACTAAGAATTTGTACAACCCACTAAACTCTGTAGAAAGTTTTGTGTATTCAGAACTTGAAGAGTTAATATTGAAGAGGGTAGGTAATACACCAAACGGCAGTTACATACCAGATAGTTAAAGAATGTATACTACTAGTTGTAACATATAATATATCTTAAATATCTGAAGTAGTAGTTTTCTTCATTATTATTATATGGGTATGTATAGCAACAGAATTTATTTAAGTACTACTTACTAAGAACGGTACGTTTTATGGAGAATTACCAATATGAGATTAATAATATATGTAAATGAGCATGGAAATTGTGAATTTATTAAAAAACAACTTCAAATTGAGTTTTATTTCTTCGTTTTGAAAGTTGATATACGTAATTCGTCTTTATACCAATGTCATAGATATGAATTTAAAGGAAATTAAAAATTAATTGAAATTATGATTTTCATATCAAAAACTAGAATAAAAAAAAAGCGTTTCTTACATCTTCCAGTAAGGTGAGAACAGTTTTTGTTAAAGAAAGTGAAAGTAGTTTTCAGTTATCTGTGAAATGTAAAAATTTACTACGAATTCAAATAATGAAATTTTACAATTAACATGTTGGCAATTCCATTAGCCTATGACCACCTACGACAACCTGAAAGATCATACTTATGATATTGTTCTAGTGACTAAAATATAACCGTAATTGATCCAAAAATAAGCCGAATGGGATGGAATTGAGTTCAAGAAATCATTAACTACTTATTAAAAATAAACATATTTACATTTTGTGTCTCAAAGTTGCTACCATTTTTGCATTGCTGTAAGTCCATATAGGTTATTCAGATTTAAACGTACTGTATAATGCTTTAAGTGGATGAAAGAATGTTTGTAACATTTAACCAAAGTAATATTTAATAGATAACTTAACGAAAAAATAGAAAAAATGTATTACAAACCATTTGTAGATTCAATAGAATTTATGCATTTTTTTCACATATCAGGATTTTACTTTCACTTATTTAAGATTTAAGTATAGCTCAATTCTTTTACTACTTTTACAACACATATATATCCTAAGAGCTAATATTTCAACAGAGCTAAAAAAATCTAAGAACGGACAATATTCCAGAGGTGAAACGATCTTGATACTAATGAAAATAAAAAATGACTTCAAAATCAGAAGAATGAAGGAAAATGGACAGCATACTGAAACGCAGTTAGTGTAACATTGTTACCACAAAATGACAAAATCTTTAAAAAAAACTGTAGTATATTTTCTCCTAAAAATGTTACTATTTTACCTTTTATATAGCTAATTAAAATACAAGAAAAGTTTCAATAATTGAATATAACAATCAAACAATAATCAGGAGCGTGGACAGGAATAAAAGGTTTCATTTTAAAGCCAAATTTGGATAAATTGTTTGTAAATCATACGCTAATTTGAATTTATTCATTAAACAGGATTTTCAACAATTGATTGCTGCAGTTGCATTTTGAGCGTATTTAACAGTTATAAAGTTGGGAACTGCAACACAATGTATACTAGATAACATAAAACTGAGATTACTAAAGCTTTCAAATCCATATCATATTACAAAATAAACGATTTTTGGGGTTTGTTAATTTGCATAATTAATAAAATCCATAAAATAAATAAAAATTTAATTTAATTTACATCTTACTTCTCAAGTTATATAACGTAAACGCACCTGAACAAAATATTAGTTTTCTTCGCCCTTTTGTATTACATTATACACAATGCCAATACATCCAAAGAAAAACAAAAAAAAAAAAAAACATAAAAAGTTAAACATACAAGTTAAAAAAATTTATTATATTTGTTTCAAAAGTTTTATTACTAAAATCAAATAATAAAATATAATAATTTTGTTTTTTTCGCATACTATACGCGATTTGATTCTTAAAAATGAAAGATTTAAAAAAAAAAGTACCCATAGGTATATGTATATCTTTTAAATCAAAGGCACTTAAAAGTGTGCAATAAATTATAAAAAATTGTTGAAACGAAACAAATTATATGTATATATATACAGTCAATAATGTCTTTATTATGAACTTTTCACATCCACATATAAGTGGAAAACACGAAGTCGTCATATACTAACTTAACTTACTTGATTTAAATCTTCTGATTTGTTAGGTGGAACAAAGGGACAATTGTTGACTTTAGGGCCATATCTCGCCCACTATTTTATTTCAAATAAGGTAAGAAATATTAAAGCAACTTAATTTTGATAATTACACAAGTTTCCTAGATAAATTTTTTCCATTATATAAATTCGTATTTTGTCCTCCAAGTATTAAACGGCGGTATGAATTAGCTAATCGTATTTATTACTAAAGTAGTAGTTACTCGTTGTTTATACAGGTCACGGTCTGCATGTAGGAAATTGGATCAAAAATCGTTATTTATTTTGGAAATTCGTAATTTTATTTTTGCTGACACTTAATTTTTAAACATTTTGAAACATATTTATAATTGTACGCTTTCACGATATAAAATTGAATTGAAACGCAAATAATTTTATCTTATGATTCATAGATTTTTATTTATCTTCCGTATTGTATATGGAAGAAATGTGAATATCTCGATATTTTCTTAATGTTATAAACATGACATTTTTTTATTAGATTAACATAAACTTAATGGCTTACTTTATTTAATGAAATCAAATCATATAATCTCTTTTATGGGATCATTTACTACTTATTTCATTTCTGCAAATGATACCATTAGTATTGTGTGTTAACATTGCTTCTAGTTTTTGCTTTTCATTTTTAATACAACTCACGGTTTTCAAGAAAATAAGTTTTCTTCCAATCTTATGGGATTTAAGTACGCATACTAAGAAGTATTCTCTAGACGAATAAACTTTTTTCATCATTAGTTTTTGAAACATTATTAGTTAAGATTGCATATCTTTAATTGAAGGTATAACAAATATGTATCTCGTAAATTATAAAAATGAAAAAAGTAAGCTATTTTTGATTATTTTCAATCTCTTTTTGGTGACCGGAAAAGTAAAAGATAACGAAACTGAAAATAAATCTTGATGATCGACAAAAGTGAAATTAATCTTGGATTTCTCAAACCAAGGAATCTAAGACTCAAACTATTACAATTGTAGTTATCAAATCAGGCCTTGTGTTTCATAGAAAACCTAAAATCAACAATGCAATGAAAATGTGTGAATGTGCAAAAGAAATACATATGTGTGCAAGCGATTCGCGTAAAAATTTAAAATATTAACAATTTGGGGACGGCATGGACTTACGAACATTATTTTTCTACACTTCTAGTAAATAGGCGCATGAGTATTCTAATACAAATGGGTGTGCAAATATTATATAAACTATTCGTGGGGGTAAAGTTGGTCCCCCAAAAATCGTTGTGGGGGGCTAACTTCTTAATAAGGTACATTTGTGTTTCATTTTATAATAATTAGTTTTGAAGGGAATTAACATGCCCCTTCAAAGCGGGGATTAATGTAAATTTATTTTTTTTTTTACTTCTTACCAGATTTTTTATTGGTTATCATTTATCAACCAGGATGTTTCACATCTGCCAGTCGTTTCGAGATGGCTAATTTTTTTTATGACAGTTACAGAATAATTATTAAGCGTAGTTTATGAATGAACTGAAAAACAATTTATTTATTATATAGGTATTGATAACATTTTTGCATTAGAGGTAACTTATAATTACAGGTATACGCATTATAATAAATATAATTATACCGTTTGATAAATTCACATGTAAAGTGTTAATACGCACCCACATTGTAAATTATTACAAGTGTAAACAAGGGTTTGATGATTATAACATGTAAAACTACCTACACCTTATATAAAGGATTTACATATAATACTAAGAGTTTCTATATTTATTTATAACTATACTAAAATATAATAAATAATAATAAACAGTTAATAATAGAATTAATAATTACTACAAGAATAAATACTTTAATCTTAAATATTTTAAATATATTTATTTATCATATTTATTTATGGTGTAATTAAATCAGTTAACTACACGCAAATCGATTCATAAAGGCTGTTGTTCATTTAAAATTTTTGATACAAAAAGAACACGAAAGAATGTTAGTTGTAGATTAGTCTATGAGTTATGGTTGAACTTAATATTTTCTAGATGGAAAAAATATTTTTACTTTTCTTACAAGGGAAGTTATTAGATTTGTCCCGAAATAAAAATAAGGAATGAATTTTCATATTTCGAGGACACCAAATACGTTTCAAATTTTTGTAATATGAATGCTCACGGAAATCGAAATTTTCGTAGGCAGGATTTCAAACAGAATTACAAGATTAGTTGTGGACAATTGCAACATATTTGGTAAAACCGTTACATACATATAGCTATATTTAAGTAAATATTTCAAACATCGACTGGAAGCCCTGTTTTATTATTTGGTTAATTAGCAGCATTTTATTAATTTATTATCCCTCAATCCCTTTAAAAATATACAAATTGACGCGTGCTCTTACACGTAACGCAATAATATACCTCTGTGAAAATTAAAGCGAATATTATACGATAAATTTAAATTTTTTTCTTTTATACTCACATATTATTTAAAAAGAATCGATAAAAAATATCAAACTTATTAATTATTCAATTGAGAGCACTTGACATTTTATCAGTTATTCCATGTACTCAAAAAAAAAAACTAATGGTTTTCGATAAGAATATTCTTTTTTGTTTTCTTTATAACAGATATAACTTGTTTCTTGTTGAAACATTTCTTTAATTCACATTAACTTCAAGTTGTTTGTAAATACAGATTCTTAATTAGTCATTATCTATTATTTTTGTTAAAATTTCAAACTGACTATATATACTCGTAATTGTTTTATGAAGTTTCAATGATTTACATTTTGCCATACAAACTTTAAACTATATTTAATATAGCCTTATATAAAATTGGTATGAGGCATAACATGGCGAATACTTATAATGGTAAAGACTTAAGTGTAACCCAGTTTGTAGAAGTAATTGGATATTAATTACTGTAACCTATAAAAATAGATAAACAGGGGTGAATTATGTTACATTGTGTTGTTACATTACTACACTAATCTTAGGTTTCAATATCGAAAGAACTAAACACTGTTGAATCTAACATATTTACAACAACTGATATGTAAGTTTGCTCTGTATGGCTTACGCTCAATAATTTTGTTCGAAAAATTCGAATGTGTGTGATAAAATTTGTAAAATATAAAAAACAATTCAGGCATATATGTTTTTTTATTTTTACGAGTAGGATATGAAAATTATTTTATAATATAGAGGTATCCAATCGACGGATGTTTCCAAAATATTGATTTTTATTATAAGTAAAGTTATTTTAAAGAAAAATTTTAGAAAAAGTTAATACAAAATTCTAGAAAAAACCTTGTTAAATATCGTAAAAATATATTAGGCTTGATTTTTATTATAAAAAAAAATTGTCTTTTTTAAAACCATAGAAAAAAATAAACAAACCGATTTATCTCTTTTTGTTACATGTCTTAAATCAATGTTTCAGTAACTTCTGAAACCAGCTCAGTAAACAAGTGAACTTTGATTACTTAGAGGTTGACGATTGGTTAATCACATTGTCGGTTCTTGAATACGAAGTAGTCGGTCCCACCAACAACATTATAAAAATATAATTGCCACCTGGTATTAGAAGGCATCTTTACCTTCAAGTGATGGAGTAATCAAAAACAGGGTCAGAGGACCAAACAGTTTAGATAAAACGAATACGGTGGCTGGTTACCCTTTTAATATACTCGTATATGGTCTTATAAATAGCTGATTTTCTTAATTTAGCAATAGTTTTCTTTTTGTTTCGTTCCCATCATTAAACACTATACGTTTCCATTTTTTTTACAGATTTTAAAATGACTGGATTATAATTAACACAAAAATAACTAAGTTACTCAACTAATAAAAACCTATTAAAAGAAATGTCAATCTAAATGTTTACGCATGAATTTCTTCATTAATAGTATGATGCACTGTACCCACTTGATATATTTTTAATTATCATGGGGTGATAAAATATTACTCATGAATATAATTTACACCCACTTTTAAAATAACAGATAATCATTATAGTACCTATAAGATTTTATTGTACATAGGTTTCCGACAAAATTTTGTTTTTCTCAATATCCTTTGAAAACATTAAAGAATGAATAACACGATTTCCAAATGGAATTAATAAAAAAAATATCTCACAGTTCATTTAAGAGGATGAGAGATAAGCTTTGTATTTCAATAAAATCCGAAGTAGCTAAACAGATTACGATATATAAGCAGGTTATAAAGCTCAATAAAATACTTGATTACTCATAATAATTGTTATAAATAATTTTCAAAAATTCAATCAAAAAAGTCATATAAATATCTATTTAATTTGAAAAGTATCCCATAAATCAAAAAATATTATAAAGACTATTAAAATAAAATGTACAAAATAAAAGCTACTTTCTTTTCCTACGTTAAATTCCACTCATGATTACAATAATTTTTTTTAATTATACTTAGATTTCAATAGAATATATTATTATTTATTATTCATATGTTGTACTTGCGTGTCCCGATTTTCTATTTGCTAGCAACAATATAATGAATTAATTATAATATTCTATAAAATTGACAGTGTGACTCAAAATAAAATTAAAGATATTTGTAAAACTATTGTTGAATATTTAAAGTATTCAATCTTTAAAATTGATATGAATTTCAAATGAACAAAACGAATTTTTAATATCATTTGTTCGATATAAAGTGTATGCTACTATAATCACACGGTTAACTATTTTTATTTATCTTTATATTCAAATAAATTCAAATATATTTTCTTTCAAATTATTTATTAAAAAATATTTAATGTAATATTTCTAACCAGTTTTAGGTTAATTAGGTTGTAAAGTATATATATTATCAGGTTAAAAATTAATTCTCAAACAACTGGTTATACATAAGTGCATAGGACATCGATCGGACAAAAATCAATGTATAATCAATGTACTTATAGTCAAATATTTTTAGTAGAATTTTGTATAATAAACAGGAATTTGAGTGAGGTTTTAAATCTTTATCAGACGAATATTGATGCCATGAAGTAAACTCATAAATAAAAACAATCTCCATCAATAAAAGTGAGTTTAATTTCGAAATAAGCGAATATGATGAATTGGGTCCCTTGATTCCATGATCAATGTTTAAATAAAATAAATAAGTTTAAATATTAAAACTATTTCTTAAAAATACAATTTTTGTTTGGAAAACTTTTTCACCAAATATCTTGTTTTTCTTTTAGTCACCAAAATTAAAGCTCAAATTTAAATAATTGATACTTATAAATAATACATATAATTATCTAACAAATTTTTCAAATGGACTGTGTATTTGGTAAATGTTAATAATTATAAATAGCTGGAAATTGATACACTGTCATATATGTCATGTATGCAAACAATTATTGATATTTATTATCTTCACTTCTTAATTTAATAATTTATATAAGTAAAAATCAGAACTATGTACATTCAGTATAAATATAAGAATACATTTCCAAATGGTATGATGGTTGTTAATTAACAATGACAATGTGTATAGGAATACAATTTTGTGGTTTAAATATACAATGAAAATGTACTCGAGAAACACCTACACATCGAAACATTGTAAAGATGATTTCGAACAAACGTATGTTACGTGCGCGATGTGTGGTATTGAAATAATATGTTAGAGACGGTTGGAGAATAAGAAATAATATATTTTACAATTGTTTTTCATGTTTTAGTACGAATGAGTTGAAAAAAATCAGATTCAATGAATAAACCACAAGAATGAAGTTTTAAAAGTGTCTAGATAAAAAGGATACTTATTTCCATATGCTGGTTTAAATTTAAACTGTGAAAATATCCCTCGAATGTTATTTTGTTTTCATTGACTACAAAGTGATTAATTTAAAAAAAGTTACACGTATCTTAAGATTGGATGTTGAGTGTTTGAATCAGTTGTTTGTCCAACTGCCCCAATTTATGGTAGCCTGAAAAGAATTTTAGGACATATCTCAAAACTCAGTCGTTAAGTCGACAAGTTCAGTATCAAATCAAGTTTTGAATAAATTAGAAACAAATTTTTTTTCCAATTTTTCAAATAGATAAAAACGAGACAATTTTGATAAAATTCAGTTTATAATTTAACAAAAATAATTTGACAATTGATACGTTAGCCATTTTTAAAGGTCCTTAAAAAGAAATATACTACGGTTTGTCATGTTTATGTTTCTATGATCTTTATTACAAATTAATAAAACATTGCCTGGCGTAATTTGATGTTGTAAATAAAAATGGCTGTTGCGTTTTTGTGGTGCTCTTAAAAATCGAATTTTTAAAAGTTTTGATGCTTATTTCCGACTTTGTTTAAAAAAAAAAAAAAACTCAATATTTAAACTTTTTGACATGGTAAATTATCCTGGTAAATGGTCTATTGGATGTTATGGATTAAATTATTTGATTAAATAGTTCGATATTAGATTGAAGCAGTGATTTTATATTTAAAAGTTTTGGGTCAACTTGTTACAGATTTGTACATAACAATGTAAAAAAGTTCACGCATAATGTATAATTTTTACTTTTCAGTAATTATGTTTATACAAACCAACACAAAGTATGATATCAGTTGCTAATAAATAATGTGCTTACACTTTAAATATGGAAAGAGGAAGTAAAAGTTCTCATAAATTGTACGGTAATGTTATCGTTATCGCATAAATAGATAACAATTCACTTAATTATTCATTTTCTATAAAATATTTTCATAAATATTGCTAAAAAAGAGCAATAATTATTTTTAACAGTATCGCAGAGTCAAAGAAGGACTGATATAGTGTTTACTTACGTATTATATTAACTAAAAACATTCTAAAACTGAGTATTATTATATAGTAGCTTCAAAAATCTAAACATTAATCAGCAGTTACTTAAACTTAAAGTAGTAAAAATCCATGTGTTTTATATTTGAGGTATTTTTACGATTGTACAAAAAACCCTAAATACCCGTCGAAAAGTTCAATTTTTTTTTGTCGCTGTTTATGAGTTTTCTAGAATAATTTAGATCTAAAAACTTCAAAAATAACATTCATTTTATGATCGGTCGGCTAGCTTTTGAGATAGTGCATGAAATGTATCCGCTTAATCGACTTCTGGATCGGATTTTTAGTGATATATCAAAAACTGCTCATTCAATCCTTAAATAGATGTTATAATTGAAATCTACGGGTCAAAATACACGTATAAAAATAGCTTTTTTGAAATCGGATACAAAAATTTTTTTTCGAATTTTTGCAATTTTTTTAAGGGGAACCCCTTTGAAAAAATTGAAAAATCGAAAATTTTTTTTTGCTTTCGATTTGAATGAAATATGTGTTCAAGAGTAGTTTTGACCCGTAGATTTCAAAAATAACATCCATTTAACGATTGGATGGGTAGTTTTTGAGATATCACTAGAAATCCGATCCAGAGGCCGATTTATGTGATGTATTTCAAGTAATATCTCGAAAATTAGTCGGTCTATTGTAAAATAAATATTATTTTTGAATTTTTGGGAACTCAATTATCCTAGAAAATCAATAAATAGCGAACAAAAAATTTTGAACTTTTTTTTTTGGTTTTCTAATTTATTTGAAAAATTCTCGGAATCTTTCTGAATCGGAATCAAACGAAATCAAAAAAGACTAATATGGAAAGTTTATTCTTGTGGGTGTGCAAGATTCTTCATTTTGGTTCACGACTCCTTTCTTAAACCGAGATAAATAAAACGTCCAGATTTTGTTTGAAGTGTCATTTTTTCATAAAATTCTTTATGTAAAAAGCTACCTTATGAAATGATGAAACATAAATATATATTAAATATTTTATTAATTGACATATTGTTTTAAGTTTTGTATTTTAACAATGATAATAAATTTAAACCTTCAATTGGTTTTTCCTAAAATAATTCGCTGAAATGAGCAAAAGATATTTTTGAAAAACCTGTATAGAAATACACATTGGTTGTAGAATTAAATATACTACATATATATACATAACAAATAATAATTTAACCACAAGGGATTTACTTATGAAAGATAATAATATTCATTCAATGTTTGTTTCGGAAAACTTTCGAAAATTATATATGTACAAAATATTTTAGTACAAAATAATATATAAAATACCTCTTCTATAACAACATCGCTGTCTCTCTCTCACCATAGTTATACAAATATAACATATATATATTCGCACTATGTATGTATATTCACATACACATCCTATGGGAATAATTTCATGCACAGTTTCATTGTCTTGCTTAAAGAATAAAATATGGTTAAAATGTGAATTATGACGCAATGAAAACATGAGTAAGGTAGATGTTATGAGTGTCTCAGAAATTAAAATTTTAAAAGTAATAGTCTATCACAAAATTAAGTGTGTCGGGTAAAAGTTTTCGTGGTTAATACTCGTAACTAAATGAATCAAACATTTCATGCAGGCATCTATTTCATGAAGTAGTAATATAAAATATTATTTATTGTCTAAATTGTTTAAATCAACTGTATACGTTTTACTAGCAACATTTGAACTTTTCTTCAATGTAAATAAAATATCATAAATTTATCATTATTGAGCTTACTACAAAATGATACTGTTTTGAGACATGAACCGGACTTTTTCCTCAAAATTTGTCTTTTCGTTTTTTGAGGATAATATTAGATTGAATTATGGATCCCCAACGCAGGAATATCTACATATCTAATAAATTACGTATTTAATCTTCAAATATATCCGATTTTTGTATGTTTTTTAGTCAAAATTTTTGAAGCATTGTCAACCATTCCATACAAAAACATTTTCTCTTTCGAAATGTCTCGAAAAACATTTTGAAGTTGATCAAAGTCAATTTATAACTTAATTTTGAATAAATTATAAAAATAGAATTTATTTGACGTAGTTTTTGAGACATTGCTTAAAATCGGCTTATGAAATTGATATTACGGGCGCAATGGTGCAGAAACTAGTCATCCAATCCTAATCCTTTTTTATTTTTAATTAATATAGAAGACCAAAAATAGTACTAATTGATGATTTTAAAAATTGCTCATTCACTACAAAATCTCGATTAAAAAAAGCATTAAAATTTGCATTTACATTTTTTAAAAGCATTTCAAATCATTTTTAGTGAGTTATTAAAAAAAATTTCTGTTTTCAATATTGCCGTTTTTTACTGTAATCACATCATGTATAAAGCTGTGAACAGAAATATTAGTAACACTCCTTCTTGCTGCTTCAAGAATTTGATCTCGTAAAATATGTAAACAATTATTCTGGGTTATTCTGTATATACTTATATACCACTCGGCTCGAGTCGACTATATGTAGACATCAACAACAAAAACGTTTACCATTGTATGGCATAGTCATCGGTCGTTAGTTAACTATGGCTAGAAACTTGAAAATTCATAAGTTGAAAAGAAAAGGTACGTCTACCATTGTAACATTTATATATAACATACAATGATATACATAGATAATTCGCAAAAGGTTTTTAAAAAGAAGCTTGTTGTATGTGCTAAATATATTTATTTATAACTGGCATGTTTACATGGAAAAAGTATGTTAAGTGTACCGTTTGTGTACTATCCGTTTATTGTATATACTCCATGACAAGTTGAAAGGATAATGTAGAATGATGTAGTGTTATATTTAAAAAAAATTTGGCTTTATAATGGTCGTTTCAAAGTGTAAGAGAGTTTTTGGTTTATTATTTATGTCATAATATTTTCAAAGCTTTGGTATACAATTGGGCATAACCATTCCAACCAGATGTAGAAAATGATTTCTTAACTATATATAGCGTAGTCATTCGAATACCCATTATGGAATATGTCAATTATAATTCTACATCTTTAAGGTAATATTTTATAACCATCTTAAAAAAATTTTAATTAAAAATGGACATTTTTCAGGTATTTGCTGTAGATATGAGACAAAGTAAGGCAATAGAAAATTGTTAGGAGTTAAATTAAAAGCAAGGCATATATGAATGCACCTCATGTCGTTTTTCATTTTATAAATAAAAAAATGCCTAGTAATGAACAAACTTACATCCTACACAAGGCAATACTATTCGGCTCTCAATTTCTCACAAAATAGAATTAATTTCAATAAAAGTAAATGCAATATCGTACCACCAGCCGATTTCTATGTATGTTTATATAACTTTGTATTAAAAAAATTACATATATACATTTATTTCTAGCCTCTATTTAAGTGCAGAATCAGGTTGTCATTTAACAATGTCACTTGAATGTAATAACTGTATTATGATGATGGGTACGAAGGAATGGATAATATAATAGAAGGGAAAAAATAAACTAATCGTTCAATTAAGATCTTTATAACCATAAAGTAATGTAATGAATAGACAGCTGTGTCATTTTAAAATAAACCCATGTACAGAATGGTATCTCTGATTCTCAATTTATTTCCATCTTTCAAACAATAGTTGTTTTTTTCCTTAAATTTTTCCTCTATCGTTAATGGTTTAAAAGTTGGGTCAGAGATCCATTGGATCGAATGGACCGACTATGTTCATTGCCGAACTTAAACTTACTTTTTATATGTCACCGAAATTTCAACTCGCTTACGCTTTTTGCTGTTTAGTTATCATAATGACGGGAAGAATAGAATGACGGTTGGACGAAATGAAATATGTATACGGAATGAAATATGTATATAAAAAATATTCGTGAACACAAAATACACCACGGTTCTTATACATACGTACCCTGTAATATACACTGTATAATGTTTCTATCTTATTGAATGAAATCTAGAAAATGCATTGTTCACTTCGTATCTAATTTACTCATTAATTCATTCAGTGAATACGTTCATAATTTAAAGTAAACGTTTTCATAATTCAAGAGTTTTGGGTAATTCGAATTTAAGTTCGCGGTTCATTATTGGTAGCGTCTTTTATTTATTATTTTTATTAAATTAAAAATAAAAGGATCGCATTAGTTTATCCGAATCTTCTCATCAAAAATATTTCATTTAATCCACGTAAGTAATATCATAACATCGTACAAATCAATAGATTTGTTCGAATGAGTTCATTTAACATGTCCGTGCAAGTTACCAAAAAATTATTGATTGTACCTTGTGGAGTACAAAAATCTATTGAAATTTTCAAAAAATTGAGAATTTTTATAATTTTCTATGATATTAAAGTAAATTTAGATTATATTTTCAAAGATTTTCGTTTAATTTTACAAGCCGATCAAAATTTGATAAACATCTCAAATAATGTAAGCAAAACTGAAAGAATATAATCTTAAAATATTATTATTCGTTTGTCTTATATTGGAATAAAAACTCTTCAGTATACGTAGTCTAGGCAGAATTATGAATTTCATAGAATTAAAAAAAAAAAATGTATATTATACTTTGGTTGTTCATGTATATACATCCTGTATAATAATTTTTATTTTATTGAATATTTCATAATATTTATGATGATCCTTTGAGTCTTCTTATTTAAAATACCCACCTGTGATTTGACAAAAACTTATATTTCTTTCAATTTCAATCTTCTTTTCAAACACATTTTTTAATAAAAATAAATACGAGAAAAGTAAATGAACGACGAATAAATGCATATAATTTTGAATCCAAATAAACGGTTAGTTTTAGTTCACAAACTTATTATTCCTTGACTAAATGTCTAGACAGTATCGATATCGCATATTTAAAATTCTGAATTTTTAATTATTTTTCCAACAAATAAATTATAATTCAGAAAATTAGTTGTTCGAGTTTTATTTTAATGTAAAACTAAAATATAAAAACCGAATGTATCTATTATCAGAAACGAATTTAAATATTGAGTTTTGGATGGCTGATTTCAAATCAATTGTAAGAAAATACATCAAATTTTTCGTAATTAAAAGTGTGTTCAATTAAATGGATGTATTTTTGGAAGGTTTACTCCATTTGGTGATGATTCCATTTCAAAATTTGTAATTTTTGCCTTGATTTAAAAAACAAAGCTTTAAATGAAAAAAGTCGCATCGGCTGAACATCTATAGAAGTGGCTTTAATTATAGATGATATTTTTTAAAAAAATACTCAATTTTGGGATGAATTTTCATTTCAAAAATTAAATTTTCTGTTTGTTCTACCAAAGTTTAACTAAAACCTAATTAAATGATAAAAACCATATCATTTTAACCTTAATTTTATTCACCACTTGTATCTACCAAAACTTACTCAACTCTGTCATCCCAGGTAAACCCTTGTCTGTAAAAATTATATAAATTCAGTTTTGAACTGGCGTAGGCCATTTATGAATTACAGTTCGTAATAAATTTCCAGAGAGTATCATGAAAAAGCACATAACAAATAGGACTAGGCTTAAATATGTAGATGAAAGTGGGCAACTACTATAGATAATTACACCATAGACAACTACACTTTTCAGGCGAGAACAAGTATTATAAGGAAGAAAACTTCAATGTTTCCCAAAACTCTTTACACTGACCTATTGATTTCAAACATAATGAAACAAGCCTGTATATGATGATAGAGAAAGCACTTCCGAGTATATTGTCTTAAATTACGAAACACAAATATTTAATGATAATCAGCGCTGATCGAACAGCTAAACAAGTAAACTGCGTCCAATAGTCAGTAGCCGGAGCCCGAATCTGTGTATTTAAAACGTTTATTATTTGAAACATATTATTTAAAAGGTTTATTATTTGAAAGCATTTATCTAACGATTAATCATATAAAAATCAATATTAAGTTGCAATAGTTTTCTAAATATATTATCCAAAAACTATAGAAAGCCGTTTTTCCAATTAAAACTAATTCTTCAAACTTCTTCTGCACTTTATATGAGGATAAATAAAATATGTCGCTGAAGATGACATTTAAATCAATGATTTCAGTTGAATAGTCAAAGAGAAACTATTTGATCGAATTCTCTCTTCTTCAATTCATGTATTGCATTTTCAGTTCATATTCTAACATCACACATACAATAATGTAAGCATGCATCTTTACAATAGACTGTTAAGACTGTTTCAGACTTTCTATCCGTATATAGAAAGCAATCTCTTATTTTGTAGTACACTTGTTATGCATGTATTATTTTTAATATCGACATATCGTCTATCCAATTGTGTTGTTCGTTGTTCATACTGATTTTATTCTTATGTGGAAGCAATTGATTGAATGTTACATAATACGTGATGCAATCAAATATTTTATTAAATTTCTTTATTTCATAAAAAAAAATAAAATAATTGAGTACTCTTCCAACAAATGGAATTATATCCGGCAGTCTGGTTATGTCAATTAATATCTATACAGTTTAAATATTATTTATTCCCCGGGGGATACCTTTTTTTACACACTTTGAAATAAAAATTTGGGCCTTGCTCATGCAGAAATAACTTTTAAATCTTTAATTATAAGTAAGCATAATCAAAAATAAGATTATAAATACTATACAAAGTTAAGTATTTACACAATTTCCAAAAGAATTTCATTTTTTATTCGATCAGCGAACCGAGAGTTTACGTTGCAGATTTTGATTCATACACTTCTTATAAGAAATATTACTCTACAGATTCTTGAGTTTCCCTGTCTGTTTTAACTGCTTGAACCCTTTGAACATTTTTTCTACTTTTTCTCTTTAGTTTCATCAATTTTACTTTAAATGTGATTTGATCTTAATGATTATAATCATTTTTTTATCAAACACGAAACTGCTACCTGAGCAGGCATCTGTGGGGTCGCTGACCATATAAAAAAATTATATATTTTATAAAACAATTTATAAAGATTTTAGTAAAATCAGATTCAGTACCCCATTGATGGCGCATCCCTCGTATGACCACATTTAGGCATTGTTTTAACGATTCTATTTTTTGTTAATACACATTATATTCTTTCATATAGTACTGTGCCGTTTTACATATTATAAATAATTGAACTATTATATATAAATAAATTAAATAACCTTCAAACAATCAATCAAATTGTAAATAGAAATAATCACGTGAAACATTTGTGTACAAACAATTGACTAGTGAATCTGATTTTTCTATTTAAGACTTTCTTTATTTACTGCAGTAAATATATGCTATTTAGGTATAAATAGTGATAGCTCTTATATACCGTAAGATTGTCGCCAACTTAGTAATCTAAAAAGAGAGATAGTAACTGGTTACATTTATACTAATATATTTATTGTCAGATAGGCCTGAATGTTTATTCAATTATGCAGTCGAAAATTACAAATATCTTACGAAAAGCATATTCTAAATCATTGTGTGTTCTCCATCGAATACAATCGATGAATATGTTCGAAACATAAATATGCATTTATTTGATTTGTTTCAATTGAATCGCGTTGAATTATATGAAAGTGTAAGATTTGCAAATTTCTTAAGGAAGACAAATGATATAATAATTATTGGAGGTTTGATATTTATTTATGGACGATATTTGTATTATTTTTTCTCCTAGGTAATTTGTCCTTACATATAGTGAATAATGTTGTTAATTTCTAACAATAGCTACACGAGGTAGAGAGAGGTTTTCTAAACATGTAAACGATAGTAAAATTTATAAATATATCATATAAAATAATATTTTTCGTTAATAATTAGTAAGCAATTAGGATTTTGAATAATAATTTTGTGTGTTATAATTGGAAACATCTTGTAGAAGTTTTATAACAAAACATTTTTTATTTATTTTGTTACAGTAAAAAAGTTTTTTTCAAATTTGAAAAAATATAGATTCAGTACGAAGCACAATCTAAAAGTTCACGGAACAAAGTTTAATATTTTTACGTCACACGTTGCAAATTTCTTTCTTTCAAAAGTATAAAATCACGAAAGGCATTCACATATAATGTCATCAATGTTGTATATTAGCATATTTTGATGAAGTCATATTTAGATGCCCATCCAAATGTTGTACTTTCGAAACACTTTTGATATTATTTATATGAAAACCATGGAATTAGAAATTTTCAAGATATTTTTTGCATATGTAAATCTTATTTAGTAAATTTTAAACTGTTAAATTGAAATAAATAACAGTCATGAATGTTACTTGCGAAAATATTCAATTCTTGAGAATACATTAGTGAATCAAAGTTTTGGAAATGTTAGTTATAGAAAGAGTAAATATACAAAAAAAATAAGTTCATTTAGTAATTTTTATGCTTTTTACACACAATAATAAAAATATCCTTAAAATGTTCGGACATATGTCACCTTAAACATATCTATACAAAAATGTACTATAATTAATAGTGGAAAATTACAAGATAAATTTACGATTCTTTTCAAACTCACTGAGGTTTAAAAGAATCGTAAATCAAGAATCTGAAGTGAGTAGATATTATACATTCTCTATGTAAAAAAAAAAAAAATTATTTTCGATTTTCCACTTCAAATCTCAAACCCATAATCAATACAGTCCAAGAAAAACATTTTTATTCTATTAGTCCCAGTGCCAATGTACATATTTTCATATAAATTCACCTCTAAAAAATTTAGTTGTAAATCTTCGTAAATTATTGTGAGTAAACCGTTTTTCAAACAGTTTCAAAACTTGTTAATAGAATCTTGGAACTAAATTCAACGAGTTAACTTCTGATTGAACCTTTTACAATATTTCATCAAAAGTTCAGCTAGCTATCTTTTCTTGTTTGATGATTGACAGTCAAAACTCCATAAATTTTATTGATCTTTACAATACATTTAAACTTTAATTGGAATTTATTGTTAAAATAATCGTTAAATATCTCATTTATTTTATATTAATACGATGTATTATTTCATATTTTTGCTACGTAGAGAACATTACAAAAGAAAACATTACTTGGACTGGGTTACAAATTAGAGTGGAAAAGAACGATTTACCCAGCTATAAATATTGAGGTTGTCTATAGTTTCCCGCTAGAACTCCAGATTTATATCGGCAAAGTTATATACAAAATACAGCTGCAGTAGCGCTACTTCGCAATTCACCTTCTTTACCAAAAACTTTTCCTCTCCCTGCGTCATGAATTTCATTGTATTGTAATAATCAGACTTATTTAAATAAATTCAGATTAAAACAATGATGTAATTAACGTTTGTTACTAGACGAGGTTGTCTGAATCATGGAAGTAAGTCCTCATATAATTCTAACAATTTCATAAAAAAATTTCCAGAATTGCATTTCTAAATGAAATTTTGTCACAGACACCTATGCTATACGAATATAGCAAGCAGTAGAATATATAAAAAAACAAAAAGTTATTAATTAAATCACATAAATTATTTTCAATCTTTTAATCCACACAGTCTAGACCCTTTAGTACGCATGAGTTGTACACCCTTCATTTAATTTAAATTGTCACAACGATAATGCCTTGTGTATTAAACAATTATAAAATTAAATTTTAGTATATTTGTATAATATACATCGTTAGAGTTTATTTTAAATATCTTAAAATATATAAAATAAAATGGTGTTGGGTATTATTTAAGTATTATTAAAACACAAAATATTATTTTGAAAATTTTATTAATTTGATTATTATTGGATTACATAATTATGATTCTTACCACTTTTATTATGTTTACTATTACTTCACTGTCCTAAAATAATGAAATGATATGGGATCTTTGCTTCAATGTTACTTCCATATACTATGGTCATCAAAACTGAGTCTTCTTTAAAGGATTCTTCATTAAATTTTATTTTAGGAATTTTATTTCGAAATTTTCTGTAAAAAACTTAAAGCTATCTTATTACGAACATTTATGAATACGTTATACTTCAACTGAGATGAATAAACGATATTAAATACGCGTTTTCCTGTTCATTGATAATTCACCTCTAAAATACGGGGCAAAACACTCAGAAAATTGTTCGTACTTATTACACTCATAATTTACTTAAAACGAATTTCACAAACTCAGTCACTCCATATTTTTGTATAAAGTATTCATAGGAGTTTCTAGCAACACCTTCATGCTGCGTTTTGCCAGATATAGACCCAAAATAATCTTCAAGAAATTAACAGCATATTAAAAGTGTTCTCAAATTTATTAGAGAACGAATAAAGAGAAAGAAATTTGTATCTATAAGTAAAGTCAGTATCAGGTTTTTTTTATTTCTGGCTAAGCAACTTGCAACGTTTGTAAATTTTTAAAACTTCACTTAGACAATTGCATCAAATTATCAAACATCCTATTTTATGTGACGTTCGAGTTAACGTCTATTTGTAGGGTTTATATCTTGTTAAGTAAGCCGTTTATTAGAAATAATTGTTTCGAGCAATGTAAATACCCCCTGCTATCGGATGTGACATAGAACCAAATACTCCCATTTTATATCGTTAATACAAAGAGGGTTGGAATTGTAATAATTGTAAAATAAATGACTTTCAAAATTTAAAATGTGTTATTTAAATTACCAATTTTTTATTATTGTTTTTGACGGGTTGTAATGATAATTGTTATTTATAATTTGTTTTTGAAATGAGTATTGATAGTTTATCGTTTTTAATACGTTTCATGTTCCCATTGAAATGAAGAGGGTAGAAGATTTACAACGTTTATTTGAAGCGAAAAGTTTTTTTGCACTTTGAGAATTTTTTAAGATATAAAAAAACCATTGAACGTGCGACAATCAACAATAAGACAATCATAAGAAAATTAATTTTGTTATCTAATAAAATGTTCCCATAAAAATTGAGTAGGAATGTATTAAATAAAAAAATCTTTAACAACCAAATTTATCAAAAATGCAATGTATGAAAATAAAATTTTCATCGCAAGACGACATTTTTACTCTATTTGAAAACTGATTCTTATATGTACGTCCTTAATAATCAATAAGAAATGTAAATGCACGCAAATAGTTATTTTGGACGTAAATTATTCAAAAAAATTGTATCAAAATAATTTGTATCTATTTTCTATAAACCTGTATTTATTACTTGTCGATATTTTGACTTCCAAGGTACTTTGCCTTGTAACAATTTAGTCTGTATGTAATCAGTATGAAAGTAGTGACCGTAAATCCTTCAATGTATCACCAATAAATCCACCACATACCTTTAGGTCTTTATAAAATATAAGATGTTTTAATTTACAAATGAAACTGATTGTGAACAAAATCAATTTATCAAGGGAGAGAACAAAATCAAATGATGTGAAATGTTTGAGGGTTTAAACTTTACTGGTTTAAAGGATTATATATATATATATATATATATATATATATACAAATATTTTGTAAACTAAAGATTTTCGAAAAGCTCTAGGCTTTATTGTAATCCTAAAGATACAAAACCAGAATATTTTATCTTTGTTGACATTTTTTTTTTTTTCATTCAAATTTAGTTCATTAGAAATTTGATGTATTATTATTTATTTTTTTAAATTAGAGCAAATCTCTTCAACATTATGGTATCAAAATCCGTTAAAATTTGGAAAATTTTTATTTATTATGATTTTAAATACATTTTTCCTGATTCAATAAACTTCAGTTTGAGACAAGTACACAAAACTGCGATTCTTCTGAAAAAAGTGTAAATTTGTATTGTAATAAGAATGTCAAACCTTGTAAGTGTCTGAATGAATATTAAAGCAACCATAAATCATTGTCTCAGAAATATCCTTAACTGGCTTAAAAGCATCTCCAATGAAGAGGATCTGTGGAACATATGACAACAAATACAAGTAAATATTATCATCAAACAACGTAGGTATGGATGGATTGGGCTCGTGAATGAAAATTGAAAATTCCCAAGAAGCACTGGAATGGAACCCCCAAGAAAACCGCAAGTTGGGCTTACCTGAAGAAGAACCATAAACGATGAAAAAGCTAAAGAAAACAAGTCTTGGAGTGAAATCAAGTCGAAGGTGCAAAATCGACTTTGAAGGCGTTCCTTTTATCTTCGAAGTAATAAAGTCACTTAGAAAATTTATTATCAGAAAGCTTTATGCAAAAGTTCATAAGAAAATTTATACAATGCACAGTTTGAATTTAATCTCAAATATTATCAATTACAAGATTACCATTGAAGTATATAATTTTTTATCGAATAATTGTTATAAAAGTATACATTGATAGTGCATGAAATATATATATATATATATTGTTACAATATCAACCACTTTGTTCGAGGGTGTGCGTAACAATATAAAGTATTAATAAATAAACATGCAAAATACGTGTATATAAAGTTTTTCGTTATATCGTTACGTATCGAATATGTTCTATGTTTACAGTATACACACATACAACAAACTCACTCACTTAAACGAGAAACTGAACGAACAACGAATGAACGTTGCGCTTTAGTTCTATCGCGTCCGTTGCACTGAACAGTTCAAAACACTTACGTACTAAAGGGGGTGTTTTTATTCTATGTATACAATATATATCTACATCAATCTTCTCACAAGTAAATTATTATCAATTGTTGCGGTAACAATTACTTAACTAGTTAGTTATTTTTGTTGTCGTGCGTATAAAAGTTTTTTTTTTCATTCTGTAAACTTGCGTTCAATGTGTGAAAATATTCTTCAGTAAACTTTTCTTCTGTTAAAGTGATTGATTATTGTATTAAAAAGTTTTTCTAGAAAATTGTGTTATTTTTTTTTTAAATATATATATTTTCAAATTCTGTAACTTGAGAAAACTTTCTCTCCAATACGTTATGTGATTGGTTTAGAAAATAAAATAATTTTTTCTTGGTGATGTTTTTTTTTATAATAGTTTGAGAAAACTTTAAACATTTGTGGTGAATTGAGTTTTAAGGTGAATTTATTATAAAAAAACAAATAAAATTTGAATTTTTGCGCTCTTTATAACAATGGTTAAAACTAATAAAATGTGTTTAAATCTGCTACAACGTTTCATTATTGTTGCCACAACGATCCCGCTTTGTACTACAATTACAATGATATTATTGCTACTGTTAACAGGTGGGTGCTACGTTGATATTATTATTAGTTAGTAAGGTGTTATTTATTTGATTAATGAATGTGTGGTATTGTTGAGTGTTGTGTCATTAATTTATTTATTATAGGTGTTCTATTTTAATGATCGTTTGTTTTACTGAAATTGTAAAAATTTGATTTCATTCAAGATGTAGTTTCTATACAATAAAAATTATTATTTTATGTGGGTTGAAAATTTCAAAAGCCTCAAAAAACCTTGGGATGTTGTTTGTTCTTATCCTAGTTGAACTTTCTTTGAAGATTTATTTTCCGTTTTAATATTATCGGAAGAAATACATTAAGTGAGTAGTATTAAATAAGCTATTCGAATATAGAAATATTTTATGGCTATCATAAAAGAAATTAAATTTAGTTCTGAATTTTGTTCGTTAACAAAAATAAATTTTTTAATTTTACTATTGTATAGTTTTTTGCCTGGTTTTAATCATTGTTATTTTGATGTTCGAAATTTTTTAACCAGACAATCAAAAGAATTTAAATTTTTATCAAACTTTATAATTTATATATGTATAAATTTATTACGGATTAAATAAGAATCATAGTCTGAAATTTATTTCTAAATAAACTGCAATCAATTTGAATTAAATTGAAGCGTCTAAGGCCAGAAACTAAAGAAGAGCTTTATGCAAGTTCGATTTACTTAGAACATACAGTTTGAAGTTAAATTTGAATGATATCGAGTGAAGTTTCAAGAAAATAATTATAATATTTATTGGAATATTTAATATAAATTAAAAAAGAACTGCCCCGTATACATTCATAATTTGAATGACATAAGATTTTATATGAATTTATTAACCGCCATTTATTTTAATAAATTATGCATAGTTGCTGAAGTCGTACTGTAATTATTTAAAATATATGTAAACAAACAATTAAATCATATTATACAAATGAAGAAATTCGTTTGAAATAAATATATCTGTTTAATGAATAATTATATTTACTCGCGAAGTTAAACTAAAAAAGTTAGAGATAAATTAAAATAATTTATAATAAATTTTGACCAATAAATGAATAAATAAAATTTAACCTTCGAGTTTGGTGATACAGATATTTTTTTTGAAACAAAATCGATTGTTTGAAGTTATATTTTACTGATTTAAATAACTGATTTTTTCTTATTTTTTGACGTTTAAGCTGAAATATATTTTTAAGATTGGAAAAGAAAGTATATTTAACAAAAATATCTGATAAAATACAACACATTTAGTTTTTGAGGAAAACTATTACAGTCAAACTTCAATAAAACGAAGATATAAATCAAAGATTAAATAAGAACTTCTTGAATGTACAAAACAACAAATCACCAAAAAAAAAAAAAAAAAAATAGATACTCAATGCCAGTTCTTTGTTACAAACTTAAAAATTGTATCAAATTTTCAAAGCAAATGTATGAAATCAAAAATATTGCGCAGTACAAAAAATAACCCAGTTCGCAATATTTGTATTTTCGAAAAATGGTTCAGCTAATTCGTGATATCGGATAGTATCTATACTAAAAATGTAGAGGAATGTCTTTTAAATTTCTTTAAAATTACTTTTATCAAGGTATTTTGATAATTTGTTCAAGTTATTTAAGTATGAAAAAATAAAAATTAATATTTTTATTCTCCTTAATATATATTTATGCACCTCATGGATTTAAAAATAGTTCAAGATTTTCAAAAATATTTTTGAAATACAAATTTTCATAGTATTAAAAGGTAAAAGCAATTTTAAAAAGTTATATTTTTAATTTTTTTGGTATAAATATTAAGGGCAAAATTATAATGGTGGAACCCCAATGAAATAAATAGGAATAAAGTTTTTCAGCATTACCATATTATTTTTTTATTATTATATGTTTTAAAGTTTGTAAAAATAAACAATTGTTTCAAAAAACATTTTTCATACAATAAGTAATAAACTGTCGATATCTATGTCAAGGATTTTATTTATAGCTTATTTTAAAGGATAAATGATCACAAGTAAATAATTAGTACAAGAGTTATTCTTTTAAGTCTTATATTTGTCTGGGTTTTTAACTCGATTATCTTTCTATATCCAATGGTGTCAGATTGAAGTTCAACTGTATGACATAAATTAAAAATGTATAGTATTCTTATATACCATCAAAGAGTTTATCTGCAAAATAAATTTTAACTTTTTTTCTAAGAAACATATTAAAGTTTATAATTTGATCAAACACAAAACAAAAACAAAAGTTAATAAGGTTTTTAATAGAAAATTTTTGATGTAAAAGTTTTGTCAAATAAGATGTCTACTATCGTATATGATTTATTTTATCTGAGACTTTGAGGTTTTAATTTATGGTATAAATTATAGTTATGAAGCTGGCGTAAATGTTTTCGAAAAAAAAAAAGTTTTTAGTGTAATATTTACATATTTCAACAGAATTGATTCATGCGGTAAAATTTAGAAATTAGTTTCTAAATTACAACCCTCGTAAAATGTCTTTCTTTTCTTGTAACTATTACGCGAAGATCTTATATCAGAAGTAAAGCATTTTATCCAGCAGCTTACAAAACTATTTTTAGATTAAATTAAAAATTTATATAAAATAATTAAACTACAATTAAACCAACAGCGTAAGAAGCGCAGCTAATTAATTTCGCCTAATAATAGCTTTAGGAAAACAAAAAAACATTCATATAAATCTTTACTTGTTGCAAATAACTCAACAAATTGCACACTGGATTAATACCTATATAAATAAAATATTACTTGTTATATTTAATAATAATAATTTAAAATAGCATAATTTTATAACCATATTTCATATTATGGAACGACGCCAATTGTAGAGAGAAAAAAATTTATTGACTATACTAAAAGTTGTATGTCAAAAAAATGCATTTTTTTCTTGTACAAAACGATTAGTATCTGTTTTCATTGGGGTATTAAAATATGATTTATAACTTTTGCTTTAAAATATTATATTTTTATATCTAATTTCCGTGTGTTTTTATATCTGACGAAGCTATTTAAATCATCTTAATAAAATTATTAAGTTGTACATTGAAAACCTTTGTGCGATGTATCCAAACATTTTGGTTGTTTGCTACGTCATTGCATACCAATGTCAATTAGCCAAAATTATCACGAAAAAAATATTACACTAATTATTCAAGTCTATATTGAAATTATAATAAATTCAGTTATACATTAATAGTATGCTCATTCACAAACTAAAATTCTTTCTAAAATCATTCTAAAATCCTTTCTCAACATTTCAGTTAGCCATTTGTTTTCATGATATCTATATGTCGGGCAGACGGCCAGATGGCCCTAATGCTAATTAGGCGATTTTTTGAATACCTATAACGTCCAAATTGTTCAAAATTTATTAATCAATCATTTAAATAAATGATTGTATTAGCAGTTATATTTTTACTAAAAATTGGTTTATTACCATTCAATAAATATATAAACCATAGTTCAAGTATTGATATTTATTACTATCAAAAGTATTATGTATCAAAATTAATGAGGATATTGCCCCCAAATATACACATAGAGGGTAAGCAATTATTACATCTGGTGATAGTCACTTATAAATCTAATTTCCACATTAAAAACAAAGTTCGACCTAAGTTAGAAAACAAAACACTACCACTATATATGTAAAACGTCAAATATTAATTTGAATTTATTAATAAAATTGTTTGTAATAATAATATAAACTTTTATGTCTTCCGGGAGAAAGATGAACATAATAAATTTGTGTATGTGTGTATTTACACACATATGCTGCTTATGTGTTTTCCTAAAAAAAAATATATATATATAACAAAAGGTTATTTTAGAAATTTATGAATGAAAGTTTTCATGTAACTACTAAAATCTAACATGTGTTGGGTTTTGTTTTCCATAATAAATATTTTTTAATATTTGTAAGCATCGACAAATTTGAATAAAAAATGCAAACAATTTTCCACAAACTTATTTTTATTTTAAATATTTTTTTAAATAGAAAAAAACTTGCTTAACGATGTCACCAAGTAGTTAATAACCAAACCAGTATATGCAGATATATAAAAATTTTTTAGTCATAACTAAGGTTTTTTATGCCTCATTTTTAATATAAAAAGTCTATGGACGAGAATTCTTTCTAAAAAAGACGTTTTTGTTCAGAGAAGAGAAAAGAAAATATGTGCTGTATATTTTTGATAGATTTTAAATGCATAATGAAATCTCCAATTTGATAATGAGTTTAAAGAAAATAGTCAAGTACACAGGAAACTCAAGTAAATAGTTGTGCATTTCATTCGAGGCCTAATATAATTGCGGGCTAATACATTAATTCACTACAGACATAAAAATAGTTAAGATAACGAACTTATATATTAAGTCCAAATTTTAAATTTTTTAGACTGAAAGAAAAACAATTTTCAGTTTTGTTACTAAAAAATAATAAATCTCCTGAATCGTTTTCTTTTATCGTTTTTAAGTTATACAGAAGAGTGACGCACGGGCATATGTGTGGTCCGGCAAAAATGGACTATTTAAATGATAGTATGAAATGTTTATAGTGCGTCCAATATTAGGGGACGTTAAAAACTTTCAATTAAATTATATATACTCTGACATATTTCATATATGTCGTGTATAAAGACCGTAATAAAAATATAATTACCTATATCCAGTGTTCGTTTTTCAGAAGTACAGAACATAAGGAATTTAATTCGTGCGACGAAAGCCTTATAAATTATATAAAAATATTTTTAGTAAATATTTTTTCTTGGAACAAAAAATTATGTTTGTAATAAAACCAAATAAAAAAGGGGCATTTAAGAAATATTTTATTAATGTATAAAAATATATAATAAAGTAGTACATGATACAACTTTTTTCTGTCTTAATAAATTTTCAAAAACATTTGTCTTAGGACAAGAACAATGTTTGACATGTTTAGAAAAGTTTTTTCTAACATTACTCATTTCGCATGTTTTATGGTTAGTTTTATACGAAAGAAATCAATTCCGCCGAGGCTTTAACTATATAACTTATTTTTAAAATTAAATTAAGATATGTTGTGTATCAATCCATACAGTAATGTTATTCTCAACATCAATGTTCTTTCAAACGGTCAATTTTCTTCTCTTAAATATTATTAGTTTTGTCTAGAATTTTTCAATTTATATTTTCAAAAATAATATTCAAATTTTCTTCGCTTGAATGCGAATAATTGTGCTTTACGGAATAGATGAGTTTTTAATTTTAATATCCAAAGAATATAAGATATATGAGGATATACTAAATTTATCCATAAGTTTCTTAAAATATTAAATATTTTCGTAATCCATATTTGCGTTCGTTTGTGTAAAATAAAAAAAAATGGTCCAATTGCACTGATTAAAAATTTTCGACATAAATCGACATGCAAAAATCTCTTAAGAAACTTCTGT
Organism: Chrysopa pallens; assembly: GCA_020423425.1. Classification (NCBI taxonomy): domain Eukaryota; kingdom Metazoa; phylum Arthropoda; class Insecta; order Neuroptera; family Chrysopidae; genus Chrysopa; species Chrysopa pallens. The sequence continues at coordinate 59,907,314 of CM035594.1, forward strand.
CAGTCTCTAGTATCTTGCAGTCTATATGATAGAATATTGAAGATGTTCTGGAAAACATTTCCAAAACGTTGCCGTTCCTAAAAAACACTGTTTTTGCGAACCTCCAGAATTCTCGATATATCTAGAACCATTCATTCAATTTAGATGAAATTTTACAAATTTTAAAGTACATGTATGGAAAATTATGACATTAGTCACTATTTAATTGAAAATGCTTATTCTGAAAAATCGATAATACAGAAAAGAACGCTAAGATGACAAAGTCTTAGATAATCTTTCGAAGAGCAAATAATTTATTGAGAATTTGTTGTAACAATTAAACTTAGAGCCCAGACCACAGACAAAAATACTTTATAAAAAAATTACGAAGAACCTTTCTGTCCAATAATGACGGCAAATATTTTTTGTTTATGTATTCAAATTTTAAATACGATATGTAAACTGCGGAATCCTAATCCAGTTAATGTTTGTGAAATGTGAAAGAAAAATTATTTTATATCAAATGCTTATCCACAAATCCTGATTAAAGCCGTAGTAAATCATTATTATGATAATAAATTGACGCTCACTAAACAGTGAAATGAATGAAAATAATTATTTACAAATAGTTATTTTCATGTTGATAGATGGATATATGATATGTATTCTAAAATAATATTAGAATCATATACGCAGCAAATTCAGCAAAATACAACAGCTACGAAATACGGATATCTCGTTAAAATGCTTATTTAATTCAAGCATTATCACTGGTTTTGTGGAAAATTAGAAAAAATCGAGAATTTGGTAGTACAGCATTATAAAAACAATTATAAATTATACTTTAATTATTATTTAAATGATATAACTCTGCTTTTAGAGGACAATTTCTTTATTTTGCATCATATAAATTAACAAAATTCATTTAAAAATTGGTTGAAACAGATATCTTTAACCGATTGAGCTGAAATTTGAGATGCACGTTAAGTTAAGAAGATAATAAATGATTAACTGTGTGACGCCATTCTAAATATAACACGGCGGTACACACAAGATGACGGACGAGTTATTTTTAATAAAACTCTACTATATGGGAATTAAAGGGCTACTATGAATAACTTGAAATATAAAATAATATTACTCATACTCAATTTTGAAGCAGATATCTTCAAATAAACTTTTTTTAAATTGTGTACATCGCATATACAACAAAATCATTTATACGTAAACAGTTTTAGATACTGAATCGTCAGTGAAAATAAATGAGAGAATAGAATTTCTATGTGTACCTTGCTATACTTGTTATTCAATATTCACACTACTAAAACGTTCACATTATGAAATGTCTATTATTTTATTATAATATTAAATGTCGATTATAAATGTTATTTAAACGATATTATAATAACAATTTAAGCTTAACTAATTTGCATCAATTAATTAATAATTTCGAATAAACAATTTAATATTGTTTGATGATATATGATTTGATTTATATTGTATTTGAATAAATTATTAAGAAGTCATACTAAAAATATTAATTGATTTTGCTTACTGGAAATTTTGATAAATTCAAGAAATAAAATAAGTATACCTTTTAAAATAAGTATAGTTTTTATTTAATATACCTTTGTTAAATTTTTTAAGATAGTTCATTTTTAATAGACTCTAAGGTAATGTGTAAACTTAAAGTTGATGAATGTTCCTTGATGAGTGCGAAATTCAGTAAAAACTTTATATGCAATATACGGATATTTAGATATTTCATGGTTACAGCAAAATAAAAAAAAAAATATCCCGCTTACTCATAGAAGAGTTGGAACCAATGAGAATTTTCATGAGCGAATTGTTTCAAGAAATCATCTGTTAAGACCGATGACTTAAATAAGTTCTTTTCTAATACAAATGTGAAAATTACACAATTGAAAATATAATTATATATTATTAATATTTGTAATAAAATATTCAAAAATATAATTATAAGGAATTATTAAACATTTTCACAAAAAGTATCCGATTAACCCATCTAAATACTCAATTCACAAGCGTAATTCAATTGTTTAATGTTAGAGTCCCATATGTGTAATAACCTTAAAGTTAAATGTTGACTATACGTAATATCAATTATATGGAATGTTAATCCAAGTTTAAATAGAACATAATGTATTATGTACATTTGTGGGACCAATACTAATATAATATATGTATATTATATATAGTAAATATCACTTAAGTGTAAACTTGTGTCTCAAACATAAGATTCCAATACAAATTATTGTACATAATTTTTAATAGTTTGAGGCTTGATGAAAGAATTGACTCAATGTTAAATATTATCATCGATACAACGTATTCTACTTTATCTCTCTCCCGTCTTTCTTTTACTCGTTTAATCTTAAGTAAGAAAGTGGTCGCAAAGTGAGGATAACGTTGTGATTTCACGATTACCTAATATACAATATAATTATCTTATTTAGTTTTTCTTAACTGTTTCTAAACAATTCATATCTCAATCGTTAATGATAGCAATAATTAAAATTAGTAATCTTTAAACCATTTGGAACAGCACAAAAATGTTGATTTTGATAGAGAAGAATATTTTTAAATTTGTATTCATAAAATGTTTTCGATAAGCCACAATTTCAGATCAAAGCCATTGATTAACACAAAGCCATTGATTAAATAAAAGTATTATCTAAACTAACATTCCGGTTTTATTAACAATAATTAGAAAATTTTTGTAATACATTGTAATATGATAATTATTATTACAGTAAAACATATTTAATGTACATTGAATGTAATAGAACGTATCTAATGTGTAATAAGTATCCGCAGTACACGATCACACAATTTATACAACCATATATTAACACAGTAAATATGCCGAGAAAAACTATAAAATGTGGAAAAATGATGGAACATCTACGATTTTAAATGTTCTTGTTTTATGTGTTTCTTAGACCTTCAGGAATATTAATCATCATTTACTATTAAATCCCTTACTATCAAAATTAAGAAAACTATTGTGCTTTTCTTTCCTTTAGTAGAAACATACATAATTTTCCCACAAAAATCGTCTGTGTGGGATTTCAGGGCTTATCACGAATTAGAGGTCATAAAGCAACTGATGATTGTTTGAAACCCAATTAAACCACCCCTGCAATTAACTAACGAATTGAACAACTTTCTGCTTTTTATGGTTTGAAAATTTTTCATTTTTCTAGGGGAAATTTTGTATATTTCTACTTGGGGAGGGAAAATCACCATAATTTTCTCAATTTTAATAGTAAGGCGGATATAAGTGATCAGTATTCCTGAAGGTCAAAGAAATACGTAAAACAAGAATTTTTAAATGCGGTTGAGATCATCTTAAGTTGCTTTTGACTTGGATTCATGATCAGCGGCTCCAAAAACTCCCGAGTGATTAATTTTCAAGTTATTATGTTAATCTTTTTATCACTGTTATTGTTTCGTGTTGGAAAAGTTATCTAATTTTTCCAAATTTTATAATGAGGCGAGTGTTAGTGGTGATGAATGATCCTGAAGGTCTAAAGAACATACACAAACAATTTACTTTGAAATCGGTGCTGAATCATCATTTTTCCTAATTTTGGGATTATTAAGTGGACTACAACAATACAACACAATATCATTTAAACGGACTTCTATAGTTCTATGGATACCCATAGTTCAGAAGTGGACTATATATAATACAATATAATACAATATCATTTAAACTGACTGCTGTAGTAAGTATACCCATAGTTCGAAACCTCATTTGACATTGTCATTAAATACGTTTATTATGTATAATTATTAGCGCTATCTAACTCACTTTAATACTTTAAGTTATTGATATTATATAATGTTTAGTTATCGTTGTACGTTATTAGTTGACTGTTATACACCAAATATCATTCAATCTATTTGATACTTTAATTAGACTAGACAGAAATTGTGAAATAGCCTTTTTAATATTTTCTTTTTGAAAGTTTTTTTAAACAAAATGATACAAACCTAGATATTTGTATGAGTCTAACAACGGTGTCTTTATGATAAGTAGGGCATTCTGTTAAATGGGATCGATAAAATTTTCAATTGTTTGGAATAAAATAATTTTTTTTAATGATAGCAAAATATTTTGGTATATTTTGACTAGATAAACTCAAGGAGCGTATTTCTACGATCTTTGAAATAAAAAGGAATAAGAGAAAACTCCAACTTTCTACCGCATAAGAAATCGAACCCCAAATACTTACATAATGGCTATGCGGGCTAACACTGAGCTCCTCTACTTCAAAGTTTAATAACTAGTGAGACATAAGAGTTTACGCTCCATTGAGAAACAATCATAGGAGTGTAATCATAATGAATTGTGTCAGTGGTCTATAAAGTTATGTCAGAGGTAATAATAATTTATGATTATTTAAAATTATAAAATACACGATTTTTATACTGTATATTATAGTTTATTCTAGCGAAAATCAATGTTTTACTGCAATGAAACAAATTAAACCAGTAAAACACTCCATAAAAATAGTTTATTTTATAATTCGATACAGGGATTCGATAAGTATCCCATCTTTATTGTTACAGAATATACATTCATATTTCAACAAATATAAAGGTAAACATAAATGGTATGTATCTTAATAGTGTATGATTAACAGAATCGACATAATTAGTAACTACAAGCGGGTTGTTTTCCGATCAAATTTCGCCATCTGAAGCATACAGTAGGTACAATTACCTAAATGCTACTAATGAAAATGCTTACATTAACTCATAGGTAAACAGATACAGATACAATATATATTTACAATATAATTAAATTGGTATTTAGGTCAATTTGTACCAATTAGTCATATAATTTAACTGAATCATTCGACATACAGTTAGTAGTAAATAGTAGTATTACTAAATTTTCGGTTAAAATTTAAATTGTTTCATAATAAAATGTTATATAACTTTTTGGGTTTATTAAGTATCTCTCAAATTACTTTTATGATAGTTATTTTAGTACTAAAACATGGAACACCCATTGAAAAGTCAACGGTATAAAAATAAAGCTTTTCATGATGTTTAACAAATATTTTGATCTTCTAGTGGTCATTATTCTGATATACAAAGCCCAAGAGCCAGATCATACATCTAATAAAGTTTATTATTAAATTCATGTGAGTATTTAAATTACAAATTCAACTGTGTTTCTTGTATAAACACAAGAAACAACGTTTAATGTTTCTATTTTTGGTATGTGGTACCCCTTCAAATTAAAATATTTAAATCTTTCATTAATCCAATCCACACGATAAATAAATTTCTATCATTTGACAAATTGTTTGTTTCACATCTACCTAGCAACGTCTGAGATTAACATTAAGGAAATCAAGACACCAGTATATGAATGTCTTAATTTTCTTTACATACATACACCAGCATAACTAAGATCAACAGTACATGAACAAGAACAAGATAATAAAACCAATAATGAGAATGCAAAATGAGAAAGACCACTTGTGATGTAGTAACATTTATTGGATATATGAGAATATTTATTATACCTTTATTATACCTATAATATAAATTTTTCTTGTAGTCAAAAATTATGTGTGAAAATGATTTCCAAACAAATATAATTAATTTTTATGTTATCTTACCATGGCCTTAAACAAAGGATCAAGAATGATTAGATCTTGAAGTAAGTACTTTTTCCCGTTTCCCGTTAGCTTATCAACAAAAACGTTGACAATGTCAACAAAATGTGGTCAAGGATTTTGTTAAAAGAAAATTCGTTTTTAACAAAAATCAATTTTTTTACACTAAAAAATACACAATTAATTTTGCAGTCTTGGCGTCGATCCGGCAAACATTATTTTGCTAGATCAAAAGTAGAATTAATTAATTGTTTTGATTCTTAATTGAATATTCTCTTCAATGTATTCTTCGTAAAATATGTCCTGTAATATTAAAAAAGTTTTAAGTAGAAAAGTATAATATTACTTTTTTAAATATTTTAATATAAAACTAGAATTACCGGATAAATGAGCAATATCGAATACAAAAGACTCTGACCAATACCAAGACTGTATTGGTCTTGCTATGTGCATCACTATTTTTCAGTATTATTTCAGGACAACTTCCACATCTGATTTCTTTGTGTCATTTTGAGAACCAATGGTTATTCGTCGTTTTAAACTTTGCATTAATATAACAAAGCTTCGTACATCGGATAAACTACAAAACTGTGGTTTGTTTAGATGATTATTGTTGGATAAGATTAAGAACGCATTTTCTCTGTGAGCTTAATATGTATATAGTTATTAAGATTTATTCATAAATCTAATTTTCTAACAAAAATTCCTTATGAAACTATTTAACATTTAAGTATAAAATTGTTATTTAATCTATATACATATCTACTGATATACAAACACACATGTAATATATTCTACGAAAATATGTAACAAGATTATGTAACAAAATGCTGAAAGGAATATTAAATCATTTTGAGGACAGAGTCATATATGAGACTTCATGAACTTTTGATAAAAACCTATCTAGTTTAGAAAATTTTTAACGATGCATTAACATTACAAACTATTTTAATTGTACTCCTCAACAAACAAACTTTTTAATCAAACACGGCCTTAAAATAAGCTAGCCGCCATTTACTGAAATACTGTATTGTTTTTAGAATGCTACACCTTTAAATTGATTTAAAAATCATTTAAATTCAGATAAAAGACAGCTTTTTATTAATCAAATTTGTTATGCACGTCGACGCGTAGATAAATTTGGATTACTATAAACATTAAATCTTATAGCAACGATATTTTCTTCTGTAAGTACAGAAGAAACTTGTCTTGTTTTTGTCTGTAAGAGACGATTAAAAAATACATTGATTTTCAAAATAATTTCAATAATATGTAAACTTTGTTGTAGCTGCAGTCTTTCAATGACAATTTGCCACTACTCACTGAATAGAAATTTTAAAACAAAATTGTTTATGCCATCTGTTAAATGACAGTTATCCTTAATGAAAATTCTAAGAAACACCCATTCTATCATTCAGAAAAAATAACATAGATTAAGTTTTATGTGTTTGTTAATATAAATGACTTTATTGAAAAAAATTAATAATAAAGATTATTTAGAAAAGTAAGAAATGCTTGCAAATAAAAAAAAAAGTTATGATAGAAATAAATTGTTTACAAAATCATAAAATTATACATTTTGTTTTTCACATTGTTAAGTTCAATAAACATATCAATTTAATGTTATCTATAATCAATTCATGTGTCCAAAATGTATAAAATAGCCCTCCCCTTAATTTTAATATATCCCCAATAAAGTATAATAAAATTAGTTATAGGTAACTTCCGTTATGCATGCAATATTATAATAAAATCAATGTCATTAAATTAAAATATTAAAACGCCTACATGCTTATTGTAAACACCTGCTTACCCTTCTTTGGTCATAAATTTTATTTTTATTATCTATATCTATTTTAGAATTTCCGTCAAATACGGGGGAAGATTTTCAATATATTGCATTTTTTTTTTTAATAAATTACAACTAAAAAGTATTAAATAATTTATATTCAGTATATAGATATTAATAATCTAAAACAGATAACCTACTAGAATTATGATTCTGAAATTAAAATAGCCATTTGAAATATGAAATGAATTTGAAATATTTGTAAAATATTAAACACAATGGTGAATATATTCATATGCTAATTATAAATTTTCATTCGTACCACGTTTTTTCGTTTTAAATCTTAGAAATATTTACGTGGCTTAAATTAAAGTAAGTGTATATAATAAACTCTGAGATACAAAATTGTTTGTCTTACGATAAACGAACGAATGTTAATATATTAGGTAGTTTTGAACAACGCGAATGACTACGGTATGTTTCATCTGACTCCAGCCTTTAAAAGTATTTTCATTGAATAATTTAATTTTTCTTAATCATAATTAAGAATGACTAACCAAAAAACAGAGTCGGCTTAGATATACAAAATAAAACTCAAAAATTGCAGGATTGAATTTTCGACATGAGATTATGATCTTGTAAACTAATAATAAATGCTGCGATTCTCATTGGATTAAGTGATAAAGTTATAAATATTTAAAATTTTGGAAAAAATATAATTAACTCATATCCTGAAAATTTAATAAGTTTATGGGAGTGATAATTTTGTTTTGTTCTGTTTTGTTTTATAAATTATTATTGGAGTGATTATATTGAATAGTTTTTCATTATATTTTTTTTTATATACCTAATTTGTTCATCAAATGTACAATAAATATTGTAAATTACTGTTATTTTCATTAAAATTCATATATTTTGTTTGATATCCAATTAATATCATAGATTTTAATAAAACAATTTTCCATTTAATAGAAAACATGGTAATAGATTTTCATCATTATAAACATTTATTAATTACTGTTTAAATGAAATACCTTAGTTTATATATCATTGAGCTGTGATCAAGCATAAACTGGATTACTTGGTTCATTTTAAAATATAATAAAATGTAAAAATTGATTTCGGCTCAAAAATTTACAAAACAAAAATATAAGAGTTTTCCTAAATCTATAATATTTTTATGGTCATGCATTTACCAATAAGTTCAAATTTAGTCAATCCTTATTTTATTTGACAATTTACAAATCAATTAAATGAATTTTTAAACCATAAGTTAAATGATATATCAGTAGTGAAAATATGACAGTGACCATCAGATCCTTGCAAACAATATTTAATTTTACTATTAAATTTATTAATCACAAATGGTTATTTATGCTGTAAAAATCAACCATAATTAACAATAAGAAGAATATTAACAATATTGACAATAGATATATAACAATAACATGATAAAAAAACAATAAAAATTTTATTTTAAATAAATATGATATGTAACAGTTTTAATTGTTTATTAGCTGAATTGATTATAATAATGTGTTAATTAGTTGAATTTGAGCTTGAATTCTGACGAATATTATAATAAATTTATAAAAAATATAAAATAAAACTTGAAGAATAAATCATATTTGTACTTAGACTTGTTTTCTAGATTTTATGGTTTAATGTATGGGGCACCTTTGACACCCAATTTACCGATTTCGCATCTTTGAGCACACTTTGAAGGTAGATAAGCGCGGAATTGCAAAAAAAGGATGAATTATGAGCTCTTATGAATTTTCGCCCATAAGTTTGTGTTTTGTTACTTTCTAAAGTTACAGACTAAGGTTAAATTTAATATACCTCATATATTATGTATATATTGGGTAATTTTCAAACGAATTGGCAATGTATTTCAAATATTTCAAATAAATAATACTTGAATCGGTCTAATGATTATAATCAATTTTATACAATAAATTGAAAGCCCATTTTGCTAAAAATATATTCATATCTCTTAAATAATCAATTGTGCAATATTTTATGCAAATAATTACAACATAATAAAACGATTCCTCAATAATGTTGTAACATGATATTCATCAATTATTATAAACGGAACCCTAACAATCATATGAATTAATAGTAACGAGCAGTGCGCGTATATTGTTGATAAAATCAAAATATTTTATAAAATATTGTATTATTAAACATATTAAAATAGGGGTATACGTTTAGTTGTCTATATGGGGTGGTCGATCATACAATTAATACAACAAAAACAAAAAAAAGGACAAAATTACAACAAAATGCGTGTACTCAGTAATAACTAAACATTCATGTAAAAACAAATGTCATATTAAAATGATAAATAGATTGAAATCTACTCATTCATGTTTTATATTTTGTGTGTGTGTAAAATTTGATCATTTTAAAAAGATAGTGACATTTATATTTTTGTGTGTGGTTTATTAAATAATATATAAGGTACACACATACATAGAAATGTTATAATAATTATACTACTTATAATAATTATACTTAAGTTCAAATTTTTAATATTTTATAACAGAAATTATAAGATAAATAATAAATGTTACATTCTAAAACTATATGAGTGTATTGGATTTATTTTAAAATTTACAACAGTTAAAATATTGATGATTGAAATAAAATTTGGATTTATGGTATTCGTATAATCAGCTAATTAGTCCGTTTTCATTGAAAAATCAGTCCGTCTGTTCAGAATCATCATTTCCAGTAAGTAATAAATAATCACCATCATTAATAAGCTATCTCAGTAAGACTATCGTTACACCATCCTAGAAACAGCGAAGAAATGGCGGAATTGTTCCTAATTCAAAATCAACTCGCCCTCTCAAATCCTTCTTCACTCAACCACTGATGGTTCAAACCAACATATATTAACACAAGTCTTAGCTCATGATACATCTACACTTTACTTGCTACTTTTATTTTGTTTCAATTCAGGAACAAAATTTGTTTCACTAGTATCTCATAACTAGGTATTTTCCAAAATGTTCAATATATGAAAATGAAATATAAAATTTGTATTTTTTTTAGTAGGTTTTGTAATATTAAGGATTTTATTTCTATATATGTTCTTACTATATTGTATAATTTTTACTATTATTATTGACATGAATTTATGTTTATATGTTCAACAATTTTATAGGGGTTGGTACCTACACATTTTGGAAACATACAATTTAAATAGACAGACATTGATGCAATAATTTGGTGGCCGCTAAATATATTTAATTTGTTTAGTTCAAATTAATCTAATCCAATTTTTGTTGATATTTTGTTTTATATGGTTTTCGCTTTTATAAATTTTTATTTTTGATGATTACATAAAATAATTTAAAATATTACAATATAATAATTATTCAAATATTTTAAAATAAATACTAGCTTTAATAAAAAATATTATTATAAAAAAAATAAAATGATTTAAAATTTTTAATGTACCAAAAAAATGATAATCCTATTAATTTGCATTTTATCTTTCATAATTTATTTGACATTAACTTCAATAATTTTACAATACAAATTTAAGATGGCGTAGATGAGAGGGACAACGGAAAGTGTGTTGATTGTTACTCGTAGTCAATTGCTAGTTTGGAAATATAAAGCCTATCCATTCTTCATAATTAGGTTTTCGTAACCATCTTACGTAACTGTACCTGAAGTTTTCTATACCGATCAGCTAAAGAAGCTAATTTCATTTTTTTGCGATTTTCTGTTAAAATTTTTTCTCTACAATACCTAAACTTAACAATTTCAACAAAATTCAATGCTCTAATGTATTTTAAAAAATTTCATCAAAATCGGATACGAAACAAAAGTTGCACTGGTTTTTCCAAACTCGCGAACTCGAAAGAATTGGATCCACAGAAAATTGTGGTTTGACTGCAATTCTATAGTTTTGTACTGAAAATAGTACAAACTTTTATTTAACTTCAAAAATAATTTATTTCAAAAGCTATCACCATATGAGTTATTTTCATATTTCATTTATAATGGGTTTTTGTTGTTAGTTTTATGATGTAAAATCAACAATTCATAATAATAGATTTCAAAATTTAGTGTTATAAATTTGTTTTTCATAATTATATGTAAAATATTTTCAGTATACAAATATTTTGATAGATTACTTGAATTCAAATAAGACATAAATGATTATAACAATGTGATGTGCTTTATACCATAATGAATACATTTACCTTTCGATAATATCAAAAACATTACTATTTGAAAATAATTAGGTAGATAACACACATATGATGCTAATAATTAATTGAAAGTGACTTCGTTACCGGCACCCGAGAACAATTTCCATGGAATTTTATATATGAATCATTATAATCAAGGATATATGAATCATTATAGGATTTTTCGAATAAATTTCGATTTTTGCCCAAATATCCTAGATTAAATTATGTTGTATTTTTATAAATACGATTTCGACTACAAAGTAGTCATCATCAGTATGAATTAGCTAGTTGTAATGATTCTTTGTGGAGATATTACTCGTTGCTAAATTAGTGATGGTTTGCACATGCTAATTCATACTATCACATGCTAATTCATACTACTTTGTAGTCGAAATACGTATTGATAAAAATACAAAATAATTTTATCTAGAAAATTGGGGCAAAAAATCGAAATTTATTTAAGATTTAGTAAATATAATCTTAATTAGACTTTGAATGGTGACTTTTGTCGTAAATTTGTGTCTGTTAATGATTGTTTTAGCTTGGAGTTTTTGCTTTTGGTGATTGTATAAGAGACCTCATAAAAGCGTCGAAAAGTTCAAAATTTTTTTTTCGCTATTTATGGATTTTCTAGGATAATTACGATCTGCAAAATTCAAAAATAGCATTTATTTTGCGATCGGTCGACTAGTTTTTGAGATATTATATTAAATACATCCGCTAAATCGACCTTTAGATCGGATTTATGCATATATCTCAAAAACTAAGCATCCGATCGTTAAATAGATGTTACTTTTGAAATCTACGGTTCAAAATATACTTATAAACATGGTTATTCTCGAAATTGGATTAAAATTTTTTTTTTCAAAATTTCGCAATTTTTTTAAGGGGTACCCCTTTGAAAAAATCGAAAAAATTGGGAAAAATTGTTTGCCCCCAAATTGGATGAAATGCATGTTCTAGAGTAATTTTAACCCGCAGATTTCAAAAAAATACCTATTTAACGATTGGACCAGTAGTTTCTGAGATATTGCTAAAAATTCGATCCATAGGCCGATTTATCGGTTATATTTCATGCAATATCTCAAAAATTAGTCGACCGATCATAAAATAAATAATATTTTTGAAATTTTTAGACCTCAATTGTACAAGAAACCCCATAAACAGCTATCAAAAAATTTTGAACTTTTCGTCGGTTTTTTAGCTTTCAATCAATGAAGTCCACAAGGTGTATATTTGAGGCTGAATGAAATCGGTAACTTAATTATTCGGAGTAATTTAATTCTCTTTTTTTATCAAAAAACATCAAAACTATTGAGAAGTAAGATTTCGAAACCATTGATATCGACCGTGCCAAATTAGCAACGAGTAACATCTCTTCAGAGAATCATTACAACTGCATAATTCGCACTGATGATCATTAATTACTTTGTAGCCGAATTATCTATTCATCCAGAAAATTGGGGTGCAAAATCGAAATTTATCTTTTTTATCCATTTTTTTTATCGACACAAGATTTCTTCAACTGACTGCAACTGATAAATAGATTTATCAGTATTTATTTATGATTTATTGTATTTTATGGTGAGTATTTTAAAGCACTATATCAGAGTTATACATGGATTGTAAATCGATAAGAGTATAAAAATATTATGTTACCGGCAATGTAGTCCCTTTCAAGTTAATTAGTATTACATATACACATGTTTCAAATAAAAATATAACATAATTATATCGTATACATATTGTATTATAGTTTGATAATTATCGTTAAAATATAACTGGCCTAGATTTCAAATTTTTAAATATTACAGCATTATGACAGTTTGTTCAAAATACTCATAATTAATTTTAAAAAAATTGTAATTAGTTGCTTTTTATACAGCACATTAAATTTTCACAAAATTATAAACGATAAAACAGCTGAAAGTTTGTAAAGTTATTTTTTTTAAATAGAGACTTCTACATTTTGGGCTTTTTTACCTTCAGTTAATAATCAATATTATCAAGTTGAATAAAGTAATATATACTTGAATTAGGTGTTACCTATTGTTGTATAACAATAATTTTATAAACAAATTCTTTATAAAAACCATTCTTAAGAAATTCTTTTATATTTCGTTTTTTGATGTGAAATATTTAAATGGTGCACATTGGTATTTAAAACTCGCCTCTTTTCGTTTTGGAGTTATCTTGCTGACGAACAAATGGAGGAAAATGCGGCAAAGTACTAATAAGGAAATTCTATAAGCACCTATAGAACAAAATTGGTTGGGCGGTCAATATTATCTAATATTACAAACTTTAGATAAAAATTAATATATATTCTAATATACAATACATATGTTGAGTATAAAAAATGATCTAAGTACGGGAAAATAGTCGAAATAATCAAATAAGATGGGGGAGCAATCTTATTTCAAAATATTTACTTTGTAGTTAGAATAATACAATAAAAATTCCATTAATGTTTTTTATATTTTCTATGCGGTTGAATACTCTTTCGATAGCAATTACCAATTTAAAAGTATGCAAAAGTACCGCCATTTATAATGTCCTCTGATTCAATATTATATTTTATAAAAGGCTGATTAAATACCATATATAAAATATATTGAATATTCAGATATATTATTACTGGTATAAAGTTAAAGTTTTCGTAAGTTATTGTGTACTTGGTGAATTGGAAAATTAGGGGAAAATATTTTCATTTATGAAAACAATATATACGTACGTATGTTTAGTTAGATCATAATTTTAAACTATAAAATTCTTCCAGCTTTATTCAGCTAATAACTTCTCTACCGAACGTTACAACAGTTGTGAATACTAAATTAATAGTATTACGAATGCCTTCGTTTCTTTAAAGTTTCTTTGATTCAAATCATAATAAAACATTATTATGATTTGTATCAATTATAATTTTCATATAGCCATTGATAAATTATTGCAAAAGTGATCTAGAAATTTTCAAATCCCTATTTTCAGTATTTTGTATTTAAAAAAAAAACTGAATGCAAGTTGCACCATTCGAACGGTACTGTGTCAAATACTTTCAGAATTTGACGTGTGTTTATTTGCATTAATTTAGTCGAATAAAGAAATTAACTTTCAACTGATATGTTTATGAAGTTTATATCATAATTTCATAATTTTATAAGGTAGCCATATCAAATTTTTCAAATCAAATATCCTTTCGGTGCTAGGCGATACTAATCAAAACAATTTCTACTAAATTGTTTGTTTTTAGTATTTTTTGTTTGTTTGCAAGTACATGACTTGTTTGAGAGAAAAATATGGCGCCCCTTTTTTTTTAGATTTTGAATGTCATATGTATGTGTTTTAACTGGCTCTCACAATACATGGAATTAGAGAGTGCCCACATGTTATTCAAGAATTAAAATGACGAACAAACTTTTTTAATTTACTGGGGTTATTTAAAAATTAATTATCTGGGGTTATTTAAAAAATCAAAATCAAAATAATTACAAAGGCGTCTCTGCCCATTCCCACTTTTCAATGTTAACCTTTTTTGAAGTTATACTTCTTTTGTCTCATTTGGATGAGAGTGAATTTGTGAGCTACACGCAAGTGTAACTTCTAACACGTGTGCATAACTACACACACAATTTTTTTAACACTGGGTATTAAAAGCCTATATCATCATAGTCATTCCATAATTATAATCAAATTAAAATGTTGAAGTATGCAAGAAACTCAAATAATAATATATCTATATCTGTCTATCTATACAAGTTTTCAAATATAAACAAGTAATTTGATTGAATTGAATGAAATATGTGTTTGTGTAAGAAGAAGGACGAGTCGACTACTTAACTTCTTGAACAAAGCACTAAACTTTGTTTTATTATTAGAGTTTGTGTTTGTGTAATTTGTGATATTATATTCAACAAGAGAAGATGATGATGATGATGATAGAAATCAAGTAAATTGGATGGGAATAGTGGAAAATATACCTAGATCTAATATCGTATAAAATTCATTTGATGTTATGATTTGTGTAGGTAAGTCCAATAATAATAATAATAATAATAATAATATTAATAATATATAGTTGGAGGAAACAAAGTTTGATTATATTTCTGAATACTGATTAATAGGGTCGTATATTTTGTTATCCTTTAATATTCATTTTTGAGAAAAAATTTTCGATTATTTTCAAGTCAAAATTCAAAACGTTTTTATCACTTTGTGATACTTATTTTCGATTGATTATGTCAGCAATAAACAATAACGTATTTTAGCATATCTTGCAAATCAGCTGGTCAGATTCAAAAATCTAAGATAAAGCTAGTCGTAATAGTTTTCCGATGATATGTTACTGGTTGCTAATTTGCCGACGGTCTGAATTTCATACTGATCATGACTACTTTGTAGTCGAAATATGTATTTATAAAATAAAAAAAATATAGAAAAGTGGGGCAAAAAATTTGCCTGCAGTATCGTTAAAGGTATGAGTATATGATATATATGAAGGTATTGTTCAGCCTGAAGTTTGAATGGCTTGAAAATATTGAAACTGTATTTAAGACCTAAAATGTAATTTTAAGACAGTTAATGCACGAACGAAATTGGTTAATTGTATCCATGATCAATTAATCAATCGGTGATGAATTTTAAACCATAAAAAATAGAAGACAAATGTCAATATAACAAAAATTTCTTAAAAACATACGTTTGAAACATTTTGTCATAAATTGTTTAAATTTTTCAGAATTTTACAGATAATTAACGAATGAACTATAAAATTCATAATGTTATAATAGTTATATTACAAATTATTATATAACAAACTATTCATAGCGGTATAAACTACGTGCTTAATGTATTTCATTAATGTTAATAATTAAAAACTCTTCAAAAATTCGTATGCCGGTTATTTAAACAACCAATACTGTTAATGTGATTATCTATACTTAAACTGAACTATTAATATTTTTATTATCCCCCAACAAACGGTAAAACTCCACAATCGATCCTAAAAAGCATCGAATAGATTTAATAAAATTTTCAATAGAAACTTTTAATAAAATTATCGGTAAAAAAAAAATTCAATTTTGATATTTCAATAAACAGTAATAGCAATACACTTTGAATAGAATATTATGTCTGTTCATATCATATTATATATATTAAAGGAAGGTTATGGTAACAATTTCAGTAATATTTTATCAAATTTACTTGGCCCACATTTATAACGAAAGGTATCTATCTACTACTATATTGTTGTCAACATGAGTGTATGTTGTTGTCTTGTCTGCCTCGTCTGTGTCGGCTACATAAGTAATATGTATTGTACTTGTCATGATATGAATATATAGGAGTCGAGCCTAGGCTCTTATATAGCTCTCATTCTGCCACCCAAAACCAAATACATAATGCAATATACATACCAAAGAGATAATATTATAAATTTACTCCGTTTGGAGCGAGCGATATAATAGAGAGAAACCATATTGTATATTATTTCTATAGTACAGTGTGGTGTACAATTGTTGAAGAACGGACTTTACATAAGCTTTGGATCCTTACACCTCTGTTATATAAATACAAACTAGATATGAGAAAATAAACACATCTTTGAATTTTTACATTTTAATAAGTATTCACAATAAAGACACGAAAATAAGACAACTAAATGCATTAATTTATAAAATTTGATTTATTTATAACTAATAGTCAATCCGTTAAATTGCTCAAACCACTTTCTAACCTCTTACAAACCGCCAACGAGCTCAAAGCCTACAAGAAATAAAATAAAATTTTATTATAATTTAATACAAAATCTCATTAAGATATTATATTTGTTATTTTTTTAACGATGGCATTAAAATAAAGCTTGCATAACTTATTATAGCTATTATCAAAACGAAGCTATTATTTAACAGAGAAAGCGCGCAGATCTTGATATTAGTTGAAATGTCAAACAAACAAATGTTTACAAATGGCATCCATGTTTTATAATGCAAAAAAACAACATATAGTTTATTTTAAACCATACTGTATGTGTTATAGAAGCTTAATTTAGTATATCAGAATGTTATTGTTGTTGTATGTAGTTCAAGACGAAGAAGCTGAAGGAAGACAGTGTCCTATTTTATTATTAAATTTTCATTTTACATATTGTATTGTGTTGTAAGAAAACTATTTACTAAATAATAATAATAATAATATCCTTATATATATATATATATATACATTTCTGCATTGTATATTTCAACAGATTTATTCAATAACATTATTGTTATTATTTCTGGGTCAGTGCGACCGATTTATATAGAAAAATAACAAAAGTTTAAAAAGTTAAAAGATCTAAATATGATGATTCTATGTATTGTATAATTTTAAAATTTCACCCATTTTCTTTCTACGGTGTGTATGTAAGAAAATCATAAGCTTTTGAATATAAACATGTATATTATTTAAAAGGAATGTAAGCCTAAGCATTCAATATTAAAAAATTGCCTCTACAGACATTGCAAATACCGTGGAATTATAAATATATTCATAAAGACTTTTCAATTATACTATTTTGAGTAACTGCATTAAGCTTTCACAATTTACAGCTTATTTGATAGTAATTTTTGTAATTTAGAAATATTTAATAAGCGCGACGAATGTATAGAAGTGAAGACTCGTTTGCGGGAATGAATATGGGCTCAAAATTTCACTGAAGTTGCCCTTCTTCTGTCTATTCACTCGTCATGAAGATAACCTAAAAGAGAAACAAGGCAACACATTAAGATAGCGTAGTTTTACAAATCTTAAATTGGGTCTCAGGAATCTATGATCCTTTTAAATGGTACAAATAATATTATAATAGTTTAAAAAAACTAAAAAAACACGCTTCGCGCACCGTAGTTCGCGCACTAGCTCTATCTTTATTACTCTCATGCAAAGGATCCGTTCATATGCGTTCTGCAGCCAACTTCAGAGAGTTACCTACAGACAAACAAACATACGAGTGAAGCTAATAAAAGCGTGTTAAAAAAGGAGAAATTTAATGAAAAAATATATATGCTTGGTCGTATAACGAAATAAAATTTTGATAACATGATAACACTGCGTTTAATTGATTATGGTCAGGATGTAATTTGTCTTGCCATTTACGAAAAAACAATTGACAAAGGCTACTTTTAAACGAATATATTGTATAATTCTGGAGTACAACGCTTAGCAGTGTGCACAGATAAGATATATTTATTTCTTTCTTAGGCATCTCATACTCACTTCAATAGAAATTACATAAGTATGCCTATCTATTGTTCGAAAAATTAGATCGATTTTGTTGCAGGATTGGTTATTTGAACCAATTATAACATGAATTGCTTTCAAGGTACATCTAATAATATATATTAAATGATATAATAATAATTTTTTTTATAGTTTTAAATGATACTACAGAATAATAAAATAATGATATCCCATTTCATGATAGTGTCTAATATTTCAATTATAATTCTCTTTATTCGAATAAATTTATTTTACACTATAAAAAATATTATATGTATTAAATGATGAATATGAATCATGAAGTTATAACTTTCTGATACTGTAAACTATTGTGTAATGTTGTTTGTCTATAATTGTTTTAATAAGTTTTACTAGTTCATTAAGATATCAAAGTATTGCTTTATGAATAACAGAAAAAAGTTGATTAAAACAACTAAATTATCTCTTGAAACCTTTGAGATAGATTTCATATCTGTGGAAAATTTATTTCTAGTAATTAATAAATAGTATTTCAGTGTTTGAACTATTTTTAATAAGCATTCATAAAATACAATAAATATCCAGTCTATACAGTTATATGTATACATGTATAATAATAAAATGTATTCTTATTACCTGTATGTGTTTTGCTAAATTAGAGATAAAATTTTATTGTAATTACGACGTCAATTCATCCGGTTTTTAAGTTATTCAGCATGAATTCTTCTGAAAAACGATTGTTTTACAATTAAAGACAAATCCTTCAAGGAAAAAATTCATAAAATTTTATTCCCATGCTTCTATTTCCCAAGCTTTTACTATCTAAGCAGAAGAATGTTTGACGAATAATTTCAGAAACCCAGACGAAACATTTTTTTTTTTATTCGAGAAAAAAAATCTCTTAGAAACTTTTCGATTTTCAAATTGATAAACAATACTTTTCTACTAGAAAGTCAATAAAATATAGGTGGTGTATTTGAACCTTTCAATTAATATGACCTCTTAACCCATTTAAATATACAAGTCATATAATAATATATTAAATTGTTATAATATATATACACTAATAAGTGATATAAATTATTAATAACATAATTTAATTGATAATAAAATGGTTTAAAATAATGTTTAAAAAGTAGAAAGTAGCTATTAATTTATAATTTTTCTATGCCGATAAAAGAATCTTCCTTATTATACTACTAGACCATCCGCTTAATTAGCCAGTTTCAACTTTATTCTACTATTTA
Source organism: Chrysopa pallens (assembly GCA_020423425.1). NCBI lineage: Eukaryota > Metazoa > Arthropoda > Insecta > Neuroptera > Chrysopidae > Chrysopa > Chrysopa pallens. The sequence continues at coordinate 59,927,439 of CM035594.1, forward strand.
CTTTCTTCATCTAAATGCAGCACTTTGATATCTCTAGTGCTATAAACAACGTTTAATATCACTTTCTCTTCTCCCAATTAAAAATATTCTTTTATAAGACCAAAATATAATTCCAAAAAAATAAACTTGAAACAAATGCTGTTTTCATGACGTAAATACATCAATTTTATGGTTTTTCAGAGGAATGGTCTTTTTCTACAACAAATATACTTTATTTCGATTCAATTTTATTTAATTTAATTTTATAAATCAAAAGTTTTCTGATTGTAACATTGACGATTAAACTTAAAAGACAGTATAGCCATTTTTTTTCTTCACGGTATTGTCACGTATACTTACCCAATTTTTCTTCCTTACCATTATCCTACATAATTTTCTAGTTTAAGCTTATCAGAGCGCATAATAATGAACAGTTTTTATTCATTTAATGCTTATTTTCTGCTAGATATATAAGTGTCTATTTAATATTTTATACTTAATTTATTTAACTATGATCTCCATTGTTTTAAAAAGCATTAAAGTTCAAATTGCACATAAAATATTTATAGAAAGTACTATGGATAAATCTGATGAGATGTGACGATAACGACAGCGAAAATGGTTCCATATTCATTGTCTTTTCGATTTTTCTGTTGACTAAGTGAGAAACTCCAAGCCACAAGTGAGATACAAAGTGAAGAACACAGCTATTAGATTTCTAATCGGATATCAAAAAATTGTTTGTTTTTATGAAATATGTATTTTTTTTGCATCTTGTATGGTTTAAAATAAGAGTCAGAGATCTATTAGACATCAGAAATTAAAAGGTCAATCGATGTAGAATAAAAATTTCAACTCGCTGGCAAAGAAACGGAGTAAATTATGTTTTGACTTCCATTATTAAAAACCAAGCAGTCTTTCAAAGTCGTTTGAAATGCCTATAAAACATTTCTCATTATATTCTACTACTCGATATTATATAATTTAAAGAATATCCATTGATTTTAATGAGCTTTTAGTATTAAATGAATATACGGAACCCTATAATAAAAATAATATAAGTTTAAATGCATTTTGCATACTATCATAATATGAAATGTGCATTTTATATTCAAAGCTTATAAAATGAAGATATTATCGAAATTTTTACAAAAAAATACTTAAATCAAAATAAATATTCGCATTGTAAAACATATGATAATTGGTAAATATACTACGGGAAAATCGACCCTTTATCAAAATAAATGAGCTTTTTTTAAATAAAAATAATTATAATAATAATCTTTATTGTTGTATTTATTTAAAATATTTTGATATTTTTACAATTTATTATATTATTTTTAGTTACAAGTTAAATGTGATAAATTGAATAAACATACTGAACGTATATTTTATGTGTACATGCATAAATTTATATCTGTATAAGAAGGTATATGCTATACCAAAAATTGTATAATTTACCGGAGGTCTCATGTCAGGTAATCAAATGATTATTTAGTAAATGTATGTACTGTGCTTGAATATCAACAATTATTCAAATTATTAAGAATGTTATAGAACAAAAAATATAAAGTTTATATATTCTAATTATGAACTATAATTGGATGGTAACTGATGAATTTGCAGTATTACACATCAAAATGTGAAGCTATATGAAAATAAGTATAAGAGTATATAAAGACAAGAACAGAAATCGTGTTCCTTGTACATAGACCTTCTGCTCCTCTGTAATAAAAACAGAGCTTCCATCTTTGAAAATCTCATGGAAGACTGAAAATAAATCTCCTATTAGCAAGAAAAAGATGGAATTTAATCGGAATATAAAATTAATATTTTTACTCTCTTTTAGAACACTCCATCACCTGAAGGCAAATATGCCTTCTAGCACATAGTGATAATTATATTATGATTATATTGTCGGTGGAGCCGGTTACTTCGCTCTAATCCAAGCGACAACAGTATGATCAATCAACTTCCTCATTTTTTATTATTATAGAATTCATCAGACTGCCACTGCTAGATTTGAACTAAGTGGTGAAATGGATGGCGGTATTTTTGCCGGTTCTCACTTGGCCAATGAGCTGGGAAAATAAATATAAATTTAATATTCCGTTTAAATTCCGTCTTTTTCTTGCAATTCGACAATCGATTGGACCTTATGTACTTATAAGCACGTTTGTATGTTTCTAATCGTTTTTTTTTTAATTTTTTTATATAAACTTAAGACACCCTTTTTTGTGACATTTAGTACACATATTGGTGGTTTTGGTATATTAGAGTATTATTAAACTTAAAAGGGGTGCGTGACTAAGAATCAATTTATTACCAGCCCAACCTACTGTCACTTTCAATAATGGTTTTCAAGTGGTTTTAATATCACATACATATATATATATAGTAATAGTAATATTACAAATGTATTTATCTATTTTCAATTTATTTATTATTATATGTTAGGTTAGGTTCTTTTATATGAACCTGTAGGGGGTATAGGACGCAGGGTTATATTTAATGTATGGCTTGGTTCATTTATCTATATACACTAGTTATAATAGTATGCATGTGTGTTATTCACCTACCTCAATACTCTACTAAATAAAAATTATTAGTTTTTTAATAAAATTATATAATTAAATTATGTTATAATTTTATTTTGCATACACTTAATATAGTTTATAATATTATGTTATTACTTATTGCTACAAGATATGTTATCGACAGTTGGGTAATGCTATTTGAATTAATTAATGTATGAAATATATAACATTCAAACGCCTCTCTCGGTAAGGTTCCTTGGCTATGTCGTCAACCGTAATTTACGTTGATTGGAGATTCTATTACAATTATAATTTACACGGTTGTTTAATAATTATTAATACTTGAAACTTTAGATACTTTACCATATGACCAGTAGTGAACTTCACTTGTTTAAAGATACACCTAAACACATTTTCGAATTACTCATTATTAGTGCTTTCAAAATTAAATTTTATAATATCTTTCATAATCATCAAAGAACATGTATTAGCATGTTTCAATTCTAATACCCGACGTAATCTTAAGATATTTAGTCAAAGTTGCGTTTTATAAACTTCAATAAGATAATATTGTATAAATGTTATCAAAGAATGATTGTTCGTACTACCACCCAACATAATAATCCCAAATTAATAATTCCCAAAAAGTTTTTTATGCTCACTTTCTATGTGGTTTCCAATTTTAAATTGTTAAAAATTCAAAAAATCGTAAATTTTACTGTAATTATTTATTTTTAAAGGATAATTTGTTGTACAATTCTTATCGTCGCAGGGTCTACAAAATTTAATGGTCCATTGATCAGGGGAAAAGGTTTAAGATTTGGTATAAGATTTTTACGACAGACAAACTGACACTACAAGTTAAAAGAAAAAGAGTAAATATGATAATAAATACCCCATGAAACAATGTATGGAAGTTATTTGTAGTAAAAATGTTTATTGACTTATATTTTTAGTTTTCTTTTTATTTCTTTAATTGTTAATGATTTTGAATTACTGTTCTATTTATTACAGTTCTTATATAGTTAACACTCTCTGAGGCAAAAGTGAAAAAAGTTCGATGTAGTTCGCCATCATATCCTAGAAGTATAATACTTATAGTTGAATACTTTTGTGTAAAGCGATATTGACCAATGATCAAATACACATACAGTAAAAACACATTTTATATTGACATTAAAACTCATAAATATAAAGAAGGATAGATAGATCGTATTTAAAATAGTAATTTTATTATTTAGTTATAGCTTTTATCCAATACTTTGAGTTCATATACAATTTTACATTAATATTACGATGAATAATTATTCTATTTTAGTTTAAAATTTTATTGAATTTCCATTAAAAATTCCCTCATACATTATGTATAGTTTAGACTTGAAAATGAAATAATCAATAGCAATTATTTGAAGCTCTTCAAACTTTTGTTATAGTTAACAAATTCAATAGCTTTTGTTTAAAAAATGAAAAAAATTTATTTAAAAATGATTTAACGTAAAATACATAGATTTATAAATCAGATAAGTTTAAGAGGTTACATGGTTTTCGAAGGATAAATAATGGCATAATTTTTCTTATGAAATATTTATACGAAACTTTCTACGTTTAAAAGAAAAGTATTTTACAAATCTTTTGAAAATTTTTCATTTATAAACAGCATTGGCTAATTGGTATTATGTAAAAAACAATGAAATCGTCTTTAAAAATAGAGCTTTGAGGAAAACACGTTTAAAGTTTGAAGTACAATGTCGGTCTATTCTTATAAACAAAAATTCTCAAAACTTGATGTCTTCAATTTTAATTGAAGAGACTGCACTGTTTAATAAATGATAATCATACAATGTTAGATGTTTTTAATATTGCAAGAAATACAAATTGCTATTTTAATAATTTTCATTATTTTACATTTTGAAATGTTACATTGAAAAATACACGCATGTGAGCGGATGGATTTATTAATTTTAGTCTCAATACTTATACCTTACGGCTTCTGCAATCTGTATAAAAAATGAAATGTAGTAAAAATAAATCAAAAAGACATAAAAATGTCGAATACTTTTATTTCGACATAACACAAAGCCATATATTCCTGAAATGAAAACGGTATGAGACATAGAATAAAGGATAAAGTAATTTTGGTCATTAACTTAAATACCTTAAGGTTTTAAAACATAATTTATTGGTTGCACAAATTTCAGTTATCGTTTTATATTATAAATTACAAACACAAAATTTATTTATTGGTAGAAAACAGAACTACGTGACGTACCATTATATAATCAGATTATCATAAAACTTCCTACTAATTCACTTCCTTGTTAAATTAATCATTCCCTCATTAAGGAATTATTATTACTGGATTTCAATTTAGCTCGAACTAAATGGTAATGGTAGTAGTATAGGCAATGGTATTTAGTTTGATACGATACACCTTTGAATTATTCTTAGATTACAACAAAACGATGTGAAATGGAAAATAAGTTAAAAAGAAAAATGAATTTTTGTTTTCTTATTTAAAAACACATAATCTGTTCATTTTCAGTTTTTAAATATTCCGTAATTAATTTTCTTGAATTATTATCTTACATGAAGTAATCGAAAAATAATTTGAACATAATTACATTAAATTAAATTTAAATGATAAAGTTTGGGTTTTTCTTTCTCCTATGTCGTGTGTTTTTTTGATAATATTTATCATTTGTTGTTCGAAATAGGGTTCTTTTAACAACAAATTTTATTTAAAGTAAGAATTATATTCGGTATATAAAATGGTAAAATACCACCACATAATTTGACGGCAAAAAACATTCTTTTGAGGCTTTAATAAACCACAACCGTTGCAAATCTGAAAGATATTGAAGAAGAAATCAATTTTGAGCAAAATATTTCAATTTTCATAGAATGAACCAAAATTTCATTAACTCAAAAAGTGGTGTTTTTAATCATTTTCTCAAGTGAATGATCAATTGGAAAACTTTAAATAAACTGTGAACAAGAGCCCAAATTTTTTTTTTTTAAATGGTCACCAATTCAAATAGTTGCATCAGGTGTTCCTCTACCTTATATCAACTTGTTAATTGCTAGGGCTATTTCCTATTGCGATAAGTATTTAGCGGATTTTTGATATAATAAAAGTTATTTTGAACATGCGTGGCATTATAAAAGATTCCAAGTAAAACACTTTTCCGAAGAAAATGCCTCCAACAATTCTGTTTCTGCTTAAAATCAAAAAGTCTCTTTCAATTACTAAAGTTATTCAAATCGATAATTACCTATAATACTTCAGAAATAAATAAGATGGTGAAAATAACATAATAACTACTGCATTAAGTTTTTGATATCGTGACGTATTTTATACATACTTAAGACAAGTAAACTTTACAAATGAGCTAAAAAAAAAACTATTGTTATGTTAATCAGTATTAGTTACAACAATATTGTTATCGTAGAAAATCTAGGTGTATAATAAATATTGAACATGTGATGAATATAGTACTTAGAAGCTAGAACACTAACTTTCTGGTCAAGTAATTAATCTTTCATGGGCAATTTTGACAATGTATGATGACTTTATTTTGAAATTATTCATAATATTTTCATAATAATATATATACAATATGTCAGAGTACCTTTATTATTTTTTGCCTTAAGTTTGGAAAATATTGGAGCTATATTCAAAATTTTGGTGTAGGTGTTTTGGTTTAAGTATAGAATCAGTGAATAACATTTCTTCTGATTTTCAAAATTCCGACATATCTTTACGTTTAAGGTCACCATAACCACAAAGTTTTTTGAAAGTTGCTTGTGAATGTATATACCTTTGTTTGTATGTGCGTTCGTTTTTTATTCCTCTCAGTTACATCAGGAACAAATGATATCGACATCGTTAATTCGACGCTTAATAACTTCAGTTTAAATAAATCAATTAAAATACATAAATGACTTTTGAGCAAAATCAGTCCAGCCGTTTTTTCTTGAGGATAAAAAAAATTATAAGAAAAACTACCCATATTTGTTATATTAAACACGATATTTTTAATTCTCCTCATTGGGAAGTTTGCGGTGTGGACCTTAATGGTCGTTTTTGCTTTTTGTTTGAAACATTCATTAACACACTGTCTAAATTTGCAACAATTGTACCTCAATGTCATCAAATTAGATGTTTTACTCTATTGCATATGGTATGCATTTATTTTGAATATTTGAACAATGATAAAAAATTATAAACTTATATGAATCGCTGCATTCTCAAACGTACTCTAGCGTAGGCATCTCAAAACGCAAAAGTCATACAAAAATTTTCGATTTTATTTTTCGAGTTGAAAATAATATAAAATATTAGAAAAAAAATACAAAAGAGAAAACTTCTTGAAACAAAAAAATAAATAAATTACAAAAACAAAACAAAAAGCACGATTTGCCTGCGTATGGAACGTATTGTATGCAAATAGAAATATATAAAAAAATATATATATTGAAATAAGCAAAATAAAAAATATAAATGTAAATGTGAAACAAAACTTTTTTGTATATTTTAACTAATGATTGCGTGATTTAATTATTTAATTTATTGTTCAATAATAAAATTACAAATTCATTTATAACAATAATCATAATCATAATCTAATAATTTTAATTCATTTTGTTAATGTAAATTATTTAAAAAAAAAAAAAAAAAATGAATGCGACTATACCAAATACGCCAATAACTTTCTTATAACATTGTTTCATAGAAAATAAATTGTATTGAAACTATCAATTATATATATATATATATATATATATATATTTATATATATATATAAATATATATATATATATATATATATATATATATATATATATATATATATATATATATATATATATATATATATATATATATATATATATATCTCATCTTTTAAATAAAAAGGACCCGGATTAACCTTTTTTATTACTTTAATTTTTTTTAAATAAGTAGGATATGGTCTTCAAAATTCCAAATTTACTTCATTCACACACACAACAAAACAAAAAAACATTTAATATCACGAAAAAAATTTGAGGAATCTTAATATATCATAAAATGATATTATTTTCGATTTTTGGATCATTTCAATAACTTCTCTAACAAGGATGTTTAAAAACTATATAGAAAGCTTTTTTTCATTTATTTTTTTATTTTGATAACAAATTGTGTATTTAATTATTATTAATTGGATTTTATGTTAAGTCGTTTTAAGGCAGTTAATTCTAATAAAAAAAGCATACCTTTATGTATAGACCAGGTTAGAAACTTAAAAATGGTCAAAAGTGAAAACAAATTATAGTAGAATGAAACCTATTGAAAACGGCAAAGAATATAAAAAAAATGAAAGGAAAATGTGAAAAAAGTGTAAATACAAAACCAGTATGTAGATCTATTAAGTACAACTTTTCCATTTAATTTTTTTCCATGGGACTTCTAGTTTTGGCTAAAATCGAGATAAACCATGTTTTACCCTTAAAAACTCATCCCCGTCCACTTTCCGACCTCAGATCACCCGTTTTATTGATTTACAAATAATAATTTGCTTTGATGTATGAAAGAAGAACTATTTGTTTCTAAAACGATTTGTAATATTTGGTCATGTTTCTTACACCAAAAATCAATTTGGGGCTATTTTTAATAATCTTGGAAAAATAATAATTAAAACTTACTGAAATATAAAATTAAAACAAACAAAACGAATGAATTAATGTTCAAACATATTTTTATTTGCAAATATTGATAATTATAAATAAGGTATTATACATAAAGGTAAGTTCTAAAGCAAAGATTGAGTGTAATTAATGTTTTTAATTATTAATATTGATCGAAAATATTTAATTGAATGTTTGAAAAGTTTTCTTAGTTGATTTTTTATATTTAAATGATACCAATTTGCTGATCTAATGAGTTGAGCATAATTTCTGCTTGAATTTTCAACTAATTAAAATTTTCGATTAGATACATATAAGAAAAAAAAGTATATACTAAAGCCACATGACGGATGTGAACTCTTAAAAGCACGAAATAAGGAAATATTCTTTTGCAAAATTGGAAGTGATGTTTAGAAGATAGCTACGATCGCTTGCGTCCTTGTGTCCTTGCGCTAATTAACTAACTTGTATAGTGCAAATAACTATTACGGCAAGATTAGATTACGGCAAGTCAGATTTAAAAATGCTTTATTAAATTATTAAATCTATTTACTATACAAGCTTCAGTGACTCATTGAGGATATTTCTGTGGTATACCGTCAAAGTATTAAGGACGAATGTAAAATGAACAAAAAAAATATATCGTTAAGGATAAAAATTTCTCTACCATAATTCACTCATAAAAGTAAGTTACTATAAAAAGTAATAAATGTTTATTTCAAAAACAATCTGTATTTTGCTTATTTCATTTGAAAAAAAAAAATGTGGCATAGTAAATATAATATAAGATAATGTGAATTTGATGTCCATTTTTAAGCGTTAAAAAATAAATCTTTGAACTATGAGAATATAAAAAATGAATTATATAACAAAGTATATAGATGGTTTATTTAAAATAATATTTGAGTTATATGAAAGAGTATTTTATAGTCATGTTTACTAAATACAAATAATAAAAATTTTTAATTAACTTCGACTTAATAGTACTTTATATAAACTATATAATACTTATCGACATCAATTATAAACTATCTTTTTCAATTTAAAGTTGCATATTAATGGTTTAGGAAGAGAAATGTGTCTAATTAAAAAATAATTATATTATAAATCAAACAATTTGGTTTAAATGATGTTTTTATTCAATAAATCATTCTTGAATATACCTACAATTTTGAATTTCGATGTTAATTGAATTTTGGATCAAACTTATATATAATAAAATAAAATTTTTGCTTGAAAATTACTGTATAAAATATTGCGTAAAACTTATGATACGCCTGTAATCTACATGGAGGCTTTATAATTTGATACGATTCTCCCGTTAAACTATTGTATATACTTAATAATTTATTGGGTAATTGGTGATACAAGTGACATTTTATTTACATAGCTTAAAACTTTTGAAAACATTTAGATTCCGCTCAGTAAAATATAATTTTCCAACGAAGAAATAAAGAAAAAGTTATTGCCGCAGTATTACTGTTCATTTAACATATGTATTCAATTTTTTTTTATTGAATGTGTTTAAAATAGAACTGTGTCGAATCTTAAAAGTCTGCTGTAAGTTTGACTGTAAGTTCATTAATATATATTTTCTATCTAATTAAGTAAACCCAAGTTCGTTAATTCATTCATGAACAAAGAGGTTTAACTGTTTATACCAGCAACCATTTAAACTTTACCATACATAATGATTTTAAATAAATGATATAGGCTTAGTAATCTACACAATAAAACATGAACTTTAACTAACTTACTGTAACTAAAAGCTATCTGTAAGGTGGAGGTATGATATCAAAATTTATGTACCTTTTTTAAGGTGAACAATGGTGGTGAGTAATGAATGTATATGTACATAGTATATATAGTATATATCAACCTTTACTTTGTGTGCGGTATGAATTTAAACAGGAAAATATAATATTGTGACATTTATATGTATGTTTGATATTAAAACATTTTAGTTTTATGCACGTAAACATTTTAAAATGCAACAATAAAACAATGAAATATTATAACCTCATACCTTCTATTGTTTAACCTTTCACACTGATAATGTGTTCCAGTTTACACTGCAGGCGAAAAATTTTAAAATTTTTTTGATACAAAAACTATTATGTAAGGTTAAGGTTAAGTTGTACTTGATTATCTCTCTGAATGATTAAAATTTTGTATCTTTATTATTCAGCCAATATTTTGTTTGCATTTTGTGTTTAACAAAGTTTTGTTAAGATCTTCCACGTAAATATTTTATTATATATCCCATTAAAAAGGTTGATCTTTCAAAGCACACCTTTCTTCTTACACACGAGTACCAACTATTCCCATTTATTGCACCAAGAATATTTCAAAAAAATTTGCCTAGTGATTGTGTAGCAGGAACAGTCCTCACTGCTTTTGTTTTCTTTTCTAAAACTAATATCATTTACAACACTAATATACGATTAAATTTTTCAGTATTCCAATACAAAAAACAAAATAATTATTTCCAGGCTAGTTACTATTGGACAACAGAAAATAAATTTATCAATCGGAACAAATTCAGAATTACAATACAAAATTCAATAGTCAAAACTTACTGGTATAAAATTGTCATTAAATTAACTCTTACTAATGTACAACAGGAATAGTAATCTCTTCCTACAAGATGTGAGTTTACTCATTTTCAATCAACTTTTACCGATAATTTTATTAAGAGTAGGTTAGAGAAAGTCAACTATTACTAACAATCGATTTTTCCTATAATACATATTCTATGCTTAAAGGCTATTATATAGTGTCACTTAAAGAATTGCAACTTTTGAACAGTAGTGTCAGATGTATTAAAGGCAGTTTGTTTTAGCTGTATTATTACATATACCTTATAAACATCTTGATAAATAAATGGATTATAGTGATTAAAAGTTCCAGTTTGGTTTTGTTACATAAACAACAACAATACAGTTATCTGTATTATTATTATTATTATATGTTATTTGTAGATATTTATATATATATATATATATATATATATATATATATATATATATATATATATATATATATATATATATATATATATATATATATATATATATATTGTATCGTAATAGAAGTTAATTATTAAAAGATTTAAAAAACTGTTGACTTGAGAACTTATGTCAGAAGTCATAAATATCATATCAGCTTATTATATTATATTAACAATTTATTTATATTAAAAGTGTATAAATTCACATGAAAAAAAAAATACGTAAATAAATGTATTATTTGTTTAATTGCGTGGTTTTTATCTTTATGTATATATTAAAAAAAAAAAAAAAATACATTAATATGCATATAATGTGGTTTTTTTGAAATTCAACACACGGAAAGTGGAAATGTTATTTACGATTTATGTTTTTATTTTGTAATACAAAAGGGATATTTCTACTGATAAAATATACTAGACTTTTTGCGAAATTTTTACTTTAGCTGTTTGTAACTGGTGAGCTAATAACATATTCTCTTTGTAAACGCATTTAATATGAATTTTTTAAGGATTATTAAAACAAATAATATTGCTAGAATTATAAAACTCATTAAAAAATTTTTATCTGTAGTATTCATTATATGTTCATTTTAGACATAATTCGAGTTGAACCAAATCTCTAGTTTGAATTGTTATACATTAAAACCACATTCATAGAACTCGAACCTCGCAGTCGTAGATATTTTGGATTATTCGTACCTTTAAGTCAAATATTTGGTTACAAATGATTGTCATTGAATCACTTAATCCAATTTATAGCTTCTGAAGCGCGTTAATTTATTTTTTCAAAGAAGTACGTTTTAACATTTAAAAATTATAAATAAAATGATGAATTTTCCAAAAATGTAATAAAATATTTAAAAAAACTTGGCTAAAAGCAAAAAATACATTTTTATAAAAAATCAAACGGCAAAATTACTGAAGACGTTTCTCTGCATCTCCTCTTTATAAAAAAATTTCACTGAGTAGTTAAGTCTGTAAAGCTAATATTTCCAGACTTATAAACTACCAATAAGATGCAAAGCTATAAAAGTACTTGCATCTACTTAACAGTTCCAAAAACATCCATTTCACCGAAACAAAAAAAGTTTTAAACATATAAAAATATTATTGAATGTGATGTAATTTCAGAAATGGTGGAAGCGCAATAAAATAAGTTTAAATATCCATGAACAATATGGTTATTAATATTATTTTACAAAAACTAACAAAAATTCAAAATTCATCTTGTTTTTTTTTTTGAACATTATTTATTATTTATTGATAGTCACAAACCATTAAAATAAAAGGATAAAATATTACACTAATAAAAAACTCATATGTTACATATTTGAGTTAATAAATAAAAACAATAATAAACATTCATTTATGTATTATACATGGTATAATATACGTGTGTAATGCATGTATAATGTAAATAATTTTTTTTTTTGTAAAATAGTGTAAAAATGTATGTACAAAGTGTACCAAAACAACGATACCACAAACATAAAGATTGCTTGTTACAACACATAATATTAATTATTTTGGAATTGTTTTAAAAAATTAACAATAATTTAAAAATAGACTCATTTTATTTAACAATTTGATCAATTACGTGCAATATGACACTGAAGTCTCTTTTATATAATAATTATTCAACTAATTTAAAAATTATTTCTTATGTGGCTATTATTTTATTTGGTAAAAATATAGCACGCTTAAGAAGACCTTTCCTTCAACTGACTCTTACTTATATTTAACAGTTCCATATTATCAATTTATTACATTTTGTTTGGAGTTGACACAATTTAACATAAACTCCAACATCCTGTACATAGAATATTTGTGTATATGTAGATGAGCATGAGTGTACATACAGAGTAGAAAAAATTTTCTATATATTTTTTTTATTTTTAATCAAATATGCTGATCTAGTGCATATTTAATTTGTACATGTTTGGTTTTGTTTATTATATGTGAGTTTTTTTTTTTTGCTTTTGTTTTATTGCATACAACCTCCATGTTATTGTTGTAGTCTGATAAATGTTACATATGCTTGTAGTACAACAGTAGCTTTGAATTATGACCATTGAAAATGGAGAATTGAATGCAATAATTTTTTTTTTTTTTTTTATTGTTATCGAATTCAAATAAATTATTTTTTCTATAAGTTTTTCTATGGTTAAGTTTTGAATGTAGGTACGCTAATGTAATCGATAATAATTTGTTGACACTAACGCTTAACGTACAAGCGCAGTATTTTAGATATATGCGCTGGAACTATGAAACGAGCGTCATTCATTTAGGCATGTAGTGTGCTTTATGCTATGAGAAACTAATGATAAATCAGATAAGCTGCTTTTTTTGCGCTGAAGAATTTAATGAGTTCCCTAATATCGTTGACGTCAAACTTTCTATTCCATGAATGTTAGAAAATGTTCCTGTTAAAACTGCTTAGAAACAATATTTACAAACTTTTTCCGGAATTTGAATAACAAGCCTGTTCGAAGAGAAAAAGTTTATTCATAGCTCTCAAATATTAAATTAACTTGAAATTACAAAATTAAGGTAAGAAGTTTATCAGCCCTTAAAAAATAAGGGAAATTAACTTTGAACACATATTAGAAATATATAAGGATTATATTCAATTTAATCTAGTAACGATGGAAAATATAGACGGCACTTACAAAGTTTTGAGTAAAGGTGTTAAATCCCGTAATATTTCCGTGTTCATGTGCTCATCCGTTCATTCTCTATAAAAATAATTCATAAACGAAAACAGCTTGTGTACTGAGATGTGTGTATTTATTCTATGATCCACATATTCAGCTAAACTTCGTGAATGAGTGAAAACGGCTAATGGCTGCATATATTGAGAATGTTTATGATGAAAAATAGTTCCAATATTGATATACATTAGTTTGGTAATATTTACTGGTTTTACATGTAGTTTTGTATTTTGTAGTATATATTTTGAGAGACATCCAGGTAATTAATAAGAGAAATAAAATGATGTTCGCGTTCAGGTTATAGGACACGTCGTTTATAAAATTCGTTCAATTTCAAGGGATAACAAATGCAAACTTAGCACGTAATCACTGCAGATGATTTAAAAAAATAAATGTTCAATCGCAAATTATTTATTGGACTTTCTCCAAAGTTTCTATTCTTTTTAATAACACAATAATGGAAGTAAACTTACGTTATTATAGAGATGTTTTTTCAATTATTACATGCTATTTTTATTTGTTATTTTTATAGACTATAAAGATTATGTTATTATAAATAAAAAGAATTTTACACCTAATATAAAACTAAACGTGATTTAATTTTATTATTTATGTTCTAATTTCATTTTATTTAGTATTAAATATATAATTTATAACGAATATAATTTCCGGTTAAATGATAATATAAACAAATTATTGCTTTAAAGCATACATTTTTATTGAAATATCATTAAAAATTAATTGAAGATTAACACCGATATTTGTTAAGATATCAAACATATGAATGGGTATGGAACTTATTTTTTTTTTTTAAATTCTTTAGAATTCATAAAATACTCGAAATATGCAGTCAATTAAGTTATAAGAATTTGAAATATTCCAACATGTGTTTTATTAATATAATTTGATTGGTAGAATACTCGGGTATGATTTGTAAATGCCAAGTAAGATGAAAATACCAGTAAAATAGTAAATTATTTAAATAGTTTGCAAATAGTTTGGTGTTAAGGTTAGGAATTTTGAAAATTATTTCTACATACGTTTTTAAATTTTGCTGACTGAGCATAATTTAAATAATGGGCACATTAAGTCTTTTTTAAACCAGTTTTATCCTAATTAGTTTGGACGTAATAATTTTTAATTTTTAAAAACAAAAGAATTAAACTAATTAAACCTCATATATTGAATAACAAATGTTTTCAACTTTGACAAAATCAGCATTTTTGTTAATGTTAAAATAATATATAATTGAAATAAATTAAATTAAAAATAAAATTTTTTAATAATGTACCTATGCATTCATATTTAATAATTATGTTCAACAAATTTTATAATATAGTTTTGTTGTATTAACTATTTATGAATATTATTTAACAATTTATAAAATAATTTTAATTAAAATGTTATTTAAATAACAATAGCAACAAATGAAAACATGTCTATTTACAACCTATATGACCGTGAGCCCATTCAGTATTCAAATGAAAATATGTAAATTTATTATTTACTCTTACATGCTATTCTAGTTTAAAAATATTATTAAAGTTTGCAAAGTAATATTTCCGTTTTTTTGAGAAAATTTTCAAAAATACTGCGTTTTCTTGCATAGTTTGGTCTATCATTCTAAATCAGATCAGATGAACACTTTATCAAAAACATCAAACATATTTTATTATAGATAGTTCTCGAGACTTCTCGCTTTTCTTTTATAGACCCCGAAAAATTTTTCATTATATATTTGTTATTCTTAAGCTACCTACCTACTTAATAACAAAGAAGAACGTGATTTTGTGAATTGTCGCAACAAATCACTTTTCTACTTAACATTTTGCTGCCATGTGTAATTTTTTGTAGTTCAAAATTTCCGGAGTAACGTGAAAAAGCTGCGTTTCAAACATTTAAAAAGAAAAAACAATTGTTTTACACTTTTCTTATAAAAGTGACCATATAAAATAGCAAGTATTAGATTAATTTAAGTTAATCAAAATTGTCAGGAATAAACTGTATATATTAGAATGATCTAACATTTTTAGCTTCGTTGTAGGCTCACGGTCTGTATTGAGTAAAATACCGCCATGTGTGTATGTTATGTTGTTTAACAAATGAAATTTAATTGATATTTTATATTATGCGAATGTGTGAAATTATTTTCATAAATTAATTACAACGATAAATAAAATGAAATACAGATAGGGTGTAGGAGAATTGAAAACAAAAACTGTTAGGGCATTAAATAATAATAATCTCTGGCAGTATATCGTTTTATGAATCAAAAAATCGTTGACACTGAAAAACATAAAAATTTTCAAACCAAAAATATTCATTTTACTGTAAAACAATTCGAATACACTTCATTATTTTTTAAATCAAATCATTTGGTCATAATTTTTAAACCAAATATCGTATTTGTGAATATTTTTTTTGAACTAAAAGATGTATTTGATATTTTTGGACAAAGTAATCTGGTGATGAAATAATTATTATTGACTAAATCAGCCTAGGTAAATTCGCTTTACATTTCAAAATATATAAACGTATAAAATTGAGAAATATAGCTGAGGATACATTCAGAAGTAATATATTTAAAAATTAGTTCGACTGAAACTATAAGCGAGGAAAGAAGGCATGGATATTTCAAATTGTAGCTGAAAGTGCTATCAACTAGACCTTAGATGCCATGGTTATAACTATGGTTATTGTGTGTACAACCATTTACATATTTAAGAATTTACCTAGTCTCTGGTCTTATAATTTTTGAAAATTTCGGCAGCAAAATAAAGCTATAGATGAATATGGAATGGCCAAGTATTCTAGAACATTCAGTAGAGAACCGGTTCAAAATTGTTTGAGCCATGTACACAAATGATAATGATGTTTTATGAATAATAATATATTAACAAAAAACCTTACATGTTATACGTATGAATGTGTTTTATTTATAGAAAGCCAGAAAACATCATCAATTTTGAAAACATTTTCGATGAAAATATCTCACGAGAATAAAATATAATATAAATACTTAATTAAATTCTATCTCATTTTATATAACATATAAAACTCATTTATTTTCTGTACAAGGTAGTTTCTTAGGATGAATTTTACTTTCGCGTTATGTTACGTTCCAGCTCCCTATGTAGCATTTTCCCAGACGAACATAGACTCATGGAGATGTTGAAAATACCCTTAAAAACAAACAGATAATTATCTCGTCCACTCAAAGAAAGAACATTCCTCATTAAGTAAATAATAGAAACTTTTACCTAATACTTGTTTAAATAATAATTAAAAAAAGTATGAAAATCTACCGTTTTATACCTGAAAATGATCATAAGTATATCGCAGTTTCTTTGTTTTAATGCATTTTAGTGATCGTGTTGAGGCATTTTTAATAAAATCATAGAATATTTCTCAAATTTGAGATTTTAACGAAGCGCAGATATGATAAAAAAAGGCGTAATTCAGGTATAAATAAATAATTGAAATTGAGACAAAACTAAAGAGTTTATCAAAAATGGTTTTAAATAAAATTTATTTAAAAAAAAAAGATACATTTTTGGTTTTGGAATTTTTTTTATCTTTTGTAGATTAAAATTTGGATCATAAATCCATGGGACCCAATGAACCGATTTTCATATCTCTATCTCGACACCAAAATTTAAGCACGCTTTTTCTTTTCGTTTTTGAGTTTTCTGCTTTTTGAATTATAATTTTTTTTGTGGCATAAGTGATTTCAAGTTTTTGGCTATAAACCAAAGTGTAGTCTCTAACGTATTGTATATAATTATGTCGACTATAAAAATATTTAAAATATTAGGTTCTATTTGATTTTTCGATAGAAAATAAAAATTTTATTTAAATTTTGTATTCTAACGTTTATTTCTCAATGTTTTCGAATCCAATGCCGTTTCATTATACCACCACACTATTGTCACGAACGTCTCCGTACTAAAATAGTAACCTGTTATATTTGTAACAAAAGTAATCGATGAGTCTATCTCCATCACCGATTCTAATTTTGATAACATAGATATCGCATAAAGGTTATTTATGTCGTAAAATATAAAAATGTATTTGTATGGGAGTGAAGACATAATATTGAATGATAAACAGTAATAAGGGATGTTTGTGCCTTAGAGACCGAACAATACAATATTTGATATTTGAGTTGCGTGTATGACTCGTATGATATATGAATGACATTTATACATACATATTTTTGTTAAAACGTCTCCTGACACATACACCTTCACTCCCATCTCCATTCACCTACATCACCACCTGAAATTAAACTATAACATGGTTGGTGTTTAATTTTTAAAACTATAATATAATATTAAGGTTTACCCGTCACAAATATTTAATTATTATTTATTATCAAAACATAATGGTAGGAATATACCATGTGGCAAATAACTACAAATTTTCCTAAAAATGTACTACTTTAATATCAGAAATTCTTACACATTTTTATACCAGATTAAATATGTGGACTACTTCGGACCCACACGCAAGCTCCACACAACGAACTTCCCTATGAGGAGAATAAAAAAACAATATTGATTATTACGAGTAGAGTTTATTTATGTTTTTATTCTGAACAAAAAGAAATGGATGTCGATATCAATTATTTGTTCTGAAAAATTGAAACAAAAATACTGGACGCACATGCATACATACACACAGACATCTCTCAAAGAACGTTAGATTTGGGATCTAGTGATCTTGAAACGTAAAGAAATGTCAAGATTTGGGATTCATAAAATCCACCCCCCTTACAAGAACTTCCTATTAAAAAGTTAAAAGTAAGATTCTGGAAATAGTCGGTCAGAGAAAGTCCGAGAAAACAATGCATTATGAAATAACGTAGAAAAAGTAGTGAAAAAAATAAACTTTGCAATGAGGCGCAAAAATATTGGCTAATATTTTAAGACAGTAAATTTTGCAGAACACAAACAGGACTAGTGAAAGAGAACGCCTCATCTCTTATACAATAGTTTAATTTTGCGGGAAAAATTGTTACTATTATCATTATAAGACATGTGGCTCTATTCTTTTACTTAACTGTTTAAAAAATTGTACTATTTATTAACCCATGACTGATCAATAATTGATATATAACGATAGATTAAACGTTTTGCTTAACAACATCTTTGTTGCAGTAGTAACTTGAATATTTTTGAAGGCACTGAAAAAATATTGAAAAATGTTAAAAACTGTTTTTAGTACCCTCGGATTTCTAGGAACAATGTTAATTACCAAAAGCAAGTATTATTAAGAACACTCAGTATATTGACTTTTTCGATTATAAACGAAATGACTTGCTACTTCTTAGCATGGCTTACGTGCATGTTCCATGTAAAAGCTACGTCCAACAAACTCAATTAATAGATTGGTTAGTCACTACATATATTTAATAGAGTATTTAATGAATAATATTTACTCACCAATGAGCTGACCTTACACATCCAAAATTATTGATAAAGCTTTTAAAAATAACATATAAACATTAAAAATATCATATCAGCTCTAAACCAAATATATTTATTAAGGTTCTGTGATAACTAGAAGGATTTTGTGCTTGGTCATATTTCTAATTACACCTAAATAAAATCATATAATCACTTTAAATTTTAACTGAACGTGTTTACAAGTTTGAATTGTTTTAGTCAAAATTTTTAGAAAGTCAAAATTATATTTTCTTTGCTATTTTTAATCAAAAAATAATCTACCAATATTGGACACAAAGCTTCCTTGTAATGTAAAAATATGCTTACTTTAATTTTCAGTACGACTTCAATGAATGAGCTACAATTTGTATAGAGGATGAAAATTGCATTTTACATATTTAATAATGTAAAATTTCTGTACCATTAAGCTATTATTACAAATTTTACTTCACATCTTTCTGTAAAAAATTTCCCTCTCTCCATATCCAGAATAATCAACTCTAACAAAATTCAAACCACTTGAGTAACAACATTTCATAAAAATCGGATGAATCGGATAAAAATACCCGCCATTGAATGTGATAACTTAAATCGCATAGCTCTCTTTGTAACGTTTTTTTAATTTCAGAAAACCATATTTTCGATCACGAAAATAATATTCATATGGGCAACAGCTAATATTCAATGCTTGTTTAAAATGATTCAGTATGAGGATACAAAAAATTTGAGAAATTATTATTTTTTCAATGGGAGAATATTGAAGAATAATTTATTTACAGTTTTATAAATTCTTTTTAATAATTGAATATTATTGCGGTGCTTATTTTTATGGAATTTTTGGTATTTGTATTCATTCTTGTTTAATTAAAACACAGTGTTTTCAAATATGGAAATATTTTTAAATTCTATATAGTTTAAAAAAAATTTTTAGTATTCTTCAACCATATAGGCTGTTACTTTAACGAAGCTTGCGAATTTCGAATTCACAGCTATCATTTAAATTAACAAATTTCTTTTTTCAAACATAATATGGTTTCCTTTTTCGTTAAATAAATTATATCCATTTATTATAATTCTTAAATATTATTTTGCAATACCAGAACGATATTAAATGCTTAATAATAAAAAACATCTATACATTTAAAAGTTTATGTCTCAATATTCTTTAGAAGTGATTGTTGTAAGGAGAGTTTCAGCTTTCTATGCAATGAAAAATCAAAATAATTCATAATATAAAATATCGAAAAATAGTATTTTCCAGAAATTTTTATATCCTCAAAATTTATCCCTTAAAACTTGTAACGTAATGACGTATTTAATATAATATTTAATAAATAGACGTCTATATATGCCTTCAAAAACGTTCATAACAGTCAACACCCACATCATTATCTTTTTTTTTATACTACTTCGTTGCTTATCAAAGCAACGTGTAATTAATTACCTGTCCCAGGATTCAAACCAGTAGCTTCCGATTTTAAATGGTAACGCGTTTAAAGGTTAAACAAAAATGTAAAACATGATCATACGTTTGACCACTGACCCAATTGGTATATAACGAAAGTATTTTACACATATTACATAAAAATGAACTGTATAATATTGAATTTTCCAGGCAGAAAGAAAAAAAAAATGTTAAATAATTTATAACTTGCATATTTTATTAACAAAACTTCATTTTTATATAATTTTCCATACATTTTCTCCTGCTAATATATGATGATTGTCAAGTAATGTAATAAAAAAAAATTTGAAGTAAGTGAGAGTTCAATCAATTCACTAAAGGTTCTCAGGTTTCTATCTGAAAATAAAAAAATTATGCTTACCAGTGACGCATCCTGTATTTAAAATGCAAGCCCCAATGAAGCATCTGCAATTTTGTTTTCTATAAATTTTTCTTTCAAATATTTATAGCAGATAAACTGTAGTAAGAATGCTTAAATATTACTCAGCATGGTCAACGGTTTAATACGGTTTAAGCGAGGTTTATTCGAAAGAAACGATACAATAGTTACTAACATGACATTTCACAATCAGAAATTTCGCTACACAATCAGAAATAATTTCTCGATTTCATTGCTATATTACATTAACAAAAGACACGTTAATATGTGTAAAAATAGTTTAATTGATCAAGATTTAAATTCAAAGCTCTTCCTTTCTGCATGTTCTGTTGGTTGTTCTAATTTTTAGTTTCTTCCTTTTTGCCACAAACACGCATTATGGTTGATTCCTTTATTTCTAAACTCTAGTTCCTTAGTAAACTTGTATTTAAATGGGAACATAAAACAGGTCCAAAATGCAGAGATATAAAAATTCGGATTGGTTATGAATCCTATAACAGCCCATTCCATTAAAGCATATAAATTGTATCGAAATGAATTGACGTAGAAAGAAAAAAAAAATCAAATCAAAAAAAAATTTTATAATGAAAAAATTAATGTTTTCGCCCGTCATTTATAAATAGATAATTTATTCATTTTTTTCTCTGTATAACTCATATTTGTTTTCTCTGTTCTCAATTTTTCGCGTCTCAATGATCACACATAAATTTTTCAATACAATCAAAGCATCTACCTACCTACTCATAATCAAATCGTCAACATATTTATTTCCTTTAATAAAGTTTTCCTCATGAGTAGATGCCTTCGATAAACATAATTTTTACATTTATTTTTCTGCAATTATTAGTTAAGGATGAGTGAAGTATAATAAAAAATTTATTGGTTTTATATTTATAACCGCAATTTGTGTCTTTTTGTTCAATCATGTATTTTTGATGAAAATATGATTTGCAGACAATTAAAAGGTAAGGCCATTTAATGGCAAAATTTTGGCTTCGTACAACTAATTCTTTAGACAAAAATCATATTAAATATATACAAATTTGTATAACTTTTGTAATGTTTAACCGACACATCCGAAAAAGCAGGAATAAAGGATTGTAAGAGCTCATATTTAGCTTTTTGCTTTTAGATTAATACTATAAATATAATTCTCCATTAAAAAATTTCAAATTTTCTGTCTTTATTATGCCTACAATAATTCTAATTTGATTAAATTCTCCAAGCTTATTATTATAATTTATTTATGTAATATATAAATGAGACGTAATATTTTTTCCGATTACATAAAAAAAGATAGAAAAACATAAATGATGACTTAAATCAAATTTACTAATCCAAGTCACGTACAACACTATATTCTTATCTCACTTTTTATATTTGTTTTCACACACCATTTCTTGTCTGTTTTAATATTGGCATTCATCTTTTACCATAAAATAAATTACAAAAGCCTAAAGATTTATGCAGTTTTTATCTGTGATCTGTGTAAAACCAATAATATGTTACCCATCCAGTGTACTTGCTTGCATTAGAAGAGATACACATACTCCAACAGGAATATAGGGAATATAATAACATATATTATAAGTATCGAGATACCAGTTTATACATACATTGTGAATGAACAAATGAATATACTTTAATACTAATTTGTTTTTGATCCACTTTTATCCTGTGGGATGAAAATATATACATTTCAGTTATTTATCAAATACCAAACATTGAATATTGGGTATGGATGACGTACGTACAAATATTTTCAACTTTAGATTAGTTTTCCGAAAATTGCAAGTAGTAGTAGTGATTGAAACATAAAAATTCTTTACTATGCGTGTACGAAAATGAGATAGAAGTATCTTTAGGATTTGACGACAGAATGAGATGGAAGGTATTTATAATCTTAGTATGTGTGTGTTTGTGTATGCACTT
The DNA here is from genome assembly GCA_020423425.1 of Chrysopa pallens. Lineage (NCBI taxonomy): Eukaryota > Metazoa > Arthropoda > Insecta > Neuroptera > Chrysopidae > Chrysopa > Chrysopa pallens. The sequence continues at coordinate 59,950,563 of CM035594.1, forward strand.
ACTGCCGCAAAATTACTGTCGTAAGGTATTGCACACATGTATTTGTAAAGGCATCATAAGAACCGTGGTGTATTGTGTTTGTATGTATAAGTGAATTTTTTTTTGATAAGAATTTCATTATTTTAATAAAAACATTTATCGAAAAATCAAACTCGTACGAGACAAATCAAATGTTTCTGAGGTATAACTTAAAATCCTTCTTTAAGATCATTATCTCTAAACGATTTCAAGCGATAACTTGGCAACCTATCCAATCGTTAAAAAAGTGTTATTTTTTCAAAAGCTTGACAAATATTTATACGCTTGGTTTTCACATTATTTTAATTTTTTTGTACCCCTTATTTTAGCGCTTGGCCAATTAGAAAAATATAGTTGTCTGTAATACATCTTTTTATTTTACCGAGGCAATTCGATCAAGATATTTTTAAACATACTGAGTAAGAGAGCGTTAATCTTAAAACCAGGAAATATTGAGCTTTTAATCTTTTCGATATTTATATATCCCTTAGATTAATTTATTGCTGATTTTAAGCTGAAATAAGTGAATCGGAAAATTTCAAATAATTATTTCATTTACGAATTCAAATTTGTTCAACTGAAATATTTTAGTCAAAGTCAAAATTCAAATAAATACGAAAATCTAATATATTTGAAATCAAATAACATTTAGATTGAAATAATGTTTTTTCTGCATTCGTGTATGGAAATTCTCATATATTTATTTAGAATGTCTATTAAAAGTTTTTTTTTTATATAAAAGGTTTACTTGTCAAAGTTTACAGATAAGTATAGTTTATGAAAACGTGTGCACATTTTTCTTATCAGTAATTTTATTTGTAAATATATACTTAGAACAAGCTTATACTGTTTATGTATATAAATACGTTTGTTTATTTATATTTTGTTTTGTTATTTTTCTAGGTTGGTATCAAACTTCCACCGGTTTTTTCTGTTCTACTATTTACAAAAACATTTCTATAATAACGAATTTGTCTGATGAGTGATTTTTTAAATAAAATATGTTATTTTACTGTTGATATTTACACGATAAATATATAGAAATATTCATATACCATTTTTCAGATTCCAACAAACAACAATATTACCTAATTTAATAATTTTCATTTTAGAGATATAACAAATTTTCATTTTAATTTTATCTACGTTTTTCTTTTTTATAATTTTAATAAACATTTCTGATCTAATATATACAGATATATAGCAATGTTAAATATTTGTTATTAATATCATACTGGAATTCCATATTTGATTAATTTTTCTTGGTTCGCTATGTTTTCAATGAACGGGAATGGAAACGATCAGGAAATGTAAGAATTTACCTACTTTCAGAACGTTCATTCATGTTTTGATCTAATTTCCAGTAAAATATACAAATTGATGATTTTTAACTGCGACAAAATTAGAATTCATGAGAATATATTTATTGTGCGATAGACTCAATACCGAAAAATGAAAATTAAATTCAAATTGGTTCAAAAACAAACATGTTAGAAGCTATGAAAGATTATTTTCTTTTCAATCTCGTTCTTGAAAACGATGTTTAACATTTAATTTACATGGAGATACTTACAGATGGCGTCATACTGGTATTTCCCTCTTTGTATGATTACAAATTGAAAATTTTAAAATATAGCATGTATGTCACATGCAGAAGTAATAAATGTTTAATTACATAAATATTTGAGTCCGTTAATTAATCCATGCGCCAGCACCGCAAATAATGCTACTCAATCGAAAAACATTTTCAAATTTGTCTGGTGTTTTAATTTCAATATTTTACGTGAATATAATTTAAACGTTAGCGAGTAAGTAAACATTTCATAAAATGCATTTAATTTTTCTAAAATATAACAAAACAAAAACTCAACTTTCAAATGGTCATTATTTTAAATTTATGATGTTGTTTATTTATTTTCGTATCGCATTTTGTGTTGGTACATTCTTGAATGTAATAAATTATTTGTTTAAAAAAAAAATACATAAAATTCTTAAATATTTGATGCAAGATGCATTTTTGATGTAAAATATTTTTCAAAATGATTAAATACGTTTATTAGGATTCAGTTACATATTTTATAATTTTATTCAATAGCTGCATGTTTGCTGTCATAATATATTATTTTATATTTATATTATTATCTGTTGAGACGTTAAAGGAGGTTAAAGAACAATTTAGGCTACCTTTGCCTTAGTAAGAGTACTGTGTTCTATAAAGTTTAGTTAAATCCGTCAATTAAACTAAGTAAAACTTTTGTATAGGCTTGAATTAGTGGCCACTTAACTAAATAAGCATCACTTAAGAACCCTTGCAGGCGACATTATTACAATTAAATTTGTTATTTATTTGAGTAATAAAATCATTGTTAACTGTGATGTATAAATTTTTTATGAACAAGAAATCATAGTTCGTAGCCACTGTGTAATTTGTTTTTTTTTTTTTTTTTTTGCTTTTTAACGTAATGTCGTAATTATTTATTCAATTTAGTTAATTAGTTTTAATGGCGAACATACAATGAAATAATATTACAATGTCAGTCATAATTTAATGTTAATTATAGAGTGATTTTAAATAATATGGGTACATTGTTTTGAGTTAATAAGTAATAATTATGTGTACTTAATGTTAATCAAACTTTTTTTTAAACTTTTTGTATAAAATAAAGGAAGTAATATAATCTCGCACCAATTTGGAATAAATATTATTTTCAACGTAAATTTTTTTTATTTGTAAAAAAATAACGTAAGAAAATTAGAATTTTCATTTAATCTTGTAGAACATTCAGTGCAGAATCTTTGCATATCTTTTGATTGAATGTTAAACTATAGTTTCTTTTTCGAAACAGTTATCATAGTTTATGGATCCAGTCATAAGACGCATTAAATTAAGTTTTTGAACTGATTTTGAAACAAATGGTGAGAATAGTTATAACAAACTCAATATTCATTTGCATATTGCTGCTTATACTGTGGTTAAGCTATAAAAGTAATTTTTCAGCCTTTTAATAACTTATCTTATTAAACAATATCAACATATGAATAATATACATCTGAAATTACTCTGTGACTCTAGAATATTTCACATCTTAGCTTTGTAGCTTCTTCTCAGTAAAGTCGAAACTGTTTGTTGTCAGGACATCATTACAGAATAAAAACCATTTTGTCTAATAGTCGAAAATTGTGTGTGCCCATTGCTTTTCCACTTAAGAAATCAATTAACGTGAAATTTCCGTGGTGCCCGAAAACAATTTTATCAAGTAGCGATGAAAATAATTTTTTACACGAAATTCTTCCATTTTAAATCTAAACATATAAACTCACTGATTAATCAACTTAGTGGTAAATTTGAGATACTGCTATAAAGCAGTAGGTCTAGGGTTATACATTTATACATTGAATTAGAGGTGCTGCTACTATATTATAATACTATTTGAACGATTCACTATCATACTTACCTTTGTTAAAAGTCCTTTCTTATATATCGTCTATAGTAAAATCTATATCTCAGAAACGGATCTATTCAACATCTTGTAACATTCCAAATTTATTTAGCATCAAACATCATCAATTGACCTATATAATATATACAATTTCTAAAAGCTAATTTAATGTTTAATTTAAAGTGTATTATCTTAAGCTGCACGTAAATAAGTAATTAATTGTAATATTTAACAAGCATTATAAAACCAACCAACATATTATTATTAATAACATATATATATATATATAGTAAGTTACTAGTAAATATTGTAAGTAAAGTTGGTAAGTAATAATGATAATCGTGGTATATATACTGTATCCTTCTAAACTATATACAAGTAACATGTAATTAGTATACACAGTAATAAAGTAATATTATAGTTATATCGTTATATTAACAATTGTAATAAAATTGTTCAGATAATTTTAGGAATAATATTGTTGTTGCTACTATAGGCATATATATATATATAATTATGAAAACTATTTATTTAATTATAAATATAATTATCATTATTTATTAGATAATTTGAGTAGAAATATATATTAATTAAATAAGCATTTAGACCTCTTATTAAGTTATTTATCAAAGTTATGTTGTCGAATGAAGAAATTATTATGTAATATCAATATTAGAGTCAGAACCAAGGGCCGTCAGATCTTACTTATTTTATAAATCAAAAGTGTGGGGCAATGTTGTCCTATTACTTACTTTCACTGTATACTTCCTTGCAAATTTTTACCGACGGCCAATTTACAATTACAATTGTAGGTAAAAAACACAAAGTACTTTACTTATAGTCTCAGGACTGATATTTATATATGAGCCAAATAATATTTAAAAAATCCATAATCCATACTACTGGATACTTCTTATCGGCTGTATTCTCGGTCATTACATTTTCATCATTTTGATGTTCAGGTTGTAGCATCACGTTCTCGGAATTTTAAAATATTCGTTGTTTGTATTAAAGATTGTGGACATAAATGACATAAAACTATAAATTATAAAACTATATGCATTGTTTTGACATTTTGCACTTTGACGTTATTAGTTACCAAGCGAACATAATACGCTCAAGCGGGTCTTACGTATGTGAACTAATGTTTAACATAATGGGAATATTTAATAATTATATATGTTCATAAATTTTTTATCGATTTAATTATTGGCACTCTGGGCTTATGTCGCTAAATAATATCCAGTGCTGTGAAAGCTAGGAGTAGTTATGTAACTTTCTATAACTTTCTTTTTCAATAGACATGAATGAATTCAAATTTTTATGCTATTATTACTAACATGAGGAATAAAAAATATTATTATTTTTAGCAGAAATAAAACTCAAATAAATAAAACCTTTTAATTCGTGTAATGTTTGTTTAGAAAACCGCTATAATAATTATTTTCGTAGAAAGCATGCTGAAGGCCAATTATTCTATTTCAATCCTATTAAAAGCCTATAGTATTATCCATCATGTGATTGATATGCATATTTATATGTATACCTGATTTAAACAATATTATTATGTTTTTTAATAATAAAACAAAAGCTACATTAATGTCAAACAACATATAAAATTAAATCGTTTACAACAAACATGTTATTACAACAAAATGATAAAATTGAATATAAATGGTATTGACAGCTATTTTTTAATATGTAAATTGAATGTGTTTAGTAAAATCATTTATGATTAAATATTTATTGCATTTAAATTTACAATTAATGTTTTACAAGATGAGTCATATACTTTGTATCTTCCATGAATATTCGGTGAAAGTTTTGTGGAAAATGAGGTGGGATTTTTTTTAACATAAATTGTTATTAATTAGGATTAAATAATATTATTTAATTTTAAGTACTCCAAATAAAACGAACTATTTAAAAATTATCTTTATACTGAAAATTACTACTTCAATTCAATTATAATAGCATGTTATATGAATATCTCTTAAATATTCTGGGTAGAAAGTATATGAAAGAAATTTAAATTTGACAACTTCTTAAATTTAATTATCAATCAAATAATTAAAGCGATCATATCAAAAAATCGAAAAAAAAATTGTCAATAATTTTCAAACGAAATATTATAAGATTTGCTTAAAAGCTTATAATACAATTACAAAAATTGTATCACAGAGGACGCAGAAATTTACAAAAAAATTAGTCATATGTTGATATTTAAAACGTAACGAAGTTTGAATAATATATTTTATTAACAACACTAAAGAGAAATTAGCATTTGCAAGACTTCGAAATCATTGTAATCGATTTAAATAGCAAAAAAGGCTTTAAGAATTGTATGCGTTTTTTAACAATTGGTACTGAGATTGTTGTTGTTAATTTTAAAAATACTGCTAAACGACTGAACTAATTAATTTCATTATAAATTTTAACACAAAACCACTATTATAATAATAATTAAATAAACAATAACCAAACAAATACTATCATACAATACTTGTAGTTTACAATATTTGTTTGTAAAACCACCATTGTTTGATATTACAATAATGTACACAGTATGCCAATTTAATACCAAGATGCTATTACGCCAGGAGATAAAAGTTTACTATATTTGGTTTTTTTATGACAGAACGAGTATAATTAAATTCATGAGTCAAAAATTTAAAAGACAAATTATTTTCCAACGCTTCTAATATGCTATTTGTACAAAAACATGTCATTATCTCTTGTTTTGGATGGTTCATTTTCTTCAAATTTCCACAGCTTATTGAATGTGCATTTTATGATTTATATTCCAGATTTTAGGTGTATGAATACACAATTACCATAGATGTACTATCATTTAGACTACAAATTGGCAGATTCGGTTTCGACATTAAACTGCATTGGGATTTTTACATAAAAAATAATAATTAGGAAAATCCAATTAATTCTTGTTAGCCTATGAGACCCTGAAAAAAAATTATTACTTATGTAAAGCAGATCAAAGAACATGGAATGTTATACAAGAGTCTAATAATTTATTCCCTTGTTGATCTTAATTTTACATTAAAAAAAAAACGAGGGAGCCTTAACAACACTCGCAGACGTGCATCTTGCATTATTAATAACAAAATTAACATTTAATCCTGATAAAATGACTGGGATTCGTAACGATGAATTACTATCTTCATTGAAACATTTTGCTATTATTATTATTTTTTGTTTTATATAATTTATATTTTTTCAGCCTACTGTTAAACTCTTACACTGTTACGCCCTTCTGTCCCATTTAAATCACTCACTCTGATAAATCGAATGTGAAAAATGTTACACATAAAAATTAAAAATAACCATAGAATTATTGGGTAGTTTTTTAAGAACATTATTGAATTATATTTGCTAAAACACACTGTAGCAGTTTGAGAAAATTCGAAACACATATCCAAATCGAAATTATAATATCTTATAGTGTTCACAGATTCAAGCTATAATTTAAATTCTCTACTACTCTAGATTTGGGACCAATAACTACGTGCTTTCTCCCATATATACTTAATACTATTATATAAACCATTCATTTATAGAAGTAAGGAGGTCGACCTTAAAACCAATGCACATCTGTACTTATTCGAGTTACCGTCTGCAATTATACATGAATTGAGCACCCTCATTTGAACTATATTTATAAAACAATCAAATATTATTTAAATCAATGAAAAAGTACCACGTTTAAAATCTGCTTAACAATTTCATAATCTATAAATTGACACCTATTTTTCAACAAATTATCTATTCATAAAAAATACAGTGTTTTCCATCTATTTAAGCACAAAATGTAAAAAGCGCAATTAAATTGAATGCGGAAATGAATAATCTTTATAGCCGACGTTTCTCGATGATGGTGTAATTATCCATGTTGAAGAAATATTTTAATCGGTCGAGTTTTTAAGTTTATCAGTAATAAAAAAATTAAAAAAATATTAAAACGGTTGCCACAATTTCGCAAAAAAACAATTTGTGTCTATGATATTTGCTGAAAATGTAGTATTTTATTGGAGATAAAATTTGTAAAATCGGTTTGGTAGTTTACAATTAATACATCGATACTGAATTGTTTATTGTGGCCATAATACTTGTAATAAAATTATTCAGAAAACTCTGGTGAAGAGGTGCTTCCTTCACAATACTATATAACAATCCCTACTTATCATTTGTACATTGCATTATTGTTATACCACTATATAAATGTCTGCTCATATATGTATAGATGTTTATTTGTCTATGGCCAGAAGCATCCAAATAACATTTCGCGAAAACTTTTCCATATAATTAACAGTAATTATAAGTTATAATGTATAGTTTTCTGTAAATTCTAGAGTATAGTAGTTGAAATAAAACAGCTGCCTCTGGTTCAGTCTCTAATTGTAAAATAAAAGCATCATTAAATATTATAATATTTATATTATGTTCTGTGGATTTAAAAATTATTTCCTTAATTCATATTATTTGTATGACATTTTTATGAGTAATACAATTTATTATGATTATGTACTACTAGAAGTCATGGTGGTAAAATGCAATGCAATAATTTTTAATTCATATTTATTTATTAATTTTTATTTTTGATAATAAATATTGGACACGAAAGCTAACTACAAAGAGGGTTATACCCCTCTAACCATTTGTATTCATACATGCTTCTCAAAATTATTAAAGAAGTACTTTGAAGGGTTAAAGCGGTGGTTAAAATTAAAGCAACGGTATGCTTTTAACAAAGCTAATGATGAAAAGTCTAAGAGAGCAATGCCCTCAAAAAACACTAAATGACATAAACTGAATTAACGTACGATTTTTTCATTCTATAAGTCAATTTTGAAGGTTGAGTGAGATCTTAAAGCCAGCGAAAATGAATATATGTGCAAAAAAAGTTGGTTCAAGCATTCATTGTACCCAGTAGACCCATTTTGATAATTCACGAAGTAAAACTCACTTTTTTTGCTTAAAATATGTTGTCAAAATTTCAGCTTAGTATCTCTTTTTGTTTTCGGGAAATCGTGACAGACGGGCGGACAGTCGGTAATGGACTAATTACGTGTTTTTATGAAAAGTAGAAAAATATTTTAGAAAAAATAGCAATCACAAGAGCTAACGAAATTTTATAGGAAAATAAACATGAAGTGTAATTATTCATATTATTATTATTTTATATATGTATATATATTTCACATTTTTGCATCAAATAATAATGCCTAACCCGTCTTTATAATCGATCATATAGAAAGAAGCCAATAATAAAATATCTACTCGAAATATAAAATATGAATCTAGGTGACCTAATTGGTAGACATATTTCGAAATATATTCTAAAATTAAATTATTCAATAACAATTTAAAATTTAATAAAAATAACAAGGTAAAAAATTCTTTTTCAAATTTATTCATACGTATTTCTCGAATAAAAAATTCAAAAATAATTGAATAAGACTAAATATGTACAATGTAACTAACGGTAAAGGAATGAAGAAAAGGTTGAATGAGGTTTGAGGTTGTTATTTTTTGTTTTTTATATTCCTAATAATAATTCAAATCATATCAAAACATGTAACCATATATATATATATAGTATATTACGTATACATGCCATTATTAACTTAACACACATAAATAATGAATTTAATCACTAGGCGTTATATATTTAAACCGAATTAAAAATAATCATAATAATCATAATAATATACCTACCAGAAAAAAAAAAAACAACATAAAATGTACATAAATTTAAATATAACAATAAATTAAAAGTACCATGTGTGAATACAAAGTGGTACATATACGTCGAACATGAAGTTTTATACTCGACATTCATATAATATGTCAGAGTATATTAATTAGAGTCGAAAGTTTGTAACCCTATCTGATGCTGAAGGCAAAATTTTGTAATAGATGTTCATAGAAACATTTAATTAGTACATTTCTGACTGTCAGTCCGACCGTCATTTTCATATCTCAAAAACAAAAATTGATAGCGAGCTAAAATTTTGGTGATGTATTCCTTACATAAAAAGTGAGTTTGACTTCGTGACAAAGAAAAATCGGTCTATTGAGACCCATTGATTCTTTACCCAATTTTTAAAGTATAAAAGATAGAAGAAAAGATTTAATAGACAGAATGTTTATATTTTAAAACTACTTTTGTTTGAAAATTTTTTCGAAAGATGTTTGAGTTCTTCAAAATTATAGCTCAAATTTCGTTAATAAACACGTATAGATTATAAAAATATATATTTTAATAAATGTATAACTGTATAGACTGGATTATTCTCGTATTTTATGAATGTTGGTGGGCTGGTGGTTGAGGTAATTACTATATTTTTCTGAATGTAAGAAACTTACTTCGTCTAGTTTTGATTGAACGATCATTGGAACCATTGTGTCCGTGCCATACAATAGCATAGCAGGATACTTTGGATAACAATGTCCACATGTAGACGTACGTAGCGTGTATAAAATATTAGTGGGAACCGTAATATTTATGTTTACTTCGATATTGTGTCATATTGCACAAGGGAGTTGACTGACTAACTAAATAACAAATAAAATGTATAGTGTAGTTAGTAAACTGACCACTACTACGCATTATTATTATTATTATTATTATTATTTAGTTAATAATATTCACGAAATCATATCAAAAAAGGCCATATGCAACCATAATAATCATAATAATTAATATTATAATATTTATATGTTAAAAGTTAATAATGTAACAAGACTAAGTTTATATACATAACTTTTTAATATTATTATTCTATGTCCATGTTTGTTTTATACTGATAAATATTACAAGTAGACAGAGTGTTTTGGAAGGAATATTCTTAAATTGGGTTGCCATAAATTATTATTGCTTTGCCATAAATTATATTGGATATAGTTAAGAAAAATTTATATACAATAAAATAAACTTTAAAAAAGTCGATTAAAGTTTAAAATAATGCTGACACAAATATTAAACAGGGCTAGCGTCTTATGGTAGGGATATATTAATAACATTACTTATTTATAACACGTTTTTAAAAAAATAGTTTTTCGTCACGAGTAAAATAAAACCCGGATTGATGCAAGAGATTTTATACGATATAAGGTAAACCAATCGCAGTATTATTAAATGGATGTTGTTAATTTTTTTTTGGGTCCAAATTACCTAAGTAAATAAGTATAATTACAATCAGATAAAAATCCGAAATCCCATGCCGTATTGGATTTCTCGTAAAGACCTCTGTTTTTTGAGGCATTTGTTTCTAAAGCGCTTAATGGTCAAAAAGTTTGAAATGAATTATAAAAAAAAAAAACTAAGCAATACCTACTATTTCAAACTTGTGGAATTCGGTTATTGTTATAAAAGCTATGTCTTATATATGTATCAAAACGTTTTAAACAAATTAAAAACTGTAATAAAACTATATTCCCAAACACTTTGTACGTGTTAGTGTTTTGAACCCTTGAAGACAGAGAAACAGACAAACTAGCACATTAAATGACATTTATGACCAAATTATTATGTACCAGATATTATTTGTATTTGTATTTGTATCTGTGTAGTTTGTATTTGAGTTTTCGGTTTGTTTGCTTTGTATGTTTATATGAATAGAATCGTTAAATAATTTTTAATGGGCCTTAGTTTTATTATTATTATAAATTTAATTATATATTAGATTAAGGATGACAAAAAATAGTAGTGATAAAAACTATTCTCTCCTTGGATAAAAAAAGTTAATGTAAATTACTTTAACGTGTTTTTTGACACGACTGATTCCTTTGACGATCTATGCCGAATAAGAGTCAATTTTCCTTTAATGTGACTACATTAACTGGAAAAATCTTGAAATACATTTGCTATTAACTTCGTTGAACATCTTTATGACATCTTTATCGTAATTTGTTTGTTTAATAAGCCTTAATTTACTTCATGATCATAATACAATTCAGCTTAAAAACTATAGCTCCCAGACTCAGCTTTCCTAAGCGGCGTATTCAAAATATACCATAAATTTTATTTCATTAAAATAGAAAACATTTTTCAATTTTATCCTTCGATTAAGATGTCGCTTTCCATTAACTAGAATATACCGTAAATCAATATCGTCTATAGAAATCTGATTCAATTTATATTAGGACCTGGAAGATATGGAGACCGTTATCACGTAAAACTACTGCAGCCGATATCTTAAATAAAAAATCAAGCGTTAAACTAAATCAGATTTTTATAGTATTTAAATTTATGTGTTATTGATCATCAAGTTTTGAAAGATTTTTAAGATTTCCACGTAGGTGCTTGACAAGATTAAATATACCACAACATTCAATTAAATTACAGGCTAAGTAAGCGCCAGCCCTAGACTTGATCCAATGTAGCGCCTTTTTTGATTTTCGAATGTGATTAAAAAAAAAGAAATTTTTTCTTTTATTTGGTTTTAAGTCACTTTTTGATTGCTGTGGTCATCAGTGACTACAGTATTTTCTATAAAACAACAGATTTAACTACTTAATACTGCATTATTAGTCCCGCCCTTGGCCTGGAACTCTCGTGTCTTGGCAGAAATCCGACACTGAATTAATTCATTAAAATTTTTATGCTTTACACTTTACAAGTCTTATCACATATTAATGGAGACCATGTTGTTTAATAACCCAACTGTTTTTTGTAACGTAGTTACACTGGTTTTCCCCTTATTAAACGGAACATTTTCGTCCATAAAAAAAAAAAGATTATTTTTGTAAACAAAAATTTGTCTGGAGTTTTTCTGGAGTTATTTGTTTTTTGTTTTTAATGATTTATATACGAAGAAAAATAAATATAATTGGTATGTTTCTCTATTATATAAAAAATATGTCAGTTGTCAAGTAAAGTAAAAGACACAAGTAAATTAAAGTAGATTTGCACGTTTTAATCTACTTAACACTCGTAACTTTTTGTTATTTTTGTTTCCGTTGTGTTCATTTTTTTTATGCGTGATACATTTCAAGTTAATGGAAAGTTATTATTAATAAAAAGTCCAAAAATTCTATATGATGTGTTCAAATATTTTTCCTCAATTAAAAGCTTTATTTATTATAAGATTGAAAAAAAAGGTGTTTCAAGTAAATGTATTTGTCCATAAATTTTTATTTTTTATATTCAGAAATTAAAGTTTAGTCAAAAATATGTTTACCTAGACTCAAATTCTTGATCGCTGTTTAGAAATATAAGAAAAACATGAGTTGAAAAATTTTATGGTTTTTTTTTTGCAGTTTTTCTAAACTATACTGGATAGTTTTTTTTTTCCAAAAACAATTCATTTTTATCGACTTCAACAAAATAAAGATGTTGTATTCGACATGGTAAGTATTAAAAATCGTTTATATTGAACAAGGAATATACGTCCATGTGTTATTTAACTTATTCCTTTGAAACTAGTAATGCTTATTTGATTAAATTATGAATATTTCAACAAAACGAATACTGTAAATTTTTTCGCTCATTAATTTTTACAGAACATTCGATTTCGATGTTTCTTAAGTCATTGGAAAAAGCTATCCTTTTGTTGGTTACATTTAATATTGAGTGAATTTCCTACCGAAGGAGCTGGCTAAATGTTATCTAAAATTATCTCCTATTCCTTATAAAATCGATTTTTATAATTAAAAAAAAATCTAAACTGTTTTCTTTATTTACAGAAACTATGTTTAACTGATTAACGCCCCGAAGCAAAAATGCTAATGAGCTTAACCAGGGGTGCTAATGAGTATAACCAGTATATTTGTTACTTCCGCATACTCGAGCGTCTGCATTTGGTATGGGAGAAGCTTCCCGGCTAGAAATTGTAGTGAGGAATGCCGAAGATTAAGTGAGGGGCAAGTTTGGCTTGCCTAACTTAGACAAGCCTAATTTGCGCCTTCTTAAAGTCACGTTAGGCAAAACGAAGATCGGCTTGTCAAATTTGGATTTAATTTGGGACATCTATGGCAAGCTGAACTTTGGTAAACCGTTGGAATGCCTAATTGGCTGGAAGGAAGGATAACCAAAGATTTTCCGAAGTCTGGCTTGCCATAGATATCACTAGTTACTTTAAAGTTTGGCAAACTGAACTTCCGTAAACCTTTGGATCTTATAATTTCCTGCAAGTTAGGCACTCCAAACATTTGCCGTACTTCGTCTTGCTATAGATGTCCCTAGTTACTTTAAAGTTCGGCAAACCGAACTTCCGTAAACCTTTGGATTTTAGAATTTCCTGCAAGTTAGGCAAGTTAGGCATAGAGAAAGATATTTGGCTTCAAGTCATTCCAAGGTCAAGCCTTTTAGTTCTGTATACATCCGTGGTGTCTCATGTAACGCTGATCGCTTTTTGTTGACGCTGCCAGTATGCACCAATACTCTAATACTAACCTAAAAATCATCAGTCTTTCTGTAAACGTGGTGAATTCAATGTCTATCACGCGTTCGTTTCAGTTTTTTGAGTTTATATCTTTTTTAACAATTCTGTTTATAATTAAGTTTATTTAGTAATAATTTTTTTTATTATTATGAAATATAGTGAAAATGTAGTGAAATATGTATGCTGGAATAATAATAAATAAATAAATAAAAAGAAGACCGTGTGAGGGGCTCATTTATTGTGTATGGGAATTTCTGATGTTAATCTTATACCAGTGTATTCTGTTTAAATGTGACATGTGTAGTGTTGGCGTGCTTCTCTGCTGTAACCGCTCAGCATATACTAAGTTTTTTTTATATACAAGTATTGATGTGAATCAATAAGTAAAAATTAATTAATGTTAATAAATAGTATCAATATTTTTTGTTTTTAATAGTTAGCTTTTCATTACTGAAAATAAATTGTCACAATTAAAAATTTTCGTACGAACTTACGAAGAAGCTGAAACGTTGGCATACATTTTTATTAATTAAAAGGTTCAAAATCTAAGAGGGTTAAACGTGGAAAAGGCTCATCTAGTACTGCGACAAAAAATAACGCTGGAAATAAACCTAAAGGTAAAATAGAATATTCTATGTATATGTCTTTATACTCCTACTATATTTTTTAATTTACTAATAAATTTTTACATATAATTAACAGACATAGAAAAGGATAAAAAAGAATCATCAAGCTCAGTGGAATCCTCGTCGTACGACATCGGATCCTGTAGGCAAAAACGTGTTCGCTCATCTTCAGCCTCTGACGAAAGTTTTGACTCGATAAATAGCGACGAGTAATAATTATATTAAATATTTATAGTTATATTTTATTTTAAATTGAAGAAATTTAAGTTTAATTAAGTGATGATTATAATAATAATAATAATAATAATAATAATAATAATAATAATAATAATAATAATAATAATAATAATAATAATAATAATAATAATAATAATAATAATAATAATAATAATAATAATAATAATAATAATAATAATAATAATAATAATAATAATAATAATAATAATAATAATCACATCAACTTTTTTAATTAGTGTGTGTAATTAATGTCACCAATGCCACCAGCAAGTGTGGTTTCCGAATTAGTACCTAATGATGAAACCAAGTTTGAAACATCTTAGGCTTTGGATCGTTCGAGCAAGTGTTTGTTTCAAATGAGGCATGCCGAATGTCTAACTTGCGGCTAGTGAGGCATCCAAACTTGACCCATGTTTGGGAAGTAACGCAGTTGCGTAGTTCGGCCAAACTTGGCTTCCAAACTGCTACCGAATTTGGAAGCCAAGTTTGGCCGAACTACGCAACTGCGTTACTTCCCAAACATGGGTCAAGTTTGGATGCCTCACTAGCCGCAAGTTTGACATTCGGCATGCCTCATTTGAAACAAACTATCGCCTCACTAAAATTTCTAGTCGGGTTAGCGAATGAACCAATTTGGACATAGTTTTCCTTCTTTTATTTGAATTTTTCTTCTTATGTTTATGTGGCACACATAGCGACGCGTGTGGTACAGCGAGACTCAGCATACCAAAGTGAGATTTTTTGTGAGACACGATAAACGCGTGCCTCAGTTTCTGAGACAAAAGCAAAACACCAAATAAACTAAAACACGTGTCTACATGGCGAGAGAACTGCAAGGCAATATGCGTTCCCCAACACGACGCGTGGTACACGATTGCTTCATAGCACTGGCATCAAGGCGCGTCGCGCTGTGCTACACGCGATGCAATATGCGTCAGACCTTAAAACGACCCAATTCGGTCAAGTAAGAATTAAGTATCATAAACAATGCACCTTTATTTTTATTGAAGACGAACTAAATATGTCGTGTTGAATATTACATATTTATATGACATGAACGAACATATGTTTAAATAAATATTGTACAAAAAAACTCCTAACCATTAGGGGGTTAGTTATTTTATTTTTTAAATAATGAACATTTAAAAATAATAAAGAGATACATTTCTTTTATTAAATAAAACATTAATGGATGTTAGGTAAACATACAATTTTTTACGTAAGAGGATTTACTATACCATTTATAATACAGCATACATTCAAACTAATTAATCTTTTACATGAACAAAAAAAAGGCTTTGTCAGTTGGTTCGATTACAATTTGTTTGAAAAAAAAAAAGGTTGGTCATTATAATGTGTGCCAAAATACATACACACATACACACACCTATATTTACTGCTCTATTTTAAGTCGAAGATCGAGTATTTTGTTACGTGTGAGGAAAATGTCAAGGACATTGGAGTTGTTGTCCGTCATTGCAATGGAGAATCAACAATTATATTTTTTAAGGATAATATGTTCTTTTGCGAATTTTTTTCTAAAATATGTACTATCGTTTATTGTATAGGAATTTTGTGTTTATGATAAAAACATAAAATTGGTAAATCATTTCTCTGAAAAAATGTCTTTGAAAACGTTATATAAATATGAATAAAAATGTACATATAAAATACGTGTGCATACAAAATTTTATCAAAATAAGGTTATTGAACGGTTCGCGAGATATCGATGTATTTATTATGCCATATCGATATATATTGAAATATATATATATATTTATATATATATATATATATATATATATATATATATATATATATATATATATATAGTTATTAATTAACAAATGTTTATTTTTTGAATTTTTATAACTGAAGACGTATTAGTATCAAATGGTGGAAGCGCAATGAAATTAAATAACAAAGTTTTTCTGCGTTACCATATATATATATATATATATATATATACTATATATATTATATATAAAATGTGCCGACACAAATTTTTGTAAAGGTTTTCATAGAAATATACTTACCTAGTACATTTCCGACTATCCGTCCGTACGTTATCACGATAACTCAAAAATATAAAAAGATAGCAAGCTGAATTTTTGGTGATGTATTTTAAATATAAAAAAGTGAGTTTAAGTTCGTGGATCACCAAAATCAGTCCATGGGGTACAATTGATCCTTGACTTTAAACTATAAAAGATTGAAGTAAAATTCAATTAGAATAAAATGTTTACTTTTTAAATAAACAGCTTTTGTTTGAATCATTTTATCGTAAAATTTTTGAGTATCATAGTAATTAACTCTGTAAGGTGTTATCTTCACTTGATTTTTTAATAAATTATATCATCATATTGTATGATCAATTTTAGCTCAGTCAGTAACCGGGGAAAGGGGATCAACTTGTAGGAATTGATTATACCCACAAACATCGGGACTTTGAAACGATAAATGATTGTTTATGTGTTCAGGGGCTTTGGAATTATGCGCGTTCATCTGACTGAAATAAAGGCTTACAGACAGGTAACATGAATTAAAAGTTAATTGGAAAATTTCAAAACGTCAAGATACATAAAAATTTTTTGGAATTGAAGCAAAAGAAAAAATAAGTAATAAAAATGATATTTAAATTTATTGGAACTGCTGACCCAGTTTTTGGAAAGTATTTCTTATAAATACATTGGTTTCTTCTGATCCTTAAATCAAAAACAGCATAGAATATTCTACGTTGAAATTCATATATATATAAATATTTCAATTTATGATACGTTTGTAGTTTTTCCGGCTATGTCCCCAAAAATAATATTGTCATCGTAAAGTAAAATGAACCACTAAATAGACAAAAAAAAACAACAATTTCGGGAGTTAAAACAAAAAACAAACAAAAAAAAAACGGAAAAAACAATACACACATATTTCAATTTATTAAATAAATATATAATAAATAACGAAAAATTCATATTTATCCGTAGCCCCATCATGCTCGGAGATATTTTATGTACACACATGAATTTAATAATAAGCGAAAATATTTTTATTTTGTGTTTGTTAAGCATTTTTCAGTCTATTGTTAAACAAACGCTAAAAGTGAGTAAGTGAGTGAATGAACGAACAGACAGACGATCGAATTGAACATACTCAAAAAAAAAAAAACGTATTAAACAAGGACGCTAAATATAAATATACAATGCGATAAATAAACATAACAATAAAAATATAAGAAAAATAAAAACAACTAGAATAAAATACTACGGCTGGTGATATATGTCATTGATTGTTATCACTGGTGTTCGTGGTAAGTTCTTTTTTGATATATGATTATATATATGTTTTTTTTAGCCGGCGGATGGAGCAGGAAATTTATTTTATTATAAACTGACTAGACCGAATATTTACGCACGAATCTATGAACGAAAATTTATGACGAAGAGCTCATTATGATTGGAAAGTATTAAAAAAGTTTTTGGGTAGGAAAAATGTAAAATCTGATAAATAAATATATCTGATTACTTAAAACAAAAACTATTTTATGTCGATATGCAGTTTATATTTATGTATGTATGAGTGTAATATATTTATATGTACCTATGTATAAAAATTGTAATATTCTATACACGTTTATTTTATTTGACATTCAACTGATTATTTTTATAACGTGAAGATATGTGATTTGCTACAGGTATTATTTAAATCATTTTTTATATAATTTAATTTACAATTTAATTTTCCAATTTAAATTTTAATTTAAATTTAAATTTACAATTTAAGGTTGGTCTGTACTTTTTTCAATAATTATACAAAGCAATAATTATTTAAAAATTATTTGAATGCTTTCTAAAAATTTTAATTTATCGTGATAGTTTTTCGAAATTAATACCTAAATTTACAAAGTAGTCATGATCAGATTTCTAAGATTCGGTGTGGTAGAAGTCTCCATTTGGTGTTTTGGCCTAGTTTAAATAGTTTTTGTCGTTTATCAACCGTTAAGTACACGAAGTTCGTACTTCTTTCTTTACGATTCCTGACAATTTAGTAAGATTAGGTATATCGTGAATCTTAATTAGGCTTTAAATAGTGAGTTTTGTAGAAAAACTTACTTTTTGTGATTGTTTTAATTTGATTGTGTATAAGGAAAATCGTCGAAAAGTTAAAAATTTTTTTTTTGCTATTTATGGGTTTTCAAGGATAAATTTGATCTAAAAAATTCAAAAATAACATTTATTTTACGATCGGTCGACTAGTTTTTGAGATATTGCATGAAATAAATCTGCAAAATCGGCCTCCGGATCACATTTTTGGTCATATTTCAAAAACGGTGCATCCTATCATTCAATATATGTAATTTTTGAAATCTACGAGTCAAACTACCCTTAAAAATATATTTTTTATTCGAAATCGGAGAAAATTTTTTTTCCAATTTTTTGCAATTTTTTTAAGGGGTACCCCTTTGAAAAAATCGTGAAAAACGAAAAACATTTTTTGCTTCAGATTTAAACGAAATATGAGTTATAGGGTAATTTTAACTCGCTGTTTTCAAAAATTACATCTATTTAGCGATCGGAAGCGTAGTTTTTGAGATATTACCAATAATCCGATCCGGAGGCCGATTTGACGGATGTTTTTTATTCAATATCTCTAAAACTAGTCGAATGATTTTAAAATAAGTGGTGTTTTTGAAGTTTTCAGGTCTCAATTATCATAGAAAACTCATATACAGCAAACAAAATTTTTTTAACTTTTTGTTGGTTTTTTGCAACGGAAGCGGGCAACAAGGGCTGATTGTCGCAAGACACTTTCATTCCTCTTGTAAAATACTTCTCTACTTGAGCTTGAAACTCCAACCGGAAGTAACAGCATGCGTCAAAATTAGAAAATTTCAGAGGTATCGACCTTTAGGTATTTAATATTTATTTAAAATTATGAAAAAAAACTAACGCGCGCCATTTATTTGTGGGCATTTATTGTCCTGAATTCATATGGTTCCTCTAGGCGGTGTAAATGTTTTAACATGTAAATGTATAATGTACTTTTTTTGTTTATGTAAATTTAAATTAAACCATTTTCATTTTTACTTCTATAAATATATAAAATATTTTAGTAGAATATGTTATATTTTACTAAATGAAAAATTTGTTCTGATTACGTTTTTAACAAGACAAATATCTACATATTGCTTGTGTATCTACTGAGTAAAATTGATTCTTATTATCGATTATAAAATCTACACGCAATGAAAATTTTAGTCAAGTTATGTGAAAGTACATGCAATTTAATTATTTAAATAATTCAATCTCATAATTATCAGTAAATATTTAAGTTACAGAAAAAAAACAGACCGGTTTTAAAACAAAGATTTTTTCTATTTAATGAAAATTTTCCATTCAGAGAAACTTTTCATTTTCAAGGCCCATTTATTTTTGTATAATTAGAAGTTTAGATTTCAAAAAAAAAGACCAATTTCAGATCTATTTTCGTGAAGTAAAGACGCTTCAATCGAAACTACCTCAAACATTTAGTCAACATCCCTATTGTTTAATTCTTCTAAGTATACAGCCTTGTTTTAAACACAGTCAAAGATATACAAATTTTAATAATTAATTAATTCGAATATCGAATTCATGATTGCAGAATAAAATATGGAAGGTTTCAGGTGTGCATGACTTAGTAAATTTAATACTCAATTTGAAGCTTCGCTTGAATTTGGTAAAATTATTAGTTAAAAATAAAAGATTAACATCCAATTTGTCTTCTAAATATCAAGTTTAAGATAATCATTGGAAGGGAGAAATTTCGTATGAAAAAATTTCTAAATGACATTGATATCAAAATAACTATTCTACATATGATTATACTGTTAGATGTGAACTTTATGAACCCGTTGTGAAATCATGCTCTAAATATAATAATATATGTAAACGAAGATGCTTTAATAACTTAAGAATGGAATTTCATTGTAAGCAGTAGAAACATTCAAGAAGTTTGTGATATTCGGATTAATGTGAAATGTAATTACAACTTTAGAAATATAATAATAATACCTCTACAATATGTATGTATTAAACTACAACTTTATGACAAATTGACAAGAGTATTACTTACTAGGAAACGACAACGACTAATTACTTACATCAAATTATTTCAAATGCAAGTATTTTGATGTTGTTATTTATACGATTTAGTGTGTATAGAATAAATACATTTACTACTAATTCCGATGTTTCTTAATATTACATTTTTTATGAAATTGTGATGTCATTCTTTCACGTCACTTCTTTTCAAAGCGAATAGAACCAATTCTTATTTATTTTTTGTTTTCTACTGTCGAAAATACTGGATTCTGTCTATGTGATTATTTGGTATCAGAAGAGAGAAAGTTTCAATGTTCTAGAAGCTATTTCAAAATTTCTCGAAGGTTCATTTATCCCCGTTTTTTTGATACGGAGAAATTTCTATATCTAAATTCTCTGTACTCCATGATACTCGCAAAGCTTGCCTTACGTGACTTAAGCATTATTACTTTTGATATTATAAAACTTTTGAAGGACAAGGTACTAAAAACAAATCATTTTTATTCGTTTGCGATAAGAATTAGGCTTAGATGTTGCAATTATTAATATTTCTGTTTTGTTATGATATTGATATTTTACGAAATGGCAATCAATATTTTCTGCATCTATATATTCTACAATATAACATTTAAGTCGATTAAATGTATTTTATATGTAATAAACCTTATTGTTATAGCTAATATTTTTTATCCTATATTCTTTGTATGTAAATTGTATCGATTTCTTGAATGTTCCATGTCCTGTAAAATTATACAAAACAAGTAAACATAACAACTAATAGAGTTAATTGCGTTGATACTCGACTTTTGATTTATTATCAATGTTTGAACTATTTTTTTTTATTACGATACGTAAATCACTCTAAATATCTAGTCTATACAGTTATAAATACATACAAATTAATAATAATTATTGTAATATATATAAGAAGAATATGTTCAATTTTAATACCGTATTTACACATTAAAGAGTTTCATGTTTCGACCAACTTATGACGCCAACTGTAAAGGAAAGAGAAAAATTGAAATAATTAAAAATACAATTATTTTATATAAATTGTTTACCTGCGCCACAATCAAGTATAATCAGCGTATTTAGTCACTTAATAATTTAATGAATTGTTATACAATAAATAAAATTATTCAAATCCTATGATGACTGCACAGTTCAACGAGTTTCATGGATTATATTACATTATATAAAGTATTTTTTTTATTAAATTGTATAAATTTAAGTGTAATATATATATATATATATATATATATAGTATTTATTTCTATTTATGATTAATTATTATTACAAAATTGATAAATTATATTCATAAATAATTACATTAAAATAATATTTCAAAAAAAAAAAGAATAATATTTTATATAATATTGATTTTTAATTAGTTTTAAGAATACAAAAACAGAAGCACATACAAATGCACATTTTTCATAGTTTAAGCCGTAGCGAAATCAATTTAACGATTGATTTTCCACTAAATAAATACTTGAAAATAATATAATATTGTCAAATACTATAGCGTGGTTACAATTGCTTCTTCAGACCAATGAAACATAAATTTTAAATGACTAATGATTAAGATGAGATATAAAACCCCTATGTAAATCCTAAGTAAATCCTAGAAAGAAATAGATACATTTGCAAAAAGTACCTATTTCTTTCCAATTTCGATAAAACTTTGTATATTAGATAATTATAACCCAAAAATTGATATCCATTTGGCGATAAATTCGACTCAAACAATATCTCGGAAACTAACCACCCAATAGGTTATTGTTTCGATTTTCTAAGACTTAAGCGGACTTAAGCCATTATGTTTTTTCTTACGACGACCTAGTACTTAATATTTTTATTTAATTAAAAAATATTTTATGATTAGTATGGTAATTATTAAATAGTTTGTATTATGAATTTATCAATAATGCTATTAATTATTTGATACTATTTCTGTGACAATATAAATACCGTTTTTAGAAAATGATGTTATTAATTACTATTTAATTAGCATTATACATATTTTTAATTTTAAAAATAATATATAATATTTATATATCATATAATATATTAATGAAGAATTTTATAAAATCTCTATGGCGTAAACAATGATGAATTAACAAATGGGTCGTTATATTTTATTCCATTTTAATGCTTTTTTATGGTAAAGTTTTAAATTTTATATAATAGTTCAAGATAAATGAGTATTTTTATTACAAACCAAACAAAATTTAAGAATATGTCAATGGTATCTTATGAATGCTTATCATTAAAAATAGTTTAAACCTTAATACTGTATGTATATATATATACATATTTGAGCTAAAATTTTGACGAGTTACAAAAGTTTACGAAAAAATTATTTCAAAAAGTTGCTTCTTTTCGCATAGTTATTTACATACGAAGGACGGCATAGCAAATTCTTGACCATATGTAATATATCTTCGTTCTCCCGCATGTCATGAATTAAATTGTATCGGTATGATATTTAACCTACTAAAAAATCCTTAACGATAGACGGATATGTCTGAAGGATCAGGTGAAAAGTGACTCTACACTAGATAAGTATCATCATCTATTATTCAATTTCATTGTCATATTGCACTGTATGTCACTGTTTCCGATATTAAACTTATTTTGTATCGTTACCTAAACGATAAAATAATAATTTTTATAAAAATTTTTGCTAATAATTTAAATAACCGTATGCTTGCGTTATTCACAATATTTCATATTGTATAACATGATTTTTTACTCATTTGTACATATAATGTTTTGTATTGTTTTACAAATAGTTATTTTAAAAAAAATATTTTTAGTTAAATATTATATTTTTGAAAAAGATATAATAGAAAAAAAAATGGTATAAGATTTTTTTTATTTCAATTATAAAATGTTTGGTTTTTGGAAAATGAATGGAAATGTATAATTGTAATTATAATATCAATCAATAGAAATTTGTTTGATTTCCATTATAAATAATTGTATTGAGGGCAGTAATTATTTGTTTATTTAATTGCAACCTAATATTAATCAAAAAATTTATTATATGTTTGTTTATAATGTACGTTTAAATTGTTACATCAAATTTTGTTTGTAGTTATTTTGATTTAATTCTTTTTATTATATTATTAAATTTAATTAACAACTAAGAGTGTTAATTGTTTAATTACTCGACAAAAGCCCGTGGGTAAAAATTTTAATCATTAGCCGTAAATACACTATTATATATGTGCTAATTAGCTGAATTTGAGCAGTTTGACGAATCTAACCCTTTTATGAAAAAATACTTCAATCAAAAATAATATCTGAGATAACATATTTTTTGTATTTGAGCTTCTCTTATTGTTTTAAAGAGTGTAATAGATAGGTCAGGGATTCATGAGATAAATGGATAGATTTTGCTTTTAATTCAAGTTGGCGTAGTGACGGATAGACGGAAAGGCAGACATATGAAAATTTAAGTGATTATATGAAAATTTTTACCAAAAATGTCTTTGTATTCTCCATATTTTCCAGCTTTTTTGTTGGAGAATAAATATAATATTCTTTAATATATTCACATGAATGTCGGATAAAAATAATATTAGCCATTATAACTATAACTATAAAAATGGGCTCTTATTTCTATTTGTCAGGCATATTTACACATCTTAAACGAAAGCCATGGTAACAATGCCGACATAAGTATGAAGTTTTCAGAGTGAAACTACCTATTTACTTATTCTTACATCTGTCATATTCTTGCATCGTAAGTCAAGTTCATTATCCGCCTGTAGTAGCTAGACAAAACACCATAGTTTGACACAACAGTTAGACATAACGCGTTAGTTATCCCGGCTGCGTTGGTGACAACATAAAATATGTCGGATATAGACACTATGGACGTTAGCCGTAAAAAAAAGTACAGCTCTGGATATCCCTAATATGTAGTTCACTTATATGTAAAAATGTTTTTCTATGAATAATTTTCCTATAAATTTAGATATTTCCATTATAAACGCACACACAAAAAAAAAAAAAAAAAAAAAAAAACAGAAAACTAAAAGAATTTTGAATTAGTTGAATTGTGTGATAGGTATGTATTTCTTGTACCAAAATAAATAACTCCATTTATCTCTCCTGCTTGAGCTTGTTTTGATTCATATCTTTCGGATACACAAAAAAAAAGTATAATATGGTTTTCGTATAGTTCACGCTATTCAGGACTATACATTTCCTGATTTATTATTTATTTTGATAAATGTGTTTAAAGAAGTTGTGAAAGACTACTTACCAAACTTTGTTCTTATATTACTAATATCATAACAATAAAAACAAACGCAATGCTCTGTAGTAATCGTAGAAAAATTTCTTTCTTTTAAAAAAAAAACTTTATATTATGCTTTACGCACTAATGTTCTAACATAATTTTCAAATAATCGAAATTTGATATCAAATATATTAAAAAAGATTTTTGGATTTATAATTAATTAAACTTATATAATATATTTGGCTTAAGGCAAGTCCGGACTCCGACAATACTAGCTTACCTTATATACAATAAAATTTGGTGATTGCATGTGAATTCCGCTGGTGCCAATCTTTTTGTTTTTAATACCCTCAAAACAACATTTTACAAAAAAATTACAAAACCTTAAGTTACAATTATTATGCGAATATTATACTGTGTATTTCGATAACATAGAAAATATCAAAGTTGTAGTTGATGAAAATTTAATATTATAAGTGTCAGACATTTTTTAATATTTAGTTTATTCAATGCACCAAGAAGTTTGATAAAAAAATTTCACAAACATTTTCTCAATTGTCCATGAACAATTGTACTTCATCATCATAAAAACCTTTATACCATATGTATCCCAACAGCAAACAAACAAAATTGACACGTAAATACGACAAAATGATCGTCAATTTAATATAAATATAAACCTTTTTTTATTGGTCCAATACACAAATAAAGAAAGCTAAGGTAGACCTTGTCCACACGGGTTCTTGGTTACTTCAAACATGAATACAATTTACTATTGAAGTATAACAAAAACGTATATACAAAAAAAAAAAAAAAATAAAAAATTTACCCTTGTCAATGTTGAATATTGACAGTTTATTTGCAAATCAAAAGTTTAGTAGTAGTAGAAATTTTGAGAAGATATTAAGTAAAATATTTTACATCACTACACATGGAAACTGTCTGTTTATATTGATAATAATATACTTTGGGTACAAAGATATTACGTTCTTCAAAACCTATAAATACACTTAGCTACAAGACTGAGGATCGAAGAATAATTTTCACTAATGTAAGCATATTATTTATTATATTGTAAAATAAATTTCAAATATATGATCTATCGAAAATGTACAAGACAGTTTAAAAAAATGCTCAATTGTGTTACTAAATATATATTATTTTACCCAACATTCATCAAAAATCAGAAAAAATACTTCTTTAAGAATTAACTATATGGACTTCTTATGAAGTTGGGAAAACACTTTTTAAAGTGCTCATATTTCCGACTTCATAAAGAACTTATAAAAATAACTTCTAACAGAGTACAAAATTCATACTTCGAAAATCAAAAAACAGACTTCTGAAATAACTCACAATACTAATTAAAGAGTTCTTAATTATAACGAAAAGAAGGTATCATGGTGTCATAATTAAGGCATTATAAAAAAATCTAAGATAAGACTTCACCTAAAATAAGTATTTCGGATTTGGATGTTAGTTGATGAGTAGTTTGTATTATCACTAACATTAATGAGTACCTATGTTTTGTTTAAATATTGTTGAATTAGAATCAGTTCCTACTGAATAAGAAAATTTTACTGCAGCTTCCCAAATCATGAAAAATGAAAAATTATCAATTTCCTCTTTAACTCGCATGAAAATTTACATTTCAAATGTATGAAATACGTGAAAATTATGTACTCGAGAATAATTCAAATAAGCAAGAAAAATAAATACAAGCAAAATTCTGAATATACTTATTAAGTCCTGTGACGCATAGAAGCAGATATTTGAGATATTAATTCATGAAAAAAATTAGTGATAGACGTATTTGCCTTAATTGTTTTTTTTTTTTTTATATAAGTTCAAAATTTTTGAATTTTATCGTACATATTTTACCGGTTTATTAATAAAAGATAACATATAGGACGGTGGACTATGGTTTATATGTAAATAATTTCCATTGTATAAAAATTTATTCATAAAACATTCGTTGCAATATATAAAAGAACGGTTCGTTTTTTATCATTTTTTTTATCTCAAAAAAAAAAAAGCGATAAAGTTTATGATATATACCTATCTAAAATATAGGGTAATATTGGAGTAAATTTGGTTATAAGTTATATTCTAACATTTTAATCCTCAAAGACTACTTGATAATCGTACACCTATAAATAATATTAAACTAACAATATTTGTGGCAAATATATAACTATTTAAATATGTCAAACAAGTTAAATGATAAACATTGATTGCACACGTTTCATTAACACAAAATATTTCTAGAAGTGCGTTGAATGTTTGTATAAGAGAAATTAAAGATTATATACAAATTTTTCTAAAACTTATCAGAATGACACCCAACTTAGACTTCTCAAAAAATGTGCTGGCTAACATAAAAAGTTACTATCAACAGTTAAA
Organism: Chrysopa pallens; assembly: GCA_020423425.1. Taxonomy (NCBI): domain Eukaryota; kingdom Metazoa; phylum Arthropoda; class Insecta; order Neuroptera; family Chrysopidae; genus Chrysopa; species Chrysopa pallens. The sequence goes on from CM035594.1 coordinate 59,978,022, forward strand.
TTTTAGGAACTAAATTCTACGATTTTTACATTTTGACATCATTGTTGACGACATAAACGAATAAGCGGATATGCGGAAATAGACTAATTAGTTGATACTATGAATATCTATTCCAAAATTTTTCTTGTGTGACCAATATTTTCTAGTGTTAGATACTCTAGAGTAAAATTAATACACTCCAAAATATTGTATATAGGTCGAGTATAAGTAGAGACAATTTCTTGTTGGATTATCTACAGATGTTTTTAGTATGGTATCAATGTATAAATGTACATAAAAGTAAGTTAAAAAAATCACGTAAAAGTCAAGACATAAATTACATTTATACTATATGTATAAAAAAGGATCAAAGTTGATTTCCCATTATATGCATTGTCTACTAATTAGAAACAGGCACACCAACCAATTGGTTCACATTTCACCTTTTATCATAGTCACCGCAACATATAACTTTGTTACCTAGATATATATACCATACCATACCATTTATACATACAAATTCAAATAAAAAGATCCAACTCTAAAATTATTTGTAATTGTAATTTCGATGTAACTAGTATATAAGATGATGCATTATAGATAAAGCTTTGACTAGGTACTATAGTTTTTTGAGTTACCTTGTTATAAAGAATCAATATTTAATTGAGTCTGAATCGTATGAATCATATATGATATCACATATTATATGATATGAGGCTTATTAATTCTTTGTTTTATAGAAGGTTTAAATTTTAATTTTTGTGGATTTTAAAGAAAGGTTAAGAATTTTTTTTAAAAACTACTTCATTATTTCTTAAATATGTTTTTGATGTTTGGAGTGAAGATCTACAGTTATTTAAATTATTTCAAATGTAGGATTGTCTTAATTTGCTGTGTTCAATTTTTAGGTATTTGAATTTTATTTTGTAAACTAATGGATATGGTAAACATTATCTTCAAAAAAAAGATTTTAATTTTATAATTATCAAGATGTTTATTTACTACATATATAAGATTCCGTACCAACTGATTGTGGTAATTTGCATTAATCGATTTATGTTACTGCAATAACCTATTAACAATTTATGAAAATAGTTTCTAATGTGTATTAAATATCATTCAATAACAAAACTTTTTCACAAAATTAAATAGATTGGTTCAATTTTTTCCAAATACAATTTCACCTAAAAACTATATAGCTGTAGTCGAATACTGAACATCATTTATCTATAATTTCTTTTTACTAGACGCTAACATTTTACGACAATGAGAGAAGGTTTACTTTGATGTGAATTTACGGTACTAAAATTTTTATTGCTGTTTAAGTATTGTATTAAGGATATTATAAACTACCCTCGTTTCGTTCATCCGTCGTTCATTTTGTTCAGATGAATGCCATGAATATAATCTCTATATACATACATAGTCACATCCACCAATTCATTTTCCCTGATGTTATTTGTCATTTTATTTATTTTAATGGCAATTAATATATTTTATAGTAACGAAAATTTGATTCATCTTTGTATATGTGCGTGTATCAGGTTTTATGTGATATTATTAATCGATTTAGACATCTAGAACACTGTTAAATTTAATAAACAATTTCATAAAATTAATCTTGATATGATATTCATTCAATCTTAGATTATTACATTTTTTATTGCTTTATTTATATTATTTATGTGTTTTATTGATGGCTTAAAATGTTATTAAATTATTGATGTGTTCAAAAAAAAAAAAATTATGTGAGAATATTGTCACTAACTAACACTTTAAAATTAATGCTTTTGATATTGTTGGAAATTAAACAATGATCTAACATTTAAAAATAATAAACGTTTTTATGAAACACTTATCTAATTTTACTACTGACTCGATCAATCCAAAATCTTGTGAAAAGCTTCTTTTTTAACATGGATATGTCATTAAAACCCCGAAGGTTTCTTCTGGTTTTGTGATGAAATCACCGTATAAATATTTTATCGTGATATGTCTTAAAAACCAAAAAAGAAAATAAGTTTTTTAAATAGTCTAAGGCAACAAACAACTTTTGATGCATAAAATTATAATTATAGAAAGAAGCATCGCATATAAATTTCTATAACTACAGATATCGAAAATAAAATAGTATTATGCAAATTACAATCGAAATAATCCCTAATGATCCTTTACACAAATTGTTCGAATAAAACCTGCATATATACTCAAGCATTTCAAGTATTAGTTACTTTAAAAACAACTTTGATCTTTTTCTGGTGTTTCTGGAGGAAACTTTTCTGACTATTTTTAGTAATGGAGCATGCATGCATTCACATATATAACAGACAGGCTATACTGTGTCATCTAAACTCTAAGAACAGTTTTTAAATACTTTATATATGCTTGAAATGCAACTATCTACAAATATATTGGAATTATTCATTTAATTAATTTAATTAAATTAATTTTTACTGACTATCTAATTGATTCAAAATAAGGAAGAAATAATAAGAAGGCATCAAATAAGGAAGGAATGGAAGTCATTTGTATTTCAATAGTATGGTATCGCATAGCTGATAGCCAAGCGGAATTTGAAAATGAAATTTAATACCTAAATTTGAACCATATTTAATTAAACACTAATACATATATTAATACATAAACTAAATACAATGTACCCCACTTTACAAACATTGGGCGGACGGAGGAGTATGGAATTTGGCACACTTATAGTTTATGCAGAGAAGGAGATTATAGAATGCAATTTTTTTTTTTTAATTATGAAAAAAAAACCTTTAAATCGAAAAAAAAAATATAACACACACTATGACACACACGAGGTGTGGCTTATATTACACACAATACCAAACACACGCATAAATACTCTTTTGTTTAAAGACACACATACATAATGTTTTGTTTAGAGGCAGTGAAATTTCCTACGTTAAAATAATTTATTGAATTTTATAGATGTTAAATGCATAAGTTAAAAATCACCAAAATAAATTAGACAAGTTTGAAGATCAAATTCAATAAAGTAAATGCAAGTTAAAGGTACAAAGCAATACCTGAGGTTACAATGTTAGAAATAACAACTGTGCTAACTTTAAATCTACACAAATTCATCGGTTAAAAATTAGGCCAAATTTTATGTATAACTTTTATGAAATTTCGGTTAAAAGCTACTTTTAGTTGTTCATTTGTTTGATAGACACTGTATACGTTATCTCAACTATACTTTTATAAAACGTGATACGACTTCAATATCAAAAAGTTTTCAGTTCAATTCCACATGGCTATAGTTTGTTCATTGAAAAGTTCGTTAATGGCAGTAGAAATGAATTATTTTTTTCTCTTTTATTTTTAGCTTTATATAGATAGATAGCTATAGATGCGATAGTTTTATATATTTATTCAACTATATTAAATAAAACGTACTTTATCAGTGAATTTATTTATTTATTTTTATTTTTTTTGTTCTTTCTTTTTTAATTTAACCTAAAAGCAGCGAACTTAATAATTATCGAGTATTGTTGATTCGATGAATGTGAAATCAGTTAGCTTTTACATATATATACTACTATCTGTATTATGTAATATGCAAGTAGAATTTTTATTTAATTATTAAAATTTATCTAATTATTTTCCAGTAAATATCGTTTTGCGATTTTGTATAATAAAAAAAACTATTTGATGTAATGAAAATACAAATGTACAGGATGAAATAAATTCATGTATGTTTTAAACTTTCTTATCCCGAAATTGTAACGCATAAACCGATAACAGCTACCGAACAATTTATCGAACAATTCGCACAAACAACATTATAGAATTTTTTGTTTTTTGTTTTTTTGTTTTTTTTTTTTTTTTTTTTATTGTTATTATTAATGAGATTTTTCGAATAAATTTTGATTTTTGCCCCAATTCGTATATCAAATAATTTGGAATTTTTTAAATACGTATTTCGATTACAAAATATTCATCATCAATATGAATAAGCTAGTTGTAATGATTAACAGAGGAGATGTTAGCAATTTTTAATAATACGCAAGTTCTTTTCGTACATTATTTTTGCGTTTTATAAAACGTTAAATTAAAAAAAATTATCTCTAAGCCAAATTTTGCTCTATATTTTCAATCACATTGTAAAACTCATGCATATTAATTTTGATTGTATGATAAAATAATGGTAATATATGATTGCAATAAAATATAAATCTCTGTGATCAAGTTTTATATAAAACACGTCCAATCCTCTGTATTCATGCAGTTTTTTATAGATATAAAAAAAAACGAATTCATTATTTTTGAAACTTCATACTATTTTTGACATCCATATATATACCAAATTTGTGACAAAAGATTATAATATTATATATTCCTTAATCAATTTAATATAGGTCTTTTATAATTCGATTATTAAGTAATCATAATCTGTATAAATTATGAAGCCGAAAGTATACATGGAGAATTTAGTCATTCTTGATTTGGTGACGATCAGCATACTATTACCAAATTAGTCGTTCACATAATATTAAATTCGTGCTGGTCTGCACAAAAAAGATATGTATTAATTATTGATAGCAATTTAAAAGCTTAAATTTGAATCTTAAATTCTAAGCAGCTATGACATTTTCCAAATAGACCTGATACTACTATTAATCATTCAAATCACACTAAAAAAGGTGATGTGTGTGTGATCCAATATAATTGGTTAATAGCTCAAATGAAAGGTACTGAGTCACTGAGTGTCCTTAATTGTATAATATGCACTTTTTATAAACGTTTCTTTCTCCAAGTGTGATGAAAGTTTTGAATCCAAATATCTCCAGTTCCAATGCATATACAAAGTCCGTTTTGGGCTATGAACACTCAGTGACTCTTTTATTTGAACTATTAAATACTTTAATTGGATGAGATATAGGAGAGCAAGATGGGGACATTCAACTTTTAATCAGATTTTCTTCACTCACAGTTAGATATTTTTTATATTAATTAACACAGAAAACTTTTTAACTGTTCATAAATTGTTTTAATTAATAGATAGAACGATTATAATTACTTTTTTGATTTCATTGGATTGATTTTACTCAGATATAGAGGCCCAGGAAATATCTTCTTTGCCAGGTTTTTATATTCACATTTATTTTTCACATATATAATCAATAATTTATTTTCCAAAAAAAAAAAAAAAAAAAGTGTAATAATATATAATGTCACACATGGCTTGGATATTATGTGATTTTTCATTTTATAACTTGTGTTTCCTTTGTGTGGTAGATTGGAATGGAGCATTCATTTTACCTGCACACATATTCTCCAATTAACATTATATAAATAGATCTAGCATCAAAATAACCTATTTTTGGATATGTATGTATGAATGGTATCACATTTTGTCGTTTAGTATGTCAGTAAGATTGTGGGCGTAAATCTTTTTCATTTTATGTATCCTAATAATGTGATAAATGGAACAAAGGTGTAAGGTAACATCTGTTTTTATATTTTTATAAATTGTTATAAAATTGATATCAATTTCTCTCTTTATAATTTTTCTTTCAATTTGTTTTTTCTCGACAGAAATTATATCGTATATTATTTTAAAATTTGTAACGCTAGTTACAAATATTGGCGACACAAACAAAATCAGTTGATTCTATAAATATCAATACCAAAATTCCTTTAGTGCCTTCAGTGTTTGCTAGCGTTTCAAACTTAGACTCACATATTTTTTCGAGTATAATAATTAGTTAAAATAATTGATCACTTTTTTTTCAATTAAGGTACTCGCTATATAGCCATGGTACAGGGAAGGCATATGTGTGAAAAGCAGGCCTTACGAATAATTCATGGAAATGTACTTACAATAGTTTTGTGTTTCCTCGTCCAAATGCAAAAATGGAAAACAGCCCATCTTTGTATGTAATATTTAAACGAAAAATTTTGGTTTCTTGGGTACACCTAATGAACACATATTGTTGGTAATTTTGGGCTTAAGAATTTTTGTCATTTAAACATTTGCTTATACGAGGTAGTGTCTATGGAACCTCCAAAAATACGTTTAATAAATTTCAGAGTGCAAAGTATAAAAGAGTGTTAAGAAATTTTTGAATTTGTCAATGTGTTATGATAATTTTTTATCATTGATTATAAAAACTATTGATAACATTATTCATAGACTATTATTATTTTCATCTACATGAATACTCCGGTCATATGATATTATCATGTTAAAAACATGATATACGAAAATATTTACATTATCATTTGAAAATTCTTGGACGAGAGAAGAACAGCGAAAGTTATGTATACAAAATTTATTGAACTACGTAATAGTTGAATAACTTTTAGGTGTACGTATCATATACGAACGAGTACATATTACATACAATATATCATATTATATATGTATATAAAGTGTATAGCAGTTAGCTGGCTGGCTACATGAGAAAATGTCATCCACTCGATAAGTTAAAATATATTACATTATTTTATAAACCAATACGTTACATTAAAGTACATCTATCGAGTACAAGCACATTCATAATATTATGATGCACTATGTTCATCTAGATGGTATCCATAACCACTTTAATATTATATTGAATTATAAACCATAGATATTGTGTATGCATAGTAGATAACTGATGTTTCAGTTTTGTTATAAAAAATAGTGAAGAAATTATTATCCATTTTTAGGTTATTTTGGAATGTTACGCAACGGAATTGAACCAGCACAAGCGTCATTAAGTTAATTTTATAACCTAAAATCAAAACGTTATTATGCTTTAGCCACCGTATTCCACGAATTTTATCTCCTGTGAAACTGATTAGATCGTATGAAAAGGCACGATTTTTTAACAATTATGAGATAAAGACTACATGGCTAGAAGAACTGAAGATTATAATAAAGCGTATATCAGAAGTTCGTCGAGGATTATGTGATCGATGGCCCCAGTTTATTATATATAATATTGTTTGCCATTTTTATATTTTTTAAGAAATTGTTTAAAAGGGAGAATTTTTAAAACCAAGAATCAGATTTGGGCTTTCTTTTAAACAAGTATAGAAACAAAATAAATAAAATATATCAAATTTGAATTGGAAGAATTTTCTAAATTAGTCTATAAAGAAAGAAGTTATGCGAGAATATCAAAAAAAATATATTTATGAGCAAATTTTTTTAAGTAGGTTAGAAAAATGTAAGAGAGAAACAACGTAAGGTCACAAGTTTTATAACTTTGGATATATTGAAGAAGTTAAAAATTTATATAGTAATTTTTTATAATATCTGATAAAATATAGAATAATATACGTATTGTTAGAAATTATGTCACTTTAAAATTGAAAACTAAAAATGATATTTAAACAGTTTATTAACAATTTAATATACGTGATTCCAAGCTATTCACCGACTATGGCATACATATTTGAAAAGGATTGCTTGGAATTTCCACAAACATCCGGTTTTATTAATAATATCGTCAATAATTTGATTTAGCATATAATATGCCTGTAAGCTAGATATTCTTCAACTACCTATACATAGTCTTTGGTATTACAATCAACAACCACATGTATGTTAGAGGGACGTGTTATACGACCATTTAACCGGCATTATAATGGGCAGAGAGAATAGAGTATGTGAAATTTTTGGAGCACAATATATCAAACGGAGTGCACTATTATAAAAAATTGGAAGAATTCTGAAAGAGTGTTGAAACTCACAATAGAAGTCATCACTAGAAGTTCACGTATTTTTTCGTAAATATTGATACAGATATAACCGTAATCAAACCGCAATTTTCTGATTAAGAGTAAACAAAACGGTTTTGAAGTCAAAAAAAATGAATTCGAGTTTTAATCTAATCGTAACTAGCTCTTGAAACGTTCATTGGTGTTTACTTCAACTATGAAAACGGCAAATTTTTGTATAAAATTTGACTGCTGATTATCTAAATACCAAAAATTAAATGGCTTACTTATTTTATCATAAATTTTAAACAGTCAGACCTCTTCACACTATTCCATTTCATTTTAGTTCTGAAAAGGATATGTATGTGAGAAAATGAAAAATAATATAAAATGTAATCAAATTAAATTTACTTTAAAATGCCTTTAACTGTACGTAGCAGTACTGGGACTTCTAGATCCCAAGTTATTCCTATACACAAAATCTCTATACACAAAGAGTCTTTTTCTTTCATAACTCATTTTATAAATATATAACTGAGTTGATAATCTCATCAAAACAAAATGTTTACAAATTGATTTCAATTTGTTGACAAAAAAATTTCAGCATAGAAGATCGTCATTGTATCGTATAAAATCCACACTCATTTAAAATGAACCATCAGAAATTGGATTTTCATAGTTTTTTCACGTAATTTTTCAGAAATTCACTCTTTTCAACTCTTTTAATTTTACATACTCAATGCAGATAAATAGTCAACATTTGATGGCTGACTATGTTGTGTTTACTTATCTAACATTCAAAATTAATTTTGTATACATAATTTAATGTGATATTTGAAAATTAATGTGCTAACTAGGGCACATCCTTAACCTATGTGATATTTAATACGTGTCATGTTATTCAATAACAAACCATTATTCAAATTTATGAAATAAATAATAATAATATGTGTGTAAAATATACCATTTTAAAAATCATACATTTTTTTTCTTACAAAATATATTTTTAATAATAAATAGCCTTGAAACAATGTAATTTTTTATCTTGCTAACTGTTACTCGCCCGTTTCCCAGGTTCATTTTTTATTTCAAAAACAAAATTTAATTAAAACAAAGAACACATACAAAACCGCGTAATACATCATTAACTATGTCATCTGTCTCGGTAGGGATGTGCCGGATATTTAGTAGAGATCGGCAGTTACGGATACAGATTAGGATCTAAGCTTTTCTGCTCATTCAATCGGTGTAACACACCAAACTACAAAGTAGTAAATGTAGTAAGATATAAAATTACTACTTAATTCAATACAAATAAAGGTAGAAATTTTTGGCAAATAAAGAAATAAAAAATATGTAAAAAGTATTTTATTTAGGGGTTTAATTTTTTTAATTTTTTATTAAAAAGCTCTTTGGAGTAAATAAAGTATTTTAGTATACACAATATTATTAAATTGTAATGATTTTTGTGATGGTTGAAACAATACTATTTTTGATTGTGTGAAAAACATTAAATCATTAAGAAATCCAAAAAAAGATTTAATGCTATTTATAGTTTAAGTTTTCCACGTTAATTATGGTCTAGAAATATAAATTAAACTTATAGTTATAAACTTACAGTTAGATATACGAGATTTCGTTAGAAAATTGTTTGGAATATTGATCTCCGGTTTGGATTTCAGGCGATCTCAAAAACTATGCAACTAATCGTTGAATATGGATTTTTGGTAATTTTCTTTAGTGTATAAGCGTAGTTTAATTAATTGATAACATTCGTTTTTAAGATATCCCTTGAAATCCTATGCGGATGTCAATATTCCGGACAAATTTACAATTTTAACAATAAATTCGTGATAAATTTTTCATTACTGCAAGTAATGAAAGTTTATCCACATAAAGAACTACACTGTTGAAAAAAACGATACTGGAAAATAATATTCATAAATACTACAAGATCTAATCGAATCATCTTTATATGTATGAAGATATCTTGTGGGTATGATCAAAGTAGAGACAATTATCGTATACTTTATCATTGTTTACAACTGTATTGAACATTTTTTAAGGGTTTTCAATGTTGAGCATCATTTAGTAAAAGGTTATTACATACACAGAACACACATAATACAAAAAAAAGCCATTGATAAAATTGCACATTTAAGCAAAATTTCTCTAAAAAAAAAAAAAAAACCCTTATAAAATATATAACCCTTATAAATATATTAAAATGTTTGACAAAACCATTTTTTCCTGTATTTAATTTCTTTTAGCGAATATTATTTTCAACACCAATGAAGCTATTGGTTTCAACAAATCAATAAGATGTATTTGAGTTGCTATTATATATGAGAAAAATGTTTTTGCTATTTGAACTTTTAAATTATCTCTTATAATTGGGGCCATGACTTCATAAGTTTTATAACTTCGTCCATTTTTATTTTAATGATTTTAATTGCAAAATAATTTTAACTTCATTTTGTAATTAAAGTCGTTAAAATAAAAATGGTCTTAGGTATAAAAGTTATGATGTGAAAGTTTACTTCCGGATTTGAACAAGAAAAAAAAATAACATCATCGATCATACGAGTCTCACATGTGGACAAAAAAGTCTCAGATGGAAATAAATTGTGTGTACACCTTCTTAACATCTAGAAGTATTCTCAGATCTAATATGAATAAATTGTAAAATCTCTTTACTTCTTCTTTGCCCTATTCATTTGAATTACGGTCCTTGAAAAATGTTAAAATTTGTTCAAATTCTACATAAAACCACTCTTCTATCCAAATCCATCAAACACATTGTGATACACATAATGTGATATAAAAACACATTTTTAAATCACAAAGTTTAAATTATAGAATTCACTACGTTTACGCAGTTTCTCTGTTAAAAATTGTTTTTCTTTATGTAATCGGATTATAAAATATCTAAATGATTTTTCTATATCACATAAATTGCATTAATAAATGATTTTATTTTTTGTAGAGCTTTTTACATGCAAAGTTTACTATCAGAAATGGGGCCATTGAACATATTGTCAAAAAATGTGATTATGAATAAATATTTTATATAGGTACGTGAAAATATTTGAAAATAAACTAAGGAGCTTTTAGAATTTACGAAATACGATTTTCTAAATCTCTACTACAGAAAATAACTGTATATAAGCGTTATTTTACGTTTAATTACTTCTTCTGGCTTTTAAGCTAAAATTTCACTTTTTTGTACTTTTGCTGACCATCCATGGCTGGTTGATTATAAGAATAACACGTTAATATATGCAGACCATGGACATATTGATGGCATCAGATACGATCCTCTGGACACACAACATCTATATCGAACATCTAACCGGGCAGAGGCAGTGCTGTGATCAGCCCCTGTAAGCAAGTACATAGGTGTACATGGGTATAGGGTGTGACGTACATATGAGCCACCCATCGTCACCACCCGAAATCATAATATTTTGTGGTTATTATGATGCTAGTGTTACTTCAAAATTTTAACATTTATACCAAAATTTTGATATAATTCAGTATCTTTTTTTAAGATTAACTGAGACAGTTTCAATTGGGTCTTAAAATCTAATGCTTTGTCGATATTGCTCGTGAAGACCCATTTGGAAATAATTGTATAGTTCATTTTTACTACTTTCGTTTCGGGAAGTCCATGTATACTTAGTAATACAAAGTATTTCTCGAAAAAGAGAATATATACTTTCATTTCCTCGTTAGAATAAATTCTGTAAAAATCAAACGATAATAATCAAATAACTATAGTTTAAATAGAATCGTCTTAAAAAACAAATTTCAATTGCAATAAAACCCCATTATTTTCATTTCCACTGCGTTTAAAATTTAATATAAATGCAATTTAAGTTCAAAGTCCTTATAAAATTCATACCTCCTGCTTAGTGTAAGCACCCAATGATAACATTATATTGCTAACGAAGGAAATTATATAGAAATTCGTATATAGTATCAATATCTTATATAATATAATGATTAACATGATCATTTGATCGTAACAATGTCTTTAGTCTTTTGCATCCTGTTCGATGGAAGCAGTCACACAAATACCGGATAATAAATTTTGTTCGGTTACATACTGTTTCTTTTCATCTACATAACATCAATGCAATTGTGAATACAGGATGTCCTGTAACTATTGATGCATTTGAACAGTACTTTGAGCCGATGTAGTGTTAAAGGGATAGAGCTTCGTGAATACTTGTTGGAAATCTCCTAGAAAATCTCATATAATACAAAATGTTGGTTAATTTTATTGTAACCACCAAGAGCCCTTGTACAGATCACAAATGATAGCCGCTTGTTTAATATATACACTGCCTTCCACTTTTGTAATTCGAAACGAAAATTAAAAGTAAACGATCATTTTGTACGTTTGACAGAATTTTTATTTATTTACTTTGTGACATGTGTGCATATAAACATCAAAAGTCCTTTCGTTTTGTGGTTACAGTTTTAATGACGAAAAATAAAAATGAAATAATTTATAGGAAAATTTACACAACCCATTTTTCGTCCAGGTAGAAAAATATCGTTTTTTTGGTATTATCATGGGACTAACACAAATATACAGTACACACAACGTCCGCTAAAATTGTTTATTCCAGTACTTTTGGAATTGGAATAAATGATAAGTCTATAACAATACGATGAGGCAAATTTAATCATATAAAATTTATTGAAAAACCTTGTGTGCTGTCGATTGAAGACTGTGTATTCTGTTATAAGGGTCATTTTTGGTAAAATGGTTCTCAGGTGCCAATATCGTCCAATAATATCAGTAATCTACTGTATCAAATGATTGTTATTTAATACACAATCTGAAATTTTTTTAATATATTTTTTTCGCACAATTATAAATTTGTTAAACGTGTCTTCTTTGAACATTGATTTCAAACGTTATGAATGTGAATTGTTTGTTAAGTTGTCACTCGTAAACTACTTAATCGACTATAAAAATATACCACCAATAGAAATTTATCATATCAGCGAGTAACAAAATGTAAAAACAAATTTTATTTGAGCATCAATGTATGGCCAGTATTTTAATATTTTTGTTATTGATAAAATCAAAAACCACTAAAACGATATTAATTATTTGAATAAAATATTATTCAATACTGTGTCGCTCCCATTTTAAATATAAAATTTCTAAACGATGAGAGGTATTGAAAAACTGTAAATACAAAAATATCCAATTTTTATCAACAACTTTTGTTTGAAACATTTTTTTTCATATAACTAATGTTTGAGGCACCTATATTCTATTTAACATATTTTGTGATAATATTGTTCCCAAAGGGCAGACATATATGCATGATCATCCGACACATAAATTTGACTTCCTAAAACATATACGAATTTGTGTTATAATATTCAATGATCTTTGACACTCATTTCAGAACGAATATTAAGCCGAGGGACGCTGATGGTTAAAGCTAATTTTTATATAATTTCAAAATATGTATACTTTAGTTAACAATAAATACTTTATCTTGATATAGGATGTTTTAATGTTTTTTTCGTTACAAAGTAATTATTTCATTATATAATTCTAAAATTACTGTGTTATAATTCATTCATTTTCGTTTTCGCAGCAGAACCCAACTTGAATAGGTAAATTTTCTTTTAATATACATTAACATACATTAAGATAGGAATATCATGTGTATATAATAAATCAATGATCTTTGCTTTTAGCCATTATATGTGCTTTTGTTATTCCCAATAGATCATTAAAACAACTTTATATACATGTATAATATAAAATAATATATATCTTATACAGGATGTGCAAAAATTGTAAGCTAAACGATTCGAAAGGATTGAAAGTATCATGTAATTGTAGAATGAAAACCAATTTAAATCGTTTTCGAAAATAATCAAAAGAAAACATGTATTCCACTACCGCAAATTGCGATTCAAATGCCTTTATATAACTGTAATATATAAATCTTCTCTCAGCCAGCCAGGCAGTCAAATGTAAGAGGTTAAGTCAAGTAATACTTAAGGGTCCAGTAAAAGGTAATGATGATTAAAAAACAGCAAAATTTTCTTATAATTTTCAAGTTGGTGTATATTCACATGCAAAGTATCGCGTATAAAATCATAAACTACGCGAATTATACATTCTTTACTGCTCCTGAATGTAAATACAAACTTAAATATTTAGTTTTATATATGTGGCTTGGTATGATATCTGACCGGATAAGTTCTTACACATGCTGTATGCCCTACCTGCTTTCTATAATAATATATGTTTGTATATCTGACTTGTAACAAGTACGTTTCTACGAACCTCCAAGAACTTTTATAATTAATTGAAGCACGTATTATGTTCAAACAAATAAAATATATCTTCTATCAAATTAATATTATTTTCTACAATACCAAAAAAAAAAGTACAAAATAATTTACGGAACAATATAAATATACATATATACATATATCTTCAATAAGACCGGGCTTAATAACAATCACATATAGATAATTTAATTATTTATTTTTGTTCAAATTTGTAATTTAATTATGAGAATTAGACAGGAAAAGGTATTAAACCATTATTTTTTACGAACGAAATGTATGTAAAAATACACTTAATCTTGAAACTTAATTAACAAAATTATGGGAAAATAGAAATTATTTATTCAAGAATGATCAGATCTTAAATCAAAGTGGTGAAAAATATTTGTATTTGGCTAAATAAGAGCTGAGAAATTAATATCAAAATGTTACCTATTATAACCTACATTTCAACTTATTTTATTTTTAATCTTCAGTCATATTCGTATTTTATTTAAACAAACAAAATTTTGTCTGGCAAACAATAAAACGCATTAAGATATTAATGTAGTAAATAATTACAAAGGCGAAATTCAGGTGATCTTATTTGTTTTGTTGCTTTATGTCGTAGCCAAAAGCATGTCCTAAATTTAGCTAGAGAAGTCATATAAAATACCTTATCAATGTTTTATGCTTTATGCATTTTTATGCATAATAATCTATTCGAAATTTGTCTAGAAAATAATAAATAAAACAAGCATTTGTTAAATTTTAAAAAAGCACGTGAAAGTTTTTTAGTAATTAGCGCAAAAATTTTGATTTTATTAAAATTTAATATTATTTGAAAATAAAACAATTTTCTTTTTCAGGTAAAAAATTGTTGCTCTTCTATACAACGTAAGTCGTAAGTAAATAAAAATTTTATTGAAATTGAACAAGGTCAATATACTAATTTTCATTTCAATTTATAGTATCTGCTGATCGGCACTGAAAAGATTATTATGTATGACCACGCATAAGTTTTTACAAAGTAGTCCCATTTCAATGATTCAATTTTTATTGAATGTGGTGCTCATAGATGACTCTATATTTATTTAAAACGTATTTTTTATATTGTGATATTTTTAAAAATTTGCTGCCTTTAGAGGTGATGCAAATTTTCTTTTAACCAATCAGCTTAAAGTCCTAGATTTACAATCAAACTCTAAGCTAAAAATTGATTCGTTGGCGCCAATTTCAAGAAGCTATTGGTCACATGGAAATTATTTATAAGTGTATTTTGTTTAAAATTATTTTTACGTTTTAGTTCATTTATTTGATGTCAGTTATATCTGATTTGAAAGATCATTTATTTAAGCATTACAAAAGAGGGTTTTTTAGTCGAATAATGTTGTCCTTTGTTGACAAAATGGATGCAATTAAACATACACAAATTGTGATTATATGTAGGTGGACATCTAGCTAAGAATACCTTACTTGATTATCATATGCACTACTTTGTGTAACAAACATTTGAAATGTTAATGGTTCGAAGCCCATAAGCCTATTGCTGCTACTCGATACGATAATAATGTATATATATTAATAATATTCAATCTTGAGGAAATATGAACAGTCAATTTAGCCTACATACTGTTAACCTACCTACTTGAACCGAAAATAACCTGGAGCGTTTACCTACGTATTGACTTGTTATATATACACATATATAGGTATATCCCAGGTTAAGTAAACATTATAAACATTGGCTGGCTGTACCAATAGTTTAAAAACTATGAAAACTGTAGTGCTTTTATTCATTAATTAATATGCAAGACTTAAAGAATAAAATGACACCAAATACTTTGGAATCGCTTCGGAGTGCCTCAAGATATTGTTTTCTGAACAAAATTTTGAGTAATATTTCCAAAATTACGTATCCAATCAACCAATTTAAAATTTAATAATTTATTTCTATATTATTTCTGAGATGAAATTATTTGTTATTTTTTTCGATTTTTTCTTATTTCTTTGAATGATAGCAGGCAATAATACACACCGGATAGAACTGAAAAAGTGAAACTTGATAAGAAAGGTATAGAATTTCAGGAGAAGTATAATCATAGGGTTTATTTCTGATGATATTGATACCAAGTTGTGATTTGTTTTTGTCTCATATTATCGGTAAATTTTCTAAGCTAATAAAATAAATAATAGGTTAAACAATTTCAATTACATTAAAAATGAACATTTTTTTGGTTGTTCCAATAGGTTATATTGCAACACCACCAAAATTTTCCTTTAGAAAACTTCTTTACAAACAGAATAAAATTATGAAGTTAATTGTATATTTTCTCCCAGTAAGAACGTAAATCCGATATTTCTATCATACACTCTGGTTTAAATCATATTTCATTTCCACGAACATGTTAAACGCTATGAAAGATGCAAAGAGCTTATTGCTTTTTCCAGAAGTCTTTACAATATACAGGATATGTTATGGTTACTAATATTAATTTTCGGTGACAAAACAGAAAATAAATTTCACCTCTTGTATTTTCTACATAATTAATATTACAAATTTCAATTATTTTTACTCATATTTATATAGAAACAACTTAAAAGCCAGCTCTACAGCGCAAAATAGTTACTCAACGGAATTTACAACTTTCACTGATTACTATATAAATTATTATTAATGAATAAAAATTATCCTTGTTTGAATTGGATTTATTTTTGAGAATCTAAACAGCGAACACAAAATATTGTATCAAAAAATTTTTTTCTTTTAACAAACAGCATGTATTTTAACTTTTATTTTATCTCGTAGGGTTGAAAAGTTAGACCATGAATCGAAGGAACACAAAATACTGATTTTACCTTAGGTCTAATTGTCACGAGTCTGCTAGATATAGGACACCCTGTTCGAATGTAACTGACGCGATACTAATAGACGTAGATCTATCCCAGAACTTCTTCTGTATCCAGATCCATCCACAACTCTAGACTGTAAACGTTGGAAAAAAAGCAACGAATAAAAAATAGTACATCTTGGTTAAGGAAATACAAACGAAGACAATTAAAAATAAAAATTTTCAATTTGTTAAAAAAATAGAAAGATATACTTTTGTAAAACTACAATTTTATCATCGCACACCCAATTTTCTATAAATATCATTTCTTTTGGTGTAAGTTTTCTTGTTGATATTGTCAAGACGAAATAAATCTTGTTATTTTAGTGTCATGGTGACTCGTTCAGTGGTATTATAAAACTGTATATATAGTGATCTTTCACAAGATTCCCAATTATTCTTTTTCAAAAAGTTTTTCAATGTATATACACACAGTCCACAATAGTATTTTCAATTCTTTCTACACCACTTATATGAGCAAAAAAAACTTAAGTAAAATAAAATAATTGAAGAAAGATAGAAAATGACTACTTTTTCTTTTCAACAACTTCAAAAGAAAATGTGATAGAATTAGTTTTTCTTGATGAAAATTGTTCATAGTAGTTTTTCGAAATGAATGTTAATGGTAGTTTATCAAAAAGTATGCATTTATCAATTTGCTGTTGTCCGAATTGTACTATTTCTCACTATCAAAAACTACTGGTTTAATAATTTCTTATTTTCATTTAGTTAATAAATGTTAGTTGGTGTTAAAACCTAAGTTTTTAACCGTGTATTGTAAACAAAAGTGCCAAGAAAACCTCTTATATTGTTTTAGCAAATAATAATAATTAAATCATTTGTTGTAATTTTTGTAATCTGGAATTTTTCATCCATTTTTGACGTTATTAAAAACAAATTAAAAATTGCATTAATGTACATCCCCAAAAATACTGAATATTTTCTTCCAATCAAACATATATAGCCAAATTTCTTTTATTCTTTGTTCACTGTTTTTAAATAATTGGATTAAAATGCTATAATACTATTGATTCTTTGATCAAATCGACAACTTAGATTGAAGCTACGAACAGTAGCTTTTTTTAACAGTAGAGTTTATTTCCAAGACTTGACCCCAAAATAAGCAATGGGCCATAGTATAATGTTTTTAACTACTGCCATAGAAAATTTAGATGTTTTTAGTTTAATATACTTGGTTAGAAATTAATCAAGCATTTAATGATTTTATATTGATTTGTTTTTTTTTTTTATTAGGAACAAAGAAATAAATAAAAATACTCAAACAAAAAATCAAATAAACAAATAGACATCCAAAAAGTAAATTTATAAAAAAACACAGTGGAGCCCAAATAGTACACATCGTATACAGTGGAGTCTATATAATCCATAATATATAAAATAATCACACAAAAATAATACACACACACACATTATATTATACAGCATAACAACATATCAAGTAAGAAAACTGAATATAAATTTTTAAATTTAAATATAATACCTAAAGAAAATGAAAATGCTGTTCATTTAATATTCCATTGTCTTCACATAAATTGATAATACATTATTCATGATTATGATGGAAATGATGAAAAAATAAAATAAAAAATGTAAACGTAAAGCATTATTATTCTTATTTTTTTTTTTATATATATATAAATGATGATAAATTTTGAGTAGGCATTTAAAAAAAAATTATGTTAAATAAGTATTCTATTGTATACCTTGTGATTAAAGAAATTTTTAACCATTCAACTCTGTAACTGATATCAAAGGTCAAATAACAGTACAATTTTATCTTATCTTCAAGTTCATCTGTGATTTTTACGTTAAACTTAAATACTCTGAAAAATTTGGATCAAATATTTTCTATAACTTCTACCTAAGTTGAACTCAAAGCCAACCATTAATATATGTAGATACTTCCATAAAGAAGTGCCCTAACATTGTCACTATTTCAATGTTTTTTCCCATCTGGAAAAATGTCTAACGTACCTAAAAATATTTTCACTTAAAAAAAATGCTATAACGTTTAAAACAATTTTAATAGAATTTAATAAATTCGTATATTGCGGGAGTAAAAGTGGAGATTGAAAAATAATTATTTTTGTCTTTTGCTTTTGTAATTTTTTTATAAACTTATTTTTATGAAAGCGTAGATTCTTCCAAGAACTCATCTCCAAAACGGTTTATGGTAAAATAATAAATTTCCATGTCTACGCATTTTATTTAGTTTAAAAATATTTATAATTATAAACCATTCAAAACTTTTACAGAGTATTTAAACGTTAATTCAATTAGTTTTTATTTTATATTAATTGTTTTAGAATTATTGCCCATATATATAATAAATATTATTATATGAATTATGAATAAAAATTACGTAATATACCAACTGTTTTACTTGTAGTGTATTTTTTTGTTTTTTTTTAACAAGTTTTAGCATATACAAAAACATTATTTAATATCCGGTAATATATTTAAAAAAAATTAAATAAACGGAAATCTTGTGCGGAAATATTTTATCTATAAATTACTGTTCCTTCGTCGTTGTCCCAGGACATTAATAATGTTTGGATTTTCGTCTAAGATGAATAAAAATTATTGACCGAACGAAGTGAAGTCTATGGTATAACAAAGATTTTGTATTTTGTTAGCCTGTATCTATGTTTCTTTCGCTGTGATCACACTCATAACCTGTGTAGGTTTTGGTAACTTCGGGAAAAATCACTTCTTTTTGTAATTTGTGAAACAAAGATCTTGTTTTGGATTATGTCAGATATCCTCTGAATTTTGTGCACGTATTATTTTAATACTTTTTATTTACGTCTGAGTAAAGTCTACAGTTCACAGAAAAACTAATAATTAAAAAGATACGGTTATTATATCAGGTAAAAAATATAATGACCAAAATTGAACGAGTAAAAATAGTTTTAACCAAAGAGTTTATCGACATTTAAATTGAATGATCACTAAACTTTGGATATCCCTTATCCAAAGTTTAGTAATCACGCACCCCTTAAAAATCTGCTAATGTATTGTGTGTGTGTAAGCTTTTAGTCAGTTTGATATATCGAGTATGTTTCATTCTTCGTCTGCCATCAAACATAATTATAATTTGTATCCCTTAATTATATTTACTCGGACAAATTGTATGTTCTAATTAAAATTTTTTAAATTCAAAACATACAATGAATGGGAAAGAGAAAATGTAACTACAAAGTTTACATACAAAATCTGCAATGGAATACCTTGTGTTTGGCACATTGAAAATATCGATAAAATGGGTACAACATTTTTATTTTCAAATTAGACAAAACTCTGTTTATAAGTGTAGTTTTGACTCATAAATTTTAAAAATAACATATGTTTAAGAATTGTATGCGTAGACAGAATGCAATATCTTGAAAACTAAAATATACTAAAATTTATTTAATTTTAGCATTACTGAATGGAAGGGATGGATTACTAAAAGAAATTTTTACACCATTATATTTCTTAGGAAAATGGACAAACAATAATAACTGATTATAAAAATGACACATACTAGTCGCATACAAATATTATCTATTATTAAATATTAATTTTTGGATATGAAATTCTGATTATGACTTTTATCTTTCGAATATGATAATTCACAATAAATCAAAAACATAGAGAACGCAAAACAAAAGCAAAAAACAATTTGAACAAATAAAATCAATTGAGCGAAATGAACGAAAAAGTCGTGACATGATTATATACAAAGTATATTGGTTATAAGGTTTGATGATCTATGTATATATTCAGTTAAAAAGAAATCATTGATGCTGTAACATCAAATGATCATTTTTATTTTAACTTTCTTATGTTCCTTATCCTATTTCCTTTTCAATTCCACGAACAATAAGATTTTTTTTTTTTTGTGTGTGTGTATATATCAAACTTTGTCAAATAAAAATTGTCTTAATAGCCAAAATATCAGAAATTGAATTACTATATAAAAAAAAAAGACGCTTAGCATGAAAATATTTCTTCAGTATTCAAAGTATTCGGTATTAGATTTTCGATTGTTTTTTGAAAATTTTCGAAGCATGCTAGAAGTTGTTTTTGAGTGATGTCTATCAATAGTTTGTGCATATTTTATTATGAAATTTTACATTTAATGCAGTAGTAATGTTTAGTGTTACTACCTTTCCCTTATCCCTTTTGTAATTATTTCAGGTAAAGATATTTTTTCAATGTTTTTTTATGTGTTTAACAAAATTTCACCTATTGAAAAATAATGAAATGTATTGATGGTCTAATATTTGAAATGCTAATCGCTATGATCAACAATTAAACAAATAAATTAGTTTTTTGGCAGCTCCTTAAGCTCAAAATCCGGAGAAGATTCAAATATATTTTAATGAAAAGCATTCTACCAGAAAACTGTTTCCGCAATTTAAACCTCGGTTATTATTTTTTGGAAGATTTTAAAATTGAACTTTTTCCACACCAAAAATATTTCAAGGGTAGAAGTAAGAGTGACCTTTCGTTGCCAATTTTATTGAGTTAAATCATGACAAGCCTTGAACATTTCTGAAGTTTGATGCATATTTGGAGACGTTTTATTCCAATCTTTGATCCCCAAGAAGATATTCACCTTGTATAATTTTTCTCTGATTTCCACTAGGTAACCAAGTTGCTATACTAAACTAGTGTTTCCTGAAGATCTGAAAAATGATATGATTTCTCTTCATAAAAAAATAGAAAATTTTCATTTATGAAAAAAGAGGAATTTTCTTAAAATTTCCAATTAAATAATGTTTAACCGATGAAAATACGAATTTATTATTTTAACTCATGTCGAATATTACCTATTGATATTAACTTAAAATAATCTTTTAAAGTTTTGTTAATGCAAATTTTGTCGAAATTTTGTTTGTTTATTTGTCTAAATTTTTTCACTTCAATGTTACTTGCTCATCATTTTCATTGAGTAAAAGAAATAATTTTTTACAATCTTAAAATATTCGGAGACTCACATAATATTTCAGGCTGGCACAGCAAAGTGGCATAGAACGTTTTAAATGTATTCATTTATGTCTATTAAAAAAACTACAACAATAAGAGTGGATAAAATAAATAAAAACATAATCAGTATGGATAAAAGCACGTTTTTTTTTTTGTAAACTAACATTCAATTAATGTTTAAAAAACTATCTTTAATATTTTTAAACATTTACAAAAAAAAAAAATAAAAAAAAATCTTGTTGCAGAATTGTTGATAGTCGATAGGTAGGTTGGTAGGTAGGTAGGTAGCTTTTACAATAACAATGATGAAAACACATTAAATGAAATTGTATTTTCACAATGAGCACACACAATGTGCAAGGTATACGATTGGTTCGAATCGATGTTAAAAGAAGAATATCTTGAAGAAAATAATAATATATTTGATGTTAAGAAGTTTTACAATGAAATCAAAGAAAAATAAATAAAAATCGTGCTCTATCATTTATGCCGCCCCAAAGCAACTACCAGTGCTGTCGAGCTTTATAGTGTATGTGTTATATAGGTGTATGATACAACATAATATTCGATTTGTCTTGAAATTCAGGTTATTCGTACGCACATTGATGGAAGATAATTGTTCTTTTAAATTATAGAAAATGAGCCGATTTGACCAAGTCAAATTTTTAATTGCACCGCTGGATGAATAATACTTCGGATCTGCTCCTTATCATTTTAATAATATAATAAAATGTAAAGTTATTTAATGCTTAAAATAATAATGTAAGTTTCAATGTGTAGATTTCACAATGCTCATTTTGTTGAGTCGTATATAGATAAAATTTTAAATTTAGTTTTTACACCAAAATAAAATTATTCAAAGTATCAACTTAAATTCGATAGTCGAATAAAAACACTACCAGTAGTGGAAACAGAATTTTCTCGTGCTGTATTTATACGTTTACCTACACAGCTATATGTCCGAAACGTCTTCAGCGTTTATTGGTCTATGAGAAAAAAATGATGCATTCGTTATATCACAAAAAATACTATGTAGCGTACATTTTTTATTGACAATGTTCTGTTTTTGTCCTAACATTCAGAATAATCGTTATTATCATAAAACATCACTAATGCAAATCTGTATCAAGCAATTAAAAAGAAGATTTCATCAAAATCCGGAGAAAGGTTCAAAATATATCGGAATTGAAATTTAAGTAAATATAATTTATTTTTAACCAATTTAAATGATATTAAAGTCAGTTTCAAGCGGTGTATCATCGGAACGACAATTCTTAGTTGGAATGTTTCTAGATTGGAACTTCTCCACTATTGCATACCACAAGTATATAAATTATTGTTCTACATTTTTGAATCTATGCGCGTTCTTCTGAATGAGCTTAACTAACCACTAAGTTGTATGACAGGAAAATGAACATAAAAATTCCGTTATTGATAGATAAAGACAGAAGTAAAAACACTAGATTATTTCACGTTTCTTATTTTATGTTATTCTATTAAGATAGTTTTTATCGAATAACCTTAAAACTAGTTCAGAAATATCAATATCAATGTTGTTTGGTGTAAGATTTTTCTATATATTTTAACAAATAATGTTACTTTAAATTATATAATATATTGAGAAATATCATTTCTATACAGTATAATATTCTATAGTTCGTATATAGTTTTATCTCTGTTAC
Source organism: Chrysopa pallens (assembly GCA_020423425.1). Taxonomy (NCBI): domain Eukaryota; kingdom Metazoa; phylum Arthropoda; class Insecta; order Neuroptera; family Chrysopidae; genus Chrysopa; species Chrysopa pallens. The sequence continues at coordinate 60,001,558 of CM035594.1, forward strand.
TCAATAAATATGGAATGAAATGTTCATATTTTTTAATATGTTATCAATTTAATGATTTTCTATTTGTTATCATAAATAAAATAAAACAAGTTATCAAAAGTTTTTCGTTAAATGACAGTTTGTTTTTTGATATCATTATTTTTTATACTATACTTATATACGTTTTTTTGTTGTCCTTTTTTATGATTAATTAAAGTATGTTTCCATTTACTGGAAAGCATGATTAATCATTTTCAAGCTAATATTGTTAAAGATAGAAAACTGAAAACATGAAATTGGAATACTTAGTTGGTAATAAAATCATTAATATGGTTGAAGTTGAGAAAGACAAAAATAGTACAATAAAGTCTTTGATAGGCAATCGAAAAGAGGTATGATTTTCCAGTTTTCAGCTTCAATTCGATGAAGGTATTGCTTAATATGCATTAAATTTCTTTCAATTTTCGCGGCTAAATAACTAAAATAAAATAATTATCCAAACGTTTTGAAATTAGGTATGCACAATATTGACATGAAAACGGATGGCTTGCCAAAGAGATTTTGTCGAAAAAAAATTTCTAAGAAAAAATTCAATTTCATTCTTAAACAAATTCTTGCAAAGAAAACTTTTTGATAAGCCCTCCGTTTGCATGTCTAAACCATTAATACCAAATTTATAAACATTTGGATAATTATTTTTGGAGTTACTTGACCGCGAAAATGAACGGACTTTTACATAATGGAGGGTGCTTCGGTATTATGTTTCAGTCCTCCTAAATAAACTTACTATTTATCTGACTTTTCTGAAATAATTTTTATTGAAGAATGTATTTTCTTTTGTTACTTTCTGCAAGATATTAAATGTGTGTTAAAAAATTTATTCAACAACCTAAAACGTATATACTATATTTTTTATGAATTTGTTCTTTTCATAAATTAGTATAAAAAGAGTTTTATCGATTTTGAATATACAAGAAATATATTTTTTAACCAAAAAACCAGTAGTAAATGATTCGTATATTTTTACTTGATTATGAGTGCGATTCTCAATAAACATTTTTTCCATTTGTTATTATGGTTATTAGATACACTTATTTTTTATTATCATGATTTTCAATTACGAAAAAAAATTTGGTTTTTGTTGTTGTTGTAAGTATATATTATTATTATTATTATGAAAAGTATAGGTCTTGTAACATTCAGATTTCCTTACATTTTTATCCAGTCTGATAACATCAACAATATAACATAGAAAAATAGACGAATATATTTGATAGGATATTTCATTTTTCAATTTACATAAAACATTCAAGCGAAATAACAAGTCATAGTAGATATGACTCTAAGAGACCACATCAGTTACTTTCATATTAGGTCTACCTGTGAGATTGCTTGATAAATTACAGAAAAAATTCTTGTTTTATGATCCTAATTTACCTGGTAAAAATCGAATAGTATAGTAGATGTAACTTTTATTGACGTTCAAATTTCCTCGGTTATCGATTTATCGAGTTGATGAATTGATAAAAATATTAATCGTTTGAAATTATCATAATCATCATGTTTCCAGATCATTTATGGAATACACTTGAAGATAAGCAAAAAGATGCTATTTTTAATTTTTTACTTCAAACTGAAAATTTGTATTTTAATATATATATATATCTAATTTTAAAGCATTCTCCATTCATCAAAATAATTTATGGTCATATTAACAATGTATTTCTACTTTCAATGAATACTTCTTCTCAATATTTAAACTCCAATAAATTTCAGTACATATTCTTTTGTTAACTAATCACTGGGGAGGTTATGGTGATTCCGGTTTTGAAAATCCATAATTGTTGATGTCAAAACGAAAAAATAATGTGATCGTCATGCGGTAGCTTTTATTTGATACAAAATTACGGTGTAATTTAAAACGATATTTCAGTAAAAATCAGTCGCCCAGCTGTTTTTGAAGAGGATACAACCTGATGTCTCTATCTGTCTTTCAGGCAGCGGAGTTGTAGTGATAGCATCCCGAACTACCCGTTTTATTACAGAACCCTAAAAATAGGAACGGGAAATCGCAAGAGAAGTGAAATTATCTTACTGGCACAGAGAGTTCAAATTAATGATGTGAATAATATATAAAATATCAATTTTTTTTTCAACTAATATTCATATTTAATCGCAATCTGGTATGCCGGATACATAACTATTTATGTGAATATGTATCATGACTAACGTCAAGATATTATTAATCTCAAAATTCGTAATCTCGAGTTGAAAATAATGACTTTCTAACAGAAAGTTAAAAATAATAATAGACACAGAAAAACAATTGTAACAAAAGTATGCAAAAGAAAAATCAATTTGAATTCACTTAATTTATTACAATTTACACGAGAGCAAACGTATAGTAAAAAAAAAAAACCAGTAAAAAACACAAGTTTCTTTTTTCTTTGTTTCTTTGATTGTTATTTACATATCCACAGAGTAAAATAACATCAAAGAATTTACGATGTGTGTAACATATATTCATAGATGAATATGATGAACTCTTTGATACAGGATGTGTTGTGAGTGCTAAAATAGCAAGGGCTGAGATTGTGTTTAATTGAAATGACATTATTATTAAAATATAAGTGACAACCTCACGTAATTGAAATCAAACTACTTCTTAAATATGCTTAGAAGAGTTTTTTGCGTAAAATGCGTATTTTTGCACAAAATATATAGAATATATCAAAGCACATAAGTTTAAAGTTTATAACGTCTAAAATTAAATATTGAATATACAAACAAATTTTGGATATAGGTGAGCAAAAAATCACCTTGGAAGCTCATTTTTCGGCCGATCATCCGCCCGTTCCTTCACCTGACCGTCATCAAGATAACTCAGGAATCAAAAAATAAAGCAAGCTGAAGTTATGGTACTCTATTCTAGAATCGAGATTGGACAAAATCGATTCATTTGGATGACCAAACTTTCAAACTCTACAAGATAGCAAATTCTCTACAATTCCATATCAAAATCTGCTAATAAACATCACATATATTGTATTACTAATGGATGTCTCAAGTTTCACCCGCTTATTTTCTGTTCCCGAGGGAATAAGAGGATAAAAAGTAGCCACTGTCACCTGGGGATAGCGTAGCTTGCCAACCGTGAAACTATTTTTCAAATTGGTCCAGTAGTTTTTAAGTTTATTCGTTACATACAAAAATACAAATGTTTCCTCATTATAATATTAGTAGAATGTTCTAGCTTTTAAAATGCCGTTATTTGTCGATCAAAGCAACTAATACTGTTTGTTGTAATTTTCATCTATTTTTTTAATATATTATGTCCTAAAATGATATTTTTCTTTAATTTATATGATATGAATTGTCAATTTTAGCTTAATAGAAAACCGGTAAGTGGGTAAAATTTTCAAGATTTGATTACCGACATATTTTATTAATCGGGGTAGATAAAATTAAAGTAAACTTATTAAACTATACCTTGAATTGTGCAAATAAAACCCAAACAAACATTTTTGGATTTTACACTATAAATTTTGATTGTTATAGTTTATCCTCCAAAAATTGTGATACCCAATGAACAAGCTCACAAACAGTTAGGATTACCACCTATGGAGTTTGGTTTGAACGTTTGAAATGAAATGTAAAGTGTATCTAAAATTGGAAATTGAAATGAAATGGATTTGAAGATATTTTACACACACACAGACACACTCACAAGTTTTCAGATAGAATATAATAATATATAACAGAAAAAGCACATGAAATTACAATTTTATATATGTATTATATAATATCACTCAAACCGAGACGATGTCTATGTGTCGGTACTTTCTATAGATATGTATATTGGTTCATACGTAAACTTTGTGAAAATATCACTACTGAAAGAAATTGAAACTATTCTCTAAGTAAAGTACAATTGGTATATTTATATATATATATATATATATATATATATATATATATATATATATATATATATATATATATATATATATATATATATATGTATTTTCTCGAGTACTTGAGAATATTTGCTAAATATATATTCGAAGAGTAGATATGACCTGTAGAACCTAGAGCTTTATGGTCTAGTATAATATTGTTTTGATGATAATGAAATTGGCACAGTAAAAAATGTATTTTTGTAAAATTTTTGTTTGTTAATTTGTCATTATTTTGTTATTTGATTTTAATATGAAAACAGTGCTATAATAATTATATAAAGTGGTCCATAAAAACTCACCTCACTTTGTCTTATAATGTTTGCTACATACAAAATATCAGGTTTTATTGAAGTTTAAAACTGTAGGTATATTTTTCTAATTTTTCGAACAAGCATTACATATTCCATTATTTTAAATGAATTACTTACATATTTTTGTGTGTTAATTTGAATGTTTTAACAGCCAATTTGAATTTCTACAGTAGATTGCCATGACTTTTATACATAATTATGAGCTTAATTAATCTATTGACTTCCATGCATCTCTGACCTTACTTTTCAGCAATATGCATTAAAAAAAATATACGAAGAATATTTAATTTTAAAAAATAAACAACTTTTGTTTGGAATATTATTTCATTGACAATTTAGATTTGCCACAATTCAAATATAGCTACTTAACATTATTTATAATAAATTAAAGTATGTAATTCGTACTGTAATTAATGTAATAATAGTAATAATATACTTTGTTATCCATTGAACTGCTTTCAACGAAAGTTTCGTGGTTTTAAACACATTATTAAAATTGAATATTTCAATTTTCGATGCGAAAATAATAATTATCTATCAGAAAGTTAATATTTTTTCTTAACAAATGAAATTGTTTACATGCGATGTGTGTTTGTTGCGCTTTTCTCAGAAGTATGTGAGAATTTGAACTTTTTTTTTTATTACTAGTACAATAATAAATATATGTCAATCAAATAATATATCGCAGTTCTAAATTTTTGTATTTTATTTTATGCATTATTACAAAAGTCGGAAAATCCTTTTCAATAGTAAACAAATAGAAACAAAACAACGCGAGTATTTTCACTTCATTTTCTATTCATAATTTTTCATCGCTGGAAAATCATGTAGAATATATTCTATGTATTGTAATATATTCTGAAAATAGTAACTAATAAAAAAAAAGCTTCAAATAAAAATATATTTTATACCAATGTCATGCATTCGTTTTATATTTTATATTCATATATTTAAATAAACTTATTAATTAATTAAAAAAAACAATCCTTTATACAATATTTAAATTGAACTGAAATGCATAAATGACTTTATGGAATGGCTTAAGGGGGCTTATCTACTGTGAGGACTGTAACAAGGACGTTCCTAGATATAAAATCTTGCATTTTTCTCGCACAAAAATTACTAATCCAAAGCTTATGAAATTTGTTATGCAGAATATTGACATGAAGACCTAGTGTATAAGCAGTGTTTTTCAAGAAAAACGAAAAAAAATTTGGATTCGTATAGCAGAAATTTTTTTCGGGAAAAACTCTTCGATTTGCACTAGATTTTCATTTCAATATAGTGTAAATTTCAAATTTCATAACATTCGGATATTTTTCGAGCAAAAATGACACTAAAAATACTAATCCAATCAAATACTTATACATATATTATAAATATGCATATATAAATTGCTAAAATTATAAGCCTTCCCTTTAAGCTTTGCCGTAGTCGGATAATAAATTATTTAATAAAAAAATCTCTGTTTTAATTTCTTTTAGATAAATTTCATGCCTGGTAACATCCTCAACAAAATTATTTGCTAATGAATGTTCAGTTATCTTTTAAAACAGTGCACTGCACGTACAAATTATCACAGTCATCTTTTCGAGTAAATAAAATAAAATTGTTACCAAATTTAATCCATGAACAAAATTGTATTTTTAGATTGAAAATATTATACTAAACAATAATTTTAATTAAAAATAAATTCTTCTTTTGCTAAAAATAACAGAATTACATATTCTTCGTTAAAGTTAAATTTTATTTGAACTTCGTGCTTACTAAATTAAATATATTTATTATATTTTGATTTTGTTTTACACTTTGTTTTATTATTATTTTAAATGGAACGATGTATCGCCCCATTGAAAATTGAAAAACAAGTATATATTATATTTATGATAACATATTTGAAGTAACAACACCTCACGAATCATGGAAAATACAATTAAAAAGGACATTGACGCCAGTTATTCATTTTGGTTTCTAAACGAGCGATGTGTTTTGTTTGATGTGTAGTCGACACCATTGTTCTGAGTAACAGTATCGAAAAGGAAAATTGTTATATTATCATTCGATGATGATAATATAATTATCACAAAACATGTCATAATATTATTTGTTTAATATTCAAACGCATGTTTTGAAACTATATAACAGTAGCTCTAACAGTACATATTTTGAGTGAAAATAACCAGAAGGGATTGTCCTTCCAGAAATTTGTTATCACTTGATTGCCTATAAATTGTCACCCGATTTTGATGAAATGTTGTATATAAATGCGAGGCATATGTTAAAGTTAGTCATTTCAAAAATTTTACTATTGATTATTCTGTATGTGAAAATATAAAATCAAATTACATTCACAGAAAGTTTTATAATACAATTTTTATTTTTAACCAAATATCTGATCTTCAATTCTATTGGGCAGACCGTTTCAAAAATTATTTTAGCAATTATATTTAAAAGTATTCAAAATAAGTATCCTCCATGCAGGATTGCTTAAATATATAATTAATATTTTTTAGAAAATTATATATCTGTAAATTTAATATATTAGAAAATAATTGATATAGTTTGAACCTCTGAGAAATAAAAATTTATAGAAATTTAAGACTCCAAGAAAGCTGTTACAAATCCCTCAGAACTAAAGTAATGAGTTGCTAGACTTAAGTTTTATTTTTAAACCCGTTGAAAAGTACAATCGTTTCGCTTGAACATTTTTGTACATGTTAATGAAGTAACCACATAAAAGAAAGTTAAACCAACAAGGTTGTATAATAGAAAAACGAAGATATAATATATAAAATATAAAATACTGATTTATATGAAGAATAATATAGCAGGTTATGATATGTTTGAAGAAAATTAATTTTAATAAAATTGCAAAACTTCAAAGATATTCATAAAACCTGGCTGGCGGTTGGTATGTGCAGAGTTTGTTAATGATTCATTACAACGTTTTATTTACTTTTTATTTATTTTTAATTAAAAAAAAAAAAACATTTTCGTGATAATCATAATAATTATAAAATAAATATATATTAATGAACATTTTAATTGTAATTGTAATTTAATTAGCATATATAATATAAACTCACGTTTTTAATAATGTGAGACGATTAAGATTAAAAAACAATTATTTGAAAAGCTTATAAGTTTAAAGTCTTTAAAACAACAATATTATTTTAACGATGGGATGGTTATATAATGAAAAAAAAAATTTACCATATTAAAGACAGTAATGTTAATAGATATTTAAAAATAGATGATTTGATATTTAACCAAGATTATTATTTAATACTATTTAATGGAATTATTATAACCAGAATAGTAATATAAATTTAAAACAAATAGAAGATATCTTACAACTGTTTTACTATTTTTAATTATTAACATTAATAAATTATACTAGATATACTCGAATCAAATTTTCGTTATCAAAAATTAATTGGAGTATAATAATTAGTATAATAAAATTCTTGGGTTTTTATTGGTTAGTTTTTCTTCTATCTCTTATAACATAATAGCTAGGTCATATCTATAGAACCCAATATACCTTCTTTGACCATGCATAAATTTAAAGTCACTTTTTAGGTCTAGAATACACCATTGAAATTGTAGTTCGTCATTTCTACTCCTTTTTTAGTTTTCTTGATAATCGACAACCAAACTAACGTATTACGTAGTTGAGCCATTTGACGAACACCTATTACAAAATGTTGTTCATTCATGATATTTTTCATATTTTATTCATAAAAATTAAGGAAATAAAAGATTAATTTTGAACCCCCACTGACGTAACGTAATTACCGATCTCAACCTATCACCAAAGTTAAGCAACAACAGACACAGTCAGAACATTGATGGGTGAAAATCTTGGATTGCTGTCTGCTATTGTTGTATAGATTGAATATATACTCAATGTAGTCACTATATAACTTTAGCAGTTCAAAAAGTAATTTAAAATAAAGAAAATTCTAATAAATAAGGTAAATTAATCTTTAATACTTTAAAAAATCATATTACCTGTTAATTCAATTAACTTATATATGTTCAATCAGCAATCATATTAAATTCAGTCAGTATTGAAATGTGTCCATTTCTTGTTATATTTTTTCCGCTTATTTTATTTATTTATTTATTTTTTTGTTCTTATTACTTATAGTAATAACTAAAATATAAGTATAAATATATTTTTCTAGAAGTTATTTATATGATATTTATGTATATTGATGGAATTGAAAATTTGTTGACTCAACTACTGCGCTTTTTATTTACATATGTAGACAATTTTTATTTTTTTTTAATAAATTTTTATCATCTCTAACAACAACGTACTTTACCCGCATATTTGTAAACAAAATATAGACAGTTTATTTCCGATATAAAAATATGAAAGTTTACATATGATGGTCTTGATATAAAAATATATATGGATAGTTCATTTAAAATATATATAAAACTGTTTTCTTGAATATAAAATGTTTTACAGTTTTTATCAGTTATGTTGAATAGTTCAAAAGATACTCAATTTTTTTATTTTTCACTAGTTGATCTTTTTATAAATGGCTCTTTTGTGTTATTTCTTTTGGGAGGTTGACTAGATTTCTCTAATAGATAATTTTGACACAATAAGAGCATATACTACCCCGTATCCTTTGTTATTGAATTGTAAAATGATTACTTAATAACTCGTTTTAAATTAAAAAAACTTTTAAAAATATAGAATGATCTTTTGTCTACAAGTCTATATTATTTGGTAATAAAATTCCGGTGGTGTTATTTTATTTAACTTTAAATAATATCTATTGAATTTGACAGAAATTTTTTTCATAACACTTCAATCAAATTAATTAATAATTTTGCAGCAATTCATTAAAATTAAGGACTTTATCTTCTGTGAACTCACCGAGAATAATCTATTTTTGACCGACTTATAAAAAATAAAAATTAAAAAAAAGAACCGTCTTCAAAAAAATGAGACGAATTACATTTCGAAGTCAATCTTCAGAGTCAGATTTAATACCAAAATTTTTAACATTGGTGATAATATACCTCTGTAAAATCTGTGTTCTACGTGCAGAAATTGTTATATTCTACCGAATGGCTAAATGCTTGTGCACTTAAGCATACAAAGTTGTTTTAAGATTTGTGTAGCTATATTTAGAAGAGTAAAATATACAATAAAATGATATACCGTTTAATCTAGAATGCATAAGTGTGAATGAAAAAAGTTTATTAAAATAAAGCTTGCTAAACCAACCAATTAATCCATCAAACAGACATATTTATTAATAAATAATACGTTTTTTTTCTCGCCCTTCTATAAAACATAAATTACTAAAACAAAAGTAGGTGCAAAATAGCTTGTAACTGTGTAAATGTTTACGTTTAATTTACTAAACAATTTTATTGCATAAGTTTGAGAAGTAAAATGTGTATGTATGTGTTACCAACCTTTTCGAAAACTATTACTGGTTAAAAGTAAACTTTAAGTGTAGTGACGAGAGGGCACTTAAAAGTTTAGTGACATGCCTTGTAGCCTTTAATGAGGTCTAATTGACTTCAGCTGTCTGCACAACTCAACTTGCCTATACACATCACAAGCAGATATATGTATGGATTGAGTGTAGTAAAGATGGATATAGAGAAAATACAGTTGCAGGTGTCAAAGCTAGACATTTCAAATCAGCACTTTAGTTACTTGTTTTTGTACATATATGTACAGCAATGAAGTTGTATAAGATGTAACATGAACCAAAATGGAATTGGATGCATTGAAATTAATTTACAATATACTACTGGTATAAGATTCTAGTACTTAGTAAAAAAAAAATGGATATTGAATTGTATATGTAAAGTGATAATATACACATCTTGTACACTTCATGTTGATTTAAGGAAGTACGAGTCCCAAGGCAACTTTTGATAAAAGGCTTGATTTTTTTTTAATACAAAGTTTAAATATGTCTAAACAAATTCCAAAAATTTGAAGGAGATTGCCCGATCATTTAAATAAAAATTAACTTTAAAGTTGAGCAATTTAACATTGGTCTTATGGGATAACCTTCTAACATTGATACATTTCTGTATTTTTCTCGTAAAACTGTCGGTGAATATTTTTAAAAAACTTATGGATGAAAGTAAATATATTAGTGATAAATTTAATTCAAAAACATTTCCACTTGCCCGACTAATTAAAGTGTATTAGTTAAAAGAAAAATAAATGCCGCCACTAGCCAATGTTAAATGTATATCTATATATTGAAAAAAATCATACAGTTACTGCGTTCCCCTTTCCGCGCTAGAGTCGATACCTATCCCCACACCGCCTGGCGCTCGTTCTTCCTTAAATTTGTTTATAATTATGAAAGTCTATAAGCTTAATCATTGGCTGTGTAAATACATTTTAAACAAATAAAGATAGCAACTAACAGAGATAATTGTATAGATAATCGACATATGATTGAATATCATTGTTTGGACTATTTTTAATTCATTCTCAAAATACTCTAAATATGTAGTCCATACAGTTATAAACACATATATAATAATATATATTGCAATTAAATATGTGCTTATTAGCTAAATTGGTGCTGAAATTGAGGCGAATCTAAGCAATTTACAAAAGTTTAAACAAGTTGTTTCTTTTGAAAAAAAATTTATTAAATTATCAAAATTATTGGACTACTTTCTATAATTTTATACTTCGAATTGAAAACTACAGTTGAAACAACTCAAATTCACGGAAGAAAAAAACAAAATTAATTCTTTGAAATAATAAATGCTTAATTCGAATTTGAAGATACTATATTTCGATTATGTGGGAAGTAAGTGATGGCGATACTGTGTTTTAATTGAGACTGAGTGTTCACCAACCCTTATTAATTCTGTAGGTAATTATTGTACAGAACGTAATAAGATTGAGCAATTCTCGAGCATATAAGCAGTAGGGAGTTATCTATGACATCTCTTATGTTCTAAACTTGTAACATCCTGTATGGACATGTACAAACCATTTACGATAAAACAAAGTTCGTACACATACGTTAGTTACATTACGTTACTTACTTATATACTACATACGTTTACAATAGTTATTTACTGTAATAGTTTTGGTTCTTTTGTTTTCCAATTCTCTATTACGACTATAGCCAATTGTGTCCTATATAGAATACAATGTGATGTAACTATTACTTTACTTTATACTACCGTATAGGTTACTTTAAGGACAAACTTTAAAATAAACAGTTTAATTTTAAAGTATTATCATCATCTCTGTGTGAGACTTTTGTATGAGAGAAAAATAAGTTCGAGTAACTTTTTATTTCTTTTATTTTTTTTATTGAATTTGACTTTTTTTATAGGTTATAACTTGATAACTGAAATGTAATAATTTTGATATCGACACTTGTAACAAAATATTAATTTTTTGCGAATGTAACAAATGATACCGATTTGAGATAAATTGTGCAATTTAGGTTTTGAAATGAAATTGGTTTAATTTGTTTGAAAGTTATAACTCATTTTTGATGAAATTTATTTCTTAGTATTAAGAAAGTAACATATCCCTTTCGAATTGACAGAAAATTGATAGTTTGGGTATGATTCTACTATTTTATTATCAGAAAATGATTTGTTTTCAAAGAATAAGACACCGCTGTAAATGATAAAATTACCTCGTTTTTATTATTTATGAAAACTATTTTATTGATCTAATAAAAGGAACCACATACTCAGTTAAAAACTACAAAAGTTATTGACCAAAATCCAATATGAAATTACTATAAATTTATTTCTATGCAAATATTTTAGGGTATTAAGTAGGAAGGTATATGACGAATTTATTACTAAACGAATAAAAAAACTTTTTTTATCGTTATTTATCAAATAATTTTGCTTTCCATTCTTCAAACAATTCAACACACCCAAAAAGTTTCTTACATTCTTCATAAATCACTGTATACTAGGCTATTAAATTGAACAAAGAACAATATATATATATACATATATACTCAATTTTTACTTCTTCTTAATATTCTCACATTAACTTTTCGTTACAAAACATGGTTTAAAGCATCAGAACAGTTAAATGAAATATTACTTCCTTATTTATCTGGAAATAAGATGAACAAAAAAATATTCTCTCTCAAGTATTTATGTACAGAGAATTTTAAAAAAGTAGAACAATACATGATTCTGGTGTTTCCGTATTTCAAATATGTACTTGAAAAGAATATTTAATACTTATACTTTACACATATGATTGATTGACTTACCTGAACTGACCTCAAATTATTTTCTAGTTATGTATCGCAGGATTTATTCATAATAACGTTCAATTGTTCATGATTTTGTGTTTTACAAAAAAGTTTATAGATACCTTAAATATTTCAAAAATTTCAGAAAATTTTTTTTTCTGTTTTCAACTTTTCAAAGACAAGACATCAAAAAAAAAATTATAATAATAATAATGATAATTTTATAAACACAACGATCTTTTAATTGATTCCGTATACATTTCAGACCATTTGTCAGAAACAATAATCAATCATTAAGTGAATGTGCTTTTTGTATTAATTAGATTAATATAAGTTTTAAAAACTCTTTCAGATCAGCGATTTTGATGTATTTTTTTAAAAATTGTGTGAAACGTGAATGCGTAATCAATATAAGATAATTTTGTAATTTATTCTCTAAGACAACTACATGGTAGAGATATTTGTATCTTTGGGACTGAAAGAACCTACGAAAGCCTAATTACAAAGAATTTCATTATTCTCGTTTAATAGCTTTTTGGTATATCAATTAAATTTCCGAAAATTTATTATTTGATATGAAACAAAAAATTTTCCGATATTTTATCACCGGCATGTTAAAAAATGAACCCCTTCCAAATTGAGGTCAAAAAAAAAAATTAATAATCATTCCACAATAAACTGATTGTAAAATAAAAACATTATATTTAATAAGGTGTTAATTTACTTAATCAAAACTCAATCAATTGAAATTTAATATCTATTTATTGACACTAATAGCTAAACTAATACTGCAAGGCTTACTGCGATCATTCAGGAATGTATGGTTTTATGCGACTTCTGCTATCCTCTATAGTTTCTCTTTTTGTACATTTAATACGCATTGAATCTTCAACAAGATTATCAAATCTATTATCGTAATCGGTATTGATATCGGTAATGGCAATTGAAAAGAAAAAAGACTCATTTTGTAGAGCTAACAGCTTGGTGTTTCTTTCGAATAGTTTAATCTTGCCACGGCGCAAGTACCATATTGTAAAAACGAAATATTATTTTTTGTACTAATATAAATTCAAAATTATTCAAGTGATTTTTCAACTAGACGAACACAAAAATTAACTTTAATATAATGAGATAACAAAAAAACTTTAATTCAAGAAAAAAAAGATCGAATAGAAAAAAGTATGATGGTGGCTGTAGGATGTGTAGTACAGCGTAAACTTTTTAGATGTGGTTTCCTAAACTCAAAGCGTACATGTATTAAAATTTACTATTATTTTAAATCCATAAATAGGTAGGTAATACCTATACATTACTACAAAATAAAATATTTACTCGTTTTGGCTACAAAAACTTACAGTTCGTTGATTCTACATTAGGAGTATAGCATGAAACAATGCATCTGCTTGGAAAATTATTTATTCCAAACGGTGTAACAAATAAAACGCTTACTAATTTCATTTGATAAAATATATATGGGATAAAAGGGAAATTTTTAAATAGATCCCTCACTGACATAACGTAATTACTGACATCAAAGTTAAGTAACATCATACACAGTCAATATTTAAATGGATGACCGTCTTAGATTGCTATGTGCTGATGTTGTAAAGAATCCCCACTGTAGTCCTGTAGTCTTAGCTATAACCTAAGCTGTTAAAAACTAACTTTAAATATATAAATTAAAGACATAAATAAATAATGTTGTACGTTTAGATTTTTATTAGTAATATCACAGAGTTAATAGTTTACAAAAATGGGTTCTCGGAAAATAAATCTTCTAAAAAAAGGTCATTTTTTGTCTTCTTTAAAAACTACCCCATATATAACACGAATGGTATTTAATAAAAAAAATTGATTCAATATTTCAATCTCCCACGATAGTATTTTCAATTTCTCTGAAAAGTGAATAAGTTTTAAGTTACGTAATTTTTCGTCGATAAAAACGGGTTCTACGTCGATATCATAATTTTTCTAGAGATAATTAGGATAAAAAAAAACGAACATATATATATTTCCGTCAGATTTGGATTCAAGTGATCTTGAAATTTAAAGATATTATAAAAACTTCCCAGTGGGAATAAGATATAGTCCATAAGGGTGGGAAATCATCAAGAAAAATATCCATAGAATCGTTTTCAATATTAGTACTATAATTTAATCTGGACTTAGTATTATATATAATTTTGTTTGGTAGTTGTATTTACTAAAGAATATATACATATTTTAGTAGTATGAATATGAATTTTGAATATAAAACTTGGTTTTTGTGTAACAGAAAAAACACATTTTAATGAACGAATATTTATTAAAAGTTTTAAAAAAGAAAATCTGTTTTTTTTTTTATGCTTTATAAACTACTTTAAAACTGTAACTTGAAATGAATGTAAATTTAAGGTTTATACACTGTACGAATAGTTTAAATAATAAGCTGCTATGAAGTTGTTAATATACTCTATGTTTAATTTCTGAATCAATGGTTGGTTTACTCCTCTACAACTGAAGTAAGATTTATACAATTTATGTTCAGTTATGTTTGTATCGTTTATTCATAAATTCAGCATTCTACATCTTGATAAGTTTGTTTTAAATAAAGTTATTTTATATTAACCTTGAAAAGACTTCTTTATAAAAATACTTATTTTAACATATATTAACATCTATATATAGCATAATATATAATTTGGCCTAAGAACTCTGAGTTACTTAATAGCTATCATTTAAGATATTAAACACTCAAATAGGATGAGTTGAAAATTTTTGAGAACATAACACACATTCATTACCTTTTTTGTGAGATTTGAATGATTAAAAGAATCAGGTCTTGGAAAATTTCACGCTTGTTTAGAATGTAAGATTCAAATTTAGACTTTTGAATTATTATGAATAATTAATACTGGGGAACAGCACACAGGTCCACTAGTCAACTGACGAACTATTATATTGTATAAATTTATATATAGATTTATTTTACAGTTTACATTCTTGAGAAAATGAAATTTAGACTTTTAATAAAAGTACAATTGAAATATGAAAACAAAAAAAGTAAATATGAAGCATTTGTTCGTTGAAATTAGAACTATTTAAACTTAATTTAATATGCCCACATTCATCATAATTTATTCATATTACAAAAAGAATCAGGATATGGATTTTTTTAAATAAATCGTTAACATATTTTATAATAATCAAAATACAAATTTAATAGTAATAATAATACATAACGTATACTTAATATAAAAGAAAACCTTATCATAAATTAATATTAAAATGTCTTACCATTTCCTTTTACTAGAAGTTGAGTAGTAATTTTATGATTTAATACTCTAATACAAAAGTATTCAATTTATACTTGTTAGAATTAATAATAAATATATTGTTCAAGAAAAACTTTTTTGAAATACAATAAGAAATGAGTGTAGAAGATATCAAACCCATTTATATTACCTATATATACTTCAAGGTGTATGTACAACTTTTATATGATCTCTTTTCAATACAGAGTGCTCCATATCATAGTCATAAACACGTCATAAGTCTACAAAGCGTGGCGTTACTGTTTTTTTTTGCTTTTGTTATTAATTTTAATTTTATCATTTCTTTTTTTTAAATATTTATATTTGATTTGAAATAAGCTATTTAATAATACGGAATATTCATGATACGGAAATGGTCTCCAGGATCCCTAAGTAGAGAGAAGGAACAACAAATTTAATTTTCGTTTTATACAACACACAAAAGTAAAAAATATAAAATTCTTAAAAATAACCGTCTTCAAAGAATTGAACTAAAAAGTAAAAATAAATTTTCAATAAAAAAATTTTTTTAAAATATTATTGTGACCAATTATTTTTGAACTTTGTTACCGACTTTGATAGTTAATTGGGCCGAAGCAAATTATTTATAGATTATTTTTATTTCAATTTACTTTTGATTTTTAAGTTCATTTATTTGAAGGCAGTTCTTTTTTTATAACTTTTATTTTCTGACTGACTGCAAAAAGGATAAACTGAAGAACTCGACAGTATCTCCCAGCCTGTAGTGTATATTTCATTCTTTTGTAATTTATATAAATATGATTATATTATCAGTATTATATATATATATATATATATATAAAGTTAGCGTTAGCTTGCTAGTTATACATGCACATAATATTATTATTTGAAAACACTATCAAGATTCAAATATTTGTGCTTGTAAAACATAATTTTCTATATTTGTTATTATACAATTATATTTTATGAATAGACGGATTCATTCATAATATAATATACACTCGTTTTATTATTATTATTTTTCAACTATTATAATATTCCCAAGCGTTATAATTAATTCAAAACATTTTACATAATATACTCAATTTTCTTTATAATACGTTATTACTACTCTATATGACTAGGTTGATATTACCTACTACCTTATGTTATTATACATCATCCTCTTACCAAAAGTAAGTACGCGACATTTTAACTGTATATCACAGTTTCAATTTTATTATGTATGAACAGTAGTTATCAAACTTTTTATAAATTTATGAGAGAGTGTGGGTGTGTGAACAGCTTTTATTCATATAATTTATAAAAAATTTTTTAAATAATTTATTAATAGAATATTTATTTGAAAGTTCCAAACTGTGTATTTGTTTCATGAAATACACTGCCGATAATTGTTAAGAGATCTGCAAAGGTTGACGTTGGGTTGACGTTGGGTTGACGTCGGGTCGACGTTGGGTTGACTGTGGACTGACTGTGGACTGACTGTGGACTGACTGTGGACTGTCTGTGGACTGTCTTTGGACTGTCTGTGGACTGTTTGTGGACTGCCTGTGGACTGTCTGTGGACTGCCTGTGGACTGTCTGTGGACTGTCTGTGGACTGTTTGTGGACTGTTTGTGGACTGTTTGTGGACTGTCTGTGGACTGTTTGTGGACTGTTTGTGGACTGTCTGTGGACTGTCTGTGGACTGTCTGTGGACTGTTTGTGGACTGTCTGTGGACTGTTTGTGGACTGTTTGTGGACTGTTTGTGGACTGTTTGTGGACTGTTTGTGGACTGTCTGTGGACTGTCTGTGGACTGTTTGTGGACTGTTTGTGGACTGTTTGTGGACTGTTTGTGGACTGTCTGTGGACTGTTTGTGGACTGTTTGTGGACTGTCTGTGGACTGTCTGTGGACTGTCTGTGGACTGTCTGTGGACTGACTGTGGACTGTCTGTGGACTGACTGTGGGTTGACTGTGGGTTGACTGTAGGTTGACTGTGGACTGACTGTGTGTTGACTGTGGACTGTCTGTGGACTGTCTGTGGACTGTTTGTGGACTGTTTGTGGACTGTTTGTGGACTGTCTGTGGACTGTTTGTGGACTGTCTGTGGACTGTCTGTGGACTGACTGTGGACTGTTTGTGGACTGTTCGTGGACTGTTTGTGGACTGTTTGTGGACTGTCTGTGGACTGTCTGTGGACTGTCTGTGGACTGTCTGTTGACTGTCTCTGGACTATCTGTGGACTGTCTGTGGGTTGACTGTGGGTTGACTGTGGGTTGACTGTGGGTTGACTGTGAACTGACTGTGGGTTGACTGTGGGTTGACTGTGGGTTGACTGTGGGTTAACTGTGGACTGACTGTGGACTGACTGTGGACTGACTGTGGACTGACTGTGGGTTGACTGTGGACTGACTGTGGACTGACTGTGGGTTGACTGTGGGTTGACTGTGGGTTGACTGTGGGTTGACTGTGGGTTGACTGCAGGTTGACTGTGGGTTGACTGTGGGTTGACTGTGGGTTGACGTTGGGTTGACTGTGGGTTGACGTTGGGTTGACGTTGGGTTGGGTTGACGTTGACACAGGAATTTATTGTTTTTGTCATAAATATCACATGATTTATCTCTAAAATTTACTTTACAGCCATTTTTTACCATTGCACTTACTGATAGGAGATTGGCAGCATGTTTTGGAATGTATAAAACATCTTTTACCTGAATTTTAATTTGATCCTTACTATTTATATACAAATTAACCTTTCCTATTTTCTCAACAGGTAGCGGTGTCTTACTGGCAACTGTTATGGTGGGTATCGGTGGACTTTCCATATCATACATCCAGTCACATCTGTTAGTCATGTGCATGGAGGCTCCGGAGTCCACATACCATTGTTCCGTATTTACAGTCATTGGTGAAGCTGAAAATGCTGCAACAAAACTTTTACTGGTGTCTGCTTTCACTTCATTTTTCTTCTTTGTGACACGACAATTCTTTGCAAAATGTCCATGTTTATTGCAATTATAATATCGGGGCCATCTATTGTTTTGGACCTTAGCAGTATTCCTTTGATTGGCTACTTTCCTAGTGAAGAACGCTGTGCTTTCTGAGCATTGAACTGACAGTTTTTAATTTTAACCAATTAACCATTAACCTTTAACCATCAACTACGCTCTGCTACCATGTTGGCAATAACTGGGTTGATAAATAAATAACTTGAACTTGAATAGAAAAATGCCACACGTATATTATAGAAAAACTTTACATACTTATTAAACGAAGTGTCAATACAAAACAAGGTTAACATTATAAATATGTTACCTGGCAACATATGAATATGGGTTTGTTCTCATATTCCAACAGGTTGACGTTGGGTTGACGTCGGGTTGACGTTGTGTTGACGTTGGGTTGACGTTGGGCTGACGTCGGGTCGACGTTGGGTTGACTGTGGACTGACTGTGGACTGACTGTGGACTGACTGTGGACTGACTGTGGACTGTCTGTGGACTGTCTGTGGACTGTCTGTGGACTGTCTGTGGACTGTTTGTGGACTGTTTGTGGACTGTTTGTGGACTGTCTGTGGACTGTCTGTGGACTGTTTGTGGACTGTTTGTGGACTGTTTGTGGACTGTCTGTGGACTGTCTGTGGACTGTTTGTGGACTGTTTCTGGACTGTTTGTGGACTGTTTGTGGACTGTCTGTGGACTGTCTGTGGACTGTTTGTGGACTGTCTGTGGACTGTCTGTGGACTGTTTGTGGACTGTTTGTGGACTGTTTGTGGACTGTTTGTGGACTGTTTGTGGACTGTCTGTGGACTGTTTGTGGACTGTTTGTGGACTGTCTGTGGACTGTTTGTGGACTGTTTGTGGACTGTTTGTGGACTGTCTGTGGACTGTTTGTGGACTGTTTGTGGACTGTCTGTGGACTGTTTGTGGACTGTTTGTGGACTGTCTGTGGACTGTCTGTGGACTGTCTGTGGACTGTCTGTGGACTGTCTGTGGACTGTTTGTGGACTGTTTGTGGACTGTCTGTGGACTGTCTGTGGACTGTCTGTGGACTGTCTGTGGACTGTTTGTGGACTGTCTGTGGACTGTCTGTGGACTGTCTGTGGACTGTCTGTTGACTGTCTCTGGACTATCTGTGGACTGTCTGTGGGTTGACTGTGGGTTGACTGTGGGTTGACTGTGGGTTGACTGTGAACTGACTGTGGGTTGACTGTGGGTTGACTGTGGGTTAACTGTGGACTGACTGTGGACTGACTGTGGACTGACTGTGGACTGACTGTGGACTGACTGTGGGTTGACTGTGGACTGACTGTGGACTGACTGTGGACTGACTGTGGACTGACTGTGGGTTGACTGTGGGTTGACTGTGGGTTGACTGTGGGTTGACTGTGGGTTGACTGTGGGTTGACTGTGGGTTGACTGTGGGTTGACTGTGGGTTGACGTCTGTGGACTGTCTGTGGACTGTCTGTGGACTGTCTGTGGACTGACTGTGGACTGTCTGTGGACTGTTTGTGGACTGCCTGTGGACTGTCTGTGGACTGTCTGTGGACTGTCTGTTGACTGTCTCTGGACTATCTGTGGACTGTCTGTGGGTTGACTGTGGGTTGACTGTGGGTTGACTGTGAACTGACTGTGGGTTGACTGTGGGTTGACTGTGGGTTGACTGTGGGTTGACTGTGGGTTAACTGTGGACTGACTGTGGACTGACTGTGGACTGACTGTGGACTGACTGTGGGTTGACTGTGGACTGACTGTGGACTGACTGTGGGTTGACTGTGGGTTGACTGTGGGTTGACTGTGGGTTGACTGTGGGTTGACTGCAGGTTGACTGTTTCTGGACTGTTTGTGGACTGTCTGTGGACTGTTTGTGGACAGTCTGTGGACTGTTTGTGGACTGTCTGTGGACTGTCTGTGGACTGTTTGTGGACTGTCTGTGGACTGTCTGTGGACTGTTTGTGGACTGTTTGTGGACTGTTTGTGGACTGTTTGTGGACTGTCTGTGGACTGTTTGTGGACTGTTTGTGGACTGTCTGTGGACTGTTTGTGGACTGTTTGTGGACTGTCTGTGGACTGTCTGTGGACTGTCTGTGGACTCTTTGTGGACTGTTTATGGACTGTTTGTGGACTGTTTGTGGACTGTTTGTGGACTGTCTGTGGACTGTCTGTGGACTGTCTGTGGACTGTCTGTGGACTGTCTGTGGACTGTTTGTGGACTGTCTGTGGACTGTTTGTGGACTGACTGTGGACTGTTTGTGGACTGTCTGTGGACTGTCTGTGGACTGTCTGTGGACTGTCTGTGGACTATCTGTGGACTGACTGTGGGTTGACTGTGGGTTGACTGTGGGTTGACTGTTGGTTGACTGTGGGTTGACTGTGGGTTGACTGTGGGTTGACTGTGGGTTGACTGTGGGTTGACTGTGGACTGACTGTGGGTTGACTGTGGACTGACTGTGGACTGACTGTGGACTGACTGTGGGTTGACTGTGGGTTGACTGTGGGTTGACTGTGGACTGAATGTGGACTGACTGTGGACTAACTGTGGAGTGACTGTGGACTGACTGTGGGTTGACTGTGGGTTGACTGTGGGTTGACTGTGGGTTGACGTTGGGTTGACTGTGGGTTGACTTTGGGTTGACGTTGGGTTGGGTTGACGTTGACACAGGAATTTATTGTTTTTGTCATAAATATCACATGATTTATCTCTAAAATTTACTTTACAGCCATTTTTCACCATTGCACTTACTGATAGGAGATTTGCAGCATGTTTTGGAATGTATAAAACATCTTTTACTTGAATTTTAATTTGATCCTTACTATTTATATACAAATTAACCTTTCCTAATTTCTCAACAGGTAGCGGTGTCTTACTGGCAACTGTTATGGTGGGTATCGGTGGACTTTCCATATCATACATCCAGTCACATCTGTTAGTCATGTGCATGGAGGCTCCGGAGTCCACATACCATTGTTCCGTATTTACAGTCATTGGTGAAGCTGAAAATGCTGCAACAAAACTTTTACTGGTGTCTGCTTTCACTTCATAACATTTGGGCTGTAATCGGTCTATTTTCCCACATCAAAGTTTTTTTTTTTTTTGGAGTCCATTATTCATTTGAAAAACATTACATGTCTTATTAGTAAACTAAATTTTTGCTTAATTTTTTTTGTTTTTGTTTTATTGTTATTTTCTTATTGTTTCATTATAATTCATTTTAATTTGTTTATTATACATTCGATTAATATTATAATTAATCAATATTAACTATAATTAATAATTAATATCAATATTAAAGGTGATCTTAATTCCATTAAAAAAATTGACCCAAAAATGTGTATTTGATGTATTGGATAAAAAATTCAACCTGAATTGTTGCATCGTGTGGCATCAGACTAATTTATTTCTACATTGACTGAAAATTTATATCACGCATGTAATTAATAAATTTCATCTAAATGGGAAGAATGGTTCAATTTTTTCAGTAAAGAATATGGGCGTAATTTTTTGATCTCATTCCTTTTATATTGATAGGAACTTGGCTCTATCTTTTTACACATTCATGTTTTTGAAGGGAGATTTATCAACACTTTTAATACCATATTTGAACTGAACTTTAGTTTCTGAGTAGGTGTGATAAAACCTTTAAAGATTATTATTAATAATAATATACCCACAAAATAATATAACTATAAATGAATTAGACATTAAATTATTAACATTCTATAAAGGATTATAAAATGATGCTTTGAAAGCTCAAACTTTAAGGTCAAGTAGCAATTATGACAATGTGGTTACCTAGTAAGTAAATTCATTTTGGTGATTAAAATACATAAACTTATTTGTGATAAAACAAAATTATATAAGGATATTGCAAAATCGAACTCAAGTACATCAAATGATAGTTTTCGTAACCAACCATTTTTTAAAATTATTATGTATTGACGATTTGAGCGCTAGGATAATCTAACTTTTTGACTGTCTGTGGACTGTTTGTGGACTGTCTGTGGACTGTCTGTGGACTGTTTGTGGACTGTCTGTGGACTGTCTGTGGACTGTTTGTGGACTGTTTATGGACTGTTTGTGGACTGTTTGTGGACTGTTTGTGGACTGTTTGTGGACTGTTTATGGACTGTTTGTGGACTGTTTGTGGACTGTTTGTGGACTGTCTGTGGACTGTCTGTGGACTGTTTGTGGACTGTCTGTGGACTGTCTGTGGACTGTTTGTGGACTGTTTGTGGACTGTTTGTGGACTGTCTGTGGACTGTCTGTGGACTGTCTGTGGACTGTCTGTGGACTGTTTGTGGACTGCCTGTGGACTGTCTGTGGACTGTTTGTGGACTGCCTGTGGACTGTCTGTGGGTTGACTGTGGGTTGACTGTGGACTGTTTGTGGACTGTTTGTGGACTGTTTGTGGACTGTCTGTGGACTGTCTGTGGACTGTCTGTGGACTATCTGTGGACTGTTTGTGGACTGTTTGTGGACTGTCTGTGGACTGTCTGTGGACTGACTGTGGACTGTTTGTGGACTGTTCGTGGACTGTTTGTGGACTGTTTGTGGACTGTTTGTGGACAGTCTGTGGACTGTCTGTGGACTGTCTGTGGACTGTTTGTGGACTGTCTGTGGACTGTTTGTGGACTGTCTGTGGACTGTCTGTGGACTGTCTGTGGACTGTCTGTGGACTGTTTGTGGACTGCCTGTGGACTGTCTGTGGACTGTTTATGGACTGCCTGTGGACTGTCTGTGGGTTGACTGTGGGTTGACTGTGGACTGTTTGTGGACTGTTTGTGGACTGTTTGTGGACTGTTTGTGGACTGTCTGTGGACTGTCTGTGGACTGTCTGTGGACTGTCTGTGGACTGTTTGTGGACTGTTTGTGGACTGTCTGTGGACTGTCTGTGGACTGACTGTGGACTGTTTGTGGACTGTTCGTGGACTGTTTGTGGACTGTTTGTGGTCTGTTTGTGGACTGTCTGTGGACTGTCTGTGGACTGTCTGTGGACTGTCTGTGGACTGTTTGTGGACTGTCTGTGGACTGTCTGTGGACTGTTTGTGGACTGTTTATGGACTATTTGTGGACTGTTTGTGGACTGTTTGTGGACTGTTTGTGGACTGTCTGTGGACTGTCTGTGGACTGTCTGTGGACTGTCTGTGGACTGACTGTGGGTTGACTGTGGGTTGACTGTGGGTTGACTGTGGGTTGACAGTGGGTTGACTGTGGGTTGACTGTGGACTCACTGTGGGTTGACTGTGGACTGACTGTGGGTTGACTGTGGACTGACTTTGGACTGACTGTGGACTGACTGTGGGTTGACTGTGGACTGACTGTGGGTTGACTGTGGACTGACTGTGGACTGACTGTGGGTTGACTGTGGGTTGACTGTGGACTGACTGTGGGTTGACTGTGGGTTGACTGTGGACTGAATGTGGACTGACTGTGGACTAACTGTGGAGTGACTGTGGACTGACTGTGGGTTGACTGTGGGTTGACGTTGGGTTGACTGTGGGTTGACTTTGGGTTGACGTTGGGTTGGGTTGACGTTGACACAGGAATTTATTGTTTTTGTCATAAATATCACATGATTTATCTCTAAAATTTACTTTACAGCCATTTTTCACCATTGCACTTACTGATAGGAGATTGGCAGCATGTTTTGGAATGTATAAAACATCTTTTACTTGAATTTTAATTTGATCCATACTATTTATATACAAATTAACCTTTCCTATTTTCTCAACAGGTAGCGGTGTCTTACTGGCAACTGTTATGGTGGGTATCGGTGGACTTTCCATATCATACATCCAGTCACATCTGTTAGTCATGTGCATGGAGGCTCCGGAGTCCACATACCATTGTTCCGTATTTACAGTCATTGGTGAAGCTGAAAATGCTGCAACAAAACTTTTACTGGTGTCTGCTTTCACTTCATAACATTTGGGCTGTAATCGGTCTATTTTCCCACATCAAAGTTTTTTTTTTTTGGAGTCCATTATTCATTTGAAAAACATTACATGTCTTATTAGTAAACTAAATTTTTGCTTAATTTTTTTTGTTTTTGTTTTATTGTTATTTTCTTATTGTTTCATTATAATTCATTTTAATTTGTTTATTATACATTCGATTAATATTATAATTAATCAATATTAACTATAATTAATAATTAATATCAATATTAAAGGTGATCTTAATTCCATTAAAAAAATTGACCCAAAAATGTGTATTTGATGTATTGGATAAAAAATTCAACCTGAATTGTTGCATCGTGTGGCATCAGACTAATTTATTTCTACATTGACTGAAAATTTATATCACGCATGTAATTAATAAATTTCATCTAAATGGGAAGAATGGTTCAATTTTTTCAGTAAAGAATATGGGCGTAATTTTTTGATCTCATTCCTTTTATATTGATAGGAACTTGGCTCTATCTTTTTACACATTCATGTTTTTGAAGGGAGATTTATCAACACTTTTAATACCATATTTGAACTGAACTTTAGTTTCTGAGTAGGTGTGATAAAACCTTTAAAGATTATTATTAATAATAATATACCCACAAAATAATATAACTATAAATGAATTAGACATTAAATTATTAACATTCTATAAAGGATTATAAAATGATGCTTTGAAAGCTCAAACTTTAAGGTCAAGTAGCAATTATGACAATGTGGTTACCTAGTAAGTAAGTTCATTTTGGTTATTAAAATACATAAACTTATTTGTGATAAAACAAAATTATATAAGGATATTGCAAAATCGAACTCAAGTACATCAAATGATAGTTTTCGTAACCAACCATTTTTTAAAATTATTATGTATTGACGATTTGAGCGCTAGGATAATCTAACTTTTTAAGATAATCAAACCATGCGCTTTCTTTCAACCGCCTTCACATAATTTGTACATAATTTGGCAAAAGATTAATACGAAAATAATTGATAAGCTTCTATTTAAGTTCGGACTTTAAAGTCCAAATCTATTTGGAAAAATGTTAAAATATTTCGATTATATTATATATTTTCTTAGATGCACCGTTATAAGAAGAAGTTTCAAAACTACGGTTTATTTTTAATCAAAACCCATCTTAATCTTTAATATAATTATTTATTAAGTAAAAAATATATTGGCGGGGAAGGGGCATCGTCAACAATGTCAATGTACATTTCTGGATAAGTTGTCTAAAACAGTTTTTATATTTGGTAAGTAAAAATGGAAATACATTTTGAAAATCAAAAATAAATGCTTTTGAGTAATTCGTGATAAAAAAGGTTGAATAAAAAAGTAAATGAATACGTATAGGTAGCGTTTAATGAAGAATTT
The DNA here is from genome assembly GCA_020423425.1 of Chrysopa pallens. Taxonomy (NCBI): domain Eukaryota; kingdom Metazoa; phylum Arthropoda; class Insecta; order Neuroptera; family Chrysopidae; genus Chrysopa; species Chrysopa pallens. The sequence continues at coordinate 60,027,632 of CM035594.1, forward strand.
GAAACAATTAATATTGACAAAAACTCGAATTATATTTGAAAAAAATACTTTAAAAGCCTTACAAACGAAATATAAATTTTCTCGAAAAATGTGTTATTGATTGGCAGATAGTGGATTTTTCCACCAGTTTTCTTACATAATATTGATGATGAGTAAAAGTCGCTACTACTTCAAAAATATATTTTCTTATTTTATTCTAAAATATGGTAATCTGAACAACTGAATGTACAATGTTGTATTATATGGTGTTTTGAATATATACAAAGAAATATAGCCGATATGCATAAGGCCTATAAATAACAAAAAAAGCCGAAAAGTTGCTTCCTGGATATATGATCAATTCTGTCATTTATACATATTTTAGTAATAAAGTTATACATAAAAAAATTTAAAGTTAATAATTTAAAGTTTAATTTTTTAATTTTTTAACATTTTTTTAATTTGATAACATTTTCATAAATATGAAAATCCTTAAATCGAACCTATTACCACCTCGCTGTTCGTGAGAATAGGTTGATGAATCACATTTACAAAGCTTATTATGAAAACAGGGAACAAAGCGATTAAAAGTTACTTTCTAAGAATTGTTTTTGAATTTTACTTCTAATTAACTGACACATTCCAGATTAAAAAAAAAAAAAAATGTGTAGGCGCAAAGGCAACAAAATGTTTTTTAAATGTATTTCAATCGATCTTATTTTATTTTTTAAATGTTTATTAAAACGATATGAAAGAATATTTAATAATGAATTTATACGCATTTCGTAATAATAATAATTATAATAATAATGTTTTTCTCTTTTGAATATCTTTTTTTTTTTTTTTTAATATTATTTATTTATATTTCAATATTTTGTTTAGTGTATGTTTATTCTTTATATTTTTTTGGTTTACGTGCCAAAAAACATATACCATTATTTATTGAAAATAACACGGAAACTTATATTTTCATTCCAAAAAAAATTTAATTTAATCGTTATATAAATGATAAAATACAAAACAACGAAACTCACGCCAAATCTTGCTTTAAATATTGTTATTTTTACTTGCTCGGCAAAAAGGGAAAACTTTTTTGTAAATGCGGGAAAAGGTGGAAATATTCAGTATTGGAATTTAAAACTAAATATCTATTTTTGAGCAGTTTCGAAGTGAATTTCGTATGTCAAGTGTCTGTCAACTAGATCTATGCGATAATACAACTTTCCCTTACATTTTATACGTGACAAATGAAAAATTTAATACTTTATGTGTAAGCTCACATTAATTTGATTTAAATCTTAATGAATATTTCCTATTTTTTTGGATTTTTCTATGCAGATGAATTGTGTACCTTTGGAGTTATGTATTCTATCAAAACATTATTCCAAATTTGTGAACTTTTAATTTTTATATCCTACTATCATTCGAAGTTATATGGCGTATTTATTTCACAATAAAATGGATTCTAATCTAACATTTGTACCTCTAATTCTTATTGATTTAATCGTTACAAATTTGAGACGAAATTTGATGAGCCCTAAAAATTTCAAATACTTGCCGGTCAATATATATGAAATTTTATAATACACTGATTAGAAATTGGCGAAAATATGCCTAGTCTTCAAATGGTATGTCTCATTTTGTGTTATATAAGCAACTTAATTTTATTAAAAATAGATAATCCGGACAGTTTTATATCCGACATATTTTTTTACACCACGCTGTTATCTGCGATGCAATCATTTTACTTATAAGTAAAAGTAGTGAGTCAAAGTCCACCGAACCTTTAGTATTTATCAAACTAAAGCCACTCATCGATATACACGTATTTATGTACATAATTTGATAAGATATAATACGACTTTGGTTTGGGGCAGGAAAAAATTATATATGTATACAAAAAAAAAGGAAATAGGTACTTTTGGTGGGTAGATAATATTTAAAAAATATCTTTCATGTAGTTTTGTAAAGAGTTTCTTTTATTTTCTCTATGTATTTTTTTTTTTTAATTTACTCATATCTTTCTCTATGGTCTCTATGAATGTATTTATACTTTTAAATATTTTCTGCTGAATAATAATAAAATTTACTTAGGAAGAAACTTACTTGGATTTTTTTTATCAAAAAAATATTTATAAATTGTAAGTAAAGACCGTTTTGTTGGCTCCAATGTATCTTTCTAGTATTATCTATATATATATGTGTATGGTAAGGTGATTCAGTTGACGAAGAAATTGCTGACTATAGTTGAGAGGATAAAACCAGCTTATGCAAATTGTCTATGTTGTGTATATGTACTACTACTTTATACCCCGTATTTGGTTGTGGTGGTCTGTGAAGATACCAAGAGTAAGTAGTATACTACTTATATATTAAATAAGATGATATTGCAACAAACTCGAAGAACGACCAAACCACCTACTGTAAAAGAACGATATGGAATGTACGTCACCAAAGTCTCCCTGTTTTACAACACATAGGAGTTCGAAAAACTTTGACCGTATTATTTCTAACAATTTATATTGAAAACATATATTAATTTTGAAATGACCGAAAAAAATATAAAGATAGCTGTCAATCATCTTTTCTTTGTTGAGGTTTCTGAAGGATGTGGGGTAATACTCAAAAGCTATTTATGTTCATCTGCTAGAGAACTATTTTACCCGTTGAACGAAAATTTTGTTCATGCAATCTGTATGACTTTATATATTCAGCATTTATCAATCACGTCCAAATTGCAGATTTGCTTTTCTAAATTATATTAAATTAATCTATTACAGTATTTGTAATATTAACTTATAATTTTTTTCTAACCAGCTTTTCCTTACGGGAACCCAAAGTTTGCACTTGCATTTAAACATAGAAAACCCTTTCCATTCTTATAAAGTTAATATAGTTTATGGTTTACCAGTCACTCTTAATTGAATATATTCTTTATATTGTGTTCAAAACTATTAAAATTTAGCTCAAAAACCTCATCATATTATAAGAATACTATCGGATAACATGCAGTTTCACAAGCGTAGTACCCGTTCCTATAGAAATACTAGGATAAAAATATTAATAGCCTACTTAATGCACTTGGGGCTAGTGTTGCTTCCCAACGATGAAATAATTTTTCAAATAGATACAGTAGTTTTTAAGTTTCTTCGAAACATACAAAAATTCAATTGTTTTCTTTTTATTCCGCGAAGATTCGCGTGTATCCGCGGAGATAAAAATAGTCTATGTTACCTGGGGATAATGTAGCATCCAAACGGAATTCCAAGAATTTTTCAAAGAGGTCCAGTTGTTTTTAAGTATATTTGTTACATGCATACGTAAATAAAAAAATACAAATATTTACAAAACCTTACACTAAAAAATGGTTTCGTTTTCAACTGTATACAAACTCCTCATATTGTATTTATTCCTTTACTGGTGATAGGATTGAGAGTAAATGCGATAAATGAGAGAATATCTTTAGCTACTGAGCAACGGACGTTCGAATTTAAAGATTGTATCGAATCCAATCATCTTACCTCACAGTCTTATTATCATATGGATGCTTTTATATAGAATACAGGGAACGAGACGAAAAAAGGGGTTTGCTCGGTCAATATTATTGTGATGGACATTATTCCTTAGATGCAATTTTTATTTAAGAATATCTTTTCTACCATAATTTCGTTACATAATATTTTATATTTTAGTGATATTGCATTTTTCTTTAGAGAAACTATCTCAGAATTTTATTTGATTACTTTTAAAGAGATTTAGAATATTTAAAAGTAACCCGAATTTATTAAAAAAATAATGAATTCGAAAAATCGACTCTAAATTCAATGAAACAAATCAAACTCTATTCAACAGGCTCTATTTAATGAAATTAATGTATTTTTTTTTTGTTAAGCTATTAATAGTAACTTTGAATTTTTATTTATTTATTTTTTTTTATGATATGAATCATGCTCTTTCACCAAAATCAAATTAATTTACACATTTGATAAGATAAAATTGGATATATATGGAAAATTTTTTAACATCTTGTATTTATTATTTGCAGGTAAAAAATCGTCTATATCCTCGTTATTTTATATAAATCAAACGTAAGTAGTAAGATATTTTTTCTTCAATTTGTATTTTTTTTGAAGAAAATACTTAAAATAATGATATTTTTCGTAACAGATACCTACTTCAGTAACAGTGGTCGTCGGTCATATGTAAAAAGTTTTGACTAAACTATTGAAAAATCTAAGATTTTCAAAAAATATTTCCTTTGTTTTAGGATTATTTTGAGTACAAAAAATGGGTAAATAAATTATTAAAAAGTGAATTCCAATAGATTCTTCTTGTTTCCAGTTATTTTTAAATAACTGGATGGGGAGCATTACAGGCTGCACCCCTATAAAAACTCATTCCTGAAAAAGGAAGTACTTTGTGATCTTATCATATTTTGTGAACTCAGCACGTTCAATAGTGAACATGCTTGAACGTAATTGTTCCTTTCTACCCCTATCTTAATTTTGGACATTTTTAAATAGTCTACGTATATAGTATTACTTCACGCTCATTAGATATCCTTTAACAAATTGCATTTTTATTGAGTGGATTGGTTTATATTTTAATCCAATTTTTTTTCTCAATATTTCATACAGATGAGTAGGCGTTATCCTATTTGACAAAAGGTATTATTAATATTTTCCCACTGAGTGTAATAATAAAAGCAGTTTATGTCTAAAAAAAATTTGAGTGCATTAAAAAAAATATATTTTAGAAATAGTTCTGCAATTGACACGATCTGTCCACCCTTTTTCTATCGAATTTGACATCATGCGTAATAATTTCATATAACGTACGTATGTTTTATGTATATGGTTGAATGGAATTTAAGAAATATTCTTGTATTGAAAAGTTTTAATAAACTTAAAGATATCCTACACATATTTATGCGTGTTTAAGTGTGCAAGAATTGGGGGAATATTTTATTTTATTTTGAATACCATATTGTATAAGATGTTCTTCTTAACGGTACAAATATTATCTACATTTTTATATTTCTTAACATATGATGATAAACTTCTTGACAAGATAAGATAAAATCGAATGAAAAGAAATTACAAAAATTTTTTATGGAAAAAAACAACCACTTTCAAATATTTTAAATTTTTTTATAGAAAACATCAATTAAAATACAAATAAATTTAAAGTTTTCGTCATCTATACTGTACGTCTAAATGAGCCACAAAATATTTGCTATACAATTATTTACATCCGCTTATATCAAAATTTTTGCTCCACAACAAAAAATTGTTTATTCGAAAATTTTGTATACAAATAAAGAATGTCTTTTTTGTTTGTTTAATCACTTTCTTTAAAAAATATATTTGTTTCACATTCATTTTTTGATTAATCTTTTGAAAAATTGTGCACAGAATAGCAATTTTATTATTAAAAGCAGATTGTGTTTATCTATAATTTCCTTAAAAAAGTTATTTAACTACAAGTAATGTAGTTATTTGAGTTAGAAAATTTAATTAAAACCATTAATTTAAGAGTCACTTACTATTCAATTCATTTTTTCCCATACAGAGTGTATAAATTTTATTAAACATAGCATAAAATGGTAATAACAGAAAAAATCCGGAAAAAAACTTATTGAAGTGAAATATTTTATCGGTATATTTCAAAGAGGATTTTTTGCATATAAAAAAATAAATACATTGGATAGTGGATTTTTGTACATTAAATTGTAATATGAGAAATGTACTTAGATTTATATCGGATTGCAGTAGTTATACGATGCATCAGCATTGAATTCAATTTTCAGATAATGGTCTTGTTGTTACTCAAAGAAAATATAGTACCTTACAAAGTGAAGATAACAGCTTATAGAGTTAATTGTTAAGATACTCGACATATGGTTTCGTATCAATGTTTGAACTGTGTTGAATGATAAGCATTCATAAAATAATCTAAATATGCAGTTCATGCAGCTATATACACATATTTAATAATATTGGCTTAATTGTGGTGAATGTAAACAGTTTATGAAAAAATGTTTCAAACAAAACTAACATTTTTTGTCTTTGGACAAGTCCCTAATGGTTCAAAAGTTACATCAAATGAGCCGATTGTGCATTTTTAAAAACGTTATCTTACTTTTTATGCCTAAATTACGACTCCAAAATATAAGCTTAAAACATGCACAAAATATAAGCTATTTTTATGATTCACATTTAATACTTTGTTTTCAAAGCAATGTATACTCCGAAAATATGGCTTAAGTTATTAAATTTCCGGTATATTCAATGATCACAATAAAATAATAAAGTAAATTTCTGTATAAATAGATTTATTTGTAATGGATCGAGAATTGACGAATTTTGTAACTAAATTAGTGAGTGATACTTTGTTGCCTTGGCTTGTATGCCATTGCGCTATTGTATACAAAGGAATGATATGCTAAAGAAATAAAATATCATTTTGCAATATTGATTGCTCATATTTTTAGTTTGCATGAGGTATTTATTTTATTCAACATAAAAAAAAAAACAAAACTTTGTATAAAAGCTTCCATATATATGCACTATCATTTGTATGAACTAAGTATAAAGGTTTTCTATAATTTAATTTTAATAATGCATTTTTGTTTTCTTTGTTCCTAAGCCAAAGTTATGTATTCTAGAATATAGTGCTCCCAAAAATAAACAAAAACGAATAAAAGAAGTTGAAATATATAAAAAAAAAACTATAAATAGTCACTCTATAGGTACTAAATTTATTGCAAAAAGATAAATTACATCACATTTATTTTCATTTCAACGGATTCATTATTAAAAATATTACTGTCTAAGAAAATGCTTTAATAAAATATGTTCTAATATCTTTTAACATTTTTTATTTATTATTTTTCGGTTTACAAATAAACTGTCTTGTTAGCATTTTTGAAATGTTATAATGTGTAAATAAACATTAAAATTTCGTGTTTATTTAAAAATATATGATGACTATTTAATCCTTAATGTGTACTTTTATATTGAAGTTTTTGAACAATTTATTTGTTTTTGGATTAGAGAAGTAATTAAAAATTATTTATTTCAAGTTAATAATCATCTGACTGTTAAAATTATCTCCACATAGTAAACGGATTTAGATATTGTTTTTCAGGTCAATAAATTTTATTTATACAATCAGGAGTTTTATGACTTAAACTTTACATACATAAATGCCCAAAAAATTAAAAGTGTACTTGAAAACTAAAATCTTGTCTGGCTAAAATTGATAACTGTTCTTTTACGTAAGCGTCTATCCTTTAGATGCAAATTGTCCAAAAAATACACGTTTTTAAAATGATTCTATCAATTTAAAAATCATACAAAACTAGGTTCATATATTTCTTTTCAGTTTTATTAAATATGTTGTGCGAACAAATTTTCACACATTAATTTTTGCTTAATAACTATATTAATAATTTTTTTAGTCCATATTCAACTGCGTTTATGTAGATTTATAGAAAAATATTGAATTTAAAACAACTTTGTTCTTATTGATTGTAGTTCTAAAAAATACTTTAGAGTAGTTGCAGGTTAATGTTTTATTATTATTATTATTATTATTATTTCTTTTAATTAATACATTTAAAATGTAGAGAAATTATTTTTTATGAGATTATAAAGCAAGCTTAAGTAATTTTCTGTTTTGAGTTTGCTTGTTAAGATTTAAAAACCCAACATTTTGTCCCGCCAATAACATTCTCCTAGGACATATTATCCGGGTAACAAAAAATCCTGTTGGCTTCAAAGTTTGATAAAATCATATTTTTGATCTAATGTTTATAACACTAATGTATAAAGTTTGTGTGAAAAGGATAAGTTTTAATCGAAGGCAGTCGTTCAAAGTTTTACAAAGATTTTTCAAAAACATTCTCTATAAATATTGTACTCTTAAACTACACTTTAACTTGTTCGTAAAATTGATTTATACGATTGAAAGTGAAATGTATTACAAATTTTTCCCCCATTTCTCCCATTTTTCCCCATTTCACTTATTCGTCTGTTTGTAATTCGATAACCATTAAAATACTTTGAATGTCATATTTAGTATTGTTTTTATCATATTGGATTGGTATGCGCCTGAATGCAATTGTGAAATGTTTGAAATTATTGAGAATTTAATAAACTGAAGGCATTTTCTGTTTCTAATAACAGGGGAAAAAATATACATTTTTTGTATTGCATTTTGTATAAAAAGTAAAATAATGAAATAGTAAAATAACCTTAAAAAAATAACTTGACCAAAAATATAACCCATATGGCAGAATATACAAATTTAGTCTAACGTTTGGAGCGCTGGAAAATATAGTATCGTCAAATAAGCCAATTTCCGCAATGATCCACGAGATATCTCAAGAACGGTAAGGGATTGGGAGTTGAAATTTTTGAAAATTGTTGAAAAATGGATCCATGATAATCCATGATCAAACTTTTGAACTTTTAATAAAAGAAGAAATATCCAAAACAAAAAATGTTTGTTTTTTAAATTCTACAATTTTTGTTAGAAACATTATTTCGTATAACTTTCAGATAAGTATACCATCTTAAAAAAAAAGGGTTGAGACCATTTCTGCCGCCAATAAAATTATCCATACAGTTTTTAGAACCGCCACACTTCGAGCCCAAATTCAGCTAAAAAAGCACATAATTTAATTTTGTTTTTAAATTAAAAATTATTCATAATTTTTGCCCACATTGAGGTTTTGTGCACTAGCTACATCTATTAAAAAATTTATAAAACTATATACATGCGATAGCTTATAAATTAAATATTAAACCTGTATTGGTTATTTTTCCAAAAAATATGTTCTAAATTTAATATTTGTAATAATCAAATCAGGATCAGGGGTAATTGAAATCAATTTCAAATTCGATCTCAAAATCAAATCAATTTCAAAACTCTTTTATTAGCATCGTTTCATCTTCATTCCGATTACCCGTCATCCCGATTTAATTATTAGTATATGAGCTGGAATTGAACTTTTTCAAAGATTTAATATTTATATTTAGTTTCAAATGGTACAAAAACTGTAATGAAAGATATGAACAAAACGGATACTTAATTTCTTATACTACTAGTAATCAAGTTAACATCATGATAACAAATATGTATAGTATATCTCAGTACCTACAACTTAATTATAATTACTACTTTAGTTTTTCTCATTTCTAATATAGAATTTGCAGTGATATCATACTAAAGAGTTTGTATAATATGTTTTCTTTGTCGTCTATATTAATATTTATATAAAATGTTATCCACGTAGATAATATTTAACTTTTTGTATTGGTTCAAGGTATACCCAGATGAATGAATGATATGAAATGATCATAATAATAATAATATGAACTATAAATTCATAGTACAGCATATCTCGATAGTAAAAATATTTTCAATGATTTAACAAATCATAAATTTTATTACTCACGATATCTCTCTACACATTAGATATTGTGTCTATAGAATCAATTGTATACTACCTAATAAAAGATATTATTATTTTTCAAATGTATACAGATTGGTTTTAAAAATGGACTTTACAATAGATACTTAATTCGGTGTCCATAATTATATCATATTATTATAATTAGTGTTACATCTTTTTCTTGTAACAATTTTTGAAAAGTTGGCCATTTTATTTTTCGGAGCCCGTAAAATTTTCGACTGTTCACACACTTACCATTATGTTCTGGTTATAAACTGAGTTATTAAAAGTACTGTGTCATAAAGTAGTATTAATGGGGCAATTTTGAAATTAAATTTTAACAAAATTAACTTAAGATTGAAATTGAATACTACATAATTTTGGTTTGATTTCAAATTCCCTATTTTTTCTGATATGTTTATTTGAGATAGTCACTCTTCGAAAAATTACTAATATTTTGTGTTTTTTGCGCGATGTTTTTAAGCTTTTTTGAGCTATTAATTAACACACTCAACAAAGAAGTACTTACCAATTACATATTACAATTTATAGATCGTAATTGACTTTCAATGTAAATTGCTACATTTTATATTGTTATTGTTTTCTTTTATACGTCTTAGATCAAACTTTTCATTTGTAAGGAGGCCACCTTTTTCATAGGCCACCTTGTACATATAGCGAGTGCACAAATAAAAAATAAATCAAGTATTAACGTTTTGCACACAAAATCAATATAAACGTATACATTATATATATATATATATATATATATATATATATATATATATATATTGATATAAGTAAAGGTATTAATAAATAATATTTTTATGTGATGACTGACACAAAATAAACAGTTGAGTAATTCAATAAATTGCATTAGTATAGATTATTGTGACAAAAATCACAACCGTTATCATTTCAAAGAACACGAATGCCATAATAAAATAAATGATATTATCTATCCTACCTCTAACAAACACAACTTCACTTCTGTTTTTTTGTTCTTTTCTGTGTGCTTCATATTATGATTATTATTATTGTGTATTTGGTGTTCATTTTATTTTTTATTTATGCGATTTTTCGAAAAAGGAAAAGAAAAACGTTTGACCTAAATTTCATTGCAGATGTTTATAAAACAGTTTTTGTTTCTGTGTCTGTCCAAAATCTGTCTATTATATATTGGGTTTTTGTTTTTGTTTTTTAACCTGATAAAACGTCAAGTATAAGTAACTCTTAAGGTTTCATAATTAAACGTATTTAATTTTTATTGTTATTTCATTTTGAAAATATCGTTTAAAGCATTTTAAAAGGGCATACAGAAATCCATAATTATGTGCATTCAGTACAATTTAAAATTGTTGAAGACGTTTTTATCGTAATCAACTACCGCAAAATCACTTGGATACTTATATTTATGAAATTATATTAACTTTTAACGATTTTAAGCAAATTATGCACTTTTTTAATGCATTTTGTAATGCATTACCTATACATTTTTGAGTGAGCTGTGACTAATTATGGCCTAAATTTTCCAAATGTGTTTCTGAATATTTTACAAAATACCGCATAAAAATATGAGCTTTATTTCAAAATTTTCGCTTTACCATGTATAATTATTAAAAATTTGAAATATGGAAAAAAGTTAAATAAGAGTGGAAAAATTTACATAGAAAATTGAATGTATGCTTTTTTACAAAGAAAATATTTTTATAAAAATTTCCAGAATTATAATATATGCCTCTATTTTATTGTAATACAACTTTTTTCTTCCACAAATTTTAAATAAAAAAATAATGTAATAATTGCACAATCTGTGAAATCAAGTGTTTATTTTATTATACACATGATAAAATAAATCATAAATGTAAAATTTAATTTTTCAATCTGATTATAAACTTAAATAAATTTTACTTTACTGCCTTTGATAAAATTGAATAATGATTGGTGGTTAAAAAATACTGTTTGTCAACTTAATTAGATTATTCACACTTATTTATTTTTTCAATATGATAAAAAAATAAATTCTTTCATATAGATAGAACGAACGATTCATGTAAAAAAGTGTCTAGATAAACGAATCACAGGTTCAGTGATCCACTGGTTACTTCTATAACGTCTGCATTTACGACTTTATTACATTTGATATTTACCAGGGCTTTGGAGTATTATTTATTTTAAGAAAAAGCAAAATCATGATGGAATTTGTGAATTATAATGAGTCTGAGAACGGGTTAAATGATTTTAATGAGTAAAAGGAAGGCTAGGATTTTGTAAAATGTACTATAGAGTTTAAAAAGAAGGTGGCAATATGCAGCCAGATACAGACAATAGAAAGGAACTTAAGTAATACAAATAATATATATAACATAACTTAACTGAGTCTTGAATGCAATAATCTAATTTTAACCGAAATTCATTGATACAATATGGATGGCATTATATTAACAGTCGCTTATATCATCTTCCAAATTTAATTCATAACCGGGCTCCCAGAATCGCTTGAAAGTTGGATGATAAATCCAATTGAACGTAAAAAACAAATCGTTAAGTTTATCGAAAAGCAAGGAAAAAAATAATTCGGAAAGGGCTTAAAGTTTAGATCGATTTAGTGTTAGATTACGTAAATGGGGTCGAGAAATTGTAGACCTGTGAGTATGTATACATTGTCCTAATAATTTAGTTACTATATACTTCAAGTAGATGACTTTATACATTTACTAAATTTTTGGTCTAACTGTCATATATTCATGGTCTATACCTGACTTTTATATGGTACAATATTTTTGCAAAGCAGGCGAATAACAGCTAATTAAATTTACAAATGCAAAAATAATTTTTTTTTAAATACAACAGTACACCAAGATAAAAATGATAACATTATAATTCAATGGATTCATTATTGTTCTTTCATTTCTTTAACCGCATATATACACCAATCAATAAATGACTTTTTAGTTAGATATTTTTTTTACCTATATATCTTATTTTTAAAGTAGAACACTCATTTTTAATTCAATATGATAACACAAATTTTTTGAGATAATAATACGTGACTTTTCTAACAAATACCTTTATTTACATATAAATATATAATGTGTTCGAAGAGTCGAGCTCTCTTTATAGAAAGTTTTAACATGAATCCGTATACTTCAATGGAGAAAATCTTAATCGATTCTTTAGTGCTTTTTTCTTTTTTTTGAATATCATCTTTCTTATCAATATTTTATGTTAGGTTATTACCGTTTTTATCTTCTCGAAATTAAAATTTTGAATAGGTTACGTGGGTGTTCAAAGAATTGTAAGTTATCTACATTGATTATAATGCAAAGTCTATTGTCCAAGGGAAATATAAAATTATCAAAAGTATCTCAAACATTTTCATTCAAATGAATATATTACATAAATTTAATTTAAGTCTTATATAAAATTATATATAAAATTAAAAATCGTCAACAGCTATAAAGCTATATACAATTTAATAAACATTAAGGAAGTTTGGGAAATACAAGTGATGGAAAATGTGTACAAAATGAACTTATAATTTCAATTGACAATTATAATAATGTAAACGATCATTATTTCATTTGATGATTATGTAGCTAAAAACATGTCTGGATTGGTGACAGAATAAGATACTATTTATTATACACCGTTAATTTTAGCGAATTCAAATGGTTTCAAAAAAAAATTAAAATGAACAATTGTTATTGACAATTGGTATCTGCTGACAGCATTGTAGCAGGACTTATGCAGACATTATCTGGAATTAAAAATACCTACTCTCCGAATCTTTACTTGTATAATATTTTATCCTTTTCAATTATAATTTTGAACCTTATGTATGAAATATTAATTTAATTTCTTGAATTAATTAAATTGAAAAATGCAAAAAAATTAAATGTAACTTTTATCCTAAGGGAATTTACCCTTTCATGAGAGAAATGGTAAAATAATTTATATTGTACTTGCATATGAAATGTGTATATTTGATAATATCTTCATTTGAAGTGTGCTAGTAACAGGTACGTTTATATACGATATTTATACTTAATGAAATAGATATTATATACGAAGTAATTGAATGCAATCCCATTAATGAATATTTATTTATAGAACTTATATCTACGTATATATAATATCGAACAGAAGGATTATATTTTAAACAAATAATGAGAAATCAATTGTTATTAACCAAAAGAGTGAGACGCAATGAAATTAATATCGATTTGAGTAACCAAAATATGAACTTTAAAAATTCTTAATTGAAAAAAGAAGGAGATTTTCATTAAAAGCGTCATACTTGTTCCTATCCAGAGTGATTATATGTACATAAGTGTCATTCTACGGTAAGAGGTCCTACAGTTTCCTTTAAAAATTAAGATAATGTTAGTAGTATACATATTGTGCCCTTGTTATTCTAGATGTCGGTTATAAATGAAACAAGTCTTATTATACGTATTTAGACTGAAACTATTTAATATTCAATACTCTGGCCTTTAATATGTTACCATGCTAATGTTTAAAAATCAATATCTACCAAATACCTATATATTGATTCACTTTTTAAAAAGAAAACAAATCACCCAATAACGTACGTATTTAACGAAATCAAAACAACATAATTTAGATTTGAAAAATTTTTATTATAACAAAATAAAAGTTTGTGTGATCATAAGATTAGTTTCATCAAACAATTTTTAAAATTTTCACGTTTAAAAGTATTTTTCATAAAATATTAACTATCTCTTGAGGCTACATGTTGAGGTTTATTTGTGACATTTTGAATTAAATCAAATAAACATTGACATGTTAAAAGCCACAGTGCTATGTAAATACAGAAATTTTCCATTTATGTGAAAATTATACGTCGATGAATGATGAAATTAGATAGACTGAATAATGTCATATAGATAATTAAAAATCAATAATCAATTGAACTACATATATATATATATATATATATATATATATATATATATATATATATATATATATATATATATATATATATATATATATATATATTTTCTAACTACATTTACTGTTGGTGACTATAGAAATCAATAATTTTTAATGGTTTTCACCAGATTATGCATCTTACAAAAATATAAAAGAGTAATTGAGTAATTTCGAAAGTTTTCCATTTAAATACTTTGAACTTAATTAAATAATTTAAATTTAAGTTTAAATACTTTTGTAGATTGTCTGTTTTAAAATATAAAATAATGTATGATACATTAAAAGACATTTATATTCTTCCAACTATTCATAAAAAATCCATAACGAGTTAAGAATACATTTTTAGTTAATTAATTTTTAGAGACACGTAAATAAAAGATTTCAATTAACTTATTTTAAAATTCAGAAATCTAAAGAACTAAGTACAATAAACAAAATATTTTTGTTTCATCGAATTTAATTGATTATTAAAAGTAGAAGATCGAAATTTATATTCCGATATGAACGGAAGTATCCGGCTATGACTTGTGTATTTGTTTGCAGTTTCTCTCTCTTAACTTACTCAGACCTGTGCCAAATTATCCATCAAAAAGATGGCTGTTGGCACACTATGTATCAAATCCTACTTATCACTCAAAACACTTTCCTCCACACAAATTATGCATTTATTTAATAGATATAGATTAAAAAATAAATAGACTATAAATTATGGTGTGAATGCAGTCTGTTATAGACGTATAGGACTCTAACACTCTTATTATTATTATTATTAATCAGATATATCAGTGTTTCCAAAATTTCAATATGCAATTTATATTCGTATTAAAAATTGCATAATTTAAAGACCTTGTAAAATAACGTATTCCACCTCTGTTGTTAATTCTAATCTATTTTCAAAGTCATTAAAAATTTCCCATTTTTATTTTTATTTTAATCCTTATTTCCGTTCCTACACGAACAAATTCATTGTTAATATTCAGTTATTATCTAAAATAATAAATGCAAGGAGGTATAAAAAAAAATGATATCTGATGTGCACTGAATCCCAGTATAAGTGTAATGAAAAGGTGGATAAATCACAGGGGAAATAAACAGTTTACTCACAAGTAATAAGAATCAACTCATTGGTTTTATATATATATATATATATATATATATATATATATATATATATATATATATATATATATATATATATATATACATAGTTTATTCGAAAATGTAAAATAAAAAATATGTCTGGTTGTTTAATATCAATATTAAGACACAAGTAAAAAAATTAATAGTTTCGGATATTTTCCTAATGCGATTCGCTTGTTCAATTGCCGGCCCTTTATTTATTAAGGAATAGAAATAGCTATAACCAAAGGAAGCAAGTGGTATTCACTTCGGAGTATTTGAATATATTTTTTTTTTTCGAACGAAGCCCGGAAAGAACTGAATCAAAGCGATTATGATTTCAAGGAATATGATTTTATTTTGTATAAACTGAAATCTGTTGGCTTGAAAAAAATTCCAAACTTTGTTTCAAGTGGAATTTGTTTGGTTTACTAACCGATGATCCTAACCATTGGGGCCGTAATTTAATCTCCCCTTTGGTTATTTAAAAGTATTTGAAAGTAAAAGTAAAATTTACATTCTTAGGGCATTTAGTTTAAGCCCAATGGACTGATTTTACTCGTTCACCAATTTATCCTTACTTTTTATTTCTAGAATATGTTGTCAAAATTTCTGATTTCTCTTTTACATTTTTCAGTTATCGTGATCGAAGTAGACGGACTGGCAGAAATACGGA
Source organism: Chrysopa pallens (assembly GCA_020423425.1). Taxonomy (NCBI): domain Eukaryota; kingdom Metazoa; phylum Arthropoda; class Insecta; order Neuroptera; family Chrysopidae; genus Chrysopa; species Chrysopa pallens. The sequence continues at coordinate 60,043,825 of CM035594.1, forward strand.
AAAAGACTAATTCAGTGATTCTATAAACACCCAAATCAACATTTTGTTTGCGCGATCAATAGTTTCTATCGTAAAGAACTTTAGACTTAAATTAATATAATCTGGCATACTATGTATGTCTGGTATAAAAATTATAAAACCATTGATAAATCAATACTTCACCTATATACCCTTCTACATTTAGGAAAATATAAACTAGAGTAGTAAAACTGAACTAAATTTACTCATTGACATTTAAGTATAGAATTTATTTGTGTCATTTCTGAAGAATAATTTTTTTTTCATAGATTTTTTATTTTAATTTTATTCTTTTATCTTCATATATTGAAAGTTAACGACCAATTTTTTTTCTTTATTATTATATTGATTTTTAAAACCAAACACATGCATATACACTGTATACATAAGTGATAGGTTTAATTTATTATCATACTTTTAGAAATTCGAATAAATTTTGTATGATTTTATCAAAGAAAAAAAAAATTCATTTTTAGTTGGACACTTTTCAAAATACAATTTTTGCTGTGACGTATGAAATATTCCATCAAGACATCGAATACTCTATTTAGTAGTATTGAAAAATTTCGATAATTTCAGATTAAGGCGCAATTAACCGTTTAGTATTAGCATTTAGGTGAAAAAAATTAAGCTTCGATGTTGACGAACACGAAACGAAAATTGGTCAGGAAGTACCAAAACGTCGACAAATGCAAAATATTATGAATCGGATCAAACACATATTTTTTTTTAAATAAAAAACCAATACTTAGTAGTAAAATTTGACTACTAATATTTTATCATCATAATAAATTCATTCGTTTTTGATAAAATATGTAGATTATTTAAAATATACTAAATATATCCGAAATTTCGATAATCGTGAATAAGTGCATGAATAAAACCAATTTAATACTGAATTGCCATAAAAATCACCATATATTTATAGATTTCGTAGAGATAATAATATATAAAATAGCCACAAAAACAACATTTGTTACAAAATAGTAATATTCCACTAAATTTATTAACAAAATCCTTTATATTGTATATTTTCTATAAATGTTTTTGTTATAGTGTTATATATATAAAGTTACAGTTCGCTCCATATATGTCTGTTGGTCCGTCTGTCTATCCGTATGAATGAATTACCACTTAATGCTCATCGAAAATATACAGTATTTAGAATTCTGTATATATGTATCCATTCCATTCACTGTTTTGTATGGGTGAGTTGTATAAGTTACCGTCAATGCAGCCAGCATATACAAACCAATTGTTGTGCATTATTACTATAATTGTTATAAAACAAAAGTAATACAAAAACCATGGTTTTATAAAACCTCTATACACTGTTGTAAAAGTTGATTTAAGCTCAACACAAAACATGCTATCCTAGTTGTGTAAAACGACCTTAAATAAAATTTAAAAAAAAAAACATGCTATCATATCCTGATGATGTCATTTGGATTGAATATACTCCAAATAATTTTCTAGTGCGTTATTTCTGGCTCAGTGGCCAAATAAGTTAGATTGAGCTAGAGGTTGTTTCGAGTCCAGGCAGCGACATTTGTTCAATGAATAAAAAGAAAGAGGGCAATTGATTGATCACACGGGCTTGGATAAGAATGGAGTAACCAGCTCCTCCAAGAACGTGATATCAATTTAAGTATAACATTGTGTTTGAATGCATCGTTCCCTTCAGGTGATGGAGTGTTCTTAATGAGATTACAGAGAACGAAAAGGTATAAGGATAAGGGACATGGATGTGGTTTCCCTATAATTTAACTCTATCGTGTGTGTATATATAAACGAACTTCAGAGAGGATAGTTTTTATTCCGATTATTACCTTTTTAATTTTGTGTTATCAGAAGAACTAAAATCATTAATTTTAAGTAAAAAAAACTTAATAATCGGAATGAAAATTATATTAATATGAGATCCACCCTAAGAATTCGTCTTCTCAATTACCGAAGAATCATCGAAATTAAAAAACAAATTTGTGCAAAAAACTTACATCCAAACTTTTTATCGTCTAGTGATTTTGAGTCAATTAAAACATTGAAGTAAGAAAAAATGGATCATAAATGTTTAGAATATAGATCTATTTCACTCGTTAGGGAACTGGATATTTCTTTTAGAGTTTCTAAACTGAATAGTCGCCTTTTTATAAACACGGCATAATTAAACAGCTATGATTCAGATTTATTGGGATTTACTAACGTTTCACTGTACAGTATAAAATCCATCTCATTTCTATTCTATATATTTCTATATATTTCTATATATTTCTATTTCTATATATATATATATATATATATATATATATATATATATATATATATATATATATATATATATATATATATATATATATATATATATATATATATATATAAGATACGTATAAATGTGTCGGAAAACTAAAGTTAACCATCGTTAAAATAGTTTTCTATATGCTTACGGTAATGAACATTTTGTGATCGTTAATAAATGTATATAATATAATAATAAAATAAGTTGACCCCCACCCTTAACACAATCTCTGTCCTGCTTTTTATACATAATATAATCTTATATTATATTATATTATATGCAGTGATATTATAATGGTTATAATCTAAAATATATTTTATACCCCTATATTGTACACGACACGTTATCTCGTTGAAAAATTAATAGAACTTTATTTTCATTTCGATTCTATTTTTTCATTTTTACGGTTTTAAAATTATTGCGATTGATGAATAGTTTAAAACTTGATATTTTAGGGGCTATATATCTGATCAATAATTTGAGCTATATTTGAAACGAAAAAATAAAAAATTTTCAACACTACAATTGAATATTAGTGTCTTTTGATGAAGACGCAAGAAATTGAATCAATTAAATGGTCATTATCTAACGACTTCAAAGAAGTCAAGTTGAATTAACTATAAAACGCTAGAATTTTGCTTAGATATTAGACATGGCACAATGAACAAACAACTAAATTGTATAAATGATCGTATGAAGTTTGAAGATAATACTTATTGTGAACTTGCTTTTCGTCTATTTAGAAAGTAAATATATAAATTATTACTTTTAATATCTGTTTATTTTAATATTATTATTATATATAGTTTTGGCGCCATATTATTGATTGAATATGTTGATTGTTACGAGTTATTAGTTACGGTTTATATATATAGTTTCTCAAAAGTTATATTATTTTATATACATTGTTGCGTCCATTGTTTTCTATCAGTATTATTTTAGTTATACATTTAAGTTAGTAATGATGAATTTTCATTAGCTACAAATTTTACATGTTTCATTAGCTACAAATAATTTTATCATGAATAGACTTGAAAACTGTGATTGTAATTCGATTGAAAATGGAACATATAAGCATTTCTTGATTTTTAAAAAAGATGTTGTTTTACTAAATAAATCTACAACAATAATAATAACACGCTTATTTACATTTTTATTTCGATTTGAAATTATTCAGGTTTTAAATTTATTTACGATAATTTTTTGATATTGTCCAGAAAAATTATTTATTTTACAATTTTAAGTAAGTAAGACACCTATCCCCACACTGACGTAACGAAATTACAGATCTCAATTGATTACTAAACTAAACTAACACAAACACAGCCATTACCTTAATGGATGACTGTAGTCACTTTATGACCCTAGTAGTAAAAAATATGTGTTTTATAAATTATTTTTGTTTCAAAGTATATCTAAATTAATTTTAAAATTATTACTGAGAACTCTAGGATTTTTCGAATAAATTTCAATTTTTTCCCAATGTCCTAGATCAAATTATTTTGTATTATTATAAATACGTATTTCGACTACAAAGTAGTCATCATCATTAGCTAGTTGTAATGATTCTCTGAGGAGATGTTACTTGTTGCTAATTTGGTGACGGTTTTTAAAAAATTCAAAAATAATATTTATTTTACGATCGGTCGACTAATTTTTGAGATATTGAATGAAATAAAACCGATGAATCGGCCTCTGAATCGGTTGTATTTCATTCATAAGTTAATTCAACCTTAAAAAATCGGCGAAAAGTTCAAAATTTTGTGTTCGCTGTTTATGGGGTTTCTTGTATAATTTCGGTCTAAACAATTCAAAAATAATATTTATTTTACGATCTGTCGAATAATTTTTGAGATATTACATAAAATACAACGAATAAATCGGCCTCTGGATCAGATTTTTAGCCATATCTCAGAAACTACTAGCCCAATCGTTAAATAGATAATATTTTTGAAATCTACGGATTGAAATTACTCTAGAATATGTATTTCATCTTAATCAGGGACAAAAAATTTTTCCCAATTTTTTCGATTTTTTCAAAGGGGTACCCCTTAAAAAAATTGCGAAAATTTGAAAAAAATTTTTTATTTCAATTGCGAGAAAAACCATGTTTATAAGTATATTTTGACCCATAGATTTCAAAAATAACATCTATTTTACGATCGAATGCTTAGTTTTTGAGATATCTGCATAAATCCGATCTAAAGGTCGATTTAGCGGATGTATTTAATAAAATATCTCAAAAACTAGTCGACCGGTCGTAAAATAAATGTTATTTCTGAATTTTGCAGACCGTAATAATCCTAGAAAATCCATAAATAGCCAAAAAAAAATTTTGAACTTTTCGACGCTTTTTTGAGGTTTCTTATACAATCACCAAAACAAAAACCCCAAGCTAAAACAATCATCAAATACGTATTTCGACTACAAAGTAGTCATCATCAGTAAGAATAAACTTGGTGACGGTTTGCACATGCAAACCGTCACCAAATTAGCAACGAGTAATATCTCCTCAGAGAATCATTACAACTAGCTAATTCATGCTGATGATGACTTTGTAGTCGAAATAAGTATTTATAAAAATACAAAATAATTTCATCTAGGGCATTGGGCAAAAAATCGAAATTTATTTAAATTAATGTTTACATTTTAATTTGGACAAATTAAAATTTTATTCAGTTAAGATCATTTAAATATTTTTCCTCCCAATGATATTATCATAATTTTAAAGTAAAACAAAAACATGATATTCAATTACCAATTTTACTAATCTAGTATAACAAATATGAAGAAACCGGAAAAAGCGAAAATCGAAACTGCAAAACAAACAAACACTCCAAATACACTTTTTAAATTTTGATATTTCAGAAAAATTTTATGTTTTGAGATTACAAAGTCATTTTTTTTGTTTTGTAACTTTCAATAAATGTCTTTTATATTAAATTATTTAAGCATCTTGAGGTTTCCGCACCATTAATTAATTGAAAACTGCTAACATTAGAATCAAATCAATAACATTTATTCAAACAAAATATCAATCATTCTTTGACAGTAATTTTTCTTTCATAACATGAATAAAATAATTACCTCCATGACAAACTATTAATATTGACAGACCTTAATGACTTGATCAAATTTCAAAATAATATTAATACATAAATATATTAAATTTCCAATTAATAAGATATAATTAATATAAAAAGTAATTTTGCATTTTATCTTCCATGTGTTTAACAAGATTCTTAGAAGAATTCATAATATATAAATGCTTATTATTCAAAAGTTTTTATTGCATTATGCTCTGATTAAATTCTTCGGAAATAAATTTATGCTTGAATAATCATTGAAGAAAAAATTTATTACCCTTAAATTTAATAAACATTACGCACATATGCTGTTGTTATAAGTAATAAAGTATTTTATTGTATAAAACAAGTCTGAGTGGGAATTAGAAATTAGGCGTGCTGTTGCATTTGAAAACGTCCAAACTAAGTGACACAGCGTGCATATACTATCGACGTATACATAAGACAAATTGAACTTTTATAGATCAAGTCGCAAGCAAAAAGTTTCAGTTAAAATCAAGTCATAAAGTTTGAAATTTTACAATATTTTTTAATCATAATCGTATTTATTTTTCGACTTACCTAGATTCCATTTTTTTTATAGTTTTTTTCAATACCTAAAAATAAAAAATGTAATAATAATAATAGTAATAATTTTTCTTTACACAAAATATAAAACTTTACCGAAATTTCTATATTTTGCATTTTGGTAAGGTATCCTTAAACCTCAAAATATATAAGCATTCATGCTGGTTACAAAAAAAAAAATAAAGCAAATAAAACTTAAATATTTTCATTACATAAAAGTTCATTGAATAATATCAGAATAAGTACATGGAATAAAAAGCTGAACTCTGAGTAAGCGCCGACAATCGGAGGCAATTATAAACGAAAAAAGCGCAATAACATTTATATCAAGCAAACAATAGCATCATTTTTTTCCTGTTATATTCATTCTCTGGGTATATATAATTCAATCACTAACACATCAAAGAATTTCAACGTTTTTCTCCATTCTTTCGTTCAACATTTTTCATTCATATCGAACTAGATAGATGCTCACACACATATTTACAATAAATGGTTGTGTTTTGTGCGAGAGTGGATGATCGAAAGCACATAAGCACACACACTCACTCACTGGCACACATACGTACATCCATGGACACATAGAATGAACAGTAAGTAGTAACATTGTGCACATAAATTGTATTAAAATGATGACTTTAAAGACTGTCGACTATATGAGTAGTCCAGTCAAGTAACATGCGAAAGAGGAACAATCGTATTGGAAAAACTAAGGTTGCTTGTCTCACGAGTATATTGTCAAAAAGGGTTCGTTATAGCTCCTAAAATTGAAGGTATCCCTATTAACTGTGAACATCATCAATTCAGATGATATTGACTATTGAATAAAGACATTACTTTTCTTTATAAAATAATAATAAAATAATTTTTAATTTTCTTTTTTTTTTTCATAACTTTCAGTCTATGGTAGTTTTGAACATGAAAATCGTTTGGGCCTTAAAAAATAAAGAGTTGGAGTTTGTGTAATGTTTCAGAAGATTGAAAACCATGAAATAAATAATGGCCTGTGAAATATTTTATCCACCTCACTTTCTCGCAATTTTACCTCAATTTCTTTTCAACTCCCTTCAAAACCTTCTGTAAAATTTGACTAGACTATATCTTCTTCAATTTTATGTTTATGAAAACGTTGGATAAGTTTGCACTGAATGGAATAACGTACAGAAAATCAAATATATATGCATAGTATGTAGAACTAGCTTATTTGAATTGAGTTGTCGAAATCATCTCTTACTTTTCCCGTCGTCTCCAATATAATAGTTTACAATTCCTATCTGATAGAAAACGAATCGTTTGACTGGACAAACGTATAACATAGAATATATATTGTTAAACGAATACTTTTCACAATTCACTGATTATCGGATATTTACAAAATGTTTTTCGGTGACCACCAAGTCAAACATTAAGATTTCAACAAATGAATTTCATTGTTTATGCATTTTATTACATATTTATTGAATGTTTACGTCCATATACAAATATATAGAAAGTAGTGATTTGCAAAAGCTAGACGAAAGTCATGATTAAAAATACCAACACTCAATAATATGACAAATATGAAGATAAACATTGCTAAAAAAATGTAACATTTTTTACCAATTTACTGAGGAATTTTAAAGAAACAAGCCATCTTTTTTCCTCCATGAGTTGTGATCAGAGTCTAAAATAAATCTTACGTACACAAGTTCAATCATTATGGTAAAAATCGTTTGAAATTGGCCATTTAAACAAGAAGTTAATTACATATCTATATTGTTTCCATCTCAAATAATCCAGTTCAGAAAAAGGGGGACTCCAGTTCTGACCGATATTTACAGTAATTCAATTTAATTTTCTAAACTTTAAGTTTTTAGATAAAAATGGGTAGTCGATTTTCTGATCAGATGTTCTGATGTTACTTCAGACAAAAATTTTAAGCAAACGCATATCATTAAATAATAAAAGCTTGAAATAATAAAAAATCAATCTTAAGTAGCAAAAAAAATTTGTGGTGAGATTACTGTTCTGAAAAAAATAAACGAATATTTTAAAGGATATAAAATTTACAAACAATTCTGTGCCCAGAAGTCAAATGAGTAAACTTAACCAATTTTTCTTCTGTTCTCATTTGTAAACAACAATAACCAAAAGGATTATTTCATTCCTTTATCTTGTAATAATGTATCTTGTGTTCTTTTGTGCTTTGTATTGAATATTGCTTGCATACAAAATATTGGATTTCTTGATTAAATAATGTGATAAAAGAATTAATTCACCTTTATAGAAAATCGTCAGTTTTATAATTTGTTGCGGGAAATATTAATAAAACCGATGGAAAAGGTTTTGTTTGTCATATAAATATTTATTTATTTAGTTTTTTTTTACGATTCCTTTTTTACGAGTTAATTTTCAGATTTTATTTTAATATATCTTGTACAATATCAGTTTTATTTTGTTTTAATATAGCCTTAAACATTCAAACTATAATGGCGATTCGATTAACTTATCATTTATCAAAATCGGTTTAGAAGTTTCGTTGCTATTGTGGAACCCACACGCATACTGCTAAAATCTAAACCCATCATTTTGACATAGTTGGTTAAAAAATTTATTTCGATATCGGTTTCATTTTATAAATATTTATTTTATTTACTAGTATAAAATATAATACAGAGTTCAATAAATAATAATGATTGACGTCACATATTTTAATATATATATCTCGTCACATATATGCAGGTTTTATATTCAAACTTGTTATTCAATTTTTAAATATACAAAACAGTAAAGGTAAAATATATATGACATCACTTGTCATTTCAAACTACTAATTTAAATGTATGTTAGTCGATCTATGATTTTAAATTTAAATGTATTATTTTGATCGATTATGTCACAAAAGTTTAATGATTAAATGGAATAAGTAGATTCCATTTAATACAGCCTGTTACATCAAATTGTTCTACCAATATCATACTAGGTCGTATATTGTTCTCTCCGTGAGTTGCAAACCTCACTCGAATATCCGCATGGGTTTTTATATTCAAACGTAAACTGGAAATTTATTTTTTTTTCAATTCTTCCCTATCATCTCCTTTCACATGGATAAATCTAGCTTACATTGAAAGTAAAATAAATAAATAGCTAATGCCTATGTTCCATTACTAACCCCTCCCCCCAGAACGGTTACAAAAATCTCTAAGTTCCAAGGGAGCTTGATGTTTAATGTATGCATTTAATAATTATACTAATATATATATTTTTTTTAATTGAATATGAGCTATCAAAATTGTCTAGATTTACATCATAATTAGGTATATGCCTGGTATAAAATATTAAATGAAAAGAATAATTCTGTATGGACATGTTCGTGTGTTTCTACTTGGTTTTTAACGCTTCGAAAGGCTCAGAGATTGAGTTGGCCATATAAAATATCGATTGAAAAAAACAGAAACAAACAAAAGAAAAATAAAACAAAAGCAAAGCAAAAACAAAACAAAACGTATAAGAAATAGTACTCCATAATTCATATTCAACTTATCAAAAAAAGAAATTGATTATTATAAATGATACTACTTTTAAATAATTTCTTCTATTATTTTATCGTTACGAATGCAATGATAAAAAATATTTTCAAATAGTATTATTTATTCAATAATTTAAGGTTTTTTATTTTTATTTCCATTATCTATCTATCATACAATATTTATCATTTTATGTTATATTGATATTGATATATTTTCAACATGTCGAATTGATAAATTTGTGTCAATTTGTGTTTTAAATAACACACATACTTTATTTTAACATATATGTAGTGTTAAAAAACATTTTAAAATGAGTAATTTGATTTTCTTTGTTATGTATGTAAATTGAAATCCTAATAAAATGATTTGATAGAGTGGAAATATTTTTTTTTAAACTAATTTCTTTTTTTAAAAGCAATACATCCATCAATTTAATGTTTCAAGTGGAACTAAAAAGGAGAAGTAAAAAAAACAACGTAGATGATAAAATTTCAGCTTGAAATTGAGTCAATCAAAAAATTGTGTTGATCATAATTTTACGTATTTCTTAAAATGGCATTTTTAAAATTATCTTTACATAAATGTAGAGAATACATTGCCTTCCCAACTTGATTCTTAATTCCAAAAATCTATCTCATAATTATAGGAACATATGAATATGTATTTGAGTGTCTGGAGCGTCTGGAAGTATAAACCTTATAGAAAAGCAGCTAGGCGTCTAAATTTTTCCAATTTATAAAAAATGTGTTTAATGTTAAGAATCTGACCCAAATTAAGTTTTACTACTTACTTTGTAAAATTGATTAAGTTTTTCGTAAAACCGTGCAGTTCTTTTTAAAAGTAATGAATTCTGTTTCTAATATCCATCATAAAAATATCATTTTCATTTTTATATAAGAAAATCAAACCCACTAAAATTGATTGAATTAAAAAAAGTCATAAACTAGATAAAAAAAATGAATAAAAAAATAATTTTTTTAATAGACAGAGACCGACCCTAATAATAATAAAGATAACGACTCAACATAGAGCTGATTATTACCCATTATATGTGATATATCTTTCATTTAATAAATATTTTTCAATTAATTTTAATATATAACATTGATAATATTTTATTATAGCTGTAACCCCCGTATTCCCAAACACCACCACATAACCAGTTCATTTACATTTATTAGCATAATATTTTATATATAAATTTTTTAACATAAAATAAATATCAGTTTACATTATGATTAAAATAAAATATCATTAATGACGGAACAAAAAAAAAAAAAAACGTTGCAAAATTATATACAATAAAAACTTTTTATCGAAATATCAATTTATTATTCTTTAAATTTTCAATAAAATTTTATAATAATATTGTTGTTTAATTTTCCAATGAACAAAAATTTTCGTCATTGTTTTAGACTATTAATATATTGTCGGTGATTTTCTGAAAATAATTGCTTTGTTTAAATGAAAGTGGTATTAAATAGAATATCTATTTAGACAATTTTTTATATTTTTTTAAGCCAATTTCAAATTATTTTTATTCATTTTTATACTTGTCTTATGTCTTAAAAAAAAGAATAAAATTTTTGTGACAATTTATTTTAATAAAACAACTAATTGAAAGGACCGAATGTATAAAGAATACGCAAGTTATACACTATTTTTTAGGTATGAATAAGAATAGTTTTTTTGAAAATCATTTGATTAGAGCTTATTTGCTTAGGAAGTGTCAGTATTGGAAAGCTTTATGCTTAAAACGTTAATGTTGGAAATACATAATGTATTCCAAAAGAAAATAAGAAAATGTCTTATCTTTTGAAATAATGATCCAAGTTTATTTATATGTATAAAAATTGTATCTTGTCATTGCGACATTTTTTGTCGATAAGTTCAATAATGCTTTTCATACATGAGTATTTGCTTTAAAATGAAGACGATAATGAAAGTCGAATAGAAGATGAAATAATGCTACGTGTTTCCGATATCTGCAACAACAATAATGTACCTACAAAATGAATAATAATGATCTTAGTAGCTGTAATGACAACATTAAAATAATCCCTGTTCATTGTGTATTGTGCCACCAGTAAAAGAATAAATAAATAAATAAATAAAAAACACTACACCACAAGAGACAGGCACTAATGTTGTACGATTTTTATAAATATTTTGTAATACAAATAGTTTGTAAATTATTGATTGGGAAAACATATTGAAAAATGTTAATTTATTCATCGTCTTTGCAAATTCTTGATGTCTATACTACAAATGAATTTACATTATGACTTTTAATAACATTTATTTTTATGATTTCTTCGCCTGAATTATCATTCAAAGCATCCCTTTCAAAGAAATTCTTAAGATGCACCATTGAATGAGTAACTTTTGATAAATAAAGAAAGTCCGAAAAAATTCAACAACATTCTTAACACTATTTTATGTTTTTGCCACACTGTATGAAATTGAATTCAAATCGAGCTGAAGCTTCTAAAGTATAGGAACTTACGATAAAAAACATATATAAAAAAAATTAAATATATGAAAATTGTATCGTCGGAGCAAAACCTCTTTTCATGAAAATGGAGTTTCATTATTTTTTTTATGAAAAAAAAAATTTGATGTATTAAATTTCCCAGCGTTGTTATCAACATAAATATTATAATATAAAGAACTATTATTATTATTGTAATTATCTATATTAAAATATTTTGCTCGTGGGCATTGACTGGTTGATATTTACTTAGTGACCCACAACAAGCTTGTTCTATTCACCAAAATTTTTTCTCTTTTCTCAATTCAGTTTGCTAACACGGATCTACGTGATTTTTAAATATTAAAATTTCTTGAAAATAAGTAGTGAAGCTATGATGAATATTTGATAAACTTTCAGTATATAAATAAAAGTATATTACCTACTATCGTCTTATGTGTATAAAAATGTACGTTCAACATGAAATTCAACTAATAAAAAGTCTAGACACTGTGTGATGTTTTCATGTCAAAAATATTCCGCTTCTTTTTTTATATGTAATGCTTTAGTAAGCTGCAATAATGCCCTCCAATGCGCCATTATTCATTCAATATGAACGATAGATATATGACATTTTATATATATACATATGTATATAAAAGTATAGTTACTTGGGCTAAATGTATATGTAAAGTTGTTTACTTGGGTTTTTCTTTATTCTTTTATGATGATGAGCATGACTGGCGCCTTTTTCAATAATGTCAAAGTTATTATATGCATTACACCGTTTTTTTTTTTTTATATTGAAAGGTGTATTTTAAATGGAGATGTTAATATGTATATACCGATATTACTTTGAGCATTTTTCATTATAGTAGTTTATTGGTATATACCGTTGGATTATTCTAGCATGCGTGCAAATTGATTGAATAATATCCGTTTGTTTCATCCGACAATTTATTACATATAGTTTATTCATTTTGATAAATATTTTATTGTAAAAAAATTTGATTTATGAAAGTAATACTTATTATCCAAAAGTGGTAAACTTTATTGTTCGAGGATGATCGATTTTCAATGCAAGCCTTTTATAAATTTAAGACTTGCATTTATAATTTTTCAATTTCCTTACATGTTTTTAGTGCTGAATTGTAAATTTTGAAAATTATTTGTAGATTAAAAATTTAAATTTTTCAAGGTATATCTTCAAGAATATGTTTTTATTGTTTCTGACATTGATCCAGCAAAAAGACAAGGAATAAAAAAGACATATACATATATATAAACAATTATTGTTATTCTCTGTTATATTATATCATCACTATAAATTATCAGTTACGCTTATTTTATATATATTTATAAAAGTTGAAGGTTATTGATATTGAAAATATGAAATTTTAATACGAAAACTTCAAAACAGATATTATTTTTCTCATATGAATATTTTAATTTCAAAAGTAATAAACTATAATTTCAAATGTTGTAAGCATACACCGACATTTCGATATATAATAATATAATATATATAAATATATATATAAGTAAATATATATATATATATTTACTTATATATATATATATATATATCACATTTATGTATATATATATATATATATATATATATATATCAAAATATTAGTTTTATATAAAATTTTACTTCAATATTCAAGATTAAATCTTGAAACAAACATTGAAACTCTCATAGTTATTGCTTTTTATTTTCCAATTTACTTAACGAATAAAAAAAACACGTTTATAGCAGAGCAGAAGAGTACCAATAAATGTGTATAATAGTCCGGTTAAAATAGACAGATCAATTTATTATAATTTGCATATACCTAAAAATTCAGTTACAGATCTTAAGAATGCTATCCGAACTCAAAAACTAAAAGTCTCAAATTTTGTTTTTCATTTTGCTCGCAAGTATTGGCACAATAAAAATTCTCACAAAATTTGTAGACCATAACAGTACAGTCAGTGGCATTATACTTTTTTCTACGAAATACCATTCCTGAGATGTTAGCATTTGATAGCCAATGTCGTTCATTTTCCCCTTGCTTTATAGAAAGCTCCAAAAAAATTATATTATAGATAAAGATAGGTATATAAGTTTTGTGCAACATATAAATATATTATATTTCTTCAAAATCTGAGCCAACTTAGTCACTATTATATGGAGTAAATTGTCAAGATCAATTTCGGATATGCAATCAACTACGCTCAAAAAAATGGTTTAGAAATTCATAAATAATGATTTGAAGCCAGTCTTAATTAAGCTTCCGCATGTTTCTAAGCATAACATTTTGCAATTTCAAAAATGGCTGTAATGTCTTTCAAAACGGTTTGTAGTTGCAAAAAATATCGTACAACAAGTATAATAGTATAGTTGATGATATTGCCCAATAATCTACTAAATGCCCAATAATCTACTGTCATACATATTATTATTTTCGATATGTCAAATATTCATATCCAAAATTGGTGATAACAAAAAAAAAATATGCAAATTCTTGTTGATAACTTTGAGAATAAAAAAATTCCGTTTTACGGAAAAATAATACTTTTGAATAATGAATTTTTTTAGTAAGGGTAGGTAGAATCCTTGCGGCCATTTGACTCTTTATTTGTCATAGTATAGTTAAGATATGTACTTGTATTAATCATTATGCGAATTTTTGTAAGCTCACCAAAATTTGTTGATTATTTTGACCGGATCATGATCACTTTATAAAAATGTATATTTAATAGAAAATATTTTTCTAGCATAACAAATATAAAATTCTTTTATTGTAGGATAGGTATAGTACATTCTCGTATACCAATAAACTCAACTTTCATTAGCTTAATGGATTTATAGTCTTTCAGTTTTTATAGTACACACATTACAAAAATCAATTACATGTTAAGTATATTAATACCAAAAAAAAAAAAAAAAAATGCTTACTTATTTTATTACTATAAATAATTATTTTTGTCCTGAACTGATATATTTAACAGAAAAATATTCAGTTTGAAGGTAAATTTGTTTTTATGAAATTACTGAATATAAGAGAAAATAGTTCTGAGTTAGATTTTGGAATGTGTGATCTTAAAAAGTAAAAGCAATAGGAAAGAGTAAACACTAACCGATTCTTATTAATCTTCTATGAATTTACTAATTTATAAATAGCGATTGAAACCCTGGCTTGTAATAAAACATAAATCAATTATTAAAATAAATTATTTTTATTTTATTAAGGATAGTTTATAAATTATATCACAACATACTTGTTTCTATTCTACCACCGCAATTATATGATCTAGAAGAAACAAAGAAAATTATTTCGTGTTCTACTACTTATTCATTTACTACACTTGCTATTGAAACTACCGTTTTATTTTTGCAAGAAGTACGTTTTTATTGAAAAATTTGAGAGATTTTTTTATAACAATCAGGCGATTTGACCAGATTTGAATATAGACAAAGAACTCCTAAGCGATTTAAGAAATAGCCTTCTAGAAATGCCGTATACATTACCACAATTTTAAGTCATGAGCTGACAATGTCAACCACAATTTGGATTAAATTTACTCAACAATACATCAGCTTTTAAAAATTTTTAAAACTGAAAATAACAACTAATTGTTTAGATACTTAAAATATACGACACTAACGAGTGAGTGTCAATATTTGAACTATTTTTAATCATAATCATTCATAAAATATTCTAAATTTGCAGTCTATAAGTTATAAGCACATATGTAATAATAATTTGTGTTTCAATTTGTAAAATTTGTGCTTATTGAGCCAAAATGGTATTGAATCGAAACAGTTAACGAAAATATTTTTCAATCAAAAGTTGTTTGCTTAGAAAAAACAAACATTTTTGTTTTTTTTTTTTTTTTTTTTAAATTCTCATTGGATCATTGAACTGATTTTGCTGAAACACGAACTTGATCTTAATATTTATTCCAAAAATACGTCACTTGCTAGCTTTTTTCTTTTTTGAGTTATTTTGTTCACGAAATCACGGATGTCACATGTGCGTTAATTTCTAAGCATTCTAACTTCGTTATTTTTACCTATGTGTTCTGTGTCCTGGCACAACGTGGTGTATCTCGTATTTAGTATTCTATGACTCATCACTGTTATTGATACCGCCTACAATCAAAATTTTACCATTTACAACAAGTACAAGTACATAAAAATCAGATTAATTATATAATGAAATGTCACAAAACATAAATTGTAAGTTTTCTAATTCTAAATACCTTAACATAATCATACCTTCCTAAACATTACAGCCGCAAACAAATATCATAGAATAAAACAATAACCATTCGCATTGTATTTGCATTATGGCTCAGTAGGTGGTTTTTTTTTATTTCTATTTTTGCTGTAACAAAATCTCATCTTCACCATCAAACATAAACATTTATTTTCACTTCTTCCCTACTACAATTCTTATCATTTTTAATGTCATTGTTCACTCGAACAAGTTTCTCGTATATTATTTTACCTCTATGTTCAAAAGTTCACATAGAGAGGCATTGTTATATAAATGTTGAATGAAATAAGAATTTCTGACTTGCGGTGTATATTTTTAAAATATATCAGTCTATTATACATATTGACAAAAAAAAATTGTTTAAAAACAAACTTTTATTAAATTAATGTATTTTAAATTTGTACGAATTTAGAAGTAGAAAATAAATATTTTCTTCGAATTACAAAAAAAAAAAAAACAAGGACAGTTCAATTTTATATGGTACCTGTTTTAAATATTTAGATTAAACAATTATTTGTTTGTAGGCTTAACTAATGTATCATAATGCAGTGTAGCATGGGAAGGAAAAAATAAATTTTTACGTATTTCTGTTGTTGATACTTGAATCCATTGTGACCAGTTCTGTTAATATACTTTGGCATAACATGTAAATGTCGAGTATGCAGATTTATTAGCGCATTTATTATCGAAAATTTATGTCTCTTTAATCTAAATCTACATGTCATTACCAAAAAATATGGGATTCTTCACAAGCCTATTTTACCGAAAGAATTGTCATGGTCTGCCTGTACATGGAAGACCCATTACCATTTTACACCATTTTTTTTTATACATTGTATTTGAAGTCAACACATATAATATTATGCATATTTTAATAATGGGCATAAACATCTTTGTGTATCATAAATTTTTATGCTCATTTATATATTTTTATATTATTATTTTCTTCAGTGTTTATCACAGTGTGTTTTTGTTTTTTATTACTTATAACATTTGAGTAGTAGCACTACGTCTGTCGATATCTGTTTTTTGCTGCATTGTTTTTTTTTTTCATTCGTTTTTGTACTTCCATCGTATAGTCTTTTATGATTTAACATATTCTATATTAGAGTTGTATATTAACCTGTACAATGAATTTAAAACTGCAGCACTTAAAATTTATTTAAGTAATAAAAAGTAATTATAAAGTAGGTTAAGATAGGTCATTGATGTCTGCATTCAGTCTCAGGAGACTCAAAATATTCTCAAAAATAATTCAAACTAGGGTCTCATTCGGTGAAGTGGATAGGCTTTCCTTGTAATAAAACTTTGGAAAAGTAGTTAATGAAGTAATTTTTCCAAGATTACATCTATAGGTACAATAATTTCCCAAGTGTTTATGAGTTGGAAGTTGAAAAATCTACCTAGAAATGATAGGTTAAGCTCTGATAATGTTACCAAGTGTACTACTAGAAAATCTAGTTACTACTTATTAAGTAGTAACTAGAATTCATTACAAAAACATAAGAAACTGAGGGTGGAACCTTACTTTAAGTATAAAGTTACTACAGATCATCCTTAAATCTAGAGGGAAAATATTAAAATCACCAGGTGATATGCAACAAAATATAGCAATCCAGCAAAATATTGAATATGATAAAAAATAGAGTACGAAACTGTCGCATCAAATGTAGTAGTAAAATCCATGTAGTATGGTAAAAATGTTTCATTTGATAATGTATGTTAGTTTTATGTGTTACTAATCAATATTGATAAGTTTCGTCTACCCCTTTCGTTTAAAAAATAATTAAACCGATATATAAAACAAATAATAATATATTATAATAATTCAAGTCCATTATACACACGTATGACTCGATGTCGACTTCATGTCATTAGTTAACATGCTGATGACGACGGTAAGGTGTTATGTTTAACTGACTGACTGCTTGTTCAACCGGATATTACTTTATAGTTGTTGTTGAATGACATAACTATTTATATTGTCGTCAGTCAAAGTGCTAATTTATGTTATTAGACCTCATTATTATTATTTATTATTATTTTGATTATAAACTTTCTTATTATTTGTGTGCTGTATTTATTTATTTTTTTTAATCATCCTGTCAAAAGTAAAATGTTTTCTTACTATTCTAAAACATCTCTCTCACTCTTTTATAAATACTTTATTTATTCATTGCGAAAACTTTAATAATAAGTGCCATCATATCGATTGATTTAAGTTATGTAGTTTTTAATGCACAATAATTAAACATTACAAAAAGACTTTACATATTTTCTGAAAATTTCTATATTACTAAAAAAAATGGAAACTAATGTTGCTAGTGGAATAATCATAACATATTTTTATTCGAATGTA
Source organism: Chrysopa pallens (assembly GCA_020423425.1). Taxonomy (NCBI): domain Eukaryota; kingdom Metazoa; phylum Arthropoda; class Insecta; order Neuroptera; family Chrysopidae; genus Chrysopa; species Chrysopa pallens. Next base: position 60,062,398 of record CM035594.1, read on the forward strand.
TTGAGAAAGAATTACTTTTATAAAGATTCATAAAAATCACATGATTAATTTATTACCTGAAAATTAATATTCGATATTTTATCTTCATATCACATGACCTAGAATACTAGGTTGCCATTGTGTGACGTCATTCTGGTAAATATAGTTGATTGGCATATGTCAGTATAAACTTAACAGTTATCTTAGTAACCAAACTATTTAAAAATGTTAGGTTATGTTTTATTCTCAATGCAGTATTCCCAGTATTAGAGGTATTGCTTCACCAAAATAACTTCTTATATAATTTTTATAATTCCGTATTATTCATTAATATATAAGGACACATTAATTATGTATAAAAATGCTTCTTCTAAAAATATGCAAATTAAAAAATTTTATATTATTTAAAATATTCAATTAAAATTTTCTGAAATCTTCGTCATGAGCGGAATCATTTTATTATTCCAAATTTCCTAATAATTCTCTTGTATATATACAAAGAAGCATACATAAAAATTTTTTAAATCTTTACATTAACGTTTTCTCGAATATACGATTTTATTTTTCATTTTATCATTTTTCAAAACAGTTTGTATACTTAGGTTGGCTCACAAAAACAACAAATGTACAAGATGAGTTAACAATATATTGGAGTACCAAATTCTTTATGTTTTCTTGGTTAAATAGGCCGAAATAAAGCTTTTGTTTCTGATTTGAACTGACTGTAAATTTTTTCTATAATATTTGTAACAAATACAAAATTTAGCATAACACTTGAAACGCTTAAAAGTATTAAAAAAATTCTTCGTAAAATTTATTAAATAAATCCAACCTAACTTATTAAGTAGTAACTAAAATAATCCAACCCAACTTATTAAGTAGTTACTAAAATAAAAAGGAGAACGCACATCGGAATTTTAAAAAAAATTATGAAAACGAAGTTTGAACCAAATGAGTCAGTTTATGCACAAAAAGAAAAGATTCTGTAAATGATATCTGCCATATTAAGTAAATAAGTTTTACTTTACATTCATCAATTTTTTTTAACACTTCGTCAATTAATATCGCTTTGGATATCGGTGCTGCTACTTTAGTGTCAAACTTAAATCTAGCTATTACAACTGGATTATTTTGTATACAATTCTGAACGAATTGTCTATGCTATGAAAATCGTTTTCTAATGCATTGTCTATTGTTATATTCTCGTATTTTACAAATATGTCAAAGAAAAAGTAATCAATGATTTCAATAAAAACTTTATTTTCGACGAAAATGATATCAATTTACCGCCCATTTAATTATAATTAATCAGACTGCCTGGATTATAACCTACAAATTCCCGGTCTAATTTCTCAAACGGTGATTGCACCTTTACTTTATCCGTAACTAGAAAAATAACCCATTTTTTCAAAAATATTATAAAATTATTAACTTTTTATTGACTCACTCGGTTTCTGCATTCTATATATCAACCTTAAGCTATATATTTGTGTTTACAATGCAAATTTTTTATACATAAATGCATAAATAATACATACCTTGTTCCTACAACAGCATACTCTCTTTCACTAGAACATTTCTGAGGAAAATCTAAATCTTGTGTGAAATATTCATGTGACTTTCATAGTTTGACATATTTACGTCACAGAATGTTAAACATAAGTTAAAAGTTATTTATCTCTGTCCAGGAAATTTAAACACATAGAAAAGACGAAGGCAAGAAAGATTTTAACCATAAATCATTTTGTTCAAAGGCGATGATAACGTTTTATGTATTTTTAATATATTTTACAAAATTGGATGGATTGTGTTTATATTTATAGTGAATAATTGCTATTAAATTTCAAGTAAAAGAATATAATCAAATATATAAACATGCAATAAAACTGAAAAACATAATATATTTGAATAATCTAATTGACTGACTAAAATTTTTGTTTAATATTGTTGATGTACTGTGAGAAACAAATATTCAGAATAGTTCTGTGCTCGAAGCAATCAATTATTTTTGCTTCTAGAATAATATGATACAGGCAAATATACATTATTTGGTTTAAGAGTAAATTTATACGGTATTTAAATTAGCGATATACAAATTTTAAAAATTGAATTATACTTTATTGATTTATCTATATTAGAGTGTCGTTACAGCAGTTGAAATTTGACCATCATCTCTAGAAAGGGATTATTCATGGCCCATAAAGAAAACAATGTATATGTGTGCTTTTAAACAAAGCAATATATAAAACAAAAGGGTATACATTTAGACCACACCTCTTATATTTGTGTGTATCATAGTGTGTGTAATGTTTTTTTTTTTATGTATTTTTTATGTATACTTTTCAAAAAATTTGCATTCTCCATCACTTTGCTGTATAAACTATATGTATGAATATATAATAGCGACATATGTGATAATTTTTAAAATATTTTTTAATAACTTCAATACAAATTTTAACAGAATACCATTATTTTTCTAAATATCAGTTTGTTTGCTGACCAATTGTTTCAATCATGTAGAAATAAATTTTGGTTGGATTGGTTAAGGATCGAAAAAACATTGGGGAATATGTAATTGAAAAGTACTTTATATATTACTACAAAACCACTTTGAAAGCTCATCCACATAAAAAGCAGAATATGAAAGTTTTAGTTAGTAGGTTGGATATATTCAAAAAAAAAACCAACAACGCTTAAACAGATTCAAACGCATCATCTTTCTGATTCACTTGGTTTAGTTTGTTTCGTTCAAGTATTATACAAATGTATTCATCATATACATAAGACTTATAATATATTATGTTGGTTAAAAAAAAATACATACAAGCCAAGCTAGCAGAGAATTCAAAATTTAATTGAAACATGCTCAAAATAAGATGCCCTTAAGATCATTAATTGAGTCAATGTAGTGCATTGCTGCCGTGAAATTATGCTTAAAACTTTGAGCACTTCATTAAATTTTGCAGCAACTAACAAACATTTAATTTTGAGTATATTGAAATTCATTTTTGAATTTTCTGCTAGCTTAACTAGTATAACAAATACTACATCAATCAATTATTTTCGAGAAAAACTGAAAAATCGACAAATTATTAAAATCATATGGAACAACTTGTGGTTCAATTTTAACCAATTATTTAACACTCTCAATCGCTCACAGAAACAAACATTTAATTTTGAGTATATTGAAATTCATTTTTGAATTTTCTGCTAGCTTAACTAGTATAACAAATACTACATCAATCAATTATTTTATAAATATTAATTTTAATCGCGAGAAAAATTTAAAAATTAACAATATAAGTAATGATTAAAATCTATATATTGATAAAACATTGTGTATTTAGTTTTAACCAATTATTTAATAGATTTTTGATCGCTCACAGAAATAATTTTAAAAAATCACACACATACAGACAAATATCTGAAATCCACATTTTTAGAATCATTGGACAACAAAACTTTTAAAACTTTACAATATTTTTAAAATTAAAATATTAAAAATTTCTGATAGGAAAATTTCCTATCTAGATTCAAATTGGTGATTTCTTGGATTCTATTGTTTAGCAGGTTGTAAATAAGCCTCCAATTTGATTAAAATATTTTGTTCACATAGAAAATAATATAGAAAAACTTGAATTTTGTTATATAACCATGTACCAAATGTTTTTTAATTATTCCATGATTGTAAATTTTGGGAAAGGTGCCATTTAAGTTTTATTTTTTTTATATTAATTTTTAACATTAATGTGATCAAATTTTTAAAAAAGCTTTTGTGCAAATATATGTGCGTGTACTTTTTAAACATCTTTTGTGCCAGTCTGACTCAATTGAGTCATCATTTAAATTTTATTTTACAGTACCACGAACAAACAGGTCCTGAACAAGAGAACTAGACTAATATAATACATAGTAAATGTATTTATTATATGTGTATAGTATGATTCTTGTCGTTGTTATAATAACAACAGAGATTTCCGAGTTTAAATTCATGTATATTTGCATATACTTTACATTATACGTCATAAATTTGTATTCAAATCCTTATATGCCTTATCTATTCAAATGTATACAAGTATTTATATTTATATATGTATATATATATATATATATATAGATTTGAATATATATATATATATATTCAAATCTATATATATATATATATATATATATATATATATATATATATATATATATATATATATATTTATATATATATATATATATATATATGCATGTATTAGAAGAGATAAAAATAATTATTTATTGAAGATTAAAAATGATAAGTTTCTATTTTCCATTATCCGTTAAGTGAATAGAAATTATTTTACGTAAAATATTACTCAATTTATTGAGTGTCGTAGAAAAATATTTTTCTCAGTCCCCCCCAACCGTCCACGTTATATCTGAGATTGAGAGCATTATCGCAAATAATGTAAAAATTGATTTTATAAGTTTTTTTTATGGGATATTTATTTAAGCCACTGACAACTTTATACAGTTTTCTTCGATTACAAGTTCGATTCCTGAAGTTGTCTTAAAAATAAATTTAAATAGCTTGATAGAGTGCAATTGGCATTGTATAACCTCTGTTACATTTTAAAATTAATATATATTCAATCTATACACGTGAGTATATATTGATGTTCACCCATCCATTTTCGGACTGTGTCTGTTGTTGCTTAACTTTGGTGATCGGTTGAGATCGGTAATTACGTTACGTCCAACGGGTTTCCAGGCACAATTTTTATTTTCAAAAAAAAATGCATGGTTCTTTCGTATCTGGTCCTTATGACAAATCAACCACTTCACACTTCTATTTTGTTCCTTTCGTCATTCCGTAGATAAAAATAATTTTTTTAACGAAAGTTTTTTTTAATAAATTTAAATAATCAATGAAGTCGAACCAAATATTTTTAAATAAACATCTTCAAATTTCCTTGACTATACATTCATCCATTAATATTTCATCTTCAACAAATTTCACTACATGAAGGTTTTTTTTTTTTGGACAGGATAACCTACATATAAGATTTTAATATCTAGAAAATGAAAATGTCTATGTAACATTAATTTTTTATCATTTTACGTATTTATTATCTTCTAGACAGACATATAGCTACACATAAGAGCAGAAAAAAAATTAATAATAAATAATATAATATTTACAGAGAAACACAAAGTTTGAAGTGTTTGTTATATACTTGTCGACATTTTAACATTATGTTATATAGATAAATACGAATTGCCTGACTGGTATAAAAAATGAGATAATTCTATTCTATAATCTTCATCAGTATCCGGTTTTTCTTATTTTCTTTCACAAACTAAATTAAATCGCAATAAAAAGTTGGTGCACTGGCGTGATTGAGAATATGGTACATAGATAAACAAATCGAAACAAAAACCAAACCAGTGTCTCAACAGGCTATTTCTTTCTAGCCATTGTCTTTATAGTTTTCTTTGGTGCAAGTTATCTTTAGAAAATACAAGGAATATACTTTTTTTAAAATTCAATCGATTCTTAAACAAAAACTAGGCTATTTCTTTCTAGCACTTAGATAGATTGTTTCAAGATCACTACAAGTACCGTGGAAGTGTACAACGTTTGTCAACGTTTTGACTGATCGCATCAATCTATAATTAAAGATTAGGTACCCTCTTTTACCATGGAACAAGTGGTCTATATTTTATAGGTTATTATTATGATAGGACTTTGTCAAAATCCCATTCATCTGGAATTGAGTCCGAGACCATTTGCATGAGAGATCACCGTTCAATCTAGTTTGCTTCATAAAAGGTAATTCCCAATGACCTAATAAATGAAGGTGAATTGAATAGATCTATCATAAACCTAGGCATTTATATGGCAGGGTCTAACAATAGATGAAAGCATAAAAATTAGTTTTGATTATAACCAGTACAGCCGTATCTCGGTTTAACGTAATGTTTCTTCACACAGTAGACAAATACATTACTGTATGAAGTTCAGAATTTCTACAAGAGTTATACCTTCAATTTTGAGCAAGTTTTTAGAAACTTTAACGTTGTGTGTAGACTTACGAGGAATATATGTGAGACATTCATATCAAATTTTTTCTAATAAAAAACTGCACCGTTCTGTTGTTTGACGATTAGAAAAATTTGTTGATACTTTAAAGAGAATGTTTCAAAATTCTCTACGTTATATTTTTCAATAATCACATTTAATGTTCTACTCAGTATAAATAGACAAACAATCTACTTACAATAACATGAACATTGAAGTACTGATGATAATCATGTTTTTAAAACAGAAACATGATGGTTGACTCTCTACATAACTTGTATTATTCATAATAATTACTACTATGCCAATATACAAATGTAATTTCATCTCTTGTATAATACATTCATACATATATATAAAAACGACAGAATGTAAGAATTTTAACAATTTATATTTTTTTTTTTTTGTATTTTATTTAGTTTTTGTAACTATAATTATTTATGTGTTTATTCATTTTTATGTAGATTGAAAATATAATTATCATCTTTTTTTTTGTAATGGTTTCATCATTAAAAACGTCTTATAACATTGGTAAAATAAATGAGTTTTTTTTGTTTTGTTTTGTTTATGGATTTGATACTATTGTTAGCCGTATGTCTGCCTACGAAATTCTTCATAAAAAAACAAAAAAGCCGTACAACACATTTTATTTTTGAAACACTTACTTATTAATCTATCTATCTACAAAACAATTAAGGAGGTCTATTGAAAATCCAAATCGTTCTTATATTATATCCGGTTCTGGAATGCTTATCGCAGTCGCTTCTCAATATATTTCGTAATCCAGACACCCGATTATAAAATAGAAACCATTTTTTTAATTTCTAGATCCAAATGTATTCATAGTATATTATAATTATAACTACATTCCACGCCAAAAAAATCAATGCCCGTGTTTTTCTTTAAATAATCATATCTTAACCCTTCAAAAGTGAAAATTAATGTTCTGACTTGTAGGTACATGTTATTCATGTTTACTTTTTCGCTTTTAATTTACGATTTTAAAATGCAGATACTACAGGTCCTCGGATCTTTGAATGATAAAATAGAAAATATTTTTGTTTTTCGTTCAAATAATGTTAAAATATCAACTTTGAGAAAATTATGCTCACTAAGTAACATGCAAGTCAAGGCTTGAGCATGAATTTTTTAATTTAAATTTTTTAAAATTAGTCTGTTTAATGAGAGAATCTCAAATTTTGAAGACCAAATAAATAAACTAAAAACACACACATATATATTATTTCGATAATATATTTTTAATGTCAAAATGTAAAATGTAGTCATAATAAAATCCAGTAAATTGGATACTACCTTGGATGCTATTAAGAATGTCACAAGCGTTTTATTTCTAGAGATATGAGAAAAACTCGATGACATTTTTAAAAGATTATCCTTTATCATAATAATACAACATATAAAACATACAACATATAATTCATACTTCATATGCAAAAGACTTCAGCTGTATATAAAGTATGAAGAAAATTGTGTCATAACATACATATGTATGACAACAATTTTCTATGAAAATTTATTGCACATATTTTTGTGGCATATGGTAGAGTAAGCAAAAAGTAAGAAGCATAATACTGTTGTACTGTTTTGATAGAAAATTATTGTATTTTACCATGGACAAATGAAATAAAATATATTATCAACCAATTTTAATTCAATTCAATTCAGTTGTTAATCCTTCCGGAGTATCACTCATGTAATGATTTAGCTTAGGATGCTAAGGATGATTTTCTAAAAAAAAAAAAACGTGCCAAATAACGACTTTCTCATTTGAATAGATATGCTATTTGAAAAAAAAAACCTAGTTTCTCAAAATGAAATCATTATTATTTGAATTTCAATTAATTATTCATTTTAAATTCAACTGAGAAGTGCAATATTGATTCAGAGATCTAAAAAAATAATTCCGGGCATTCACATTACAGTTTACTTGACTGGAAAACTGTAAAATTATACCAATTCAGGATTGAGCTCACACAGGCCATTGTAAATTGGAAAATTTTCCTTTTTCAAAATATAGTGAGTAAACAAAAATATCACGCTATCTCATTGTCTTAATAGAAAGGATTCTGGCAGTAATTGTACAAACATACCGGTGTGACTCCCCTGCACTTTCAGACCTACACGCCAGCTGAGGGCAGAAAATACTAAATTTCATATCTTCTCCGGTGGTGTGCATCAACTGACATACATACATACGGCTTACTTATATAGGTCACCTGTACAAGTAAATCTCACCAAGAATATTTTATTTATTTTTCCCTCTTTTGGATTCAATTTGAAGTCATATCGTTACAAATATGAAAATTATATGGCGTTAATTGTACTATAGCTTTTATAAAAGCTTTAAAGCCATTTTTTTCTAAAAGTTTTGAAACGCATTTTCATTTACAAAATTTCATGGTTCTTATTAAAATATCAAAATTTATTTTTCAAAAAGTTATTAACTTACGTTCTAAAGGTCATATGCATTTCTTTTTACAATATGAAATCAAATTAAAATGTATATAAATTCTTTTTGTTACAACAAAAAACTTACTATATTTTTATATATTATTTATAAAAATAAATTAAAATATTTAAATTTTTGCCTTATTCTCTATTTTATTTAATGAGTATGCAAAACATACGACAAATATCGTTCTCCACTTAGTTTTCCGGTAGTAAAATAAATATATATATATATATATATGTAAAAACATTTTGTGTTAAAATAAAAATTTGTAATTAAAATAATCGTATTTTTTTCATACAATTTACATATTAAAAATTAAATATTCTGTATGTCTGTTTATTAAGTCAAAATGAGATTGTTATATTTTAAAAGAAATTTTTATTATATTTGAAATAATTGTTTCCAATGGTTAAATGTAAATTTTTTTGTAGAACATACGCTGCTGTCTTTTTTATTGAATTTCGAGACATGCTTTAGAGTTTTTTAATTAAAAATTTACTATTACCCAAGTCCTATAAGTTTTGTTCAAATTATTTTCTTTGAATCCCATATTTAAGTAGATCTGAGCGTGACTTTTTCTTAGCATTGTATTATTCTTAAACTTTCATAATTATTATATCCGAAAATAGGAATTATTTGACCGATTTTCTGTGTTTTTTAAATCAAGCTAAGCGAAATATCTGTAACTAAAAATTTATTGGGAAGTATCGTACCAATCAATATAAAGACAATATAAGAAAATTATCTGTGTGTTACGCGTAATGCATTGAAGCCTGTGTTTTAATTGATATTAAAGGAAGAAATAAAAACATAAGGCAACTTCTGGGACTGGAAATAGGTCGTTTGTAGATCTGACAACCACTCATGAAAATCAAATATATTTTTTCTATATATTTCATACAGTTTTTTGTATATATCTAATTATGATTTATAAAACTGTTCAATAAATTTTATCATAATATAAAATCTTATACACAAAACTAGTTTTTAACTATTATGTGACAACAGGAAATTAGAAAGATGTTACTGATTAAAAAAAAAAAAAAAAAATTAATGGAAATTTGTTCAATGTGAAATTTTTTTATCGTATTCAGTTTTTATAACTTTTTAAGTTAATTATTTGAAATCATATAAAACATTTATTTTTTTAAAGTTGTCAATAGCAAGCAATGTTATGTATAAGAACATTTTGAATGTTCATTTGCCAAGTAAAACATTTTAATACCACGAAAAAATATTAATTTTTCCGTTTTAATAGTATCAATATGAGTGGATAAATTGGTAGCAACCATAATTATTTTGGCTGCCTCCATCATCTTAAGGAAAATTTAGTCTATGAACAAAGGTGAACATTGTATATAAGACCATTTTGATAGTTGAACGATCAGAAACCCTTCGCTTAACTCTCTATGTCTGAGGGAAAGGATATGAATGCAGTTCACACGCAAGAAGATTAAGACTTCAATATAAGGAGACAAGTTTAGAATTTCAAAAGTTAGAAAAATGGAGGGTATAATTATGATAATACTGATACCGAGTTTAAAATGATTCTTATGAAACTTACATCTAGTATATATAGACAAGAAATGAGTAAAATACATCACGGTTATAAAAATGCCTGCTGACACACGCATACACATACTGACCCTGTAATAAACACTGTATAATGCCATCTTTCTCATTGTCTCAAACGTTAAATCGTATAGATACTTCTATTTCATTCTCTCGCATTCTTTCGTTTTTAAGAATTTCAAATCACGACGACAATAAGATGTTGCACTTCAAAATCATATTGTTAAATTTCATGAAAATACATTGAAAAAACAATTATTAATTATAATTAACAAAATGATGAAAAAATAAATTGCAATCCCAAATTGAAGTCATTCATAATTTATGTGAAGATAATTAAACATACCAAACAACTCCTTCGATATGTCTAAGAACATGTATCTTTCCTTAATTTGCTCATATTGTTTCGAATAACAAGAATTGAAAACATATAGGGAAAGTGAGCGTACATAGTACAGCGTACAATAATAACCTTCAGATGTTCTCCAGTCGAAATAGAATAACATGAAGGCCCTTAAACACAATCAATTAAACCATTTCACGTTGGTAGATGTGTATGTAAGACCTATATCACAAATAACTTACCTTTTGGTAATGAAATAAATAAATGCTCCTTTGTTATTTAATGGTTTGTTTAAACTATAATAAAAGAAAATTTCCCTTAAGGGAATACATAAAATCGAATAAATTTCACATTTGCACTAATAAACAAAGGGTAAAATTTGTATCTATTTATGTACGAAATGTAAAGAAAGAAAGTATGGACATTAAGTGTATATGTGATTCATGTGATTGTAATTAGAATGTTACTTGGTCTCTCATTAGCGTAGCCAAGATACTTGGTTTTTTGGAACACAAATTCAGAAATTAATCCTTTGTAATAGTAAACCATAAGCATTTCGTTCTAAAATTAATAAGAAAGAGGTAGTAAAATTAATATTTAATGTTATCGTGCACAAATAACAAAAATTTTATAACATATATGTCTTGTCAAAGACATTTTGATATAAAAAAATTTCTGAACAAATAATGACTACACTACATTTCTAAATACATAATTTAGTATTATATTGTTGTGACAACAGTTTTGACTGTCTACGATAAAAACTGAGAAATTGGATTAATTTTTTTTTTTTTTCACTAAAAATAAGCTTTATATGCTACGTCACTTTTTCATAAAACACTGGTGAAATATTTCATTCGTTTAGGAATTTTATTTACACAAAATCATTCATGATTTTTTGTCTTGTCTGTAGTAATAACCATGACTTGAACCTTTCCGTGTCATACAAATCTGTTCCGTTCATCGTTCGAGGGTTAAAAATTTAATTTTGAGTTTTTCAAATCGTATTGATGGAGTGAAAAATTGACAGAGTGTATTCGATCAATCAAACTTGTAACTATTGTGTAACGAGTTTGGTTCAGTTGTAAAATATACAGATAATGGACTTGAATGGCAATCTTTAATAATCCTTAATTGGAAACCGGTCGAAGTTTTGATAATTTTTATGTTCATGAAATAAAAAATATTATATTGAGTAGTGAATATAATATTTTCTCAGCAAGCTCTCAATCAGAAAGACTTCAAAAAGAATTATTTATTAAGGTTTCTTTAAGATTATGTCAATTCCTCAATTATGACGTCTTGATGAAATCTTTTTTAAGAAGACATTATTAAGAACTCATCAAGTAGACTTTTTTATGTTTTCAGGAGAGGTTAGAATTGTGAATTCTTAAAGATGTCTTTTTTTGTAATTTTTGAATGAAGTCAGAATTATGAGTTCTTCTTTTGGTGATTGTACTTTACTTAGTTTCTTCAAGAATTAAAGAAGACTCTTTGATTTTGAATTTTAATTTTTTTTTTTTTTGGAATTTTGTAAACAATCGAAAAAAAAAGGTCTCAATTTAAATATTTATGGTTCTTAAATAAATCCAAACATTCTTTTGTTTTTATGAGATTTTCTGTAAAATTTTAACAATTCTTCTTTTGTTTTAGGTAAGCTTAAACGCATCTTTAAATTTGTAAGTAATAAATAATGAAGGGTAAGAGTTTTCATTCAATTATAATAAAATAAAGACTAAAATACTATTTATGATTTTTCCATTTTACCAATTTTATACAATACTTTATATCAATAATATAAAGATCAAACACGTTAAAACTAGCAAAGCACTCAAAATTATTTGTATTAAAATATATAGAAAACTATGATGCTTTATTTATCAAAACAATAATAATAAATGTATTTTTTATTATTTTTATCTTAGATACAGCGTGCTCCATTTTCAGGATGAATGGAAGATACATATACTCTGAGCTAATAGGTTAATAAAACGGAGATACTATAGGAAATTAAATGTCGGAAAGCTGGAGATGGATTTAATCCCTTCAAATTGACTAAAATATAGGGAATCTGTGCTTTCAACATCGTGGGTGGTGTGCTAAATTTTTAGCTCGAAAATGACGCATTCTACGGGAAAATTGAATATTATTAAAAATTAAGAATTATTTAATCTGAATTAAATCTTTTTCTATAAATGACATGAGTGGATGTTTGATTTAAGTATAATAGAACACACTGTACTTATCCATAAAATATTATTACATTATATAACTTCATATTTTTAAGAGACATCATGTTTATATAAAAAACACACACACACATATATATATATATATATATATATATATATATATATATATATATATATATATATATATATATATATATATATATATATATATATATATATATATATATATATATATATATATATATATATATATATATATATATATATATATAAATATATATATATTTATATACACTATTCACTCTTATAAAATAATAGAAGGTTTTTAGGTTTTTGACCTTCATAATAAAATGACTTTTACTTGATGGGTTTTTTTTTTTCAATGCATTCTAAAATACCTTACCAAACAGATCAATAAGAAAGATGAAGTCATTGAATAGTATTTATATGGAAATTAAATTTAAACAATTTGTGTTTTGAGACAAGATAAGTGAAGAAAGGGTAGTAGGCTATAGCAAGCTAGACAAACTATGCAAATTGGATTGGAATCAGATTTATTTTTTACCTTTTGAAAACCATACTCTAAAAATGGATTCGTTAGCGTTGACCGCAAAAGGTAATTTGTAACAAAGACACGTGGAAATTAATTGTTGAGTATGTAATTCTAATTATTTTTAATTTAAGATCATTTTTTAATACGTTTTGTTATTAAATTTAGAATGTGGACTTTTGTAATTAAACTAACTTCTAGATGTGCTGCAAATTTAATATTTCAACAAAGGGTTAGAATTGGATGGCAATGGCAATTTTATTATACAGAAGTCACGGAGACAAGAAATCTATATATTCCAATAAGTATATGCATTTATGGAAAAAAACAAAAGTTTTGGTCCTTATCTAACAAGAATTTTCGTTGACAAAGGCTACCCATTTACCCACCAGTTAATTATTTTGTAACTTAAAACTTGTTGCTTAGCAAGACATTAAAACTAGGCTTGAGCGTTGTGTGGTTGCTAATTCTCAGCTAATTCAAGATTCCTAAGTTATTTTTTGTATCTTTAAAATTATGTATTAGACCCCACTGACGTAACGTTAAGCAACAGCAGTCACAGTCAGTATTTGGATGAGTGACCACCTAGCAGTATTGTGTGCTATTGTTGAATAAAAATAATAATCCCCTTTGGTTAATGGCTATATAGCTGAAGGCAGAATAAAAAAAAAAGTTATATATTTATTTCACAGACAATCTTTCAATTACGTAATCACAAATTGTAAGCAAAACAAAAAATATTTGACACACTTAATCGATCATTTCATTTTTGTTGTTGCTATTATTCCTTCCTAATGTTATTTTATTTTCTGTAAAATAAATAAACATTTGCAACAAATGACTAAACTCCATTTCAACAAGCACTTGTTTCTACTTCTCCAACGATGGTTGTGTAGTAAGCATGTTGTTGTTGTTGTTGTTGGTGGTTATTGTTTGTTATGTTTGTATTATATTTTTATTCTTGATGTGATTCTAGCGGAAACTTTGTGATTTTCTCTGTGTATTATTTATATAAAAATGTATATATACAATTTTTAACAACAATGATGGGTCAGTTAGTTCAAACAGCACAAAGTTCGAACACCATTTACAAATACTACTCTTACTGGAGGCTACAATACTATGAGGTTATACTATATAATGTTGTTGTTGTAAAGGAAATAAAAGTGTTTGCAAATGGATTGGATTGTTATAATACGAGTTTCAATTGAATTCTATCCCGTACAATATCATGAAAAGAATATTGATTTATTTCATTAATCGAATATTTCTGTTTTCTTATGAAGATAAATTACAAAATTTAATCTGTAAATAAGGGTACTTAGAATTATTATTCAAAGGTATTTCACGATTACTGTACGAATTTTTCTGCCCCAAATATTATTTCCGATTGATAATTGTTTTAGCTTTCACTGTAGCTTGGAGTATGAAGACAAAACATTTGATCAATTATCACTTAGAACTAAAATATTTGTAAAAATATTATACAAACGAAAAAAAATTAAAAAATCAGTGCATAATTAACAGCTTTAAAATTTTGTTGATTTATTTTAAAGCAAAATGAAGTTTCTCAGATGCCTAGGCAACTAATTAGTAAAAGCCAATTGATAACAAGCTTGGAAAAGATTAAAGAGGTCCAATGAGTTAGTAAGAACTTTTGTATTTTTTCGGATTAAAAATCTTAAAGTGAACTCGCGAGAATGACTCATTATTTACACCAATTATTCTAAATTCAAAAGTTTTTTAGGTTTTTTGCTTCCTATTTCCACGAAAGCATTAAGATCGAAAATCATTGAGAGATATTTCTTACAATTCATCTGTTCTCTAGCTTTTTATTTCACTGTATTTTATAATCCGAAGAATAAAAAATAATTTATATTATATTACGAAAGAATATGGTTATTTATTTTGTTTTTAGTTCATTTATTCCCAAAAAAAAGAATGATGGACCTATTTTGCAGAAACCGTTTTTTGTCTAAAACCGTTGGATTTGAGTTCTGCGCATAGGAAAAATCGACCTCATATAAAAATATTGAGTATGATTTGTTGTGCCTCAAATTAAAGACTTAAATATTTCATATTCATGTTTGTAACTTGCGATGATATAATTATGATTTCAGTTGATATTAAATTATCAAAATCACATAAAATTAAATAATTCAAGAAAAAAAGGATACATATAAAATAATTCCAGAAAGCAACATTTAAGTTTCTAAATTAACAATCCCCTTACTGTTTGTTCCACTAATGTGCGATTTTCATTACATATGTCTGCACGTACATATTCACTGTCATCATACAGTACAGTTAACAATGAAAAATTATAATATAAAAAAGTCGAGAAAATCTTTTAAACAACACAACAGAAAACGTAACAAACAAAAAGGCAAAAAACAAAAAAAAAATGAAAAATTATAACGATGACTACAAAAAAGTAAATATTTTTTTACAGCATGTTATGTCAATTGCACATCTCAGCTCAGCTCATATAGCCATGTATCGTACTGGAGTCGAGATACAGTACAAAATGACACCCCATTGTTAACATAAACATTATCAAAAAGAAAACAGAGTTGGTACATAATATATATATATATATAGACTCGTCATATGTACCGAGTTTTTGTACGAATGTTTGTTGTCTTTTATTGAGTGTGAAAGTGCTGCTGTTTGCCTGTCGTATTTACCGGTATTGTAAATGTTTTTGTTTGTTATGCTAGCTTCTACAATCATAATAAAAATAATATTGTACATTGGGCACACATTGGGAACTGAACATGCGTCCAAGTAACGACTATCGCACTCTAATGAGTAAAAACTTTATTAAAATGTTTAAAATGAAATTTCATGGCATTAAAGATTGAAATCTTTTCCGAAAATAGTTTTAAATTTCGCACAATACACTGTACAGGCGACTATTGAAGACTGGTTGAAAATAATAAATGTCTGCAGTTTTTATCTATGACCCAGTATATTTTGTAGACTAAGTTGTTTTAACAAATTTTTTCTTTTATCTACATTTTGTTGTATTATTTGAATTCTTAATGTAACTTTTCATTTGATATACAATATTATTTTTAGTAATGATGTATATTGGATTTATATAAAGACTCATAATATAAATACACCGTTACAGTTGTTTTATTTTATTTTATTTTATTTTTTTTACATTATTTTGTATTATACATAACAAATACTTCACTTTTATCACTAGACTTTTAGTTCATTGAGTCATCGTCATGTAGTATTTAAACATATTTTGTCATAATATAGGAACAGATTTTACAGTACGTTTTTATTTGCAGGATTAGAAAAGGACCTTATTCAAACTTTTTTCAATCTTTATATTTTTGTTAATTATAGTTAGCCAGACTTCCTTTAATTTTAATTGAATAGTTGTGTATGGCATAAAATTGGTGTGTAATTTTAACAATCAGATCGAGAAAAAATTAACTTTGTATTGTATTTCAAAATAGATTATTTGACAGTTAATTTTTTGTTTGTGGCTTCAATGTTTTCTAGCGTTTCAAACTTAAATTAATATACTGTAGCATATTCTATATTATGTAGATATGTAAACAAACTATAAAGAGTTGAAAACGAAGGAATAAGGATTAGGGAAGGTCCCTCGGTAGTTATAGAAAAAAATAAGTTTGATAATCAATTCAATTTTTAGTTTGTTAAAAAATTTGTGTACCTTGCCTGTCAGTTAAGAGAGTTATTATTAATGGATCATTATGTACTTATTTATTTTCTTGTAATACTGCCGAGAGACATTCCATAACTGTAAAATATTCAAGAATTTTGCAAAACATGCATACAAGATTTTCTTCTGACAGTGTATTCACAAGATTGCCTTCTGACAGTTCGTTCTGCATCCAGCTATCATTTTAATAAAAATTCGATAACTTATACCAACAAATCAGACTGCTTACATACAAATGATATTTGAATATCATCAATAAATTATTCCCGAACCATTCTTAGTTTAGAAATGCAACTTCTCTATATTTAAACTCCATGCAGTTGTTTATATGAATAATTATTTGTCTTTTCAATCTTGTAATTAATTTTAAAATACTTCTTCAAACCCTTCACAGGTGCTATTAACGTAATAATTAATATAGCGAAAAGTATTACGGTTAAACACCATTTGTAATCACATATGCCACCAAGATCTTGAATATACCCTTTACCCGTAATATTGCTATAAAGATAACAAGAATTTCCAAGGTGGTATGAAAGGATTAGTGCTACAATACCAAATGTATAGCCACTTATTCCAATAACACATTGGACAAATTTAATAGACCTATAATCATTTGGGCGACAAAGTTTTACGATTCCGTATAAGATGGCAATTATGAATAAAATTATACTGGTTAAACCTAAAACAAAAATTGAAATTAAATGTGTATTTCAAAGTCTAAATAATATACGGAAATACTCCACATAATTGAAAATATAAATAAAATTTTTGAATATTCATCTTTTTTTAATTAAATATTCAACATTAAATCGAGATTTGAAAAATTTTTTTGCACAACTAATAATTTTATAATTACCTGTGTATTCATGACTACGCTCTATGTCGTATGTTACCGTCGCAATAACTGTACCGACAGAAAGTATAATTGAACCGCCAACAAAAAATAACAATTGCACCCACCGCTGAACTTTAGATGGTAGCATTCCAGTGAAATTTTCAGGGCAAAATGTTAGTAAGCCTTCAGGAAGACAGAAAGCTATCTACAAAAAAAAAAAAAAAACTTTTCGATTTCACAATAGCCAATTTTCGAGAAAAAAGTACATTGGGTGTAAAACTAAGGTTTCAATTAACAACTTCAATAGTAAAAATGAGTTCAGCATTAAACTAAAACTACTGTTTTTTCATTTATTCACGCTTCTTTGGTCGCAGTTCTTGGCGCAATTTAACTTATTTATTATTTTGATAGGATATACACCAACCAACATTTTTCGGTTTAAATCAATATGCAGAAACACCTTTAATTCTAATATGAAACTTTGTCGAATTGATATGTTTAGATAAATTTCAAACGGTTTGTGAAGCTGACACAATTATTTCTATATTTAGATTTAAGTTGATTAGCTTGCCAAAAAATTTACTCACCGCAGATCCACTGAAGCAGGCATGTAGTTTATACCATGTTTCGTAACGCCTTTCCCATCTAAATCGATTAACACCTGGAACATATATTATATGCTGCCACAATAAAATATATAAATGAATTCCAATAAGAAAATGACACACTATATTAAGTAGCATTTTCCGTTTTTTCATAATATAAATCATTATAAATAAATTCTATGGTTAGAGAAATTAAAATAAAACACATATTCTAATAGGTATTTGTTAATTTGAAAAAGTATTAAAAAAGTTAAAAATTTTATTTACAAATAATCGGTAGCTTAGTTATTATCAAAATGTCATTCAAGGTTACTTCGATCTAAATATAAATATTGAGAACATATTATATGATGAATTATCTAATCACAATATACATTTTTAATAGAAAATTTAAACTGGAAAAAATTGATAATATTAATCATTAGACAAACACAAATAATAATTTATTCTCACAGAAACTACAGAAACAATAAATACTCTGGGATGAATAAATAATACCCCGAATGTACCTTTCAAGATTTCTTTAAGATGGTAGAATTTATTCAATCACCTTTTGTGATAATTATTGTGTTAAGTATTGGTGTAATTGGAGTTGTTTTCGTTAGTCAATTATTTGTAAATAAAAAATTTACGTAAATATTTGTATTCTACATTTTGATTGGTTGTTTCAAGGTTATTGTAGTCATTTGTTAAAAATAGTTCACTATTATTTATATTGTATATTATATATTTATAATTATGTATTAAGAAAAAAATTGAATCGATGAATTAGTATTGATATCAAATATACATTGTATGACATTTTTGGTTAAATAATTAATAAATATATATCAAATTGTATTTTCATTTACACATAATAAAAATTAACCAGTTTTAAAAACATTTTAAAAATTTCTCTTTAAAACGCACATCAGTTCAATGTTATGAGTTATGAGTAATGTTATGAGTAAAAAAGTAAATATTGGTTAATTTTTACTCTTTAAAAATACAAAATATTTTTAATCATAATAAAATTTTATAATTAAAATAAAACTTTTCAAATAAAGTTTTTATTTATCTATTTATTTCGAAGACATTCTATCCGCTTTAAAATTTCAATTAAATAATAATAATAATAGTAAAATTATAATAAAGTAATTAATTTATTGTTACATTCATCAGTATGTTAATTGTTCTGAGTTCATCCATAAATGTTCGAGAATAAAATTTATGGTATAGTTATATAATATATTGTACACTGTGTGAACAAAAGATAATATTCCAATATAGCCTTAGTTTTTAAATATATTATTTATATGAAGAATTGATAGTCATTGGTGAGTTTGATACTAGAAACATAATTCAGAATTTGAATATAATTATATTATGATTAAATATAATAACAAAACCATAGTTCCGCTGTAAAACTTAAATGTTTTCTATGAAGACTTTTATTTTCCTAACGATTCACGATTCACGGTTCACGATAATATTTCACGCTTTTCAAACAAAATAATTTAAATTAAAATCCCATTTGAATTCCAAGCCTCTTGAATATTTGTCAAAGACTATGTGATTATGAATTTTAAATAATTATATTAATTTGCTAGTGAAGAAAACGAAAAATATTGAATGATATTTGTATAAACTTCCTTCAATAAGCCCTCTATTTTGAACTACTCGTTTTAAATTAGTCTTTTATCTTATTATGTTTATAACGCTATGAAAACTAGAACAACGTACGTAAAACAGAAATTTATAATATTTCGAAATGGTAATTTTATTTTTGGATGATTTTAATCACTTCAATTAAATTTATTTTAGTTTTTTGCCTAAATGAGAGTGAAACCCTAAAGTTTTATTCAAAACGTAATTCATGTCGACAATTTATTAATAAATGTATTTGTTTAATTTTTTTCACATCCTGTATTTGTATCTATTTTACTTAAATTTGAAAAGGAACTTGTTAAATAACATTTAAAATTTTATTGTAAATATAAGTACTATGATGATAACTTTTGTATCATTTAATGTTTAAGTTATTATTATCTTATTATTATTAGAAAAGGATATCTATGTATAGGTATATGGTATTTATATATTAATAAAATTATATTTCTTTATTTTATGTATAACATATGAAAATTTTTGTTTTGTTATTTTTACTAACCATAAAATATAATAATTTTTTTATGATAACAAATTAATATTGTTATAAGCTTATTATATGTAAATTATCTAAACAAAGATAGTTTATCCCAGATCGTCCAAGTATAATACTTTTTACACCTTCCAGTTCAGTGTAAATTAGATCAGGATATGATAATTGGGTTTCAGTAACGTTATTTCGTTGTTTTTAAGATGTCTGAATAACCTAAGAATTTTTTTTATTGAAATTATATTATTAAAAAAAAATGTCAAATTTTAATTGATGCTATCTTAGTGTCGTAAAATGAGTATCATTACAAAGTAAGAAGAATGCGTCCATAAGAACATTAAGAATGCTTGACATGGGCCTATTGGGATTCTTGTCATATATTTACTATAAAAATTATTGATTGAAAAAAAAAGTTTAAATATTTTACATACCAAACTAAGATTAATAATAGCTACGCCAACCGATTTATCTATGTAACTTATAATAATTTTGATAAATTTCGAATTACATCTTCCGCTTATAGTAAAACATTAAGAGAAAATAAGAATTTTATAGTAACTAAAAATAAACCGCTAAATTTTTTAGCTAATATTTATGTCAAATATTTGTGATAGTTTTGTAATTGTTTATTTGGGAAGAATCATTGAAGAAGAGATACTGGAAAAAGCTTTCTGGAAAACAAATTTCGACCGTTACAATATTTTAGATTGTCCAGTTTATTATCGTGGTGGAAATATTTCAATGGACATTCGGCCAAATTAGTTTTTATTTTTATTTTAATAATAAAATTCGCAGCGAGTGCTAAGAATTCTGTGTAAATAGAAGAAATTAGAATTAAGGAGTTCAGCACCTTGACTGTCGTGGGCAGATGGGAAAGACTACGTATATCTGAACATTTGAAATAAAATATGTATCTATATATCACTTTCGTTACCAAGCTGTACTTGTGGGCCTATATTTTAAATCTTCTGATTATAAACTGAATCGAATAAAATTTCGATTTTTTGCCCCAATTTCTTAGATTAAATTATTTAATGTTTTTATAAATACGAATTTTAACCACAAAGTAGTCATCATCAGTATGAATTAGCTGGTTGTAATGATTCTCTGAAGAGATGTCACTCCTTGCTAATTTGGTGACGGTTTGCAATTTTATTCGAAACAAATCGAAATTTTATTCGAAAAAAATCCTAGAGTTCTCATTAATAATTATAAAAATAAACTGAATCATTTAAAGGAGCTTTAAGTGATTTTATTACAATGTATAAATTGACATACGTTATACACATATGTAAGTATAAATTTTAGTATAAAATTACCAAGATCTATATACGATACGTACACATATAATATAAAATTAAAGTCATTTTATAGTAATATAAACCAAACTAATTTTCTATACATTATTTTATACAAGGAAACAATTTAAACTTTATCTTGTATAACAAACTAATTAAAAGATATGACGTCTAACAACAAAATTTATACATACACTCATATGTATATATTGGGTGTATGCATGCATATATTAATGTATGAATATTCGTAAGAAACATATAGTATGTAGTGAAGAAGAAATATCATACCAAAACAGTGTACACTTAAAACGTTTGTTATATGTGAAACAGCAGTAGCACAAACTAAAATATAGAAGCAAGTTTAGTTTTAATAGTAGTAGCGGCAAGAGAGTAACTATAAGCAACAACTTTACTCTGCATGTTGTAAAGGAAATTGTAATCTATAATAATGATAATAATAATATAAGAGAGAGAATATATTGTGATCATCATCGAATCTATCGAATGAATTCTAGAGAATTATTAATGCGATCCATGTTCTACAGGATGTTATTAATAATTGGTTGTACTTCACTTTGCAGTGTTGTGTGAATACTTACTATCGCAAAAACAACATAAAGCGTAGTTGGAAATTTTTTATAAATTATTTGTTACTTTCATACCTGCTGCATAGTTTATAAAAATAACAGGATATTTAAAGTAAATTAACTTAAATATTAGATTTGAGTAAAGACCCTTAAGCTTTTCATTTTCACCTTATTATCTGACTATACATGAAAAAAATTGGTTAAAACTGTTCAGAGTCTGCACGACCATTCTATCTCGCTAATTTACAAAAATGAAAAGTTATTAATGTCCAAATTATGCATCAATAATTGGATTACATGTATCTTTTGTTTTCCTCAAGTTATACTCAAACGGGATGTTTTGATAGTTTTAATGAAGGTTTGGATCAAAGAACACTCAGTAACTTTTCCTAGATAAAGACCTATCCTTTGAGAAACAACTCACTCAAACTGGGTCAGTTGGAGATTGTTGATAGCACAACACACACTGATTTGAATTATTAATAGTATCAGGTCTGTTTGGAAAGTTCCGAAGATTTTACGAGATTTTAAATTTATTCATTCTTTAATTCATAAGCAATATTATTTTATCACACTGTGTATTTATGATATCAATGAACATCACAAATGTGTGGCAAGAAAGTTTTCGATGAAATTTCAATGTTATACTTCTATAACAAACATGATTTCCTATAACTAAAATATTTGTTATTGTCATAAATGTGTTAAGCTGTAAACGTTTGTATACACTAGAATGGTGTTTATGTAAACTAGGTGTAAACACAATCAACCACCTCTTGAATGTAATTAAATTCTCAGAGAGTAATTAAAATTTTTAAGAATAATAAAATTTAGATCATGGATTTGATGTTAGGTAATTTACAATAAATTAGATTTTTTTTTTTGTATAATATCCAATGTGGAATGAATATTTATATTCGACAAATATAGGATCACCGAAGTTGATCATTTTCGATTGTTTGTCTATTATCAAGATAATTCGAAAATATAATGTAAATTTAAAAATAATGAAACCATGAAAAGTAAATCTTATATAATTTTTGTTAATTACCATTATTTTATTTTTATAATTATTAATGAGAACTCTTCTTGCCCCAATTTCCTACATCAAGTTATTTTGTATTTTAAATACGTATTTCGACTACAAAGTAGTCATCATTAGTATGAATTAGCTAGTTGTAATGATTCTCTGAGAAGATGTTACTCGTTGATAATTTTTTTTTTTAATGATTGTTTTAGCTTGGGGTTTTTGTTTTTGGGGATTGTATAAGAAACCTCAAAAAGCTTCGAAAAATTCAAATTTTTTTTTTCGCTATTTATGGATTTTCTAGGATAACTATGATCTGCAAAATTCAGAAATAACATTTATTTTACGATCGGTCGACTAGTTTTTGAGATATTTTATTAAATACATCCGCTAAATCGACCTTTAGATCGGATTTATGCAGATATCTCAAAAACTAAGCATCTGATCGTTAAATAGATGCTATTTTTGAAATCTACGGGTCAAAATATACTTATAAACATGGTTTTTCTCGCAATTGAAATAAAAATTTTTTTTCAAATTTTCGCAATTTTTTTAAGGGGTACCCCTTTGAAAAAATCGAAAAAATTGGGAAAAACTTTTTGCCCCCTATTTAAATGAAATACTTATTCTAGGGTAATTTCAACTCGTAGATTTCAAAAATAATATCTATTTAACGCTTGGACTAATAGTTTCTGAGATATGGCTAAAAATCTGATCCAGAGGCCGATTTATCCGTTGTATTTTATGTAATATCTCAAAAATTAGTCGACAGATCGTAAAATAAGTATTATTTTTGAATTTTTTAGACCCAAATTATACAAAAAACCCCATAAACAGCGAACAAAAAATTTTGAACTTTTCACCGATTTTTTAAGATTGAATAAACTTAAGTCCACAAGATGTATATTTGAGGCTGAATGAAATCGCTAACTTAATTATTCGGAGTAACTTAATTACTCTTATTTTATTATTATTTTAAAAAACATCAAAACTATCGAGAAGAAAGGTTTCGAAACAATTGATATTGAACGTGCAAGTCGTCACCAAATTAGCAACGAGGAACATCTCCTCAGATAATCATTACAACTAGCTTATTCATACTGATTATGACTACTTTGTAGTCGAAATACGTATTTATAAAAATACAAATAATTTGATATAGGAAATTGGGGCAAAAAATCGAAATTTATACCATTAATTTTCATGAAGATACTATAAAAAACTGTCGAATTTGATAAGTGAAGAAGAGACTCCAACACTTTTCTATTCGACCCACTTTTCTGTTTAGAAACGTATTTTGGAATATTCTCCAATTGAAATTTCTTCAAACCTGATTGTCTAAACAAATTGTGATATAGCTCATTTTTTTCGCCAACGTATCGACAGAATTGCAGTTGGGATTTGAAGTTAAAAATAACATTTTGAAAATTACATAGCCTTTTATATTTGAGCTATCTGAGCTATCTGACTGTTTCATTTTCGTTTTTTTGTTCCAATTTTCACTTTTTCTCTAATGAATTATTATCAAATTATTTAATTTAAACAAGACTTAAATAAGATAAATACACCGACACAAGGCACGTATATTCGTAAAATCTGATAAGTAGTTCACGAGCTAACGGAATGTAAGTGAAAAAAGGTAAAATTTCTAAACAGGAAAGATATTGAGAAATTCCAAATCTGCCCAATATTGCTTTCCATAAAGTTTATAACACCCAAACAACCATCCCAAACTGACCGACCGACAGATACGAAATGAAACTTACAATATCAAATATATAACTAGTATTATAACATAAACGTTTAATTACAGATAAGCTCAGATGGTTTGTTACTTGGTTACTTGTACAAAACACACATACAATTCTTTCCCCTTTTTTAAAACTGAATTTCTTATTATTCGTAAAAAAAAAAAAAAACTGCAATAGGTATTTTAATCCTGAGAATATAAATTTCCTAGTCTAAGCAATAAAAAAACAACGGATTTTTCCTTTATATTGAAAACAAACTTTAACTGTTATACTAAAAATAGGTGTAAACAAGTAAACGATTTAACGATAAAATTTTCCGAAGAAAAGGGAAAAAAATTATGACTATACGTACATAAGTCATCAAAAATTTTTTTTATGTATTTCTTTTGTATACACATGATTTTTGTACATTATAACAGTAAATGGTAAGATGAAAATTCAATTCGTGCTTACACATCCCTTTACAATATTAAAAACAAACCCTACAACATTCACTGGTAATCGTGACACAATATATATATATATATATATATATATATATATATATATATATATATATATATATATATATATATATATATACAATATATATATATATATTGTATATATATATATATATATATATATATATATATATATATATATATATATATATATATATATATATATATATATATATATATATATATATACAATGATAGAATATTTAACATAATATGGCACTTTATAAACTATTATATAATCATATTTTACCAGAAACTTTTAATGGAACTTAAAACCATATGTGTTAGATATATCTATAATATCATATGTATTTAATATTTGTCTTGTATATCCTCCGTCGCTTATTGATACTTCAATATCCAGCAGGTAATTTATCTTTATACAAAAACTAAATTTGAAAAAATAACAAAATTCTTATTGATGTTTTTTGGATGGATTCAATATTTGTAGTTTTACATCATCCAGTACGCATTTAAATTATTCAAAACAAGTGAAGAAAAGTAGAACTTTGAACTATTTTTAATCGTTAGTATTCATGAAATACTTAGAATATCCCATCCATAAGTTATAAATACATCAATAATAATATGCAATGTAGTTACGTGTTAATTGGCGAAATTTGAATTAATGGCGAATCCAAATATTTTACAAAATCATATTTTAAACTACACCTGTTTTTAAAAAACCAAACACATTTTGTTTCTTCTATTTTGATGGATCAAAAGTTCAAAATTTTGTTAGTGCAGTCAATATTTTTTAGCGTTTGAAACATTAGGCAAAAATTTATATACTCTGACATATTATATTTTATATCTTGATAATGAAAATAAATTATTTTGTCAATATAATTTTAAGTGATATCTCAAAAACTGCGTATCGGCAAATAGATTAAATTTTTGTAGTATTTGGGTCCTTATACCATGCATATTCATTTATAAACATATATTTGTGGGTAAGTTAAAGAATATAAGATAATTTTGATCCAAAACTAACAAAGATCGGGTTTCTATTTTCCAACTATATGTGATGTTTTTGATATTTCCTTTGGTATCTTTTGGGTTTTCATTAATTTTTACGATTTCTGGTAGGACTCTTGGAGAACTTTGAACAGTTTAAAAACAGAAGGACAGAAAAAAATCGTTTGAGAAATTTCAAAATTACCGGTATCGAAAGTATTTTGCTCGATTTCTTGTTGCATCGTTTTTTTTTTTTTTGCTTCGCTTAAAAAATTTATTTCTCATTTACAAACATTTCACCTTTCACCAACAGTTCCAGAGATATAGCCGTATTATTTAGTAAAACGTTCATTTATTTTTGACAAATTTTGTATTTAGATGTGTGATATTACTATTAAATCAAGTGAATTTCGAACAGTCCGATTTCTTTAGAAATAAGATATTTAGGAATAAGAAAATTGAAAACGGCAAATCACGAAAAAAATAAACTCAACAAAATTTAGATAAACTGTAATTTATATTTTCAATTCCGTTATTTATTTAGCCGGTAATCAAAGTTTTGTGATATTGTTTTGCATATGTATATAGTTTTACATCTTTCAATTAATGTCCAAATTACATCTGAATCGGTCAAACTGTTATAGAAATTCAATCACAATTCATGCATCACAATATATTTCAGTGTCCATTATTGATAAAAAATCTGATGCAAAATGTGACTTTTTCAACATGATTTATGCATTTCGTATACAATATTCCATACAATATATGAATCCATAACACACATATGATAATAATTTACACATATGATTCACGTATATATCTGTCCGCAATTCATAAAAGTTATATTGCACATTGTATGAATGCATGGATGGTGAGTGCTAAACTTATATTATGTCGTCACATACGAATTCGTCTTGTATTATTATGACGTAGTATAGAAGATGTCGTCTTCTTGTTAAACGATTGTATGAGTGTACATGTGTGCCATGAATATATATTATTTATAATTATAATTCTATATTCTATAAAGCAATGGAAATATTACTTCTTGGATTTTATACCATAATTATGTTCCACAATTCAGCTATTTTTGTTTTATTGCTTTCAAAATCGAGACAGCTGTTACAATGATATTATTTAATTCAGTGTCATTATAAAACCAAAGTTTTGGAAGAATTGGACTGTGAAATCCCATAATGAAGCTACTCCGTCTAATGAAGCCACATCCGAATTGTAAGAGGCGTATTTATCAATGATTATATGATGATGTTTATTGGTACGACCGGGAAAACTATGTTGTAATTTTATAATTATTAATGAGAACTTTAAAAATTTTCGAATAAATTTCGATTTTTTGCTACCATTTGCTAGATCAAATTATTTTGTATTTTTATAAATACGTATTTCAACTACATCATCAGTATGAATTAGCTAGTTCTCTAAGCAGATGTTACTCGTTGTCAATTTGGTGACGGCTTGCACATTCAATATCAATGGTTTCGAAACCTTACTTCTCGATAGTTTTGATGTTTTTTGATAAAACAAGAGTAATTAAGTAAGCGATTTCATTCAGCGTCAAATATAAATCTTGTGTACTTAAGTTTATTCAACCTTAAAAAACCGGCGAAAAGTTCAAAATTTTTTGTTCGCTGTTTATGGGGTTTCTTGTATAATTGAAGTTTAAAAAATTCAAAAAAAATATTTATTTTACGATCGGTCGACTAATTTTTGAGATATTGCATGAAATACAACCGATAAATCGGCCTCTGGATCGGATTTTTAGCAATATCTCAGAAACTACTAGTCCAATCGTTAAATAGATATTATTTTTGAAATCTGCGGGTTGAAATTACTTTAGAGTATGTATTTCATCCAAATCAAGGGTAAAAAATTTTTCCCAATTTTTGCGATTTTTTCAAAGGGGTACCCTTAAAAAAATTGCGAAAATTTGAAAAAAATTTTTTATTTCAATTGCGAGAAAAACCATGTTTATAAGTATATTTTGACCCGTAGATTTCAAAAATAGCATCTATTTAACGATCGGATGCTTAGTTTTTGAGATATCTGCATAAATCCGATCTAAAGGTCGATTTAGCGGATGTATTTAAAAAAATATCTCAAAAACTAGTCGACCGATCGTAAAATAAATGCTATTTTTGAATTTTGCAGATCGTAATTATCCTAGAAAATCCATAAATAGCGAAAAAAAATTTTGAACTTTTCGACGCTTTTTTGAGGTTTCTTATACAATCACCAAAAACAAAAACCCCAAGCTAAAACAATCATTAAAAAAAAAATTACAATAAAAGGCATCATTCAAGGTATAATTAAGATTAGATATACTAAATCTTAAATAAATTTCGATTTTTTGCAACAACTTCCTACATCAAATTATTTTGTATTTTTATAAATACGTATTTCGACTATAAAGTAATCATCAGTATGAATAAGCTTGGTCACCAAATTAGCAACGAGTAACATTTCCTCAGAGAATCATTACAACTAGGTAATTCATACTCATGATGACTACTTTGTAGTCGAAATACGTATTTATAAAAATACAAAATAATTTGATCTAGGAAATAGGGGTAATAAACACAAAATACACACAAACATTTCAAGGAAGATAAATGCTTTGCTACCTTTCTGGTTGACCCCACATTTTCATTCAATCGTTTGATATGAAAATCGAGTAAGCAGATGTTTATTGTAAAAATACTTTTGAAAATACTATAACTGACTTTCAATTCTCTGTGTTTTCATACTAGGATGGTGTGTGCGTTGCGTAACTTGAATATTGATGACGAGTCTACAACACTATCATATTTTGGTTTGATATACGATTAATACAAAATATGTTTACAGTTACCAAATAGTATGAGAACGATGTATGATGATGATATCTATTTTTTGTATCTAAACTTTTTCGGTTGTTGTTGAAATAAATAATATTATGATTTATTGTAACTATTTTTTTTTTTTTTTGGATAGTTTATTCCGGACACGTAAAACGTAAAAATAAAACAAAAATATGTCAATGAGTATGTTATTTTTCATTAATATTGTTTTTTTTATTTTTACTAGGTTTTTTTTTACACTTTGATGATTTTTTATTTTTCATTTTAAATTTCGGAAAGTATATTTTATAGATTTTTTTTTATACATAAAATAAAGATTATTATCATTTTGTTTTACTCATGCATAGAATTGTATTAATAATTTAAAAATATGATGGAATTCTCGGTTGAAAACATTTTACCAGAAGGTATATATTTTTCCTGTTAGGTCTAAATAATTATGTTTTAGAAGGGTAAACAAGTTGTTAAGAAGAGGCAATGTACACTCCTGAATGTAATATCTTTCATTTTTTATTGTTACTCAAAGAATAATTATCCAAATGTTATGAAATTTTGTATACACAATATTTACATGAAAATCGAGGGCATGCGTTCACAACACTTATTTATTTTAAAAATTTTATAAAATTTAAATAATATGATATTTTTTTTGTCTTCAATATCTAAAATTTTATTTTTTGAAAATTTTTTGTACTCGCTTAAGAAAGACATTGTCAAAGACGGAGGAAATTTGCTTCAATTCTATAAAGCCAATACAATTAAAAACAAAACTTCCTTTACAGGATCCCGAAAATGACTGTTATGCTTTATCAGCTGATTATTTCTCAGTTTCCCAGTGGAAATATTTATATTATTTTTCGTCTGTATATAAATCCATATGAAATAGAGAGAAAACCAGATTAATTTAAAAACTTTATGAAGGCTTTTCAACAAATCTACATTAAAATATAAATAATTTTCTTTAAGCTTGTATATAACTCCATTATGATTATTATTTCTCTGCAACTTTTTTCTCTGAAAAAATTCTGAAGAATGGGCTGTTGTCTTTTTCCTAGATCGTAAAATTTTAGCCTCCACAGGCCTCAAATTGTTAGACATAGAACGTTAAACGTATATGGAGGTGATATAACGTTTACACCAGTTTTCCTTTAATTTAAATAAATATAAAATGAGAAAAAAAGAAAAAATAAACATAAATCGCTTAGTTTTTTTGTTCATAATATAATTAAGCAACAACATAGAAATTGTAATTGAGAAAAAAAAATGTTCTCTACGGAATGAAGAAAAACATATTTAATTTACATTTAGCAACATTATTATTAAAAACTGTGTGAGAGTTGAGAGTTTTTTTAACTATATATTATATACAATGTGTAACAACGTTTCAAGTGTAACAACCTTCGTATTTTATGGGTAAAAATTGAATCAAATAAATTTAACTGTTACAAAATTGACTACTTTAACATCCATAAATCAGAAAACTAGGAAGCGTTATACAACCTTAACTAAGACGCAACCTATGGTTGGCACGGAGTTGCTTTCTTTTTAAGTACATAAGACATTTTCAAGGTTTGTAAAAAGTAATTGGATAGTTAAAATTAACAAGACTTCAGTAAAGTTTAAAACACTTTTAAGAAATTCGTGACAATACCTCCTTCAAGTTATTGACTTTTTCACTTACGGATAATTTTCGAATTGTGGTTCCGGCTTTCACTCTTGAAAATAATATTTTCATCCAACCTAAAAAAAAAGGGACGTAGCTTGAATCATTGTCCCTCCTTAAGCATATTCTACATGAGCTCTCCATCTTTGAAACATTTTAGAAATGAACAAATATCCTTTCAGTAATAAAATTATACCAAAATTTGTTTCTTGATGAAAGGATAACTTTCACATATTCATATTTAATTGCGATTTATATTGTAATAAAATATTAAGTATACGAAGAGCAAATGTAAAGTATAGCTGTTATGTTTATTTTTAACAGTACGAAAAAAATTTAAAATAAAAAAGTCAATTCAATTCATTGATCAACTGAAATCATCGAAATTACGAAGGTGATGAGTTATACTTGAAACGCGAGACATACTGTAAACACAGTTATTTCTTTTTAACTTTTAAATGAGAATGAATTAAGACTATCTATCAAGTAAACACTATACCAATTGTACAAAACCATTCCATACATACTATATCTTTTCATTTGTTCTTCTTTGCGTTTTTGATACGAAAAAAGAATAATAACGATGAACCGGAAGAACAGATAAATGAATGTTGGTTATAGTAAAACCTATTTATAATTTTTTTTTTCTTTGGGTACCAAACATATCAAAAATCGTTGTCATTGAAATAGAAAAATATATTAATTTTTTCTGCCATGGTTCTTAATCTGACGGTCAGAAGAAATGGTTTTGACACCCAAAGCTTAAGCCATTTCTTTTAAGCTGTTCGAAATTTTAAGGTAAATTGTATTGCAAGTACTAAAATAGAGACATAATTATTTGCTTGAACTTAAACTAATTAATTATTGGATTCTTTCTTGCTCTTTTTTTGAAACTATTTACCTCAAGTATTCTTTGGTTGTCATCTTCGCCGTAACCGTTCCAATTCAACTTTAATGGCAATTTTGTTTTAGTTTCCAAGTTGGAACTTTATCGTCGCTACTATAATTTTTGGGAGTTACTCACGAGTTACAGTCTAAAATTTTCCGTATGAACCAGTGACAAATGTATCTCAAAGATATATATCGGACACCAAAAATTTCAAAAGCAATTAAACAAAATGTTTTCACAACCTAAAAATTTTAAAATATTAAAAAGAGATACATACAGCCTTAAATTATAAAAAATTACAAAAAGACTATCATGTAATTTGTATTTATTTACATTACATCAGGTAAACTTCAGATTAATAGGTTTAGGCTGGTCATATATGGATTTTAATCAAATTTTATAATAATGTATCGTATTAATCAGAATACCACAAAGGCAATAATTTATTAAGATATTGTGTGAATGATTCAAATATAATGATAAGTGTGAAGGAAAAATAAAGGAAAAAATTCTGCATAAATCGAATAAAACTTGATAACATTTTTCTAATGTAAATTTGTTCGAAGAAAATTGATCGATATCGAAATAAGGTACAAATTTTATGCAGACTAAGCCGCGACTACCATCTAGTTACTGTATAAAGTTACTGTTTGTTTGAATATAACATAATTTTCGAATACTTTGTAAAAAAGTACATAAACTAAGTTAAGAAAGAATTACAGAATAAATGATTTGCAATTCTGCTTTACGGTATATAAATAATTATAAAAAAGTTAGTTAATTTAAATGAAAATTTAATAGACATTCTTTTCTTCTTGTATTTTATATGTATTTATTTATATTTTGTATATAAAACAGATCAAACAAAATTAAATTAAATCGTTTTTCAATTGTTTACGTTAGATTACATTCTACTGTGTATGTAAATTTTATCTATTTCAATTTTATGTTTATATATCAAAAAAACTGTATTATGACATTTTTACATCTTTCATATTGTTAATTTATTCAATTTACAGATCTTTACGTCAGATTTGTTCGTCGCACAAATCTGAAATTTATTCTTGACAAAAACATTTCAGTAAGACTAGTTTTTTATTGTTCTAAAATCGTATAGTGGGATGCAATATGCGAAGAGAGGAGACCAGGTCGTAAAGATACATTAAATATAGTAATTTATTTGGATCATCTGTAACGAAATTATTTTTGTATAAAAAGTACATTTTGTTCATAAAAATTTACGAGTTCATAATTCAAAGTTCACGAATGAACTATTGAATATTTTTAACCTTATAAGATTATGTTAAACAAATCAATGCGCCCCACAAAAATGTTTCGTGTTTGTTAATAGTGTATTGTTTTGTTTAAAATAACAACTAGATAGAACTCACGTTGAATAATTATACTTAATTTTTTGTTTCATTAATAATTTTTAGCTTCTAAATGTGTAGCTTTTGAATAATTTTAGTGTTGTTTTTAGTTTTGTCGTCATGTAGTTTTAAGATAGCTATGACATAAAATTGAATGAACTAGAACATTGATAATTTGAAATTGCGGCAAATATTTTATATCAAATAAGTCTTACCGATCATTTAATAATTTAAAATATTTATTAATATAGTGCAATCAGGTTCCACAAAAGAGTTCTCTATAATCAATTAATTCTCCTGTATAATATGTATAAACATTTTATTTAAAGTTTTCCAATAGTTTTGCTTACAGCGCTCATTGCATAAACAAGAAAAGTATATTTATGAAATATAATACGTATGTACACTTTATTATAATTCCTACAATATACCAACTTAACTATATTATATGCGTGTCTAGATTAACACAATTAATTTTTGCATAAATCATAAACGTTTAATTTATATCTTATCTAGAAATTTATTACCATATAGGTATACACACTATAATAGCATTTATTATAACTATATATATTATTAAAAAAAAAAAGAGTAATTTTTAAATTTTTGGTTTAATAAATCATAATTTTAAACATATCAACAACGAACGCTCGAGTTCATATACTAATATGAAATTGACTCTGTTGTTTTTGATAAAATTTTTGAAAACTTTATTGTAGCTTGTTATTGAAATTATGTTAATTTCTATTTTATTTTAATTGTTATTTATTAAGCAATGTTATTTTTTTTTTTGTAGGTTATTTTCGTAAACAATGGTTGTTATTGATTTAGTGTGAGCTGAAAATATTGTACGCATTATTTTCTTATATTTTTTTCAGTAAACAAAAATTTATTGTATAAAAATTTAAAATAAAATGAACCTATCTCAATTCGATTTCAGTAAAACGGAAAAACATGAAAAATTAAAATTTGTTATAACATTAATAAACCAATTTAATAACAATCATTTATTGAATATGATTAATTTTTAAATAAATGCCCCTTGTTATTATTTGAAATTTCAGATGCAAGATTAAACTTAAATAACTAACTATAATTTACATAGTTTTATAAAAACAAGTTGGTATGTAAATTCAATCTAGAATATTGTTATAATATATTTTGTATCAAATTCAACAATACCCAACTGATTACAAAACAATTTTTCATTTATGTAAAATACATAACATAACATAATACAAAAGGATTTCCATACCAAATTTTCTTACATATGAGATTCGTAGTTTTTGATTCACTACAATATACGCAGATGTCACGAGTTAAATATATTTGAATAGTTTTTCTCAATGATTACTATACTGCAACAAATCTATGATTTATTACAGAATGTATGTGTAAGGGTTACTCTATGTATAACTACTGTGAAATATAATTCACTAGTTTTTTTTTTCAACTATTATTATTTAAATCGTTCCAGTAAATCTGTATGTGACATTTGAATAATTTGTGGCTATGTTGAGTTTTCTTGTCTTGTTGTAACTAAAATGTAATGTAACTATTACTCTCAGTAAACCATATATACCATATTACCACATATAGAAATTCCAAATGCTTGTGTATGCTTTATATATTATCATCAAAGAATTGTCATTGTATTTTATGGTTCATCTTGTATGTGCAATGATAGGTGTCAAAATGTAGCGGAGTTATCAGATTTCGAATATTATTAAACTCATTTCTTATCTGTCAGACTTGATTTGATATGGTTATAGCTTTATCATTGATATCAATCAATCAGTATCATTGATATCAATGAATTGGAGTTGGAATATTGATAAGGATTGACAATCGCTTTTGAAGTGTTGCAATAAAAACGCGAATGCAAAGGTCTCCAGGTGATTTATTAATTGATAAAATCTCATATAAAAATCTTAAATTTTAGTATAAAATTTATAACCTATTCAAATCAAAAATACTGGTATGATTGGCGCAATTTTCGAACAATAGACCCACCACGATTACCATTAATTAAAACTAATTATAAGTGGTAATTACCAAAATTATAGGCCGCCACTAACACAATTATTCAAAAACAAAACAAAGTGGCATTGAACCATATTTATTTATATAAACTATTAACAATCAATCATGAAACTACGCCCTCCTATAAAATCATCTATGAGTTCAAAATCAACTGCTCTTCAATGGGTTTCACCGCTTTATGTAGAAACCATAATATCTATATATGTGATGCACATTCAAACGCAATCTATTTGATGTGATTATTGTATGTCTTTGATAACAAATGATTGTAACAAATACTTATATAATAGAAATCTATCATTTGACATGTGAATAATACTTTAACAATATAAAACAAGAAAAAAGAAAATAAAGCGAAAAACATACACGATGAATGCATTGATAGAAAATCGTTCTTTATTCGAGGAATATTAATTATCACAATCAGCAGATGATTGAAATTTTACTCCCATTATTATCATCTATCATTCTTTTAAGCAATCAATCGAAGTAATGAGCTATAAAACATTATTAAAACAAAACAGTAAAGATAACAATCATAATAATAATAATTTTGGCAAGGGCTTCCATTAACCGCCCCCATTTCTTGATTTCTGGAGATCTACTTCAATTGATTTCCACAAATATTATTAAAATGGTATCTTCTTTGCCTAATTTGGTGCCTCCTCGGTCGCTTAAAATTTTCTGGTATCCATCTGTTTAATAAATATCCCCTGCGCCCAGCGAATATCACTCATCCTAGACACGTGACCAGCTTAGTTCCATTTTAATTTTCAGCAATGATTGTGATATCTTTAATTGCAGTTTTACAACAAATTGTTCTTGACTTCATCAGATCTCTTTATATTTTTATATTTTTGGTCAGTATCGAAGTTTGAGTATCAAACGAGGATATTGGCAGCTCACACGAATCCAACACTCGGCATTAAAGATGAAAGGCTTTATCGCCTTTGTAGATATTCAGTAACAGTGTTAAGTTATAAGCATCCGATGTATAGTTTGACTTCTGTCTTTATTAGCTCGATTATTTGCTAGCTCTTTTAATTTCAAGTTATTCTACATTACAGGCAGACATTCAGATGGACAGGCTGACAGACAAAAATAGACTTTATTCATTAACTCTACGAGTACGTATAGATTTTAGACTAATTTATACTTATCCCTATATATTTCATAAATATCCTGTAAAAGAATTGAAATAGCATTATAGCATTGTAATATTTTTTTTTGATGTTAATAAATATAATAATCCATTTATGTACTAAACTGAAAACCCATGCATGATGTGGTAAAAACATTTTGTAATTAAAATAAATTTGAAGACCATTACTGATTAATAAACTTGTGAATATTGAAAAACTCACTTTTATTTTTAACGGATTTCATACGCAAAAGACAATTTTTGTATAAAACATAGAGCTTGGTATGTTCAAATATTCATATTTCCATTTAAACTTAACTGCTTTTTAAAGCTTTTCACTAAGTGCATAATATAAACGGAAGTGATACTCGGCAAATGTTTCAAACTGTTTTTTTTTTCATATTTAAAAAAAAATATATATATTTGAATAGTTTTAATAATATTATTTGATATTAAAAGTCTAACTAAATATAGTTTATACTCTTTACATTCGTATTCAGTTAAATGACAACAAGTTATTATAACCTACGGACATTCTATGACAAGAATATTTATATATAAACTTGTATTCATGTATGTATGATCGTAATTTTCCCATAATTTAGTTTATATACCTTTGTCCTTTTTTTTTAAATTATTAATTTTTGCATAGAGAAAAATTTGTTATATTCAGTTTAAATGATAATTTTTCTTTTGTATTGTATGTCAAAATAAAAATTATATAAATGATATTAAATTTTTATAAATAAATAAAAAATACACAATCATTTTTCGAAGAGAAAGTTCATATCTGTGCTATCCTTGAAAAACTAAACTTAACATAATGGGGAAAACAAAACAAAGTTCTACAAATAAATGTCTGTCTATAAGATACAAAACCGAAATGGAATAGCATAAAGATACAAAACAAAAAGAGGTTCGATGTGTTTGAGGAGGTTGTAGGAGTTTTTTTTAAGTTCGTGGTCTATTTTTATAACTAAAAAATTTGATAGAAAATTTAAAGTATGTAAACTTTTTGAGTATGTAAAAAGATAGTTTGTCTCTGAAAAATATCAATCAAATTCTTAATTTCTTTTGCTTACGTATTGAGTATTTAAATAATATTATAAGAATTATAAATAGTTCAAACAGTGTTACTCAAATCTTTGTTGTGTATTTCAATAACTACCTCTGTTAGTTGCTGCCTTCACCATCAGTAATTTATTTTTGTTTATATATTTAGAAAAAAACTTCGGTTTATACATCCACAAACCTAAAAATTTGATTCAAAAGTAGAATAAAATCTATCCATATAAAATTTACCCAATTAACAGCTCATAACATAATATATTGATTGATTTTTTAGTATAAACTATTTTTATGCCAGTCATACTAAAACAAACAAAAATCGTCTAATAAAGTTTTTTTACTTCTTAAAATTATAAGGAATCCTTCATACTTTAAAATTATTAATTATAAGAAATTTTTCATCTATAAAATAGGGGTGTAAATTCGATTATACTGAAAAAAAATATCAGGAAGCAAAGTACTGATTTTTTTTTAAACAGCAATGAAGAAATATTTAAGCTACTTATGCAGGCACAAACATAGAATTAAGTACTCAATAAATTAAATTGAAAATATCAATTTATGTCATGAATACATATTTAAAGAAAAAAAAAAAAACTATTAAATATAAGAAGATAAATATCGTTTAAAGAATGCGTTGAAGTAAATCATTATTTCAACTCTGGCACATCCTTAATATTCACACATAGGGGTTAAAAATACAATTTGAGTGAATTTATGTTTTAAATTATACCATAAGTCTGCACTGATTAGTTTATCAATTTAAACTATTTATGTTGATGGAAGAAATATATATTATAATATACGAAACATTCATAATGTGATGTTGATCCCTTTTAAACGGTAAAAGATGTTTCCCTTTTGACTACGACTACGATATCTCTTAATGGCTTTTAAATAATAAATAAAGTAGCAATTTCAAACGATAAACTAAATTCTATTACACCAAAACGATTCTAAACAAATAGTTAAGTTGTTTTTAATAACAATATATTTCGTCTTACACACATAGACGAAATAGATTTTTCGGGAATCTAATCTTATAATGGGTTGTATCAAATTTCAACATTATTTTAAAATATCTAAATTTATATCTTCTTTGCATAACGATTTTATAACGGTGATAGAGCTATCTCAAATTAAGAAAGCACGACAAGTCACAATATTTGGATAAAAATGATAAAACCATTTTAAAAAACTAACTAGTAGATAAATATAAAATGACAATTTTCTATTGTATTTCTACTTGAAATATTTTCCACAAATTGTTTATAATACAATCTAAATTAATGTTTATCTACGCCGTTGTGTGGTCAAGTATCAATGAGTGGTTTAATTTATTGTGCTTAAGCATATTACAGTTCTGGGTGGCAATAACTTGAAACTTTCTGGTGATAATAATATTTATAGAAGACTGTATTGTGTATTTGTGCATTATACTGTCCATTATACTCGAGGGCTGAGTTGGAAGTGCGAAAGAAGTTTTCGTTTTAGTACAATTGTTCGTGATCCGAAATATTTAATTGGAGATATTCAGTTATCTCACAGATCAAAATTATCGATCACACAGATAACATTGCAAAGAAAACAACTCCTATCAGCATGAGAAAATCATGAAAGATTCTTATAGTTTTCTACGGAAGAAAATTTTTCCATTTTTAAATTAAATTTTTTTATAAAAGATTTAACGATTCGTATAGGCAAAGATTATGTTAAAAAGATAAATTTTAATGGTAAAAAATCTATATAATAAAATTACTGTAAGGAGGACTAAGGAATATAATATTTCTTGGATAATACTCTTATACACGAATTAAACTTGTTATAAAACATAATAAAACACAAACTCACAGAAGAATAATAATTAAAAAAATAATGAAGATACCCTCCTTTGACCTAACTGTTGTAATAAATACTTATAACAAAATAATCTTTTTGTTATATTTGAAAATGAAAAGGAAAAAGTAAAAACGAAAAAAAAAAAAGTAAATATTTTTTTATTAGCTTATAGGGCACATAATTTTAACTCGATTTAATTTAAGTTAACTGGTACGAAACATTAATGAGAAAAATATGCAAATAAGTAATTATTTTTTTTTTTTTTACAGTAGGAACAGTTTTATAAAATACAATTAGAGCTTGTGGTAAAGAGCTATTTCTCTGTGTGAGTGGGTGTGTATGTGCTGAGAGAACGGAATTTAATGACTCAATTTATTTATTTTTAATAAATGCATAAGCAAATGAAAAGGTTTGTGTAATGTTTGTTTCAAAGTGAAATTTATGCTTTTTTCTTGTTAATTTGTATTTATTTATACAAATTTAATTAAAAAACAATTTTAGAAAACCACAATTTAATTTTATTACTTGAATTATTTGTCATTTTGGTTTCATAAATACAAGAATGTTTGACGTTTTCAACATATATCTGAAACATATTTGTAGTTCTCTTATGTAAGCTGTACGTGCCAAATAAGCTAAAATTCCAAATCAATTAATTAATAATCTTAATTTCACCAATTCAATTTAAGAATATTTCTTACGCTAGCTTCGTCAACATTCATTTGTGATAATGAAACGCATTTTTGGATAATTTAGAAAACTTTGCAGATTTATTTTAACCATAACTTATGTCTATTTCGTCAATTACTCTACAGAAGTTTCTAATTATAACCTTCAATATTAGAGCTCCGCGATCTTAGCACCTCATGTGCGGAATTTCGATTGACCAATTATACCATCTGAAAGGTCAGAAATTGGTCATAAAAGGTCAGTTGGTCTCATTAATTGTGGGATCATGTGTGATTCGCACTTCTTTAGTTGATAAATCATTATGAAGGTCCCATTGATTATTGCTTCTCCTGCAGAAAGCAACAAAATGACCTGGGCTATAGCCAATTATTCCCTTTAACCTGTAAATATTCAATTTGTATTAATCATTTTGTGGAAAATAAATTTAAACAAGATCGCGCATAGGTGGAGTTTTTTATTTTTTCCGCGAATGAGGTGCTAAAATTATTAATTGACCTTGAAAAACTTTAATCCTTAATAAAAAATTTTCTGATGCTGACCAAAATAATGAGACCAACTGACCTTTTATGACCAATTTCTGACCTTTCAGATGGTATAATTGGTCAATCGAAATTCCGCTAATGAGGTGCTAAGATCGCGGAGGAGTTTAAAAAACTTTGGTGCTTTTTTTAATTTAAAATGATGACACATCAAATGTATTAAAAATTGAAAAGTTTGAACTATTTGAAACTAAAAAAGCTGACCGTTGTTCTACACTGACTTTCGCCTGTTCAATCCGCTGTCCACCCCGATGTCAATTGTTGTAAAATAAAATCTATAATATGATGTTACAACGTTATATGAAATCAATGACTTAGCATGTATTATTATTGGAAGTTTTAAAGTAAAATTGAATAACAACGAACACTCACTATGTCTGTCTGATGATGACGATCCATGATGTAGTTATAACATTCTAATCATAACCGATGTTAAAACGTTCATCGATGTGTCGTCTAGGCATTATGATCACGTCAACCATCCATATATTGTCATTTTATTCTATCTAGTAGTAACTATATAAACTGCCACTACACAGAATATTATTATTATTATATTATTGTCATATCTTCTATGTAGTCAGTGAATGTATATAATATCATGACGCATCGTGACGATACTTTTAACAATGATCATGTCGTTCGTGTTCGTTTGTCTGTCGTATCATCATCATATACTTTGATCAAATAGGTTCAATAATAGCTAACAAGATATTATTGTATTTTAGTTTGAGTAGTCATACAATTTTCGATAAAGCTTTTACATGTATTTGTAGAGCTTATTATTTTGTGCTATGTTCGAAAGTTCAGTCAATATTGATAAAATTTATTCAAAATGAAAATTAACAAGAGAAAAAAAAATGAACAGAGTCGTCAATAAACATGCTAAATTTATTAATTTAGGGCGTGTTTGTTCGCTGTATACTTCAAGAAACGGGAGTTTGTTAATTATTCAAACTGATTTGCCAGAACAATGCAATTCTTTATTCATTATTTTTTAAACATAATGTTTTTGACATAGTTGTGCAGAATAAGTCAAAATAATAAGATGGGCATATGATGGAAAAGGGAAGGTATGTAGCTATAGCTGACTTATTTAGAAACTATCCACGTGTTCACTTTGTGCAAACTAAATGGAAAACAAAAGAAAACTATTGATAATGAATGGCATCCGAAACTGGTGATTAAATGCCTTCCGAATACCACTAATGAAGTGACTCGATTCAGGATGTGGAATACACTTAATACTAAGATGAAGTATTTAAAAATTTTAATAAAATATTTTTAA
The DNA here is from genome assembly GCA_020423425.1 of Chrysopa pallens. NCBI lineage: Eukaryota > Metazoa > Arthropoda > Insecta > Neuroptera > Chrysopidae > Chrysopa > Chrysopa pallens. Next base: position 60,104,356 of record CM035594.1, read on the forward strand.
AAAAAGCTGTAAAATAACTGAAATCACAGACGAATTAGCTTGATATCAGCAGGCAATACATCTCTCCAACAGATTTCTAAGTAAATTATTATAAAGCAATGTAAAAAATACTATTTTACTGAGCTAAACGAATATTTCAGACATAATTTTAACAAGTGACAAAATTTTTCCAACTCTTGAAAAATATTTGAACTAACACAAAGCTAGAGAAATGAGTAGGGTATTTAATGGAGTGAGTCAAATAATCTAAATTTTAATAATCTAGCCATGAACTGTAGTTACGTTAAACATTACGTAAACATAAGGTATATATAAGTTTTCTTACAAACCTATAATACTATAAACACAATAAATATCATAAAATATAACTTTTTTTAAAAAAACTTTACGTTATACATCATTCTAAAAATAAATTTTTAGCTTTATTTAAGTTTATATACCTAACCCGTTTTCAATAAAATAATTTTGTGAATCCGTTTTTCGTTTGTTGTTTTTTGGTCAGTATAAACAACAGCAAAATATTATTTATATATTTCATTTTATTATATACTTTATACCACAAACAAACATGGTAATAAATTTTGAAAGTTTCCCGAAAATGTTCACTAAAATGTTTTCTATGTTTATGCATTTAGTTTTGTATATGTGCTTGTTTATATTGTTGTGTTTTCTGGTTATGACTCCCCTACTACTGCTGCTGGTAGTACTAAGCATTTATAATACCATAACAAATATAATGGGAGTGAAATATAATGGGGAGGAATGAGCAATATTATTGGTGAACCCATCTATATTTATTTGTCTTGCATTTTCTCAAACATTGTCTAGGTAGAAGAACAACATGTATATGAATGGGCAGAGGTAATACAAGCAATCTATTCTGGATTTAACACAATTGTTTGTATAAATGAAATGTGTTTAGTTTTCGTTTGCCTTCCCAAACTCTCAAATATGGTTGGCTACCGGTTAGAGTAGATATGTGCATTACTTTAATTGAGACAGGTAAACAGAGGTGTATTTAAACCAAAAATTATTTCTTCGTTGTAGATTACAAAGCAAATAATATTCCTTGAGTGAGAATTATTTTTACATTTTCATTTTGTAAACGTTACCTACATCCTTAAATTTTCTGGAAATTAAATACGGGAACTGCAATTAAATTTGGACCATGAAGTGCTTGTCAAACAACATTGTTAAAATTTAAATGATTTCCAATATTCTATTCGGTTAAATTTATAAAACTGGGCAAGGTGATTAGTAGCCGCCACTGTTCCTCATATCAGCAACGACCAAAATTAACAAATTTTGTGAATAAAAATCTACTAAAAAAATTGTTCTAAATTTGTTTGGCTATCTATGATTAAATATTTATACTCATTTTGTGATTGGGCGATAAGTTTCTTATCATTTAAATTAACTTCGAGAAACCGCAATCCGAATTCAATTTTACGAGATCTTCCAGATATGTCTTTATTGTCAAATAAATTCCTTTTTTACATTTTTTGATAAAAATAACTTTATAATAAAATAATAAAAGATTTATCGAAATTGAAGATATAAATATAGAATCCATTTTTTGGACATTTTTTCCAAAAGATCTCAATTTCTCCAATTTCTAGTTAAGTTCGTAAATATCTCAATTTCTTTTATTCCTAGTTAATTTCCTGAATATGATGGTCATGCTCACATGTCTACCAAATTTAATCAAAATTTTTTTATTTGTTCGAATTTTGCAGAAGAAATAAATGCAAAATCGTTTTGTCTATCATAGACGTCAATAAATTCGGTAAATTACATCAAATTATCCAACTGGCATATCCAAATTACAACATTGAAGACCATCAAATATACAATTCTAACTGATAAAATGTTATTTTTTAAATATTATTTGCTGGTTCTTTTTTTTCGAGTTCATTTCGAAAGGCGGATATGACAACTAAGCAAATATTTTAAAATGATGATGTGATTGTTGTACCTTTTTATTTTGTATTTTACAATTTTGAGTAATCATTTTTACAGGGTTTATAAATAAAAAGGGTTTGATAAATTTATATGGTTCACCACAGAATCTTATCATACATTTTATTAGTCAAAAGTATAAATGATGATGTTATTTGAATTATGATGTTTTCTGTCTATGTAACAAAGCATTATGTACATCTATTAAAACCAATTTATGGTCAAAATTATTATTTTAGTTTATGTGGGATAAAGGTAAATAATTTTAAAATATAAATATTTACGTTATTATAAACAATCTCTCCCTTGTGAGTAATACACATTTTTGGCTAATTGAAAATAATAATTTTGTCTACAAGTTTAATTTTAGTAAAGTTGATATTAAAAATAATAATGTTTTAGTATAATTAATGAAAATATTAGTTTAAGTTCTTGTTACTAAAGATTATAGTTTGAAATATACCTCAAATTTAAAACTTCAATTCAATTAAATTGACTATGTCTCTCTCAATTAACAAAAAATTTGCGAAAAAAACTAATTGTTTAAAAAATAACTTTTTATTACTTTTAATGGGGCCGATTTTGTAAATCCCAAAATTTGATATATCTTTACATTTCAAGGTTACCTAAATCATTTTAGTTAAAGAAAGATGTCTGTGTTTGGGTTCGTTCGGAATTTTTCGTCTCGAAAACGAATAACGATATCGACGTGGAAATACTTTCATTTGTTGTGTAATTACATTACTTAGTACAGAATGACAAATCACATGTAAATCAAGCTAATTTTCTAAATAATTATTTTTTCCCAACTTCTGTCACTCAGAAAATGAATTTCATGGATCTATGTCTTAAAGGAGCAATTTTATTAACCAGCAAATTGTATAAGCATTGAAGTTGTCATTAAGTAAATATGTGTCAAAGACGGAAGAATTATTTTGACGTGTAATAATACTTAGTAAATAAATAAATACTTAAAATAACACGATGTTAATAAAACAAAAAAATATTTTTCTTGTAAACTTATTTTTTTTTGTCTTTATTAAAAGTAAACTCTTTATAGTTGTTGAAATAAATATTATTTATTGAGAATATTGTTAAAAATAAAGGAAACGGAAATGAAAATAAATAGTTTATATTTATTGATACCATTTTAATAGTTTTTATACAAATAAATTTATTGGTGAACCTCTATATTTATCTACCCTCGTTCCCTCACAAATAAAAGTTACATTTATATGGTTTTAAAGGTATGTATGTGTGTATGTATATATGTTGATAATAGCTATTATGTCTACCACTCTGACTATTAGAAACTAATAAATCACAGTAGTAAAATGTAGTATTACCCATCGTAAATACTGGTTTGCAATAATATATTATTTTAACAATATTTATTATTATATTGATTTCATTGAGGATGTAAGTGGATTTTATATCAGCACAAAATTGTCTCTTTGGAAATTTATAAAAAGATAATTCAACTTGATTTTTGTTAAATTGAAAATAAAATAAAATGTACCTTCTATTTCAACCAACAAATATTTAATTTGTTTGAAAACGTGGTTATTACTTATTTTTTGAATAGGAGCTTTTGTAAAAAGGGAAAAATCCGAATAGGAGGCTAAATAAAAAAGTGAGCCTTACCAATACTATAGAGAATGAGTGCAGAAAAATGACAAACAAAAACACTTTTGCAATGAGGGTCATACCAGATAGAACTCTTGATGGGGCTTAGTATGGTCGATATAATGAAAAGAATATCAATGGAAGAATATACACAGAAATTTCTTTTAACCTTCAAATAACCTTAAATAAAAAAGCCAATTATGTTTGTTTGACTGAATATATTATTTTTAATGTGTGTTCAAGCATTACTTTTAATACGAGGTTCACTTTCGATGATTCTTCTTTTATTGATTAATTTTTAGTAAATGATTTCCTTCTGACCGAGACCCAATCGAAGTTGTCGCTACCCCTATTTTTATATTGAAATTAATTTTTTGGTGCCAACTTCGAAAGAAAACTGAATATCGTAAATTATTTATAAACATTTTTAATTAAAAACTCTTCTTACTTTTTTTTAATTATTTTTAATTTCGGTTCTATTTTCAAAAAGTTTTTATGTATAAAAAATGTTCTTATATATTTCTATATAGTCGTATCAATTTCAATATCATGTTTGACACCCTGCCGAATGATATGCTAGATGCTATAGTAAATATTTACATAAGGAAATGCAAGCACAAGTTATCTTGACTGTTAAAGTAAAATTATTTATGACATAATTAATGAGTGAAAACTACTTGATAAATATCCTTCCTGTTGGTGGGAACGATATAGATTATAGCATGATGCGATGTTATTTGTTAGGTGTGTAAAATCGATCAACATAATAATGTTTTCATTTAACAAACATTAAATATTTAATAGTATTATATATTCAGTTTAAATTCTTGGCATTATGACCGTAATTTTATGGTAAGAGCTAATAGAATAAGAGCCACCCAAAAAATTTCTATGGATTGTGTGATGACAATTTTTGGTACGAATGTAATATTACTATAGACCAACAGATTTACACCCCTGAAATTATCCCATTTTTGCATGCACATTACTTCCTGTTCTGATATCAAGAACCATCTTATTTTATAACATACATGTGGAAGCCATATCGTATTGAACGCTTTATCCAAAACTCATATTATCATATTATCTCTATATGTGCAACGAGGCTTTTGGATATAAACAGACTGTCAGGTGGTCCACTTTATTCGTAGAATTTGTTTTCTCAAAGAGGGTTTAACCGATTTTCTACAAACTTAGAACCTACACATATCATTTTTAGCTCTACCACTTTTATTTGAAACAGTTATATGGAAAAATTCAAATGAGGGAGAAAATCATGTAAACCTATTTATAAAGAGTTCGATATGTTATAGCGAGCAACTAGAACTGCTCGCTGCGCTAGGCAATTTGATTCCCGTTTTCGAAGTCTTTCTTTTGGTATTAATTTGGTTTATATTTCATATAAAATAAGATGGCGCTTGAAATTAAAACCGGAAGTTTCATTATATTTGAAAGCTACGACGTATATGATCTTCGTTCTCTTAATCTATACTAACAATTCCCTTGCATGTAAATTAAAAAAGCAATATTAAATTTGAAAATATTCACTTAAGTTATTAAAAATTTTCCCTTTCAATGAATATGTGAATAATATCTGATGTATTTCTGGAAAAACAAGAAAAACTTTTATTAATTTCGAAAGTAATAAAGACATACACAAAATTTTAAAGTAAAATTGTATAAAAACTAAATATTGTAATGTAAATGCTAGGGTTGTTGTCGCAAACGTAAATGAAATGGATTGACTATCTCTTTCGGTGTATATTAAATACATTGTTCTATGTACAAATCTCGAGGGATTATGAAAACAATAACCAGTTTCCCAATGTAAACATCTGTATAATTTTATTGATTGTTCGATGTGCGATATTCATTGTACCTTCACAACACGATCCTTTTCATCCAATGCATTATTTCCAATTATACTTTCCAGTAATATCTACTGATATCGGATGATATATGGTCTGTTCATTAAAATAAAATATCCTCAATTTCATTTTGTGTTCTTAAAATGCTGTTTATAAAATATAGAAGTTATGGAACCTTTTGAGAAACACCTGGGCGGATATTTATGAAAAATTATTCCGGATGATCGATATTTAAAGAAAAACAATTTTGATTGATATTTAGAAAATTATGTGGTTTGCATTACAAACGAGTAAATGACTTTCTAACAAAAGTCACTTTTGAAACCAGAAAAAAATAAGTAAAAAAGAATAAATAAATCGGGTTTTGTCGGTTTGGATCTATTTGTAGCAAGCATCTGTTTGTATTTCATTGTGGGTCGTGGATTAAAAATTGAAACAGAACAATAATACATTTTTCAATGATTTTTATTTTCGCATTCAATTTAATCCAAAATGATTGTATAATATTATGATTAAAAAATGTATATCTTTTTTTATTTACTTTATTCTTATGTCTACAGTATACTTTTTATTTCAATATTTATACGAAAATATATTTCTAATTAATCAAATTGTCTATTGAATATAATAATAATCCTTTTTGTGTCTATGTTGGTTCTTGAACTGTTTTCATTAACTTTTCTTTATTGGCATGAGATGATCTGTATAATGAAAAATATTTTATACAGCTTATTGTCTCTATCTTTAACTGTCCGTAAAGTTTGTATACTGTGAGTTATGAATTTCGAAAGATTTCAATATACGAACAAATAATAGAAAATAATAAAATAACGAAACATAGTTTTACAAGCAACTACATGTCGAGCTAAGAAATTCCTTAAAAGAAAGTTACAAAGGAAATAATATGTATTAAACTATTACAATAATTATAATACATATTTTATAATTATATGTTTTATCATAAATGTTAATTTATTATGTTATTTGTGCAGGAATTGTGGAAAATTAAAAAAATTAATAACAAAGCTAAAAAAAAAACAGTTCCACTTTGGGAGTGCCGACTTACCCTATATATATACATATTATGATGATTATGGAATAGTATCTTATTTAGAAGATTTAGAGTAGATATTTATACAAAATACAAAACTTATAATAAGAATAAACGAACCGAGTAAAATATTATGCTTCACTTGGTAGAACTATAAGTTTTCTATATCCATAACAGAATGTATTCCAAATTATAAATTATTTAGATAAATATTCATAAATAGAACACACAATTTTAATTAGGATGATAATAATACTTTATACTATATGTATATAACTGAGGATATAATATAACTTTAAAGATATGAAGTATGGAGTCATATTATACGTTTAAGAGATTGAATGGATTATTAAATGTATCTAAGAGAAATTATTATTATAAATATTAACAAAATCTATTTCTTTGTTCAAGATAAACCATTTACTTTGATGAAATCTATAAGATTTTGTTATCACACTAACATCTTACCATATTCGAAACCTATGATAAATAATTTTAAAACAAATTTTTAGATTCAAATTACTTCCTTATTATAGAAAGGACTTTATTGAGGAAAATTTATGAAGGCGTTAATCAGAGTTGGAAGGTTTTAGCAATTTTTTAGTAAGGGATTATGTTATTTGATCTATACCTTGCAAATTGTTAAAAAATCAATCCATATTGTAAATTCTATTAGATTCCTTTACTTAATTATTACAAAACAAGTGAAAGTGACGAACAATTTTAATTACTTATAAGCTATATTTGAAGTAAAATTGTGGTGATCTAAAATATTTTACGAAAAAATATTTCGAACAAAAGTTGTTTCTTTTTAAAACATGCATCTTTGGTCTTTTTCAATCTTTTAAGCTTTAAAACTTGAATCATCATTGATCCACTGAACCCACTCGAACGATTTTGCTCATTAACGGAATCAAACTCACTTTTTGTGATTACAATGTCTTTGACTACAATATGACTACAATTTCTTAGAATTAATTGCGTTGATGTTTTTTGAGAACTCTTGGTCGCTAATATCTATTTCCAATAGGAACGCATATAAACTGATTTTTTTTTGACATATTTAAAAATGAATTACAAATGGTTGATACAGATTAGCTTATCCGTGATTGACTCGTCTAATTAAAAAATATTTAATATATTATCTATATTGCCAATATATTATCATAAATTGGTAATGGAGGTTTATTATGTTTTGATATAGTTTGCAGGTTACGTTTATTATTACTACAAAATTAATAATTTGTTTTTAGTTTGCCTATAAATAGTTTTAATAATATAACTCCTATATGATCAAACTATAATTAAAGAACATACTTTTTGCATTATATAGTGAATCATTTATTATGTTTCCAATAAATCCTTGACATTTCAGTGTATTAACAATTACTGCCTACTTGCTATTATTTATTTGATGTTTATTAATTATCTTTCGATTTTATATATTAGGTCATTTTTGTGACATAGTGAACGAATTACAAGTATTTTGCACTAAGGAGGTCTACAGTATTTTTCCTCTCTCAACTTTTTGCGCTCTTAATTTTGCTTTATCACCTTATATAACTATCATTTCAATATTTCGGTTCTGTGACGTATTATTCTTAAATTTAGTTGACCAAACACATTTTTTCAGCTTTAGGTCTATATCTCGGAGAGGTAACGTTTTTTTTTTTTAAACACATGCTATACAAAAGCAAGAAAAAGTATGCAAAATTTGCTATGTATCTTATAAATGTTTTGGAAAATACAGTGTTTGGGAAATAAAGGGCTCCGAAAAGGCGTTGTTTTGTTTAATTTAATTATATAAGAATTTATATGAAGGTTGTTATAGCGGTGAAACGGTTAGTTTTCAAAAACATTAAATATCATGAACATAATGCTTACTTGAAATTCATGTGGAGTGATAAAATATGGAGGGTGAGAAAATGAAAACTACAACAATTTTTCCTCAGAATCGCATTTTGTTTTTAAATTTATCCTGCCTTTACGTAAAAAATCAAATTTCAATGAAATATATCCAATATTTTCATAATAAATAATTGACATACTTTCGCTGAATAAGGTCACTCCGTATGTTCTCCGCTTATACACATATAACGATGATGGTGATGGTATTAAAATAGATTACTGTCCGCACTATTAATTGATTGATTGTTCTATGTAAAATGTATTCCATAATAATTATGATGCTTTTGTTTGTAAAATTCTATATAACGAACCATGTTTATAAATACAATATACTTGTAGCTCTGTGAGCTGAAACCCTTACTTAGAAGTAAACAAAAAACTGCATATTCTTTGAAAGCACAATTAGAAGGGGTCAAAAGTAATTTTTTCTTATTAGGTTTAATTAATTATAGTTTAATAGTTGGAATAAGGATCCATTGGACTTAATTGGACACCAAATCTTTTAGTTTTTAAATTATCGTGATGACGGGAATGGAATAATTAGGTGTTTCTATGAACCTATACCAAAATTTTGTTTGTGCGGTCAATATTAGGTAGCGTTACAAACATTAGGTTAAAATTATTATACTCGGACATTTTATGTTTGTCGAGTATAAAAATATGATTTATTCAGTCATTTCATTACGCATAGATTCTAAAACACCGTATCTTTCTTGTATGCATAGAAAAATGATACGTTGGGACATTTTTTCCTCCTCGAAAAGTTGATTCATTTTTTCAATAACTTTCAAAATCGAATTACAGCGGAACAAAAATGATACAGGCAAACGTAATACAAAATTGTGTAGTTAATTCGTGGATCTCAGCACGTTCGGTCAACTAAACTATGCATATAGATATTATACATGTGTGTAAAATAATATTGTACTACCAATCTATCTACATGTAGCGAGAGCTATAGCAACAATAATGTTTATATGTTGTGGCCATAATGAATTTACTAACCAATAAAGGGTCGAAATTATATTATTCTCTATACAACACAGGCTTTTCTCTGTTTTCATATTTGGTTATAATAATAATTATTATTATTATCATTATCATTATCATCATTATAATTATTATCATTTTAACGACAACAATCTATCAGTGTATAGTGTGTTTCGTGTTAATTCTACTTTATGTGTTATCCTTTTAAAGGTAAAATCAGTCGGTTTCCATTTTGATTAATAGATGAATTTTTCTTTTTACTTTTGAATCTTGCACTCATTAATATTAATTGTATTCCAAATCTTTAACCCAATTACTTAATCTCTGGGAAGGAATTGGATCATTGGAGTGCCGGCTATGTAATGGTTTTCTATGATTTCAATGTGCTTTGCAGAAAGTTGAATATAGGGATAGTTCCTAACAAAATCAGTCATAGCTGCTCACCCAATGGATCCATGGGCCCACTATAAACCCATAAAAATTCGAAAACTAATCAACATCATAAATTTTTGTTTCCTTTCCTGTTCAGATTCGCTACAATTTAGGCTCAAATTTAGCTAATATAATCATATATATATAATATTTAGCTAATATATGATCATAATTTATATTAATATATAGCAAACTCGTATAACATTATTGGCTATATATTTAGGATATTTTACGAATTTTAATGATTAAAAATAATTTAAACAGTTTACTCTGTTAGTTCTGTTATATTCACTTGTTTATTATTGAAGTTCGCTGTTCCAATAAACCTAGTGTATAATAAATATAGACTGTGAAATTTTCATTTCAAATATGTTCAAAAAGGCTTAACAATATGATAAATAATAGCATACACGTAACGGTATAGGTAGCATGTTTTAATTATCACTGGTTTAAAAACTTTTTTTTTAATGTATTAATTATTGCTTTAAAAATTAGTGAACAATAAAAAAAAATATATGTATCTACTTTCCGAAAAAAACAACCATTTTTCCATTGTTATTAAAAATTGTGTTTCATTTGAACATGTTTGTGTCAAATAATATTGATAGAAAAAAAAAATATGTAAACGATTATTATAGGTATTTAATGAATGCGTTAGTTATTTAATGACAATTTTAAAAGCAATTTAATAGAAAAAATTCAATTAATATTTTGTTTTATCAATGGGGGCGCGCTTTAAAACATTTTTTTATTAAATATAAACAAAAAAGGTTAAATAATGTTTTATTAATCTTAATTTTTTACTGAGTCAAAAACAATAGCATTCCTATTTAAATTCAAAACAATACTGTCGATAATACGCAAGCTAGTTTATTGCATTTTGTGAATACTGGAGTTACATAAAAAAAAATCAATCAATGAAATTCGAATACTTTCTTCGTTTTGTGAATATAGCTGTAAATACACGGAGCAAGGTGACTGAAGAAATGTTATGAGATATTATTTTAATTTTATAATTGCTTTTGCAATATATTTGCAAAATTAACCAACAAAATTGCATTGTTTTTCTACTTTTTTGTAAATCTTTCTTTTCAATCAAATTGTTATTGATTTTTGACCGAACAAAGTGAAGTCTATGGTATAACAACGATTTGGTATTTCGTTTGTCTGCATCTATCTGTATTTGTTGCTTTATGGCTTTCGAACGATTTTGACCAAATTCGGTGTGTTTCCACCGTGAAATATTATTAAGACACTTTTTCCAAAATGAAAATATGCAGGTAAGACAAGCTTTTAATTGTTATTTGTTTCATTGATATTTTTATTTTTAAAATTTTATTTTACTTAGCAATAAAGAAAGAAACGATAACTCTTTTAACATATTACCTTTAATACTAATCAAATACTACAAAAGTTCTTAAGGTAATATTGTTCTAACGAATGTAGGTACTAATTAATGATAATTGAATTGAAAATAAATGAAAGCCTTAGGTATAACGTATAGTATTAGGATAACAGTTTATGAAGTAAGTATATATTATCTAAAATACAATTAATTTTATGTATAGAAAATTAATGAATTAAAATCAATATATTTGAAATATTCTATAAGCCTACTTGTAAAACCACTTATAAATTTTGATATTATTTATTATAATACGTATAAAATATATAATAACTTTTAACATTTACTTATTGCCATGTTTTACTATAGTGAAACCCTTATAAATACGTTTATGCTTGAATCGAATTGGATATATTAAGGTTGTTGGTCTCAAATGATCGTTTATAATAATATACCCACATTATTTATTGGTAGGTATTTAGAAATATCTTAAAAACAAATAAATATTTAAAAAAAATTGTTATTCATTCCACAAATTAAATTTCTTTACAGTATGAAATAATTAAATTTCAACTAGAGAGAATAATTTTGAAAAGAAAAATTAGATTTGTTCATTTAATAAAGTCCCTTTTTTGCTTCAGTTCTTGGAAAAACTTACTAAATGAAGTAATATCATTCATATTAGTTATTTCCGATAAATTATCGCTCTAAAAGATTTTACTACTTTTAGGCTGACTTAAATGAAGGAATTTAAATACAATTACGTACTGAATTATTTTATACATTATTATTTTTGACTCGATTGAACATCCACCCTGAGTAAAACAATAAATATAAAAATAAAATCTAAATAAAATTTAACAAATTTTAATAGGCTTTACTATATAATAAATAATATAAGCATATACTTCTTTCATGTATAATAGGCAAGTTGTTGAGATTTGTAGCGTTGATAAACCGTTTATATATATAAAATGGGTAGATGTGTTTAGGATTTATCATTACAGGAATACGTGACCTAAGAAAGTTTTCATAAACAGTTCGTGATAAGTGAAGTAGTACTACACCTCTACACGCTTTGTGTTTATACATATAAAATACTTTATATATACAATGTAGAAAATAAACGCATGATATTACTACAGTATTATGTAGATGCTACAGAGCTAAGGAGTAATAACTAATATTGAAAACTGTTTATATATTAATAAGGCACCAGTTGTTTTGTTCTTGTAGTAATCATTATAATATCTGCTATTTATTTCAAAAATCCACTCCTTTCTCGTTTTTTACTTTAATGATTATTTGCACTCCCATATATGTAACTTAGCCGTGTTGGATGTGATCCATGAAGTTTTCTCCCGTCAAAATTTGATTAAAGCCAACTCTGAAGAATTAAACGGAATGAATTATTGTTTGTGATTTCTCAACGCCATAATCGAAATATTTTATTTGTTTATAGCATAAGCTTATTTCAAAACAAAAGTTACGAAATGACGGTATTAAAGAATGTTTTTGCAGCCAACGCTATTCTTTCAAATTTTTAAGAAATTTTTGAAAGTTTTTGAAAAAGGTCAATCTACATGATATTTTTCCATGTCAGTTTTGGTTTATGAAATTGCAACCCATCTATAGAAACTTTAATATGATTGCTATTTATAATTATATTCTAGAATCGCCGAAATAACTGCTTTAATTAAAAGTCGGTAGCCTCTTGAAAAAAAGAAAAATTTATCTAGTTTATCCTAATATGGATCCTAAGCTACATAAAATTTAAAAAATTATATATTGACGCAAGGAATAAATCATTAAAATTACGACAATTATTTTATTCTAACAAGAAAGCAATTGATTGATTATAAGCATAAATATCTCTCGAGTGGCTTGAATGGCTTAATCATCGATTTCTGTAAGCCAATAAATAGTTTTCATGAGCTAGTGTTAATACAGTGCAGCTCGATTGATATATGACAACTTTAGCATCTTAAGTCAACGGCAATACAAGTACCTATTTGTAAGTGTAAGCATGGATAGCATTCTCCTTATAATGTTGCGAATTATCCATTATATTTTATCAAATTTTTGAGAGATTTAAAAATGCGACACATTTTTTTCCCTCATATTTTCTATCCATATTCAAATCTCCATATTCATCTACTGCAAAGTAATTCCATCTACAGTTTTTTTTTTAAATGTAAAATCAACTTAAAAATGTTTTCATTGAAAATGACATTCGATTTTGTATTCCGATTTTCAGGTTGATAGCAAATAATTTATATCAAAAGTAAAAAAATTACCCCTTCTTCACTTGAACTTCATTCCCTTACGTTACACAATTAGTTTAAGAATAATACTTATAGCATTCGATAAAATTGTACTTATATAATCTTGAAATGATAACTTAATTAAAAATGCAAAGAGGTATGGGTGTATTTAATGTAATTAGGTCTAAATGCTTTTTATATGTTTATTTATAAAGGTTAATCACTGGTCTTAAAAGGGTATGTAATTAAATGACCATAATTTTTGATAATAATTTTGTGTGTTATTAAGCTATAGATAGATGTATATGTGTAAAAATTTTATAACTTTTGCTTGGATAAATACTTGAGAAAGGTTGAACAAATTATAAAGATAAAAAAACGTGTTCATATATACACTCACAAAATATGAATAGTCACAATTGTTTCTATACCATTTAAGAACAATGGGCACGATGAAAATAATATGGAAAATCAATCTTGCATATTTTTCAAAATTCAAACTTCATAATGCATGTTCAATAGAATTTTATTACCTAATGAATATTTTGAAATTTTAAAATAATGTATCTTAACAATTAGGCTGATCAAGTGATTTGAGCTCTTACTTTTGTTACTGTTATAAAATATCCTACAGTATTTTAAAAGCCCAATAAACATACAAATCAGAAAGACTTGAAAAAGAAGTATTTTTTAAGACTATATTAAGAATTCGTTGATAATGCCTATGTTTTGAAAATATATTATCAAGGATAGCAATCCACATATGATGTTTTATATTAATTATTATTAAATATTAACATTTGTCGATGACGTCATATATGGATGCCCGTTCATAATAATTTAATCATAATTACGTCAAAGAACATTTTAATACTTTTTTCATCCCATTTATTCATAATTAATTTAAAATAATTGATAAGCAAACTTGAGAAATAATAAAGATTTAAAATTCATTCAAACATGGATAATTTGTTCTTTTTTCAAAATCCCAGTTGTTATAATATAATAAATATACATTTCAGGCATAAACTATATGCACTTATAAAATTGTTATTAGTAATATGATTGTATACAAAATTGCATATACATATTCTACGAATTCAATTCATTTGATAATACTCTTATATAAAATCATTCCACATATAACACAGATAATTCATTATATTTTATTTGTCATATGATGCTCCTCTAATATTTATTCGGAGAATTTCTCTTTTCATTTCTATGTGATTATTATATTTCATTTTGCTTTCTTTTATATAACTATTAGTGTAGCATTTTAAAGCAATAAAAGGTAATTTTTCGATAATCACTTGTTTGGGGAAACTGATAGATAATGGATGAAACTTTTTTAAGATTCCATCGAAAATAGTTGAAAATTAATCAATGTAAAATCTTGCAGAATTTACTACACAGTGTATTTATTTGGTATACAAACAACTGCTTATCTGAGAATTTTCGTTAACTGTATTATAGTAGACATTTCATTTATAAAGCTGTCAATTTTTGAAAGATCCAAAATTATTTTCATGCTAATGAAATATTTTTCATGAAAATCACAAATCATCCAACATTTCTTTAAATAAATAACCCTGTAAAGAGGTTATGTCACGGCATATAATATTTACAAATAATAAAAAAAAACATACAGGTAAATAAATGATATAAAATTGAATTCATCAGTGCGACAAATCAGTTTGCACCAATAAGATATGTCAATAAGTATATCATATGGTATTCAGTTCGATAGTAGATTCTTCTTTTTATTATTGAAATTCTCCATGGAATTATAGTATTTAAAAGTAGATTACTTTTTCAACAAAACACTTCATGATCCATTGTAACCACCCATAGTAAATGTCTACTGAGATCGTTTCCAAAATATTCATAATATCAGAAAATGAGTGAAGATTTCAAGATTTTTAATATCTCTTGCCGTGAAAGTTATCGTTCACTTTATGTATTAAGCAATTCTTTAAAATTATTTTATTGGACTGCTTTACTAATCAGAATGAGCTCTTAATACCGTAAAAAATTGCATTTCTAATTGAATAAAAAGCCTAATGTTTAAAGCACAACGACTTCAAATTAATCCTTGAATAGACTGTGAAGTTGAAATAAAACCTGTAGGTAAAAAGATGTTGTACAACTCATTGCAAACAAATTTGTATGCAAAGTTAACATTTCATTTATTTATAATTAAAAGCATATAACAATACAAAAAAGCACATACAAGCAAATACACTAAAATGTGAACTTTATTAACTGAATTAACTAAAATTTTATTCTATACTTATTACTCCATCATACAGTTCTTTTATGAATGTAATATAATAATAATTATAATACAAGCTTTTTCATGAATATTTCAATACACATTGTAAGTTTTGTGTCATTCAAGAAAAACTTTACCATGCCTTTTTTTCTTTCTTCTCTATAGTTAATAAAAATCTGATAGGTACTAGTCGTCAATTTCTTGAAAATCGTAAAATGGAACAAAATATTTTTAGGTATACCAAATTTTTTAATCAAAAATATTGTTCAAATCAATTTGTATTTGTAAAATTGTAGAGTATCACTTAAATGCCCACTTATTCTAGTTGATAAATAAAATGAGATAATAAAGAAACTATTCATTTTATAAATTTGGATAAAGTGTCATAGGAGAGTCTTAAGTTAGTCTCTTAGTCTCTGTTATATAATATTTGAAAAAAAAAAGTGAAATATCATACTTTAAAAATGGATGTTGAGACTTGTTTCAGGGAAGCATAAACTTCGATATTAATCATTAAGACTTTGTTCACATCACATATAAGTAATTTAGAATCTAAAATTTAAACACTTGATCGAAAATCGATCACAATAATCATTTTATAATTAAAAAAAGAGACAAGTATTACTGTTCCGATGTACCGGTTTTTAGAAATAAACTGTAAAAATTCATAACCATATAATATTAAAAAACATTTACGGGTAAAGTGCATAAACTCTCTATAGAAATAACAACTAAATCCCAAGCTGATCGCTTCATTTGTTTATTATTACGTGTTTTTTGCTTGGAGGGGGTACAGCTTGCAAAAGAAGTAAGCAAGTTATTAAACCACTGTACTATGCACCTGACTAAAATGTTGCTGTTCAGACACTTTAATATTATAAACTACTCACTACTTGACAAAATCACACGATCGAGGCTCAAATCTTATAGAATGAAAGGAAAATTTATGATCAGCATAGTTGGATGAATTCCTTGATGCGTACGAATATCAACTTAATCAGAAAGTTTCTGGTAAGGAGCTAAAAGGTCATATCGACCTTTTTTTCAGTTGTTTTCCTCTTAAAACTTGTTACATTCAATGTTTTATTTCTGGAAAACGTTGAAGTTCATATACATGCATACTTATTTTTCTGTTATATATAAATCATATTACAATAAAATCTGAAAAACTAGTTTTTCTAGTTCAATATTTTCATAATATATATCCTTTAATGAAAATGTTTATGTCTAAAGGCAATTTTATGATTAAAATAGTTTGTATTTAACTTTTTTCATTTCTTTTGTTTCAGGTAAGAATGGTATCATTCAACAAGATTTGAAGATCAAATGAAGTATTTTCATAATGTCATATCGAAATAGTTACGAGCTTAGTTCTTCAATATCGAAGGCAAAATTTGTTTTATCAATGTAAAATTTTTAATAGTTATTAAGCCGAAGCCGAAAAAGTGGTCAGAAAAATTTAAGAGCAGTGGACGAATATTTCAAATTGTAAATCGGCTTATTCACATCCATTAACATTTCTCCAAAAATTTTCTTTGGTTTCGTTGGCGATTTTATGTGAGGAATGATTTATTTTCTTTCGGAATATTAATCGAATTTCGATATGTTATTTCGAAACATTTAATCCGAAGGTTTTTGTTCAAGATGTTGAATATGTGATTTCAAAATAATTTCATTATAGTTTGGTTAAGTTTTGGTTTTCTATTCTTAAATTAAAATTTGAGTATGAAAACTGAGTGGCTTACCAACGCGTTAAAATTATTGACCTGAAAGTATTTTGTTTTTTCGTTTTAGTTTCAGTTAGTCATGCAATTAGATTTCCATCTAGTTTCAAATAGTGAATAGCCTTGTCTTATTAAATTATCGAAATATATATATATATATATATATATATATAAATATATATATATATATATATATATATATATATATATATATATACATGTATATATATATATATATATATATACAAATATATACATATTACCTTGTCAATTTATTAGTTTTGATTTTTGAACAAAACATTTTGAACTTACATATTAACAGTTATATTATATCAAATAAATTACCCTGTAGAAAATAAGTTTTGTGATATGATGATGAAGACACACACACACAACACTCCCAAATGAAACATGTTTTTATGTCATTTTTATATATATATTCACACCATAAAAATAATATCCTTCCTTACTACTAGTCTACAATATAAATATTATAGAAAGACGATGAATGCATCCTCGCAAGAGAAGATTGCTTACTCATGATGACACATTTATTATAAACATTTTATAAGAAAACATTATAAATATATACACATATGTCACATAAAATTCAATCAACAATAACATGACACACAAATATATTCAAATCAATCTGTCATCATTATACAAATATATATATTATTTGAACACAATTTGAAGTTAATTTAATTATTTTAAAAATATGAGTCAGTTAAGGACCACAATGTATATTATGTGAGATTTTTATGTTTAAGGATAGTATATGTGAAATCATTTTAAAAACGAGCATTCGTATTTAGAAATAAAAAGTCTTTAAAAATAATTTCATTACTTCAAAAACGTTAGGTGTAATTGCTCAAACATTAGAAAACTGGTCAAATTTTAAACTTGGGGTAATTCATTTCATAGATTTATTCAGTTTACGAAATCCAAAAATTTTAAACCTTCATTCATGGGCAGTCAGTAAAAACAAATAAAGTAAAGTAGCTAATAGTAAAAAGATTAAAATCATAAAATTCATATTAGAAATTCGACAAAAACAGTTATTTCTACAAATTTTCAGGCAAAAATTACTAAAGAAATAATTATCAAATGTGGCATGCATAATCTAAACATGAAATATTGGCTTTGTCAAAATGATTAGCAAGAACCGAATTTGAAATGTATTTTTATTAAAAATTATATAGTATTTTCTAATGCGATGAAGGAATGAATCCATTAAAGAATAAATCCGACGTTAAATGTTTCATAATTTTAACAGAGAAAACATTTATTTGGGGCTGTTTTAACAATTTAAATACTTTTTACTCATAATAAATACCAAAAACGTTACTTATAAAAAGAAAAAAATATAGCATATGAAAGCTGATCATCCTAGAAAAGGTAAAATGATAAAATGAAAATACTAGACGTATTTCATATAAGAAAAATTTTCAGATTGATTTATATTTTATTTACAAATACTATTTTTTGTATTTATTTGGTTTGTTTCGCTTATGAAAAAAACTGTTCCTATCTGGTTGTATGCATTGCATTGCGTAGTTAAATGCCTAATGGACAATGAAATAGAATAATAGAAGCGTTGTAATTAATTATATCATTACTAGTATTAATAACAGTTTATGTTTGATGTTGAATATTTAATAGTTAATGTAATCAAGGTGAATGAGACGACACTAGCTTAAGAGAGTATTTACTTACATATCTTCATTTCTATAAATCTAAAATAGTTATTTCAATTTTGATGTACAAATGAAGATTAAAAATAACAGAGTTAATTGTTTAGATTCTCAACTGGAAATATGCTATCAATAGTTATTGATACTGACTTCAGCTCGTTTTGTGATGATATTCTCTAAATACATTTGGAGTGTTATATATTATTCCACATTTCATACTAATTCTTTGAATCAACCCTCGTGTAGTCGCCAAAATATATTAAATTTATACAAAATTTAAATATATATAAAAAAAATAATATACTTGATGAACCGAGAAGCAAGACCTGGGCTCTTTTCATTTCAAACAAGAACGTTACCATTGCGCCATGGCTACACTACTAAGGAAAAAATTTTCCTTTTTTTTTCATACATTTGAAACATTTTTCGTATATACATACTTAGCTAATAAACAAAGAAAATTAAGTATAATGCATGCCTACATGTATGTATCAATATCTGAAATTTTCGAGTCGAGATTCTAAACAATTAACTCTGTAAGTTGTATCTTTGATTTGTTCACCAACTATTTTAGATTTATAGTAATGAATATATGGGTAAGTATAATACTCACTTAAGCTAGGCTCATCCCATTCAGCTTGATTAAATTGTCTATTAAATATTCAACAAGAGACATAAACTGTTATTAATACTAGTAATGATATAATTAATTACAACGTTGAGCTATTATTCTATTTTATAGTCAATTCAATATTTAACTACGCAAATGCATTCATCCAGAAAAGAACAGTTATAATTCATAAGCGAAACAGAGCAAATTAATACGAAAAATAATATTTGTAAATATAAATCATTTAATCTGAAAATTTTTCATATATGAAAATATTTAGGATAATTTTTTTATTTAGATCTCGATAATGTTTTCTATCCTTTCTAGGTTTGGTCGAATACACTTTGTATTTTTAAGTATATAACTTTTATCGTATTGAATATGAGTAGAAAATATTCATATATTTCAAAGAGAACCAAATCAACGTCTTTTTAAATTGTGAAGCTTTTATTGTTGACACTCAAACATATTTCGGTCTTGAAAGAAAACGTCTTAATGATGAAAATAAACACATAAACAATACAGCAAAAGTAAATTTAAAAAAAAACTGAATAAAATACAAATATAATTTTATCCATAAACTAACGTCATTCATTTAGAAGTAGGTTTTTCAATTATGTCTTGATTTAGAAACAAAATGTTACAGTTTATGAAAATGTTTGATGAATATTTTATTAGTTTTACAAATACAGGCAACAGAAAATACACCAAATAATATAAAATAAAATGAATTAAAACTTCTTGTAGAGATAATGAAATCATAATTTAGTTTCATAAACTTTTTATTCAGTTTCATAAATCAGCGTTATAATAACGGTCATTCATTCACTATCAGAATATGAACGTTAGTATTCATACGCTATTTATCTCACTAAAGAAATGACAAGGAATGGGAATTATTAAAATCTGAAGGAAAAATGATTATGCAATATCACAAACACTATTAGAGCAACCAAATAAAACCAAATACTTCAGAGATAAAACATCTACATGCAGTACCCTCAATTAATCCACCTGGGTTCTAATAACAGTGAAAAAACTACGAATCATCTTAAAGAAAATGCGAACCATAAAAACAGACATCCAAATAATAAATTCACTATTTTCGCGCTCAAATATTTCCCCAATTAACTATCCATATGTAATAAAATTGGCCAACATTTTTTTCGAACAATTTTTATAATAAAAAAAAAATAAATAAATTTTAAATTTAGAAATGTTTATTTAGGAACTTATTTACAAAGCTTCCATTTTCATGTTTAGATTATGCATGCGAAAATACAATAATTTGATATCTATTTCTTTGAAATTACTAATTCTGCCATTTATATGTTCTTAATCCTATTTTTTAGCGACTGCCAAAGAAAGTTACTCGTATCTATTTTTCAGGAGTATACGTAGTTGAAGTATGTTTGTAAATATTGTTATTACCACCCTTCTTCCAAACTACTGGATGGATTTTGGTAACTAAGGTATCCTCAAATATGTTCTTAAAATCCAAGTGTCCTTACGTATTTCTATAACAAATACAAATTGAAAAAATTTGGGTGCAAAATATAAACACGATAATAAAAAAATTAACCAAACTTATTGAACTATCAAAATATAGGTAAGCAGGTTGCAACAGGTATACATCCTTATACATAAAATAGAGACATCTATATATAAATGAAGTTACTTTTATTTTTTTATTAAAATTCAAACCAATTTCATTCAAAAATATTTTTTTGTTTATCAAAACAATTATTCAAATCCAGATTATAATACTAAATCTGTGTTTTATCGAAACTTAAGTCATAATTTCAAAATTAATTGACTTTATTTATAAATTTTATACATTAAAAGAAATATTTATTTTACTTGTTAGGTGTTTCCACCTTCACAACTGAATATACGTCTTGTGTAAGCAAACTTGTTATAGCCTTATACAGTAGAGAAATTTTCCATTTGTTTCAAACAAAAGCAGCAATTGTAATATAATTTACATTTTCATATAATATCTGATATTTAATTGAATATATAATTTTCCTAAAGGTAATAATGTATAATTTATTTATGTGGTTTATGGTTTGCAATACTGAAGATGTATTCGTTTAATTAAATTATTTAAGACTATGTGGCTGAATTGGCTATTTAACACATTATTATGTGAAGCTTACCGAATACTATTACAGAAATCGAAGAATTTTAATTGATTCAAAAACAAACATGACATAAACTCTTTGCGATTCGAAATCGTTCTAAGAAAATAGTATATTCCAAACAAATAAAAAAGCTCGATCAAAGGATTTTTATTGAAATTTTCATGAATGAACTAAATACTACATGTTTTAAACAAATGAAGAATATAAAATGAAGAAATTAAGATACTCGACATAAAAGTAATTTGTTTATAAAAACCAAATATTTTTTGTCATAGAATATTTCGTTTATAGCCTAAAAATTCACTTATGCAGTCATGGCATAACCGTGGACAGCAGTGAGTGCCAAAATTTTGTGTTTTCGGTATATTTGCTAGCACCACAAATTTTAGACTAAAATAAATACACTGTGGCATATTCTTTGCATGTTGAATATTCAAATGGTGTAAGAGCTAGAAGGTTAACACAACTTTTGTGAAAACGAATTATCTCATAATATAGTTTAAGTCGTAATAACTTTTTTCCATGCAATATGAAGCTAATTTTAACCTTGCGCTATTTAAATCAAAATCATAGCTTCAAAATTTATAAGAAAATTTATTTCGCAACATGTCTACAGCTACAAAGCTTATATATATATATATATATATATATATACATGCCTGACTTCTAGAAATAATTAGCCATTTGAAGAACTTAATAAAAGTATAACATTAATTTCCCTAATCATTTGCGTAATACACAGATTCTGGTAAAGCCAATCATTATAATATATTTTAATTTTCGTTTCCTTTATACCACATTCTTATCTAAAATAAACTATATTAGAAATTATTCGCAGTTGTATAATAATCATTAAAGAACATCCATTTGATCTGTGTAAATTTTCGTATTATTAATATCTATAATGGAAATAAGTAATAATTGATATCAAATAATTATACATATATAATATATTAAGTGTGTGTGTCTGTGTAGTATTTGAAGTTTCAGGGAAGAAGATGGTAATGGTTGAGAAAGCAAAACATTGATTGTCAAGAATATTTAATCATAAAACTCTATATTTCATTTTGTATTATTAATGAAAGTGAAAAGCTTTTCTATGTGTTTGCATATTTTATCAGTATAAATATACATTGTACTTTTACGTATTTTACCATCCAGAAAATAATTGTAATAAACAGTGTGTTTTATAAATGAGTATCCATTACTCTCTCCTCCTAATATGAACAATTCGTAATCCTTTCCAAAGTATTTGGTTATATTAAAAATGTAATATTAAAAATGTAAACGATATATGTGTTTTGTTATCCAAAGCTATTCACCAATTTTTATGTATCATTTTAACACATTTAAAATAGTTTGTAACAGTAAAATTTATAACACAAAATTGAAAGATTATTTTGAGATATTTATAAAATATTATTATTCGTTCATTTTGTTTCACCCGAAATCCCGTTTGCCCAAAAACGAAAATTTTATAACAATATAAACGTAACCAATGTAAACAGAAATCAATAATAATATTATTTTGACAAATATTGAAAATAAACTCAAATTAGTTATCAATAAACAGGCTAATCTCATATATTATTTTTTATTTTCAATAATTACCATTTTTTTCTCGAAACTCTATGTGTATAGTTAGCAATGGCAAATATTTAAAAGTATAAAAATATTATTATAAACAAAATTTTAGCATCTAATTTCGATCGATTTACATTGGATATTCAATAGAAGAGAATTATACTTTTATTAAATTACACGATTTTATTAAAATTGTTGGCAAACAAAATCGAACACTCTGTATAAAAATAAAATTTTCTCCATAATGATTTAAGCTTATTTTTATTCGTCTTGCATAACATGTTAATACAAATTTAATTTTTTTATCTTTTATAATAACTGATATATGGTTTTATTATTTAAATTGTCATCCTTCTTTTTTTTAACATTTTTACATTTTTATTGCTTTTTATATTCTTATAATAGTTATCATCGAAATTAAAATTTTGAATATAAAATAAGGCATTATGATTTCTAAACCATTTTTTTTTTTTTTTTTATTAAACTTATGGTATTTTTTTTTATTTATTAATTGTACACGAAAACGAATTTTCAGATAATTTCTCTTAGTGACTGATAATTTCTCTGAGTGATTGGGAAATAGCTAAGCATACCAAAATAAACTAATTAGTGGGTTTTGTGATATATATGATTAACTGATATATTTATCAATATTTCCCAGCCAAAATCATTCCGTAGTACCCATTGCGCACTTGAATTGAAATTTGAATAAAGTTTCAGTAAGTATTAAAAAGGTGCCAGTTAAAGGTGCCAACCAACAACGGCCTTCTTGTTTTTTAGGACCAAAATTTGTCGGCTTTTTTGTACTTGCACATTCCCACACCCCTTTCTAGAATTGAAATTTTTTATTTAGTTTAATTTAGTGATAATTGCTTTTTTGAGTTACTTTTAGTTTTCAAAAACTTGGCAAATCGAAAATTCTTATTAAAATCATCTTGTACCGAATTTATAAATTGAGAAATCTAGCTTTATTAATGAACCACTACTGCTCAGTTCATGTAAGCTACATGAACAGATCGGTACCTTAACGAAATCAACCACCAAGTTTAATAATTTATACTGACTTAAAACTAGTACACTATATACACTATAATTTATTTTATATTCATATGAGATATAAAAACTGACTGAAATTGTATTTTTTTAACACATTTATTGAGTTTATATCAATTTATTTATTTATTTCAATTTTCCATTATAAAAAATAAGTATGCTAAAATATAAATTGTAAAAATTGTAAAAAGAAAAATTTAAAAGTAATATTTTTATGATTTGTATATGATTAATGAATCTAACAATAGAAAACTGTATGATTTATATGACACTGTATTTGATATTAATGTAGTTGTATGCATATGAAACGTTCGCACTATGATATATTCTTATATAATAAACTTCTTCATACGATGTTCACATTCTGTGTGACCAAGTCTATAAAAATTTAAATTCTAATTTTCTTTATAGGAAAAACGTAATCGATAACATCGATCAATGATATCGAATCTAAAAAACAATAATTTTTCTAAAAAACACCTCACTTACCTGACAACTACGATGTTGTGAACATCTAGAATTTTAATTTTAATAAATGATGTAACATATCATTTTGGACCACATTTTATTTATTTTTTTTTAATTTACTTTGAATGTTTCACTTTCATCAATTATTGATGGACGCATCTGAAATAACAAGGGATATAATAAAAAAAGACAGGATATAAATTTATACATCCAAAAATTTTTTCTTACCGTTTCTTCTTTCTAAGAATGACACTTCAAATAAAATTTCTTACAAAAAATGTACTTTTTTACAATACTACTTGTTTTATAAATTGTATGGCTAAATTATTTATCAGTTTAGCCTGTAACTAAATTTAGTCAATCTTATGTTTAATTTTTTTATTTTAAATCACTTTTCAACTTTTTCAACTACTAAAGTTATATAGTGACTACAGTGAGTATATATTCAAAACAACAACAGTACACATAAATCCTTCATTCCTAGACGTTCAACCATCCATGTTTTGACTGTGTCTGTTGTTGCTTAACTTTGGTGATCGGTTGAGGTCGGTTTTATTATTATTATTATTTTTTTTAATTGTTTGATTAAATTGTTTTTTTATCAAGTGTCTTCTTATACCATTGATTTTTAAACGGGTTTAATAAAATAATATTAAAAATTTAAATTGATGTAAATCATACAAAACAATTTTTTTCTTTCTATTTGAATATTTTTCTATATATTTTTGTAACATATAACAAGTAATATGAGTGTGGAGTGTAGATTGTTGAAACAGAAAAACAAAAAACAAAAAAAAAACAAAGCATAAAATATTCAATTTTTATGTTAAAATGATTTATAACATTAACATAATTTTACATTCCATATAAATAGAGAAATAATAATACTCATAATAATCATAATCAGAATCAAAGGACAAACATGCCGTGTGTGTGTGTGAGTTATTTGGATGGTAATGAGTGAAATTATGTTGTGTTTTACAATGCCTGGTTTGAGTCGTCCGGTCTGCAAACAAATTTATTTTTTATCTATTCTAAAATATCAATTTTTAAAATAAATTGATTACACACAACAGTTGATTGATTTGAAAAGTATCTTCGAAAAGTGAAATCTTTAGGGTCTATAAAATAATATTAATAAATGTATTGTCTAAAGAGTTATAATAAATATATCTGTTAACTGAACTTTGAACGAAAAAATGTTGCTAATAAAAGCAGTAAATTTTTAAGATACATAGATTAATTTTTTTGTGAATTTATTTTATCTATGCTGATTAACAAGATTTATCAAAGATTCATGGGACCCAATTGATCAATGTTGCTCATTCACGGAATGACAGAATATATGCTTAATGTGTTAATTAAGTGATTATATACATATCAAAGTATTGTAATGTCCTTAAATATTTTCATGGTCATGGATTAAACGAACCCATGTACTAACTTTTTTTTAAGTTTATTCAATTTTTTCGTAATCGTTTTAAATTAGCCACAGTTTAGTTTAAAATTAGCAAGTTAAATCATATAAGTATTTGTATTACATAGTATTGTACTTAATATATGTATTTATAACTATATGGAATGCATATTGAGGCTATTTCATAAATGATAATAATTAAAAATAGTAGAATAAAATTGTAAATATTGATATTGAACGAAATACCAAGTATCTAAACCATTCACTCTATTTGTTATTATTTTCACTTTTTAGTAACTGAGGTTACTTATTATTATTTCACATATGGCTTCATTCAGGCGACATATAATGCATTGTTAGACGTTATCTAAACTGTTAAATTTCTAGTGTCTATGCCTTTATGCATATATAAAATGTGACACACATATCAAATAGAAGAAACATTGACATCAAATAAAATAAACTGTTGATGTAAATGGAAGTGTATACCATGTATGAAGTTTAATAAAAATTGTTATATACATGTTATTATGACCTAAAAAATTTTTATAGGAATGAAAATGAATAATATTATTGCTTCCATTCGTTTTGCATTTCATTTTAATGCTAATGTTATTTTTCGCTTTGAAAAACAAAGTGTGTGTGTTTTGAAGAAAAAATTACTAATTTGAATTTATCGTATTTTGTTATCACTTAAGAGCTATCAAAGTTTAAAATAATGAAAAACCATCAAGGAAATCTATCAATGTTGCAGTGATTTTACATAATATAGATTTTATATAAATTTTATTCAAACTGTAGTTTAAATTTCATCATTATGACACAATGTAACAGTCATTCATTTTACGCTAAGGTAAAAGAGAATATTTGAGAATGTATTGATAATCTTACCAGAAAGTATTACAAAATTCCACACTCTTATTAAAAATTCTGATGCCCCATTTATAATATTACAAATTTCTCCTAATAATGTCTTATGTTAAATGTATTGGAGTAAGGCAGATATAGTGATTTTATTTTCAGAGCTGCTTTTAAAGTTTAAAGTGCTCATCCAAGGCTTCTAAGCAAACTATACATCTTAAGTATTGCTATAAATGTTTTATCATAAAGTATAATTCTAAAGTTAGACCTTTCTAAAACCTTATTAGGTCAGAGAATACTTTAATAAACTCTCATTCATTTCATAAATAACCGTAAAATATCCTAGGACTTCACAATTTCAACCGAAGACTAATGCAAGTGTAACTAATTTTCTAATAACTAATGTCTAATTTTCACTTTTTAAATTTTTTAAAATTACTAATACACTTTCGACTTATAAAAAAGACATTATCAAATAATGAATAATAAATAATTCTAATATTTTTAAAATATATTAGGAAAGTAGGTAATTTAATAAAGAGGAGTTATTAAAGTCTATTTGATTATTTTTAAGTGTAAAATTTGGGTTTTTATTTAATTTAATTTATTGATCTCTAGGGTTTCTAGCAAATTTGATTTTTGGCTTTTGTCGGAAATATGTAACTCCTCCAGCTTGTGTTCAATATCAATTTTATGACCTATTTTAGTAAGATTAATTCAGGAGAAGTTTGAAGAAGTTTTATGACTTCATAAATTAAAAGACAGATTAAAAAATTTAATAAAATTTCAAATTTTCATTCGAAAATAATCAAATAGACCTTAATAACTCCTTTTTATTGAATATGTTATCATCTCCACCCAGTTTCTTTATTCAAAATCATCACTCATACTTTCTCTATATATTTCAAAAATAAATGATTAATTTTTCATTACTTGATACCGACTTTATAAGTCGAAACTTAAAGTTTCCATAATTACTTTATATAATGATAATGCATTTCTATTCCTTTCATAAATTTTCAATGAAAATGAATAATACAATATCTAATTTAGAAATAAATAAACTTTCTAATTTACTAACGTAAATTAGGCAGTGAATTAAGGTACACACTATATACACCCATCTTCCTTTTATTTCGCATAAAAATTAGTTAATAATGCTTTTATCACTATACCACACGAGTAAACCAAAAGTATTATGACAAGAGGATGGTTTTAACATCAATGACGGTTTATGTTGTTAAGTGCTACTACTGTATATATTGTATATATATATGACGAATACATACTAGTTTTTTAAAACGTGATAGTAGTTTACTATCATAATGTGTAATAAATCCTTGGCCACAAATCCTCTTTGGTATATGTACGATGGTGCTGTAATAGGATAGTGAAGTAGTACACTGTGGTAAATATTAAAAAGGATTTGAAAGGGTAATCAGCATATCATCATGCCAAACTCAATATAATAATGTGACATTGTTAGTATATACTTACATCATCCTTGTTGGGTATGTAAATGTATGATTATTTCATTCAAAACAATAATGAAACCAAGTAAGAATATCTATGATGATACAGCATAATTCGAAAAAAATTTGAGGTAAAGTTTTCTTGGTATATAATTAAAACTACAATACAGCCATGATCCAGCATTCGTAATCATATCTGTAACAAATTTTTCCAGTACAAAATTTATAATATATGAGCTCTCATTCCAGTACACAATTTTCGATTTATGAACTCTCATTTGTGTAAATCGCAACAGATTTAGCAAAAAAGTTTCTAGTTCATAATAATAATAATATAAATATAAATAATATAGATTTAGATATTTCATAATTTTATAAACTATTCAAATTACATGCGGTTATTCTCAAAAATTCAATTTTATCCACCGCAAAATTTATTGAAAACAATAATTTAATATTCTCAAGTATCAATAAATATAGTAAATATAAATAAAGGCCATTATATAAAATATTTATTCAACCAATGTTATATAATGGCTCTATTAAAATAAAATTTCATTTAATATAACATTTATCTATTCAGATCATATGCGCGGTTATTCTAGATAAAACCAATATTATTGTCCTCAAAATTTACAGTAAATTATTTTTTAAAATTCTCAAGTATAAATTCAATAAATATAATCAGATAAATATAGTTAATTATTAATGATAAATAAATTATTATGAATTTGTGCACTTGATATATATATATATATATATATATATATATATATATATATATATATATATATATATATATATATATATATATATATATATATATATATATATATATATATATATATATATATATATATGTGTGTGTGTCTGTGTGCGTATTACCCTTTTTAAAATAATAGGCACAAGTTATCAAATTCATTCAATAAATGAGTATTACATGATTTATAAAATGATGTTTAATGATTAATATAAAATATATTTATATATACTACTTACATTAAATATATAATATAATTATTTTCTGTTCATGATAATAAATACTATTAATTGCATTATAAAATTAGTACAATAATAGTATTATTGTACAATAATAGTATTATTAGTACATGCATTATTATATTTTATATACAGGCTGATATAAAACAGACCTGGAATATCATTTATGGTAACAAGTTACAAAAAGAAAATATACATGTATAATATTTTTCAGCCCAGTCTTAAATGGTGACTCTTTAAATTAAACACTTGTTGTGACCTAGGAGCACTACAACTTCAAAATTTCAAATAGGACCCTATACCGAATAAGGAATTTATTGACATGGATACTTACAAAATATTTATTTTACACTGTATTCTATAACTTAGTTTATTTTTCCCAATTTCAAATTTTATTATACCATTGATTTCAATTGCAATTTGAAATATGAATGTTGCAGTACCCTTGGTCTATCTTGCAAGTTTTTGTTTTAAGACGTGACCATTTAAAAATTAACAAATTAATAATATTTACGTCTTTTTCCTTTTATCATACTGTTATCGGTAAAAAAGATAATAAGCCAGACGTCTTAAAAAAATCATTCTGTATGATACCATTTAAATAATAATGATAGTTTTTTAATATAATATATGATTTGTATAATTTTATTCATAAATATTGCTTCACTGATGATGGCGTCATTGATGATGTAAGTGTGATTATTATTTACAAATTTGATTATTAAAAGTTTTATGTTTTTTTTTTTTATTATTACGTATGAAACAATCGGATATTCATATAATGAAGAATTTCTTTGAAACCACAACGAACTCTTTGAAACTATTTGTTTCAAAGTAGGAAATCTTAATCTTAAATTTAAGACAATGATACGACGAACTTCGTATCCGAACCTTCGATTTTTTTGTTTTTTTGAAAGTACAACGGCATTTTATTATGGGAAATGTCTTTTGGGATGTACTATGTGGTCATCCATAATTTATAAATTAAAAACAACTATATAAAATTAGCGATAATACTAAACAATACGTTGTTTTCATTCATAAAATAGTGAAAATATTTTCACTTCATTTTAATTTGTTTGTCATTTAAATATTATGATATTTATATGTTGTTAAAACCGTTTTGTTTTTATATTTTTCGTAACCACGTTTTACAAAATAAAAGATAAGATGGCATATACTTGACTAACGTTTAATATAAATCGCAAAGACCAAGAAAGGTGGGCGAAAAAAATGAATGGCTGTGACTATAATCTAATTTGCATCGATTCAATATTTATGATTAATTGCGTTTAATGAATAAATGTTTTATAGTATTGTTATGTAATTCCATACAATAATTATTATTATATGTACTACATTAACTCGACCATATACAAATATTGATAAATCAGTGTGTATATAATTAATTAAATAATTGAAAATATATATATTAATTAATTAATCAAACATCATAGATTGCATTCATATAAACATTAAGTACATGCATGCATATTTACTACTACGTATGCAGATAATATTAAATTATTTTAATAACTAATGAATATGTACATTAAAATTAATTATCATATAATTAAAATTATTTGACATTATTGTTCTGATGTGTGTAATATAGTAAGTGCATCATCATAAAATTATTAGTTATATATATTAATTGAAATTTCGTTAAATTTACCTATAAACTAAAATTATTGCCCTGTATTTGTTTGGGAATATAATTAATAGGTACGATGAACTGAGTACAAACATATGTTTAACTATTTATAAAAGCTTTATTCTTAAATAATACAGAATTGTTATATTTCAATAGAAAAATAATTGAAGATTAATAACTAGGAAAAATAGAAAAGAGTTAGAAAACGGATACCACAAAATATAGTAATTTAATTTAAACATAAAGTATTTAATTTTTTGATATTATATTTAATTTGTCAAACTAAGACCATTTGGATAGAGTAAGATATCTTCTCAATTTTTGTGTGCGCATAATTTAGTTCCCACAATTCACAGAATGTTTATATCACCTTATATGAATATTATATATATATATAAATATATATATATATTTAGTTTTTTATTTAATGATTTTTATTGAAGTGAAAATTGAAGATGCGTCACAGAAACGTCTTCTAATATGAGGATATATTCATATTATATGTGCAGAAAAATTTGATTGGTTGAATTAATCTCTTATTTGTTGGGCCTAAAATGTTCTGTTAAGTGCTAAATTTAATAAAAATTGTTTTTTTATTACAAACATTATTCATTGTAATTAACACACTGTTAAAATTGGCATTATCAATACCTAAAATCCAAATATATATTGTAATTATTTTCATTTGATAAATGTTTTATACCATTCATTGGGTACATTAAATGTTTTACATATTACATATGTAAACTTATATATTTTAACATAATTAAATATGTGGTATTATAAAGTATACTTTATATACAGGTTGGGTAGAATTAAAAGTCTCATTAATTGAAGATGAGGTTCCTACATGTTTAATTTTTTACAGAGACTTTTCTCCGCAAAATTTGAGGCCAATTCTTCATAGTTGAGAAAAGATAAATAAATTATGTGATGGGAGGCTTCTGTTATAGAAGTGCCTGTTCAAGAATCATAGATAAAAACTCATTGTAATTCTATCAAAAATATGATTAATTGTAGAAATGTCTCAGCTTAGATGGTTTGATTTGATACTGATTTCCATAAATGCTCTTAGAGAATTGTTGATAATATACTTGAATTGTTGAATCAAATCAATTTCAGAAATTTTTTCTAATTTTCAAAATTGAAAAAATTGCAATGATGATAACTTTTTGTAGGTTACCAAAGCAAGGATTGAGTAATCTGTATGAATAATAAAAGATATTTCAAAAATACCGTTGTTGTAAATCTGATCATGTTGGTACAACCCCAAAGTATTATTCAAATTTTTGTTGGAATCTTATTGAACGATAACCCAACTATTAACGCTTAATGAAATAAAAATCTATTTTTATTGACAATCACTTTATCTAGGTAATATGTGGTAAATATAATCTATATGAGTTATATAAATTGAAACCAGAACTGGATATATAAATTCAGAAACAAAATAAAGTAGTAACCAGAATGAATATAGGTTTATGTTACAGTATAATATGAACGTATGCATATATACACAGTATAAGTATTAGTTAACTGTGTTATTATGACTGTTTTATGTGATTGGTATGTTACTGCAGTATTACTCTACTAACACTGATTAAAATACTCAATCAATACAGAGGTAAATGACAAAACTCAGGGTGGAAAGTGGATAATTTTTACTTTATCATGTACTTTATTTATATGTACACCGGTACAATTTTGTATAATAAATTAAATAAATACATTCTTCAGTATGCAAAAAAATAAAAACATAAGACTAACGGTACAAAATATCCTCTCTACTCTCAATATATTTAATTGTCAAAAACTGCTCACCAACAAAAACCCTGAATATAAAACAAGGCACTTTTCGTAAATGCCGATAATTATTGTCTCGATGAATATTCTCGATGATACCTTCAGAAGCCTGAAATACCGAAATTTTAAAAGAATTGTGTTCATATTCGCAATGAAAATTGTAGTGTGATTGATAAACAGCTACCAGGAAATGATTTATATAGTATGAAAAAATTTCAAGGGCTGAATATAGGTACATAAAATTTTATATATGCATTAAAAA
The DNA here is from genome assembly GCA_020423425.1 of Chrysopa pallens. NCBI lineage: Eukaryota > Metazoa > Arthropoda > Insecta > Neuroptera > Chrysopidae > Chrysopa > Chrysopa pallens. The sequence goes on from CM035594.1 coordinate 60,137,822, forward strand.
TAAAACTCAAAAAAGTTTTCACTATAATTATTGCATATGAAAAAACTTGGCTGAATATAAATAAGAGTTATATATTTGTTGAAAGAAAATCGAATCAACAATCGTTTTTCTCGATGAAACCCCGGAATATATTTGAATACACGCTTCAGAACACTCTTACCGAACACACCTGAAAATGTTATTTTTACAAACTACTTCAAAGAATTTCCGTCGAAAAATGGTGTTGGTCAAGCTTAATTTAAATTTAATTTAATTTTTAAATTAAAACCGTTTATACACTACCGTTTTTATGGTCAATAATCTATTCCAATTACTCAGAAAGTATAGTATTTTTATATTCCCTGTATTAGGAAATAGATTGTTCCGTCAACAACCGACCCCCTAGTAGCTCAGCTGTTGTTAGTCACTCACTAGCTCTGACTAGCTACATAAACACCCACATACATATACAATATATGTATGTATGCATGTAACCAACCAACAATATTCATTGACGTATGTAATTATAAGCACCTGTAGACCATTTTATAGTGCAAAATGTTGGAATAACATTTAAATAATTAACCTGTTTATTGATTGTAAAATGACCATTCTATTTTAACCACAAAATTGATTTCATTTATATATTACAGTAAAACTAATTTTCTATTTTAATATGTAGGTATACATATATATATATATATATATATATATATATATATATATATATATATATATATATATCTATATATATATATATATATATATATATATATACATATACATATGTATTTTAATATGTAGGTGTTTATATACATTATGAATGTGATAATTATATTTGCTATGTATGTGTTCATTAAATAAAAGACAAATCGAATTATTTTTATTGATTCCAATTATTAATAATTTATTGTTATGGTTTTATTTTATTAATAGTCATGTAATAAATTGTTCATAATTGGATTTGAAAAGATCGTAATAGATTATTGAAAAGAACAATTTAGTTTTAAACCCCCTTGCACGATCCATGAAACATTTTATTCATCTTGATCATCAGAATATATTGGGAGTTTGGGATTATTAGTAATTATGACAGAAAAAAAAACTAATATAGGACTCCTAGTTGTCCTTGAACGTCCATTTCATGAAGGTTGTAATGAACAGGTGATTGTCCAACCTAATTTGGTGTATATTAGTGTTGTTTGGTAGAATTAAGAGGGCAACGGTGCATAGATTGGACTATAAAAAAGTATAAAATTTGTTTAGTTCTATTAAATTCGAGATCATAAATGTAAACTTATTCGATAACATAAACCCTAATAAAAATTATGTATAAATTTGGCAGGATACAAGTGGTAGACGAAATCCACCCACAACATCGATCATTACTATTTTAGTAAGCGGTTTGTTTTCATTTTGTGTGCGTTTTTTCTCCATCTTAACGTTTATTGTCGACTTTTATTGAAAGATAGTAAATATTAAAAACCCAATATACATTTAAATGTGGTTTTACTATACATACTTCATAAATTTATTAGTTAAAATAAATATAAATCAAATTTTCATAACAGCCTGTTTGATTGAGTAAACTACCTCACGGCAATGAAACTCATTATGGTTTCATATACGTTTAGTATTATTTTATATAATATGAGGAATGAATGATTGTATTATATACATGGGTTAAAGCTATTCGATTTTAAATAAAAAACGCTTATAAACTAAGTTAAAGTTGATATTGGATTAACTCTTTGATTAATCAAAGAGTATCCCCAAATTATATTCTGATAATTTTGTTATAATATGCTTACGTTTACTTGTAAGTACTTTAATTGTTTACTGTACATGTTTTCGTAAATACTCCACTCGCGAAACCCAAATATTAAAATTCACTATTATTTATAGTCCAATGTGTGGTATTCCATAGTATTAGTTATGTGAATAAATAAATTTACAGACTTTAATTTTTGCTTAACCACTCGACATTTTTCGAATGATACTTCATATTCAACTGCCTGCAGTTAATCAAAAATTAAAGTCTGTTAATTTATTTATTTACATAACATGTATAAAAAATCAATAATTTAAAAAGATATAATTTCAGATTACTCAGATTATAGTTCTGCATTTCAAAAGCATATTGATTATTCATTTTCAGCATAATGGGTTATGTCCGCAACAAATTTTTCATTTGCTATAGACAAAAAGCGGCTAATTTTAGTTTATTATTTAAGCCTTCACCAAAGTTCTATTCATTCGATAACGTAAGTTTAAAACGAATGATTTTTTTTTCTAGAACATAACTCAATATATGTTTTCTGATTATCAATCTTTTTTTTTTTAATTAAATGTAAATTCCAGGAATATATATTGTGCACATAAAAAATATAATTCTGGTAAAAATCAATTAGAATAATGACTAAAATGATTTTTTAATGTAATAAACATAAAATAAAATGAAAAATTTATAAACATTTCAAAAGCATATGCACCTCTATATAATAAAACTATTTTTTCTTTTAAAATGATTATTAATGAGAACTCTAGGATTTTTCTAATAAATTTAGATTTTTTTTCCCAATTTCCTAGATCAAATTTTGTATTTTTATAAAAACATATTTCGACTAAAAAGTAGTCATAATCAGTATGAACTAGCTAGTAATGATTCTTTGAAGAGATGTTACTCGTTGCTAATTTGGTGACGGTTTGCATGTGCATTTGTGTAACCTTAAAAAAGCGTCGAAAAGTTCAAATTTTTTTTTTCGCTATTTATGGATTTTCTAGGATAATTCCCATCTGGAAAATTCAAAAATAGCATTTATTTTACGATCGGTCGACCAGTTTTTTAGATATTATCTTAAATACATCCGCTAAATCGACCTTTAGATCGGATTTATGCTGATATGTCAAAAACTAAGCATCCGATCGTTAAATAGATGTTATTTTTGAAATCTGCAAAGTATACTTATAAACATGGTTTTTCTCGGAATTGGATTTAAAAAAATTATTTCAAATTTTCGAAACTTTTGAAGGGGTACCCCTTTGAAAAAATCGCAAAAATTGGGAAAAATTTTTTACTCCCGATTTGGATGAAATACATATTCTAGGGTAATTTCAACCCGCAGATTTCAAAAATAATATCTATTTAACGATTGGACAAGTAGTTTCTGAGATATTGCTAAAAATCCGATCCAGAGACCGATTTATCGGTTGTATTTCATGCAATATCTCAAAAATGAGTCGACCGATCGTAAAATAAATATTATTTTTGAATTTTTCAGACATTAATTATACAAGAAACTCCATAAACAGCGAACAAAAAATTTTGAACTTTTCGCCGGTTTTTAATGTAGAATAAACCGAAGTCCACAAGGTGTATATTTGAGGCTGATTGAAATCACTAACTTAATTATTCGGAGTAACTTAATTACTCTTGTTTTATCAAAAAACATTTAAACTATCGAGAAGTAAGATTCCGAAACCATTGATATTGAACGTGCAAACCGTCACCAAATTATCAAAGAGTAAGAGTAACATCTCTTCAGAGAATCATTACAACTAGCTAATTCATACTGATAACTTTGTAGTCGAAATACGTATTCATAAAAATAAAAAATAATTTGATATAGGAAATTGGGGCATCAAAATTAATTTAATAAAACTATTATATAATTTTAATAAGTATTTGAAAGATAACAATTACTATTTAGTTCTAAACAAAAATCCTTAACCTTTTTGAGGGCACTGCATCTTGTCTTCAATTTATCCAATGAACTAGCTGACCACATAGTCTATGCCTGTGGTATAGAGGTTATCCAGCATATTTTCATCACAAACATTTTAATATTTTTGTAAATAAACAATATATATCATACATGGTTTAATAAAAATGATTTAAAAAAATAATATTGTAATATTTTTTAAAAGCCTCAGGTTAAATATATTATGTTGACATAATATTTCAATCAAATGTGAATGCAGTGATTTGTTGTTTTGTAATTTTGTGTGTTCTGAACACTAAATGAATATACATAGATATAGTCTACCCCTATTAAATAATAATTTTTATATGAACTCACTGTGATTGTGAATTATGTCATATGATATATGTCAGTATACTGAATTATGTATTGGTACTAGTTTATATTTATGTATATTTGTATGTATAAACGTATTTATGTTTGGATGAAATATCACAAATCATGTATTATAACATGATCAGCGAACGTATGATGATGGACTGTTCTATTAACTAGAAATTGAAGCTTCTCTCCATATATTGTACACCAAAGATAGAATTTATTAAATCCTAACTGGAGAGAACCTTTGCCAATATTTTATACCTGTAAAACGGTTATATCTTTACTAATATTTTATTTCGAATTAATAACCTTTATAGAAATATTTAATTTTTTTATCAGATTACTCAGAGAATTCTTTAGTATACTCTGGTCATCAATTTGGTAACTTAGTGTTTTTACTAATGTTGCACGGAATGATTTATCACATTATAAAACTAAATCGATAATGATTTCAAGTCGTTCACGAGTTATGCATCTTTGGTAATACTTTAGTAATTTTAGTGTATGACCCTTACCCTTGGATTGTAATGTAATGATTATTTTCAAGACTTAAAACAAGATTTCATTTTCGTTCAAGTTATCGAAAAGCGAAAATTATTGTGGTTCCCACACTCCGTGTTCTATGTCATTTCCTTCGATTTCATTAGTCCACTGTATTTTTTTTGGAAGATGGACTCTACCCCGAAAATAAACTTCATACATTTTGGAGTAGATGAATGCTTAAAGAAGACTGTTTTTCCAACCTCGTCTCGGTTTTCATGCAATGAACTGGTTTACGACAAGCCTCTATTTCAAATGAGTGTAGATTAAATTCTCAACCGCATCGATAAAAAGTTCGAAATGTCTGCATTCTACGCATTTATTAGTAATAGAAGTAACTATTGTGATTGATTAGCAATAAAACTACGGGAGAGGTACTATAGATACTAGTTTCTTTTATACAATTGTTCATTTTATTTGAATTGAAATGTACGTGTTAGAATATAATATATATTATATTATAGATTGATAAGCCGTTTATGTATATTGTTTTACGATATTATTGCTCGTGTAATTGATACCATTATCACAAACAGCAATAATTGATATAATATATACAACATGTACCTACCATATTGTTGCTTTCAATTAAACCTTTGACCTAATTTGATTAATGATGAACATGAATCCATCAAATGAAAATATTTACACAATTAACCTTAATTTTTAATAATAATATTTATTTTTACGTCTGAAAATCACAAATATAAATTCATATACCTAGTAGTACAAATTTTCAAAAGTATTCCAGCACAACTAGAGGTAATATAAAGGCAGATATTATACAGCCTGGATACAAAATCACAATCACACAAGCACATACATACTTTTAAAGCAGGATTGAAAATTTAAACTATTAACAAAAAAATGTCACTCTCGAATATGTTGTAAAATGGTTTTATTGAAGTCTATAATACAGAAAATATCACCGACTTGCAGTGAAGGACACCAGTATAGAAAAGTATAAAATAAAACATTAACTAACTCCTCTTTGAAATATCAAGAATTGGTAAATTTTCTTATGTAAGAAGTGTAAGAACGATTCAAGTGATGTTTTTGTTAATTAGTAAACTTTTCATTAAACGTATGTATAGTATTAAAAAGTTTTTTTTTTTTTTAGTTAGCCGGAGATAACTAATGACTTTTACACAAATTTATTAATTAGATAGAGTCGAAGAATATTGTATACAGATGTATACAGAGTATCATAAGAATCGTATACGAAATTTAATATTTTTTTGGCAATGAAATTTCATATTTTGACCGAGATTCAAATATAAGTTTTTTAGTAGGGTTGTATGTAAAGGGCAGATTATCGGTTATGTTATCATAAATCATATTCTTTTCTACAAAAGGTTATTTTCTTAAGGTTCAATTGTCGGCAATTCTGCCTATTCTGAAGCTAAATGGTTTATAGAATTCTATTATGATTTTTTCTGTTATATTGAATCAATAATGTTCATTCAAGTTTAAAATTAAAGCAAATATCACAAAGCTATTCCTAAATTTGACCTTTGCTCATTGATCATATTTTGATAGATCAATGACTTGATGATTTTTTCATAGATCATCAAGTCTATGGAACTTAAGAAAATTAAGATGAAATTACTGAAAACACTATTATATATTTTTTTAGTATTCTGCTTTGTTTTTCGAAATTATCCAACATATAAAGAGTACACTGTGAAGTATATGACACTTATATTAAAATTTCCGTATCTATTACTTCAAATTAGTTCGTATTTAGTGTCATGGACTGGATATAGTTCTTTGTTGTATTTAAAGCTCAAATTCATATGATTTACATTCAAAATATTTGACCACAGGTAACAAAAAATTCAATCAAAATGAATTGAATAACGAAATAAAATTGGCTTTAGTTGGACAGGAACCAAATGTATCTTTAATTTATTACGTTGTTTAAAAATAGAACAAAATTTTTTCGCACATTCTGTCAAATAATTTTAAAATTGTACTTCAAAGTAAATACCAATAACTTTCTTAATCATTTATAACATCAGTAGAACTGCCATAGTTGATATATAATGCCATTTTGTTCACAACTACGTTCGAATAGTACATCTTCTATGTTATATAGAGTTGGATAAAAGTGAATTTAAAATTCATCAAGATTTAGTTTTAAAGTTCTCTTGTATAAAACTAAATTAAATCTTAATGAAAACAAATATCACTGAATAGAGACTTGATTAACTTATACGCCATCCATGATATATAGACATAAGGTAAGGCATTTATATTCAATGTGTAAGTGTACACTTATATATTTAATACAGTAAATTCAATATCTTTCTATCAATACTAAGTGTATCTTTAAATAACAATTCTAATATCCATGTACATGTAAAAGTACATCATGCATTTACTCCCAAAATTTCATCCAAATCAGTGAAGAGTTGGCTTCAACTGCCAAGAAACTGGCTTAAATAAATAAAAACCAACAACAAATAAACTGAGAAAAATCAAAAAGATACATCTAGCTTATATTTACTTGAAATTAAATAAATAGTTTAATAATTGCACATTAAACGTTCCGACAATGAACACTTAGTTTATTTAATTTGCGCTTGTCGAAAGGAACGAATTATAAAAAATTTACCTTGGATACGAAAGAAACTTGAAACATTTCACTGACAGAATTATTAGGCCGACAGAGAATTTCATCTCGTCCAAAACACAAAAATTTCTGGGAATAAGAAAACAATTTTATAAATATTATTGATTTATCTCCTTTTAGGAATATCTGTTTTGCTTTTTTCATTTAACTCGTCTCTATAATGTTATAAACACTCTTTATAGCGCTAATACTAACCTCCTGGAGGTTGAAACATATTCTCATACTAGGTGAGTTCATAACAATCGATAGGTTGCTATTAATCATTAAAATGACCTACAAGAACCATGGGAGCGATGTCCAATTTTTGTCGATCTACGTTAGTTTTTGTCGATTTGATATGGCGTCTCCGATTTAATAATTGCCAGTGTAGTAGAGAATTTGTTGATACCAGTAATTATACTGTTTGTCATTCGATCTACCCAAGAGAAAACCAACCTCTGTCTTCCTTACTCACAATTGTTTCTATCCGGTATTATATTTCACCTGTAAAACAATTATTACAGTCAATTGCCTTAAATTCTTTAATTTTTTACTTTAATATGCATAACTTGATTAAACTTAAATCAAAGATCATATATTATTTAAACATTTATTCATATTTTATAAGGTTATAAATTCATATAATTCCCTCATACAATTTCACATCTCTATAAGCAGAAATCTTTAAGTGAAATTAAAGTTGAATTTTATTATTTATTTATTTTTTTATCCAGTGTATTTTTCTATTCGCATTTATAAAAGTTGTTTTCAAAACTTCTGTGTGTGTGTCTGTCTATGTGTATAAAACTTTATTCCGTGTATAATATTTTACTTGTTACTAAATTTATTTCTTTTGTATTATTATTATACTTGCATTAAAAAGTTTTCATCTTTGATACTCAACCGTATGCGGTATACATTTTGGAAGAATAATTTCACTTTTGTAAATTATTATTGAACTGGGCATTATAGTTGAGAAATTTTTGTATTTCGGAACCTAGTTTTTATAAGTTAAAATTACTGGGAGACAATTCCTGAAAGTACCTTTATAATTATGTAATGTTAATACCTTAATTTAAAGGTTTCATAATTTGATTAAAACCAAAGAATGATTATAACTTACAGTGGAAAGATGGTACCAGTCAAAACTACTTTTTTCAATTGTACCAAGAATTCCGTTTTTACTACGAAACATGATGAACAAAACAAATGATCAAGGTGCTCCCACAAGGTGCTCACAGTGATTTACTCCATCAGGAGAATAAATAATGTGTTGTTTATTACTACGAATATGGGTAATATTTGACCTATTATGTAGCAAAGTAATTCATTTTTAAGTAACGCAATAACGAGCAGAATTAAAGTAGTTCCACGTTGATATCCCTTTTTGTTTTCGAGATGAAAATAATGAACTCACATACATAATTGATATGGTTTCAATTAACTTAGAAATGTAAGGATCTGAGATTTTATCTCAATGTTGAAGAAATTTGTTAATATTTTGTAAATGTTATAGAAATGAGAAATTGTCCATTTATATATTTATCTCACATATATTAAAGCTTTTATTAAAACAATGTGAGAAATCAAACACAATATATAAAATGACCGAAGACTGTATCAGTCTGTAAGTTGTAAGAGGCAACTAAACAATTTCCAAATAAGCCAAGCTCCTTAAAAAGTTCTTAATTTTTGTAGAAACATTTGAAACCTTGAGGTCAACGAAATAAAATTTTATTAGTAACTTTTGACTAGTCACAATTAAATTGTATGCAATTATTTATTTACCTTCTATATACGTACATAAACCTCTTACGTTTTAAATAAGTCTATATTATATAAGTATTATATAATATCAACTGTATAATATAGCGACATTTTCACCATAAATAAATATACTACAATATTTAATACAATTCGTTCATTATATTCATTATAATATTTCATATAATTTAAGAACTAAAAGCACAGTGACATATTTTACTCTTACATACTAAGTATTATTGCGCTTTTTCAAACTTACAAAATCGAAAAGACTGTTTTGCATTAAATAAAATATCTTTCAAACATGTTTTTAACGTTACGTCAGGTTCAAATTCAAACATAAATCATTTCAAAAAGAATTTTTAACTCAAATTAAATCAGATGATAATATTTAAGTGCCTCTATTATTTTTGACTTGAGGATACTGTGTATTTTTGTTAAGATGCTAAACAGGAAAAAATATTTATTGATTTTCCTTCGAAAAAATATTTTAAATTCCAATTTACGCTTGTAAGTTGAAATGAATAAAAATATTTTTTCATTTCCACTGAGAATTCAAACAATTTTTTCGTTGATATCTTCACAATGTCAAAATTATGTTCACTTCTTCGTATAGATTTGATGTTTTACTAAGGTTCTTTATTTAGTTAGACAATTGGCTTTTGTTTATATTCAATTTTTTTTTCATAAATTGAAAATACATTATCGCTTGAACTTTATATCTTTAAATATTTGCAAAATCTATTTTACTGAGTAATTTTTCGAAAATTTACGCCATATTCTTGTTTGAAGCAATTTTGGTTCCAAGATATCTAAAAGATTTTGGACTTCTCAATTGAAAATGTTGCTTGCATCACAAATTTTCTTCAAATTTAAATCCAAAATCAATTTAAAAAATGTAAAAAAAAAAAAATATACAAAAGACAATCATTTAATATGAAAATACTTTTTATGTTGTTTTTTACGTGATAAAAACGGATAAACAACTATTTATGTTTACAATTTAACCAAAAAAAAAAAATTTATTCTATAATATATTTAATACACAAACCAAAAAAAAAAAAAAAATGAAAACATCTGTTGTGTGAACGTTTATTTTGTATAGCATATAAGCGGATTAAAATAAATTTAATATAACCGACAGCTATGTAAACATTACACTATTATAAGTATACAAATAATGATTATTATTACTTTTTTTTTTTTTTTTGTTACTAAAATCCGTATACTATTATAAATGATTGAGTGCTTTAAGTATGTTATCATGTATGCATTCATAAATATATGTTAAATCTTCTTTAGATACTTTTTTGGATATTTTAAATAACTTTATGCATGTATCATATTTAAACTGTCATAACAACGAGATCATGGTTGATAGATTTTTGGACGATGTTTGTTTCTTTTTATCATATCACGCACCAATATTTGAAAGTAAAAATTGAAGGATTGTTATTTAAATGTTTTAAGTATTTATGACATGACCAAGAAAAAAAATGCTATAGTCAAAACTATATTTTTGTTTTAATTTCCATTGATACTCGTAATTTTCCTAACAGAATTACATTGCTCCTATTCCAAACGGCACATAACGTAAGATATATTTAATAAAATAAAAATATTTGATTCCAATATTAAAATTCCTTTGGGTAAACTATAATGTAAATGTGTTTATGTAAAGGTTAATCGAAACAATACCTGTTTAGTTAAGCCCTTAGACATTACTACTAAATTTAGTTAGTTATTATTGCATGTATTAAAATTCCTGGAAAGTTATTTTATAAAATTAAAGAAACGGAATCTTTCCGCTTATATTATTCCAGAATTTGCTCGTAGTTGAGCCTTGATGACAATTGATATTAAAAACAAAAATAGTGTTTTTAAAACTAGAAATCATCCAAATATGGTGCATATATCAAAAATAAAGAGCCATTAGAAAAATAAAAAGCGATTTAGTTTAACTGCGCATATTTGTATCGTATGCATCGTAATATTCATTCAATCAATTTGCTTATAGTCCAAAAACAAAATAAATTCGCGCCGACCTGAATCATCTTGTTTATTTATATTGACAAAATGCACTATTTTTTTAAAGAAGTTTAAGGTCTTTACTCGATTTAATTTTGTATTTTTAAGTAAGTCTTGCATATTAAACTGAATAAACTGTAAAAGACTCCACAAAAATCGTGTATTTGGTAATATTAAATGAACAAGAAAGTTTCAGGTGCGATTTGTTTTGACCTTAACTATAAGAAAATGAATCAAATTTTACTTGTTTTACGAGTAATAAAAATAAAATTTTTTCCATGAGTTTCTGGGTATTGAAAAGAAAAGATGACAATGCTTTAAATATTAAAGCATTTAAACAATTCAATCGTTATTATTTATTTATTTGACCTAAATTTATATTTGCTATCAAATTTTCCATATAAAATAGAGAAACTACAAGTTTTGTAAATTGGAAGTATAAAAAGGGTTATTGACAAGAATATTTGAAATTGCAATCAAAAATGTAAATAAATAATAAAGATTCATCTCTCTAACTATTGACACTTTCTATTCCCTTGAGGAGAGGACAAAATTTTTAAATTCATAAATAATAAAGTTTTTACTCTTCATTTTTTTTTCTTTTGTGTATCCAAATAAATGTTATTTATGTTAGAATTTGTTTTCTAATCTCAAATACATACAATTCATTATCTGTCGTATTTGTACTACGCTGATAAATAGCTAAGTTGAAACCTTTTAAAAAGAATAATGAAAAAAAGGACTAAAAGGGTTATACATACAGGATGTAACATATTTTTGATACGTTAGTAAACTTGTGGTTATATGTGATCTCCAAAATTAGACTAGAAAATAAAATTGTTGTTTCTTAGCCTCCTCCATTTGTTCATATGTTATATCTGCCTTGAATGTGTAGAATGAATACAGATTGAATTGAATTATAATAGGGAAGGTGCATGTTTACGAACATGAATTTGGAGTTACTTTTTTTCAATGTTTAAAAATAGCCAAAATATGGACATTCAAAATTCTTTATTAAACAAAGATTTGCATAAATGACGTAATACATGTTCATCACCATAGTGATTATACATGAGGGTCATTCTACCGTAAGAGGTCATATCGATGTCTAGGGCACTTTTATACACTTATATAAACTTTTCTTCAAAATTTAAAATAAGTAATGTTAGTCTGTACAAATGAATTGATTGTGAATATATATTTATTTTTTACTATTTTAGTTCACCTGAAATTACGTAATTTTTTAAATAATATTTTGTCAAGTGATTAATATTTACTGAATTTTACTAAAGCACAAGACCATTAATTCTCATTCTAAATTATTGTTACAGGTAAGTGTATGTCTTTCTGTGACATCCTGTTTTTAGTTTGCCGTAAAGAAGACGATGAACAAATTAACAAATATACACCCGTATACATTTTATAGTGAAAAACAAACACTCAATGATTAAATAATGAGATACAATAATGGTTGCTAGCGGGTTGACTGTTTTCAAACTCTTCACTTGAAATTGAAAGCATTGCCACGCACACATACATATTCTTATTTCTGATTACGTTTAATATTGAGTGTCATCCAAGGGTAGTTTCATGTAGTAAACATGTTGATATATTCATAAATTTTTCACACTATATGAGTGGGAATTAAAAAGGGGGTAGTTTTATTTATGCACACTTTAATAAAATACTGTACATTAATTTTAAATGCAAATAAACATTCTTTGTAAATAGCCTGAAGAATTTTTTGAAATATGTACATTAATTTATTTCAATTTCAAATGGTTGGCAAACTTCTCATTATTCTAAAAATTTTTATCATAATAACAATCCTTTCTTGAGTCTCTTAAAAACGACCAGTAAGTCGTTTTAAAGATTATGTAAGACGCTGTTCATATTATTACATTACAGACACAACAGTTCTAGGTACCTCCCTGGGACTCAGAATAAATCATAACATAGGTCGGCTATTTTCAAAATATGACTCATCAAATTTGAGAAGGGCCTTATAAACTATGGTTAGTTTTCATTTTTCGCCAATTGAAAATATTTAACTACAACGACAGGCTATTTTGAAAATTTTATATTTAAGAAATTACTCATTATAACAATAATATTTCTTTCTAATTGTTGATGTTTAGACACTTCAATTTGATGACCCTTTTGCATTAATTTTGTATATTAAAACGAATTAATGCACATCATATACTTATATGTTTACCTAAGTGGGTTTTAATAAAATATAATAACGGATTATGAAAACTATAAAATGCACAACAAATAAACCTATTCAAAAATAGGGTGAGTTTTTGAATCCAAAAGATCTTTGAAAAGAACCACAATATACATATAGAAAAAAAAAACTGCTTTCAAACTTACCGCTTTTAGGATGTAATGTATGACTTGTTTATAACGAGAAAGTTACATTTATACCAGGATAAATTCAGATTATTTTTGTATATTTATGAATATGAAATTGAATATAATAGAGATTAATCCATTCTCCCAGAACTGAATTGTGTTTAGAGAATATGTTATTTTTTCAGCTTGAAAGTAATAATGAATATCAAAATAAATAAAACTCTTTTTACAACACACACACACACACAAAATTAATAAATTAATATTATATTATTTTAATTAATTGTAATTAAATAAACCTGTATTTATAACAAAATATTATATAAATATGTTTTTCCCATCATGTATATTTAATAATATGAAACAATTAATAATACAAAACATCTTTAAATTTCTATAATTGAATACAGTTTGTGCCCTGACTTAAAATGAAAATTCAAATATATATTTTGTATAAGAATGGCGCAAAAACCCCAAGTCAAACTTTTAAGAGAACGGAATAGTTTTTTAATTCTTAGAAGTTTAAGATTAATTTACAGAAGTAATAAAATACCAAAATGAACATTTTTCCCATTTTATTAAAACATTTTATAACGATTACAAAATATCACATATTTCTAGCTTGTATGAGAAATAATTTGGTATTTCTGCCGTCTAACTCTTAATGAAAAACTCATAAGGAAAACGAACGAATTTTTTTTTTCCACTTTTATTGTCATTGATTTAATAATTAACTTTTTTCCATGCAAAATCCTCATAAAAGAAAGTTTTTCCCACTTTGAAAACTAAGTGTTACATAATATAGTTTCGTCTAATAATAGCTCTTAAAAAATGAAGAGTAATATTTTCTTGTAATTATTTACATTATTCCATTTGCTACTTCTTCAATAACCAAACAGGAGTTTTCATTATTCGGCTATGAACCATTCTGTATATAATACAATTTTGACCATAATAACGTAAAATAGATTAAAAAGATTGTCGTCTCTTCACTGGTTAAGTAACAATAACCTGAATTTTAGGATATGAATAGAAGATATAAAATGAAAGAGGCATATTATGATATTTTTGGTTACATAACAACACTTTACCCAATACTCATCTATTATGAATTTGTGTCTTTTCAAAATATAATTTTGTTGGCTACCTTCATTTGTTTGTTATACATTAAATATGTCAATACATAGTGGTTCTTATATTTTACACTTACTCACTTTCTTTCCTGGGATTTATTACAATTGATACAGAAAGAGAGAGGAATTTTCGAATTGATAATAAACAATGTTAAAGTAACCATGAAAAATATTTTCATCAATGGCATAATTTTTCAATAATTGGCCTAATAAAGCTATTAATTCTTAATAATTACTCAATCTTGAAGTCTACTTATAAAATTGGTGGTCGCAAAAATCTCGCAAAAGTATGAAGGATTTCTTACATTTGTAGAATCCCGTTTAAATGACGTACTCAGATGCTCATGACTAATTAAGAAGCGCTACTTTTGAATTTTTCCGATTTTATAAGACTTTCTAGTGCTCATGATCGATATAGTACATAGTCTAACGAGTTTTTTTTCTAATCATATTTTCTGGCAGTTATATCTAAAATAAAATTCATGTTACTTAGAAATAATTTTCCAAAATAGAGTTTGATTTATTGTTTGTTTTTGTACTAGGCATTATTGGAGTAACTGATTGACTTCTCACTTACCTACCTGTATAAAGAAAGAAACCGCAGCTGAGTCCATTATCCTTTTAGCCCTCAGTACCTTCCTTTAAAACAATCCATAAACTGAAGGCAAAGATGTCTTCTTATACAACGTGACATTTATGTTTTTGGTGGAGCTGGTTACTTAGTTCTAAGCGATGACAGATCATTTAACAGCCCCTTTTTTGATATAATTGACCAAACTGCCGCTGCCTAGATTTGAACCCACAAATTCCAGTCTAAGTAGTCAAATGAGTATATTTTTCCAAAATAAAAGAATAATTATTCATTACTTAATAATGGCAGAATAAGTTGAAAGTCCACTCGTATAATATTTTTATGGAAATTTAGACAAAATTTATAGTTTCCATTATTTAATCTTAATATAACACACTTTGCAAGGGCCACACAGTTATTGTTTTTAATATAAGCGACCATATTTGTTTGTAATAACATTTGGAACACTCTCCTATAAATACAAGGTGATCGTTAGTCAGTCCTCTATAAAGGCTATAACTGTGTAGATATTTATATAAACATAATAATAATGTTTCTAGATAGATATATATAAATATATATATAGATAGACCGATGTCCACATACATATAAAATGGTCAACGACGGAACGATGCTCAATTTATTTGTCTTTTCGTTTGGTCACTTGTTCTTTGTTCATTCAAACATTGTATGTTTCGTACCTACACCATAGTTAATTTAACATTCCCACCGTAGAGTATTATCAATAAATGAATTTAATACAATATTGTTCATTTTCCTCAGTGGGAAGTGAATATTTTTAATCTGAAATTAAAAATAAAACAATTTGTGTTTAATGCCATCGCAAGTTAAAACGTTTTTTTTTTTTTTTTAAACATGTTTATTGGCTTCCGATAGTATGTTCGTTTTTTGTTGCTTAATTTTATGACTTGAAATTAGGACCTAAAATCGAGATGAAGCCCTACTTACAAAAAATTTACGAAGGGGAAAAGCTATACAAATTGGATTTATTCGGTTTAAATTAATAGCAAGAGAAAAATTTGTTTGTAGAATAAAATATAGAAAGTAAACTTTTTAACAGTTAATCCATTATAATTAATCGGGTGAAATGTTGAAGCCGTCGGTGTATGATTAAAACAGAAGTACCTAGTATATATGTATGTGTATGGTAGTGTGTGTAATATAAGCTATGCCTGTTATATATGTGTGCTTCAAAGTTATTGTAATGTTTTTCTGTATTGATTTAATGTATTTTTAATGCAAATTAAAAAAAAAATATTATCATTCCTTCTCTATATATACTCTAAATGTGCCAAGTTTCATACTCCTCCTTCCTCAATCTTTGGAAAAAGATGTACAAAATTTTCGCTTTACGTATTAAAATATTGATTAGACAGTTACTGTTTAATTAACAAGTACTCGTTTTATTTATAAGACATTTTTACTTTTATGTGATTCTTCTCTTTTAAGGTGTTTGAAAAAAGTCTAAATTCTTTAATTACCAACTTTAAAACTTGAACCGTTCTTGCATCGAAAAACACACAAATAATTAGACCAATTCTGCATGCCCAACTTGATTTTACCACTAAGTTTACTTTATATCTGAAACTTTTTATTTGAACAATCACCAATTTCAAGTTATAATCCAATAAATAATACACTCAACCAGTATACGTCATCGTAAAGTGAAATTTATGAATGAATACCAAAGGTCATATTCACTATTTTGTATTATATAAAATTGGATGTGGTGTTATTTTGTGGCTCTGTCTATACATATATATTTTGACCAAGCCATCATTATATAAAATAATTATATTAAATTTAATTAGAATACACTTCAATAACTTCAATAATAATATTTCGTTTGTGTTTTATGATGTGAATCCTTTTAAAATTTATTAGAAGAGACAGTGAAAGTGTGTTGCTTTATTAAAATTTTGTTATTTTATAAAATTATTAATAAAACATCCAAAAATACACATATTGTTCATAACTATTAAAGTATATTAAAATTTGTTTAATTACTAATCCTTAAACTAGTTTAGAAAATATAATTATAATGACGCACCTCAACAATTACAACGTGTAAATTCTAGGTAAGATCCGCGTGTCAACTGTCATCAAACATATAATCGTTAAGAAATCCTAATAATAACTTAAAATTTTATGAAATACCTTGTAGGCATGTTTAAATAAACAAGGAAAATACCACAAAAAAATTTCTTATAAACAGATACAGAATTTATGAGAAGATTGTCATGGACTACAAGAAAATGTTGTTTTAACATCACAAAGATAAACCACGTATCAACTTTGTATACAGAAAATATACAGAAAATGGATGATTACATAATTTTTGGTGGCATTATATAGTGTTACAAATAAAATATATAATAATACTATCACATCAAAAAATTAAAATGTGGAAATAGTTTTTGAAATGAAAATTTACATAATATTTTCTAATAGAATACAAGAAACATTGTGTTCTGTACTCTGTGGCAATAATGAAATTTGCCATTTTACTAAAAAAAATCGAAAATTTGGTGATACAAATGAATGAATAATGACAAATGACATTTACAATATTTTGAACATACATTATATATGTTTGTCAGTGACAAATGAATTAAATTTAATATTCCCATAATACTAATAATATAATAATATCAATCGAAATTATCAATAAATAAAATCAATTTATCGTAATTACATTATTACTGTGATTCATGTTCAAAAACCTATATAACTCTACAATAATAATCAAGTTGAACCCTTCATTTTCTATTTACTGCCACTAGTATTTATTTAAACATTTCTAGTGGTCAAATATAACTAGTAGATATGTAGTTAATATTATTAATTTTAATTCAATGTATATATAATAAAGAGAGAGAAACACACGATTTAAGTACCTTTATCAAATAAAATAAATAATTTATCTAAAATTCGAATCATATAATTTAGTTTTGTTTGATTTTCCCATATATCAATTTGGTTCCCACTCTTTGTAATGTTTATTTAATTTGAAAAATCTTTTTCGATAGAAGTTTCTAACAATACAAAGCTTATACATAAACTAAGATCATAACACTTAAGGAAGTTACACTTTTCAACGTCATCCCCAAAGATTGGAATAAACTCTTCTGTTGTAATTTTGCACTGCAAAAAACAGGCAATGCAAGAAAATTATTATTAAAATCCTTTATTTCAATGATCAATATTTCGTGGTCACAATTAAAATGCAGCTTCCCTCCGTTCCTCAGACATTCATAAATTTAACAAAGCCCGCCCAGAATAATTTTTTTATTAAACTGCAATACATAATGTTGGTGGCAAAAATAAAACTATCGAGCAAAGAAAATAATGCGGGACCGTCTAATCAACCTGATCAGTTTGCGATTCAGGTCCTAGGCCTATCAGTCAAAGTATCCGAACTCTTCAAAAATCGGAGAAAATTAGATTTTATTGTGTTTTATAGATTTGTAAAGGTTAATAAAAATGATGAAAATAATTATTTTGCACTATGTGGGTAAAAATGATCTTTTATGGAATTTTAAATTAGAACGATCGAAATTGGAATTTCGATATATTAGAACTTGTAAGTATAGTTCGGTTACTTAGTTTCTGAACACCTTGTTGAAACATACTTCCCGTTTTTCCAAATAACTCTAAAAATGAAATTACAATTTTTGATTATGTTCATTATTTCACTATTGGTGAATTCATATTTATTATTTACGCAACCCCTAATATAACATGAATGCATATCTACATACATAGATAACATATGGATGAAAAACTATAAATTGAATTAATTTATTTTAAAATTTATTCATCAATATTTTATAACTATACATTTTTATTTTTATTCGCATGAAATAATAAATTGTATGGAGGTCTTAATCATGTTAATAATAAATATGTATTAGTACGGGCTGGTCTGGAAACTTGGTTAATACGTGTTATTAACATACAATTGGATGTATCAACAATTATATTACATACTTTTGTAGAACCTTTTACTCTAGTTAATAGCTTCGAGGCTATAGAATACTCTAATTTTATGGTGGATTTTTATAAACAACTCATCACAACACAACAAATGGATATTGAATTTTTTATTAAAAAGGTATAAAAATTCAAGTAAGGCACTTTTTTTTCCGTTTACATTATGATTTCGTTTCCAAAAAATTATATAAACAAATACTTGTAACAAATCTAATTCAATTGATGAAAAATTAATAGTTTATAAAAATTAAATTTTAATTGGCCTTTTTTATACGCTAAGCTTTAGTTATCAAAAATTAAATACAAACATAAAAAGAAGTATTGTATC
Source organism: Chrysopa pallens (assembly GCA_020423425.1). Classification (NCBI taxonomy): domain Eukaryota; kingdom Metazoa; phylum Arthropoda; class Insecta; order Neuroptera; family Chrysopidae; genus Chrysopa; species Chrysopa pallens. Next base: position 60,157,233 of record CM035594.1, read on the forward strand.
TATGACAAGTAATGCCTATTTTTGTTCATATCGAATTTGAAGTGACATTTTTAGTTTTAGATTGCACTCCTTTTTAGTTACTATAACAACCGCCAGACATTCATTTTAATTTCTATAAGAGCTTAGCTACTTATAACTCAAGCCTTACTTTAGAGTTAAATATCGAATTTATTATCTATAAAACACAATATTTGTATGCAGTGATAAAACAAGGATTCGACTAACAGTTAGGACATCCTATCTATAAAGTTTCAATAAATATATGTATTCATTTATATTTGAAATAAAATATTATTTAAATTAATCAATTTAGTTTTTGGTTTACAAAAATAAATCATTCGTTCATAATTCAAACAAATTTTCAAGTCACCATTAGTAATGAATCAAAATAATTAGATTGTATTCATTGTATCAATATTTATTATTACGAATTACATTATATATTAATTAATATTTTATTTGTTTACAATTAGAGTTATTTGTTTTTTGGATTCAATTAAGGGTGTCATCCAACTTTTTACATATACGTTATAAAAATGGCTTCAAATTGTTTAACGGTTAAATGCTACAATACCTAGATCTGAAACCCTTCAGCGACATCAGTATCAGTATGAGGAATCACCATGCAACAGTTATCCACAGTAGGGGATCTGCCTTATAGTACTTCTGACTCAGTCAAGATGCATTTGGGATCGAGAAAACGATGTTATAAACATAAATTCTTTCTGACTTGGAACTTTAATTTGAAACACTCTACATAAACTCAGATTAGCCATCATTTATTCTTCAGATCATACTAATGGAAATATTGTAGGAAAATACAATAACACTTTGAACATATTTTGTGTATTTAGTAAATTTTGTATTGCATTATTAAAAATTCCAGATAAAATTAGCAGAACTCGTATCAACAGTCTTTGAGTCAGGAATTATTTTTGTTATTGGGTAAAATTAGGAACTTTTTATGTACACCGTGTTGCATTATAGAAACCTGATCATTTTTTATTTAAGGAGTATTCAAATTTTGATTTTTGCGAAGCAATTCTTTGAATTGAATCGATCGCCTCAAGTATAAAACAAACAAATGATAAAATTAAACAACCAATATTGTACCCTGAATATAAACTGATATATCCACCTATAGGTACATAATCTAGTCGAGATAGTTTTTGTTTGTTTAATGTTTCTGTTGTAAATAAATACAAAATAGAAACTGAACTAACTAGCTCTGTTGGTGGTGTTGATTATATTGACAATGGTCACGTGCTCAACACGTGTACTATATGGAAGCGTCCGGTTAAACACATATTGAGTTACACAAGCAAGCACATCCATAGCACCACCACTGTATAGTGAGTGTGTATATATTGTATAGTTTACCACCACACCGCTTTAAATTGTCACCATTGTTTACATTTGCCACTAAATTATACACGGTTAGTGACTTTGCAATATTGTTGTTGTATAATTCTATTTCACCCCTTTTTTGTTATACTGGTGTGCTGTTTATTAGTTTTTAGTTACAATTCACGTTCCTGTTCTCTATTATATTCTATGTATGTTGGTAGTACACCATTTAATATGTGTGCGTAGACAAACCTTATGTGTAGTATTTTACTATGTAATATTTGTTTATTTTTTGAAATTGTTCTATCATTTGTACCAACATTTTAAATAATAATATCAATTTGAAAAATGTAAAGCTTATTCTTGTTTATTGTAAGGATGATCATAAAGTGTATAAATCCGTCAATGGCGTTTTAACTGGCGATATTGTTTATTGTTACCCAGTTTTAACTACATACATATTTGCTTGAAATTTGTGGAAAACACACGAAAAATGTGCACGATATATATGATAAATATCTTTCAAATTTTGTTCAAACTTCTCATTGCACTGTATATAACGCTGAGATCAATGCTTGTCTGTCTTTTCTGTGCTAGTATTCGAGAGTGGACGCGTAATTTGATTCTTGACACTTCATAAAATTTTGTTCTTTAACTATTTAATTATCACTGTTTCGCTTTAATGAACAATTTCAACTTTATAAACAAATACTGTACAATACCTAATTCTTATAAAAAATTTATGATTTCAATTTTAATGTGATGTGATTGGCACACATTTGAAGAAAGTTGAATAGTTGGATTGTTGAGGTTATGTAATTCGAATCATCGTCCCGTGATAATAACGCAAAATTTAAAAGGAATTGGATGAATTAATTTGTTGCTTATGCACAATTGTTGCGGGAATCGACATCGCAACATTGAACTACCAACTTAAAAGTCATAGACATAACTTAGCTGTCATGAACGCTTAGCAATAAGAGCTCGGGAATTTGATCAGATGCTATTCACTTATTTTCTGATAATAATCACAAAAAACGTACAAATGAGTGAATTGAACATGACAAAAATCGTGAAAATGATCAAATATATTCTTAAAATTGGTATAATACTTGCATATATTATAATAATCGTATACAATTTCCATGATACAATGATTGACTGGCCTGCCCAACCATCATATTCACGTACGTATGTTTTAGATCTGATTTATTCACGGTAAAATGGAACCTTATGTACTCATCATTGAGGCGTTATTAACGGTACCTACTAGGTATACATTTTACTTGATTTAATATTGAAAAATGTATGTAAACTAGGGTTCATTGTATATGGTAAAATGTAATTTATATTTGTTTGCTTCTTTTTTTTTTTTTAAATTCAGTTTACTACAGATAGTTATGGTGAATGTTTAGCGAAATAAAACTAGCTAATCTTTGAAGTTAATCAATTAAATATGAAAACAAATTACTTCAAACATTTTATTTCGATTATTTTCTGCTAAAAATTATATTAAACTCAAAGCTCATTGATCTGAACAGATACCAATTAGTAATGGTAGTTAATTGAAAATCATTAGTAAAAATTACGACAATCCTAAGGTAATTGATCGTTTACCCTGCATAAGACTCGTTATCAATATTTCAATTGCTTATCAAAAACGGATATTTTCCTTGTATAATGGTTGTTTTATAAAACAGCTTTTATTTTTTCAAATCAAATGCATAACTTTATTACACAAAAACTTCAAAAGTCTGGGATCGTTTCTTCACGGTCTAAAATAATTGAAGTTTTATTTTATTTAGAACAAGATATCTAATTTCTCTAATTCCATTAACAGGTACTCCACGAAAAACTGAAACTCAATAGAACAACAGTTTGGAAAATCTAATTCAACTATTAATTATATTTAATATCTCCATCTTTAAACCGCCTGTATAAGTCTTTCTATTTTACAATGTCTTGAAATTAGTCTCCGTTATCATTTTTCAATGAACAAATTGAAAAAAACAATGTTTGGACAACATCCAAACGTTATTTATTGGAGATTTTTCACAAATTTTATTATTTTGATTTTAGGTCAGGAATGAAACAAGTCTTATACACTAGTAAATAAAACGAATATTTTTTTTTCGCAATGCTTTTGTTGCTTCAACTCATCAATATTAATTTTGAAAGATTTTTTAATCATTGAAAACTTCTATACCAAATTTCACAGTAATCGAGCTTCACCAATTCAATTGAGAAAATATACTCGTCTTAATGAATTTGTATGAAGGTTCATTAATGTAAATGACAATAATAACAAGATCAGCATAATGACGTTTTTCGGAAACGAGAAAACAAAGTAAAACATAAGCTACACGAATCTTATAGTTCGTAAAAATATTTCGTATTCTTCCAACTCTCTTTTTGACTATATAAACTTCTACGAAAACTTTGTACGAAATTAACAATGAATATTAATTAAATGGCAAACACAGAAAATACATTTAATGAGCGACGTTACCTTGGCATCTTTTTTTTGTCAAGGTAGTTAAAAATAATTTTTGTTTTTACAGAAAACATCAACTAAATAATATTCCGTGTAGTTAGGTTAGGGTTGTTATTATTACTTTTATTTTTTGTTGAAAGTACGAAGGGATTGAAAAATGTGAAGAAAATATTAACGAAAAAGAAAAAGGTACAACGTACGTTTGTTTGTTGTTGTGATGTTATTGTTGTCACAAGAATGCTTTAGGCAACATGTGTTTGGTACCATGTCTCTCGCTCTCCTCTTAGTTGTTCACCATTTTTAGTTGTGAAAACAAAACAATGTTCATTGGGTCGGGATTGATTATTTGCTACTGCTTGTCTTATTATTATTTTTACCTCTATATTCTTAGTGATAATTTTTTTCGACTTTCGACAAAGGATTAATAAAACTACTTATTGTTAAATGAAATCACTTCTGTATGTCAGCCAAATTTTGACAAAGCAAGGTATTTCTTCACGCATGTTATTCAAATTTGGCAGAGTTTTAACAAATGGTTTAAAAATCAGCTTAGAATTTAAAAAGTAATAAGATGCAATAAAAAAAGTTTGCTACATTACTCCTCAAAATGTGAAAATAGGTTGAATCCCAAACAAAAATCGAAAATTAAATTAAAATTGATTCAAAAACTATAAAGTTATATGCTCGTTAAAATTGTTTTCCACCTCTTTCTTGCAAAACAAGTTTTATGGATGGATTCTACGATGAGCGTTCTATATTATCTTTTCTATTTCATTTTCTATATTATCTTAAATTTTGATTGAAAGTGGTTATAAGTTATAAGTGGACATCGATTGGCCTTCTTAGATCGATCCTCTTGTATAATCAATATGGATATGGACATGTATGACGCATTTATCAAAATCTTTGTTTAATTGTCAAGTCCATATTTTCGAAAGTTTTTCAGATTTTTAAAAGATAACTTTATTCGTGAAGTAAATATGCTTCAATTGAAGTGATTAAAAAATTGTGTGCTTCTTTCCTATTAGACGAGATTGATTTACGAGAATGTGGTCATTTGTGGTATTTCAAATGAAATTTAAAAAAGTATAGTATATACTCATAGTCTCTTAAAATGGATATTGTCTGTTCATGGAGGGTATGTATTTGTTCAGAGCATATTTTTTCTTCTATAAATACCACGTTCTTGTTGTGTTAGAAACAACAGTGAAACACGTCAGTTTATAGTGCCTCGAACGAAAGATTGAAAGAAATAGAAAACGACTTTACCAATTTAATTTTATAGTTCATATTTTTTTTTCGTTTTATATTTTCTTCGTCGCGTTACTGGAAATTTTTCAACAGTTTTTTTTTTCTGTTTTTTTTTTGTTAGGGTAAATGAAAAATATAATATGAAACAATGTAATGAAGGATTATAAAATGAAATTGAATTTGGTGTGAGCCAGACTTTGAATCATGTTCCTGATGTTAATGTTTTTAGAATAGAGCACGATGAATAAAAAAATTGGTTATTTTTTAAATCAAATTCTTACAGAATCGAGAAATCAGCTATCGCTTTTCTAAATGTCATACTAATAAAATATGAAAATTTGAAATTTTGTTAGTGAAACATTTAAGACCCATAAAAATAAAGATGGCAGATAAAACTTGATTGTGTACATTTATGACGAACTTATGACAAAAATATTTTTTCATTACAATCAATAATCAATTGCAATTTAATAGTCATTTTAAATTTAATTTCTTACAATTTAACTATGTATGTTCAACCACAAACAAACGTAATAACGAGAATTTTTTAATATATATGTTCTTAATATGTTGGTTACTCTTAACTATATGTTATTGGACCATTTTTAATAAGATTTGATTAATTAAATTATAAAATATTTTAATGATTTTAAGCGTAATTTAATGAAAATTTTGCAATTAACATTTTTATCTCAAAAAATAGATATTTCAGTGATTATTAAAAATCTCTAAATATAGATTTAATTATAGAAAAATAAGGCAGCTAAATTCAGTGTCAAACAGTGATAAACATAAGATTACAATTACAAAAGCAGAGCAAAAAAAAGTTTATTTACTTTTTTCAATATTATAAACTTTAAATTTAAATAGAATGTAATTTAAACCAACCCTTCAATAAAATTGTGTGATAATTTTAAACGTATTTTTTTTTTTTCATTTTGAAAAACATTTACTGTTTTTTTCTGCCCCTAATGCTATTTATCTAACTCCTTTTTAATTGTGAAGGGTAACAAATAACAATCTTGTAACCCATTGTAATTGTAAAATGAAAAATTTCGAATTGACTGGTGTTTTAAAATTAAAATGGTTTTAATTACTTATCATCATTTTACCTCTTTCAATATAAATAGACACTGGATTATGTCAATTTTATATAGAGGGTCTTTTATATCGTACAGTATGTCTATTTTTGTGCTTGGGTCATTTCATTTTGAGCAATGGTCAATATTTTGATTTGAGAAATTTAAAAGGAATATTTTGATATCATATTTTACAAACTTTAGAAGTTTTTCTACCTCCGAATGTAGAGACTTCAAATATATGGACGATGTTTTCTTTATGTGATGTGTTTCTGTAAGAAAGGATTTTTCGAAATATTATCTCTAAAAGGCTGAAAAACACGGGTAAATTTTGTGTGGAACAAGTGATTCCTTGGTCAAATCAGCTTCAAATTTTGCAAAAAGTTTTTATAACAGAATTGATGGAAGGTGTGTTTCGTATTTTATTTAGACTCATCCTTTAATGGGGATAAAAAGGAGTAGAAAGATATCCCACATTTGTATTTGGCGAAAACGTTGTGGAAGCGAAAGAAAAAGCAAAATAACGAAATTGACAATTAAACTAAATATTATTAAATCTGATATGTTTGTATTTCTACGGTAACGAAGCGGCGAGTATCAACTAGTTAGTCAAAAAATTAAAATCATAAATTTTAAATAATGAACATTAATAAATTTTATTTAATAGCACTTTTATAAGACAAGCAATATTCAAATGAATTATTATTATAATAATCAGATAAAGACTTTTGATGAAAAAAAAAAAAAAGACAAAATAAAAAATTTTTTATGTGGTGTATTTTTGTGTATATATGTAAAAAATGAAATACAATATTCATAAATAACCCTTAAAATCGTATATGGTTGATATAAGTATACATTTTTTTTATTATAAGCTCTATTATATTCTAATATACTATACGATATGCATACCGATTGTGTATCTTTAAGTATTCCATTTGTGTTCGACAAATATAGTAAGGTATACTAATACATTTCATCTTCGAGTTGAATAACATTCGATTTTAACAAGACGTCTTATTAAAACACGTACAACTTATTATTCAATAGAAGATTTCGGAAATTGAGAAATGAGAAGCTCAATATAAGAAAGTGATTGTTCAACGCATCGTGAAAATTTGCTATTATTGCATAAAAATGTTAGTCCTAAATTCGAAAGAATTTATCTTTGAAAGTCCATGAAAAAATTCTTTTACTGAAATTTATTCGAAAATTCATTTCCAAAATAATTAAATCCATTTTAATGAGTTTTGCATTCAGAATTTAAATATATACTTCTATTACCTGCGTATAATAGTTTGTGTGCATCGAAATAATTTGAGACTCAAATCATGATATCTTTACCAACATTCCTATTATACTAAGAATATTTACCAAAATTTGTTCTTTTCAGATTTAAATTTTGAAAATTTTTGTAGATTTAAAACCACAATTTTCATTGTGACTGTTATACTAGTCATGCAAGAAATTTTGTGATATTATTTCTTTTTTTTGTTCCTTTGTATTACAATAACAGAAAGAAGGAGTCTATAACAATAATTAATTTTTGTGGCAATGCCTCTAATCGAGTGCCTAGACCTGATAAATTGCGTATAATGAACCTACCGAAGTCGGTATATAAAAATAACTGCTCAAATTTAAATCAAGATGCAGATTTAATTATTTTATATAAGTAGGTTATGTTATTTTTACAGAAGTAGTAAGCTACTTGCTTTCGAAAGCTTAGATTCATTTTCTTAGACCTATTAAAAATATGTACAGAAATGTGTCTGTTACACATACTCATGCAGTAGTCACTCGTCGTACCTGCTGTTTTTTAAACTCTGATATTTTTTTCAACTATTTCGTTATTTACTGAACGGAGTACGTAAATCATACAACAACAAAAACAACAACAAAAATAAACAGCAAAAATTGTTGTTTTTACATTGTTTATGTACTGTGCTTTGGATAAATATGAGTAAAAACAAAAGTACAGTAGTTTCATTGATGGTGTTGTTTGTGTGTTTGTATATTTATATAAATGTGTGATATTCTAACTATTTTATGGTGTGTGAAATTTTAGTACATTGTATTTCATAAAATAGGAATGTTCAACAAATACAGTGACGGTATTTATTATTTGAAAATTGGTTTCAATTTGTTGAAACAAGAAAAATAGTTGAATACACTTAGAGATAAATATTTTGATTTTTATACTCGAACCAATGGAATAAATACGAGAATATCTATCTGCCACTTATTTTAATATTATGGCTTAGAATTAAAACAAGTTAGCTAATGAATAAGGGAAATCATTTAATGAAGTCCCAAATATAAATACCCTATTATTTATATGCATATTTATCATGAATACATGGTTAAGAAAAGAAAAACTAGCTCTTTTTCTTGGAAATTTATATTGTAAAACTTCTTCTAATTTGTCTAATTTGTGATTGTCGGTAGGATCTTCAACAGTAAAATATGATCCACCATTATTTTCTACATTGTGTGAAAACTTACTTCAAAATAATCTCATTGATAATAAACATGTTTATGAATATTTCACATAAGACTTTTACTAGCTGCTATCGTCCCAAGTAGACACTCTTTCCGAAAACAGAATATTTAGAAATAATATGATCAAAATTGTTAAAAACTATAAAATATCAATCACAATCATTTTTACTTGTCTGAAATTTGTAAAATACAGGAATAAGAGGTATTTAATTTAATGAAAGTCAACTTTTATGTTGATTTACAAACTATTTACAATCAAAATATGTAGTCGATTTTATTTACCAAACAAAATGTAACAAAACAAACAGTATGGAAATTAAAAAATATACAAAACAATTTTCTCTTTATGCTTCAAACAAAAATATTGTTCATTAAAAAAGCTGATAAAAAAAACAAACACTACAAAACACCACTGTTTTGGATATTTTAAAATCATATACATAGATATATACTGGTTTTGTATAATAACTATAGAATATTGAAAAGTTTTGACTGTGTACCGTCGATGTATAAACAAAAAAATAAAATACCAGCAGCACACCTGCTGTTCGAGTATTACGTTTATAAAAACGTCAAATAACACATCATAAAGAATCCATTAAAAAATTTTTTTCCCAAATATGTGTTATGGATACACCTTGGTGATACTGTTATTGGAATTCGCCTCCGCTGTGAATTGTTTTTCTATTACGAAAATGTAGGATTGTCTTTCATGGTTACATCTGAAAAATGATTAGATAACTTTTCCATCAAGCTTAAAATATTCAATTATTTAATTTAGGCACAATATGAAAAGCAATTCTGGTCTTATTTATCAACTCTTAAGTATTTCAATATATTACTCATTTTGTAAAATTATACTTGCATTAATTTTAATTTAATGCAAATAAATTTGTAAACATTTCAACTTTAATATAGATTTAGTTTACATTATTAAAATTATAAAAATACGCTTTAAATATTTCAACACAAAAATGTTTTAAATGCTTGTACTTCTATAGAATTCTACTTTCTACTCCTATTTTATATTAACCCTTAAGTCGAGTTTTTTGTAACGGGGCGCTAGTGAAGACGCTGTTAATGTGAATTCAAACATTATTGAATTGGAAGAAAGTGCAGAAGAAAGAACGCAGCGTGTATTACCAAGATATTTTACGAAATGTTTCAAAAATACACGTGAAAACGCAAAAGCGTCTTTTAATCACATAGTGGAATTCATGAGGGTATTACTTATAGTATTGCTTACATTTATTTATTTTTCAAAGTGTTGCTATTATAATGCCAAAATTAAGAACTGCAAATTATTTGTTTTACTTTGCGCTTATACATGACCGTCCATAGTAAAATGATTTAAAAACTTTGATCTCTAAACGAGAGTGTATTAAAAGTCTAAATCATATAAAGTTTAATTATTGAAAGTTATAAAAATATTATTCTGATAGTCCGACAAAGACTTTTTTCTCGAGCATTGAATAAAATAAATTATATATTAAACATTCAACTTATTTATATTAGAATAACAAAATAAGAACAAAATTTCGTAATTGGGTATTTTCATATAGGAAAACCTTTTTACATAAACTTTGAAATGTATGGTCATAAATAACTATTGTTATACGCTGATGGATACCTAGACTACTATTGTTATGCTATTGTTTTTTTTTTTTTGTTTTTTGTTATTTGACACGTTTACGAGTATTCAGACTATTTTTGTTGGAAATAGACGAGAGGCTTTTGTAAATGCAAGACTTTTGTGTTGTTTGATCAATCGAAAATTATTAATTTTTTTTTCAATATTTATTATTTTTAAAATTGAATATTCGACACATAAAAGGTTTAGGTGTACATTTTTTAAATTTAAAACTGGAAATTTATCAAATCAAAACAGCATTTGCATGCATTAAAATTATTCAAATAATTTTAAAGTAAAATCTATAATACATATTTACATATAGAATGCATTTTATGAACTGGTAATTCAGTAAGATTTCAAGAGATTGTATTGGTTGATAAAATTTGAAACTATAAGTAAGAATTTCTCCAGATACCAAAAAAAATGTACAAATTCATTATAAATAATATTTGCAATCAAGATTTCCCTAGACTCATCTCTCACGATAAAGTTATTGTTGCTAGCATATAAAAAATACCAAAACTGTAGTCGAATATATGGATAGAATATACAAAAGTTTTATATTTTACCTAGAAATTAAAATAAGCTGCACTGGGTGTGACTGTGCAAAACCATGACAGGAGCTTTCTTATAAGAAAGTTGCATAGAAAATAAATATTAATATAATGATTATAAAATTAATTATAATATATTTTATATAATGAAATTTATTATAATAAATAAGTTAATTAGCATGAATTGTAGCTAATATGAATAGCCAAATGTTTAAAAGTGTTTATTTGTTTGTTGTCTTTGAACTTTCCCTGTCTTGGTGTGAATCTCAGACTCAATTGATTTCTATAAATGGTATGGTCACGATTTTGCAAGATCACTTACCAATTTCCAAAATGTCAGACTAATTTCATTGGTTTCCGTGAGCTACAATGCTACAAAAATTTGATAAATGCAAACAGAAAAACCTACACAGATAGAAATTTTTCTAAAATTTCGAAAACATTGTTCAAAATATGAAAATATGGTTGATTTTCGGTGCGATTCTAAAACGCTCCCTTGTAGGGAAGATAATAAAACGTAGTAAGTATATGATTTAAATTGTCTTGTTTGTGTATACAGGAGTAAAGGAAATAAATGCTTTATTTTAAAAACAAATTAGAACTTGAAATTGAAATGTTAATTATTTATAAGCACATTTCCTCTTCTTGGAAAATGCTGTTTTTTTTTTCGTTGTTGCTGTAATTAAAACCATTTTTTTTTTGTATATATATATAAAATATATATTCATCAACAACACTCTGTTAGCAGTATAGTGTTATTCACAACAAACCACATAGTCAGCCAGAATCCATGATTAAATACAAACTTTTCTATTTCCTAATCTAATTAAATTTAAATAACGCGTCTACGACTAGAGAGGTAAATACGGTATCATAAAGTATATACATATATAAAACACATTTTTAACCCTTCATCAAGAAAGTAATTATAAATTGTATAAAACTACCTACCGAAAAAGAAGTCTTGTAGATATTGTTATTCTTCTGATTTTATAGTAGTAGAGCCATCTGATTAAATGTCCTTTGGTCAGATTCATTAAATCGATACCCCAGAAATGGTCCGATTTTGCACACGTAACTTCCGGCTTCGACTTGCGAGTGCCATCTTTCTTTATTTCATTCATGGAAGTGCTTCATTTGATATAAATTTGGATTATGTATCTTATGTCAAACAAATATTTGGATGATTTACATAAGGGCGTCTAGTATTAACCAGCCCCGGTTGTCTACTATCTTGTGTCGACCCTAATAGAGTATACACTTTTCTATGTAAAGTTCTGCACATGATAGCAGGCAACTGAAGTTGGTTGACGCTAGACACTTTTATTCTACTCATCGAAACAATTCTTTAGGTATAAATTTGGTTCATCTAGCTTACAGAATGGGCTTGCGCTCGAACGGAAAGTATTATGCATACGGACAAAATTGGACTTCATCCAGAGTGCCGACCATGAGTTTTATATTCATACTAAGCACACGATGAAAACTGTAAGTGTACTGATCCATGGGACTTTTAATCAGCCAGCTCCCATACATTATTTGTAATTTGAATTGACAAAGGAGTTCTCTAGGAGTTTTTCCGAAAATAAATTTATTTGTTTTTTTGAAAATTGTTTTTTAAAAGTTTCGATATGTTTGCCTTGGCAGATTTGCATATTTTAAGGGTTATTTGAGTTTAATATGAAATGAGAGTTTTTCAAATTGTCTACCTTGTTGTAACTTGATAATGAATTTATTCAAACCTTCGAGCCATTTATAAATTAGGTTATTGCTTAGGCATATTAAATATTGTCATTAAAAATCACTTTCAACTTTAAACAAGGATGCTAAGAAAATAAATTTTATCAAAAAATAAATAAAAATTAGTAATTAATTGAAAAGAATCTTGTTTTCTTCATTTAATGAATTATTCTAGAATTTTATATATTAAATGTAGTCAAAAAATGGTTTCAGGCATTTTGTAAATTGATTCAGTAATAGCTACTGTTAAATGTAAATAATTATGGAAAGAAAATAGAAGATACGTTTTATATCTGAGTGAAACGACTATGCAATTTGGGACTTTGACAAAATTACAAGCGATTTGAACGATAATAAGGCATCTGTTTTTCAAATAATCATAAAATTTTTTTTTCCTAAAGTCAATTTGATAATTTTTAATTATTTCAATTTAAAAAACCTTAAATCTAGTTCTGCCAATTTTGCTTGGGGAAAGAACACATATTATTCTAGTTTTCGATATTTTAAGAATGATGTCAATTTAAAACAATTAACGCTGTTACTTCTTAAAAAAAAATATATAGTAATAATTTGTTATTCGACTACACAAATCATCCTTAAAATTAGTAATTTCTCTTCTTTGAATTAAATAAGAAAGTTTGGTGAAACAAAAATCATATATCTGATTAATAAGAGCAAGAAAATATACTTAATGTGTCTGTCTGATTTAATGAAACATGTCATCTATACCGTAAATAAGATGGAAAATGTTTCAAACCCATGTTTATACACCTGAATATATTTAACAGGTTGCGTGTTCTCGAACCCTAATTTTATGTTCGATTGCTCAATGAAGGTAATCAAAAATTCACCCCAGCTACTTAAGAATTATTGAAATACTAACATTATTTCAAACAACAAAGACAACGAAATATTTTTCTTAAGATTTTAATTATCTCTCTTTTATCAATTAAAACAGGTAATGCGTTAAAAACTCTAACTTCTGTATTCTAACTTTTTCGTTACTTTTTCGATCAAGAAATTTTTCTGATTTTATCCTAAAAGTGATAGGGTAGATCCGGAAATATAACTAGGAACCAAAATAAGGGCCCTAAATAATAGGACCCTTTACTTTGAACAAATTTGACAAATCTTTTACATTTAAAATCATTCAGCTATTGAAATAAATTTGGAGGCGCAATAACGTGCGAATTTGGTGAGGGAATACTTTCACCTTATCTTTTTACTCTAAAATTTCGTTTTTTGTTCAAATTTCCTCATAATACTTTATATTTTATATAATGTTTCGGCTACAAAGTAGTCATCTTCAGAATGAATTCGCTAGTCTAATTTGGTAACAGTGTGCAAACAGAAGGGCCAAAAAATTTATTCTTAAATTCCTTGAGTTCTCTTTAATAATATTCATAAGTACATCATCTGAAAAATACATCCATAGTCCGTATATAGAAGTAAACAGATTAATAATTTTATTTATTATGATGTGATTTTTATATATATAATATATGTGTGTGTGTATAAAAAATATTCATTTCTTTTCATAATTTTTGAAGGAATTTTTTTCATATTATTATATATAAAAAAAAAACATAAGAGATTCGAAGAACATTTTTAAATAACAATTTGATCCATAAAAATTGAAAAACAAGTCCTTTTTATTATACATATAGAAATAATATTCTTGGTGTATTAAATACGAAAAAATATATGTTCAAAAGAATGACAAAATCGTATTATATACATGTAACGATTATATGACAAAGTCTTCTTAACGTTTCTATAAAATTTAAATTTTTATGGCGTATGATACCAAGTATAATGTGTAACAGGAATTTTAACCCATTTGTGTTCATTAACTGTTACCTCAGTTTCCTCTTATGGTATCAATATGAAATTTTAATTTGTGACAAAATAATCTCTTGCATAATGTTTTTTATTTACCCACCGTAATGGAAATTAACAAGCTTTACGAAGACAGAAGAAGCTGGAAGCGGTTTCCTATTCAAGATAAATACAGAGATAATTATAGTAGAGCTACATTTTTAACAATTGTAAACTAAGTAATGGTTCAGGAATTTTTTGCTGTGTCTAGAGATCACACTTTCAGCCTAATCTCATTCTTGACTGCGGTCAGAAATTTGTATTTTTTGACATATAGACGCAGGCAATTTTATTTGTTTGGCCTGGCGTTCTTTTTTAAGACTGTGCGGTACCACCAATAACGATTTGTAAAATGTTTGCAACGAAAGCTTTGCTGTAGTTTGAATGAGAAGAGGCATGCAACTAACAAGGTGCTTTGAATTGAAAAACACGCAACTCTTTAAAAAATTACATCGTTAAAAAATTATATGTTATGATAAAATACTTCTGTCATTGCACATAATATTAAACAAATATGATAGCTGGAAGAATAAGCGCTAGCGGTTTTCGATGGTGAATTTTAGCCAAAAAACTATCTTTGTGAAACCATGATCGCTAAGGTTTTTCCATTTCATTTGCATTTATTGTAAGATCGACATACTCATATCTGCATTTTTCCATAATTAATTAAGCTTAAAATTATTTTCTGTTTGGATGTCATCTTGATTGAAATTTTGCTGCATTTCGAAAAATCTTTTAGAAATCATGTTTTATAAAGCCAATGTGTATATGACCACAAAAGCCTTCGATTTAACTTATGGTGATTCGTAAACGTAGCCGGCTATTCATCTGTATCACTGTGTAGCCATACAATATTTATCAAACATTATAAAAAATTACTTTCTTTGACAACGTCGAATAACCGTAGGCCAAACGTATATATACACCATTTAAGCCGTTTTATTTCCAAGTATAACAATATCCATCCATTTTGACTGACTCTTTTCAAAAGCACAATGTCAATGAAATACTGTGTAAAAAAGTATTTTTTTTACTTTACACAGACAAAGATTTTTCGTGTTCTTTTAACAAATTATTTTATAAATATTATAAAAAACCACGTTGATATGAATTCAATGGTATCGATAATGTTTCTCCCGTACATTGATCAAAAATTTTTTTACTAAATATATGAATTTCTTTTGTAAACTTTCAATTTGATGTTTGGCCTGCGACATCAAATGATTTTTAACAAAACATTGTGTATTAGTACCGTAGACTGTGAACTATTTTTTACCTATTCCTGTAAATATGTTTTTTTGTTAATAGGTACATCGCTTAAAAAAGTTATTTGTTAATATATGACCTCGTATATTTGAATATTTAATCCACCCGCCTACACTTCTTCAAATCAATCAAAATAAGTATAGAAAATTTCACCGATCTTCATAGACTACAAACACCATTCAGCGCCAGGCATAAATGAAAAAATTTATTGAAAACTATTTGGCTTAGATCTTTTTATTTCGCCTTGCATTGAAATCCACAGAATCTACATAGGGAAAACTGCTTCAAAGTCGAAGAACAGTTTGAAGAAATAAAGTTTTTTAAGAAAAATTTGTACTTCAATTACAAGGTGTTTAATAATTTTTAATTAAATTAATACTTTACTACAAATAATTTGTGGTTTGAAGTTAAATTAAGGCAGTTAATTTTAATGGTTTTGAGTAGAAGAAACACAAAATTTGTTGGTTTATATCAGGAAACTGTTATAATCAGCTATAGAAATTTGTTACAATAAATTGATATTTCAATAGAATACAAACTTTTCTTAAGTGTATTATTTTGTTTCCTAAACTGAGTACTGTAAGCTATGAGTGCCGGATTCTCCTTGGCTAAGAGTAACTATATTGTTCCCATCGAATAATTACGTACGTACTTTACCAAAGTGTTATATTGATTTAACTAGTTCTTGAGTTTGGACTCAAAATATGAAATACTTCGTTTCTTGCATATTTTTCATCTGAATAAATTTAAGAATATAATCACTACGTATTTTACGTTAAATTTTATGTCAACATTTTATGTCATTAAAGCTTTTGATGAAGGAAAAGATTTTCCATTGGCAATCATAACACTTAATAGCGTTTATCACCATCACCAATTTTTTCATATCATTTCCAGAAACATGTATTTTATTCATACATTTTTATTATGTTAAGGTTGTTTCGGCGTAACACCACTTTTCGATAAATTTTTTATATCTTTGCGATTTCAATATCTCAGAAAACTCGAAAAAAGTATGAGCGCACGAGAAAAGATTTAAAGAATAAATAAATAAATAAAAAAAACACCCTTTCGTTTTGTTTTTGAAAAATCAAGAGCATTAGTAAATGCTAATAAAATTCAATGCTCTGCCTAAAACATTTTTAACATAATAAACGCTCTGACTATACTATACTATACTAAGTGGTTCCACGCTACAACTACCTTAAATGTTGCATCTGTTTTATGCAAGCAATCAAAAGTTTATGGTAAAATTTATGTGTCAACGTAAAAAGAAATAATTTTGCCCTTCGTAAATCTGAAGGTACACATAATAAAATTTCTTTTTTGTAAGATGGCACATAAATTTATATTTATTTTTCAAGCACATATTCAGAATAACAAGATGAACAGGACAGGAAATCATAAACATTTTTTTTTTTCATTATCCCTGTGGGTTTTAATTTCACACTCAGATGGGGTTTTTCACAACGGATATTACCATTAACAAATTTATGTATTCTATGAGGTTTTTTTTATTCAATTCAAACAAACTCTCATGTTTGGTATCCTCATTTACATTACAAAGGTGAAAATATATATATTTATTTATGTTTTGTAAACCTTTAAATTATTGTTGTAAAACAAATTTTTTTCTATTTGTTGGCTTGTTTTTATTTTGAATAAATTTTTTTATAAACACATTCTTTTTTATTAGAACAGGTATTTAAATTTCCATTTTCTTTGATTCTATTAATTTAATTTATGTGAATTTAAAACGCTTACACCTACGTTATATATCGAAAATTTCGTAGACAATTATAAATGTGGCCTCTCATATTGGTTGACTTTTTGAATGCACAAAAGCAGAAAAATCAGATAACCGTTACAGAAATCTTGATTGACTTAACAACGGCTTTTGTCTATCGATTTCTGTTACTTGTTTGTATTTAAAAAAAAGCTAATAAACGTGGATAAAATGAGATAGATAGATTGAAATTAAGGTGGACAATTATAAAGAAAAGTGACTATCACTCAAAAACGTCACAGTTTTTTGCCATACTAATTTTTCATTGGTTTACTTTTTCTACTCGACACTATTTTTTTGCTCGATATACATAATATGTCAGAGTATATTAATTTTATTCTAAAGTAATGTTATGAAATATTGACCGCACAAACAAAATTTTGGCATAGTTGTTCATAATAACATCTAATTAGTCCATTTTCGGTTGCCCGTCCGTCCGTCCATCCGCCATCGCGATAACTCAACAACAGGAAAAAGGTATCTAGCTTAAATTTTTGAGCACTAGAATTTTAATTACATTATGTTGATCTGTTTCACAATCCCCATTAATGGTTGTTGGGAAAATAAATAACATAGATTATGGGTATCCGAAAAAAACCCAATACCAGTAATCAAGTGTAATCTTTAAACAGAAATTTATAGTAAAAACCAGTCAAAATATTATAAAATTCGTCCACATGTAACAGACAGACTAAACAAACATAAAAGTGAATAAAATCGTATTTTTGAATATGCATATTTACAAACCATCTCATATAAATTCAACATATCCAAAAGTATCATAAAAGAATTTACATAGTGCAACTTTACTTGCATGATACTACACACTATGGATAGTATTATGGGTAGCTGCTTCCTAGCCGGCGCCAGTGACTTTATTAGTTTTTAAGTTATATAAAACAAAAATGAAAAAAACATAAATGAAAATATTATGAAGATGTAAAGAGACATTTAGTCAATACCTTATAACTTACTTGTAAACTTTGCACATATAATTAAAATATGGTATAAACGATTAATTATTAAATCAGCAAGTCGCCCTAACTTAAAAGTCTCGTGCATAGTATATTTTACTATATTTTGCAACTGTGTTAATGACTCATAAGTAAACAAAAATTGCATCTTCCTTGCTTGCACGGAAATGGATGAGTTAAAAGTAAAGCTTAGTCTTTCTAACTGGCATTTCTTGAAGAAATAATCAGAGAAGCAGAAACATTAACAGAAATAAAGTTATTCTGCTCCTAGCTATGTTATTTCATTCAAAATCGATTGGAAATAACATCACCTTATTGACAATTGAAAATCCAAATTATAAGCTAAAACCTAGTTCTCACTTTGTTGGTTCTATCAAAATATAGGGAAGAAATAAAGAAATCTTTTTCATTTTATAAACTATGCCGATATCACGCCGTGTTTGGGAGTATCCAAAAATCATAAAATTTGGGTGGTTAAACCCACGTTGATCTTGAATTTTTTTAATTAAATAGCCACTTTATTAAAATTTCATCAAAATAAACCTCCCAAATTTCATTTGCTTTCGGGCTGAGAGACTATGTAATATATCATTCGTTATACCAGCTCTGGCAGTGTGGCACTTTCAAGTGTGGATATACATACTGACTGCACTTGACTATTATTGCTACTTGTAAATTTATGTATGAACTAAAAAATATTATAAATAAAACACTATTATAGCATATATATGAATATAAAATTGTATATTCATACTTTCCTAATTAAATGCTTTTAATCTATATTTGTGTATGAAAATCATAAGTGGCATATATTATGACGAAAGCCATGTTCTACTATTTTCATATATATATAATAGTATCATCTTGCATGTGTATAATAAAATAAAAAAAAAAAAAAAAACTGCGACGACATGAATCTGTTTTGTATGTTTCAGGCGATAGTGATACAGACTAATACCTTAAGCCTTAGAAAAATATCTTATTATTTAAAAATTCAAGTAATTACAAACTGAGTGAATTGTTCAGTGTCATTGTTCAAGCTTTTATTAATCGTAACCGTTCATAAACTACCCCAAATATGTAGTCTATACAGTTATTTATTAATATTATAATATTATTATTTTTTGTAAATATATGTGTGTAAGATTTCAATTTTACGAACGGCATCAGTGAGATTACAATTTTTATGATTATATTTAGTATTAATGAAGCTACTTTAAATGTAACAATTTATATAAGCACATAAATCGTATGAAATGTAACTTAGCAAACAACGATACGTACACGTTTAAAATTGAAATTTCTATAGAGATATGTATGTAAAGAGTTGTATGATGATTAGAGAGAAAATTTTTAGTTTGATTATGTAGAAACAATATAAATGCTTAGAAAATTATATTTCACATGCACTGTAAATGCAAACATTAGACTTTCAAATTTTATAATAAATACACACAGTGAAAATATATTTAAATTGGCTATTTACTTTATTTAAGTCATTCTACTTTACATTTATCATTGAAAATGTGTGTTACGTGCTTCAAGCTCACCTTAATTTATCATAGTTATTTTTGAATAACTCGAATGTTACGTCACAGAAATTATTCTACGAAAAACACTTCTACAAATAAAGAAAAATCAATTTAGGTGAAAGGTAAGGAATAAACTATTATATAAAAAATAATTTTTAATTTAAAGCTTCGAAAATTTATTTTCTTGTGTGTAAGTCGCCGACAGCAAATCAATGTTTTGACATATTGTAAGATTGTGATTGGGCCTATTTTTATTCCAAAATATTTTTATTTTTATGTATTAAAAGCAAGTGCATGAATTTTTAAATTGGCTTAAAATAAAAACAATATTTGGTCATAATATAACTCGTTAGAGTCGACATTTTTTTCTATTTGAGTGACATAAAAATTTCTCATTCGATTGATATTCATTAAAAATATCTTATTATCCCTTTCCTTTTAAGGCCGGTAATAAATTTGATGTGATAACTTTGAAGCTGTACAAGGCCCAAGCCGAATATAAATTAAATTAGTAATTTTTCGATATGTACATTTTATTAAATTGTCACATGGACATTGAACTGACATGGCATTAAAATTAAAAACTTATAGCATTGCTGTTGTATAACGTTTGATAAGAGTGATGGCTATCTTTAATAGTGTCATTGTCGCTTTCTCGACATAACGAATGTTGCCAAGGAAAAATATTAGATTGTTTCTATATTATACATTTATATATATCTATATACATCTTTGATACTGCAGCACAAATAGTACACACGTAATAGTATAGTGAACTTCTATAAATTTATTCGACAACATTCCGACCATGCTCTCTCAAATACTATATCTCAGCCACAACAGTTTTATTACAAAATTAAGTGTCAGAAAATCTACAATAAATTACATTGGTAATACTTTATGCTACTTATATTTTTATAGTGTATTATTATTATTCTTCTTCAACGAAAAAATTCATTGTTACCATCATGCCACATTCTTAGTACATAAAAACCAAAAAAAATGAAATAACTATACTCGCCAATGTAATAATTGGTAATCAGAGGAATTTCAATAAATCGTGACACATATAAGGAACTGGTGAATATCACGCACATTCACCCGCGTAGTTCCCTTTCTCGTGGGAATGCACGAATAAAAAGAATCCTTTGCCACCTGGTAAAAGAGTAGCTTCCCAACGGTGAAACAATTTTTCAAATCGGTAGTTTTTAAGTTTATACATTAAGTTCGTAATCTATAAAGATACATTTTTCTATGATAGACTAAAAACTCTTATTCTTCTCTAGAATAAGATCTATAATCTATATCCATTTCCATTTATAATGAAGTATCACCTTCTATATGCTCAATATCATTCATTCTAGAGATAAAATTTTCAACTAAAAATAATGAATTATTTAACATTCGACAAATTTCTGATATGATCAAAGAAAAAATAATGCATTGATGACATGATATTTCTTATCACAAACACTATTCTAGGGTTTTCTTTCACTTGAAACGTGTAAAAGGTTCAACATTCACTAAAAGTATTGTACATAAAAACAATGTCTAAATTTTGAACTTAACAACAAAATGAAGACAATAATCATCATATATCTTCTTTTACGTAGTAACTTTTTATTATTTTATGACTTGAATCATTATTTTTATTACTATTATTGTCATTATCATCGAAAAAAGTTTTTGCTATTTTTTTTTTTCATTCTTACAGTACTTTGTTAAAGTAATTTAAGAAAACAATCCACAAAAAAATTAACTGCTAAAAATTTGTTGACAAATTCATGACACAAAATTAAGAATGGCTATAATTTTAACTTTTCTAACTAAGTGATAGTAAGTTACTGTTGCCGATCTGAATATTAAAATGTATATGTTTATTCATGAAAATTGAGATGATTTATTGTATATTACTTTTAGCACTATTTAAATTTTACTAGGCCTTTTTTATCGGGGACTTTTTTCTGTTAGTGGAATATTTTCTAAGATATTTCAGATTTTAATGCATTTTAAAACAAATTCTTAAAGAGTTTAAAAATTACGTGAAAGAAAGGCTGGACCATAATTTAAGAAGATTTATATGATAAGTGGTAATATACAAGATCAGGTAATTCCAGTACAAAGGTGAAAAAATCTAAAACTATTTTATAATTTAATATATAATTTTTAAGAAATAGCGTCCGTTTTAAAATTTTAAAACATAATCACGTCATTTTATAATATAATAATATAATAAAAATACTATTTTTAGGTTTTCAAAACACTAGTGTAAAGTACAAAATCATTATACTGTTTTTAAAATTAACCAGCCAGCCATGAATTTTCAAGAAAGTAATAAATTTTAAATCGTAAGAAAAAATATTTCAATTATAAATTATAATTAAAATATGATATAATTTTAATGATTAATTTTTTTTAATTCTAAAAATTTATTGATGCGGTTAGTAAGGGTCATATCTACTGTTTATTCATTTATTCTTTTTAAATTGTGATAAATAAAAATATTATATTTTACTTTGCCTGTCTGTGTATATATATTTTCGTTATGGTATTTTATCGCTTCCTTGTCTGACTCCATTTCATTTAATTTTTTCGAGGAAGTTATTTTCATTTCCCTTGTGGTATTGAATTTATGAAACAAGCATAAAAATGCTTTTACATTAACTAATATAAATACGATAATGTTTTATTATATTTCGAATATAATTTTTTTTTTTTGTACGTTGATTTATTGATTTTTGTGTATGTCTACAAATTCAATATCAATAAATATACATTTTTTTTTTAATCTACATAATGTTACAAGCTTAGTTCGAAATTGAGATTGTTATAAAATGAGGTTAATCAGAAATAAATCCTACCTTGATCAATTTTGAATTTGAATTGATTCCAAATAGGTTTAAAATCTCAATCTAATTTTCTACTGATTTTGACTAGCGCTAATCTTTTCAATTTTGATGACACATCCAGACCTTAATGAAATAAAGAAATGAAAGTATATGCAAGCAAAAATGTTGAAAACGTATGTAAAAGTGTCAGGTATATTGAATGGTACATTGAATGTTTTAGGTCGAATTTTTCCAGTGCGTACTTTTTTTTTCATTCTTAAATCCACTTTTGATATTTTATGCCCCTTTGTTATATGTGATAAATATTAAATAAACATGGCTTAGAATATTTAAAATGAAATGGACTACATACGCAGTAAAATCTATAAATTTTCAATTATATTTAAGTTATTTTTAAAATTAAGAGTAAAAATTCATTGAGCACAATATTTCTACAATATAATTATATTTTCGATATAAACTAATCTAAATTTCGAGTATAGAGGGTAATATTCACAAATTGAACGTTATATTTGTTAAAATATTGAAAAGCGAATTTTCAATTCAAAAAAATATTTATAATCTGTTTCTATACATTTGTATAAATTTTGAAAAGAAAATGACTAAAAATGAAAAATTATTTTTAGAATATGCTTGAACTATTCTAGTTCCCATATATAAAAGCCTAAAGAAAGTATATATGTATCATTTAGTACGAGGCCCCGTTGCAGGACTAGTGCGGTTTTTTTGCTTTAAACCAAATTTTCATGTTAATTTATAATTAGGAGGATTTTTATTTACCGGGTTGTCTATCAAAATTTGGCCGCCAGTATTTATAATTAATTAATTTTAATTAAAATGTATCAAAATTTTCTTGTTTATTTTTACATTGTTAATAGCTATAAATACCTTAAAAATTTATACTACTGTTATATAAATAAGATGTTTAAAAGTGTCACTGCGTTCATTATTATTTTTATTGTTTTTCAAATTATTTAATTTGAATATATTTTTTATAAATTCATTAATTTAGAAACATATCTATATTTTCAATTTGTTTTGATTACACCACCATAAATGTTTAATTTTGTTATGAATATTGTAGATTGATTTCTGCAGGTATTGACCTGTACCATGTTCTATGCTGAATCTTGTAATAAATCATTCGATACTAGTAACTGGATATAATAATTCATTTTTAAATTGGATAAAGAAAAATATATATGTATGTATTTTTCATACAGATAAAATGTATTTTATAGAAAAAATATAGTGGTTACTGATTTGAAATACTCAAATAACTTTCATAAGTATTGTCATGGTTGTTCCTATCTATATGAAACTTTTTAAATACAAAAGTTAAAAAATAATTTCTATTTAAAGCACTTTTTGGTAATGGAAGGTTATAAAAGGGATATTGAAAGCAAAATTTTGAGGAATAGTAGGCTCCTAAAGTATTTAAAATAATTAGTGAAACATTCATAAACTTTATAATCTCAGAAATGCCTCTGTACTTCCAGTTTCCTAAACAGCCAGACACCAAAATATTATTCCATTTTCTACAAGGAATTCTAGAATCAGAAAAGTAGCTGGAAAATATAAATCGCTCAACCAGTTGAAGCATAAAAACATAATATTTAGAGAGGCTTCATCGTGCATTCATTAATCGTCAATTAAAGAGAAACAAGATTTCACCGATGATCTTATAAAAGAAACGGAATATTTAGTATATTTACGATAAAGCTTTTTGTGAATGAGTGTAGAGTCCTGACGTGTCTAATTGGCAATCAATGTATTGCTTACTACTAAAAATTTTTTTGTCATAAGTATATTGTAGATAATAATTTTAAATTATATGTGTGACTAAGTTGTCTCAGACACTGTTTAGAATGATTGAAAAATTGAAATAGCAAAATGGTTCAACGCTTTGAGTATCTGGTTCGTTTTTTTCTTTCAGTTCAATACTTTCAATTTATTACAAATCAGCGTTTATTAGGCGGATAACATTCTTCAAAATTTTCTATTTCAAGACTTCTAAACCAACCTTTATGAATTGATCGGCTAAAGAATCAAATTTGGGAAGACAAAAACATAACGGTAGATAGCTCTGACAGTCAGTAGTCAATTTTATTAAATATTTTTAAATTTAGTTTCATTGTTTCGTACTGGTTCCTATGCCCTCTAAGTAGAGTTATAACATTCACTAAGCCCATTTCCTGTCGTTTGATTAAGCAGAAATTATGCATATACAAGTCGGGTGATAAAATAATACTTTGCCATAATATAATACAAATATAATGGTAGAATTCTAATGTTGTTTTGATATTCCCATTGCTTTTATCATATTTTTTCATTGATTTTTAAATTAAAATTCAAGTAAAAAGTGACATTCAAATTGGTTTTCCAAGAACATAACTGTTATGAAAATATGATTTGTATAATTCTATATATTCAATAAATCAGAATAAAACCAGTTCTTAATAAAAGTAAATTGATAAAACTGCTTTTAACAGCGCTTCCTACACAAACCGCACAAAAAAATGTTATTCTAAAATCATCAAATTGTTTTACAGACGGAAATCAATATTTTACCTTTGTTAAGCTAGCTGGAAAAATCTGATACTAATGCAATCGCTTCATACATATATATAATAGATGTTCATTCTTCATGGTAGCCATGCATGGAAGTGACAGAAATAAAACAATAACAAGCATAGAAATATCTTGATTCACAATATTTTATCACATACATATAGCATATAAAATGTCACAATAAATGAAACGTTTAATATTTTTATGTGATAACGATAACATAATAAAAAAAAAATCCTAATAAATATTTCATGATTTTTCTGTGTTTTGAAAATTTTCCATGTACAGTATGGTTTGCCAGATATAAAGATGGTTAAATTACTTTTCAAACGAATAGGCATTTCAGATTGTATATTGTTATGACAAATATAGGATTAATTTCTTGATGGGTTCGCTGTTTCAATTTATGAACATTGTTAAATATGCAAAATACATTATCAGTTACAAAGAATTAGTTATACGTTGATTTGTTGACATTATGGTGACGCTGTTCTGTGATAAAGTATTTCACCCAACAGTTGCTTGTTATTAAGATTCTTTTAGGCTTATAAGTCTCAAAAGAAATGAATTATGCTCTTTTTCGACCTTCATGTCTCATTTCAGGTCTAGAAAACGCAATCATCATTCTAGTATACTATATCTTAGTATCTACAATCTCCAAACAACAAGAAATGTCGACAACAGTCAATTACTTTGATGATTATATGAACAGCTAGTGGCTCCTAGCTATACAAAAATTTAGCCACAGCCTTTAAAAAATTGTGCAATATGTGGACTTAATTTAATATAACCTCCTTTATTATTTCAAAAATGTAACGAATATAAAAAATAATTTTTGCAAATTTGAAAGTTTTGATAAAAAAAAAATTATAACTTAGTTGAGTATTTGATTGTGCCATCTGGTACATTTATATGATTTTCAAAGCACGTGTGTGCATTCGAATGTATTTCATTTTTGTAAATACAATTCTTGTGCTTTATCCCTGTTTACATATTTAAGCTCAAAAAAAAAAAAAAAAAAACTAAAATTCATAAATATTAAATCAAAACCATATGTTTTCTTAAATTATACAAGGTATTATTTAAATATCATTAAAACATAAATAAAAAAGAAAATAATTCAACAAATTTAAAGTATTAATCGGTCAATCACTTGAACTTGTGACAAATAGTTGAATGTTTTGTTTTCTTAATTAGGATACAACCAAAAATGTGTGTAAGATCCTTAAAATAAACTTGTTTTTCACTTGATCGTCCTAGTTCACTTGTTTCAGTTAAACATACGTAGTAAAAACATTTATTTGTATCATGGAATCAAATTGGGCTGTGTAATGATTTCGTAGAAAGTGTAAAAATTTTACCAGAATATATATTTAGCAAATTAAGAAAACAAAAATGTTTATCTATTAAATTAAATAATATTGTATTCTTAGTCTGTTCGATTGAATAATTGGATTTTTTAATTATTTTTTGTTATAGCTTGAACCGTTTTTATTCATTGTAATTACGTTGTTCATATTGTTGCTTGATGAAAAAAATATTTAAGTTAGAAGTATGCACAACTATCCCGATGTTATATCCCAGTATAAAAAAGACAAATTATTTTATAAAAAAAAAAAAAATAAAAATAAATAAATAAAAAAACGAACCCTTGAAGGAGTGGTCTCTTTAATTAAATAAAATATGTAGTAAATTTCTAATAGTTTATTGTACCTATTACGTACATAGTTATAGTTATTACTTTAGGTTTTTTTTTTTTTCTATTTTACTAGAGTTGTGTAGTAAGAAGGCTTGGTCGTTCTTGCTATTACATATTCTGGTCGAACACAAAAAGATACTAAAGACGGTAAACACAAATAAATAAATAGTGCACCAGCACTTTTCTATGGTGTGTAGTGTTCTACTACTTAATGCATTTTTATGTCAAGTCGAATAACGCGAACAACAATGTATTATGAGATTCGTGTTATTATTATTTTTACGTCTATATATTTATAACGAATGGTCGATGTTTTTGTTTTCACTATGATAATAATCCGTTGGCTAAGCGATCGTTTTTGAGATGATCTGCATCAAGCAAAAAATTTATATGTTGTTTAAGTGTGATTAGTCTAACCGCTTTTTTTTTGAAAATTAAGAAAGTGAGTTCTACGTTAGTTCTGCCATAACTTTCTAACGCATTTTCCGAACATTTTGAAATTTGACATTTTGGGGCCATCAGGAGCTTCGTTATAACAAATTTTCATAAATAACTGTTGTTAAAAATATCTCTATCCCTTGCTAACACACATCAAGTTATTACGATAAAAAGGTAGGGTCTATATTTAACTGTTTATAAGATTGCTCTAACACCAAGTGTGAGATTCACTGCTTCAATGGAGCTGCTTGCTTTTACATTTATGAATGAATAAGCGATATGCACAAGCATTTAATTTCTATGCGGTTGGGCGAAGCTTCTTTAAACCAATTTTCATTGATTAAAGAACAAACATCATCTATATAACAAACAATATTTACAATAGTATGTTTCTTTTAATGAAGAATTTTCTATGCATGGAGGTAATATAATTTTGTAAGCAGATTTTTCTATTATTTGTAATAACATTGCATCGCGTAACACAGTTGTGAGTGCAGTGAGAATGCAATAGCTTCGTTTGCTTGCATCGTTTGGTTGTACAACAGTTAAGACAATTTAAATGAATAATTATATTACATTATTATATGAAACTAACTATGTGACTGTTTTTTTATTACATATTAGGTACGGTTTGCTATATTTATTTATGAAGATATTGTATAGTTTATTTAATTTATTTGGTTAGTTATGTAATTATTGTGTAACCAAATAGAAAATGAGAATAATTATATTAAACAAAACTTTTTGTTGTTATTTTACTTGATTTCAAAATGTTGATATTTTAAAGATTTTACTATTCTTTTTGATTGTGAAACGAAGAAATTACTTTGTCATAATAGTTTGTTTACCATATAGCAATTTATATATGGTTACTTTGATACTGGTCAAACTAGCAGAGCAACTTATTCAAAATTGAATTTACTCAAAATTTAGTAATTTTTAAGTACTTGTTACGTCAGTCCGGGGTCAATGCTTAGACCAACTAATAAAGTTAAGCAACAGCAGTCACAATATGTATTGGGATGGGTGACCACCTAGCATTACTGTGTACTGTTGTTGTTTAATAATAATAATAAACCTCTTTGGATAATGGCTATATAGCTGAAAATAGCTAAAGCCAGAAAAAAAAAAAACGTCAAAATTGAATATTCACTTTATATTATTAAATTTTTTATTTCAGCATTGATCTACTAGCGTGATATTACGGCAGTAGTGTTTTTTAATGACTAAATTTTTTTAACTAAAATTTCGAACACATTATTTAATTTTGTAGGACCTAAAAAGCCCCTACAAGGATGTTATTTTGAGTTTATTTAAATTCAATTTTGAATACGTTTTTCTGTTATTTCAAAATGTCACTGCTTGACATCTTTTTCAGTAATGATTTATGTAGGTATTGATTCCACGCCATAAAATCACCAAAAAAGCACCTAATTCTGGTACATACATTATATTAGAAGGGTACAAAATAATATAGGATTTAATACCAAAAATAACGTAACCTGTGATACGAATTATTTCGACCCTCCACTGACGTAACGTTATTACCGTTCTCAACCGATAAGTTAACCAACCAAAGTTAAGTAACAATAGACACAGATAGAACACGGATGGGTGAACATCTAGGATTGCTGTGTACTGTAATTGTAAAGATTGAATAGAAATTCACTGTAGTCACTTAATAACTTTAGTAGGTGAAAAAGTTGAAAAGTGATTTAAAATAAAAAAAAGATACGAATTATTTAATCATTGTTGTTTTATTTGTTAGGAAAATAAATATGATTGTACAATTCATACATTTTATTAAAAGGTTAATTAAAGTGATGACCCAACAACTAAATTTACAAAGACGTATATTTTTAAATATTTGTATAGAAAAAATGAACATATTTAAAATTGAAACAAGAAACACACATTCATAATGTTCTTTTTTTTTATTAATTTATAGTGCATAAAATATACACATATATTTAAATAATACACGCCCGCATCTTGACAATCGTAATAAATTAATTATGTACCATAATAAGAAGGAAGATACTAATTTTTATTTATTTTTATATTTAAATTCCATTCACATGAGTTTATTCCCTGTCATTAACTCAATAATTTAAAGATTTTAATTATTATTTAAGTGGTTAATTAACGTTTTTAAAAATATATTATACGTATCGTTTGCAATGGTATCATGCTATTTTTTTCTTGATTTGGTCGGATTTATTTTAGCCCACCCTGAATTCCTGACTATATTTCATTTTGCAAAATAAATAATGTTTTCGATGTTAATTTTTATATCCGACTTATATGAAATTTAATTTAACTCCATTTTTTGAATTCAAAATAACTTACAATAAAACGCAAAGGTATTGCGAGCTAAAATTTTGTTGAAATCATTCTAGGCCAAAAAATTCGTTTAAACCGTACGTATCAACCGTAGAAGAAAAGTTTTAAGACTAAAAATGATTCTTTCTAAACAATTTTTGTTTAAAATATTTTTGAATAAGCTCTTTAGATTCGCCACTATTTAAGCTAAACTAAAATACAGATAATTGAACATGCAATAAGAATAAATTTATCATGTACTTATATATTGTTTGTTCATTTGTTTTTTTATAGTGAGTGCGTTTTTATTTTTCTAGTGTATTTTCTTAATGTTAATCATTGTTACTCAAGCGTGCATCAGCTATTTAACCAATTGACTGTTTGTAGTAATTATATTCGTTAAAGCTCTTTTTGTAAAATTATTATAAATCTGGTCATTACTAATCACCATCAAAATCAATTAATAGCATAAATAGAGTTTTATATTATTTTATCATTTAAAAGCGAAAAAAAACTAATAGTTTTTAATAATCTAAATTTACTTAGTGATCGTTTTGTATAAAAGTTGAAAATTGTTTTAGAAACATAAAGTTTACCAAAACTTTATAGAAAATTTAGTTCTTTTCCATTTATTTTCTTCAAAAACTTTTACTTGAAATGTTATTATTTCATTGCTATCAGTATTACGAGTTCATTCACTATAGTTTTTAGTTGTTAATTAGAACCCAACTTTACCTAATATTTATTTTC
Organism: Chrysopa pallens; assembly: GCA_020423425.1. Lineage (NCBI taxonomy): Eukaryota > Metazoa > Arthropoda > Insecta > Neuroptera > Chrysopidae > Chrysopa > Chrysopa pallens. Next base: position 60,187,895 of record CM035594.1, read on the forward strand.
TAGAACAAAAAAGAAAAAAAATAGAAAACTGCAATAATATATTGAACTTGAGTTAGAAGATAAATTTTGTATACAGTCATGGAAAATTTTTTTATTATTTTATAGTCATGAATAATATTTTATAATCATGAATTTAAATGGTTGTGATTAAAAATAACCATTGAGTCCTATGGATCCATTAAAGATAGAAAAAATCCAAAATTTCAAAAAACAGAATTTTGAAAAACAGACAGTTTTTGTTATCAAATATCTTTTGGGCTTAAGAGTTCGGCCATGGATCAATTGAATCCAATCGACCAATTTTGTTCATTTAGGATCTTTGACCCAATTTATACGTTTAAAATACGCCATTAAAATTCGATATACGAAAATGTACTAGTTCAGCGATTCTGTGTATACCTGTACCGACATATTCTAGTTCCTGCAATATTTTCCATATAAACTTTAGGCTGCATTTAGTATACCTTCATATATTTCACATATCGGATATTCAAAATAAAACCCAATAAAATAATTTTTAGTTAAAAATTGTTATATACTTGCATTTATTATATCTTTGGTTTTAACACACACTCTGTATGGTGCATATATTTCAACAAAGAATAGTTATTTATTTCTTTACTTGTTTACAATAAGGTAATTTAATTTCAACTACATATTTTAAATCCCTCAAGATTTAATAATATTTCATATTTCTTGAGAGAATGTTTTCTTCTGTAAAACTACGAAGATGATAACAATTCCCAAGAAAACTATATACTATTTAAATATATGAATGGTGTAAGAAATCATTACAAAACCAAATTTGTTTATTTTGTATGCAATTTTCATAATGATATAAAAAAAGTTTTCTATTTCTTTAAATTCTTTTGTTTTTGAGAATATTGCATTTTTGTATGAAATAAAAACGGCGGAGACATAAAAATATCAATCAATGCCATTTCACCCACATGCATTTGAATGTTTAAAAAATTTCAAAATACAAATCAAGAACCCGATTTATATAATCTGAGTATTCATAAGCATATGACATCATGTATAAATACTCGTCTTAAAATTTATATACGGATTATGGATATTTCAATGACTTTTCTTCTACAAAAATTCTGTAAAGTGAGTCCTTTGTGTTCTTGGAGGACAACAAATTTTTAACTCACATGCTGCGAATGGACTGATTTATTGATAAACGACAAAATCAATTTAAACCCTGTTTGTTAACGTTTAATTAATACCACTTTCAGTGTTACAGCTTTTATAATAACTACGTAAACAAAACAATAAAACTGAAAAGAAATATTTCATATTAGTTCATTAAAATAGAAAAACTACAACGGACAAAAAACAACTTCTGAAAAACACGAAAAATGAAAATAACATAATCTAATTGTGAATTGTATGTATAGATTTATATTTCCAATGTAACAATTGACACATTTCTCCCCTGCCAGTAATGGAGAAGGTTACTTGAAGAGATTTCTATAATAATTGATGTAAATTGCATCTCTCCCGAATGTTACATATATTTTTGCCAGTTTGTTTAAGAATTAATTTCAGAAATTTATGCATTATATTTCAAAATATAAAATTTTATGATATGATAACATACATGTAAGGAATATTATTAAAAGTCAATACTCCACATGTGTCTTAACTTATTGTATAAACAAAATGTTTCAAAGTATTTTGTTATAATAAAATATTGTTTGTATGTAAAGATTATTCTTATTTCATGTAATTGAAGATTTATCATTTTGTAACTTAGTTATGATTAGTATAACAAACTTTTCTGAAAAGTGAGACGTTTACTATTTTCGAAGCACATAAAATTAATTGCCCCCACAAGCTTCAAATTAACAGACATCCGTTTTTTTTATTTTTTGGTTATTGTAGTAGCAAAAAAATACTATTCTGCCTGCCTAGAATAACACCCAATGTCTGTTGTCTGACAACCTAAACATTGTGAAGAGCAATATTGAAGTTGTCGACAAAGAGCATTCTGTTGTGTCATATTAGGCAAAATAGAATTTTATTTGCTTTTGAATAATGGACTCCGAAATGGAATCTCACAGCAATTTTTCAGAATTTTTTTAAACAAAAATTTGTGATAATATTTATAATTAAGATACTTAAAGTATTATTATAAATCATATAATATAATATGCTTTTCGCTGCTGGGACATACTTAAAATGTGAACTTCCATATTGCAGCATCTAAATATATTCTGGTAAATAAAATTGATATACATGATTATAATCAATTTTATATTTCATAAATAATCACAATTTAAAAAAATATTCAAAATTTTCCTTTGTGAAATACTTCAATGAAGTGTTTTTACAGTGATATATGTTTAGGACATAAAACAATTTTCTTCAAGTATTTTAATGAATATTTAGTAGCGATTTGCATTTTTATTATACTTACTCGTATAAATAAATACATGCAGAATAAAACTTAAAATATACGCTGAAAGTGTATCCATATATTAAAAAAGGATACTCTTCAGGTTGTCTTTGACAAGTATATAAAATCCTCTATAGGCCTACAAAAATGATTATAGTAAATATTATATTACCTATACATAATTTCAAAATAAATTTTAACTTTATAGTATGTTTTAAGGGTCGTTTTAATATTTCTTGTGAGGAAAACTCATGCATCCATGATAATTATCTGTAGCCACTTTAACTTCATTATTCCATTTTGTACTGTTTTAAAATATATGTACAATAATATTTAATATTATATGTTTAAAATGATACTTTCACAACGAGTTTGTTACGTTCCAAGGTGAACAATAATAAAATTTCTCTTGAAAATTTCATATATTTTTCACTTATATGACATTTGGTGAGAAAACCACTATGGTAATATTTCACCGCCCTGGTTAAGTGTTTATAAATTTTATTCATCTGTATATAATAACTGGCTGATGGACATATCAATACAGAGACGAAACAGATTATATTAGAAGCATGAAATTTTGTATGATGATAGCTTAAAACGTAGGTGAGTTAGAGTTCTGCCCAGTCAGCAAAAAATAAAAGTTCTATTTTTTACAGTGCATTCTTGTAATTTTTTGTAAAAGTTGATGGATGGTTGATCACTTTGACAGTTTTCCGTTCCCAGTAAAAACGCAATCGTCGGACAACCACATTATAAAATGTATGTGTGACCCTGGATACAAAAAAGGCATTAATATCATCTAAGTTAAGGATCAGCATTAACAATCTTCAATAGTAAAATCACACTTCTACAGCGAGTACGATGTTTCCAATATCAGGTAGTATTGTGCATAAGTATTGTCTCTGATATATGATATCATTTCGAAGTAGGTACAAAGTATTTCGTAAGGTTTATACTCGTATAAAAATGATGTAAAAACACTTTATAAAGATTGAGTATCTGGTATACAAACATTGGTTATTACTCATTCAAATGATGTATAATATAATGCTTTATGTAGTTACTAAAGAAGATCAGTGTATAATTTAGTTAATTTATTATGTATGCTATGTTGGTTGAAATTACAATATGCAGATGAGAACTATATATTTATCTGTACACGATCCTTATTTTATACGCTAGGTAAATTTATTGCATTAGATACATTTTTTTTTTTTTAATATATAAGAATTTCTTCTTCGCATATTTTATAAAACATAAATAAAAAGAGATTTTTTGTTGCATACTTTTAAAGTAGCATATAATATTCTGGTTTTTTTTGTTTTGGATAATTTCTAGTTAATATTAAATTAATTTGTATTTGACTTGCTAATTTTTTAATCAACTTCTACTTTCATAGTTAGTTTCATAAAACTATTACTATGTTATTTGTTACCTGTAATATATACATTATAAATGATTCTCTTTTACAAGGGATGTATCGAAGGTATTGTATAACTGGTTTTATCTTCTCCAGGAGAATTGATATTCTGCATGAACATAAAAATCAATCGATTTGTTTTTTAATTCCATCATTTAATGCCAATTGGAAACATTTAATTTCTTTTTTCATTTTTAATGTTTGTGATTACGTTAAACAAATAACAAACCATTTGTTTTTGTCATTTAATAAATCAAAAAAAAAAAATAAAAATAAACTAAAAGAATACTGAAAATTGAAATGATGAATATAAATAAAAGTTTTCCACTAAGAAAAATTTATTTGATTGAACCACATATTATATTTCATTCTTTCATTATTATTCAGAGGATTATACTAATGATTTTTATTTTTGTTTCAGGTACCTAATAATAATTTTACTCGTATTTTCCACACAACCACACAACATAAGAGGTTTGAAACTTTTTATACATATAAATATTTTTTATTATTTTTTTTCCCTTTTTTTTTCAAAACTTTTTTAAATTTACTATTTCAAAAGTAAATAAAACAAAAAAATGTACGAGATTCTAAGAGCGAACGAAAAAATAAAAATGAACAAATACTATCGTGATAAATGCTACCATTAGATGTGTGGCCAAGAACTATAATAAAGAATCAAAGATGAAAGTTTTAACTTCAACACGATTCTCATATCATTTTTTTTTAACATAAACTACAAATACAAATTACCAAATTCCATTTTTGAAAAGTAATCCGCGAAGAATGCAGTCATATTCAATAACAGCATTATAAAAAATATATTTAAAAATTGAATGAATGTGACAATGTTACAAACATAAATATACAAAATATATAATTTCTAATTACGGGTAGAATACAATATATATCTTACCAGACAATATTAAAAGTGAACAACATTTAAAAAGAAGAATGTAGGTGAACAAATTAAAATTAATGTTTATATCTTTTCACCAGAACTAGAAGAAAACTGTACCTAGAAACGTGTGTTTTAAAATTATGATTTTTTTTTTACTTTAAATATTACCTCACATTAATTTTCGAACCGTGGAAAAAGGTACACATATGCATAATTGCTGTTGAAAACTACAATTATTAAAATTACATTGTGTAAAACATCGTATAACTTTCATAATACACAATTTATATTTTTGGCTAGTAAATTTTTTTGAATAAAATTTCTTGTTGCTATGTTGCAAAACAAAAACAATTAATAAAAAGAAAAACGAGAAAAATTCCATCAACTCAAAATTTAAGTCAAAAACGTCATTTTTAAGGCCTATATGACCGGAATGTTGATTGATAACGGCCCTGCACTATTAATATAAATTCGCACTATTCTTTACCACAAATTTTTTATATTAATTCCTGAGTTATGGAGCTATGCACGTTCGTCTGAAGAAGTTTCGCAGAACGACAAAACAACAGACCGACAGATCGTTGGACCAGCGTACACGGAAAGAAAATTACTCAGGAAGTTGAAAAAAGTCGACATAAATAAAACTTTTTGGAATCGGAATAAATTTTGCATTTTTTACAATCTGGAAAATAAAATAATTTATTTATATCGATTTTTTGTTAAATCATGAAGACTAGGAAGTGACAAATAGTTTAGTTACTTTATGCAATGTGAAGAATTTTAAAATTTCCAGTAAGTTGATTTTAAATAATGCAGTACAAAATAATTTCTTGATAATAGAAAATTGTTCAAGTCTTAATAGCGATACTACACGAAATTTCCAAGCTATCGTTATCAATAAAATCTATGGTCAATATGTACTGTAGTATTTAATTTTATATAATCAATGAAATACAATTTGTTTTCATTTGGTGAATAATTTAGGGAAGAAAGAAGAAATTATACGTTGTTTAATATGAAAACTTGTCCTCTTGAAAGATATCATGTACACAGCAATGATCATAAAAACTCTAGACATTAACTGTATCTTTTGTTACTTCCATGTACTAGGAAAATGAAAATTGTAATATAATGAAAGTCTCTTATTTATTTTTTCCCAAAATTTTCATTTTGAGCAACCCAGATTGTCCTCAATGTGAAAGGGCATTTAAAGAACTTATTAGATTAAATTGTGCATAAGGAATACTACACTTTATAGAATAACAAAGATTAAAATAATTGACTCAAAGGCTGGAAAAATCTAGAGAATTAAAAAAAAAATCAAAATTGAGATGGTTTACACTTAAGTATTATAGTAAAACCAGAAATATAGTAATGCCGAGAACGAGATGGGTAAAAGATGTAATTAGACACCAGCAATAACCGGGTGGAGCGCAGTCTATCAACTATCTTTCTTTGTTCCGCTGTAACTTTTGAACCCGTACTCCAATTTTTATGAAATTTAGTATCGGGCCATTTGACTACGTATAATACATTTTAAAATTGTATTCTTTACATATCAAATTATATTGGACTTAAAACCAATTACGATATTGAGGTATATCTTATATTGTATTTCTTATGACAATACACTTTTGACTGAGATTTATGCATCAATGGAGCTGCTACTAGCTTAAACTGCGATCATCTACATGTCAATTTTTTTCAAGTTTCATACATGCATCTATTCTCTGTTCCTTGAATGTATTTTAACTCGGCTACAAGCGTACAAAGAAGTAATGCGGTGCATAAAATAATTTTTTTTTTCTTTAATATATTAATGATAGCTGTCTGTTCTGTATATATAATGAAATAAAATATAAAAATTTCAATTTGGTTTTTTGCTATTGTTCGTTCACTATTTAATTAAAAATATCTTTACCAGTTCGTAATATTACCAGTTTTTAGAAATTTATTATTGAGTTATATTATGAAATACATATCTATAAAGCTGTCCCATTGTTCTCAAACTATTTGTGGTAATGTTTTACTATTTTAACAAAAACTCATTTTCTCTTATGTATAAATTTTTTTAATGAATTTCACCTTCGTCGTATGATTATTTCATCTTTACTTTATTTTACGAATGGTGAAAAATGTATCTTACATAATATTATGAGATTATTTTTTGAAATTGAGTCATTGTTCTTATAAATATTCTTTTAATACATATAATGAAAATATAATCTTTAAATATTATGTAGAGAGCACTTTCAAAATTCGTATTAAAAATGACAACAGACTTAATCTACAGAATGTGAAATTCAATTAGAAAATAAATTACAGATCTAAATCAAGTTTAAGAAACATTAGTTTGTACGTGCAGAATCGTCATACATAAAGGTGTAATGTGCTCATGCTTACAAAGTCACCCATGTGGTATCAAAACCTGATCTTAAAATTTTCAGGTGCATGTAAATTTGTAGAATTTGTTTTCAGTTACACATTCATCAATTAAAAACTCATGTCCACTCTCCGTATCGCGCATAGTACGTGGAAGAGACACCTTAATCGATTAATGCACGTAGATTACATTAATAATAAAATCATTTGTTCAATTGTTTGCATGTAAATTGTATATCTAATGTCTAACAAAAATTATTAAATAATTACAAAAAATGACATTTAATTGCAGTTGAAAATTATAAGATTATCGAAGAATTTGCACTGATAATTATTTTATATATCATTTCATTGATAATGTAGTATTTCGTAATCACAGAAAAGAAAGAAAACAATTTTATGCACGGTGCCGATACCCAGATATATATGATATACGACATTTGTATACAATCTTGAATCCGGATAACATTCTTAATTGCACCTGCCTTTGTGTATATGCGTATAGCTCCCATGAATATGTTCCACAAATTGAAGGTGTTAACTTTATATTGTTAAATAATAAATAAACTAAACATACACAATATGTTTTTACACATAGAATTGTTTATTTAATAATTTGGAAAAGTATGGTTTTACATTATTATCAAGTTAAATGTACAGATACATTAGATACATGTAGATACATTATATATAATATGTTATGTTTCAGTTTTTTTAATTAAAAAATTTTTTGCAACATTTGTGATATTTTTTCTTTATTTCCTCTTTTTTTTTTTTATTAATGAACGATCATTTACTTTTTTTGCATTGTTTTGGTCCGTTAGTCTTCTTAATCTTTACTAAATACTTTAAATTAATGTTAAAAACCGTTGATGATTAAACACATTTAATCGATCGTTAATTTGATTTAACTTTAATTAGCGAAGCAACACTGTATATGGGGTAGAAATGTAAGATTTTTTAGTTATCACACCCGGTAGATGAGATGTCTATGACGCCAACTGATCAAGACACGTCTGCGGATGAGATTTGAATGAAATAATGACAAAATAAATTTACTTTGCAAAAATAAATGAAAATAAAATAACATACAGATGAATTGAAAACAAATTATTAAATAGCAATTATCGATGAGTATGGCAATATTGGTTGCCGTTTTATTCGATAATTAACATTTTAGTGACAATATGAGTATTAACGATAAAATAATATTTTATTAATATTTTTTAACCTTTTTTTTAACTTGCAATGTATGCTTCTTCGAGTGGAATCTTGCAACTCAATTTTGAAGCAGATATCTTCAACCGATTGAGCGAGTTTTGTATACACGTTCAGTGAACATTGTTTTAAATATGAAGAAAGATATTCTTCTCTGTTTGGTTAACGATGTTATTGTTGGTATTTGCTTTTTGAGTATAGCATATAGAATAAATGTTTAACGATGATGATAAATAAATAGAAAAAAACATAGATGACAAAGATGTTGCTACTTCCACGGCTGCTAAAGTCATGTTTATTATAGATGCCACTTGTTATATCATAGACATATTGTACTAAATCTAGATATCTTAAGCCCACACAACTCTTCACTCGAGCCACGCACTTTACACTCGTAAAAGATCCCCATCTGTTTATGTAAAAATTTCGAACATGTTCCCAATCAAATACAGATATCTTAGTTAGTCTTGGTACTGATTGATTTTGTTGAATTCTTTGAACTTGTAGAGAACTTGAAGCAGCGTGTGTGACCTGGGCACAAGAACAAATTTCAATTTTTTTTTTGTTTAAATTCATTTTCATCGAATGGTTAGTATCATTGGAACAATGTAGAATTTGCATTACCTTAGTTTCAATCATATTTCCCATTTATAGAATTGTATTTCGCTGAATCTTCGTTGAATGAATTATTAAAAATTTTTTGACTTCTAATGTTTTGCTATTTGTATAAGAAAAATGAACTATTCAAGTGATTTCATCATTTCTTATCTTTTTATTTCGTTTGATAAGTTCAGAAATTGGAATCCCCGTTGGAATCACACAAAAAGCATAATAATTATACTTGTTTATGGTTCGGCTTACTATCTCTTTTCTTTTTTGAGTTATCTTGATGATGGTCAAACGGACGGGCAAGTGGACCAACATAAATGAAGTAATACGATGATTCTATGATCATCACACAAAAGTTTTGGATTGCAGTGAATATTTGCTAGCATAACAAACTTTTGACTCAATATATTCTTATATAATATGTCGAGTATAATAATAATAATAATTTTAATGATTGAGTAAAAAGTATATAATAATACTATTGGCAGAATAAATTGTTTGTCGTTATCTGGCGTCAATGTAGAATATCAGTGATGTAAACATACATCATGACTATACAAACATTTACATTATAGATATTTATACACAAAATAGTCCATTTACTATGTCATCAACAATACGTTTTGGACGTGTTTTGCTGTTATATCACCACATGGTATAATACTAGCTTGTACACATATATTATTACATACACTTGTCATGTTTTTATATCAATTTATAGTATTTGTTTTTCATTGCTTACTATTTGCATGAAAAACTCGCAATCTGGTAATAAGTATAAAATTTTATAAAATGCATTTTGAAAAAATTTGGATAACAGCTTACAGTGTTAATTTTGTGGATACCCCATAGATGATATAGTACCAATTTTAGCTATTATAATTACTAACATTAATAAACCACATAAAATATTTTCTTTAAATCTAGTGAGAGTTTATAATAATAAGTATTACTATTATTACATTAAATGTATATAAGCTTTACTGTATGAAAAAATACATCAATGAAAATTTGTTTCATTTTTAATTATTTTAAATAATTTTTTTTTTTTTTTTTTTAATATAAACTTTTATTAATAAGCAGAAATTTACAATATTTATAAGCAGGACGAACTTAAGTCTAAGCCATGTGTATAAAAATATACCGGGAGTTAATTAATGATTTAAATACCTTTAACATTGAACCGGTATGGAAAAACAAGGTATGTTTCTAAGCACACGATTTGGCAGACTGAATAAGGCAATAATTATAAAATAGTTTAAAAAAACTAAAAAAACACGCTCTATCTTTATTACTCTCATGCAAAGTATCCGTTCATATGCGTTCTGCAGCCAACTTCAGAGAGTTACTTACAGACAAACAAACATACGAGTGAAGCTAATAAAAGCGTGTTAAAAATGAGCTCAGTCAAAGTTATCCGGTTAATCGTTAGTATATTTAAGATATGTTTGGCAGAATTAATTAGTTTTCAATAAAAAAAATTTAATGAAAACAAATATCGACCGCCCAAACAATTTTTTAGTTTATTTTTTAATCTTCGTTAGGTTATACGCTTTACCTGGGCTTTCCATACATATTTCTTGAGATGCAATTTTTGCATAAGAATTTTCAATAACATTATTTTAAAATTTGACTGAAATTTTCTTACAATACAAAATAAAATTGAAGTATTCTAATAAATGATTTCATTAAAGTTTTCATATTATTTTGCTTGTTTTAAATGAAACTCAATGAAACTAAACTAAATTAAGATAGTTGTGAACAATAATCACGTTTATACAAATACAGTATAATAAAATCAAGTATAAATATAATCAGTACAATATGACTATAAAATATTAAAATACTATCGTCTACAACAAATATAATAATAATAATATATCTGTATGTATAAAGTAAACCTAATGAAAACAGTACCACCAAATTGTATACATTTATAGAATATACAATATTCATATTTATACTGGGAGAGTGTATGCATACTATATGAACCACTGAATCCATGAATAGGATGTAGTTGTATTGAATGTTCGCTGTTTGACATGCAAAGTAGTTTACTAGTAGTTCTATGAACTGCAGACTTCACTCTGAAGTATACAGTTAAATTACTTGGCAAGTAAAATCCGAGCAATTCATATTCAGAAATGACGTTTTGTGGCTACATTTTTTTGTAAAAATTGGTTATAGCCAAAATCGGAACATTTTTCAAAACTTCAAAATTGTTTAACTGGTCAGAGATCATAGATCGTTAATAAAGCAGAGAGCTGGAGAAAGGAATCTTCGATATAAAATTTACCTGGTAACATACGCATTCTTTATATTTCAGCAAAGACTATTACAATTTCATTGACAGAATGCGCTTTTTTGAATACTATGTATCTGCACAACAACCTCGATTCAGTAATTTGAATAAATTGCAAATGTTCAATTGACTTTTCAATGAGATTTTAGTGTAATGTGATCGCATAATAATAACAATAACACAATAGTCATCTATTCTCATCATAATCATAATAAATATGCAATCATATTTATAGAGTTGAGTTGAGTACCATCATTTGTGAAATATTTACTTTGATCTTCTTCAACCAATTTCATATAATCTATCTCTCCATATCCATATAATGTTTTGATTATGTGTCTCTATGTGTTTATGATTTGTACAGGAAGATCAAATAAATAAATATGGGCACGTTGTTTTCTTTCTACAATTTACTAATCCAACGAGTATTTTTGGTTGTAGAGTGATTTTTTTTTTAACGGGTCGTATTTAAACGGTTGACTCAAAAACCAAGATATGAGCCTCTTCTCCGTAGATAAGTTGTGATTGATTAAGAGTATCAATTAGACAAAAAATTTCACAATTGACTTTTTTATTGAATATACTTCAATTATTGGAAAGAAATTAGATTTAGTGATAAATAACGACCTCAAAATATGGGCTTATAATCAATACTCTAAATATTCTTATTCTGATCTATAGATTTCAGACCTTGGTACTAACTCACAGCATTATTCTGAGTATTAATTTAAAACCAATAAGTGTACGGATTCTGGGGTGGGGATGTGCAGAAAAAAATTTGATATGAGGAAATTAAAGTCGCAGATTTCTTTTTTTTACTTGACTTACCTTCATCAGAGGACAAAAGTATCTTTCACAACACAAAACTTGGTGTAAATGGTGCAAATTTCAATATTGGATTATTTAAAATAATTTTTCAAAACAATGCTGATTCATTATTCTATTTTAACTCTGAGAACTTCTGTCAGTAAATTAAAATGGAATATGCAATTTCATTATTAAACTTTCTAAAAATATGCATATGTTATGAAGTTATATTTTTCTTGAAGTGAATGGATTTTTTATCTGAGTATCTATTAATGTAGGTAGCTAACTCACCTATGAGAGATGACACAGAACAGTATTTGAAAATACCGAACAAATTTGTGTGACGAACCCTGTATCTAATTTCAACATTATTATGGTATAATAAAAATCGAAAAACACTGTAGTGACTGCCTGTGTTAGTGAAAATTGTTAACAAGCGTTGACATCAAAATGACATCCGTTCATCTTTGCATAACAAATATATTCCATCTTATTATATTTATGCCATATTGAAATCATTTTATTCGATTCACTAAATCCGTTATACTCTTGTTAAATGCATTTAAATAGATGCATCGTTAATGATACGTTAAAAATTTTGTCGCAATTTGATGAATTTTTAAATTAATTGATATTTGCGCGGTTGTATTTAGAACAGATGCTCTCTTCAATATGTAGCCACTATGCGTTCAAGTACAATTTTAATATAATGACAAAAAAAAAAGTATTCGAAACAAATTGGAATATTCATACATATTTTATGACAAAATAAATATTATTTTTAAACTTTTTCATATGTATAATTTCCCTTTTCGGAATACACTTTGTCGCTGGAATTCTAATAAAAATCCTTATGAGACGAATAAAATTGTTTTAATATTCTAACTTAGTTCTAAATGATCACAAATCTGGTATATCCTTGAGCGCTAGACTTCAATGACGGTGACGGTATTTCTTAAGTTCCAGTAGAAGAAATGTTCCAATAGTTCTATTCGAAATTTCAACATGCCATATGGCTGAGGATGACAATAAATTTAGACATGCATGGTAACAATTGCCATGAATGAGATAAATTATCTGAGTACCATAAACAAGTGTACCAAATTTCACTACAATCGAACAACGGCTTCGATAGTTACTGCGGTATAAACATGCACACGTGTAGTTAAAACATTGATCGTAGTTAAAAAATAAAATCGATTTGAAAAACAATATTTGTTCTTAAAGCAAATAGTAATGGTTCAATTTTTTTCATCCTTTTGAAAAATACGAATTTCATTTTCATCAATTATATTGATGACAATGTTTGCACATAACATGTATGATTCGAATTTACAGTAATTATAATGAAATTTATGGATTTTATGAATGCTTTATTTCAATTATCAAAATATATATATATACCAGCAATCAAAATACGAGGAATTGATTGCATTATAATTATTTGAAAATTTATTTGATAATATCTGTATATCTATAAGCTGATGCAAAAATCTTTTATCTTATCTTTATTGTTTATTATAACGATATTTACGATCATATACAAAAATATAACAAAATCTTTGCTCCGTTTTGAGAGCCAATAATACTTTTAAAACACCTTTTATATAATTCTGTAATTGTACTTCGATATGGTGTTTCTATCCTTTCTGACAATTCCCAATGGAATTTATTGTTAAACATTTAATTGATGAGTGAACTGACATTAGGTTGACGTTTAACCAAACATTGATATAAAATTTATATATATATATATATATATATATATATATTTGAAACATTGAAACCACTGTATAGCTCGAGCTCCAATCAAATAATTTCATTGTATTCTTCTCTTCTAGTTGAAATTTTATTTTATTTTAGACAAGTTGTTATAATTAACTAAGAAATACCTTACACCTAAGTGTATACCAGTATCTGCTTTCGATTATTTATTTTAACACAGTTAATTATGTGCTTGTCTTGTCTTTCTTTTAATAAATGTTGACTATAACTCACTAACTATAGGAGTTATTTATCTATTTGCGCTATTTTTCCACTATTTTCAAAATTCAGTCCCATCCTCCCATACTCAAGATTCCCAAAAATTTATTTATATTTACATACGATTTTACAAATTTTAACTACCATAAAAGATGAATTAATTTTATCTGTTGATATAGCAATTTTTTTAAATTTAATTTTAGACCTTTTAATTGGAAAGAAAAGGACATGAGACTTATGAAAACTTTAATCTGAATCTTTTTAACCATTTCACATCGTTTTTATTTACATTAACCCATATAAAATAAATATACACCAATTACATTTTATAAAAAAAATGATAAATTTCAAAAAAAACTACATATTTGGTAAGAATTTTATATTTCAACCTACATCGTAGTGAGCACAGAGCTTACTACCTTATCAAAATGGACTAATTTCAAAGTTAAGATCCGTAGCCGTATCCGCAGATCTTGGCACAAATAATCCATATTCGTTAATCTTCATTTTTATCAATTAGAAACACCCCTTCTAAATACATATGGACATATGTTTGTAGTTATTTTGCCTCGATTACCTCGAAAGTAAATAACTTTCATTCGACGCGTAATTAAATGAATGTCCTCAGAAAAATCGGGCCTTTCGTTTTTCGCCTAAAAGTAAGAGTTAAAAAAATACAAGAACAACACCGAAATACCTTATTGCGTAATAATATTCAAATTATTAATCAAGAATTCTCCTTATTAGGAAAATCTTCGTGCGTTGGTTGCACACTTTTACTCATTCATATTTCCGTTTACACACACACTTATAATCTTTATTTTTAATTTCATTCACACTTTTAGGACTAAAAATAGAATTATTCATTCTTGTTTAATTCATTACATGACCTAAAAATTGCTTCACTTCAATTCGATTTAAATACGATTTATTTTTCTTCACATTTTATCTTATAAATATGGAAATTTTTAAAAAAGATTTAGTTAGATTCTCTTTTTATATTTTTACATTTATGCAAATAAATTTAATATAAAATTTTCAAAATGAAAGAAAGAAAAATGTCATATATATTTATTACATACTATTTTTTTATTCTTAAAACTGTGTTATATTATTCATCATTGTAAGAAAGAAATATTAAATATTATATAACACTTTTAAATTCTAATATTTAAAAAATAATATTAAATTATGTGAGAGTTTCATGGATGTATACTCGTATATACTCGTAGATAATAATAATAATAGTTTTCTGTATTGTGCTGAAAAATGTGATAATAATGTAATTTTTAACACTCTTAAAACATTATTATTATTGTTTTTTGTTAAAATTTATTAAATATATAGAGTGGCTACATTAAAAAGTCCCTCAAAAACTATTATTTTTTTATCTAAATTATTCCATGATTCCTTTATCTTGGGTTCTTAAGCAAACAACTTATTAAATATCCTCTTTATTTCTTTTTATCTTCTTATTAACCCTTATAATGACTCGATAAACCTTTTTTTTTTTTTAATTATTAATGAGAACTCTAGGATTTTTCGAATAAATTTCGATTTTTTCCCCGATTTCCTAGATCAAATTATTTCGTATTTTATAAATGCGTATTTCGACTACAAAGTAGTCATCATCAGTATGAATTAGCTAGTTGTAATGATTCTCTGAGGAGATGTTACTCGTTGCTAATTAATTTGGTGATGGTTTGCAAAAAAATTTAGGAAATTGGGGAAAAAAAGCGAAAATAAACTCGATTAAGCGATTAGTTCTCCTCAAAAATTCATTCATAATTTTAAAAATTGCAATCCGAACACAATTTTAAAAATGTGATTATGAAATCTTTTTGGAACCATCTCAATTTTTCTTTAAATATTTCCCTGAACCTTTACCTTTTGTAATGTCGCATTTTCCATTCTGTAATTTCCTTAACCCTCCTTCTCATATCAATGAGTCAAAAGAAAATATAAATTTGAGAAAAAATACTTGTCGAGATTATTTCGATTCTGAATATTTACGTAAAATCTGACCGACTGAGATGTAATGCCACTCGTACCAATTTTGCTATATTCTTAGGAGAAAGACCTATTTTAAAGAACCTCCCACCTAACAAATTTTCCATTCAATATTTAAATTATCCAATCATGATTTCAAAAAATTTCTTTCTTTATAACAAGTACTAATTGAAAATTTTCGTTCCCACTCTGTAACTTCGTAGTTAGCTAAGCCACCACACCATTATTTAACATATTATAAATGGATGTAAGAAATAATACAACGGATGAATAATATAAGTTTGCCCAGACATCATTATTATAATAACCGAACACTATCTATTTAATATATAGCTTGTACCCATGATGAGTCTATGGCAGGGTATGGGTTGGGTTGGGGTGCATTCATTCACCTGCTACACTATCTAACTATGCAACCACTATTATGTAATACTTATAATATACAAAACACAACAATCTCACAGTGTTACAACATAGATAAGAAATGTTTTTTATGAAAATAAAAAAAAGAAATGTTTATGGCTGTATTTTTTACTCTATTTTATTATTCATGTATATGTTTTTTTTTTTTTTTAAATTTTATTTATAATAACTATGAACCTCTGCTTTGGTTTTCACCATCAGTGTTTAATTATATCAGTACTATGATTATGATAATGATGAAATTGTAGACGCGAACTATAACGTTTTATTGTTTAAAAATATATAGCGTGGCTAGTAGAAACATAAATCTTTTATCAAAATATCTCTTGTTTCTTATGACGAGATTTTGTCGAAGCTTTTATTGGTTGGGATCAATGTATTTGCCTAGAATAGTATTTTAGAAATATAGCTCTACATCAAAATAGCTTTTGCACAGTGTTGTTAGGTTATCTACGAAAAAGTACGCTGACTCTCATAGCACTTACTTAAAGCCGGTTTGTTTTTGTGCAGTATCCCGAAATTTTCTATGGTTTTTCATTGAGTGCAGATACTTGTTTTTAGTGATGTCTAGAATGGAATTTTTAAAATTCACATGTTTCCTAATATCAAAAGTTGTTTAACTAAAGCCCTAACGAGAGCCTTTCAACTCTTAGCTAATTCAATTTTCTTTATGCTAATGGAGGGAGATGATTTTCATAAAATCAAAGAATAAGTATGTGGCTGACTTTTTAATGCATAATCGAAACCACTAGGTCTGGAATCTTGAATTTTGCATGAGGGTATCTTATATGGTGTAAGTGAACATTTAAAGATATTTTTAGAAATTCGTTCCCCATTAGGATTCAAATTTTAATAAATCGATCAATGTACTGCACAAAACTTCAAATTAAGTTACTTGACTTTATACAATACAAGAGATATGTATGATTTAAAACTGAAAAACCGAAATTGTTAGTATAATTGGTCCCATTGAGAATTCGAATAAGTATGTTTTACCTTACTAAAAAATATAACTATTGTAATTTACTGGCCTAAAAATTCAAAATATTTTGATTGCATAGGAGTGTAAAACATAATACATAACACAAAAGTTGTTGACACCATTATATCACGAAATATAAATTTTTCTGTTATTTGTATACATTATAAAATATTTCCAGAACCATCCAATATGTCTTTCTCACTTACACATATTTAAAAAAAAAAAACATAATGGTTTTATATAATAATAATAATATTAAAAGATATAAAGAAAGTTAACGAACCACATAGTAAATGCATTATCTTCTATCTCTTGTTCAAATAGAATCAAAAATAAACCAACCAAAGAATATAAGTTAACTGTTCTAGGTATACACACGGTATCATAAATGGTATTCTGGCAACGAATTTTCGAATTCGTCACTTGCAATAATATCATGAATATAAATAATTATCAAAAAATAACTTTTCTTTGTTCAATGCCTGCCGTTAAATTTTAAAGAAAGGCAGACACACGTTAAATTTTAAAGTATTAAAATTATTAGCATTCCTTGACAACTTCAGGCGTACATTTTTAACCGACTCCAAAAAAGGTGGATCTTCACATTTATTTGTGACCTCTTTTGTTTTGAAATAATAATAAATAACGAAATAAATAAAAACTAAAATATTAATTTTCATTTGAAATTTAGGTATGGGTGAGGGAGGCATTCTTCAATTATAGGTACCATATTCAAGTTACCGCATTTTGGGAAAATTTAACTTATTAATTTAAATAAAAAGTCTCACGATTTTGTAATACCTTGCAAGACTTTTTATTGTTTTGTTTCCACCATATACCATCTATACAAAGAATAGTTTCTTCTACGAATTCTGGTACTGTTACTACCATTCATCAAATTGTAACTTTAGACTATGTAGAATTTATGAATATCTTTTTGGTATGTGACATTATTGTATTTTTGTTTATGCAAGCTTATAGAAAAATTCTTCCCTTTTTTCGAGAAATTCAAAGGAGCAACAATAAATTGGAATCCTTATCTATATATTAATGCGTGAAGCAAAAAGTATGTACCACTTTTTACGAAAATTGGGCGGACGGAGGAGTATAAAATTTATCTCACAAAAACCTTAAATAAAGAAGGTGAAGGAGAGTGATTAAATTTTATTAAAATTATAATATTTCAATCTAAGATCGCATTTAAAAATTATCCACTTGAAACACTCCCACAAATTAAAGCAACGACTAAAAAAACAGATCTGTAGGCAAAGTGAAAAGAAATTAAATACATTAAATCGATAAAAATGTTTATCGTAATTCCTAGTACAAGTATACATTTCTTCTGAAAAAAAAAACTAACAAGAAGTTTGATGCTATCCATAAAATCATCTGTCAAAATGGAAAAATTAATTAAAATACATCTCAAAAAAACATTTTATATTTTTATTTTATTGAAAAATTATCTGTATAGTAAATGCATACATAACCTCATTTATTATCCTACATAGAAAAACAAGAAAAATTATGATAGCAACCAACCAACCTACATCCAAGTGTCTAAGAAAAAAAACTGATGTTATAATAATATAATTCGTTAAGTGTGACGCTGAATACGAAACGTTAACGAAAGGTTATGTTGTAGTTTTGACGTCCATTATACAAGAAGTTGCATTTTTTATTACGCAACACCTCTCTTTTTTTTTTGGTAATTGAAAACCCAGATAAATTTTTCATGAAATTGATGTTTTCGAAAATATCTCATTCTTTAAAAGATATTCAATTACATTTCATAAATTTTCAGTCTTTTAAGCAAAAATTATTCATGTAGTTTTATGTGTTTTGAGAGAATATAATGTATGACAATTTTTTGATCAAGAAAACTCTGTTTTTCCATAGCAAAATAATAATGTAAACGTCATTGTTTTCTAGAATAAATTGTTTTATTAATGCGTCGATAAAAAGTCGTCTGAACTGAAGAAAAATATTATTTTTTACGAGAAAAAAATTTGTATGTTACAAACTTTTATCTAGTTTGAAATAAAGTATTTATTACTTTAGGAGAACTTTGTTTTAAATCAAAGCATAAAAAATTATTTTAGAAACACTTTCTTCCAGTACTGTGACATTTCTTGGTTACTTTTCCGAAACGGATTTCTAAAAATTCTATTACAAGTTGAAAATATTAATTTATATGTTAACATAAACGTTTACATAAAAGTAACAACGATATTTTTTTATCATTTCCACGAATATTGATTGAATATATTATTTTACTATTATTATTATTATTATTATCTAGGGAGATGATATCTCACTTCTAATAAAATTTTAATTGCACATTATCTCTGAATGTATAATTCAATATCCTAATCAAACAATACAAAAGTAATTTTATATTGAAATAATATAATAATAAATTATTTTATAGGATGTGCCAATTGCTGATTCCTACATAATCATAATCAATTATATGTCTCGAAAATTTATATAATATACTTATTTCTATCAATCTATCTATACAATCTCCAACGATTTAATTTGAGTGTTTAATAGCTCCGATAATAGGTATTGAGTACTGAGTGTTCTTAGGCTCAATTATATAATTTGAATTTTTTATGGGGCGTTTATTTCTCCAACTGTTGTGATAGATCTCCAGTTCTAATGAAGATACGGTTGATTTTGACCAAGAATACTCAGTGATTCAATAACTTTTAGCTGTTAAACATTCAAGTTGAATGAGATATGGAAGAGCAAGGCGCAGACATTCAATTCTGAATGTTTCATGGGATTTCTCCATTAAAAGTTAGATATCTCCTGTTGTAATAATTATTGGTCTGAGACACTTATAGACTGAAAATCATTCATTTGAGCTATTAAAATACTCAAGTAAGATGAGATGGAGGAGAAGCAAATGACAGACATTAAACTTTTCATCATTTTGTTCTAATATGTAGACGTTTTATATTCCAAATTTTGTGGTTTTTTTAGAAATATTGCTATCGTGTTAGTATCACTTTGATACGATAAGAATCGCAAATGATCACCGTATGATTCATTTTCATTTTATAAATATTTATATAAATAAATATATTTGAGATAATTGCTCTACAGCCCGTCGACCCACATACATGTCTAGTATTTCCTTTCAATCCTAATTAAATTTTCGTATATATATATGTAAACAAAAATTTTTAATTAGGAAATCCAATGGTATATTGTTTGTTTGTTTATCCCTTTATAGTATTTGAAGATATAATATAACGTAAACATTATGTAAGCCTTTAGGTTACATTAAATATCCTACACAAAGAATGAAGTAATATAGAATGTGTTATGAATCATTAGTACCTACCTATAAAAGGAATCATAACAAATGAACATAATATAAAATATAGTATTCGGTAAATTGAAAATTAGGCAGTTTTTGGTATCAGTTGAAGCCTCGACTTTATAACAGCACAACAGTTTTACGTAGTTTATTTTACAAATCCTATTCGCATGTGAGTTAAGCAAAATATGGCTACAGAATACTATAAGAACAAAGTGGCGGTTTTCTTTTTAATTTATGTCATTAATCTTAGAAATTTCCAAGAATATCAACTCAATTAAAATCTTATTTAAGAATTTTTATTAAAATTGCCATTTAATGATTGTTTTGCCGATATAGCCTGAAATAGCTAGATGTCTTGAGTGAGTATTTTTTCCCCAAAATTAATATTAAATACCGATTAGATATCCATTTTAGTCACATTAAGGAAAAAAACTTTTTTGAATATAAATTTTTATTTGTTTTTGGGTTTTTGAGGGTAAATTTGACCCACATATATTTATCTCTCTATTTAACTCTCTTATTGTGATATGTTGTTATATCACTAAAAAAAATTCATAATGTACGTCTTTATATTTTTAAGATAACGTTTATAATAAATTTTTGATTTTTTTGTGACGGCTTTTACAAAGAATAGATAATTTTTGAAAATGTAGTCATAATGATGGTATATAAACTTTGGTCATAATAGAAGAAGAAAAATTGACACTTGGTATAACCAATGAATTAGAAACTTGCTGATTAATAGAAATTCGAATCGTATGTGTATTTTAAACATATTTGTTTCATGCAGTAGCTATTGTTACGTGACATTCGAACTCTTTTACAGAATAACATACAATAGGCTTTCCTATTTTACTGCACTACTTGAATTAATATAAACTTTATAGGTGAATATAAATAGGTAAATCAAGATTGTTTAATTGATTTAATTTTTGAAATACACTTCAATTTGGATGTAAATAGTAAAATTGGGCAAAAACAGTTATTTTGAAGATACTATAAACAAATGTCATGATTTTATTCATTTGTTTACTATGTTAAATGAAATTGCTTATCAAAAATCATTCAAGAAAATTAACTAGTGACCACCCACTGACGTAATGTAATTACTGATCTCAACCGATCACCAAAGTTAAGCAACAACAGACACAGTCAGAACATGGATGGGTGAACATCTAGGATTGCTTTGTACTGTTGTATGGATTGAATATTGAAAAAGATGAAAAGTGAAAATAAAAAAATTTAAGAACAACTACTAAACATATGTTTAATGTTTTGATACCAGGCATATTTTAAACTATCGACATTATTAAAGTACACAAAATAAGTAGTTCATCAGCTATGTACAGTTTGTAAAGAAGAAAAAATTAAAAGTTTTTATATTTAAATTATTTTTTCTCTTCCTAACACGTTAAAAGTTGGAAGAAACGAAAGACACGTTAAAAGATGGAAGAAAGATAAAATGGAAGATAGGTGATACAAGGTGTATCTATTTATGATTATCATTCGACTTTGGATTTGTCGGTGCCATTCAAAGCAACAAATAACTATATTATTTTAATAGAAAAAAAAAAAACTTTCCAATGTCCTTTATGTGTGACTGCTCAAATGAACACAACTATTTCAAAATTACATTCATCCAGAAACATAATATCATATGAATTAATGTTTAGTTTATATCTGAATGTAAATTAACTTTATAAATTCAGCACACTGGATAACATTTATCATTTCATTACAAAGTAAGTACGTATATAGAGAGGAAAATCTTCGTTTGCTAGGACAATTAAAGTATCATTTCAATTTCCGTTCATCAAAATTCAATTACTTCTCTTCAATTTCTGGTATCCAGTCTCTGAAAATTCGTCAATATGATTCGTAACGGGATTTATGGGATACATATGACAACGATCATTCAAATATAGCTCCACACGCATAAAGATGGTACATTTGAATTCTGCATGTTCTTTTGAATTCTACTCTGAATTCTGAACGTAGTTCCATTTGTGGAGAGTTAATTCTTCTTCAAAATTTCGTGTATGTAATTTTAATTTAACTGTGTTGAATGAGAATTTGAGTCCCACTTTTGCATATAAATTATTTTCTTTCATACTCGATGTTGGAAAACATGAGTATAATGATCTATAAGTAAGAGAGTAAAATTTTATCGCCGCTTTTGGTTACAGTAATATGCCCATACATTCAAGAGTTATTATTCGTGTGGTCAATTAACCGACCTTTCTTTTGGTTTTATTAAACTTCCATTAAATTAATTTGGTTTTATTAAATTAATCAAACTTCAGTTGCCTGGATTCGAGGAGAATGTATAAGTGTCTTTACTCACTTGGTTCTTGTACAAGATTGAAATAGAAAGTAAATTTTAAGAGAGTTGGTTCAGTACATCATGACTGTGGGTATCAAATATGGATGGCGAATATAAAGAAATCAATAGATATTATCGACAATAAAGTGGTAATCAAATAGAACTTTATATAGGCATCTAAATGCCTGACTGAAAATAATTTTCTTAAAATGTCCCCCACCTCCCTAGTTTTCGTATGGATATAGGCAAATCTTATAAGTGTACTTACTTCATGGTACTCCTGATAATATCCTGTACGTGTACACTATGTATTTTGTCAAATATATAGTACTCATATTACAAGAATCAAGTATATATATATTATTATATGTATGCTCTTAATAACAGTTCTAACATATAACTCATAGTTACCAATCCCTGATAATTTATTTCATGTTCTCCAAATATATAATATATTAGGTTGGTTCATTCTCACTAGTTCAACAGAATATCCATATCGCATACGTAATGTTAAAATATCAACTAATCTCCTTCAATATCATTTAATAGTAGTCCATGTATAACATAATATAGTAACCAATAACTTCAGTATGATTAAATTGCAATCAATTATATAACTTTAATATAAGCTACCAAAAGAGATTAACTATTATCAAATATATATATCGTATTGTATGATAATAATATTGTGAAACAATTATATAAGTAGCTTAGCTATAACAATGTGTTTTGTTTTCATAATTATTTAATTTCATTTATGAATGAGTTTTCTAAAAAGAGAATATTTCATAAAACGATGAATTTACATCTAAAGTTATTATTCTTTGGCCAATAAAAAAAATAAATAGATTAGCTAAAAAAATGTGATAATGACTATATGTGTTTGAGGCAAATCAAATTCAATAAACTCTCCTATAATCTTACAAAACAATGTGAATACTGAGTTAGTTTTGTTAAAAATATTGATTACAAAATAGTAAATATTATAATACAGTATATAATATTTATACAAATCCCCTTTTTTGTTTAGTTAAGAATTTTAAACATTCATATTTTGGTTAATTTTTATCAAATTCATTTTCGTAAAGTACATGCGCTTCAATTGAATTGATGCAAAGTGAGATGCAAAAAACTTTGTGCATTTTCCCAATTTTTGTTATATTGTTTACAATAATTGATATCAATATATACAAAAATAGTTCTAACATAAATAATTTTTAATTTTCTGACAAAAACTCAATCCATATATTGAATGCTACGTATATATACTTATCTTTGTAAACAATATACTGTTTTACCGTTTATAAAACCCTTTGAGCATTTAAACTTTGAGTAAATAATGGTTGAGTAGTTTCGATAAAATTCATTAAAATATGTTAATATTTGTTGCATAAGTTTAGGCTTGTTATTATGTTTTGTTGCTATTTAAGATAAGGAAATATTAAACAGTTTCTTTAAGAGATTTTAAAAATAATTCTGAGAAATGAATTCTTGAGCCATGCAATTCTCACTTGGAGCGTACTCATTGTTTTTGATAAAATTTCTTGCAACTTTCTTTAAATTTAGTTTATATTTCCTGGAATATTAGAACAATTGTTCAACTATACATAATCTGGTCTCTAGGCGTTTAAAAAATATGACCGTCATAAAATATCCAATTTTATTTAAATATTTTTGTTTTATTTTGATTTTACTTTGTTCTATACAACATTTGCACTTTATTACTCCTTTAATGAAATAGTTAATAACAATCTGTCTGCTTACTGTTATAAATAACTTAAAATATATATTTACTTTGCGAAACAACTTTTTCCGATCAACTACGAAATAGATCCATAATAAGCTACATTTTTATCGTTAATTAGTTGTGGGAAAAAATGGTTTTTTGTTCTAATCACTACAGAGAAAATTGATTTTTTGCTAAATTAATTGTCAACTAAAGGAAACATCTTTTTATTTCCAATCCAATCTTTTTGAAATAATGCTCATAAAAATTTCATTTGTACCGCCTGCTTTTCTTGGGGCTAAAATATTACTTACGAAGTTTTACTGACCAACACTATATAACTGAAAATAATCATTCAAACCGGATGATTATGTAATTCGCTATACGTGGTCATACATAAAGAAATATGCCTAGTCGACATTCTCTGAGATAAACTCTAAGATAAACTCAAATCTAAAATTGAGATAACATCATACTCAACATATGAAAAATTTACGTATTCTCAAAATATTAAAGCTACTCAGTATATGAAAATTTTCATTTAAACATTCTCTCGATATCTTTCACCGTTTAACTTTTGTTTTTCACCTTAAATTACACCTACACAATACAAAATATCTCACAACCTCATATTATTCAATAAAATAAAAACTCTTATAAATGCTTCAACAAAATCATTAATATAAATATACACTTGATTCTAAAATAAGAATCATGTAAAGAACTATTTACAAATACAGAATATTTTTGTTTATGTTATAAAATTGAAAAATATTTTTGCAAAATAATAAAACATAAATAATAAG
Organism: Chrysopa pallens; assembly: GCA_020423425.1. NCBI lineage: Eukaryota > Metazoa > Arthropoda > Insecta > Neuroptera > Chrysopidae > Chrysopa > Chrysopa pallens. The sequence continues at coordinate 60,213,525 of CM035594.1, forward strand.
TAAACAGCATCGGTTTTTTTTCCATATAGAATATATATATATAAAGATTATGGATTATTAAAATGTTCATAGTAAAATTTTTTATCAGATTTCAACAATAATGAACATATGTGTATCACTAATGGTGATTTATGAATGTAAAGTATGTATATATATATTATGTTTACATCATTATTATAGTTACTTTTTACCGTTACTAACTTTCTATATAATAAACATTAATTTTAAAACTTTCAAAAATTCACTTATTTACATTTAACTCAGTTGTCATTTATCACTTATACCTTATGTACCTACATGTTATGTGTTATATATTTTTTATAACGTTGAGTTGTTACTTCTATACAAATTTTAAAAGGAAAGGTGTAATTCATTTAAGTTCATGAAAAAGTGTATGAAATTCTCATAGATAAAAATAAGCTATCTTAAAACTATGAGCACCGTGCGTCAAAATGTTTTCATTCGTTTTTATGGTTACGAAACCAAATTGAATTAAAAATTGAAAAAAACATTAGAAGGATGAAATCTATTCGAAACACAAAAGAATGTAACAAAAAAAAAAGGGAAAATAATATATGAGCGATCTGAAGACCGGAAGTGGAATGGAGCAGGTTCTTAGAGTAAAAACACGGTTTATCTTGCGTTCATTGGTAGACAGTTGTAGATAATTAAAAGATCTACAACTTTTGTATTAAAACTTTTCACATCACCTCAAAATTTTTCGATTGAAAATTAGAATGTTTTTTGGATAATTATTCATAATAAGATAAAACTAATATATATTTTAAACCAAAAAAATTACAGTCTGTGAATGGTCTATGATTTAACATTTCCTAATATTTACTTTCAAATTTAAATAAATAATTTTCATTTTATCAATTTAAAAAAATTACTTATACCCATTTAGTTTCTTCATAAAGAAGTTTGTTATTCTCTTTTATAGGATGGAAAAAACGCTTGTCTCTACATTTGGGCCCCTACTTAAGCCACATCATATTTTTATGGTATCTTTTCTCAAACTTTTCTCAAACAAATGGTTTCTTTATAATGTTGATGCACTATCTAATTAATTCAAATTTTCACCAAATTCAATTCAATAATAAATCTGATGTTTTTGACATATATCTTAAATAGATGTCAAATGCTATTCAGATTAATCACTGTAGTTATTTCGATAATGGAAGTAGTGTGATGTTTTTGGCTGAAGTTGTTTTTTTTTAATAAAAATAAAATAATAAAAAACAGTAAAACAAAATATTTGATGTAAAGTTTATGGTGTAAATAATTACTGTTTAGTTTTAAATTTTATAATTAATTATAATAACATGTCAACTGAATGATAGGTGTATATAAATTTTGCAAATTTTATGAATTATTGAAAAGAATCAAGTTTTTGGGCCCAACCAATTTCCCAACCTTTTAGAATCTCACTTTTTGACTTGCGTCATTAAGGAACTTTTATATTTATATATTTACTTTCCTTGCTGTTTTACAAATATCATGGCTTATTGTATTTCTTACTTGTACACCTAATTTTTTCCTCATTGGTAGGTAATTTATTAATTCTAAATGAATTACAATATCAATTGTGAATATCTTAATCCTGTAAGACAATTTTGTAAAGCTCAAGGACAATATTGTAGCCGATAATTCTATACTGTCACTGTGTTATTCAACCACAACAAATAAGTCCATATCGCCGTGAACAAATTTGGGTCATTAACCAATATTATTTCATTTAATACATAAATTTTTTACTTCGATTATATAGGTGTGTGGATGAACAAAAATACCTCTGGTGTTTTTGCTACATATAGGCAACACAAAAAATATTTCAAAAAATCCATATATGAACAGGCACACTAGATAACCTCCATGTAAGACTTAACATCATATTATGTGGACTCGATTAGGAAAACGCGGTATAACGTTTACATGAAAAGAGTCTTAAGAAGTGCATTCAAATGGAAGTTTAATTTTAATATTATGAGTCTGACATTTAAGTATTTGGGTATTAATTGATTGGAACAAAATAAAATTAGGCATTCAATACGCCATAAAATAAGGGTGATTTGTTAAGTGACCGATCATTTCAGGAATACTCCTAAGAAATAAAATACACTTCTTTGTTGTATTTATAGTTTAAGGAATTGTTTAACTCTTGCCTCCTTAATTCGGTCATTTTCGATAGAAAAATCACACAACTAAATTTATGAATATTAGTGTAATTTATATCATTTTTGTTCAAAACCAACTCACTTATGCATACTTGCATTATTTATATTACATTTTGAAGGGAAGTGTATATAAGTTTGTCTAAGTACTACGAACATCGATAGGACCTCTTACCGTAGAATGACCCTTACTCTGGGGATGAAAATGTTTGACGTCATTTATGCAAATCTCCTTCTTTGTTTAATTAAGAATTTTGAACATACATACTTTGGCTATTTTTAACATTTTCAAAAATAACTTCAAATTCATATTTGTGATGTAAAGACGCTTTAAGTGATAAAAAACAATTGCACATTAGATGAAACAGAAGATCTGATAGATGGATTCTTTGACTGAATAAACTTTAATATTTTTGTGCATAGAGGTAATAAAATATTTTATGGGAAAAAAAATTTTACTATATAAAAATCGAAATCTGTGAAAAATAACACATCATTGAATTTCATCCAACTAGAATGGTATATAATAAATTCGTCTATGTTACCATACCTCATGTGTGTTCACATCAACGTAAGGCAATGGTATGAAGCGAAGCAATGATCATATTATTTAGTTTTTGCTTTATTATTTTTACACAAACTAGAACTAAACAGAATTCATCGTATATTTATCGTTTACTTTATGGACAGTTTCAAAATATCAAAGATTTTAGTCTTATTAAACATTTCTTTTTTATATGGGGAAAGTAACAAATCTATTCCTCGTTTATTTCTTAACGAAATTTGAATTCAAATTTTACAATTTTCATATACTATGGTTTTTTTTACAGCAATAAAATAGATTCATGATTTTTATTTTTACAATTATTGTCTATTTATTTTAATGTAATTCTTCTATGATAATTTTCAAAAATTATACTTGAAGAATCTTACCATAAACTTAATTTTATAATTATTAATGAGAACTCTAGGATTTTTCGAATAAACTTCGATTTTTTGCCCAGATTTCCTAGATCAAATTATTAAGTATTTTATAATTACGTATTTCGACTACAAAGTAGTCATCATCAGTATGAATTAGCTAGATGTAATGATTCTCTGAAGAGATGTTACTCGTTGCTTATTTGGCGACTGTTAGAATGTGCAATCTATCACCAAGCTAATTCATACTGATGATGACTACTTTGTAGTCGAAATACGTATTTATAAAAATACAAAAAAATTTAATCTAGGAAATTGGGGAAAAAGCTTGGGGTTTTTGTTTTTGGTGATTGTATAAGAAGAAACCAAAAAAAAGCGTCCAAAAGTTCAAAATTTTTTTTCGCTATTTATGAACTTTCTAGAATAATTACGATCTGCAAAATTCAAAAATAGCATTTATTTTACAATCGGTCGACTAGTTGTTGAGATATTATATTAAATACATCCGCTAAATCGACCTTTAGATCGGATTTATGCAGATATCTCAAAAACTAAGCATCCAATCGTTAAATAGATGTTATTTTTGAAATCTACGGCTCAAAATTTACTTATAAACATGGTTTTTCTCGAAATTGGATAAAATAATTTTTTTCGAATTTTCGCAATTTTTTTAAGGGGTACCCCTTTGAAAAAATCGAAAAAATTCGGAAAATTTTTTTGCTCTCGATTTGGATGAAATACATATTCTAGGGTAATTTCAACCCGCTTATTTCAAAAATATTATCTATTTAACGATTGGACTAGTAGTTTCTGAGATATTGCTAAAAATCCGATCCAGAGGCCGATTTATTGGTTGCATTTCATGCAATATCTCAAAAATTAGTCGACCGATCATAAAATAAATATTATTTTTGAATTTTTTAGACCTCAATTATACAAGAAACTCCATAAACAGCGAACAAAAAATTTTGAACTTTTCGCCGGTGTTTAATGTTGAATAAATTTAAGTCCACAAGGTATATTTGATTGAACTAAATGGTAGCAGATTTTATGATGTTAAATGACGGTTTACTATTACATATGAAATACGATAATTCAGTTAGTTCATCATACATAATATATTTATTTGTAGATGTATTTTAGTATATGGTATATAGGTGATAAATGTTTATGCTATTTTCATACATATCATTCCTTCCTTATCTTCATGCTGCATTTTGTCAAATGATTGATGTATATTACATTTTAGAAGACATTTATCATGTTCGTCTATTTTTTAATAGGAACCTTTTTTTTTTTTGAATCATTTGATTGTAAGACAAAGTTTTTTCTCTGATTTTTTTGTCTGAAATTCGATGTATTAGCAGCGTGAATAAAATCATATCCCCATATTCATCCTAAAAAATTTTATACATTATAATGTTTTTGCATTCTATACGCTTAAATAACAACAGGCGTTTTTTTTTAATTAGGAGTACAATAAATTTTCTTCACTTCTTGCTGACGAAGAAAATTACATATCTGAACCGATCATCAAAGTTAAGCAACATCAGACACAGTCAGTACTTGGATGGGTGATGCATAAACAGAAATCATGATAAGTTTTTTGAACTAGCTAGAAAAAAAAATTAATGTGTATTATTGTTTAGTTCGCAGCCGTAGTAAAAATATTTCCTATACTGCGCTTTAGTACGTAAATTCAAGAAGCCAAGTATATACATATATATATATATATATATATATATATATATATATATATATATATATATATATATATATATATATACATATATATATATATATATATTTGAATTAATGAAATACAAAAAAGTAAATGCATTTTCTATAATAATTTTTCAATGCAACTATAAAATATTTCAATAAGTTGTAGTTTATGTTTAAAAAAATCGAGTCAAGTGAATAAGTTCTGTTGCCTCACATTTAACAAATATTTCAAATTCAATTTTACACGTTTGAAATGTATAACCTTAAACAGTTGAGAAAAGTTGTGAAAAATTAATGAACTTTCTCTTTTCTTTCGCAAACACCTAAACAAACATAAATAAAATGTTGGTATATATATCATTATTTCTTCAGAATATAGATAAGTAAGACAACATATAATAAATATGACCTACAGAAATCTCACCAACATTTTTCTTATTACATTAGTTATAGAATATGGTAGTTTAGTGATATTGAAATTGATACTTGATACATCAAAATGCGAAAATCGATTCAATGCTGAAACAAAACTCAAAAATTAAAGCAATTTATTCGAAAATTTATAATCTGAGGTCTCAAAGATTATTCCTTTCTTACAAATTCGACACATGCCGTTGCTTAGGATATCAATAAGCTAAAATATGAACAGTTGTTGTAATAAAACTTGAAGTTTTGAAAGTTCATATTTTGCATATTTTTAAATATTAAAAAAATATTATAATAATCATATATTATAATTCATTTTTGATAAATTATAATAAAGTCGTTTCATCACGAACTTGTCTGTGCCAAATACTTTGATTTTGCTAATATAAGTCGGAAATTACCAAATTTGAGTTTAGTATAAATATAATCGTTAATATTTTACTTAAATATGATGATAGTAAAATTGTTGGGAATTTTTTGTTTCTTATATAATAGTTTATTAGAATCTTTCATACATTTAACAATTTCACCTTGTTCACAATAAATAATTTAATTGAATTATACAATTTTTGCGGCTTCGACAAATTCACATTCGGCTTAAACAATAACAACGGGTTTTAACTCATCTTGCCGATATTAGGAGCACTAAGCGGCGAGTGTTTTATTTCTTATATAAATTAAAAAATTTTTCTCATTTATTTGAATAAAATTTGTTTAAAATTACCGTAAAATTAATAAAAAACAATAACTGAAAAAAAACTTAAGCTAAGGACGTTTCGTTAGAACCTCGTCCTCTATCGTCATTTCAAATACAAGTTTGAAGCTAGTGAATGATACAAAATTACTGTCGATTTTCAGTATGAAAACAAGAATTTCCTACCAGTAAGTGAAAAACACTGAAAAAGGTAACGTTTTACGATACCTTTATTTCTTCTGTACATACTCAAAATACATAAAATGTATCTGAACGTCACTTGAGAAATAAATATATAAAAGCCAACAAGACGATATAACTTCTCGTCGTTTTTTGTCGTAACTATATAAATAATATATTTAAAAAATTTGCACGTAATTTTATAAAATCAGATTTTTGTTGACAAATATATCTCCATTCAACATTCCAAATTTATACGCATCGCTTAACGATGATACTGTTCTAATATTTTTACTTCCATATACCAACAAATCCAATTTATTTCATTAAAGCTATCGGTCAGTACCTTTATAGTAGAGACATATCAAAGGTAACGACATTGTTTATGTTTCAATAAGTACCAAACTAATAAAAGTCACCAAAAGGATCAACCATATGGATATCATTCAGTAAAAATGAATCTTGATTAAACTCTAGAAAAATTGATTGTAAATTTACATTTTCGAATTCGATAAAACTCCGGTTTTCAAGTAATTTTAACTCATAAGTATCAAAAATAAAATCTATTGAAGGATATAAGTTATAGTTTTTTACCTGAAATTATATCCGTAGCCCAATATTTCAGAGAGATTGTAATCAATATTTCGAAAATTAGTCATTCAATCTTTTGAATATTTGTGTGTTTTACAGTGTAATTACCCTCAGAACAGCTAAAAACAACAGATATTTTTTGGGTCTTTTAGATGATTTTTAAGATCTTTCAAAAAATGACTGACAAATTTTTCTTATAAATATAAATATACCTTGACGATCCTCAGCTTCATTACTTGTCAGGAAATTAGTTTTATAAAACTTCTTACGATTCGACTTTGAGCACCACATAGAGGATCATCACAGTTTCCATCATTGTTTGATACTCTATTTGAATAATATATCATTTTATTGGGAAGTTAAATAAAGACAAAAAACAACAAACATTGTTATTCAAATAACAATAAATAAAGTGAATATAAAGAACATATCATTTTTGTTTTGTTGTATTCAAACTTCTGAATCTTCTGTCGTGCTGTAAAAACTATGGATGGAAATGATGGAAATTGTTTGTTTTATTAAAATTGTGTAAAAACTCTAAGAAGACAAAAACAATAACGAAAAATCAAATAGAAATAAATATAAAATAAAATAAAAATTTTCGTTTTATATTCAAATAAAATACACACACAAAACGAAGAAAGTTTGTTTTTTTTTTTTGAATGTTTATGTAAAAATCATTGTTGTAAATTATTGTCACCTATTTTTTTTATAGAATTTTGATGATATATATTTCGCACATTCGTGAATTTATAAAAATTATTTTCTTAATTTAATTAAGCTTCATAAGTCTTCAACTGATAGTTTTATGCAATTAATATTATAAAGATATTATTTAATTTATAAATATTTAATAATACATATACATGAAATAGATATATATCTACGTGCTGCATAAAACTATCAAATAGAAAAGCAGTAGAAAAGTTTAAAATTCTATAAAACACACCTATTAAAGGTAAGAACTTTCAAACCAGTGTTTCTTTAATCATAAACATAATCAAGTTAATATCCTGTTTTTGACATTGATTATTTTAACTTATTCTAACTTCTAGGAGAAAAACCAAATATATTATTTTGAATAGGAAAAAAGAAGCACCTTTAAAAAATGAAATTTAAAGCAAAAAAATAATTTTAAATTTTCCCTTGTGATCATTTACCTATTGAAGTAGAAATCTTATCTTTGGCAAACCAATTCGTCTCAAGGAAAAATTTTAAACTAGTTTTAACTTTTAGTTCAGTTTTTTGAAGGCAGTTCTTTTTTGTTTAAAATTTTTTTTTTTAATTTCATCAACTACTGATTACTAATAAAATATCACACAATAAATAAATAAATATAATAATATCTCATAATAATCTTTTTTTTCTTTTTCCTTTCGTCAAAAATAATAATACATATGGCGCCAATTTAATGATAATCGGTTGACATAATAAAATAATGGTTTATTTAAGTGTTTCATTCATTATTGTCATTATTCTTTATGCTTTCATTTACATTTCTTCAAAAAAATTAAATAATAATTTTTTGTTAATATTGAAAAAATAAATAACAGAAATAAAATAATGAAGTTAAATTTGCAAATGAATCGTATAAAATTATTACTTCCATAAATAAATTTCAAAGTAGTTTCAGCTGTATTTTTAAGGTGATGTTAAGCTTAACACTATGTTTTCGTTTAAGCTTTTATTTTTTACCAAATTGTTAATATATTTAGTAACTAATTAAGTTCTCAACAATCAAATAACTGTTAATTCTTAATCAGTGTTTAGAAATGAATTAATAATTGGATGATCAATTACACACATTTTTCCCAATTATGCCTCTTACATTACTGATAGATATATTAAAATTAGTATTACTGGAAAATTACTTATTTTGTACCAAAGTGTGGAAATCCAAACGATTATATTAGGGCCGTTCTGTATAGACGAATAGTCGAATGTCGAACAGTCTTTCGTGATCGCGTTCAAGACATTTTTGACATTTATATGCATATATGTCAAAAATGTCTTGATATACGCTTGGGTAAGATTATCCGACATCCTATAATTTGATAAAACGGTCCTTTCTGCAACCTTTTGGAGAGGCTTTTAGATTAGACACTAATAGCAAGGTGAAACTGTTTTCACATATTAAATTATTTTATGTTTTGTACCATTGACTTCTGGTACAGATTTTGGACAAAATGATTTTTTCATATTTTCAAATAATTTACGAGCTCAGAAAAAAAACCAACAAAACCGACAAAATTTGTATAAAACTTCACGTTGTTACACTAATCAGAATTAAGCCAAATTTTCGTATTTTTAGAAGAATATTTATAAATGGTACGATATGAGAACCGGGGCTATTAAATTCAATCTTTTTTTTTGGTTAATCTTAAGGAACAAAACTCTGTTAAGTAGTATTAAAAACTAGTAAATACATCACAAATAATTTTTATAAACTGGTATTAAGGGATGATAGAAGTTTTGTAGCTGTTCACACCAGATAATTATTGTATTTCGTTTCTACAGTTAAAAATAATGATAACAATATCATTAGCCTAGTCAGTGAATTTAAATGAAGTTTTAATCACAAAAAGTACTCCCTTTGATTGTTTTTTTTGTATATATAGAAAATGGGCATAGTTGACTTTTGATATACCCTTCAGACAAATATATATCTAATGTTGTATTTCATTACAGTTTTTGATACTTTATTTTTTATAATCATCCAAGGGACTTTATATCCTCTGGGTTGTTAATGAGTGGTACTCAAAATGTCATTCAACTTTAAACTCAAAATATTCGCTAAGACCTCTGATAATTTTAGTTTAAAGTTTTATAATTTCATTCCAATTATGTTATAAGTTTAAATTTTTAAGAAATACTACTGTAATTTTTTTGTGACTTGAAAAGTTAAAGGAATATTTGTTTGAAAAATTTCAAAATTTCAAACTGCTATAACTTTTGGAAATTCTCATTAACACCTCCAATTTTTTGTGAGCATTTTAGCCACTTTTGGGAATGTTCTGTAAAATTTTCAATCAAATCAATTTCCCTACCCAAGATAATATCTATAAGAGTAATCATTTATATTGTTGAACATTATTATTATTTTAGTTCAACACCTTTAACAAAACAATTTAAGATAAAGAATAAGTAATATCTATGTATTTAATAATTTTTATATTTAAGAACTTTGAATAGTAAGTGTATCATGATGGTACTTAAAACTTTTCTACTTACGGTAGCATCGGATATCAATAATATCTTTTATTGCATATACGAATGATAAAAATCTGGATGTTTAAATGCTCATTCAAATAATATCAAATTTGATTTAGATAGAGTCAAACGAAATGCAAAATCGTCCAGTTATATCATCGAGCTCACGTCGCGGTAGGTCAATAATTCAAACGTTGAAATTAAAAAAAAAAAAAATTAAATATTATTTATTTATAAACTGTTTTTGCTAAAATGTTGACGTATTAAACATTGTACATAAATGTAACATAAAAAAGTTTTGTTATCACTGTTTGTTCAAAACTATCAACAGTTACACATTAGTCTTGTATATTGAAGCGCATATATGTATATATGTTTTGACACTTTACCACCCTTAGAATGATGTTGTTACACGTGGGGGTTGTAATAGTACTACCACTAATACTAACAACATGCATATATATCTATTGGCAGTTTAAGCAGGGTGGATAAATATATTTATTATTACTATATATATATATATATATATATATATATATATATATATATATATATATATATATATATATATATATATATATATATATATATATATATATATATATATATATATATATATATATATAGTAATAATAAATATATTTATTATTACTATATATATATATATATATATATATATAAATATATATATATATATATATATATATATATATATATATATATATATATATATATATATATATATATATATATATATATAATATATATATTATTTGTAAAGCATGAGAGTTTATATATAAAACGCGGTTATTGCCCGATATCATGCAACTCTATTTTACCTAAAAATATAAATATACAGAGTATTTTAGAAGAATGGTAGCATAATTCACAGTGCTAAGAGTAAACTATGGGCACCGTGCATCAAAAATTTATGAATTATTATAAAAAATCACATTTAATGTTATTTTTAGTTGAAAATTATAGCAATGATTGAAGAAATTGGATTTGTAATTATTTTTAATTGCTAATATAAAATGATTTTTCATATAAATTAGTTAATAAATTTTTAGAAATTTTCTGTTACGAAATCTAAGAAACGCTTGAGCGTGAATGAGAAGGTATTTATATGAGTTGACTACAAATGCCACTACAAGTACAGTTATCGCACTTCATGCATCTTATTCGATGGTCTTTATACACAAACTATTAAGAAAAATTAACTGTATACAATTTCAACAATTCGAAAAATTGTGGATTGAAAAAGCTCGAAATTTATTAATGAAGTATTTTTAACAGCAAAACACGTTTATTTAATGCATATCATGCATTCCATAATATTTTTCTATAAAACAGAGCAGGTATTTTATTGATTATTATAAATAAAAATATACAAACAAATTTTTGAATTCACGTAAAACCTACAGTCAATCAATTTACCTAAACTATACAAAAAATTTAAAGTGGGCGAAGTGGTCTTATAAGTGGTTGAAAACGAAAATTTTTTTGTCAAATCCACTAAATTTTAATATTACAAAAAGATTTTATTCATAACCAAAAAAACCATTATAATATGTAACACAATTTTGAAACACCCGTTTTCTAAATAAATGCATGTTTATTATAACAACAGTATCCTCTTAAATCAATTATCCACTCATTCGCAACAATAAAATTGTATATATTTACTGCATGTATCAAATATTTATAAGCCATAGGGATAAAACTGTTCTCTTTTATTAATCAATAGATTTATAATATTTAGCCATCTCTTACTATAAACATAATCATCATATCATATCTCAGAATAATGTTTTATATATAAATGTGAAATTATTGTTAACAACATTGGAGGAAAAAGAAGACCTTCTCTATATATCTCTTATACAAATATGCATTAATAACATGGCGTGGTGGCGATGATGAGTAAAGAGTAGATCAATAATTTTTGAATTCAATGATTCACTACTATTTTTTTACTAAAATAACTGCGGCATTTTTGAATTTTGTTTTTGTAATAACTACATTTTTCATTAATAATGCTCCAATTTTCTAACTCAATATCCAACTTTTTCATGTTTTAGGGCTCTACGCAACATGGCAGATAAGGATTGATACTGTATAAAGTCACTATTTTCAATGGCGACATAATTCTAGTTTGCAATTTTCCTATAACTACAAAACAAAATATTAAATTTCAAATTTTTTCCTACAAATTATACTTATTCATAACTATAATCACACAAATCCCACTCTCTACTCTATAAGTAAATTTTTCATGCTGTTTATGATTTTGATCTTCGAAACACGTACAGCAATATCGCATCAGACAGATTTATAATAAACTGGAGTTTAACCCTACAGTTTGTTATTCTCTATTCAGAAAAATGAAAAGCTATTTAAAACTAAAAATTGATTTTTCTTTTCTTCTTTAAATAGAAAAAAGATTACAAGAGGCAAAATATATATTTTTTTAAAATTTATGGAAAATAAAATAAAAATGAAGGAAACGATTAATAATTTGTATTTTGAATATATTCTTGTATTTCCGCTTTAAGAAAATCTATTTATTTTAATCGGTTGTTATAAAAAAAATAGCTAACAGAGATTTAATCGTTTTATTCTTTCAAAATCATAAACGTTAAGTTAATGCAGTTTTTTCGTATAAATAGGGGAATATAAAAAAACCTATTTATTTTAATTATTTTGCGTATAAAAACAAAATTAAATGTTGAAAATTTAATTTTTATAAGACATTATATTCTAATTACAAACGGCGTCAAGTTGGTAGTGATTCCTGTCTATTAAGGAAAACGTTTTTAATTTCAAAAAGAAAGTGTTATGTTTATGAAAGAAAATTTTCTAGAAAGTATTAATAATATTTTTATAAATTAAAAATAATTTTAATGCAATTGCTCATAAAGATAGCATGTCATTTAGAAACACCTCTCAAAAAAGATTCAACTATAACTAGAAAGACCCAAAAGAATTATTTTGTTTAATCTAATTTTTTTTTTTCTAAAATTATTCAATATTACTATTTATTCATTAATTTTTATATTTATTTTGATTATATTCCTTCGCTAAACAAAGTGTGCTTAATTAAATTATAAACATTTTATTAAATCATCAATTAAGCTCAAAATAGACACACAAAATATATTTTAATAGAATCGATACTTTTATTTTTTTGTATTCCTATAACCAATATTTGATTATATTTTTGTGTGCATACTTTTCAGAATGAAAACTTTCCACGAAACAATATTCTTGTTATTATGATGATAAATGGACTGTGATAATTGGTTAGATTCCATTATCATGATAAAAGTGTTTTCAATATAAATGGAATGAATCAGTTATGGTTTGTTATAAAAGCTATTTTATATACCGATAGTTTATAATTTAAAGCATCAACAATACTTTTATGATACATTAAATATAGATATGAGATTTCATATATTTTTCATTTGTTATTAATGAATCGTGACGTAATCAATTTTGTTGAATGAATTATATAAATCGTCTTCTCTAAATTAAAGTAAAACAGACTGACTGTTATATCAACGCAGAGCCGAAATCACTTTGCATAGAAACTTGTATTTTTGTATAAGCACTAAGAAGGAATTTTTGGAAATTCATCCCTCAAAGTAAAGAAGGGGTTTTAAATTTTGAGACTTCGATCGAAGATTCTAGAAACTTGTAGTCAGAAAGCTTGCAATTATAAACTGATGTAATGTGTTATAGTATAGGTGAGGATTATAAAAGGATGTTTTTATTCAATCCCGGAAAAGAATGAATACATGATTCAAATTTTAAATTTCGATCAAAGTACAGTCTAAGCCGTTAAATCGGTTATCTTTAAATTTCGAACAGAGTTTCCAAATTATACACCCAAAAGAATAAATAGGGAGTTGATATTACTGGTTAAAATATGTTATTATTGAGCAGGGTTATATTTTAGCATAATTGACCAGAAATTATACTTCTAACGTTGAAAATTACTGAGGAATATTTTTTCCGTTTTTAAGGCCTGGAAAAACATTAATTGAAGTAATCGGCTACACAAAGATATAAATATATTATATGTTTATTTGACATATATCATATGTACAAATAAGTCTTAAGATTACGTCTTAAAAATAAAATGTGTGTTTCTTTTTTTTTCTGATTTTTTTTCAAAACCATTAAAAGGAAAAATAGGCAGTTAAGCGAATTATTTGTGTATATTTTCTAAACTAATTTCATTATCAGTCAAAATGCAATAGAACGTTGTGTATTTTTGTATTAAATTTAGTATAACTTTTACTTTATTTTAGACTTATTTGGATTTTCCTCCATATTTCCTACTATACAAAATATTCAGACACGTAGATTATTCTTAGTAAAAACATATAAATGATTTACTAACCCAAATATAAAGCAAAGAATGATTCAAATTTTCGTATCTTTGTTACCAACAAGATGTATAAAATCAGAAGAGTTTTTTTTCTTTATGGTTTTACATAATGAAATAGACGATAGATATGCAAATGGATTAAACCGTAAACAATATTATTATTACATTTAACATTCTCACCATTGCGAACCGAATAGAATTGTTCTCGGTTGAGTAGGTGTGCGTTACGTTATATGTGTTATATATATGTTCACGATGGCATTTATCTATGCTGATATGATGCGTTTATACATTCAGTAAATTTTAGTTTTACATAAACACCTTTCGGCATTCCAATCTCATCTTTATTCATGGTATACTGACATTACAATATTATTGGCATATCATCTTGTTATTTGTATTAGGGTACGTGTATCATGATACATCTATCATCATCATCATCATATCTGTACATGGAGATTTTCTATTATGGAAATTATATTGGTTGATGTATACAATGTGTCTCGAGATTTATGCATCGAAAGGTTTACATAAATGAATTCTGGAATTTATAGATGCTGCTATTATAAGTGTTTCTTCGTTGTCTCTTTAAGGATTTTAAAATAATAGTTTCTTCATACAAAAATCGTAGGATGTAGATATGGTACATAGGTAATTGGTGCAGATTCTTATCTAAGTCCTTGTCCTAATACAAAATTCCTATTCAATCCTATAGAAATGGAATATGAAATCAATAGAATTGATTAAGAAATGAAATCCTTTCCAATCCTATCCAAAATTTTTAATAGGATTGAATAGCAAATAATTTGAATAAGAAATTTCCCATTGATTTCCTATTCATTTCTATTCAATTTCTGTAGGATTGAATAGGACTTTATTAGCAGGGTGCACCGTCAAAGTTTTTGACGATCCCGAATCTGATCATTGAGGGACAAATTATATCATCGCATTTTACTTAGCCTTTATTAATTTAAAGTTTATCTATAATTAATCAATAAAAAAATTTCATCTTGAATAAAGGTTATATTCAAAGCATTAGGAAAATCGAAACAGAATAATTGCCTATGCTTTTATCGAACGAGTAAATTTTGTTTTGCACTACGATAATTACAAATACGAGTTCAAAATTAATTATTTTTCTCATAAAGATTTTTTCAAAATGCGTATAGTACATAATATAAATTTTATATCTTTTTCAAAAAAATTTTCTGGTAGATAGATATACATACTAATTAATATATATTGTTTACTCAGACAATATGTGGAGACCATTCCTTTAACAATACCTCTAGGGACATTTTAACTAAGTTTATATAATTTAATCAACTCAATTAAAAAAATTTTAAACTTTACAGGAAAAGTCAAAACACATAAAAAAATACGAAATGTTTATTGTTTATATTTGCATAGAATCACATATAGTTACTACGTTAATTATTCTAAATTTTTTTTTTAGCTTTGACGTTTTTTAAAACATATATTAATTAAAACAATCTAACAACAAACATTTGCTTGGTGATTTTTTTCATCTGTATTATATAAATGAAATTGGCGCCTTTTAGTTGGAAAATAAATTATCATTGAACTAAAAACGATCAAAGTATTCTAACTTGCTCGGATTGAGCATGCTGAAAATTCAACAAATTCTTACATAAAAATAAAATTAATTCTATATTTGCTATTGAAAAAAGTTACATTTCTTATTAAAGCATAATTTGAATCAAACCGCTTGTGCTTTGAATCATAGTTTCGGGAAAGGTTTTATTTTTGTTCCATTTTTGTACATTTTTGTTCGCATCGTGCGTAGTAAATGGAAGGGTTAACAAAATCGATTTCATAAATTTCAGCACCACGAGTAGCTGAAATTTATATCAAAACATTCATATTCTAGAAAAAACATTCTTTGCTCTAATGTTTGCATGTTAATTGTATAAAGGAAAATGCTTGAACAATTACGAAAACTGGTAATAAGTTACATTTACGGTGTGGAAAACTTCCCAAAACACCTTTCTATTTAAACGTTCTTAATTTTGTAATTGCTTTTATTGCGAAAATTTCTTACTAAGGAAAAAAATTAAAACTTAGTTAAAAAATTGGTTAATATGTGAATATGTATTAATTACAAATTTGTATTGGGGTCTAATTATAATTAAAAAAAAATTTTTTTCTAGTATAGATGTAATTAAAAATAAATTAACGTTAGTTAACATACGCCCTATTTTCGATGTTTCATTCATATTTTTTAACCAAAACAAAGGGTGTTTTACGTAAACATCACATTATGGCCGAAATATTATTTAAACGCTCGAAGGTAGAATGTTAATTAAAAAACTTGCTGTTTCTATTATTAAAATATAAATAAGAATAATAAACAATTGCAACTAAAACAAATAATTATTTAAAATTTGTAACAATTATAAAACGGCTGAGGGCACTAAGCATATTGATCAAATAAAATAGTTAAGTTGCATGGAGCTTATTGAAGCGTTGTTTTCATTGATCAAGTAATTTAAACAAGTAGCATGTACCTTAGTTACCTGACATGTGTCAGCGTTAACATTTTATGACAGTGTTAAGAAATGTGGTAAGATTAGTTGTGAAAAGTAGCGGTATAAAATATTATTTGTCACTTGATTATTTGACAAGTTATCAAATAACAAGTGTACACGATTGTTGATCAAGTGTCAAGTATTTTGTTGCAAAATTAATTGGCTAAATAATTTGACAAAGTGAAAAATTGGCTAAGGGTCAGTTAGCACGAAAGCTAATCCATTCATATTTAAAATTTTTGGGAATTTAAAAATTACTATTTTTTGTTTTTCTAATTGAAATATCATTCAATAACAAATGCAAAATATATTTTTGTATTTGCAATTAGAGGATGTGTTAGCTGTTTGAAGGGAAAATCTTATGGGTTCATATCACCTACATTCAATTTAAACATTCTAAAATTGAAAAATTTAATACTTAAAGTTTTAAGCTCTCACTTCTATCGGCATTCCCTATAACTGCCAACTATCATTATTTTTAATTACTATTTCAATAGCTGTACCCGAAAATGACACAATCTGCTAACGAGTACCTGTACTACATGTCAACTGTGGTACATATAAAATTTAAAATGATATCAAATAACACAATAGATATGGTTTGGTAGATATTGTCGTATAATACCAATAAAATACCGAATGTCTAATCTGTTGTATAGCATGTGTGTGGTAGGTAATTCGTGTATTATAATAATCGCGCAATGGTTTTGTTGTATGCGGTTGCTTACAAAGTGTGTTGTGGTATTAGACCATATATCCACAAGGATAAATATGCTGTACCTCTTTACAGTTAAAGGTTTATACTACTTATGTAATTTATCAGATTGTAAACAACATTGTATATAGTTTATTCAAAACTGACATAGGACCATGAATTTTACCCAAAATCATTTCTTAAACCTGCTTGGTTACTTGCCTACATTCGGTAAAGTTAAGAATAATTACATACGTTTTTCGCGAAAAGTAAACAACAAATTTTACTTACCTAAGTGCATACACAAACGAGTATTTTTGAAAAATATTGTAAAAATGAATCTTTGAGACCTCGAAACAAGAAAATATGATTTCATTCCCTGTTATGATTTTAGGGGAGGTTAAAATATTGTCGCTTTATAGGAACCTAAGAATATTTCCAAATAAGTGATATATAAATAGTCAAAGAATTTATTACTTTATCATTGACTATAAAAAAATGTATCACATTTGAAACGATTCTGTGAAAATTTGTACAGAGTATATTTGGTGAATTTCCTGAAAATTAGAAGAGATAGAAGAAATGGTGGCCAGATGGTATGGTCTTGCCATAATTGTTTATTTCGAATCATTTTCACCAAATTTACGAGTGAACCGCCTGTTCCTTTTCTAGAGACTCGTAGATTTTCTCAATAAAGCTATATCAGAAATTGTACACTAATAGAGGATCGCGCAGCAAATGTTCTTTATTACTGAATTGCAGCTCAAACTCTATAAATTCAGGTACATAAGTATTTTGCGTATTATCATAACATTAATAAATATACAGTCAATATTCTAATATATGCAGACTGCAACTCTATTCTGCATATATGTCAGATTGAATTTCCTTATAATTTAAAACTAAAATTGTAGTTGTTACGAGAAAAATTGTTGATATTTTTGAATCAATTATACATCAAAAACAATATAGTTGTGTTTTAATAATCATCCATTATTTATGAAAATGCATTTTGGAGTATTGCAATACTGGCATACTGCTTCTACAAATAATGTTGGTAGATACCTACCTATAGCTGGTAGCTAGATATGATTATTATCTTCTATATAGGTATCATATCTCCAGAGATTCTGCTGCTGATGATTATTATAAATATCATTTTATTATAAATTATTTTGTTCTTGTTTAATAATAATATTTTGGTTTTGGTATAGAAAATGATTGTGACATCAATATATGTTTGGTTTTTGTATATAACATAAGCATGTTTACTGATAATAATTAAAATTATACTGGTATATGTACAGGAAGGTATATGTAATTTACTTGTGTACAGGTATGTACAGGTGTACAGATAAGACCACAAAATTCGAATAATTAAGAGTGACTCTTATGGCGCTAGAATCTACTTAGCCTATACATTTTAGGAGGTAGAATACTCCGCTTTTAATTTGTATTATAACTAACTTTTTATGTTTATTATAATATTGTTACTTTTTTTATTCTCGCCTTAGGGAAGCTTGTCTTATGAACCATGTGGTTTGCATTTAGACCACGTTTTTTTGGTATGTACACTAATTGCCTATGACCATTAATTAAGATCGTCTCACTTAAAGCTATTTTCATAGAAAAATTTTGTTGGGTGAAATATGAAAACAAATGCAATTTTTTTTTGCTTATTTGATATCTGATATAATTGAAATGATTTTGAAAATTAGAAATATAACAGCGAGTTCACTATATATATATATTTTGACCTAGATCATGATTTTCAATGTTAATTACTTTGCAAAACCCGATCACCAAAAATATTAATTTATATTTCCTAATTAATAGCCCCAAATTTACAAACAGCAAAACTAAAAGACGAAAATTTATAAGCTCAAAATCCATAGAAATTCAATTCGAAGCCCAATTTTATATAAATTGACCTTGATTTGACCTGAATCTCCTAAATTTCAATAAAGAAATAAACCTTTCCATAACTGATGTATAAATCAAGCGTATTAGTAAATTAAAATATGTCCAACGTTTTAGCTGTTTAAAATATGAATGTCTTGATATTTTGATCGATTGATCAAACTCGTCCCATAATCCATCCATATTTTACACAATAAATTTAGACTTCAAAGAAATGATAAAGCTTTTACGAAACAAAAAACTTGAACGAAATGATAAAGACTGTTTATTAAAAAGGAGTGATACAAAAATCCGTCGATTTGATCAATTGATGAATTTGAAGTCCAATCAATTCAAGCATGTATTGTTCATACATATATAAATAAAAAAATTAAGCGAGTTTTTGTTAAACAATTTGTATATAAATACAACATTAAATTTTACAATAATAGAGTTTATATTTTATACAATTTTATTAGAAGGATATTGTTAGTTTATTAGTTTATCTATGAAATTATCTATTCAAAATGATAATCAATTTTCAATTTGTATGTTATTTTTTAATATTTCATGATAAAGTTGAAAATGAAAAATATGAAATTGATGCTATTCAAAAAAATATATTTAAATGATTTAACAACTGAAATAATATTTACTATCAAATACCTGTGTATTCTTTTATTTGTGATTAAAATATGCAATGTTCAGTTGTTATTTAAATGGGTTTTCCATGAAGAAGGTATTCCCATTTCCTTTGGAACTTTTTTGGATAAGTTTGTTTTGTTTTGGTGATGAGAAATAAAATGTTTCCAAAATATTAATGAAATTGTAGAGAAACGGTAGAAAAAACGTTATAAGTAAAACTCTTTTAGGAGATTCCTGTAATGATTCCCGCCTCTCTTATATCGAAATGTAAAATGCATTTCTCTTACATATTCAAGATGAATCATGGAATAAAACCAGCTAAATATTTAAATTATTTAATTTTACTGCTCCTTATATATACATTAGAAGGAAGCTTAGTTAATTCTGATGCGTAAGTCAAGAGAAATTTGACAAGCTATGCAAATAATATAAAAACTAATTTGGTAATGTATATTCTTTTTAAAAACGAGTAGTGTTAATTACATCGTTCAGTATTAAGCATATAAAAGCTTGCCAAAAGACTCAGTCCCTATAATATCGTGTTAAGTATCCATAAACAACAACAATTTTTTTGTAATCAACTAGAAGTGGATTATATAATTTTTAGCATTTTGGTTGTTATTTAGTATCTATTAGAGTTACCTGCTTGCTATAATATTATGATACTCTACACAAAATCCAATCTATGGCATGCACTCATTATATATACACACAAACGTTGTAATATTCCCATTATTATTTTGAAGAGGTTTATTTTATTTAAATACTATCTACTTATAGAATTAACATTATTATACATATATTCGTATTATTATTATTATTATTATTATTTACTAAAAATTATCTTTTGTTACAGGTAATAATTCACACCGTGCCACATGTACAGGGTAATTCAATTTTATGTATTTAAATACGTTGAAATAAATGAAATTTATTTTTATTTCGAAAAGTTTTTTTTTAAATAAATCTACCTTAAATATTGAAGTTTGTTAAGTTAGTAAAACACCGAAAATTTTTGACGCCTTTCAGATAATTGAGGTCCAGGAGAATAAAAAATACACTATTCTGGATCACACAATATATTATATTAAGAAATATTTCAAAAAAAATGCGTATACTTTCATTATTCAAATGAAAAATTAGTTGTTTAGATATTGCCTGAAATACCTTCCAGGGTCAATAGTTTCTTCAGCTGACCAGTGACAAAAATTTGTGAATTTTTCTTTATACTCTTTTAGAATATATAATCACATCATTTTAAGAATTAAACGCCATTAGTTATTTTATTTCCTGAATATTTCCTTGAATAATGACATTTAATCGTTAATATTGAAAAAAGTATCATATTTAAAAATGGAAATTATAATTTTTAGTTATGAATAAGTAATTATTTAACTATTAAACATATATTAAGTAGAGCAAACGTATACTCTGAAACCGCTTTTCAGGCGTAATTATTTTATATATACCTAGTTTTTTTAATTAATATTTGTCTTTAACTTTTTTATGGTAGAAAAATAACTACATAAATAAAGAAGCTTCATTTGTATAATGATTTTCAGAAGTTTTAATTATAAGTTTTTTCTTAAAACCAATAAATACTTGATTAAAATAAAAACAACATGGTTCTAGAGACAAAATAATTACTTTCTCTATTTAATTTGAAACATGTAAAATACTATGTAGAATATATATACTATAGCCATATAAATTTTAAACACGATGAACGATGAATAAACTATTTTCATTTTCGAAAAGAATTCTCTAGATAATTGATAACAACTGCAGAATACAACAATGTTTTATACATATATAAATTAAAATATAATGTGGTTTAAAATATTACAGTTCAACATTTTATTAGACATTTACAACAAACTACTAACTACTACAAACTCTTGTTTTAAATATTCAAGTCATATATGAGAATCAGGTCAGATAAATATAAATTATTCGAGAATGGATTATATTAGAGAATGGATTTTTAATGTCCAGAAAGGGAACTTAATTTTGTTTTATTTCTGGGATAATACATTGAACTCAATTCTTACATCTAAAATAAACGAATATTCAAATTACGATGATTCTTTTTTTTTTTTTAAAGGGTAGTTTATGGGTTGTTTAATGCAAAAAAATGGAATAAAATTAAATAGTTGTTGGTATTATTTGCTCGATTAGCCTGACAATCCCTCTAATGGACTCATAAAAGAAGAAAATTAATTGAACGTTGTATTCTATTAGTATCGACACTCGCACATATTATAAACATGAAAGTTTAAAGGAAAACAAAGAATTACTTAGTTCATTATACTAAGGCTTCCTTAATTAATTTCACGCTCCTTTATCTATTGATATGGACACCATCATACCTTATCAACACAATTTAATACTTAAAAAATAATTAATAATATAAAGCTTGTTTAAAAAATAAATGAAAAATCCCTTAAAAAACCATGCTCAATGCAAATGGCTTTATTGACGAATGCGTGTAATTTGATATTCGATGTTTAGCAAAGACTTAGAATATGTGGACAGCTAGTTCATTGATTAGCTTGAAGATAAGATGTAGGGCCCTCGCAAAGGTTAACGAATTTTTTTGAGAACTAATTAGAATATAAAAATATAAACGGTAAAAGAGGAATAAATTTAATGATAATTCAAAATTCTTATCTGTCATATAAGCATTTGATTATTTTATTTTATTTTATTTGTTTAATTTCTGGCTTCAGCTATTTTCAGCTATATAGCCATTTACCAAAGGGGATTAATTTGATTATTTCAACGTATTTGATTATTTATTCTGTATTGTAAGACAACACCTATTATCTATCTAAAACACTTTAATAAAAAAATGAGGTTTGATTCTTAAATATGGGTGTAGTTAAAAATTGCATTCGTTGGACATAAGAAAATAATTGGTATGAATAAAACCATTTAAAATAGAGCTGATTTTATCTCAAAATTAACCCTTCACAATATTATCCTCCAAATAAATTGTCTATCAAATCAAATAAATAAAGTAATCAGATAAATAGTTTCTGTTTTCTGTTTTTCTGGTATGTGTGATAAATAACCAATCAAATTAGAAAGTGTGGTCATATTTTTCTTATAACGAATTGACATTTTGTTCAGAATATTATTATTGCCTTGTCAATAAATATATGAATTTATATAGAAGAGACACATATAGAAAAAAAGAATATTCGTTTCTGCTATGTGTCTTCTTGTTTCTCTTATCTTTATATAAATTGAGTTCACAAAAAAGGATTTTCAAAATTCTTCTTTGTGTTTAAGATATTGTCACGTATCATACCAGGAGAGTATAATCATATTGAATGGAAAGCTAGTGTCAAAGAGGGTTGCTATCAAATGATATAATATATAAAGGGTCATATTAGGTGTCTACCGTATTTGTTAAGATGAAAAATATGTTGAATTTTAACAAGGAAACACGAAAACTTAACATTGATTTCAATAAAAAAGCGTGTTTGTTTTTTTTTTGTACCATAGTAAACAATCTATTCTTATTGATTTGTTTAAATTTGTAACCTCGAAGGGTGCCAAAAACTACTTGAGTGTTAACTAAAAGAAAAAAGCTTCGGGAAGAACCACGTGCCTAACGTATGAAAAATTTAGATTTTACTATGTTTCTATAATTTAAATAATTTTACATTAAAAAATTTTCAAAAAGTTTTTTGGTTCAAATATTATACTTTTTTATTTGAACTTTTCCTCTAGATTTTATAGTTTAAAAAAAGGATTGGACCGATTTGCTCATTCAAGACTTAAACTGTCGTTTCATGTTTAGGATCACCAAAATTTCAACTTATATTTTTTGTTTGTTTTTGAGCTATCGAGATAACGAACAGACGGACTGTTTCTGTGAACATCTTTAACAGAATTTTGATTGTGTGGTCAATATTTTTTCTACATAATGTATGACGAAAATAAAAATAAATAAATTAATTAAATAAAAGTATTATTATTATATTTTTTTCTATCGCACATCGGTCAAATTGTAAATGGATAGTTATGGTTAGTCAAAACCAGTAATCTTGTTTTATTTCAAATATTAAAAATAAATATAAAAAATTGTTCCCGTATAAAAAACAGAAACTCCATTAGTAACAAAAATATTTGTCTAGATTTTTTATTTCTAGTTCAATTATTGTAGATCATCATTTGTTTCCTGTTATTGTTATTGGAAACTTCCGTTCGATGATGACTGAGTTAGTGGATAAAGTGTGTCGTCGGATGTAAGCAAGAGTTGTCTAGTTAGATATAATGACTTGTATGTGTGTGAATACAAGTCTCATTTATATAGTAAATATGTGATTTGTTTTTCATCGTATTTTCATGTTTTTATTTTATATTAAACCAAAATCAAATAATTTTGAACTAAAATCAAATGTAGTGTGCCTATTTTTATAGCGGCGATTAGAATTATAAAACATCACATTTGCAAGATCGTGAAAATTATCCAGACTATTGTATTTAAAATAGTCAATTCTATCGTCATAATAATCCATAAATATCAATGCTAAGTGAGGTTGTGTTTTTGATTGACACGTCTATTGGCTCAATGATAAAGACAATCTTTAACGTAATATTCATTGAATTTTTCCAATTTTCGGGCACATTTAACGAAAAAATAAATATCCACATGGTATAATGTTTCGCATGCATCACAATCTTGACATGAAAACGTAGGGAATTACGGAGAGTTTTTTGTTAAAAAAAACATTTCCGAATATAAGATTTTGATTTTTCGTAACTTTTCATGTCAGGATTGCTCATACGAAACATCATAACATTTGATGTAGTCTACAGAGATTGTCATAATGACAGAGGTAACACAATCCCTCATAATAACATCAGTTTTAAAAAATGTTATGGATAAATTAAAAAAAAACAAATTGTCACTTCTATGCGTATTTTAGTAGTCTTTATTACAAATGCTTCTTTTTGATTCTTATTCCACTTAATTGTATAAACGACAATTTCGCTGATCACCATATTGAATTTTATTAAAATTATATAATCCTAATTGCGTTTTGCCTCCGATTTCCATACATACACGTCCATAACAGAGGCCACCCACACTATATTTAAAAATCTGTAGTATTTATTAAACAACATTCGATACATTTAATTCATGATATGAATAGACTAAAGAATATTCAGAGATAGATAGTGCTCCTTTTTTGAAAGGAACTAAGTCGACATAGATTGTAGTTATGAAAGGAACATGCAGGAAACTTCTACAAGCATTACCAACTACCTAGTCGATGCACCGAAACATACACGACTTATAACGAAATGTAAATCCTGTTCTCAGCCGATCAAATTTGAGTAATATAATAAGTACTTGGATGGATGGCTACCTGCGATTGATTTGTGCTGTGGTTCTATAGTATATACTGTAGTTAATCATGACCCTGGCAGTTAAAAATTAATTTGAATTATAAAAAAAAGTCATAAATTAAAAAGTATTATGAAGAAAAGTTCATTGTTTTTTGGTAATACTTTACTTAATTGAAATCAATGCAGTGCTTGCTGTATATTAATAGCTTTAGAGACTAACAATTGAAGAAAACATTTCAAGAAAATAAAATTTAATTAATTTTTGAAAGATAAAATACTAAATCGAAAATTTATGTTATACAAATACACCATGGATATCTAATCACCAAAAATTGAATAAAACAAAAACGTAAATCCAAAATAAATGAACACAAAGTTACACATGAAAGAGTCTTTATTTTCTCTCCAGTTAGTTATAATATACTCACACACAGGCAGAGTCATATTATACACATACACACATATCAAAAGTATATTCTTTAGTTTTAATTAAAGTCATTAGAAAACAAAAAGATTTTATGATAAAGTTGTTAGTTTCTGTTGTTGTGTGTGTTCTATTACTATGAAGTTTGCTTTTTAAGATAAAACAAATAATAATATTAGAAAGTTTTGTTCATCTACACACAACGCCACTAAAGTATAATAAT
The DNA here is from genome assembly GCA_020423425.1 of Chrysopa pallens. NCBI lineage: Eukaryota > Metazoa > Arthropoda > Insecta > Neuroptera > Chrysopidae > Chrysopa > Chrysopa pallens. The sequence goes on from CM035594.1 coordinate 60,239,640, forward strand.
AATATCGATTAGGTTCATCCTATTGGAGAGTTCACGTTGCAAAAGAAAATAGCTATTGATTTGTGTATCCATTAGGTAGTAAGTTGTTTAAAAATGTTATACTAATATTATTGTTTAATTTATATATAAAATGCTTTTCAGAGAAAACTACTCTGTTTTTATATAATTGAATTGGCATGAAATATAATTCGAGAATGAAGAAAATCGGTACATAGAGTCCCCTGGATTCATAATCCAACTTTTAAACTATCAAAGAATCAAAGACAAAATATTTATGTTTAAAAACAAACAAGACTTTCAAACAGAAACTTGTTCTCGAATGCTGTTTATATTCGCGACAATTTTAGCTAAAATTTAGCTAATAAAGCAGAATAGTAGATAAATGATACATATTTATGTTATATGTGTATTTCTAACAGTGTAGACTAAATATTAAGTGTATTTTATAAATGTTAATAATGATTGATGATAATTTTAACAATTAACAATGTGAGTTGTTATTTTGCTAAATTGACAACTTTATATTAAAGGTTTATGCTGCAGGCAAACATTAATAACCTTGGAAGTTTTCAATTTTAAAATACCTTAAAAAAATTGCTTACATGCTTTAAACTCCTGTATAACATATGATCATCATACTTTAGAATCGATGTATCTTGGTTAGTTAATTATAATATTGAAATTTTTCTAAATAATCATTATTTTATTATTATATTGGAAAGTCTCTAGGTGATGCAGTTCCTTCGAAAGGCATTTTATATATCACTAAAATGTATAATACATATTGACATAATTCAATAAAGGATTTCATAATTGTACCTGATTAGGTAGAAGTAATCAGAAGACTTGTATGTTTGTTAACTAAATCTGAAATAATTTTAAATCTACACGATATCAATACAAACTCTCATTAGTTATTTGTGTCATTTCGTAATTCTTAAGAAACTGAAAAGCTTTCTTGTTTTAAAAAAACAATTTTAATTAAGAGTTTTGCCAAAAATTTAATTAACGAACAATTTTCTTCAAAATAATTTTCAAAATTAAAATTAATCTCCTATAAGTAGTATTTTTTTTAATCGTGAATTAAAATTATGCACTCTGTAAGAAATCATTTTTAATGAGTTTCTTAAGGAGGAGAAATATGAGCTATGTAAGAAGTAAAACGACCTTAAATAAAATTTAAAAAAAACTAAATAAATAAAAATACCTGGTATTTGATCATTTATGGCTAGTGTGGTGTAATAGATAGAATAACGGATTTGGAACTGTTAGTTACTGTTCGAGGCTGTTATAGTGATTTTTTTATTTATTTAAAAAAAAAAATGTATTATTTATTTACGTAGTCTGAAAAAAGAATTTATTTTATTAGTCAAAAAACAGAATTTATAAGCATTCGTGGTTACGATGTTTAGTAAGTGACGCATTCCACGTAATTCTAATAGGGGTCTTTTTGAAGATAATTCCAGAAGTCATATGCGCTGCTAAAACTCCATAATATTATATGTAAAACTTCGTTTTTAAGAAAGAGATTATCTTACAGGGTTTATTATAGTTTCTTTGTTTTTGAATCAATTTGTATTTCGTTTTTAAGTTTTATTATGAATTAGTTTTCATTTTGATGTGAACAATAACAAATTTTCAAATTTGCTAAATAAATTTTCACCAATATTTTTCTCCCAGTTTCATACAATAAATAAATAAACTCAACAAAAAACTAGCATGATAAATTTATTAAAAACTAATAAAAAATAAAAATTGACAAAATAATTATTTTGTACATTGGTTAATGCCTGACTAACAATAAATCAATATATTTCTGTGCAGGCATGTAACGTTGTTACATACATTTTGATTGATCTAAGTGACTTATCAACAATTTTTCATATAGGATTTTATCATTTGAATAACGACAGCAGTCAGTGTTCATATATCCCGCTCATCAGAGTCTTTATAGATAGATATTATATTAGGGGAATTTATTTACCTCATTCAATATTCGTTGTATACGGATGATATATGTTATTACATCTATTTGAAATTTTTTTACATATATTACAGGGTGGACATTTATAGTTAGTTGTGTTCACATATTTACTGGTTTAATAAACTTTGAAAACTGCATATATCTTCTTCTTTGCAAAAATTCAAAAATGCTTAATTTTGTCTAAGGGACCGCAAATTTTCACATACACCATTGTGGCCGACTTGTAATATTTCAAAAACTTTCACTATTTTAGTAACAAAAAATACATTAACCTATTGATATTCAGCTCCTAAAGTACTAAAGAATTTTAAAGGCTCATTATCATAAGATTATAAGATTTATAATTTACTATTATATTATTTTAATTGAACATGCCATTCATAATTTATAATTAACATTTATAATCAAGCCGAATTCTCGTTTCAAATGTATCGTGATAACTGATAAATTATCATTAATCGATACTGCAGAAAAATCTAGTGAAAAATCAATAACTAATTGTTATATAAAAAAAAATTAAAATAGTACGAGACAAAAGTTAATTTTAATAACCGATTTCAAAAAAGGAGGAAATTCTCAATTCGACTGTATTTTTTTTAATGTTTGTTACCTCAGAAGTTTTGACTGGTTGAATGATTTTTTTTAATGGAAGTGCGTGCTTTTCTCGTAGTCCCATTTTAATTTGATGCTCTCTCAGTGTACAGAAGAGGCAAAAACATTCAATTTCATACGAAACATTTTTCGTGCTGAGAAGTAAATTAAAAAAAAAATTTAAGAAAAAGAATCGCCTTCAAAAAATGAACCAAAAAGTAAAAAACAATTTAAAATTTTACTTCATAACCAGTTACTATTCGAAGCCGGTTCTCAAATTATCCTGAGCTACAAAGATAAATCGGTGGCGTCGCCAGGGAAAGGTAATCAGTCACAAGGAAAAATTATTTTTTACTCTTTTCAAGATCTATTTATATAAAATTCTCCGTCCAAAACATTATTCTAAACGTAATTATTCTAAACATAAATTAAACTCGTAATTGTAAAGATCCCATTTAAGTCTTACCAACAATTTTTAGGATTTGTACACTCTGTAATACTGAAATCAAAAATTTTTAACAATATATAACCCTCTGAATGTTATTTACTAACAGCTAATGTACTTCTATTTACATATTATATTGACTGTGAAGTGCCAATGTATGCAATTTTTTATGCATCACGGTCAGATTGTTGTCATACAAAATATACATATTTATGTACATCATAGCATTCATGTAACATATAATATGTTTACATATTATAATATAAATGTATGAATTATTATTATTATATAGATATATATTTGTATATATTATATAATACACACATTTATTTGTATATAAATATATAATAATGACATTTCAAGTACTATAAATAATGATGTCTGACTTGTCTAGTTTTTGTTATACAAAAAAATGCAGTAAATCATATGTCTGTGAATTTTTTAGTAAAAAAAATTATAATTTATAATATTTGTAGCTATTTTTGTACGATATCCAAGTTCCTTACAATGTAGATTAATACTGTCGTAATGTGAATTTTCAAACATTTACGAAAGTAATATTATTCCAGAACTTTACAGTAGCCGTAAATCGCAATCTTTGTGAATTTAAAGTTATTTTTATTACTATATTTTGTTTCTTAATGTGGACTACGAATTCTATTTTAATGGAATAGAAGTAAGCATTTTATTTTGACTCTATGCATTTTAGATTATAAATCAGACATTCAAGGCTATTTCTTACTATTTTTGTTGTTAAAATGTTATCAATTTAAAAATTGGCATGTACTTTATAATGAAAATTCTGTTGATTGGTTGACAATTTACCTTTTTTCGCCAAATGAAGAAGTTGTATTTGAAAATGTCAATTCATTTGATAAACATTTCTGTAATTTTATTGCTTCCTCCAAATTTTGTTTCCCCGTATAAGAAATTACCTTTCATAAATCCTCAACGACTGCTTGTATTTTAAATATTGTGTAGGTATTCGAAATTAACCAACTCCATTCGTTAAGCTGTTTTTTGTCAATAGTTGATAGATGTTAGATTTGTCAGCTAGCTATGTAGCCACCTTTTATATACACATCAGCCGCCGAATCAAATTACCATAGGGATGAAGGGAAACAAAGTTAAAACACACTTATATAGATCTACACAAAAGTTCTACATTCATAATCAATGCTATAATATTATTACTTTTAAACTATTGAATAATGATAATAAATAACAAATTATTATTATTATTACAGTGATTGGAATACCAATGTCACATGATATCTATTTTTTCTACTTTGATAGGGCGATCTGTGTAAAGAAGGTTGTCTTCAATTTATAAAAATTTTATTTTATTAATAAAATACAAAAATAAATATAATTTGTCGTTAATTTCATTTTATACATATATATAAAATAAATGAAGGTGGAATTTAAACTAAATATAGAGTAAATTAAACGATTAAAACTAAATCGTTTATTGAACTAAAAAAATTTGGAGTTAAAATTAATTTAAATTATAGTTAATATATTTTCTTAATTATTATATTAATATTCTATTGTTACAAATATTTATTGAAACAAATTACCCAATCGATACGATTTTGTTTTTTAAATTTCAATTATTATGTTAATGTCTAAACATAATTATGTTATTTTCTTTAATGTATATTTATTTAGTTATAATACATTCATATAATGTTTTATTTACATCACAAATATTTATTTATACAAATATACAATAATATATATTATATATATATAAGTTGTAGAATATGACATTATGTTTATTTATATTATAGTTGTATTGAATATTTTGAAATATTTACTTTACGAATAGTTTGAAAATTATATTTATATATGACGTACGACGTTGAAGTGATTGGGTATGATTTACATTTGTCAATTTTAAAATGTTTTTTTATTAATTTTTTTAAATGTTTTATGATGTTTATTTTGGGAGTATTAAGAAACTTATCTCATGCTCATATTAACTTAAGTATTATGAAATACAGGGAGATCGTACCCTGGCTCATTCCGTTAAATTTAAATTTATATTTATCTGATTCACTTTGATACTTGAATCATTTATAAGTGCATAATTTATATGGAATTTATTATGCAACAAATGTTTTGAGCCTTTTTTAGTTGGAGTTAGAGATATGTGTTCAATTAATTTTTGGATCAATTTACAGTATCCAACAAAATACTAGAAGCTTGAACGTAAATGTGGGCACATCGCTATGAACTTCATAAATATGTAAAACCTAGGTTATAAAAGAACAGCCATTTAAAATTTGTGGTTAATTTTAAGATTTTAACATATTATGTAAATGAAATTTTTTATTAAATGTCAAGATATGAAAGTATACTGAAGATTTAAACCATATATATTATCAACATTAAAACTTTGTCTAATTCATATTGTATCATTGATTAAAAAATTTTTCTTACTAAAATTGACGAGCAATGATAAAGTAAATAATTTTCCGGCTGATTATAATGAAAGAGATATGAAAAGAATATTTATATTTGTATTGCGATATAAAATCCTCGAAGACATTTCATATTATTTATTAATATTATAAAATATAATGAATAATTCTTATTATTCGAATAAATATTATATTCGATGAATTTGTTTTTTAACAATATGTCTCTAGCGTTGTCAACATTGAATGCCATGATATATTCACTACAGAATTTAAATTCCAGTGTGTTAATTTTTAAAGCAAATAGGTTGATATATGAAATTGAAAATTGGTGATTGCATAAGTAATCATAACGTATCATAACTGCTAGGTTTTTTATAATATCAATCTAAGGCAGCAACCACCAAGGATGGCCAATATGTACAAAATTCAAAAGTATTTAAAAGAAAGAATTATTTAAAAGTGTTAATAATCATTCTTTGGTCTCAAAAAACTGTTTAGCTGTTTTTGGTTGTTCTTAGGATAAATATGACCATTTGAACATATTTCAAAAACTATACGTCATATCTTTAATATATTTTTCGTTTTTTTGAAATTTATTAAAACTACTTTATAAACGAAAACGGGCCTTAAAACTAATTTGTTATTTGAAAAAAATACCTATTTTCTTGATTTGCTTAGATATATTTCTATTCGATAGAAGAAACATATTCTGATAAATGATTATCAATATTATAATTACGTATGTGTGACTAACTGTATTCAGATCATTAAATCGTTAAGTTGGTATGTAGTACCGATAAATATGGAAATGGTGTATCGTCGGTGGCTACTACTTGTTTCCATTTCAATTCATTTCAAATATTATATATAATTTACTGTATTACAATTTGATGATTCTATTCACAATCTTCTTTGCATTCACGAATGCACACTTTATCACTTGTTTAAACAAAACGTCAAATATACAGAGAGATGAATAACTATGTATTATATTATTAAGGGTTTTGATACAAATGAGTGAGCCATTTGTATTTAAAATTATTTTGTAAAGTACTGGTTTAAACTTTGAATAAAAAATAAAAGTAATTTAGTTTCATGATATTCGGAGAAAACTATTTTTCAAAAATTTGTGAATGGAAATAATCTTTGAATTTAAGCAGGAGCCTTTGGGAATATTAAATAAGAACAGAAAACAAGAGTGGCCAGAGTAACCCAGCCAAAGTTGTTAACGTTGTTTTGCCAATATATTTTCTGTTTAGGGGATTTAATTTGTTAAGGTTATCCATCGTTACGGGGGACCGGGCGCTCACCAAAAATTCTGGCCATTCAATAAGAACTTGGTTTATAAGATGTAGCTGTTTATTTGAAGACTTTAATCTAAAACAATACACAAATTTTGATTTTTATAATAGTATATCTACTTATGTTCCTCTCTGTATAAAATGTATATTAAATATATAAATAACATACATAAGGGTGTGGAAAAACAGCCAATTGAAATTTTAATAACAAAGAGTCAGCAGCAGTCATTATATTTATATTCACAAAATGAGTCTCTTATGTCACTATTTGAAAACGTTCATAAACCAAGCGTCAAGTATATATAAAAGCTTTGGAGTTTATGTGAATTTATATCAAAAGAACGTACACAAATTTTTAGTGGTTTTAATAATTCTTTTTAAGTATTGATTGATAAGATCATCATATTTTCATTCTTTTTTATGTTTTAAACTTCTGTCACTTTCTTCTTCAAAGATTTGATTCAAAGATAATTACACATTTAACATATTTTGCGTTGTTACCAATGTTACTTAGTTCTTACAAAATCTTAGTTCTCAATATTGATACGAAAACCTTTAAGCAAATAAATTTATTGTCTGCTATCTTCCCTTGTTTGTAAATCGTTTTAACTCACGCAGCTATAGCATTATATATTTATATTTTTAATATTTTACTATACCATATAAATGACGCCTTTTAAGTCGTTTCTAATTAAACCAGGGATTAACCAGGTGTCGGATGGTTAGAAATGGATATAAAATCAGATTATCAGTGTGCATATCTGGGGATACGGATACGGGTACGAATCATTACTTTTCAACACAATCAATTTGTATAATTTTTTGAATCTCCTTAAAATAAGCTAACTACAATATGGATTGAAAAATTAAATTTTGGCAAAATATGTTATTTAAGAAATTAAAACTTTAGCAGTATATTATTGCTACTTTTACTCAAAAATCATATACGCAATGAAACTTCATAATGCAAAACAACCGTTTAAAATCTGCTGAAAAATTAACGAATACGGATCTTTTTTTTTTTGCGGATATCCGCGAATACGATTGCAGATATGAATGCGGATATCCGGCTCATCTCTGATACAAATAAAACTAAAAATATCATATTATAGCTAAGAAAAAAATTATCATATAAAACTCAATGATTTGAAATTAAACATAATTTATAATTAAACATTAATTTTATGCCAATTACATATGAGATTAGTTTGAAAAAATTGATTACAACATACTACATTTAATATTTATTTTCTAGTAAATTATTTAGAATTCTAATTATAGAATTCAATTAAAACCATACACTATTTATTGTATTTATAATATATTTAGTACAAAATTTTCAATTAATGATAATTTAAATTTATTACTAAATAATAAATGTTTAAGGATTATTGTATTTGTTTAATAATATTTTATCTAGTTCATAATTATTATAATAGTTATTAATGGTACTGAAATCTATGTACCCATGTTACATTTTTATGATTATCAAGTCAAACAGTAGTCACAAAGTCTATATCGATTGTTGAAATCATCGTTGAAAAAACTATAATGATAAATGTAATTTCTAAGAGCTAATATTATCTCATTAATAACATTTCGAGAGAAAACGAATATTTGGTATAGAACAATACTATAAAGAATTATAAATAACAAATTTTTCAAAATTTCGTTTTTGTAATTATGTGGGCTTTCAACGCAAAATTATTTTGATAATGAATGGTCTTAAACGACTCACAGATAGCGTATTATTCAACTTTATAAAATACATCGTGAAATTTATAAAAAAATACAATTTTGTTCTTAGTAAATAATATATTATTCAAAATTTAATTAAATATTTTTATTTCATCTTTTTCGAAATCAATATTATTATGTTGAGTTAATAAATATTAAATTTTTTGTTCACATAAATTTCAGATAATTTAAATCCGTTATCCTTGAAACAAAATAATGAGACACAACTTTTTATAAAATCTCACGTAATGCTCATTATTCTAAATGTATTACATATATCCTTAAAATAATAATGGTTTCTGAATTCAAAGAAGCAGCACTTATTTCTTGGAGTTCTGCTTCTTCATTTCGATTTTTATCTATTCCTTTGTACTACAATCAATAAATATTTTTCAAAGATTGATGAACGATTTTTTAAGGCTTTATGTTTTTATTCTGAATTTCAAGCAATTTGTCAACAATTACGTGAACATAATGAAATATTTAATGACACAGAAACCAATAGTTTCTTTATTTATAAGCGAACGTAAGATCAAATTTTATTTGTCGAGTATTAGATATAAAGCTAGTGTACATATATTTGAATTGCTTGAACAAAATAGCAAATATTAGTATGAAAATATGTATATAATTAATTCATTGTATTATCTTTGGTCACCAATTTGAAAATTGGAAAAATTTTTCATTAACACAATCATGCTCCAGAAATAGTGAAATTGGTTTGTAATGGTTTACTTTTCAAAACGATTGTAGCATAGACAATGAGAAATGTAGCTACTTGTCGCTCGTTCGGCTTTGCAACTATACAAAGAAGTCTTTGGTGATTTAACACCGAGAATCATTTCTCGGTGTTAAATAACCAAAGACTTTTTATCTAACGTTAAACCGTTTTAATGATCGTATTCACGTAATGAATTATGCCAGAATCACAATTAATTACAAAGCCAATATCTGCGTTTAGACCAAATGCTGTTTGACCAAAAGAAAAACCACATTATGGGCTGGAGAACTAAAGACAACAATTGAATAAACCGCTGATGTTATCGTCTACTAAAACAATGTTTATAAATATTTTCAAAAAATGTTCACTAGCCTAATACCTAAATGTTGTTATCAAGATATATTATAATATTTTATTACCGAATTGAATATTATTACGATTCTTTTACAAAACCAAATTATTCTAGATCATAAATTTTTTACTATTATTTCATATATTATTTTATCTATGATAATAAAATTTATTTGACTAACAATAAATACAATCATCTATTTTCAATCAGAACAATAAATAATTGGTTTTTCTATTGTAGACGAATGTATGTATACACTTGTAATTCATTACAATGCACAAAAGATTAAATTTATACTGTAATCCAATATGTATGTATAATCTTATTACAATTACTGATCTTGTAAAGTAATGACCCTTAAATATCAGTTAAAGCAAATAATAAGCTTTGATTTTTTTTTCATTATTTCGGTAAAAATATGGGTTCAATTTTTATTCAAACTCGATTGTAAGGTTAAGTTAAACTGTATATATTAGTTGAAAATCTTGGAGTAATTTACAGGAGACACATTATAGGCCTTAATTTTGAAAAGGTTAGTTAAAAATACGAACAAAAGTGGAGTTAAAATTGAACCAAATAAAACAACTGTATATTAACATAAAAACAATTTATTATAAACATAAACAATTAAATCATACAAGAAGAAAAAAATAAAAACTTATGATTAATAGAAATTTAAAATTACTAACTAGAAATTTATGTTCGATATAAATCTTTCTGTTACAGTTTTTTTTTTCTCGCAATAAAAATACACACAACCATTCATTTGAAAGGAAATATTTTATGTGACTAAATACTAAGTGAAAAAATAATTTAAGTGACTCACTCGCAACCCTTAAACATCTTTTGTTGCACACGAAGTTATCGTTAAAGTAATGTAAGTCTATTGAAATATATATTGTAAGTATATGAATGTCACTTTCATTATGATTTATGTTCATTTGTACTGTTTTATATTGTACAGAGATTGTGGTTTTTTTCTTGTGTTTCATTCAGTAATACATATAAAACGATTAGGGTTTGTAATGTTTAAGTTACTTATATGCCTATTATAAATGATATTACTTAAGTGACACTGTAATTTATATGAATTTGTACAACTTACACAACAAATAATAAAGCTATATATTATTTATTTCTTAGTTTTATCATTTTGCAATTGTTTTCATTTTTAAGTCAACTTGTTCTTAATTCTTGTTACTTTATTCAATTTAGTTCTGCGATCTCGAGGAGTGTGTAGGACCTCGACAGTGGAACACCTTCAAACTCGAATCTGTGCCATTGGCATCATATCTCGTTACGATTTCTTGTAATGAAACAAAAAGTTTATTTAAAGTGAAAACGGTTGATACTAAAATAAGTAAACCTAAATGTCTTCAAGAGAATGCGATTTACAATAAAATTATTCAATCAAAAGTTATTAAGGAGGCACAGCTTTCAGAACTATTGGATCTAAATTGAAGGTTAAGTTTCAAGGTGGTTCAACAATTGTATCGTTTTGTCTACCAGTATTGTGGAAGTTACACAAATTTTTTCTCAGTTTTTAATTATTCTTTACTGCAGTTCTTTTATAGCAGTTTTCATTATCTCACGTTTTATTTCGCATTATCACCATACTTCGAGTTTGCGGTGTCCACCTCTATTTTTCCATAAAAGTCTACGTAATTTCAGATTATTTTATATGGTTAGGATCCATCTTTTTTCTGGTTTACTCCAACCCAACCATAAAAGTTTACCTGTCATTATTTTCTCCGGTTTTTAAAAAATGGATGCTTTCACTTGCCATTGTTTCCGGGTGGTTAGAGTCTACTTCTTTCTCCCGATTTCTACACCTCTCTATTGCAAAAATGGTTGATCTTCCGTATGCGAAAAAATGCTCCAGATCGACTCAAGACCATATTTACAACGCAACTGAAAGTGAGCGTTAATGGGCGCGCCATATTCTTGGCTAATATGCGTACACTGCATAGAAAGCTTTTATATTGATTACGGAAATAAATCATTTATTATCGAAGCTAATTATGTAATTGAAGTAGGTATTATTCAAATATAAGACAAATATAGAAAAACAGATATTTTTTCATAAAAACTTTCCATCTAAAAGATTTTTCGATGAATAAAAGCTGAGTCATGTGGTTTATTTGGAAAACCAATAGTATATGTTTTAATATATATCATATATAAATTTATGTATAACAACCTAGAACTGTCCCCTGTTTCTTTTCTGAACGTTGAAACACATACTTTTTCATTTGTGGTTAAAGTACCTTCATTTATAAGAGATAAAATTGAAGTTTATTCATTTTATCGTCATAAATACAGAATGGTACATTATTTCATGGCTAAGTCTTCTACGATTCAGCTTTTTCGAATATTGCGTTGATGTGCATACACATTTCTATGCATTTTTTATTAAATGTCCATATAATTAATAAAAATTTCATTCGTTGTTGAAATACGTTGAAAAGTCAAAAGTGTTGTAATTTTATTTTACGAGATGAAACGCATTTATAATTTGATGAAGTGCAGACTATCCCAAAATGGACATTGAATAACAACATCTCCATGGTGAATATTTACAAATATCTACTTCATACTGAATATGCATGCTTTGTAGTCGAAAATCGTATTTATATATTACAAAAATTGCATTTAGAAAATTAGGGCCAAAACGAAATTCGAATAATTCTGGAATTCTGTTTGATAATTAACGAAAAATGTGTTTTATGTTATACTTATATCCCAGCTCATATATGCTCAATATTTAAGCTCATGCATGCTTCCCTTGCATTTTCTGTATAACCGGCATGTAAAACTTATATATTATACTGCATACTGCACTATGAGAAAGATACCCGTGACCGGCGTCGACAGCAAAATTACATTATGAAATCTCAAATTTTAATACTAAAAAGTTTTCACTTCTACGGCAGTCCTAATCTATAACTGTCTATAGATTTTGTTTATTCTTAGTATATAATCTAACAGTTTTTATTATAAAATCCAGAACTTATTCAATAATTTGTAGCTTATGCGGACCCTGGAGCTACATTCATACTCTATTAGTAAATAAGTTATTATCACGAATTGTATATAATATCAGAGTATATAGAACATATATTTTTCATATTATAACTATATATATATATATATATATATATATATATATATATATATATATATATATATATATATATATATATATATATATATATATATATATATATATATATATATATATATATATTTTGTACTGAATATATCACTTACTTAGTCTTGTTATCTCTATCTAGTGGCAAGACTTTACTATATTACTATTATTATTATTATTTGGTCCCCTAAAATAACATGATTACTTTATACCAAAACTGTGAGACAGTAAAAGAGAGTCACTCTTCACTCATTTATATTTTATGACTTATATAATGGACTAATAAATATTTTACTATGATTTCGATATCATTTATATCAATAAATATTGTTTCTTGCAAATAATAATCATTCTTTTTATATTATTTTTGTTGTTAGATTTTTATTTAATAAAACCAAAAAAAAAAAAAGAAGTTCAAATTATATTATATATATTATGTTTTTGAAATGATACTGGGAATACACTTGGCTTTTACGTACATTATTTAACAATAAAATTTTTTATAATTTAATTATTTATCAATTTATTGGTAAATAAAAAATATGAAAAAAACATGAATTATGAATAATTTTTATATTATATTAATGTTATTTATGGGGACAATGTTGAGAAATAATTTCAATATGAGATTTATTAAAAAAAATATTCCAACAGGACAAGAAAACTGGAACTCTTATAACTTGTAATCATAAAGATTTTCAGTCTACAATATACAATGCCCAATATTTTGAAGTTAAGTACAATGTGCATAGTTTTCAGATTAACGAACAAAAAATTAATTAATTCCAAAATATGTTTTTTATTTATTTATTTTAATTTTGATTGTTTAATATAAAGTGAAATTTAATAACAACTTTTTAATATCATTCGGGATATTTTTGGGTAAACATAGAATCAATATTATGTCTAGCAATGGCTTTTAAAAGAATTTTTCAATTTATTGAAATATACATCAGTAAGGATTTTAATTTAAGCTTTTCAAAATTTCGGCGAAGTTTTATATCATATATTCCATGCGAAAGAGGGAATACGAAAAAGTATATATAAAAATATTTCCTATATAAATTTGGAATAAACAAATTGTTTCAAAGGATAAAACATTTTGGTAATTTTCAAATTTTTTTTTTTATTTTTAAATGAAAAAAAAAAAACTACTAAAAAAATACTATCGTAGTACGCTAAAACTTTTCATAAAATCGTGCTACATCACAAATTGAATTTTTTTTAAATGATGGTACCACTGCAGCGTATATACAATATAACATCTTGCTTTTCCCATTTACAATTTTTATTTTATTTTTATTTTTTTTTGAAAAATTGATAATATTTTGTGTAAAATCATATAAAAATAACATACATATACGGTTGGAATAAGGCTGAAGCTGTGATTCGCTTACGATCACAGAGAAACATTGTGTTCACTGAATGTTCCAAAATATACCTTACCAATAGAACCAACATCGTGTTGTTAAATTGAATCTGTCGCTCAGCAATTTGTTTATCAAATTTTGATTGTCGCTACAATATGAATACTTCCTCATACTTGGATGTTATTGATGTCAATAAAAAAGGAATACTATGAAAAAAGAAGAAACACTTTACTGGAATTACTCCACATTAGTACTCCACTTAATAATTTGAAATAATTTACATACGTCAAAGAATATTAAAATATCGAAAAATTACATAAAATTTATATTTTAAGAAATTCGACAGAAAAATATAAAAAAAATAAGTAAAAAAAATAAAAAGTTTGACGAATTTCTATTATATATAAATTTCTCGTCTTAGAAACTGTCAGTTGGTATCGCTTTATCTTTATGATTTATCTGTAATTTTCAGTCCAGTAAACGTATATTTCAATTTATATTACAACAAAGATTCAAATTTCGAACTTTTCAACTCCATGAGTCAAAATTATTAAACAATTACCTATTTTCTATGCGTCTAACAAACCCAGTCATTTAAAATATTTAAATGAAAGTTTTTAATACTATTTTTGTGATCAGTTAGAATAAAAATGAAAGGACACTAATTTTCTACTGGGTAAATGTAAATTGAAAATTTAGTTCACTGTGTTACTAAGTCAATCTTTACTTATAAGTAAACTTTATATATAACTACCCTCGGTTTTCAAGCCAAATTTATGCAGGCTATATTTCATATCATTTGTATATTTTTTATAGATATTTTTCGGTGAAAGAAGATGCAGAAATATTGAGTTTACAAAGTTTACTGCTTTAACAATTTCCATTATTGATGCATAACTGTTTATCCTTCTTAAGTATATCTTACAAATTAGTCTATATACGTGTCTTCTGTTACACCTAAATAGAATTAAATCAATGACAACTGTCGTTAACTACACAAAGGATTAACAAACTGATAACTTTGTTTATCAAATCATATCTTTACACATTCTGTACATTAAGTACACCATCGAAAACTTTAAAATATAGTTAATGTATTATGGGAAATGTGAATCCCATTTATAATAGACGTATGTATGTTTTGGAGGCATCGATGGATTCCATACAAATGTATACACATATACATTAAATATAACAACAACCCCTCGATATTTCTCTCTATAAACAAGTAATTTTGGTTTTGTATTAAAAAATACAAATAAAAATACAAAACCCTTAAGCTATTTTTCAAATAGACATATAAAGTGATTTTGATGATGAGTATAGGGAATTATTGATATCATTATCAGTATAACTGTGATTCAATCGTAGAGTGCATTCATGTAACGGTTTGGTATGTAGTGGATTTGACATATTCCGACATTTAAGAGTTATTCAATATTGGATATATATAATACATGTGAAAATAGTACGGTTGGGTATATCGTACAAAAAATTAAAAAAATAAATTTTTAAATGTATTGAAGACCAAAAATAGACAAAATATGATGTTTATTTTCAACTAAAGAATGCTAGAATTGTTTTAAGCTTTTTGAAATTTTCGTAGTAACTAATTCAGGATAATTAGCATATTCATTTATTATCTTTTTGGCAGTTTTCGAATATCGAATAATATAAAGTTTCACTTATGTCACTGTTAACTTTGGACTGAAACATAATTTGATTTTTTTTTTTTTTACAAATAAAATAACTATATTAACCGAAAGTAGTTTTGACTTATAATCATATGCTGAAACATTATTATGATTTATTGGAAACGAATTAAATTTATTAAATACGGACAAATCAGAAGAATGCTGGTATATTGTAAGGGGCGAACGTTATTTATTTTCTTTCCATTTTCAAATCTTTAAGCAGAACCGTTCTTTAATTGAATAAATTATTTTAAAAATTTGTACATGCGAAAACTTTGAGGCCGAAGTGTGAATTCAAATTATGTTGCTGATCATTTTTGACCTATTTTCATTATCCAGCCATCTTTCTAGTTCATTATCAATTACTGAATTAAGTCTAGTCATTATCAATTACATAATTTGCATGCATATAAAGTACATAATTCTTCTCCTAGTCTATCATATTGTGTATTTTAGTTAAAATGTGTATAATTAATTATACGTCGTTAAACCATTCTGATTATTTATATAACTAAAACTGTTAATTGATATCTCAATCTTTTTAATTATTCATCAGCTGTTTTTAGTGCCAAAATTATCAATCTATTTACATATAAATTCTTTTATCTATGACAATAACTTTTCTCAATTTTTGTATTTTATGAAATTAATATTTCAACTCCAAAAACAGAATTTGTCAATTTTTATTGAAATACTCACAAGAAATACAAAAAATTTATTATTTTGATGCTATGTGCAAGCCTCTCGAGAAAAATTCCCCACATTTCATATATAACAGAAAATTGAATTAATTTAAAACTTACATTTTTCATTGTGTACAAATAAAAATAAAAAATAAAAATTAACATTGCCATTACACGATTACACTTTAAATTATGTATTTTCATGTTAAAAAAAAAAATTAATGTATTGTCATATACTACCCAAATAAAAGTGTATATATAAATTTTATGTTTATACATACATACGTTTTTTAATATTTGTGTTTGTCCGTTAAATTACATGTTTTTATTTACATTGTACATTCAATGGGTCCGAACAACACATCGCATACACATATAGTTAGTTATTATTATGCTAAAGTGAAATTATATGTACTAAACTTTATATAATAAATTTTACGTAGATATATTTAAATATATATTGTGGTTATTGTAAATTTTACTTATGTATTTCGCAAGCCAAAAAACTTTGTAATGACATCAATGTCAAATCTAAATAGTTGAAAATTAAATTGCTGAGATCACGCTTAAAGTAACAGAAATTAGGAAATTGTGCGTGAGCAGGCCTTCTGAAGCAGTTTGTAAGTTTATACCAGGGTAGATAATTTTTGAAAACAAAAAAAATTATAGTAGAATGAAACCAATTGGAAACGGAGGATAATATGATAAAAAAGAATGGAAAAATAAATTACGGGCGACCTGAGTTCGGAAAGTAGGGGCGGGGGTGAGTGAAGGGAAAATTCGGTTTTTCTGAATTTCAGGCAAAACTACAAGTCCTATGGCAAAGTTGTAGGTAATAAAAAGATCTACAGCTTTTGTATTAACACATTTTTCACATAACCTCAACATTTATGAGAAAAATTGAAATAATCTAGGGTTTTTTTTTTTTTCTCCGAAATTTGGTGCAACCGAACCTTTTAATGTTCCAAATACACTGTAATTTTTTTGATTTAAAATATTTATTTTTTCATCTTATTTTGAATAAATATCGAAAAAGCACCCTAATTTTCAATCGAAAAAATTTTGAGGTTATGTGAAAAAAGTGAAAATACAAAAGTTGTAGATCGTTTTAATACTTACAACTTTGCCATTTAACTTTTTTCATAAGACTTGTAGTTTTGTAGGAAATCGAAATAAACCGTGTTTCACCCTTAAAAACTCACCCCCTTCTACTTCCCGAGCTTAGATTGCCCGTAATTTATTTTCCCTTTCATTTTTATCATATTATCTTGCGTTTCCAATGGGTGTCATCCTACTATAATTTTCTTCCACTTTTTATCATTTTTTAAGGCTTCTATTCTGATCTACGTTGTAGATATTACATAAGAAATCTAATAATTTTACTAGAACATTTCAAGAATTATTGTATCATAGCGGGTTTTGGATAAAATTGTATGCCATAAATTTCAATAAAAATTAGAAAAAATAATAACTACATACTTCATTTAGGAGTTAAATCAAAAAGTCAACATAAATCTAATTTTGTATTTGATGATTAAATAGTTGAAGTTCATAATTGAATTGTTTCAATTAGATTGTAATCAAAGAATAACAATGGTAATAGAATGAGTAATATTAATTTATGCATGCTATTTAATTTCCAAACAATTCAAATTAGGTAAATTATTTTGATTGTAAACCAACCCTTAAATAATCATATTCATTGAATCAATCATATTACCTTATAATAAACACGAAGCTTGTAAGTTTATAACCGTCATCGCTTATATTGTGTTCTTCGCCTTAGTGTATTTATTATGATCGTTCTAAGATATGTAGGCAAAAGGTATGCAATTCGTAGATGCTGTTTTTGCTTTAAATTAACTTTGCATTTAAGAACGTGTGGATGTATGATACTATCAATCACCTTCTAACTAAGCTCTGTTATGGTCTGGCATATCGCGATTATATAACTTTCTCTGTTTTAAATAATTATGGCAGAAATAAATAAATAAAACCGAAACAAAATATGCACTTTTTCATTTATTTAAAATAGATTCTGAGAGAATCGGAACAAAAACTGTATGAAAAAAATAGGCAGCTTTTTATTGGCTAACATTTGAAAACCAATGAACTAGGTATATTTAAATACAATAGAAAAATAAAAAATATTCGTAATTACCTAATCAATGAGAAGTGTCAATAATACTTACTATTGTCAGTGGTATATTTATCGTGATTCTACCCTTTAACGATACATTAAAGAAACGAACACTGCTTGATCGCTAGAAGCTATCTCTAATTATTTATTTTCCTTTGCTCGTAATATTATATATACATTCACATACATAAACTTCAATTCGATTGATTTTATCATTCACTAACTCTCTTGTAAGTAGTATATTATTCAAATCACTGAAAATAGTTTATTGTAGGTTTATTATGTTGACTATGTAATAACTTTGTTTGTTCATTTTGGTTGACTATTCTAATAAAGTAATAATTATATTAAAAATAAACAACAGTTTTGAGCGTATAATTTTTAAACTGTTTTTATTCTTTTGCTTTTCAGTTATTTTTGGCGGTATAATTTTTTGGTAAAAGTTCTTAATAAATCCAAAATGTTCAGTAAGTTCTGCCAAAAATATGTAATATCTCACAATGTGTAAATGCTAATTATTAAGAACTTTTATTTAAAACAACGTCTTGAATAAGGCACAATAAATGTATTTGTTATTCAGATTCTATCAGTTTGTTTAATTTTTACATCATATTTCATTTAATGGATTTGTTGGCATGTTTTGCAAGTAAGATAAAGTTTTTGAAAATAATTGATTGGGCACGAATTTTTTGGAAAAATTAATAATGAATTTTTCATAAGCTATCATATATGCATATTCTTATAAATTATTTTACATATATTTGTATTTATTTTTACTAGCCAAGCTTAGGTTTTTGTTGCCTTGCAAAAAAGATTTTATTTCAAACGTCAAATTTTAAAATTTGTAACAGATAATAAAATCATATAATATTGTTACAAACTCTTAATGTATATAAAACGCATTATGCAAATATGTTAATTTAAAAAAATACATTGTCATCGGTATCCAATTTGCTGTTAAATTAACTTCTTCAATCCCTGCATAAGAAAAACAATCTAGTTAATTTTATACGATCATGGATGCACGCATTTAAATACATAGATAATTCAAAATTATTACTTAACGCATCATAGTTTAATGTTTGAAGTCATTATCAGATAGCATTAAAGTACATACACGCATACACATTTATACACTATATGCCGGAAATTTAATTTTGTGTGTATAAAGTTTAAATTGAATATATAGTTTACGATAACTTCTTAATATGTGATATGCAAATCAAACGATATTTGACTATGTCATTGTTGTACGATTTGTTATGTAAACTCACGGTATAATAACCGTATATCATATGTATAAATTATAAGGACACAGTGTGGTCCTGTCAGTTCCAAGAAGCACAGAAAAGACGTTGAAGCAATTTCATAAAAATGAAATGGTATTCGGGAATTTTAATCAGAAAATCGAACTTTGTTCAGATTACAGACATAAAACAAATTTCATCGTTTCTAGACCTTAATTTCCCTAAAAAACTTACAACATTACCAAACTTACGATTATCGCAAAAACCACGTAAAGCTTAGGAGGATGCACTAACCAACTGTAATAGTCTACTTTTGTGAACAAGGAGGAGACATATATGTTTCAGAGAATGTTTTTAATCTTGACTCATAAATGTAATTTTTTTATTGACTTTTTCATTGTATTTTATAAAATATCCCGTTTTTAACACATCCATTATTAAGTGAAAAGATTAAGTGAATCTTGTGTATACAAGTGTATATTTGTTGTGAGCCATACTGTCTATAAATAATAAACATAATATAGCAACGAATTTCTAAGCCCACAGAGAAGAGACTTTATTATAAAATCACTGAATAGTATAATGTCAAAAAAGGGATATACATACATACGCACACTCTTGTTATAGGCCTTATGTTGTTATGTTCCTCAATATAAATAATAATATGCTTGCTATCACATATATATGTATTTATTTATATACAAAAGGGTGTGTATCTTAGCTGCATTTCCGCATCCCTTGGGGTTATAATGTGTAGATGACTATTACATAACATACATAATAACGCACCTCTTTTTTTTTTTGTACTCTCTACGCTACGTGGAAATGACAAAGGGCTAACCAGAATAAGGAATGACTTTTATCTTAATAATTATAAAATTTATATATCAAAAATGTTTCAACCGCAGTGTGTTTTTTCATTTAATTGTTATTGTTAATTAAAACACGGAAATATTTATGTATACACTTGTGTGTAACATTTTTAGCTAATTGTTTTTAAGTTTCGTTTAATGTGATAATTTGTAAAGATGTTGTGTTTTAGTATAATGTTAAATTGATAGTAATTATTTTTTAAATTATTTTTATCCTCTATTAAAGACAATAATGAATTTGTTTTTTTCTACTTTTATTTTTAATAAACTAAGTTTTGAGAATTAGCATTTTAATAATTAGGTTGAAATATTTTTACAAAAAATGCTTCAAAATTCATAAAATTGTAGTAATAGAATACACCATCAAAATTTCATCTCGTATGGTAATTTCTTTTTATAACTTACCTTTACTAAAATTTTGTTAGAGTCTTTAATACTTTCTAGCGTAAGAAGTCTTAATACTTTATTTTATATATATTTCCATATCGAAAGACGACCATAGCATGTTATTTAAAAAAATAAAAAGAGGTTTAATTTTATATTATTTTGTAAATTTATTCGTTGTAAATGAATTTAATTATTTATTTTAACAGTAAATAAAAAGTAATAATAATTATTCCCCTTTCTATTTTTTAATTGTTATTTGTATATTTAGAATGATTGTCACGTTTTGCTTATTATAAAATATAAATTATTCATGATTCTTGCGTTTACAACAGGTATACGTATTTTTGAAATTTTTGTCGGTCTTAATACGTTTGCTATTAAAAATTTTGAAAAAGCTTATGTAGTTAGATAATTTTATAATAGTGACAATTAGAATTAAAATAGATAAATCGATAAAATTTCTGATACATAAAATACAGTTTTATGTACTTATATAATATTTTTTCTACAGTAAATAAAATGAGGAAAAGAGAATGGATAAATATTGATTGAAAGAAGGTCTAGAGATATTCCTTTAAATCTTTCCAAATTATTTGCCATCAATTAGGATTTCAATCAATTTTTTTTTAAACATACTTTAATCGTCAAAGAGATATCATTTTTAAAATTTATGGGTAAACACAAATGTTTAAAAAATAATGTACAATATTTTATCCACTTTCAAAAAGGTTATCATCACTGCCTTCCTATATAAAAACCAACGAAACTGCTGATTCAACTTACAAAACTGGTTATAAAAGAAGGTTAAACATTGTATACTATTTAATTTATCACAAATTTCTAAGAATATGATTTATATTTCTAATGGCTTCTACTCTTACGATCAAAGGTATGATTAAATACTACAATTTTTTTTTATGAAAAAACGTAAAGGTTTATTATCTATGAGATGTTAACTATTATATACCTAAAACGTAAAGGTTTATTATCTATGAGATGTTAACTATTTTATACCTACCTTATAGATCTTTGACTAAAAATTTACTAACGCTATTGGCAAATTTATAAATTGGTTTTGTATTCTTATAACAGTGAATAGACACTACGAACCAAACAGCTTTTATTCAACTTTCATGATTGAATTATACAATACAAATTCGAAAGAAGAGAAAAACTAGTTTTGTGACTATGACATTTACGTGATACACCAATAACATCTTCATAGATCAAATTATATTACTCATACCGAAACGGGCATAATCATCATATACTGTTTTTGTATAATCTGTGATAGATATTTTCGTCAAAAAAACTTTAAAACTTTACGTCAAAAGTGGGCAAATTTAAAAAAAAAACTTTTACCATAATTTTGTTTTTAAACATAGCAACAAACTGTAAAAATTTAAACGTATCCAGAAGTCCTGAAAATGAATGTGAGCTCCAGACAGATAAAAAGTTATTATTTACCACATATTATATTAATATTCAAAATTATTCAAAATTTGGTGTTTCCTCAATCAAAAACATTTTTGCAATGCTCTATATATCAATCGTAAAAATTTTAACGTCGTATTTTGAGTTTAAAAACGTAATTTCCAACAAGAATGTTAAAAATACACAAAATGTTATTGACATGTTTTTAATAAATAAAACAGTAGATGTATGGAAGTATTCTTTGTACATTAGAAAAAGAAAATGTCTAGAAATCTATCAGAAAATAAACGTATAGGTATACACAAAGCTGTTTTTGTAGAATAATTCGTAGAGATTTTCATGAAGGTAATATAAATTCAGAAAAAAATATAAAAAGAATTGATTTGTGGATACCTGAAATGACAAGCCATAACGTGAAAAATTCAATCGTATTAGAAAAATAAAAAATTGAATCTTTCGAATATTCACCAATGACAAAGAAACAATACGATTTTCTTAGAATTTTCTTGATAGTATTTTTTGAAGTATTCCAGAACTTTTTTTTTCTAAGAAGTAAATTAACTACCAAAGACTCTGATACCTTCAATGGCTTGGCAAGGTACAGGAGAATACTTGACAAATTTTTTTTTTTTTAATGTTTCGATACAATTTGAAATTGTATTAGCTCTATACGATAAGAGAAACTTTCTCTCTAATATAATGGTACGGAATTAGAAAAATAATTTAATCATGTTTAGAAGCGCTATGTATTAAACACTACAGGCAAGTAAAGAGAGTGATATGTGGAACAAAGAAAAACTTATTATAAGACTATGGGGTTTCAATGAAGACATGAATGCCCCCAAGTGATGTAGACATTCTCCATAATACATATACACACAAGAAATAAGGTTTTAAAATAAATTCAATGTACTCGGCTACACTCTCTGTATAACTTGTTCGATTTTATTGGATAACATTGAAGTTATTCTATTATTTAAGAAAAACATCGCCCAAGACCAGAGTTTTGAGGTTTATGGTGACTGCATAACATGCATAACATACTGTCAAAACTTTTTTCTAGAAACTGACTTTACGATTCGATATTAACATATATTTTAAGACTTTATAAAAAAATAATATTGAAAAATGGCATTCTCTATATGGTTTTAAAAAGAATATACTTGTATATTCTTTTATAAACTTAAAATACAAAACCATTTTTTTTTTTTTTTTCTATTTTTGGATATTTAATACGTATACAAACTAGTTTGGTTTATTATTTTTTGCTATCAATAACCGAACCATTTTTTTCATGCTCATAAAATTTTGTCATAAAATAAAATAATTTTGTATTTTTTTTTTTAAATCAATGTCATGAATATTAAAAATCCTTTTTTTTAAAACACCTTAAAATCGAACCATTTTCAATTTTTCACTACAAAGAAATTACATTACACTTAAGTAATAGAATCTAAAAAATAACTAGATGCAGTATCTTTTTTTTTGCAACAAATCTTCTATCATAAAATTAGAAAAAAATTTTTGAAACTTTGAATAAAAATACGATAGGGTTAATCATACATTGGATAGACACCTTATGTATATGGTTATATACACTGTTTCTTATGAAACTAGACATTAATGGATCAAGCAATTTTTTTTGAACCTTTAATGGTGGAAAAAGTACAAAACTTTCTAAAATCAATAAAGAAATCCTATTCTCAACGAATCGTGTGTCGTCCCTGACATATAATCACAGTTTTTGTTATACGTTACAAAAATTTTAAAATATTTTCAATAGTCATAATAATAAGAAGGTATTTTACGAAATTTCTAGAAGATTTTTCCTTACTCCACATCGTGTAGTTCCCGCTTTATTAAACACTTAAATAAATATAATTCTAGTCTTAGAAACTAGTTAAAAATAAAAAGAATAATATTTAAAGTACATACTTTATCTGAAAATGACGACTTTTTATATTTATAAAAAAGTAGTAATAAAAGTTTGAATTATATTATTTCTATAATGTTTTGCCGTTAAAACTCTTCAAAATGTATTCAAACTTTTGTATAATCGTATGAAAAAAAAGAACTTAATAGCTAATTCATGCAACAAATATCAGTTACAATTTTTATTACAGGAACTATGTTCATATTTTATCCTAAAGGAAATAAAAATAATAATAAGCACTTGAGAATATCAAATAAGTTTTTTTGGATTTTTTTTTTGTTTAGAATTATATTATTTGACGCACATAAAATATGTATCGGCTAGAATTATTAATGGTAAAAGAAGTGGTTAAATGTAAGTTTTTCCATCAATGTGATCACCTAAAATTAAACGAGATAAACAAGCTATTTGTACACAGAGATAAATAATTCTTTCTATATCGTGGACGACCAAAAACTAAACTTAAACGGCTGCAACTAAATAAATGTAACATAAAAAAGAAACGAAAAAAACTACTTTGGTTTGTGCAAATTCAAGTCAATTAATTAGCAGTGTGTTTCGCTTAATTTGAAATCACTCCATATTTTGGAACATTTACAATTAATTATTTGTTCAAAAGATATCATTTTAAAATCTGGATATGTCTAATAAAACTATAATTAAAATTGTGTAAAAAAAAGCAAGAAACAATACAATAATGTCTCACGCCTCAAGAAAGTAAAAAAATATATGTTAACAATTTTATTTTTCAGATCCAGGTATGGAATTAACTGTCCATTTTTCAAAAATCTACAATTGATTGAGCAGTGTTTAATATTTTATGAGTTTTTATGCATCTTAGTAGAAAATGTAAGATCAATTTTCTATCGTTTAGAAGCAATTATACGTATTCAGGCACGGCATATTATGAATAATTCTTGAACATTCTGTACGTAGTATTTACCTCCAACTCTGAAGTTCTGGAAATAAGGGATTGAAAAACTGATATTGGTTTAATTTTCCTAATAAACTTCTCTCAGGAATCTTGGAATTATTTGAAACTTCATTTTGACTCTAATCTTAAAATTATTGGTAATGAAAGTTGTTTGGTCACCAATACTATTAATGCCATTCTCATAATGCCAGTTTGATAAAATTATTTGCGTTATCAACGTCCCCGTCTATATACAGCTATGTTTTCGAAGCTTTAATTCACTTTATTCTTCAAAAAATAGTTTTCTGTTGTTATTGTAGCATTTCTGCATTATGATTTTCTACTATTTTAAATAATAGAACAAAATAAACGTTTTTCTTTGTTTCTGGGGGAATTTATATTAATACGTCAGTTTGACGCTTGACATTGAACGGCACGTGGAATAATAATTTTTAGCACGTACATACTTTCATATTATATTATAATATTCTATTGTCGTTCTCAATTTAAAAAAGGCAAAAAGGTTAAAAAATGTTGATTTATATGCAACTGATCATCTAAATGCATTTTGTACTTACCAAAACAATTTAAAAAAAAAAAAGGTAAAAACACCTAAAAAAATACACAGGATATTTTTCTGATGAAATAATATCATTGTAAATTACCTTTTCACTCATACCTTGAACGAGGGTAGCATTTTCTTTAGAATGAATGACGTTCGCCCTATTTCTTTTTTATCGTCTCATTTCAGACACTTCAAGGGTAAAACTAACCATTAGTAGTGTATATAACTTTTAGACATGTAAACAAAAACTTTCTGTTATTTAGAACTGGTTCATTAGTAACCACGAAACAATGAGTTTTAGCCAGTCGAAAATATTTTTGATTTACTGATTTGTCTTTACCACGTATATTGCACAAAAGGGAATTTCTAATCGAATGATGCGCCACGAGTGTCTACAATTTGTAATAAAACATTCACGTTCAAGAAAATATAATTATTTGGTTTATTGTTATATAAATTGTATTATAAACACCTTGGTAGGTCAAATGACTTCAGCACGTTTAAATTCATGCTGAAAACAGAATATTTACGGACATTGTAATCATACAAAAATATCTCAGAGTTTCACAAATACTGCCTTCAATTTTTTAGGCTAGTTTCAGTGATATTAAGACAATAAATTTTATTATCAAATCTATTGCACGCCACAGACTACGAACACATTTCAATCAGTACTTCTTATTTCGATTTTCGATAGGATAACGGTATTTGTCTATCAAATTAAAAAAAAAAAATACATTTATTCTATTCATATTATTACTAAACTACACGAGGAAAATGTATGTATGGTAGCAACACCGTCGTAAACTCTAGGTACACGATATATGCATGTTGTTTTTATAGTTAATAGAATATTCTCAAAGCGTTTATTTTTATTTTATTTTTTTTTTTTTTTTACATTTCGTCTTTTATAATATTATACTCACTTTATACCCCTCCATTTTTCACCAGGATATGGTATAGTGAAAATAGTGTGTGTACTGGTGTAGGTATGATTACGATGATTTAAGAGGGTAGTCTATGTATGTATATTTATATATTGTGTGGAAATAGATTTTATAAGATACATTTGTTATCGTACCAAATGCTCATTACATTTCAATTCAATGTGAAATTTAATATAGCCGTCATGTATATCTTAAATTTTATACAGGATGATTTAAGTCTGGTTAATGTTAGTTACGGTTTCCATTTTCATCGTTTAATATTTAAGGTCAACTCAATGACTAAAGAAATTTTTATTGGGAGTTTACAGTAAGTTGAGTGGCAGAAAAAATAACGTTTCGTAGCTACTAGATTTACCAAGTTTCGAAAATTATATTAACTTGGTAAACAAATAATGATAAAATTTAAAGAGTTCATTATTATTAAAAATAATAAGTAATATTTCCCTATTTTATATTCAATTTTTAATAAATGACGGTTTTTCCAAAAATATTAAATGATATTTATTGATTTTGGAATGATAAAAAAGAGTTGTGGACGTAAGGAACTTCGTTCTTGGAGTTTTTTTAAAATTTATGCTATTATTTCTATATCTGAAAAATATTATCCATTGTTTTCATTTTAAGGATACATGAAGGGGCAAGTTAACGACTATAAATTTGGTATTTCCTAATTTAAGGCGTGAAACACGATGATAGCCATTGAAAATTCTACAATATCTTATGTTAAAAAAGTAAACGTGATGCTTAAAAAAACCTCCACCGAAATTTTCTGAATACGAACGGAGAATTATTTCATTTTCTTTAATTTCTTTCATAATAATTTTTAAAAATTTCACTGACTTTTACTATTTCTTTCGGGCAGTAGGAGTCTAAAATATCTATTAATTCTTTTAATGGCTCTTTTGCCCTAATTTTTGTCACACTGTATTTGGATCTTCCAATCTTCTTCTCAATCAAAATTTATCTGCAAAATTCAAAAATTCAAAAAAAAAATTTTAAAAAAATACAAAATTAATCTACAAAGTTCAAAAAAACTTCTATAATTCGGCTCTTGATACCTATACTTATCAAGGATACGGAAAGTTGAAAAAATGGAAGACTCCAAATTAATCGATTGAGTTCCAAAATTTTATAATAAAACTCATCAAGTTGAAGTTCTACGGTTTTCAATTTTTTTTGTGAATATTTAATGTTATTGTTTAGAAAACTAGAAATTTTTAATCCAGTCATATGAGTAATAACCATGAAATACCATAAACATGATAATTTTTTAATCCAACCTGTACAGTATAAACGGTAGCTTTATAATAATGGTATGTGTATGTATATACCTCATTTTGTATGCAAATTTTTTTACAGTTAATTTGAAAAGAATATACTTTTAGGGTGGAATTATATATTACACATATATATTATGGCACTGTATAAAGCTTACTACACTAGCTTTTAATTTATAAAACATATGAATTATTAATATATTTTTTTTTTATAATGTAGGTACGTAACTTCGTCGTCCGGATACGAATGTCATTAATATCTACGAGAAATTTTTCCCATTCTAAAAAGGCATTCAATTTGTTAGGGATGGTGTATAAATTTATAATCATATATTTTTATTAATTATTTCAATTCGGTGAAAAAAGCACAGGAATAAATGTAATTTTCTTAAACTTGTTTGAAACCAAGAGACCACTTATTGATTTTTCTTTTAAATGAACAAATTCGTTTGAAATTGAATAATTTTTTGCGGCTAGACTCATTATAATAACTAATTTGGCAGAACAAATAATTTTTAATACAGTACAGATTTAAGATTTGATTTAGAATCACATTGTTCATTTATTGATCAAAGATAAAAAGTAAACTAGTCGATAATTTGAATAGATATGTACCAAAATGAATCAATTATTTTGTTATTAATACCAATTTACAAAATGATGAAGTACATTTTTATAACAGATGACAAATTTGTTTTACATAATACATATATAGACAGGTCCCTCTTATATACTAACAAAAAGAGAATATTATAGTATTATAATGATCAATTCCCTCTTTGTATCAGAGAATCAAAACATCAAAGGCCATATCAGAAAAAAAAATATTATCTGTATCATCTATAGAATTCAATCACAGTTATATTTACATAATTAAAATCATATAATTCAAAAATAACAATCATAATCCCATTTTTTATTTATTTTCTCTTTGAATTGGTTTTATAATGATTATCATTGGGTAATAATTATCAAACATTTTGTAATAGATTTGAGCTTCTAATTAGCATTCAAGATGGAATTTCAGAAATACCATAAATCGAGAATAGTATGATTCTTTGTTTCCTTATTTTGGGAGAATTTCTAATGGTAAAATTGTTGGTATCAAAAATATAGTATTTAGTCAAACTCAAGTGTTTAAATAAATTCTATTCTCGTTTTTCGATGGTATGCTTTTACAGAAGAAATATAAGTTCATTGGATTACGAATAGGTGAATGAATGGTCAACTTATGTTCTTATGCCAATAAAACGCAATCGACAAAAGTCTTCGTTCTGAGCTTGATTAAAGAAAAAATTCTAAACAGTCTTATGAGAAAGATGAAATTGATTCTAAAACTAGTGAAAAAAACAACTAAGTGTTCT
Organism: Chrysopa pallens; assembly: GCA_020423425.1. Classification (NCBI taxonomy): domain Eukaryota; kingdom Metazoa; phylum Arthropoda; class Insecta; order Neuroptera; family Chrysopidae; genus Chrysopa; species Chrysopa pallens. The sequence continues at coordinate 60,269,174 of CM035594.1, forward strand.
TAGTTTTGAAACTCGAAATATAATTGAATATCAATGTTTGAAATATTTTCTTTGATTGGCATTAATAAAATACTATAAATTTATAGTCCATATAGTTGTAAATACATATATAAAAATACGGAATGCAATTATATGTTTATTAGCTGAATTTGAGCAGAAATCGTACAGAATCTAAACATTCTATATATATCGTATATAAAAAGTTTTAAAAATTTATTTCCCCATTTTCATATCTGATTTCTACTAATGACTGTAAATTTTGTGTGTACTATCGATGATTAAGCTATTCTTAAACTCAGATTTTTACCATTAGAGACCTTTAATTACGTAAATAATTTAATTTTGAATTATATCTTCTTGTAAGAATAAATTTGTCCAAAAATGTCTCAAAAACAGAATAGAGAAAATAAAATGATTTTTGTTAAAACATTAAGTCATCTACACCCTTTTAAACGCATGCAAATGATTAAATATAAATAAATATTTAAATACAAATGTTTATAATTAAAGGCATTTAAGGTATAACATATTTAAATTAAATATTTGAAGATATTTCTTAAATACTGCTTGCCTTAAGAAAAAGTATAATCACACGCTATGGCTTTTATGATATTATAATTATTTAACGTAAAATTGGGAAAAATACAGTTTGTTGTTTATAGCTTGATTCTAATAAGCACTTCGCAATTACGAAACATAATAACTTGACATCAAAAAATTGAAATGCAATTTTGTAGAAAACAATTAACAAAAATTTTAACAAATCTTATTTATTCTGGAAGGAGCATACTTTTTTCATTACATGGCAAATGTTTTGTCATTTCAGCCCTTACCTAAAACAAGTTCCTTAAAAAAATCTTTGTTGAAAAATTTTCTCACTGTTAAGATGAGCGTCAATTGTAAATACAAGGAATTTGGTTATTCTAAAAATACTGAAATTTAATCGATATACAACTTAGTTTTTGAACATTTATTCCATTTAAATTAAATTAAATATATATGCTGATTTGAAATCTTATCTTTGAGGGAGTAATTATTAATTTATGTTCCTCAACTATAAAACTACCTCAAGTAACAATCAGCGGTTGTTTCCCACCCACACGCATATTTGGTTTAGTCTAAAGATAATTCATATTATGATAGCATGTAATTTGGCACAGAGTTAAAATAAATGTTGATAATAATATTCATATTCAATTCATAGCTAACAATAAGGATAAGCAGTTAAAATTAATGCTTGGATATATCTCACATATAAACATTTGTTGTGCGTAAATATGTATATATTTATATGGAAATTGTTCTGATGTTGTTTGTAGTGATTATATAGAGAATTGTTTACTAAATTCTCATCTTTAAACAGAATTTAATAATAATTATATACTGGAAAATTTTTTCATGTAGGCATGTGTTATATACAGTCAATTTTAGTTTAAGAACAAAAGTTCAAAGCGAAATATATTAACAACAAAGATTTGTTATACATAAATAATGTGTTATATTTGTTATATAAGATAAGTTAAATGCTTCCGGCTTAGTTTAAAAGTCAAATGTTGTTTGAAAATTATTGTATTTGATTTACAGATATTTATTTTAAATTTAGTATTTAAGAGGAATGATTTGGAAAATTGCAAGAAACGTGGTGAGGCGTTTGTAGTCATATTTAGAATCTGTAAAGACATTTTTTTTTAAATCGAGTTAATATAATTTTTTTTAAATCTGTAGTGCAATTCTTCCAATATCGATAGATAACTACAATTCGAATGTAAAATAATACTTACAAACGCTTCATAGTTTAAGCAATAAATCTGTAAAAATCCAGAAAAATAATATTTTTTCACGGGTTTCTCTATGATCTAGATGAACGAAATGTGTATCATAATAATTTTTTTTAAATCCTTTTCTTTCTCGAATACAAACGAATCTCAAAGCACTCTGTCTATTGAGATTGTTTTTAAATAATTAATAATTAATTGTCCTACAATTATTTACATCGGAGATACATTGGAGAAACTAGGAGACAAGACTCTCACGTTCATTGATCTCTCGGTCTTGCCTCGAATGATTTGTAACCGAGACTGATATTGAACTCGTTTGAAGCACTCTCAATCTAGCTAGCTACATTAATTAACTTGACATTGTAATAAAAAATGTAGAGCGAATAGCCTAACAGCCTTTGTAATGATTTTTTCTCAAATTGCGAATTAACAATTTTTTTTTTTAATTAGATAAATTTCCGTCTTGTATAAAAGTGTGAATAAAATAGTAAGGTCGGATAATTTGAGAAACTGTTTTATATATTTCAAGTAGAAATTGTTTAAATCAATGAATTAAACAAAAACATTGTAAAAAAAAAAGAAAACCTAGTAATGAAGTTAAGTTAAGCGTTCAAAAAAAGTAAAGAAAATTAATTTTTTTTTCCAAAAAACTTTCAATAATCAAATTCAAAAGAAATAAACGGTTTTTGAATGATCTGATTCATTAAAACTTCTTAGACAGATTTTTTGATTACTCGACGTGTATAAGAAGAACAACAAGTTTGAATAAAACCAAACCTTGAGTTGAGTTATAATAAATTGCTAACAAACTTTGTTGTGAAACTTGATTGTTATTTCGTATTTGTTTCAATACAGATATGTGTGTTTTTACTTTGTATATTCACCCACATATGAAATACAAATGTACCATCGCAATCAAAAACTTCAGTCAACTTGAAAGGTTTCTGAAAAATGTGAATTTGCAAACGAAAAAATATCAAAAGCCGACGAATAAGCAGATCATAAAACGGAGTAAGGACCTTACGAGAATTATAAATCCTGTGTGAGATAAGTGACATACATACCAAGTAGTTTGAAATAATTTCTTTTTAATCAATTCTTTTGAAACATTTTGTGTTTTTAACTTATTTATTATAGCTTGCCAACAAACACAGGTTACATAAACTCGTCTCAGATGATATTTGCTATTCCTGCACTTTTCTTAAACTATTCTGAACAAAACTGAAATTGACATTAATAATTGAAACTCAAATGAGGCTGGGATTTAAATTTTTAACAATATTCGATAGTGGATAGTCAAAAACAACATGAGTTCGGCATGAAGGGATTTAATATCTTCCCAATTTATATTTCAGGCAATGGTAAAATTCATTACCATTTTTTTACAAATTTCGATTTAGAAGAATCTGGTATGAAAACTACCACCTTTGTAAATAGTATTCATATCAATTTATTAGATTTTTAATTTTTTTAAATAATGTAGAAAATCTGTGAAAGTGCCCTTTCAGTGTTACAACCGATGCACTAGATTCCGTTTCTCTATAGACATTCAAAAACGAAAAAGTCTTACTATTTGTCCTAAATCTAAAGTTATTTTCTGCAAAAATCTAACCATTTTTTTTTTTCAATTAATTTGAAAAAAATTATATAATTTTCTTTCTTCATTTCTATAAAAATTTTGAATGATATGTAATTTATGCAAGTTCTCTATACAGAAGTAATTAAAACCAAAATAAACTACACTTGAATTCAAATAAATGCACTCTTTCAAAATATCTTGTCATAAAAATAAATTGAAAAATTTTTGTATTTATAATCAATTTTGATTCTTGTCAGGTTCACCAGTTTTGATTTGGAAATTACATGTTCGGTTCTTCAGACAATTGTAAATATTATAAAACATGATTGCAATATACTTTATATGTATGTATACGTTTTTATATTAATATTGTTTGTTTAAATTTATGTTATAAACAGTTGTAACTATGAACAAATAATCTAAAACTATTTGTTTTGGAACAACATTTTGTGCAGTAAAATAAATGAAAATCTATAAAATTACTGTTGAAACCGCATAGGTACATGCGCATATTTACAGTACAATCATCCTCGATTTTTACCTTTAAAAAATACAATCGAGATGAAAATTGTCGACATGAAAAGAGTATAGAATACGGATTGATTTCAATAAACAAAATGAATGAATTGTTTCCAAACATTTCACGTAATTCCTTGAGGTAATTTCGTTTTTGTTTCAGGTATTTACTGAAAAACAATTGTGGTCTTAAACTTAATTGGAAGATTTTGATATTTTTATTAAAAAAATTCTAAACAAAAAATAATATACTTGAAAAGAAAACATTTTAAGAAGTTGTATCCCCCAATGGATAATTAAAAAAAAATTTATTCAAAAGATGAAAATGAAAATCTTTTACAATGGTTTTCAAAGAAGTGTCATGAGAAAACTATTTAGATAACACAGTTTTGAAGTTAATTTTCTAACAACATGATATAAATATTAAAACTTAGACATAGTCAGCAAATAAACAGTAACGTATTCCGATATTATTAAAAATAAAATTCATGATAAATAAGGGACTTATATAAAATGTCTAGAAATTTCCAAAAAAAAATTCATTTTTTGAAAATCTGAATAGTTTAAGTTCATAAATGTTTATTAAATTACGGTTCCCTAATCAATTCGGCTCATATATGTAGTCAGTTTCTTTTGCCAAAAAAGTAGATTCCTTACTGCCTTATTCGGTACTTCTCAAGCATTTAATTGTACCTCAACCGTTTAAACACACCTGGCTTGAGACATAAACTTACTGTTTTGTTTGCTAATTTTAAATAAAATTCAGTTTACATGGTGAAAGTAAATTATACTGCAGTCGGTTTTTAAATTCCTTTGACAAACAGTTTTTTTTCACTGGATTAAGTTTGAAATATATTTTATGATTAAAGATGGATTCGAGACTAAAGATTAAAGAGATTAAAAATGGACTCTCAACGATCGTGATTAAAGCTTAAGTCAGTATTATCAGTTAGTGAACAGCTTTTGGAAATTGACAATTTTTAGCTAGCATGAAGTTTTATACTAATAATACTCATAACACTAGCACTTATAAAAACTTTAAAATTACTTTGATAGAAGCTTACACTCCATCACTTGATTTTACATGTCATCTATAATGTTTTGGCTTTCTTGTTTTGCGTTCATGCATATTATCTTGCTGCACGTCTGTTTTTAGGAAACGTTCTTAGCTTATAAAATTAGTTTAAAATGGTACACATTGTGATCTTAAAATAATATTAATGTACGCCACTGTTCTGCTCACATCAAACCAAACAAACGATTACTAACAATTAATTTTTAATTAAGTAGCATGACATTTTAATGAGAATTTAATGTTATTAAAAATTTGAATAAATTATAAAATACAATTTTCTTATAAAAGAAAATGATAATTATGTCTGATGTGAGACTAAACCAATACAGATCGCATCATACATTGTGTCATATACCGTATTATTACGTATAGTTATTATAGAATACAATAGAGTATATTGTTATACTTTTATAGAAATATACAAGGAGTGATGGATATTTATTTTGGAAGAAGATCAATTACTTTCTGTTCCAGAAAGACAATTTTGATAAAACAACAAAATAATTAGGTAGATTCAATGCATTTCTAAAAATTTGACTCAAATTTGAAAATAAAATTCAATTTGTAATTTTATTTGTCAAAAATAATGGTGTCCAGTGGTTATATAATGTGCTGTTGAAGAATTCATTCAAATTGATCCAATAATACTCACAAAAATGGTCGGGTAAAATAGACTTCAGCAAGCATATTGTTTTAAAAATCAGTAAACATTTTGAGAGGTACAGAGGTGTCTCTAAACATTTGAAAGTAAAATATTTTCTTTCGTCTTTCGGAAAGTGCACTTCGACTATCTATTTAAAAAAAATTAAACAACGTATTATATGTTCTAACTTGTATATATTTTACTTGTAACATGTTATACCCGAAGAGTCAATTCTAAATGTCATTGTCTTTGAACCAATACAACCATATGGAGTACCAATTCAACTGATAAACTGTACGACAAGTATAACTAACGGTGAAGTGAGTATAAGAGTCAAGTATTAAGAGCACACGAAGCTGTCATACTCTTTTGCAGTGGTTGGTGGAGGTATATTTTCTATCTATTTTATAGGGACAAGGTTCGAAACTTATGTATCAACCAAGAAAATGTTTAAGGATATGTAGCAAGTGCGATTTTTATACTTGAATTTGGTACACAGTATTTGATAATATTAATGCTTAAATAATATTGACTCATGATTTAAGCGTGAGCAAATTGTTGGATTCGGTAATCAATAATTCCTTATCGAAATCAAATAAGTTTAAAAATATTCTCTACAAAGTTTTTCATAGATTATTTGATATAACTCTAGAGTCAAATGAAAATCCACAATATTAAATTTTTGAAGTAAAACTTCTTTAGGCGCGACTAGGGAGTAACTCAGATTTTTTTCTGACGGAAGTAACGTTTCCGCCATTTAAAAATAATAATAATTCTGATTGGTTGTAAGTATGTTTCCGCCATTTAAAAATAATAATTCTGATTGGTTGTAAGTATATGTCATATACTACACGCTTCTTGACTTAATTAAATTTTTTGAAAATCTCTAAATATACTTGTTTATTTATTACTTTTAAAATAAGTAAATTAAAAATAAATTTTCTGACAATTGCGACATTTTATAATATTAAATAACAAGGTTATATTGACATGTGCTGATCTAACCTTGAATTTGCTACTCTCAATTATTTTAAGAAATTATAATGACATTCAATTACCTGTTTCGAATGAATAATATTAATATAACATTTAAATAATCTTTGTAAAGCACATGAATAATAAATATAATTAAATTATAATATAATATTTATTTATTTAAGTTAATATTTAATCATTTCAGTGATATATGTCGTCAACGCCAAAGAAGTTTCACTTCAATCGCGCGTAAAGGTTACACGCACACTTTTTTTTTATACATAGTGTTTCTTTCCGTGTTTTACGCAATAATATTATTTAAATCACTGATTTACTAAATTTCTGGAAAACGAGAATATGAGTCACTTTTGAGCCACGATTCATGTTTTTATCTTTCGTCTGATCGTGGGAACGAGATTGACTTTTCAAACGTTTCTTATTAGCCGCGTATTGATTCATTGTTTTTTTTCGTTTAATTTATATTATCCTGGTGTTTGTAACGATTCTAATGTTTTTTTTTCTTATATAACCACCTACAAGTCCTTATTAAACTTGAATATAAGTTGGACTGTTTTTCATTTCAAGAGAATTTTATCGAATACTTATCGAATACTCGGTGATTCTATGCGGGATTTTCATCGAATACTCAGTGAGTCTATGTGTACTATTTTATTGTCTACTACGAAAAACCTTACAAGTAATATTTTCTAGAATAGGTGTGTTGAACATAGCCAGATAAGATAGATATATACTGATACATGTATGCACTAGGATGTACTAACATCCTAGCATACAAATAAACATCTTATTTATGTTTATATTATACATATTATACTAATATAATATCAGCAAGGATATTTCGTGTATACAATCCACAACTTATGAGAATAATTCTTGTAACTTGCATGTAGACGATTTACATTTTACAAATTTCCGAGTTAAAAATTTATTTGCAGTATGTTGTTTTCTTTTACAACATCTTGGCAAAATTTTTTAATTTTGATAACCCATTTTCTTTAACAAATTTTGATTTTAGAAGTAATCAAACTGTTGATTGTTAAATGCCTTATTTGACTATTGTAGGTAAATTTTGAGTCAATTTTTAAGGTTAAAAAAAATGATGTGGTGTCGTGGGACACCAGGTAGGAACGAAGTTCCTTCGGCTAATGTAGAATCGACACAAATTGCAAAAAAAATCGTGCTAAATTTTATGTAGGTTTTCTTGATTTTTCTCTTAAATTTTGCTGATTAATTTTTATTTAAGTATAAGAAAGTATTTAGAAGAAAGATAACCTAGAAAACCTTACTTAACCAATGTAAAATATTTTTTATTTATAAATATATATTTATTAATATATTTATTATTAAAGGATAAACTAATACTTACGTATTTAATTCTTTTGCACTGAATAATTTCCCACTATTATCACTGTCAATTGCATTCAAGTCACTTGTTGGTTCACTTGACATTGTTACTATAGTTACGTCTCATTTAACGGTTTTATTCCACGCATTTTTTCTTACGGTTTTACTATCACATTTTTTTCAGTTCGGTCGCGCAGCAAAATCCCTATTCCCTCCAAGCCTGCCGTAAGGAACTTCGTTCCAATATAAAAGGTTTAGTATTTTTTGTTCTAATCATTCCTGAAAGTTGTTTGGATCATTAGACGTTTTACAATGATTAGTTTAAAATTTCAGTGTATTTAGACTTATTTGTGTGTACTACCTCTGAAGCTATTTAAAATGCAGTGTGTGGCCGATTTTAGAAGTTATTAGTACTATTTTGATGATTTAATCAGGAGGATGTTGAGGAAATTTTACTTCCAAAATTTTTATTGTTTCTAATTAATTAAAAAAGTTTCAAAAAAAAAAAAGAAATCCGTCCATTGTTTGATGAATTAATGGAATAAATAAAATCTTGGTGACAAGACAAACCATTTTAATTCTAGATGATAGTATGAAAGTCCTGTACGAGAATTTTCAAAAGAAACTTTTATTATATTTTCAATAAATTTGATATCTTTTCAATAACATATAAATAAAGTTCAGAATTTAAGTAAAAAGATAACTTTTGAAATATATTATTGAAAAGTTAATAAAATAAACTTACAATAAGTTATACACCAATCATAATACGCCTTTTTCACAAGAATGTCCTATTTTATTGTTTCAATTTTATATAATTATTGTGATATTCAGAGAATAATATATTTATTTCAATGTTATTATTTTAATTATTTTTTGTATGATGATTTGGACAAAGATCACGATTAAAAGTCCTAAATTTTCTTCAAAATACAGTCAAGATTTATTGTTTATTTTAAAATAATATTAATAATAAAAATGTTGAAATTGATCTTATTTAACATTTTTTCTTTCTCTTGTTTCAGGTAAAAATTGGAACATTCAAAGAATATCTGAAAATCTCTTATGACTTATGGATAGTCATTGCTTAGCATTAACAACATTCCATAATATTAGAACGAGGATTAAAAATTAACTAGAAATGGCTGAAGAAAAATTAAGAATTTATGAGTATGTGCCTGTGAGATAACCAGATCACAAACTATTATTTTTTTTTTTATAAAAAAATACTCCACAAATTTTATGATAATTATTTTTAAAACGCATTTCGCAAGCATAATTTGTAGCATTTTTATATATTCATTATAGAAAAAAGGTGTCAGATAATTTTATCAAATTTTTTTGTAGATGAAAGGATTTTTGTATTTATATTCTTTATATATCCCTGATGCTCTGTGGTTACGTCGTAATATGCTGTTATAATATGTTATATATAAAATGAGTTTAATACCATGGAGTTTATTTTGTAATATATAACTGATAACAGTTTTTTGTGTGGTATTTATCATTCATTACAAAAACCAGTGTTTGAAATATATTAGAAAATATGCACGTTATTCGAAAGAATGGAACATGCTCTATGCAATTACCAAAATACCCAAAGTGAGTTTTCTGTAAAACTTCACTAAATGCATCATCTAGGTGAATTTTAATAATATCTATATAAACGTTTCGAATATCTGAAATAAATAAAAAGTAGGTATTCTTTTTTAATTTATTTAAATTTTCTAAAATGAATCGATAATCGATGGATGTCTATATATTTGTTTTTTTATAAATATTGTGTTTCGATGAATTATAGGAAATAATTGTTTTTTTTTTTATAGTAACTGTTCTTTATACGCGCTGTGGTCATGTTTAGTGATTTTAAACCGTTTTCGGTTTGCGATTTTAATATGTATTTTATACATTTTAATTTTAAAATGAAAACAGATAATGTTTAACAATGAATATTATTTATATGTTATGATATAATTATGATTAAAGTATTTTAGACCATTCACGAAACCGAGAAGCTTTTGCTTGAAATATGTTTAAAGGGGTGATTTATGTAAATAATCTGGTTTAGTTTTGCATCTCATTAGTGAAAATTCAAAATGTTTTTATTCAATTATATATTCATAAAACTTGTTTATTATATAATGGGAATCTCATTCTGGAGGACTATATGAAAAGTTTGCTCTTGAGGTTTTCGAACTTTTAGTTTAAATTATATACAAAGAATGCTACTGGTATTATCGGCGTGCATTAATAATGAGATATGAATTTTACTATGTAAAGCTGATTTAATTAATTTCCATAATTATAAATTATTAGTTAATGTGCGTATTGAAATGTTAAAATTATCATTACATATAATACAATTTCCAATATACAGTCTTGATTGAGAAATATACAATAATTGTCATACAAACAACCAAATTTTTTAACGTACCCTACTATTTGTGACAGTTTAGGCAGCTGAAACTTGACTTTAATTTAGCTTATATAGGCTACTTATGCTTAATTTGAGTATAATAAAATTTTGAAAATCTAAAGATTGTAGCTAGCTACTATCCAAGCAATGTAATGTACTTCCTTTCTTAGTGTGGTCACAAATAAAAATTTTTCTAAAAAAATAGAACTTAAAAAAATGATTAAAAAATTATTTAAAATTGATTACTTCTTAAAATAAATTCTCCGATTGCCTTTTGAAGTACATGCCAACTAATCAAATTTGTGCTGAGAATATGACTGTTGTGACCTTGAAAAGTAATTGGACACAAGTAAATTATTTATAGAAATATGAAAATCCTAAAGGTATCCCCTTGTCAATAATCAAATAGGAATCATCGAAATAGTACTATAGGATATAAAATAAATGCCAAGCAAAATTTAATTTACAATATCAATGCCTGGCACTATTGGAAAACATGTGATAGTCAGAATAGTATGGCGACAATAACATCGAAAAAATTACTTTCAAAGAATGGAAGAAGGTCAAATGATTCTTAACTCAATTTGTTATCAATGACAGTATAATGACTAGGCATTGCCTAATAATTCTTAATATAGAACAAAAATTGATATATATATATATATATATATATATATATATATATATATATATATATATATATATATATATATATTTTCTTCTTTAATTCTGCATCATGGCAATCTGTTCAATCAACAATAAGCCTTGCTTTTGTATGATATTTTTTGAATTTTATATTTTGTGTTCAATAAATAAAATTCATTATAATTTCAAATCAGTATTTATTTTACCCATAATCTAACAAAGTATAAATATCTACCTCTTTACCGGAGGCTTTGTAGCAAGCCACCAAATAACAACAATGATAAACGATATAATATGTAAACAATATAAAATATTTATTCATTCTATGTTTCACATATAAAACAAAAAGGGTCCGTTCTACTGCTACCCACGATTATCATTTCTCGATTAATGATAAGATTAATTTAGTGCGTATACTTTTGTTGTGTAATTTATACGCTTTTATTTATTTATGTCTTTTGATATGGCAATTAATTAAACTGTTTTTTATTTAAATCGTTATTTTTAAATTTGTAGAGCTACTATCTACAATCAACCTCACATAAATGAATGAAACAGATTAAAAAAAGCGGAGAATTTTGTATGAAACTCATGTTTAAAACTGAATGTATTCAAAAATATGTTTAGAAAAATTAGGCATTTTCACAGATGTTTAATGTTCTTTCTTGAACCATTTAAAATAATATAGATAATTCAAAAGTTTTCCCATTTTTACTAACCCCAATCTATTTCGAGTAGCATCCGTATTATTATGAAGTATGTCAGAAATCACAAATGCACTACAACCACTATATTCTTCACTGAGAATTGACGAAAAATTTCTATTCTGTTAAACTTTCTTTTATCAAGCGACCTCAATAAATATCAGTTAAGTTAAACTGAAATTATTTTGACATCCCAGAATTTATTTTACTTACATGTTAATATCTTGAAAGAAAACACTATGAGTGATCAAATTTTTAGAAAATTTTCAAACTTACATAATAAATGGTATTTGAATTTCATTAATATTGAAATAATATTATATACACATTATGTAAAGATTCTGGTCAAATAAATGTCTTTCTAACTCATATCCTTTTTATTAAAAAATTCCCATACTACAAATGAGATTGACTAGCATATACATTTTTGAGTCCTTCTTCACTGAAGAATGTAATTTAAATTCATATTATTCTAAATAACAATATTTACTATTTATTGTGTAGTATAAAAAGTAATATGAACAGCAAGAAATTCAACGTTTTTTTTACGTAAATTACATATATTATATAATACATTGTATTCAATCGTTTCAACTAAATTTGTTTTTTAGTATAATAAAAGTGTATATATTTGACTAAAGGAAAGATTGTATATGATGTAATTTATTTATCTATTTACAGAGTGTAATAGTAGAAACTCCGTGACTAATTATACAAAATGAACCTTTCTCGGAAGAAAGTAAACAAACTGACTGCATCATTCTTGTTTGAATAAGAGTTTCTCTACTGAAAATAGGGAAGATGCACACATTTTTTTATGACTTCAATTGAAGCGTCCTCACTTCGTGAACATAAATTTTAAGTTATTTTATTTAAATCTTAAAAATTGCACAAATTCCAAAACAAAGCAGATTTTCATAAATAACGTCATACATGTTCATCTTCATAGTGATTGTACTTATGGATCATTCTAAGATAAGAGGTTATACACATTCCTTAAATTTAAAACAAATAATATTAGTTTGCACAAATTAGTTGATTGATAATAAAAAAAATGTTTGTGGTATTTATTGACATAAAGTTCATATTTTTGGAAATTTGGAGACCAGAGGGAGGCGGTGAAATTGTACCAAAATCTAAAGAAACTTCCTTAATGGTTTAGACTTATAAACAAAATATTGTCAAAGTTCTATTCAAAATTTCAGCGGAGCACGGTCAGCACCGTCACCGAATTAGCAACGAGTAACATCTCCTCAGACAACTAGCTAATTCATACTGATGATGACTACTAAGTAGTCGAAATACGTATTTATAAAAATTCAAAATAATTTGATGAAGGACATTGGGGCAAAAAATCGAAATTTATTCGAAAAAACCTAGAGTTCTCATTAATAATTATAAAATTAAGTCATATTTAGAGTTGAAAAACCAACATCAAGAACTTTAATCTAAACGGGGTTTCCCTGCAACATTAATTTTTTGTGCCGTGACACGAGTTTGAACGTTTTAAATATGTCTTCTTTCTTTTAAACAGTTTATATATTTATTTTTATTCCTCAATCATAATTTATTTTGCAGAGTTTGCTAAACTGATCCACACAAAACGAACTGCAAATCATTTAGTAAAATTTAAGTAATGAGGAGATAGCTGCAAATGCCCACATGATTCAAAAAAGAGAAGGCTTTTTACCAACTTTCTTTGATTTTTCTTCATCGTCTTTTTTGGTACATTCTGTAAATGTAACGTTGTATAGCTATACACTATCTTATGAATGGTGAATAGTGAAACCTTTTTTTATTACACATGTTTGTATATTTAGGACAAAATTATCTTGATTAATTCAAGTCAAAGTTATTTTTATTTATCATGAAATGTGTCTGTATGTGTAGTACACTGTTGTTAGTTTTGTATTAATAAACAAACATACAAAAGTTCAGTTTTGTATTTATTTATACAAATACGTATATAGAAAAAGATGATACGTTTATTTTTTATTCTACGTAAAAAGTTATCTACATATCTTTCTTGAGACTTTAATGCTTCCAAAGTTTGCTGCTAAAAATAGATTAAGATTATGAAATTTCTTTTATTTATGTTTATAGATACTACTTATTTGTATTGAATATAATATTAGTTCCGGCAGTTTCGGAGTTCGGAAGTTTTGTATACTGGATTCAAAAAACATAGATTTTTTATTCGATTTAATCAATTTTTAATACATTCATCGACGCCTGGAAATTTCAGAGTAATTTTCGTTTCCTGTCCGTTGGTTTGACGATTTACGGCATATTTAAGAAACAAATTAACTGCTCGAAACTTACATGTCTTTTTGACTGGAATGATGATATATCGTTAATTTTTATCTGATTTTTATCTGAAATTTGGTATGTACGTACATGGTACAATGCTCTAAAGTTCTCCGCGTAGCGTTAAATTTAAATACATTGATAATAATAAAATTTTAAAAATAAATAGCTTAATGTATAGAAGAATTACCAAGTAATTATGAGCACATGCTTTGAGCATTTCGTAATGTTAATAAGACTCCTTACTTCCTTTAAAAAATACTTATTTAATTATACTCTTAAATAATTCTGGAAATAATAAAATCATAAATTTAAAAAAAAATAAAAATAATTAATTTACCTATCAGAATCTGAGTAAACTTAGTGAATTTTATTAAAATCTACAAGATGATAGTACAACTTTCTATTATTTGTTTAAGTCAAGAGTATTTTGTTTAAGATGAATAAAAAAAAAGGTATAAATGTAGAAAAATACATATAAATAAATTTACATGAAGTTACAAATCTTAGTATAGCATATTAAGCCAATTTTTTCAAAAACTCTTTTAAATGAATGCACAATTTTGAAGGAATCAAAAACTAAATGTTTAAAAAATCACAAAAAATTTTATATTGTCTTTATATTGTATATAATAAATGGGATCTTCCCGAAGTAAGAATATACACTGAATGTTTATTTATTCATTTATTAGGTTGTAAGAATCCCTAAACGTGATTATCTGTAGCCTCATTTTGTATACGTTCCGATTTTGCCCTTTAATATCTATAACCATATTTTAAATTGAAAAATTCTCTTTAAGAAAATACAATAATAAAAAACAAAGATTGTTTATATGAAGAATAGGTAAGTACTTACGACCCTTGTGTAAATAAGCTTAAAACAACATTAATAAAACAAAAAACAACATACACAAAATTTCCTGTTATTTCTTCGTTTTTTTACGAAAGAATAAATAAATAATTGAAGAACAAGGTGTAATTGTTTTGAGGATGTTTTTTCTTTTATTTTAAATGTTTAGTTTTTTATACCATTGGCAATATTTTTTGCTTTTAAGAATAAACAATTTTTTAATGTGATAGTGAAATAAAAATTGGAATAGATAAAATAGGAATATTTAATCATTATAATGAATTAATACAGTTTATTTAAGCGCCAGTCTTCTTTTGATAATATTTATAAACATTAATAAACATACAGCCAAATTGCAATTTACTTCAAAATTTTTATCCTTGTATTTCAATTTTCGTAGACGAAATTAGTAATAAAGTTTGTAATACTATAGGTGTTCATTACATAATTAGCTCATCTTGTACAGTTAAAAACGAAAGAGTCAAGTACAAAAAACTGATATCTGTCAATTTGATAGTTACTGACGGGCCCTGGTACTATAAATTAATGAGAATGAAAAATTTTATTTTATAAATTTGTATTTAATTAGCGTTCGAGATCAGTATAATTTGTATGAAAAGAAAAATTATCTTGAATGTATTGAATTTTTGAAGTATTTGTATTGAATTTTTTTCTATGTAATCATTTATATTTAAATATTTAAAGATATGAATCTATAAGACAGCATTTTATTAATTCTTCGATCTTTTGTTTTCTATATTATGATGAAAGAAAATACAGTGCTAATAATGGAATAAAAACTTCGCGATGTATGATAAGTATCCAATCTTTACTGATTATGCCAAAAGTCTTCAACGAACGAGTTGCAATTCGGAAGAGGAAAATACATTTTCTACACTTCAATGATATATAATTTTTTTTAACATTTAGCAACTGAAGCTTATTTCGATTTTTTGTGTAAATGTACCCCGTCAATATTCAGAGTAATGAATTTCATCGAAATCAGATGAATTTTTCAAAATAGGCATTTATTTGAAAATAATCATTATCAAATATATTTACTTGAATCCTTACATCCCAGTGTCAATTTATATATGATCTAAAAAAAAACAGTTTTTGTATCATATAAAATTTCTGTGACAGTATTTTTCAATTATTCTTGTTTTTCAATAAAATTATAATTAATTAATTGAATTCCTATGTTTAATTTTCATTTCAATGTTGAATGTTATCAAGTTTTCTAACTAGAAAATACTTCTTTGCACTATACATGTTTTATAAAATACATGATGTAATCCACATTTCTCTTTGATTGATTTTTCTTTACTACTAGTTTTATTCAACACTTTGTTTCTTTTCTATTTTTATTTTATAATTTCTTACACTATATGATTAAAACCAAACATCTTGACCTCAATTTCTCTTATGTAGCAGTAAGAGAGTTGATAAATAATGATCAGTACTTATATAATTGAAAAGTAGAAATATATTTTCTACATTTCACTAGTGTAGAAAAGATCTTATCAACATGTTAACACTAAATCCCATAAACATTTCAACTCATTTATATTTTTTGTTATTGAGAAAGTAGGTTATGCTATTTAAGGTCACTAACCAAAATTTTGTAAACGAATATCGTATGTCGAGAGTTCGGCAAATTTTCATTTCATGAAAAAAATCGGTAGGTGAATAATTTCAATTATGTCAGTGTGGGTTTAAGGAGACTTTAACTTTAAAAATTTGTTTCTCTTTTCGAATTTTACACCTCACGTTTCTTATAGAAGACAGAAATTTTATTAATTACTTATGCCCTTTTGTCTTGTTTTGTTTGTGAAAACTTTATATGTAACTTTGAAATGTGTTTTCATGAAAATCCACTGTTTAAAGTAAAAGTAAATATGAAGGCGTCCAAGTGGGTAAAAGAACAAGTTAACGTGCACTTAATATGCTCTCATAGATATGTTTCGATTAATATTCAAATATTTCTAGGTTTTTACAACGGACAAAATCATACAAATTTCAGTCAAGAGCTTAGCCATAATTCAGATATACAACTAATCGAACGAAATGATTGTTTGTTATGCGATGTCAATTGGGAAAAAACTGGATACTGCATAATTTGGCTGACATAACTGTGACAAAATGATTCATACACTTTTTCACCTTCTCAACATTCCTTGAACCTTCAGTATGTCTTTTTGATAAGTTTCCGGTATACATTTCGGGTTATAAGTTTACTCCACGGGGAAGTTATTGTAATGCAGTCAATTTCGAGAATGTTGAATTTTGACAAATGTTTATGTTTTAAGGGCACTTAAAACATAACTAAATCAAACTCATCATTTTTAGAGGGATGCCTTTAGAGAGTATAAAATTGAAATATTCGTAATCATAAACTAAATATTGTTTTCTTGTTTACCATATTGGGAGGTTAGTCGTGTGGACTTTGCGGGTCACACTAAATCATTTCTCCATATTGAAAACAATCATATGAACATATGATATCCACTGTGTTTGTTTTAAAGTTAAGCTTCATTAGATTTGGTTAATAATATATTGATAGGTATAGGAAATACCCTTGAAAGTTAATGAAAAGAAAACATCAGAACTTCATAACAACATATTACAAACCAAAAAAAAATAAAAAATGAAAAATCAATAAACACTTTTCTTTAATACTCTCACTAGTAACGAGTGAAATTATTACTTTCACACATTTTCATATAAAAGAGTGTTTTTTTCTTCATTCTAAACAACACTAAAATAATCGTAAAAAAAATACGAAAAGGAATGAAAGAATAATAAGATTATAAAGTAAAGGAATCAAAGTTATAAAAAAAAGTTGAATTTTTCTTCAAAAAAGTTTTATTTGATAGTCAACCTTTGTGTAGTATTGGCGCCCGTCAGGATACTACGTAAAAAATATTGTATTTTTATGTAACTGAAATAAATACGTAATCATACTTACTAGTGCCAATACTTACTCAATGGTATTAAATCTGTTTAGTTGAATTTTATTTAACTATAATATTTCCATCTGAATTCTACGTTTTACATGGACACAAGATATACTATGCAGATATATTTTCTTCATCGCATTTTCTGTAAAATTGATATTTTGTGGATTCTCATCTTTTTAATACCGGCAGCCACCTGAAATAACTCTAATGATAAGTGGTATACTGTTCTTGTTATTCAGTCTACTAAATCAATAAATATGAAAATTAATACACATTTATATTGCAAAAAAATTGTGACTAATAATCTCAACCAATTACTGCAATGCAGAGAAAATCGTCAAAAGTTAGATAAGTCGAGAAAATTGTTTTAAACAAAGTTTAAAAACTCGATTAATTATAAAAACAGACTAAATGATGGTCTACTTTATCTTTTTTTGAGTACAACGCTTATACTTGCGAATTCGGAAGATTTGAATTTTTTATTAAGATTCATTTTTTTTTTTTTGTTCCGTTAAAAAATTTTTACATAAAAATTTGGACATAATCTCCCCACTTAAATAATAAAATAATAATTATTCTTATTTTCAATATTTAGACTATCGAATCATCCAAAGTGTTACAGATCTTTCGTAAGGAAATGCTTTACTATTTAAAAATAAATTTTCTATGCAAACCACCTAACCAAATCAAACTACAATTTCTATATGTGTGCTTGTAAATATCATCATATACCTACTGACAGGCGCCTAGTTAAATAACACACCAACATGTGTTTATAGTTTTCACATGAGACAAAAATTTTGCACTGTTTAAAAAGTTGTATAATAGGCTTGGAATGAAATATGATTCTTTGGTGATTTACTTTTAAAACTTTAACTGGTTTTCTGTTCTTTATCTACAAAAATAATACTTTTTTCAAAATATAGGAAAAACAATTCAGGGAAAAACAGTGAGTTGAAGTTATTTAGGAAAAACAATGAGTTGAAGTTATGTCAGTAAACGGCATAGAGGACGTTTTAATCATTCTGATTATTTATGAGTAAATCAGTAAATCTCATGATTTTTATCATGAGATTTCAGAAACCACAAAAAAGTATTTTGATCCAAAAAAGTGATATATTTCAACATCTTGTTTATTAGATTATCAGCATCCTACCTTTAAATTTGTCATGTCTTCTAATATTGAAACCTTCATTGCTTTTACATTTGAAAACTTAGAAAATAATAGACAGATAAAGCTATTACCAGTATATAAAATGATTCAAGATTTTACTCAAAGCTATTTACTAAAATCAGAATAATAATTTGAAGCAGTATACGCAAATTCTCCAATTTTTTAGGCTCCTTATGGAATAAGAATCAAAGCCCGCCAGAACTGCATCATAGTATAAAGGCTAAGATGCTAAGGGTCTATAAATTTTAATACCTATTTTATTAAATTTTTATTTTTGAAAACTAAAATATTTTTTTGATTTACCGACAATACGTAAAATGTATAATATGATTATAAAAATTAATTCTATTAATAAATGCTTTCTTATTGCTTTTAACATTAAAAGTCCTTCAGTGTAACATACCATGTTGTTGATGTAAGACTGTTGCATTTTGTTAAGTACCCAAGTAAAAGATTACGTGTAACATACAGTAAGTATTTAGTTGAGGAGTATATAATATCATTAACTATCAATATAATATGCTCACACAAGCATTGTGGTGCAACATTACTGAATATTGCATTTAAGTTTGAGAGGTTGAAATAATCTCTTTAACTATCGTAATATTATCGATCGAAATAATATAATAATGTATAGTCTCACATATTATATGCTATGTAAAAAAACAACTGCTCGAAGTGAACAGTAATGAAAATTTATATCTTAATAAAATAAATAATTTTAAAAAACAATAAAAAAAAAAAACGGACTACAAAAAGAAAATTTAAAAGTAATGAACCAAAACGACCGAAACAATATTGAGAATAAAAAACAAAATTGCAACATGCTATAAACAAAGTAAACTATAAATTTTTTTTTTCGTATAATAATTCATGATCTTTCTGCTTCTTAAAATAAAACTGTGGGTGGAGTTAATAAATATTTTAATGATATATAAAATGTAATAAGAGGGAGTTACTAAGATCTATTTGATTATTTAATATTGTAAAATTTGGATTTTTATTTAATTTATTCATCTCTAGGGCTTCTAGTAAGTTTAATTTTTGGCTTTTGTAAAAAATATGTAACACCTCTGGCTTGTGTTCATAATCAATTTTATGATATGTATTGGTAAGATGAATTAAGAAGTTAGCAAAAGTTTTATGGCTATTAATGTTATCTTTATACTTGTTTAAAATTGATTTACCACAAAGACCAATATAAGCGGCATGTAGATAAGATAGAGATATCTATAAACACCATTTTTATTATGGATGGGGTTTTTTTCCTTAGCAATAATAATTGATTTTGCTAAATTACAATTATTATGTGTATTCAATGGCTGATTTAAATACCACATGTAATGTAAATAGTATGTTTTTGTATATTGAGGGTTAAAATATATACTATAATATATATATTTACAATAAAATGTACCATAATGTAGTCTTGAAGTATTGATGGTATAATTGTATTGAAGAGGATATATATATCACACGTTAGGTGTATTATGGCTCCTTCTGATCTTGAATGGATGATGGCTACAATACTCGGCAACGATATGAAGACGACGATGATAGTTTAGTAAGAATGAAAGAGGATTATATAATGATAAATTACTAGCTCTTCACCAATAGACAAGTAATTATTCTCTGTTCCCATTTTCTCAAGTGAAAATGTCATATAATATATACAATATATATTTGTATCTTAGTTCCATCGTGTTTATAAATTATTGATTTTATTTCATATTTCATTTTTTGTTCATTTAAAAGAAGTATTTATTACAAAATTTTATGACAAACATAGCTTTGCAACCACAGAAGTGGTCCGTAATTAAGTCAAGTTGATTACTTAGATCATTTCGTGGATGTATTAAAGTGTAAAAAAATTAAAAACACTTTCCTGGTTTGATTTTCAGATAGCAAAGAAAACCATATGGATTTTTGGATATTCGAAAATGGATTTTCTTACAATACATTTTGTAATTACGATTAATAAACCTAAGTTCGGAAAACCTTAGACGAAATTCAAAATATCCTCATACAAGACGTAATACTGAAAATTTAATTTAGTTACAATCGCAAAGCTTCATAAAGTCATAATGGTAATTAGAGAAAAAATGTTCAATGAATAAAATGTAATAACTTAATAGGGAAGATCCAATAAAAAGCATTTGCTATTTTACCCTTAAAAATGTGAAACTAGGGACTAGATTTTGCTTATGTTCATTATTTTTTTAAATTTATTTGAAGAAAGCCTAAACTGTTCTACAAAGTGGCAAGTTGGGTAACAGATCGCAGTTTTAAAAATTATTATAAAAATGCCTCAGAAATTTAACTGTTGACGAATGTTATTTGTGACGTTTTTATTATTACCTAAGTTACTTGGACTAATTAATATAAATAATTAATCTTTACCCAACATTTACAGTATATTTATAAAGGTATAATAACCTATTATTTTGGATAGACATTATTTAAATCGTTTTCATCTCGAAACTACTGCTGTGTTACAAGTATTTAAATTAATACCACAATTTTAAAATATTGTTCAACATTTATAATTACTGAATTTAGTATTTATACACGCAAAGGTCACGAATACAATTTGTTAATGAATAGGTATTTATTTTATTTTTAAAATCATATTTTCTAGGAAAAATTTGTTGGCAGAAAAAAAGTAACTGAGTTTGGTTAAACGGAACATGTTTTGAAAAAATATTTTATTTGAATATTATTTTAGAATTTCAACATGATAAATAGCAGTTGGCTATGTCGTCAACTGAAATATTCACACTTTACCGAGGCTTTAGGGTCTATTCTTGTAGCCAGTATAAAAATTATTTGTTATGATAGGTTGATGAAAAAGGGGGTTGGTAACAAGGACCGACAATGGCCCACTTGCCAGACATATGTTTCTGGCATACTCCATGTACGATACTACTATTCTACAAGGTTACTTCGAGACTCACAAGTGACTAAATAATTGAAAGCCTTAGGCACACCAGACTTGGAGAATTACATATATTGTTGAATAAAATAAATACCAGAAGTACTACTAATAAAATAGTTTTGAGTTTCAAATTTTGCTGAAGCTAGGAACGAATTTTCAAGATCAAGGGCATTGGCTCCTTATTTTTATCTTCAATAAGTGAAACTAGCGTTTTCATATATTTAGTATGCATATACTTTCAGTATTCATTAATGTTTTTGGAAGCGTAGTTTAAAATTTTCTCAAGAAAATGTAATTTGTCACTATTACCCTAGAGTGTCTAGATATGTCTTCAGTAGTAACAGAAGACATTGTATATAATTTTGGGAGTTATAAGTCAATGAATAATTTGACTATAAAATGTCATTGAACAACACAATGTAGAGACGTTATAATAGTTGAGCAACATTTAAGTGAACTAATTAAATGTCACTAGAAAATGTTGGTCGATAAATGTTACGTACATAGATGTGATACTTGTATAAATAACATCTATACACTCCACTGAATTCAGTACGTAAATTTAATCCTTATATAACATTATAACGTATAATAAAACATATGAAGGTTAATTAAGAATTATCTAATTTTTCTAACGTTAGCGCGATTTTTTGTTTGTTTTTCTACGCAAACCTAAACCGAAATTTAGGTTAAACCAAACTTAATTGACTGCATGAAATGTATAGATTTATTCCGAAATGTATAGATTGAAATTGGTTCAAAATATCGTTATCAACATATGATTTGCGGTAATATTTGAGAAACTTGACATCCAATAAAAAAGTTTTTGTTTTTTGTTTTCAGAATTAAATACATTTTTAGAAGGATTCCTTAAAACCCCACCCACTCTGAAGAAGCTTAGAAAATTGAGTTCAAAAATTCCAAAAATAAAAACAATTTTACGATAATAAGGGTAGTTTATGAGATATGGCCAAAACATCTATCTGGATTTTAAGCTGGTTTCCAGCAATCTTTAGAAAACTTTCAAACTTTATTTCAATCCTAGTTTTAATACTTTATTTACCCTAAAAAAACAAACAACATAAAATGTTTTGGATTTAGTAATTTTCAGGATTCCCATAACATCACAAAAATCACTCTTTCGAATGTCGGATTATTCGAGTAGCTTGCAATTTGGCAATTGTGGTCTTGAATGCTAAGTTATTCTTAGCCCCGATATCTTCATGTTATTCCTAATGAGTTCTTCAGTTTTGCAGTTTGCTTTGAATATCTCTATGGAAATTGGTTTTTCTACGTTTTCCAAAACGAGAACAAGAATTTAAGTTAGGATATTAATTTTTTCCAATATAACTTTATAAAGTAAATAATAATACCATTACTACATTGTTCTCAATTATTGAACAAAAACTAGAGCAATCTCTTTTTTTGTTATATTTACAAACAATACCACATCGTCCTGATTTTCAAATAATTTAAATAAGTAAATATTGTATTTACAATGAAC
Source organism: Chrysopa pallens (assembly GCA_020423425.1). Classification (NCBI taxonomy): domain Eukaryota; kingdom Metazoa; phylum Arthropoda; class Insecta; order Neuroptera; family Chrysopidae; genus Chrysopa; species Chrysopa pallens. The sequence continues at coordinate 60,292,600 of CM035594.1, forward strand.
TGAACAGACAAAAAACCAATAATAAAATAACAATATCTGTTTTCAATTACAGTAATTCAAATAAAATTAAATCTATTTTGTAATAAAAATATTTGTAATGTTTAAATAAAGACATCATCTTATAAATAAAACTTTCATTGCTTATACCAACGAATATGTTTTTCTTTATTTCAAACATAAAAACTATATTAACTCTGTATACGTTAGGTACCTACAGCTACTATCTACTATTGTGTTTATTAAAACTGCAGTTCAGAATATGTATTTGCAAGTAATGTTTTGAAACATTATATCTCTTTTACGAGAAAGAGTGTATTGGATTGATTGTAAATTTTACAAAGAAATAAAACTAACATAATATATGGTAGCTATGATCCGCAAATATCAGACCAATCAATTTTTACTATTTTTAGGTAAACGCCACACCAGACATTTTTCAAATGTTGCTTTAATTATATTTTGTTTCTATTTTTAGATTTTTAAATATAAATTATTTCTTTTTAATCCAATTCAGTTTCCTACCACAACTTTTTTGCATCCTAGAATCAGGCGTCATAGATATAAGCGAAAATAAATTAACTGTGGAAATTGTAACCCACCTGTGTTGCAATTTTTGAAATAAAAATGAAATAATTTGGAATAATATCGCTTTAATGTAAAGACCGTTCCAGAGTAATCATTTTTTCATGTAACATTTTTGTTTAGAGTACACTGTGACTACTATAGCACACATTTTTTTTCGGTTTAAACGAACGATTTAAAAGCAATTCAGTTATAAAGATTTAAGTTTAGTGGGAGAATAATATAATTTAAGAATTCTTTAGCCATTATAATAATTATTTATTCGAACAATGTTAACGAGGGAACTCTGAAATATACCTGCTTTAGAGCGCTACCGATATCCAAATCAGTAATTTCATATAGATTAATTAATTAACTGAAGATTTCGTTAAGAATCATGAAATAATCATTTTGCTTTTTTATTCAAATCTCACATATTTTTTACAGAATTAAAACAGTTATGAGATAAACCTAATATAATTTTGGATATAACAGTTTTCAGAAAAGTTGTTCATTTTCATAGTAAATACAATGAATTTATATTGGAGTATTTTAAAAAAAAATTGAAAGATTTGCACTCAAAACGTGTAATGCTTGTAACTAAATATAATATGTTGTAAACAGTTTTCACGAAAAACGTTTATTGTATAACGCTTTAGTATATTATTATTATTTCACATAGATCGAACATTAATGTAATGTTAACGACCAAAATTGTTTGTTTTGAACCATAACAATTGAATATCAAGTATTAAGTGCGAACATGAAATGGTTTAACTGTCAGAATCAACAATTATTATCACACGACAATTACATTCGAAATAATTTCAAACATAGAAAATTTCATCATGTGTGGTGTCTCAGGAGTTTAAAGTTATTGCTGCAGAGTATACAGAATATTAATCTAGATAATGTCTGAAAATTGCATAATTGTCTTTTTCAGAAAATAACCAATTAGTATTTTCCGTATGTTGTTGCAGTTTTAACAAATTTTTACGATTTAAGAACTACAATTAAATTGTTATTAAATCAACAGGAAAAAATTGTATTTCTTTGATAGGCCAAACTAACACAGGTGATGTTTTCCTATTTATAATTGCTAGCAGTTATTTTAACAACAATCAAGTAACCTTTACCATATTTACCATTTATAATACAATAAATTGTCTTGAAATTATTTCAGATATGAAACAATTAAATGCGTCGCTTTCAATTGCAAATTTTTAATTAAAAACGGATTCTTAAATCATATACATAAGAATTTTTCAAAAAAAAGAACTGCTTTCAAAAAACTTAAAAGTAAAAATAAATTTCTATTAAAAACTTGTATAAATAATGTTCTGGTGAACCATAAGTATATGATTAGCACCGACTTTTAATTAATGTGTCAGAAGTAAATTATTTATAGAAGTTTTATATTTAAAATTATTTTTAATTTTTAGATCATTTTTTTGAAGGCGGTTATTAATGTTGACAAAAATATTTTTGATTCTTTATAAAATTCAGTTAATATATTTCTTATCTTAGAAATAAAGTAATAAAACTAAATAAATTTATGTATATTTAAAACGTATCTAGGTATACGGAATAGACAGTATTTATCAACCAACTTAAGTGTAAAAGGCAATAATAATATCCAATTATTGAGTGGTCGAAGACCTATATATGGATTTTAGGTAACATTTACTTGAAAACTGGCTATAAAACTAACCCATTTAGAATGGTTGAATTCATATAATAGTGTCTATACGAATACAAGCTAACAAAAAAAGGAAATAAAATAAAATCGTTTGGTTAGTTTTGAAACGATGTTATGTTGATAGATAATAGCCTTTAGAGATGTTCGAAAATTCTCCTTTTCTACACTTACAAACTATACATTTTTCTAACATTCTGAATAGTGTTTAGTAAGATGGTATAGTTTAGTAGTAGTACAGTGTGTGGTATATGTTCACATCTATTTTTTTTTTTTTTAACTAAAAATTTTTCTTACAAATGCTTGCTTATATGCACTTTACATCTGTCGCATACAAATTGCTAAGTCACTGTAGCAACAATAGTAAGTAAGGATATGTCAAAACTATCTATATTTCATACATAAAAATTACATCAATGTCCGATGTTCGATTTGAAATCAAATTATCGTAAAATATTATTGAATATCTAAAGGTGGACTTACACGCGCATGTAATTTGCGTCAGTTGGGTTGTACAAAATAATTTTCACATGTTAGTTTTTATAAGTTAATCAATTTGGCTTGAATAAAATCTGGTAATTGATAAAATTTAAGAAAATAAAAAACTAAAAATTAATTGAATAAGAATTAGATATCCCCATTAAATATTTCAACTTCGGTTTGGTTTGGAAGATTCTAGACACAGACTGATAGGAAGACCAATTTCTAAAACAATTTTTTTGGATTCTAAGGACCTCAAAACGTATAATTTCCAATAAAAATTTGGTATCTAATGTTTAATCCGAAAACGATACTTCGATTTACTCTTGTATAGTAACAGAAAGTAAGAACTCTTCTATTTTTGCAGGTAATTTTTAGGGGTTAAGATAGAGAAAATTGATGTAAAACATCTTTATCTAAACACTAATCTCACTAACACAAAATCAAATCAGGTGAATATTAGTGAAAGTGTGTATATAAACGTGTAAGCCAAAAAGATATAGACAGATTAAGCAGAACATTATAGGCATTTATAGTAATTTTGTGCTCTAATAAAACTTTCCAGCGCTTAGTTTTATTATGAAGCAAGGTTCCATCTTTGTACCTAGTGATAATGACCCCAATTTGCTGTAATTTTTTAAGCGTTAGTTTATTAGCCCAAAACTTTGGATTAAAGAACTAAACTAAAGAGACAACATTGTTCAACAGAGATAACCCATTCATGTCACTGCAAAGATGAAACTTCCAAATTTTTATGAAGAGATGTGACTTAATTTCGTACTGTCAATGGGGTCAAAGAGAAAAAACCTTTGTTTAATGGTTCGACATATTAAAATGGTTACCAAACAAATACCTGTAAATTTTAAATCCGTGTGATAAGCATAGTTGATTAAATTTTTTTTTTTCGTTTTTTTATTTAATAATTTTTTTTTTTGTAGGCAAGATTTCTTTTAAATTCGTTGCGGTTGTCGTGACAAAATAGAATATTTATAAGATTAAAAGATTTGTAAGTACTCAGTTGTTACTTCAACGGGGTTTTATACAGTGTACATATAACTTAACTACTCTATATACACATTTTGAAAAAGATTTTAGTTGAGTATTCTTTATTTAATAAAAATTGAATGAATTGTGTTTGTTTTATCTCGAATAGTAAGTTTACTCTTAAAAAGAATGCTTGAATTGTTCCAAATTGTATTTTTGTCAAATCTGCATTAACATTGTCGTATGTTTGTCTATATGTATGTATGGATAGCTCTTGATAAAACAAACACTACTACAAACATAAAGTATTGTATTCATTTTTTCATCAACAAAAACAAATAATATATCTTTGAAACTTAGAATAACTTACGGATGTTACTCATTATTCCACATCTTGAGAATTGATGTTTTCTTTTTTTTTTTGATTTATTGCCCCATAAAATAAAGTAGTTAACAAATAGGTAAAAACTAAATCCAAATATATTGCAAGAGATGTTACAACCTTCATCTTCCATCATGAACGATAAAAATTTTGCAATTGATGTGTAAAAATGTTCAAATCTATTCACAACTATGGAAACCTAGGTAAATCTCAATTTATTTTTTAGAAAAAAACAGGTGTATAAAACTTTATCCTGTCTCAAGTTGTCATAATCAAAGTTTGAATAAATTATAAAGATATTTGTTGTGATTCGTTAAAAACCATTTGTTTCTTTTATGATTCTAAATATTTGGATTTTCTTCTAATCATTAAGTTCTATTTTAAATAAGTTTAACTTTACACGTCATAAAATACACCTACGAAATACCTATTTATAATTTGACATAAAATTTTGGTACCTTCATTAAAATTCACATGAATGAATATTCATGATTTAATTTACAAAAAAAAGAACATTGCTCTATACAAACGGTAGTTACGATTTGATGGTAACCAACGAACAAGGCAAACTATAAAAAAAGTTTTCGCGTATAGATATATATAGATTAAGAGGTTGTGGTAAAAAATCAACATGTGAGCTAATATTTTAAAATGATGTTTATATTTGTTAAAAAATATTAATCTCATATCATCTTTTAAACAAAATTAAGCAATCTTAAAGTAACCGACTGTAAGGCTGAAATAGATTTTCTGCTTATGTAAACATTGTCTGATGTTGTAGTAGCACTAGTTTCCGGTTAGCTCTTGAATTTCTTCAACTCGTACTGCAAACTCAAATTGTTCAAAAACTTGCTACCTTTCGAATTACGTTTTTGTTAAGCAATTAAATCGGGTGATCAAAATCATAAGATTTTTAATTCGAACTCCTAGACTATTTCATTGACGAAGATAGTGCACACTTTACACATTATGAAATTAGAATTTTGTTGCGTTTTCAGTATTCATTTCTTGCTCATGTATGCTACGAATGAATAGCTAAAACTGCATGCCTGAATCTGCGGTAGTAAAATCATTATCGATATATAAATATAAAACAAAATCGGTTGCCGTTGGCCTGTTTAATTCCTATAAAAGCTTCAACGAACAAAAGCTTTAACAAATATAAATTGATGGTGATCATCTCTCTATGATCACATACAACATCATGAACAATGATGAAGACAAGTATACTAAGTACCATACAGAAAATCATTCTTGTTGTTGTTCTTATTGTAGCAACAAGCAGCCACATACAGTAGCTACTTGATTATGTCGATAACAAAGAACTACGAAATCTATTAGCTTTTGTAACGTCTAAACAATATTTTAATTTAGAATCATCTTCTGAAGAAATAATAATAATAAGTAAAGAAATTCTGATTTGTGTTCTGCTTGAAGCTATTCATACAAAACATGAAGAAAAAGACCTAAACGGTCTAAGTACCTTAGTTCCAAAAAAAAAAAATGTAAAATTTCATTTGTAGCTTTCAATAACATTATGTGTGGTAAAATCAAGCTTACCAAAGTAAATAGTTAAAATAAACCCCAGTGTTACTACATGGTAACCTTAAATGACGAATGGTTAGGGTAAAAAGTGATGACAAATTTTAGATTTAATATATCTGCAATTCAGATTTTCTAAGTCTCTAGATTTCTTAGACATTATTATTTTCTTAGCTTACATTGTTAACTGAGCTATTTTTCTGATATTTTAAAGTTACAAATTTATGATAATTATGATGACTATATTATCTTCGGATATAAAGGAAGAAACCTGAAAATTATTACACCATTTTTTAATTTTAAATGTTGGATCAAATAACTAGAAAAAATGTTGTAATAAAGTCGAAAAATTGTGAACAGTGTTCCTGACAAACAAGAAAATCTTGATTCCTCATCAAAAGCGAAAGTAAGTTTTAGGAAAGGTGCTGACTTAATTATAGTTACAATTTCAATTTGAAATCCTTAAGCCATTCGATAAAGACTTTTACGAAAATTTTTCCTGATAACGAATAAATGATAGAAATATTTATATCTTTAAAAAAACCTAATCCCCCCTAACAAAAGGCTTATATAATAAATCTGCCAACAAATTACCGCAAATTAGAGCAGTAATAATAACTTTAACGGCTTCAAATTTGAGAATGAAGTTAAAATCTTCTAAACTACATTTGGTTATTCTTTAGTCGTAATAGAAAATGGTTAGTTTCACTTTCTTGTACAGATAGTGGTACATGGTATTCATTTCCGAGTCGCCATCATCCACGTCACGATCATCATTATTATTATATGTGGATGATATTGTTTTGAAAAGTCAACGAGAAATGTATTCCACCGTCTTGTTTAGCGTCGTCTGCTGTCAACCATATATATAGTAGATACTGATTGTCCTTTTAGTAAATACTGAATTTCGTATGTGTTTTCCAATAATAATGTTGATAGCCTTAAAATAATAAATAGAGAAAAATAATTAAATAAATCAAATTACGAAGTAACTTATTAATAGGCACATAAATTGACATACTGTTTGAAATAAGTCAATTTTTTATGAGAATAATTGATTTTTTTTAAATTGATAAAATTATTGTCAAAACTCCAGAATTATTAAAAACAGCATTTTGTTATTGTTTTAAGTTGTCAAATATTACTAATTTTCCACTCTGACTCCATATTTATTTCATGATACTTTTTTTTTGCAATTCTTTCGCGAGTTTTGTATGTTTTAACAGTAAATACATTTACAGGCGGATCAATTATTTTAGATGCTATGAAAGTGAAGTAGCCCTTCAAACCGCAAGCTTTTGTTATGTTAGTCTGAATCCGTAAAAACAAAAGACAAATTCTGTCGAAAAGTGGGTACACGCTGGAACAACCTTAAGTGAATATGAACAAGTCTGCACCAAATAAGTTAAAGAAAGTTAAAAATTCAAATTCACTCTTAATCAAAATTCTTATTTTCGTTGAGATTTAACACTGAGTGTTTTTCAACCTGATATAGGCTGTATTTGCATTTTTATTTTAATATCTGTATGTTCTTTTAACGCCATTCCTTACTCTAGGAGTTATAATTATTTTAAAACCTTCACTTTCCAATTCCTATTCAAATTTTAATGATCGATAAATAATAATAATACAACATATTGGATAAGACAATCTGTATACGGATCCAATACCATAACGACGACTTTTTGAAAACTATACACAGCAGACAACGAACAAACGATGCGATATATAAAAGAACAAAAATGATAGACAAAAACCAAAGCCATTTTCTTTTTAATGTTATACTATTTACTTTTATGAGTATATCGTCTTCAAGTATTTAGTAAAAGAGTATCTAGATAATATGGTTTGATATGATATTGGTATTATATAGCCAGCGTATGAATGAATGAATGAATGAAACTCAATGGCATTGATACATAAACGATTTATATTATCGATTTATTTATAATATAATGTTTTCCATATTCTTAAGTTTTTATATTATATTGAAAATGTTTGTATATGTATACTTCATTAACTGTAAGTTGAGTGTAATTTAAAGTAATTTATTATTTTAGTTGAAAGTTTTTCTATCTTAGCTGGAGTAGACCAGTGAGACAAGCAAGTTGAATTATTCAAAAATTTGAAAGATCTTCGATTGTAAAAGGATCATTTACAAAACATTTTTGTATTAGAATGTACAGTTAACTAAAATTTTAAGCATTTCTTGTAAAAATACTGAAGATACTCCACTAAACCTATTATGTATATTTCTTTTTATATCTTGACATATATAGTATATGACAGAAATTATTATTATATTTGACATATATAGTATATATTAGAGTATATTAAATTTTAGTTTAATGTTGTTATCGCTAAAAAATACTAACCTCAAAAACAACTTTTTGGTATACGTGTTCATAGAATTAGTTCATAATTTTCGCGTGACTCTCTGTCCTCCTGTCATCAAAATAATTCAAAAACGGAATTAATGATTGCGAGTTGAAATTTTGGTAACGTATTGTGGTTATAAAGGCTGCGTTAAAGTTCTTAATCTTTTTCATTATAGAAGCTGTGAAAAACACGTCTAAGCATACACCAGAATTAGGTTCTTGTGGCTGGAATTTATCGTCTTTTAATATTTGGTACAAATATGAGAGTCAATATATGAAAACTTTGAAAATTTTGTCCAAATTTCTTCATTATAAAGACAAAACTGAATACTTAAGAAAACCTTAAAGTGTAATTAAAATAATTTTTTGTTATTATTTCAGGTAAGAGATTCTTGAAAAAAAATCTGTGTTCAAAAACCAACATTTGAATAACATAAGAGTAAGTATGTATATATAGACATTATACATATTTTTTTATATTATTATTTAAATTTAAACAAAAATACATTCTGTGAGAAGTCTTTATGTGCGTAATTACTGAACCATTTTTGAAGAAAAAAATAATAATAATAGGCAAGAATTTTAAATTTCTTTTTTTTTTTTTTTACAAAACATTATTTTTTTAAAAATATGATTTTCGTTCGAATGTATACAAGATGTACCATGAGCTCTGGTGTAAGTAAGCACTGGATCATCAGAAAAATTGTGTTACAAATATTTAATAGAAAACATCCGTATTATCGGTATTCATAAAACTCTGATATAGCTTGAAGAACTTCAAAGCTTAAAATTTTCAAATAGTCTATATTTGGCACCAGTCTTGATGATAAAGGATATTTCTCTAGAAATCTTAATCAAAAGCATGAACATTTTTGAAATTAATTTTATTTTCAAATTTCATTATAACTATTAAAATTTTAAAGAATTCTGTCAGATGAATTTGTACGAACTTCCATGGCTGAAAATTTCCAATCGATTGAAAGGCTTTTTAATAAAGTACCATCGACTTTTTTGAATTCTATTTGAATTTTTAATTGAATCTATGAATTGCAAATGGAATAACTTTAGTGTTCAACAACTGTTTTCATATGAAAAATGCTTTTTTCATATCCTTTTGAATGGTTTTCTGATAGAAATAACCATGAAAGCCATTCTTTAATTTTAATGCCGGTTACCAACTGAAAAATATTCCCTTTGAAAAAAAACGTTTTTTAAGTAGCTTTGGTCTTTACTTGTTAGAATAAGGAGATAACTGAACAACAATACAAAGTGATTTGATTCGACACTATACAATTCTCGGTGTTTTTTAAGGTTTGTTTTTAGGTAGCGGCATAATAATTCATGAATCTGAGTTTATAAATTAAATGACAACGAACTTTGTCGTTATGGATATTTTCAGGTGTTTATTAATTAGAGTTATTACAGAAAAAAACCTCATGATTACTTTCACTAGGCCGCATTTTTTTCTTGACTAGTGAAAAGATAAATGGTCAAAAATTGGAAAAGAGAGTAAAAAGGTGAATAGCAAACAGAAAAATAATCTGTTCTTACATGTCCAACAATCTCGAAAATTCGATTTTTGACTTTGTCGAACAAACTACTAAATCTCATCTCGATACCTAAATACAACTGAAAAACACATTTCGGCGGTATGAATAATCCAGTAATAAACTTTACGTTACAATGAGAATTTGGTAGTTATGCATAGATGATTTGGTTTTAAGCCGCACAGTATAAATACGCTTTAGATAAGAGACTATATATACACGAAATAGCACACATAAAATGTTTAAGAATTATGAATATTAAAAATATATATAATATTCCATTCTTCATTAAAATTGAGCGTAAGATTTAGGGGAAGCATTCATAAATAACAAATAATATGCAAGTTTATTTTAGATTTATGAGTATGATATACTTATAGTATAGTAATCGTAGAGGAAGAGAACATCTTCAGGTGCAATAAAACGAAAGTTTATTTTTTTAAGTGTGCTAGCTAGATATATCTACCGTTCTTTGAATTGTATGTATTATTATTACAAACCAAATGAGAATTGTGTTATGCCCCTGTAAAAGATTAATAATACATTTGTAATAAATGAAATATACGCTTAGGTTTTTCAAATGTATACGCAAATACAAGGTTTTTTTAAATGGGAAAATTTTTTCTCAAATGTATGGTGAAAATATCTGTTTTCTTATTAGTTGTATTCTTAGTTGTATCTTCGTGATAGGGGATTAAAATAAATTCCTTTGGAATTAAAACTGTTTAATAGAAATAGTTATGGTTTGATTTATTACGTTTATTTTATAAACGTATGAGTTATGTAAGGCTACCCTGTTTACCTCCACGGATTTATATTTGTATACCATTTTAAATATGTTGTAATTGATTTCGATTTGAGGAATAATGATGCCATTTAATCTGACGTAAAAGTTTCATTTTAAGCGCTGTATTCATCCAAATTACTTGAAAATGAAAATGTACCTCTAAAACGAATTACTATGATAAAACCAACCCATGCTAAATCAATATAACCTAACTGAACCCTACTTTAGATGGATTGAAGTCATCTGAGACCTTCATTGGATAGCTTAAATTTTGCGCCACATATCGAGTTAAAGTTTGGCGAAAAAAATATTACATTCATTTTTTATAAAAGTGTTGAAGTGAGCAATTCTACAACTAACTAAGGACTTGATGATTGTATTGAGAGAAAATTATTGTAAAAATTGTTTAGCGTTAACTTATGAAGTGAATAAATTAATGGCATATATTGTCAAAATATTGTCAAGTTTACCTAGACATTTAGTGACCAACTACAGATATAAGTGGTAAAAAATTTAAGAATGCCTTTCCATAACCATAACGATGTATTTTGTCGACCTAATTCGTTAAACAAAAATGAAGAATCATCGTTAATTTGTCTTTTATAATCATTATATTTTGAATACTTTCAATAAATGTGTTCAACCTCTGTTCACCCTAAGAATTATTTGCTTTTAAAGTATATTTCTAATTAACCCCATAAACAATTTATTAATAATTTTATAGGGTATTTAAAACGTAAACACTTCATAAAAATTGATTGTTCAATTTTATGTTTTAAAAAGATCTTTTAATGTCAGAAAACTCTTCAATAATTTGATTAAATATTCATTTATAAGAAAAATGAAGTGAAAAAAAAAGGAAAAGGGAGTCATTAAATAAAATTTTAATGATGTGTTCCTAGCATATATGAACACAATTCTTGAATATTCTCTGTTTTATGACCATGGATTATATAAAAAATTGTCAAAAACTTAAATAATAAAAAATAATCAATTTTAGCTAGAAATCACATTAACAATAATAGAACAAATTTAAAAGAAAATTTACCTTAAGAAAATTATCATCGAATTAAAATACTTTAATTCACATAACTCACGATGAACACAAAATATCTAGACTCGGTTAGGTAAAAATGCTAGCTTGGTAGTACCAGCAATCACAGGCAGATGATATACCAGATATGTCAGTCTTAATCTATAACATAGCCCCTGAGTATTTTTGCCTATACATACTTTTTATAAATTAAGACGATAAAAAAATAACAACTGCGCTAGGTCTACATGTCGACACTCAGTACATTTGAGATTCAGTACTCTACAGCAAAAATTTTTTGCAGCTTTGGCCATTCGACAAAAATACGTAATTTACCTAAATAATAATTTGGTTTAGGCATCTACAATAAAGACAATCTGTGTTATACTCTAATAAAAACCTTATACATTTTTTTAATCAATTTTCGAGCACAAAAAATTCAAAAACGTGTATTCCAGTCTTATTGAATTTGACAGGCGTTATCTTAACATCAAAATAAAGAGTCTGTCGGAGAGTTTATCCCAAACATAAAATAAAAATTTCTAAAGAAAATATCTCAATTTTACTAATATTTCAAAACATGTGGATAATTGGTAGACTAAATATTTTTATCACTTCAATAGAAACGTCTTTTACTTCTAGAACATTTGTTGAACAATTTTTTTAATCCTTAAGACGAAGCAAAATATTATAGTAAAAAAATCTTTATAATACAAAGACGGAGCTTTGAAATGTATGACGTGAATTAGTGTTACAGGCATTGAGATTAGATAGAAAACATCGATTTACAAGAAAGGGTTGGAATATATCTTAAAGCAGCGTATATCTTTTTTAATTTTGGATCGATTTCAAATAAATTTTTGATTTTGTTTGTGGTATTGAGCTTAGTTTTACATTTTGATAAGAAGTATAACAAAATCAGATGCAATCGACTTACCTATTATTGTTTGACACATTGATGTACGTAGATTTCTTTTGTTTTTAGATGTTTTATTATACGCTTAAACAATCTTCAACAAATAAACTAATTTCAAGAAAAATACAGGCAATTTTTAACGCGGTTTTTTTCTGTGTTTTTAGATATTCTCAATTAAATTGTTTATAATAAATATTTCTGATGATTATAGTAATAATAATAAACATCATCATTTCATAAAATATCATTAAAGAAAATTTTCATTTATAAATATTTTGATATTATTAAATAATGCGGTACATAATAAATATGTATCAAGTATTATACATAGTATTATGGGTATATGATATGTATATTCAATTCACATTATAAATATATCTAATATTCTTTTATTCTCAAATGATTAATGATTGCATAATGTTTAAAGTAATAATATGATATAATGTTAAGTACATCAGAATGAGGGCTACAGTTCGTTGAACAACATATTATTTTATACACAGTATAATAAAACTCTTATCATAATTTGTATATCTAATACAAATTTTCTACAAAAAATAGAACTGACTTCAAAATAATTTACTAACAATTTATAAATATTTCTTTACTCGCAACTGAAATATAATTTCATAATAGGGAATTGGTGAACATTTTTTTCTACATTAATCGAAGCATCGTTACTAATCGACCATCGATCTGGAGCTATTTTTAAAAAATGTTTAAATATAAATAAGATATACACATTCAAAATCCCCAATTTGGTGCCACAAATAGAAAATTTAGAATCATTTCGGTACTCTAATGGGCTTTCCAAAGTCAGCTATGTATTTTGCGTATACATTTTAGTCAAAGAATACTAGTTTGGTCTGATATAAATAAATTTATTTCGCGGATTAACATTGACTTTAATTGAAACTATCAATAATTCACGGATTGGTGAAATATTTCACATTTGCGTTAAGGCCAATCATCAAAATATAAAATAAAATGATAATATAATAATAAGATAAAATTTGATAATTAAACTTTATATTTATCTTCTCATAAGTGATCTAAAAACGGAATATATTCATTATGTAATTTTATATAATTTTTCAATTTGTATTATAATAAATAAATAAAACTTTAATTTGTTTGTTTTATAAAAATATTTGTCAAGGTTCAATAAGTTAACCTGTAAATTATAACCTAAGAATTATAAAAATATGCTGATCTTATTGTCTAATTTTGAAACACCTGGTATAGTATAGTATATCTCTACAAATGTATACTGTATATAGTCATCCACTTTTTTTTTTTTTGGCTAGAATAAATTTCCCATTATTGGTTTATATCAATATTCATGATCAGTAAAATTCACGGAAATGCATTTCCCAAGAGTGTATTCCTAGTTATTGGAGGTTAGTTGAACCCTTAATAGTACCTACCATATATCGGATACTTAGTAATATAGTTGAATGTTGTTGCTCTCACTGGTTGTCGTTTTTTTTTGTCGTAGTATCGTAGTACAATATAATCATTGGTAAAGGGGAAAAAACAAATTTTCATACTCGTAAAAAGTTGCATCATAAATGTACAATGTGTTACATGAGAGGGTGTATGTTTTCCATTAAAATATGTGAATAGTAATCGATATGATATTTTGGTTTGTTTTGGAATTTGTAGTAAAAGTTAGTTATTGACTAAAAAAATACAGAAATCGTCCACAAAACGACGAACTGAGACTTTTATATGGGATCTATTGAAACGGTTTTACTTATTTCAAGAGACGTAATAGTAGGTATAATACTACAAAAATTTTTATAGCAAGAGAAATAAACGACAATAAAATGGTAGCATTTGTAAAGGGCTGATTTTGTGATATTATGACACATTTATGGTGTGGGGAAATATAACCTGCTGTCAAACAGTTTAATGCTGACACACGTACGTTGCAACTTTCTTCAAGCTAAATAGTGAAAAGCGAGCAATATATTAACTAAAAATTAGTGTTAAAATTTATATGTTATGTATTTCTCAGTGTTATTATGTTTTAAGTGATAAGTTTAATAAAACTTGTTTATAGTTGTATTAAATTTTCCGAAAGTTTAACGATTCTTTAAGAAAACAAACAAACAAAAACCGACGAAAATTTCAAAAATTTTTATTCTCTAATTATGAATTTTCTAGGTTAAGTTAGGTCTAAAAAATTCGAAAATAACATTCATTTTACAATCGGTCGACCAGTTTTCGAGATATTGCATGAAATACATCCGAAAAATCGGCCTCTGGATCGAATTTTTAGCGATATCTCAAAAACTACGCGTCCAATCATTAAATAGATGTAATTTTTGGAATCTACGGGTCGAAATTACCCTAGAACATATATTTCATTCAAATCGGAAAGAAAAAAAAATTTCGATTTTTCGAATTTTTTCAAATGGGTACCCCTTAAAAAAAATGCGAAAATTCGAAAAAAAGTATTTCTATCCGATTTCGAAAAAAAGTATGTTTATAAGGGTAGTTTGACACGTAGATTTCAAAAATCATACCTATTTAACGATTGGATGAGTAGTTTTTTAAATATCATCAGAAAACCGATCCAGAAGCCAATTTAGCGGATGTATCTCATGCAATATCTCAAAAACTAGCCGACCGATCGTAAAATAAATATTATTTTTGAAAATCTAAGATCTTAAATAATCTAGAAATCCCATAAACAACGGGGGAAAAAATTTGAAATTTTCGACGGTTTTTTAACGTTTCGTATACAATCACTAAACATGTGTTTTTCAACAAACTTCAACATTTAAGGCCTAATTACATAGACACAAAATCTTATAAAATTGTCAAGAAATATAAGAAAAGCAGTAAGTACTTAGTGTATTTTTGGGTTGATAAGCGACAAAAACTAATAAAACTGGGCCTAAACATCAAAATGACACGAAAAACACTTTAGGCTTTTTATAAAAAGAATGCCGCCCCCAAAGCAAACGCAATCAAGCTGACAGTAAAATTCTGACTGGCTATAATTTTTTTGAATTTATAATAATATTTATTAAGAATAAGAGGATGAAGAATCAGTGAAAACATCAAAACAAAGCTTTTACGTCGCAACGTTTCGTGTTCTTTAACACTTCATCAGGCGGTCTTAAAATGTTACTCCTAATGCTGTCTAGTATAGTCTATTTACTTGTATTATGGAGTTATCACTATGATTTAAATTAAATACGACAAAGAAATAATTTTGAAAATTTATTATTTTGAATTGGAATTTTAATGGACCTAATATTATTTTATACATGTCAACCTCCTGTAGTCTTTTGAATATTTACAAAATAAATTTTATAAGAAACAAAAAAATAAATAAATAAATATATTACGTAAAATGGATCCTACATCGTATTAATGTAATCAATACAAAAATTCTGTTTTTGTCCGTATTAAGTTGTTTTATTTATTACATAACAAGATAGGAACAAAGATACTACATTATATTTAAACTAAACCAATATATTCATGACTGTCATTTATTTTTTATATTCAAAGAATTTCAATTTTACCACAGTACGAAAATTAGTTGATATACGAATGAATTCATGTTCGTGTTTAAAGAATTGAGTATTAGACATTATACATAACAAACATATGTAGTGTAATTAGTAGCCGTGCCAAATAGCAATTGGAAGGTTTAGAGCTTGATTAATTGCATTTGATTTCAATCCTATCCGTCTTTTTAATTGAAAGTGTAATACACATTTTATCTAAGCAGGTGCAAGTCTTCTTCTGTACAATCGGATTTATGGTGTTTCATCCATTGTCATCCACTTCTATGTTATGGTCTAATTTGTTAGTATCCACATCAAAAAAAAAAAAAAAAAAAGTTTGTTGAAAATCAATTACAAAATTTCACCCGGGCTGACATACATACAACAAAGCGAGTTAATATAACCATGTTCATAATTAGATTGTAGTTTTTTTTTCACGTTTCAACTTTTTGAAATTACTAAAGTTATATAGTGACTACAGTGAGTATATATTCAATCTATACAACAACAATACACAAGAATCCTAGATTGTTCACCCATCCATGTTCTGAATGTGTCTGTTGTTGCATAACTTTGGTAATCGGTTGAGTTCGGTAATTACATTACATCAGTGGGGGTCCATTAGAATGTAGTTATCACATAAAAAGTAGTTAAATAAATGTTTGATTTTAATATGAATCAGTATGCAGACTGGCGGTCATAATTCAACTCTGATATATATAAGATTTGATAACAAATCTCTTTTTTGATTTATTTGACTTATGAGTCAATTTCTTGATTAAATATAATTTTTATGCATTTTATAAACTACTGAATATAAGTATTTTAAATCGAAATATAATTGTACCTGATTACATACGTTCGAAAAAATCGAAACTTTTCTTGTGATAACAATACTTCCTTGACATTATATAAGATTGTTTTGGAATACAATGAATATAAAACATATATTATACTTACCCTCTATTCTATTTACCCATATAGGTATGCATATACTTCGATCACATGTGTATGTATGTATACTCAAATTCGTTTCGTGGTGAACGTAAAGTAAAATAAACCACTGTAAAATATATTAAAGAAAAGAGAACAATTGAAAAATTGAAAAAGGAGGCAAAAAAGCTACTACTATAGGTATTTGATTGTTTTAAGTCTATAGCATCTACAATATTTACCCATTCGTAAATGTATATATTATGTGCCATACTCGTCGATATCCTTCTTCGTTCTAGTTACTAAAATATAAAAAAAATATAAAAAACAAAATTTAATTTTCCTAATATTGCCGAAAGGCTATTTTTTAAATTGTTGTGTCGATAGAAACCATAAATAAGCATATAGACGAAACAAAAAAAAAAAAAAAAAAAAAAAAAAACAGTACATATTTAAGTACCCACAATAATATATTTGTATACATGAATGAAATATATGATACACAAATTGAAAGGTATATACAGATGATTTGAAAGTGTGTATTTAGTTTTTGTAAGGGTTAAATTTGAAAATTATTTATATTAATTCAAGCTATATATAAAACAGAATTATTTTACTACGGATATAAAAAAAAAAGCTACGGATATATCAAAAAACGAGCTCCGTCAATGGTAATCGCAAAAAATATCATTCATTCAAGTGAATCTTCAAAAATGGGAACTTCAAGATCAGGAGGCAAATAAAGAATTTTTATATTAGGATAATTACAGAGATTATTTTTGATCATATTGATATCAAGTTTAAAGTTGATTTATGCATTTTATTCTCATATTTATAACACGCATTCATTTATCCAGTATCCGAGTTGAAATTTTAGATAAATTTGTTTTAATAAAAATTTTTTTGAGTACAATACTGATATGTTTATCCAAGCAATACTCGTGCAAAATAAACCACGGTTGTTATAATGACTTTACAATCCATGTGTTCAATACACCACGGTTGTTATGATGCCTTTACGCACGCAGGATCGCACATTCACATACACCAATGCAAGTGTAGGAGGACTATTCAATTAATAACTGATAAGCTTTTTAATGTAAAATTCAGAAGCAATTAAATATATCAAAATATTACATACGTGAAGAATATTTTAGAGAGGCTTAGAGTCTATAATTTTGCTGACTATATATTGGAACGAAGTTCCTTACGGCAGGCTTGGAGGGGATAGGCATTTTGCTGCGCGACCGAACTGAAAAAAATGTGATAGTAAAACCGTAAGAAAAAGTGCGTGGAATAAAACCTTTAAATGAGACGTAACTATAGTAACAATGTAATAAATATAGTAATAAATATAATAAATATAGTAACAATGGCAAGTGAACCAAAAAGTGACTTGAATGCAATTGACAGTGATAATAGTGGGAAATTATTCAGTGCAAAAGAATTAAATACGTAAAATTGGCATTATTGTCAAAGATTTTTTCATTTTACAGGGATCAAAAACAGTAGTGAAATATAATGAAATAATGACTAACACTTTAATTTTAAACTTTTTATTTTTTACAAAATTTTACAAAAGTGAGAAACATTGGTTTTAATTATTTGTTTACAGTCTTATACAAACAAAAATATATACAAATTTTATTATCAAAATTAATACACCAATATTAGAGAAAAATTTAATTAATTATTAATAGAAAATAAAATTAAAAAATAAACGGGACCTGAAATAAAATTATATAATCAAATCAAATTAATAAATATTTTAATATATCTCACCGAATTATCTCGTCTTGTAAAACTAACCTTACTCTGTTCACAGTTAAATATTTCTATTACTCTTTTAAATAATAGAAGTTGCTGCTTGAATATATTTTACAGGAACTGAAAAATAATAAAATGATACTATAAAATTTTTCAAATTAATAAATATTTTAATATATCTCACCGAATAACCGCCTCTTGTGAAGCTAACCTTCCATTGTTCTTCCATGGCACTCCATTAAACACAAATATTAAGTCAAACTCTAACACTATCCAGTTTTATGTCACTTAGGTTATAGTTGGAATTGATTTTCATTTAAAAATAAAAACCAAACATTCTCAACAATAATTTGTATGTTTTATATACCTAAGCCATAGAGATAACTGCCGAAGTTTCAGTCCGGGCTTACAAATATCATGACTTGGTACAATCGTCCTTTGCAGAACTACTTCATTAGTACACACATAATCATGGGAAAAAAACATGATTTTTATGATTAGTATAAAATCTAATTCAAACAAATACCTATTCAAGTATGGTCGGTCATTCAGTTTACAGGTTACAGGTCGAATTGATTTTCTTTTAAAAATAAAAACCAAACATTCTCAACAATAATTTGTATGTTTTATATACCTAAGCCATAGAGATAACTGCCGAAGTTTCAGTCCGGGCTTACAAATATCATGACTTGGTACAATCGTCCTTTGCAGAACTACTTCATTAGTACACACATAATCATCGGAAAAAACATGATTTTTATGATTAGTATAAAATCTAATTCAAACCGTCAAACCGTCAAACCGTCTAACCGAATTACCGCGTCTTGTCACTCTAACCTAACATTAGTCACAGTCAGTCACACTGTTTTAAATTATTTAAAGAACCTAAAAATAATAAAATAATAATAATAATAGCAAAATTTTTTTAATTAATCAATATTTTAATATGACTCACCGAATTGACGCCTCTTGTGAAGCTAACCTTCCATTGTTCTTCCATAGCACTTCATTAAACACAAATATTAAGTCAAACTCTAACACTATCCAGTTTTATGTCACTTAGGTTACAGTTGGAATTGATTTTCTTTTAAAAATAAAAACCAAACATTCTCAACAATAATTTGTATGTTTTATATACCTAAGCCATAGAGATAACTGCCGAAGTTTCAGTCCGGGCTTACAAATATCATGACTTGGTACAATCGTCCATTGCAGAACTACTTCATTAGTACACACATAATCATCGGAAAAAACATGATTTTTATGATTAGTATAAAATCTAATTCAAACAAAAACCTATTGAAGTATGGTCGGTCATTCAGGTTACAGGTCGAATTGATTTTCTTTTAAAAATAAAAACCAAACATTCTCAACAATAATTTGTATGTTTTATATACCTAAGCCATAGAGATAACTGCCGAAGTTTCAGTTCGGGCTTACAAATATCATGACTTGGTACAATCATCCTTTGCAGAACTACTTCATTAGTACACACATAATCATCGGAAAAAACATGATTTTTATGATTAGTATAAAATCTAATTGAAACCGTCAAACCGAATTACCGCGTCTTGTCAATCTAACCTAACATTAGTCACAGTCAGTCACACTGTTTTAAATTATTTAGAGGACCTAAAAATAATGAAATAATAATAATAATAGTAAATTTTTTTAAATTAATCAATATTTTAATATGACTCACCGAATTGCCGCGTCTTTTAAAACTAACCCCACAATGTCACTGTCAAATATTTCTAACACTGTTTTTAATTATTGATGTGTTCACTTCAACTGTCACTATGAAACTGATTAAGTTCAAATTTGCAAATTATGAAATATTTGAATTTGGCTCACCGAATTGCCGCGTCTTCTAAAACTAACCCCACAATGTCACTGTTAAATATTTCTAACACTGTTTTTAATTATTGATGTGTTCACTTCAACTGTCACTATGAAACTGATTAAGTTCAAATTTGCAAATTATGAAATATTTGAATTTGGTTCACCGAATTGCCGCGTCTTTAAAAACTAACCCCAAAATGATCACTGTCAAATATTTCTAACACTGTTTTTAATTATTGATGTGTTCACTTCAACTGTCACTATGAAACTGATTAAGTTCAAATTTGCAAATTATGAAATATTTGAATTTGGCTCACCGAATTGCCGCGTCTTTTAAAACTAACCCCACAATGATCACTGTCAAATATTTCTAACACTGTTTTTAATTATTGATGTGTTCACTTCAACTGTCACTATGAAACTGATTAAGTTCAAATTTGCAAATTATGAAATATTGGAATTTGGCTCACCGAATTACCGCGTCTTTTAAAACTAACCCCACAATGATCACTGTCAAATATTTCTAACACTGTTTTTAATTATTGATGTGTTCACTTCAACTGTCACTATGAAACTGATTAAGTTCAAATTTGCAAATTATGAAATATTTGTATTTGGCTCACCGAATTACCGCGTCTTTTAAAACTGACCCCACAATGATCCCTGTCAAATATTTCTTACACTGTTTTTAATTATTGATGTGTTCACTTCAACTGTCACTATGAAACTGATTTAGTTCAAGGGGAAGTTGCTACTGATGGGTGCTTTACAGGACTGAAATATCATGAAATAATAACTTTAAAACTAAAAATTTTACCCCCCTTAATAGGCTTGAACTTCCTACTATTATGGTTAATAGATCAACGACCTAACGCATTGCGCCACGAAGGCTTGTTACAGTGATCCAAATTAGTAGTGACATATATATAATCATCAATTGCTCTATCAATATAAAAATTTAGCGACGATAATTACGCTCGTAACCACGACCTTTTGGTTGTCAACACAACACTGTAACCAATTTCGCCACAGAGGCTTGTTAGAATAACTCCAAATCAATAGTGACATATAAATATATAATTAATTAATCTAATTATAAAAATTGTTTACCCCGGAATAGGAACCGAACCGCTGACCTATCTGTTAACAACCCACGCCCTTAAACAATAGCGCTAAATTGTCTCGTTATTTGATACAAAGAGAATAGTGACATATAAATCAATAATCAATTAATCTGAATAAAAAAAGTATAAACCGCCCCCTAGATTCGAACCACCGACCTTTCGACTGAAAACGATACACACGAACCAATTGTGCCACATAGGCTTGTTGTTAAAATCCAAAAACATAAATCCTAACTTGTTTCAAGACTATGTCAAATGTATAATTATTTTTTGGAACGAAGTTCCTTACGGCAGGCTTGGAGGGGATAGGCATTTTGCTGCGCGACCGAACTGAAAAAAATGTGATAGTAAAACCGTAAGAAAAAGTGCGTGGAATAAAACCTTTAAATGAGACGTAACTATAGTAACAATGTAATAAATATAGTAATAAATATAATAAATATAGTAACAATGGCAAGTGAATCAAAAAGTGACTTGAATGCAATTGACAGTGATAATAGTGGGAAATTACTCAGTGCAAAAGAATTAAATACGTTAGTATTAGTTTATTCTTTATTAATAAATATATTAATAAATATATATTTATAAATATAAAATATTTTACATTGGTAAAGTAAGGTTATCTTTCTTGATGATTCGATTCTACATTAGCCGAAGGAACTTCGTTCCTACCTGGTGTCCCACGACACCACATCATTTTTTTTTTTACTTTTAATAATGTAAATTATTCTGAAGACAAAAATTTTCAATTTTTTTATTAACGCAATAAATTTTAATGATTTTGCATTCATCATCAGAAGTTTGTATTTTTTTAAAAATAATTTTGTTTAATATAATTTTTTACTGCAAGACCCTATAAGTTTTAAATTCAGGTTATTATACCAAAGTTGTAAAGTAAAATTGCTCCAGTAAACTTTAATTTGCACGTTAATTTTAGAATGATTTTATATTCTCGGTTTCTAGAAATACAAAATATTTTACATTGTAATCAAAATCCAAGAAATTCACCTGTAGATACATTTAAATTCTCCATATATTTTTTCTCTTGATTGTTCATAAATATTTGATTATTTTCAATATACATAATTCTACTTAGATTTTGTATGTTTGCGTATTTCTATATTATAAATATACAATACCATGGATTCTAATAATATTTTTTTTTTCAATCTTCATTTTTATATTATCTAAAATATACATTTTTTCATATTATATAATTTTCGTTTTTCTTTTTACCATGTAGTTTTTTTAAGAGGTATGTTTTGGTTGTTATGAGACATTTAAATTATGTATATTTCTTTATGAGCATAAATACTAACATTTAAATTAAGAGATGTTATGTGTTATTGAGACACAAATACCTAGAAAAAATTGTTATTTATAGTTTCTTAAAAATAAATGTGTCTTTTATTCAAATTATGTTTTAAAAAACGCTTTTGTTAAAAAGTTATAGTTGAATAATTATTCAGATTATATATGGTCTCATATAACTCATACATATTTTTTTTTAAATGACAGTAGTTGCCCGGTATTTGATAAAATTGTAGGTTAATTATTTGAATTTTGAGGAAGAATTTTTGTTGAATCTTTTTTAAATATAGAATAAGCACTTCATTTCCAAATTACAACTAATTCGATTAAGACGTTTCGGTCATATAGCTTAAAGGTCAGGCGCATATTGCGGAGCATGTGGCACAGCGCGACGTTACATGTCGCGAGAGGCAAAACACGATTGCGCATCTTTGAAAATAATACACAACTAACCTTAAATAGAAAAACTAATAACACTATAAGTGAAGACTGTGGCTAGTAAAACGTGCGACGCGTGACTCGAGAAAATGTGTCTCGGGCACTGTGCCACGCGTTTGCCCAGTCTCGCCCGTTACATGCTATAAAACATCGAGCTGTGCCTTACGCATCGCTATATGCACCAGGCCAAAGCGAATACCTCATTCGTACATCATGATGAAGTTCAGTAGGCAGGGTATTTTCTACTTTGTTGGAATATAAATAATATGATTTTAAGTATATTTCGATGTTTTCACTCAAATAAGTAAATATGGGAATCTTTGTTATCGACTAATCGTAAATTGACGTTGATATTTTACGCAGATTGTATAAGTTGACTTTACAAACAAAACTAATTAAAAAAAAACTTTATTTTGAGTATTAATGTTTTAATTAAATTAATTTTTCTATGATCACATACAAAAAGTTTGTAAAACATATTTTTGTGGTTAACAATAAATGAAACTAATTAATACAACTTAAAACCAATGAAATTATTTCCAACAAAAAACATATTTTGCGTTTCTGTACAAACTACATTCATTATAATGATAATTAACTTGGAAAAACTATGTTAAATAAAATAAATGTAAAAACTTATGAACAGAATATTAATACATTGTCAGAGAAAGTAATTTGAATAGACATAATTAAAACAGTTATTTAAGATGTCGGCTCAAAATTCAATGTGCACAAGAGAGTCATTTATATTTTTAAATAACTTTATGTATAAAATAGAAAATTTTGAATTTTACAAAATAATGAACATTAGTTGGAAATAGTATATAATATAATATTTATTTTTTACTGTATTAAGAAATAGACCTACATAAAATTTAATGAAAACTCTTTTTATTTCACATTCAATTTCACAAGGTAGGTCAATATTATATTCTAAGTTATTATACTGTATTAAATTTTTTATTATTTATTTATTTATTTTTTTGTTAAATAAAACAAAGTGGAATTTGATGCGAATCTACAAATAAGACTTTAGAGCTTCCTCATAAGCAAATTACATTGAAAATAAAATGCATTATAACTATTATTACATTACATGGTTTAACAATACATAATTATTATGTAATAATAATATTATTTAAATGTGGATAATTGGCTGCATTTGAGTTGAAATATTAAACTTAGTACGTATTCCAAATCAGTTATTAATTTTTAAGAGTATTTGTTAGAAAAAAATTGATTTTTCTCTAAAGAGAAAATGTAAACTTCCAAAAACAATATGGTGAATTTCCTGAGTGTGATCAATGCGTTCTTCAAATTTCGTCAAAAGTAAAGAGAACAAACATGGAGAAATATATACAAACAAAATGGATAGTCGTCTAGTTGTAGTTTGATTACATTTTCGGATACTAAAGTCAAAAGTTTGGCGCATGCCAAAAAACGCTAAAAAATGTAAAACGTAAAATGTTTATATTTTTCTAACCGGTAACTTTCGAAAAAATATTTTATAAAACGATTTTCTATTAGTTAAGTCCGGAAATGAAAAATTATGAAAAATTTGGGCATATTTTTAGCTTGAAAATACTGAAATAAAAAATAATCTTTCTAGGAAATTGTTCCATATCCTGTTTTATCATGATAAATCACTTTCCAAGAACACATGTGGAGGTTTAAATAATAATTTTATGTCTTATTTAATATTCATTTTTGTACTTGACATGGCTATTTAACATGTAATGATGTATGAATATAATTTAAATAAAACTTAGACATAATTCTAAATATTTTAACAGAATATACAATACAAATAAATATGTCTAAATTGTTTTAATTTTTTGGTAGAAAGTGATTGTTTTTATCTCGAAAAATCAAAATAAAAAAGTTGGTTAAGCTGCACATTCAGAATGTTGACATCAGTTAAATTATGTTAAGCTTGAATTTTAGGTCAAAAAAGTAAGGATATTAGTAAAGTAGGAAGAAAGTCAAAATATGATAAAAACCAGACGAAAAATATTTTCTAGTTGAATGAATTTTGAATTGAAGAGCAAATAAGGAATAAAATTATTTTTCATGATGTTTGATTACCTCCTATCGAAATCGTTTGATAGAACTATTGATGTTGCAAATCTTTTTAAATTTTTTTAGGATCATTTTTAAATTCAATATGTTCGAGAAAAAATAGACCACCAAAGTCTTTCCCAGATAAATAATAAAATTGCCATCAATTATGATTTAAATGTTTCAAGATTCAAACATGGATTTCTTGAATAAAATAATTAAAGTAAAAATAAAATTATTGCTCTTGCTTCTAAAAATCATTTCTGTGTTTACATGTTTTATTTTAAATATTTTTCTAGTTATAAAGCGTAGAAATAATAATTATATAAGATTATAACATATTTAATTACGTCAAACTTTTACTTGTATTAATGAGTGTATATTAATTAACTCACCCACTGTTGAATAGATAAACTTTTTACATGAGTATATTATTTCAGAGAACAGACATTATTATGACAGGGTTTATTTGGTAAAATAACATTTTATTTTTTAAAATTTGAAAAAATTGAACATGAAATTAAACCATTTGAACGTCTTGAAACGAGTAAAAATTACGAATTCAATTGCATAGAATCAGATCAAATTAATATAAAACATGTTAAAACAATGAATTTACAAAAAATTATTCTGTTAATTATTTCATGGTCCATAAACAATGTAGATCATTTACGTAATACACAGTAATATTGATTTAATTTAGTAATTTAAAAATGAAGACAAAAAAGTACAAACATAATGAAAACAGTATGCCATTAAACGAACTCTATAACAACTATAGACATCAATATTACATGGTGTAAAACTGCATTTTCTAGGTAATTTCTAAATTGAAAGTATTCATTATATTAAACAGTATGTACGGAGTATATGTTCGCTTGTACAGGTTACTGTGTTGGTTCCATACCTACTGAAAAAAGTAAAATAAAAAAAAACAGCACATTGAATAATATTGTTAAAAAAAACTGTATACATAATTAAAAAATAAACACAAAATATTATATTTTGTACCCTATTCAGTCGACAATATCGTATGTTAAACCTCCGCTTACAGAGTGTAACGGTTTGAAAATTGAAAATAATAAGAAAAAATAAAAAAATTAGTTGAATGCTTGTATATTTAAGGAACGTAGCCAATGCTGCATAATTTTTCTATCTGCGTAGCATAACTTTTGTTATTAATTTTCATTACAGAAAAACTTAAGTCCGTTATACAAATTTTATTTTTGGTTTATTATATAATTTATGATCACTATACTTTTTTACCAATTACGTATATCTTTTATGAAAATGCGAATAAATTTTAATAAAATTATTTATTTTGTTTTTTTTCAATTTTTTTAACTACTAAGATGTTATTATTGTCACCAAGTTTAATCTTAACTTTTTTCATAGTATTTTTCAATATAATTTACGTATGTACAATCTTGAGCGAAAATTTATATACTTTACCTAAAAAATTATAAAAATTCAAATAAATAATTAATCTGATACACGCTGTATGCATACATACAAACATTCTATACATTTTTAATTAAAATTTCAAATTAACTCCAAACACATTTATTCATATGCATTTAAGTTAATTTTATGAGTTTAATTATAATAATGTGGAATTGAGCTAGCTAGTAACTGTTGTTAGTTGGTTATAGGTACCTCGACATGATGTTGAGTCAAAATGTGAGTTTCATTGAAAATATAAATTTTAATAAACTTCAAATTAAAAAAAAAACAAAAAATATATGTATATACATAACGAAACAATTTTTTTAAATCGTATGTATTTCGTTGTATACCCAGTTGGTCAAAGGGTATAGGAATGGACACAACTGAACTTCATCGTATTGTCAAAATATGTTAATTAAAATGCCATTAGTATGCCGGGAAATGCATATGGAAAATTTTTCTATATCAAAATCTCAGAATTTAACTTAATTTTATGTAGCAATAAGATGAATTAATAGTATAATATTAATAATTTTATAATTTTTATTCCTACTTTTGTCTTTTTTTGTTTTTTTATCCTTGTTCTTGTTTAATGGTTTTTAACAAAATATAAATAAAAAATGTAAAACTATATATCGCATGTATATCTCAATTTTATCAAAATCGGATGAATGGTTTGCTAACTATCATCATTAAAGTGAAAAATAAGTCATGCCCATTCCTTGTAATTCTGAAACTGATTGGTGAACGACAACTGATTGGTGAGATAAAAATCTCCCCTATAGACTAATCAAAATATTTGTTAATAGGTTTTGTGATCTAAATCGTTCATTTGAATAATCTTTACATGCAAATTGACATACTGCCACGCCGATAGAAACCTTAACCAAAAATCTAACTAAAGATTTTCATTATTTTTTTCAAAAATATTACCAATACTGTACAATAGCTATAACATGTTTCATTATGAAAAATATTGTGTGTAAATAATATTTAGTAAACAACAAATTGATTGAAAATTACATTTCGTACGTATAAATATTCAAAAATATAAAATTCAATTATTTCAGTTTAAACTGTATATAAATATTAAATTGATACCACCATATTGCGCATGTATTGATATACTAGTATTTCACATAATAACATATATATTTTGGTTATTGCAATTCATTTTTGTATTTTGTATTTTTTAATTTATTTTTTAAATAATTTTTTATGAATATTTTTTTCATTTCTATTAAAAATTATAAAACAACTATAATTATACTTTTATTATAAATTATGCTATGATTTATTATACAAAAATTGAAATAAATGAATGGTATGATAAAAGCATTTTTGAAATTTTAAAAAATAAAAATATAATTAAAACTAAAATTGATAAAATACTTTTTTTTAAATAAACTCTCCGTGTCATAAAACTTCTAAAAAATGAGTATGTAGTGGCCCAATTATTAGTAGGATTAAACTTTTTGAGTATATTCTTAAGAGATTATTGTGACAGTAAAACAAGAATTTAATGTAGCCAAGCAAACAAGCCCATCGTTCGATGATATCAATCATTCCATAAATATAGTGCAATCTTGTAAACGGTAAACATGGTTTTAAAGTGGCCGGGAAAAATTTTATTTTATTAGGCAGTCGAGTGGTTAGGTCTTATGACACTTTTATTATAGCTGTCATAACGCAGATTGAGCGGCATCATGAAATTAAGAAAAAGTGAAAAGCAACTATCTATTTCTACAAAATATAGTTTAATATATCAAACGAAAAATGGAAGATATGAGTTTCAGTTAAAAAAATATCAATTTGTTTTGTATGCTATTCTCTAAAATCTTAATTAGCTTTTTGAATATGCTTTCAACGTTCATAAGAAATCCGATTATCGTTTCGTTCATAATTTTAAAAAAGGAATTCAATTCTTCATCCGTTGCGGTCAAATGAGGCCCAGTAGATGCTAGTCAAACTTTGGAGCTATTTTAAATAAATAAATATCGCTAAAATTAAAATTTACAAGAATTTTTATAGAAAAAAAGTCGAATTTTGAAAATCTCAACAACAAAAAATAATTATTGGATTACTTAGAGGGGATGAGTAAGCGAAATACACGTTTGGCAAAAGATTTAAGTCAATAAACAAAATAGAACGCAAATCAGAATTGTTTTTCTGTGTGGAGTCCTACTGGATCCCATGTGACCATTACGTTATTACTTGAAGGTGTAATCGCAACGAGTTAAGCTCTTAATTTGAGCACTGGAATACTTTTCTCGTAGTTTTTGCAACTAAAAATACTGTTCTCGTAGTTTTGTATAAAAATCTACAATAAAATGTTAATTAAATCAATTAATAATGTATATAATAGTTTAAAAAAACTAAAAAAACACGCATGCATGCGTAGTTCGCGCACTAGCTCTATCTTTATTACTCTCATGCAAAGGATCCGTTCAGATGCGTTCTGCAGCCAACTTCAGAGAGTTACCTACAGACAAACAAACATACGAGTGAAGCTAATAAAAGCGTGTTAAAAATAAAAACGCTCTTTACTAATTTATTTCTAATCTGTTGATGTAAAAACATCAGTTTTTCTAAATTAAATTCAAATGTGTTAATTGTTTACTTCGCAACATTCTAATTAAAAATATTTTTTCTTAATTATTTGATTTGAAGTTAAAAAAAAGTCAAGTAAAAAAAAACAGAATTATATTAGTTTGTTTCTAGTGAAGAAGGGTGTTCGTAATGACGATGATACACTGACAGCAGGAGATACATATACTTATAATATTCCAGCTTCCTTGTACAATGTCATAGCCATCATCGTCATGTTTTCTTCGCCTGCTGGTTTCGGTATGATGACGTCGTCCATGAATTAGTTGTGTATAACGACAACATAATAATATAACTAAGCTAAACAAATAACATCGTAACTAAAAACCAGCAGAGGTCGTCTTTCACCAGCTGCTGTTGCTTATGATATTGCTGACGTTGTTATCATTCTTTCGACGTCTACGTGAACATTATCTGTGTGTGTGTGTTTGTAATAATTAAATTTCTCAATTTGTTTTTGTATATTTTTATATGTCCGGAGTTTGTGACATTAAAACATTAAACCATTTTTGTTTACGACGGCAATAATAATATTCATTCAAAAAGCTAAACACTACACTACATTATAAAATGAAAAATATTTTTGTAAGAAATGAGTTTCACAATGGTTTAAGCTTCATATTAGTTTATATATTATACGTGGCAAAAGCTAAATAGGTCACTTTGTGATACTATTGTATTCTGACCTTATGTTGTGAGAAAAATATATATATTAGCATCATTCAAAAGCATATCGATTTATAATTCGGATTTCCGGATCTGAATTACGACTTCTGTATTTATAGGCAGGAAACAAATTTTAAAGACTACCTTTTTCTGCGCTGGCATAGAAAGTAAGTTTGCATCACGCTATAAATAAGTCATCGTTTTTTTTTAATGCAGATTTTCATGAGCTATTTCGATTGCTGATATGTATATAAACTAATATTTAACAAAGAAAAATGATAGATTATGAAACAATTTGATACTAAATCTCCTATCCCCTGAACTGGAAAATTGGATTTTGGTCACTTATCTTCTATGTCACAAAAATAAATAATCAGATTTTATCAAGTATTAACACAAATTTTGGAACGTCGCCATTGTATAATATTCGAATATTTCGTAAAACAATTTCAAAACTATTTTTTTTATACATACAAACAACAAACGCTAAAGCATTTTCTTATAAATATCTTTAAGAAACTCGTAATGAGTATGCAACACAGACATTACTTTTGAGTTAGTAGTAGATGGATGCAATTTAAGCCTTTGTTTCTTTAAATGAATGGATAACTACATTTCAGTAGTAAACTTTTAGTGTATTAAGTGTTCATGTATGGTACAAAGTAAATTGCACTTAGAAATCCATGTAAGCAATATGCATGGTACATGGTACATGGTATATACAAGCAATTTACAAAAAGTTTCTAAAATAATGAAAATGAGTTTCAATTTTTAATTTCTCTACATTGTATATTTTTGTTTCAGTGGATATCTAGATAGTGAAACCTATATTCCTTAACTCATACTGGGTTATTAGAACTGTGTATCCTAACTAAACGTTCACATTTGTGTATAAATATCGAAATAATATCTTTTGAAAATTTCAAAATTTTTTACTGAATTTAAATGACTTTTGTTTTAGAAATTACTTTACGATAAGGAATTTTGAAATTACGATATTCCTATAACAACTTATCGATTTAATTATTCAAATGTTCTACATTTGCTTGGGTTATTAAGAATTTCTAAATAAATTAACTGTAAGAAAGACGTGAAAGAGACGTATTTTATCTACGTGTTTTATCTATCAAAGTATATAAAATATTTGTGTTTTAGAAAATATTATTATTTGTTCTATTGTTTGCATATAAATTATAAAACAAATGTCGAAGAATAATCATGGAATAATTACCAAAATTAATATTTAATGTTTGAATTTGGAAGAATGAGCAAAGAAAATGAATTTTTTATTGTTTTTTTCTTTCAAATGTAAATAATATAAATTATAAGTAAACCTCAGTTTATTAATAAATTGTGACAAATTTTCGATGTTAAATCATATACTATTGATAAACTTTAGCATTTGATTGATGAAGCATTTCATACACAGTGAAATTACGTACAAATAATATGTTTATATGGCTTGTTGAATTTGAGCTGAAATCTAAACCGGATACGAAAAGTTATTTTATATCCTCTGAATGAATATGATGCTTATGGTAATGTGATAATTATTTTTTGGTTAAATCATAGCTGTAATATTCTGAGTAACCTATCTTAAAACTTTTAAGTATTTTAAGAAATATTTGTCATTTTTTGTAATTATTCAACAATTTGCAATAAAATTTATATTCAAACAATTGAACAAACAGATATATTTTCCAGAATGTGAATGTTTTATTACACATTTTAGACACTCGTAGCGCTTCAATCAATTAATTAAGTCCCCTCAATCTACTATAAATGGTACGAATATTGTGCACCTTATCAATACATTTACTTACTTCAATATCTTCTAAACTTCATGTATTTGTAAAAGGAATTACAGTAGTTTGTAAATACATCTATAGTTATGTTGGCTATATTATAGTATAGTTTCACAATTCTCCTACTGTTTATTAGCTTTTGTCACTTTGATGTTGTCAAACCAACCAGCCAACCAACCAACCATTCGTTCGTTCGTGAGTGGGTGGTGATAATAACACCACATTATTATTCCCACTTTTACTTCATCAACCTCACTCACTCTGTACTACTCTGTATATAGATCAATATGAATGGAATGGGTGATCAGTTCGTTTACTATTCTTGTTCAGTTGCATTTTCAACAAAACAATGTTAATGATTACACTACTATTACAGTACAATTACCCTTCTCGCATTTATATATTGTCTTGAGACTCGACGACACAATCATCATCGTGTGTCTAATGTGTATTGTGTCTAAAGTGTGTAGTATCTATGAACGTTTGATTCTCAAATTAATAGTAAAATGATTATGACGATGTGTATTACGATTTCTATCGTTTTCAGACGATCATATCATACAGATTCAAATAAAAAACCGACAAAAGCGTTAATGGAATGTCTGGAGTTTTATACGCATAGTTAGGGACCTGTGTCTTCTTTGAGCCTTAATCAATTCTTCCTAATTCTGTGAATGAATGATGGAACATTTCTACATTATCACTTCACCACAATTTTCTTAATTGTTTTTATTATTTGTCAATTATTTTTATACTTTTAATTAGTTTTTATTTCAGTTTTATTATTATCCTTTTAATTAGCTTGTAACCAATTTTTTGTTCCTTTAACCAATCCAAGCAACGCATTTAATTTTAAGACAATATTTGACTATAGCAGGTATATAGTTTTTGTTCTTAATGGTTTTTCTGTGTGCAAATTCCAAAAAATTAGTTATCCTTCATGCTTAAAAGTATCTTTAGAGCAAAATTTTTTGTTAAATTTGTGTATTCAAAATTTGAGGGCAAATGAATAGGTTTCTACTTAATTTGTTATCCGTGGTGATTGAGGCGCAAGCTTTGCAGCAAACAAAGTTGCAAGAACGGCAAGACTAAATGATCGGTTTGACATCTCACAATCAGTGTATCTATTTTAACAGCTATAAATTAGACACCTCTCTGAAAAACAGTCTCTTGAAAACACAGAAAGTTTAACGTGGAAAACCTGCATCATCTTAAAAAAAATAAATTTAAATATTATTTAGAAATTCAAGCTTTCGATAATATTTATCCACTAGCTCCCTGACCATGTTTTATTTTGTCAGACATTATAATGATAAAAACCAACTGGGAACTACGATGATCTGTTTGAACATTGAACGAATGAACAATATACCATAATGAAAAAAGTTCATTATTGAATTTTTTTTAATACTTTTTGCGTTTTTTACTGCTCAAATGAAATTATTTTCTGCCTAATAAATAGAAGTATATTTTTCGGTGTGTAAAAAATTTGTTAATCTTATAAGTAGTTTACTAGACAATTCAAAATAGTATATACACTTATTTGCTCAAAATTATTACTGCTTGTTCAATTTCAGTGAAATTGATTATATTTTAGCTATCGAAATTTTTTCAATTATATCTTAATTATATCAATTTAATTCAAAATTACTTGCAATTTATCAAGAAAACAAGAATCGATAACAATTCTAATAAAAACAAATATAAAAAGAATATAGGAATTTTATGCGTATAGGATATCCAGAATGAACAATAACGCATTGTTCCATAGAAGACGGATGTATGTATATAAGGTATGGATAGGTTCTATATAAATTACTATAAATAATATATGTTCAAGCAGCTAGGTTAGAAGGTTTTGTTATCGTATTCACTACAAGAACACAAGCCGTAGTACTACTATATGACTGAAAATGATAATGGAAATACGGTAATAATGACAACATTAGAACAGAATCACGAAAGTTATGTGACTGTTGTTTAATTTAAGGGCATCATTGTTATTGTTAAAAGGTATGAGAGCTTATGTGATGGAATTTGCTGAAGAATATCATGAAATTAGACAATATATTTAATGTTAAGACATGTATTTAAATGTCTTAAATATCTAACTCAATATTCAGCATTTATAGGTTTCTTAAGATTTTGTAGGTTTTTTTATAAAAATCCTTCAATATTTCAACTAATAGTTGACGCTCATCTACGTTATAACAAAACTCTTGGTTTGAAATTTCAAGCTTTTTGATTTTGCGATTCGCATTGTATCTTGATCGGTATATCAAAATTCGAACTCTTTCAACTTTTTTTTATAAAAAATTTTCTTAGTAATCTTCTACGTTATAATGGGAACCTCGTGCAAAACTACAACGTCTCTTAAATAGCTAATAGTTTGGCTTGCGCGTTGATATATTAGTCATTATTTTATATTTACAGAATAGAATGTTTTAACATTTTGTGTGATTAAAGTTGAGGAAGAATTATTTAACCGATCGGCGATGCATCAATATATCGACGAGTATCCATGGGATAACTTTATTATTTAATGTAGCCTTCATTATAACTACAACAGTCAATACAAGTATCAGTTTAGCGATTCTCTTGAAATACGCTACAAACAAGAAGTCATGAAGATAAGATCCTGATAGCTGTTGTATCGATGGTTCTTCTTTAACTTCAAAATTTTTTTTACACAAATGGAATGATTGATACAACATAAATCGAAGAAATACTGCCAATTATTGAAAGTTACACATTTTTACTCACAGCTGTTGATTAAAAATGAATAAAAATCTAATTTGTACGTCATAGTATCCTCGCCTTAACTACGAAGTACCAACAAGGATTAAAAAAACCGCTTATGTAAATACATGAATTTGTAAATATTAAAAAACTTGTAGCATGCCATTGACTGCAGTCTTGTAGTGACCGATTTCATAACATCGTTCAATTTACATGCAATGTTATAAATACGTTCGGTAGTATAGTGAAGTTTAATAACACAAATATATGGGACCACTTCTCTACACAGAGTTACCTTCATTATATCATTGCTGAATTATATTATACGTTATATAGTTTAAGTTTTCTAATGCAAAATAATACTAAAGGAAAATACTTTGTCAACATATTATAATAGAAGGCATTGGTTACACTAAATGAATTATTCATGATTATGCAATGTATAGTTTAGTTCTGTTATATATCATCATATTATTATATACATTTTTTTTTTTTTGTTTTTATTTATTAGTTTTTTATACAAATATATTATGTATTCGTTTAGAAAAAAGTATTTTGTTTTAGATATAGGTACCATGAAGTTCATTTAAAATACTAATATTATATGGTATAGACGATGACTTTCAGAGAAAAAGACATTAAATTAAAATCTAAAGAAATTAAATACACAATGATGTGTCAATGAAAATTGAATTTGCACTTTTTTATATGCTTTTACGCAGCTGGGTTACTGATAAAGTATTTCTCTACGGTAATAGGCCAAGTGTTTAGAAAAATCTTCTTCAGCAGTCAATGTTTTCAAAAGAACTACAAATAAAATTTTCTTCGAATTTATTAAAATTTTTGTAAGAAAATTTTCGTCTTTTTCGTCGTCGTTTTTTTAAAAGATCTTTTGAAAAATTGCAATTTGAAAAACGAGCCAATTTTTTTGCTAGAATATGATCCATGGCCCCAATATTATACAAATCGAATATGCTCATTGATTGGGTGTGAATTTTTTTAGATAAATTCTAAAGTTATAATCAGACTGCGTGATCTAGGAATAGTTTTAATGATGACTTAGAAACCCGCCGTTGAATCTCATAATCAGTATTATCTTTTTATAATCAGGACCCTAATATTACACAAATCGAATCTGCATGTTGATTGGATATCATTTTTTAGATAACTTCTAAAATCTTGTTCAGCCTTGAACCTTTCGGAGTAGTTTAAGTAATAACGTTGAAATCAATCTCATAATTAGTATTATTTTTGTATAGTGCAAATAAAAAGTGTGACAACAATATTTTCGATGAGTAAAATTCAAAAATTTTTTAAAAGCTTTTTGATTGTAAACAGTTGGTAAATTGGGTCACTACTTTTAAAATTAATGTCACTCTTAAACCATCCTGTAAATAATTCCATTATATTAAAAATAAAACATTTTTAAATTTTTCAATAACCAATTACTAAATGATATTTTTAACATAACACAATACTGTGATGGATATACTTCTAATTGATATTCTTTTCATATATATGAACGGCTAATATATGTAAAATATTGATTACTTTCAGTTTCTGTCAGTCATATTAAATTATATCTTTACAAATTATATAGTCGTTTATTATCACCCGGTATTCAAAATATGAAGCACAACTATTCAAATATCAGGAGAATTATAATAGCTCATTTTTTTTTCTGTACAGTTCTTGTTATACTTGCGGAGTATCAATTTTACTGCATGTATTTATAATTGCTGTAGACATACTCGTATTTTTATGAATGTACAAAATTTCACGCCGGCTTACAAAACTCTGAAAATTGCCGATCAATTATACAAAAAACTGTATATCGATACTCAATCACCGTATTCATCTGATTTGGCATCGGATTTCTGTTCCTTTTCTTTACTAAAAATACCGCACAGAAACCAGTTGAACTTGATCAAATGATACAATTACTAATAGGAGCTCATAAGTCCATTTTTATGTATTCAAAAAAAAATTGGTTTTTACCCTGACCACTAGATGGCTAGAGTTGTAATTAAGTTAGTATTGCTTCCAAAATGAATACATCTATTAGGTAGAATAAATAAATAATTGATATTTTTTAAAGTAATTCACATGATTTTTGGACACCGTAACTATAGTATACAGGTAGACTTTTAAATGTTATAAGCCTCATTAATTATTAATTTTTTAAAAGCTTTTCAAATAAAATAGCAGTGTACCTCTGTATGATATGTTGTAACGCTATGATGATAGTGTGCTCGTTTACACTCACCCACCGAACAACGTTGATAGGTAGGTAGATGTGAGGTTTGTACTTAAAGATAATTATTATTATGAATATTTTATCACATAATTTAAATTGAATAATATTAGGTGTATTATAACACCTAATACCACCACCATCAGTTTAATGTATTATAATCAATTTTATATGAATATATAAATTCCAAACCACGGGTCATGTAACTCAACATTGTTTTTTCTTTTGCTCGAAACATTGTTATTATGTTCATTATTTTCATTATGACCTCCATATACATAGAGAATTCGTAAACAGTATCTATGGATTTTAAATACCATCATTTCTTTGGACACCAAAATGTTTTCATTAGTTTCTATGGTTACCAAGTAATACTTCGTAGACCTTTTCATTTTAAAATTTATTTCGTACTGTTGACAATAAGTTTGACAAAGATAGAAAATATTTGCTTTGTATTTTATTACATTAGTTTTTTGACATTTTGTCTGAAACAACGAATCGAAAATTAAAATGAATAGCCCTATTAATCAAATAGCAAGTCTGAGAATAAACATATATCAAAATTTATTAACAAATTTAAATGAATAATTATTTATATTAGCAATTAAAAATAATTACGATTAAAATTTATTCTATTATTCTTTTAATTTTAATTTTTTATAAATTAAATATCATTTTTTTTAATTATTCAATAGTTTGTGTTTGACAGTTGCTATACAATTTACATGCAAACAAATGAACAAATCTACAATGTGAATGTTTTATTACATGTTTTTGATACTCGCGGCGCATTGATCCATTAAGATGGTCCTTACACGCACGGAACGTGATCGTACTAAAGCAATTTCCGTTATTCGCAAATTTAAATTATCATTTCTCTAAAGCTTCGTGTTTAAATTTCAGCATGACTTATTTCCGTTTTGAACTATGTTGATCAGGCTGATAGGCGAACGAATAAACAACCATTTGATAATGGATGAATAAAGTGATTTTAGGCACACTTAAATTAATATTGTGGTCACATATCACTAGGTATTTAAAAATTAGTATATTATTTGTTTTATTCATGGTTTTAAATGCTAAATTATAATTCGTAGACTATAAATAATTGAAGATAATAGTTTAAAGACAGCTTTGGTATCGTTGCAATAACAGACCACTATAACTAAGACCTTTAGTATTTGAATAAATATCAAATGAAATATATCGAATGGAATGGAGTAAGAGTATGTATTTTACGTGATGCGGTAGAAAGTGTAAGGTATTTGATACAGGAATGTTCAGGAACAGTAGATATAAGGAAACTCGAATTGGAACTCAATAGCTACCTGAAATCTTAAATGTTAAAAATACGGGACACATATAGCAAGTAACGATATACATATCAATTAAGAATATCAAAGAGAGAAGGAAATCGTATCTTTATTACTACTATTCATGACATTAAAAATACAAACATTTAGAATAGAAGTTTATTCTAAGAATAGAAAAGTTCATTATTTAATTTAATTGGTTTTTAATTTTTTTTTTATCTTAATATTTTATATTATATTACATCAACATATTGTGTGATTTTTCTTTGCACCATTGAGTGGTGTAAAATTTGATAACAATAATAACGTTTTAAAACTGATTGTAATGTGACCATTGTTTCGTCTTTATTTAAGATACTATCATTACGCAGTTTAACAAAATAGAGTTTATATTTTATCTATGTCATATAATGAATTTCCACAAAGTTGATCTCAACACAATCAATTTAGTACATGGGAAAAAATGAAGATTACAACTAACAAAGTTAATTGTTTTGATATTCGACATATGATCTAATATCATTGTTAATAAGCATTCATAAAATACTATAAATATCCAGTCTATACATTTGTATTAACTTGTATAATAATAAGTATTTTAATTACCAATATGTAATTAGCTAAATTTGAGCTTAAATTATAGCGAATCCTTACATTTTACCAAAAAAAATTGTTTGTTTGTTGAAATAAACATTTTTCTTTAATATTTTATAGTTTAAAAGTTAGGTCAAGGATCCACTGAGCCCAATGAACCGATTTTGGTCATTCACGAACTTAAACTCACTTTTTATGTTAAAAATGCGCCACCAAAATTTCAGCTCGTTATCTTTTTTTGTTATTGATTTATTGTGATGACGAATGGACGGACGGACGGACTAATTAGGTATTACGATGAACACCTATTCCAAAATTTTGTTTGTGCTGTCAATTTTTCCTATCGTTACAAATTCCATACTATTATTAATATACTCTGACATATTACGTATGTCGAGTATAAAAAGTTTTCACTGAGACTTGTAAATATAAACATGACATAAAAATTAACTTCTTTTAAAAACTTTGACCTATGAATATAAAATCAATAAAATCTTCCTCACGTGTATATGAACAATCTTAATAGCATATCTATACGGCCAACTGATTGTTTAAAAATAAAAAAATTACATCTAGTAAGTGTTTTTTTACTATGTTATTGTCATATGTTACCCCCATGAGAATACTAAAATGATAGTTTCTTCAATTTTTTTTTTTTTTATAGTTCAAACCATAAAAGTGGAATATGCAGAAATACAGTTTCTTTTATGTATAAGAGACAGCGAATGATAATTTCATTTTATTTTTCATCACGACTTTTTGATATAAAAGTTTATTATTATTATTTCGAAAATGTTTTTATTGACAAAAATGCAATCAAACTTAACGCTAAAAATATGAGGGTGTTCAATAGTCAACGTAATGTTTATTTCATACATTAGATGCAATAAATTTATACTAAAAATATGTTAAAAAACAAACTTTAGAAAGAGAAGAAAATAACAATTCAATAAAAACAAACCTATCAATTCATTACATTACTCAAGTTGTATGATATCAAGGTCAAGTTATGTAATATACTCGTTTAAGTACACAGCTAAATATATTGATAACTTTATATATATCAGTTAAATTGCGTAGTTTAATAAATGGGTTTGATTTAATTCAAAAGTTGTTATTACGTCTTACGTTTACGTCTTATCTTTGCAAATGTTACGTTATCAACACACTTCGTAAACCCACCTAGCAATATTGTTTGATGCAATTCAAATTTACTGACTTTGTGGGATTCACGTATCAAATTTTGCTACATGCGAGTGTTACACGTTCACGTTTACAAACAGGTTGTTGTTATGCGTCAAAGTTGCGTTACGGTGTAGCGTTACACGCAAATTTTGAATGGGTGTCCGCGACTTTAAAAATCACTAATACCTTGTCGTTAGCGAGCTATCTCGTAAGACGCGCTACCAAAACAGTATACTTAATTTTACGAGATAATCAATTGCACACTTTTTGAAACATACAACGATAAATTTAATAATGAGATAAATTTATGTTAAAATAATAATTGAGATTAAAATATTTGAGAACTGAGTAAGCTGAGTAAGTTAATACCTGTAACATCTGCCTTTCTAAGCCTTGAATACCTACCCTTTTTACAAAAATTAGCCTTTGTTGCGGCGGTGATTCAGCAGCATGGATTGTAGTTGATATCAAAATTTCAAAATTCATAAATGCCACTTATTGGTTTCAAGTTCTAATGTGAGTATCTCGCATCGAATGTGTTCATTACAATCAATACAAATTTGTTAATATATTGAAAATGAAGTCTTTAATTAATAAAGCCGTGCATGTATTAGTTAGTGTATAAACTTAATTAATCAACAACTAAAATCTAATGAAAAAGCATATATATAAAGTTAGATTAAAATCGATAACAAACTTTATAAGAATTATCATTTAATCATTATCTTATGTTTATAAACTTTTAATTAAAATTTTTTTTTTATTCCTTAGTTCAACAATTATTGTCATATAGATGGTTTTCCTTAGAAAACCTGGAAGCGAATCATCTTCTGTGGCAGCATATTTTTTGAGAATGAAAAAAACTTTAATCTTGTGAAATCAACAGTGAATATAACACACATGAAGTTAATGATTAACAGTGTTTATTGTTTAGGTACTCGAAAAATAGCTAAATATCAATATTTAAATAATTTTCAACCATGCCCATTCCTAAAATACTCTAAATATGCAGTTTATACAGTTATTAATATATATTTAATAATAACATGAATTTTAAATTATATTTGTCTTTATTAGCTAAATTTCAGCTAACATTGTGATGGAAAAGAGAAAACATGAAAAACGTTTCAAAGAGATAATTTTTGTTTGATTTTGATAAAAGTTGGGAGAACTAAGTATTCATATTCTGGGGACAACTTTTAAGATATATAATTAAGTTAATTGGAAATTCAATCTGAATATAACTCACCGCGTAGTAATTGTCCTTCATGTGTTATTATTCAGGTATGCTGCTATTAAAACAGCCAATTTTTACGTGATTAAGAAACACAATAGAGAATCAGCGTCGTCATACACAGTGGATCAGCACTTGCACTAAGAAAACACTCACACTAAATAAGTGTGTACACGAGTACTTTTTGGGAAAAATTATAAACTCTGCCATATGGGGACTTGGAATGAAAAAAATAATTATTAAATACGTGGATATTAAAAATATTCCGTATGTGAAATAAGTAGTATTCGGTATGCGAAGGAAGTAAGGAAATGAGAAATTTCATTGTTTTTTTTAACCGTTTTTCATAGAGGGTACAGCGGAAAACATTTAGGAAGAATGCCGTGGTTTCTTACAAATTGTTTATCTTTTATGTTGTTTATTTTTCCAACATATTAAACAGACAGAGAGACTCAAATTGTTTTTAAGAATTTTTCGGTAATCATCACAATGCGTGACCGTGTCGGCTATTAATATTATCAACACTAAAAATCCGTATACAGTAGCCATATATACATTTTATTTATCATTTATTAAAAATAAATAATTTTAAAAAAATAATTGAATGTTAAGGTTAAATAGATAGAGAATAAATTTCTTTATGCCATTATATAAATGATTTACCGAGCTAAATAATCATTTTACGTAGGTAAGTAAATACGTGGTATCTAGGTACTACCCACCTATGTGTAGCATAAAACTAATTTAACCAAAAACATATAATATTGTAATAATATGAGATGAGATGAGATGAGATGAGATGAAATGAAATATATATTATATTTAGATGCTTTGTGTTTAAAGGAAGAAAACTAACTGATAAACGTCATGCTTGTATGAATACACAGGGATTTCATGTTTTTGAAACTAATTTTCCAAAACTACTTATGCTATCGTTCATTTTCATTCCATAATATAAAATACTCCTTATAACATATATATTATATAATAATATTAAGGGCAAAGTTGTACAGTTGTTAAAAAGTGTTTGTAATACGTAAGTTGAATTTATGATAAGGAGAAATTCCAGCATTTTAAAATTTTTTCACATCGTGAGTGAGATATTGTGGGTTTTATTGATTACCTAATATTTAAAGTATCTATCGTCAGCCTAGTAGAAATATTTTTTCTTTAATTACAAAAATTGTATTCTTTACGCAAAGTTTTTTCTCATTTTAAGTGTCCATTCTGAGAAAAAGATTTAAATGCCATTTTCTTCAAAAAAAGTTTTCGTTCGTTTCTATGGTTCCGAAATACTAGTTCATATCTCTGTGAATGGTTTATGGTTTTATTAGGAAATTTCTCAAAATTTATTAAATAATTCCAATTGATAATTATTTATATTTGTAATTAAAAATAATTACTAATTCAATTTCTTCAAAAATTCTCTTCAATTTCAACCAAATAATTTCTATTAAATGTCATTTTTTTAAATTTATTTATTTGCTATACAATTTACGTGCAATCATTTAACGATAAATTCTACAATATGAATATTATATTGCAAATTTTTGACAATCTTAGCACATCAATCCATTAAGAAGTTCTTTCCATGTTCTATGTATCGTACGGACAAGGCAGTTCCACATACCATCTTGACAATTTTATATGTTATATGGATGTTATATGGACAACAGGCTTTAGAAAATGGACAGTGAAATGAAATACATAAATTTTGATAAAAAATAATCAGTCAAATGTACTTTCGATTAGGAATAATGAGACAACTAATTGTCTATTCATGGTTTCTTCTAGAATTATTTCAGACAGTTGGTTTTTATAGATTTTCAACTTGCAACGAATATATTGAATAGTATTGTAAGGACCACGCGAGCCTCACTGTACATATGGCAAACTAATATTTGTTTATCACATATACAGTGCTATTAGGTTAAAATGATCTATCTTCCTGAATTAATATTCGATATAAATCTTCAATATGACATTGTGGATTTAAAAAGTGTCTACGAATACATGGACACATTGCATCTTGAGTAAGTAATCAGGAAGAATTATGTAAATTGTTCAACAAAACGGTAACTGACTTTCTACCGAGTGTTTTATAAAAATAATGTTTTCTGTTTATTTATTTTGTTTCTAGATCTTATAAGTGTTTTAAAAAGGTATTTTTTCTCATTGGTCTTTTTCAAGTCTCCATCCTGCCATGGTGAGTCTAAAAAACAAAATGTTCTCGATATACATGCGCTGAAATTTATTTAGACTAAATGTGCAGACTTATGTTACTTGTGTTGACCGAAATTCAGTTATTCTTGCTTATACTTATATTAAAGTATATTATTATACTCGAAATATAAAGAATATGTCAGAGCGAATAATTTTTGTCTAAAGCCTGTGAAGATCGCAAATATTGATCGCACAAAAAAATTGGTAAATGTATTCATAGAATCACCTAATTAGTCCTTTTCCGTATGTCTATCTGATTCGTATGTCCCTGTCGGTCATCAAGCAAACTCAAAAACGAAAAGAAATAAATAAAAAGTACCTTTAAGCTC
Source organism: Chrysopa pallens (assembly GCA_020423425.1). NCBI lineage: Eukaryota > Metazoa > Arthropoda > Insecta > Neuroptera > Chrysopidae > Chrysopa > Chrysopa pallens. Next base: position 60,336,301 of record CM035594.1, read on the forward strand.
TTGAATGATCAAAAATCAAAAAATCCTTTTTGGTCCAATTTTTTTCGTAAATTGTTTGAATTCGTAAAAATTTTAGCTCAAATTTATATTATAGATGTAATAACTGTATACACTGAAGTATTTTATGAATGCTAATGATTAAAAATAGTTGAAACTTTCATATTCAATTATGTGCCGAGTAAACAATTAACTCTCTTAGTTTTATTTTCCGTTTTACTGAATGTATAAAAATATTTATACATTATTTAAGATATTACCAGTTTGTCTATTCGTTTTGTATTTAATAACATTCAACCTTCTTACATTCAAAAAAGATATACAAATATGAATATCTTCGTTCATTCTGTTTACGAACTTTATCCATTATATTTAAAGTTCTTGTGGGTGATATAATTTTACTATTTTACTTATCCTTTTCTTTTTATTTTTCAAACCATCGTCTTTCTTGTCATTCTCATATCATACATAATACATATTTTAGAAGCAAGATTATGTTAGAAAAAAATATACAAAAAGTCTCCCGCATTTATACCTAGATCCTCTGTTGACTCAATACTTTAATCATGATTGAACCACATACATTTTAAATTACTTGTATATATGTATTTTAAAAAGTTAATATATTTTAGGATTTTCTGAAACTAGTTTTGTCCTATATTGTATTTAGAAAACCGACAATAATCATGAAAGAGAGCTCTGTAACTAAGAGGTCACGTAAAACCCAAAAATCTAAATAAAAAAACTAAAGCATCTCTTCCATCCAATTATTAGTGGATTTAAATTATTTATGAAAATAATTTTGATATTTTAAGTCCATATTGAACAGTCAATTTACAGTGTGAGATGATGTAAAATAATGATGGCTCAGAAGGTAAAATATACCTTATCTCATTTACTGTAATCGTTACCTTATTATCTAAATATTTCCGCCGCATTTTTCGTTCCGCAAATTATCATTTGTCACGACATAAACATACACAGTAAGCACGCAGGCACACTTTTTGAAGGCCACTTTTTGAAAATAAAGTTTTTGGATTCAAGGAATCTCAAAATATATATTTCGTTGGCATCGGTGCTTCCTTTTACTTGTAGTAAGAGAAAATAAATGTTTTAATCATTTCTTCTATTATTTCCTTATAGCATTATCTCGTCGGAGTTTTAAAACAAATTGAAGACGATCATCTATGTATAGAAAATTAAACTAAATAACTGAGGTGTATCACTTAGAGTAAGACTTACTCAAGAAAATTTACACGTTATATTTGATACTGATATAATATTATATAATATACCAATACAACAAAATGTCAGATATTTAGAACGACACTGAATTTTCTTATGTAAAATCCAATCTAGTTTGTAACATTTAATACGAAAATCAATTAAACTTTCACGCCAATTCCTCTTGCCTCTTTCAACAGAACATTCAAACAAAATCCATTTATTACATCTAAAATTATACATATATTCATTCATTCAATCAAAACTGTTATATAGTTTATAAACCAAGAAACATGTAAATTTGTCATTAAAATCTTGAATGGTACAAAAAGTCATAACGCTAAGCATCGCTTAAAAGGGCCGGAATGCTGTTTTTATATAAGATCATCATGAATAGTTTGAGAAAATATTGAAAAATTGATATGAATTTTTGTAGTTCAAGAATATTTTGCATAATCAAGCCAAATTTATATAATTTTTAATATGTCATGCAACGAAATTATATTTTCTGTATTCTGTCTCTAGATATCATATTTTACTTTGATTTTTCTAAATTTAATTTACTGTGCTTGGTTTAATCAAAATCCTAAAATATTTTCATACTGGCATAATTAGTGTTTATAATTCTAATAGAATTAGCAAATGTTGTTTTCACATTTAACATTCTAGTTTGGACAAGAACGATAATGCTTCGTAAGACAATTAAATTTTTAAATTGTTTATTAATATTTCACATTTAATTTTAATATGACCTAAATATATAAATCCGAAAATTGTATTTGTGAGTATAAATGTAGTTAGTATATGTGTAATATAAAACTAGGTGCCTTAATTATACACTTGTAACATGAATTCAACATCAAAAGGATTTGATTGCCTCCCTTGAGTGAAGTAATTAACATTTCTGATTACGATTGCTAATCATTTAATATATGTTACGCTCAGCTATAAATTGTTACACATTTATTGAATCATTACCGTCGTTTTATTAATACTAACGCTGGTTTCAATTTATCACATTCAGAAAATTTACTGTATTATTTTTGATTATGTATTATTTATTATTCTAACCTTACTTCTCAATAGTTTTAATGTTTTTTGATAAAACAAGAATAATTAAGTTACTCCAAATAATTAAGTAAGCGATTTCATTCAGCCTCAAATAAACATCTTGTGGAATTAAGTTTATTCAACCTTAAAAAACCGGCGAAATGTTCAAAATTTTTTGTTCGCTGTTTATAGAGTTTCTTGTATAATTGAGGTATAAAAAATTCAAAAAATATATTTATTTTAGGATCGGTCGACTAATTTTTGAGATATTGCATGAAATAAAACCGATAAATCGGTCTTTGGATCGGATTTGTAGCAATATCTCAGAAACTACTAGACCAATCGTTAAATTGATATTATTTTTGAAATCAGCGGGTTGAAATTACCCTAGAATATATATTTCATCCAAATCGGGGGCAAAAAATTTCTCTCAATTTTTTCGATTTTTTCAAAGGGGTACCCCTTAAAAAAATTGCGAAAATTTGAAAAAAATTTTTTTATCCAATTTCGAGAAAAACCATGTTTATAAGTATATTTTGACCCGTAGATTTCAAAAATAACATCTATTTAACTATAGGAGGCTTAGTTTATGAGATATCTGCATAAATCCGATATAAAGGTTGATTTAGCGGATGTGTTATTATAATTTCTTAAAAACTAGTCTACCGATCGTAAAATAAATGCTATTTTTGAATTTGGAGATCATAATTATCCTAGAAAATCCATAAATAGCAAAAAAAAAATTTTGAACTTTTTGACGCTTTTTTGTGGTTTCTTATACAATCACCAAAAACAAAAACCCCAAACTAAAATAATCAATAAAAAAAAAAAAAAAAATTTCGAAAAAAGTAGGAATTAGCATGTACAAACCGTCGCAACGAGTCCTCAGAGAATCATTACAACTAGCTAATTCATATCGATGATGACTATTAATTTGATCTAGGAAATTGGGGCAAAAAATCGAAATTTATTAAAGAGTGGGTAATTTAAGGTAAAACAAAATTTGTTTACCCTACTTCAACTTACAAATATATTTCAATGATTGACAGTTTCCATATAAAAAGAAAAAAATTCAAATGTATTAATCTGGTGACATTTTATTAATTTCAATGAAATATTGAAGTTTTACGTATTTACTGTTTGATATGTATTATAAAAAAAAGTATGAGATTTTTCAATCAATTTATGTCAATGGAGTTTATATTTTTCTATATTTCAATAAATTGTTAACTTATTGATTCATTTTTTCAACTCCTTACTGAATATTCAACAGGAAAAAGTAAAAGGAATTTGACCAAATACGATAGATACATTTGATACGTTTTGTCAAAATTCGTCACTTTTAATTATTATTTTTTTTAATACTTAAAAATAATTTTAATTTTCAGTAAATAATACGTAAAAAAGTACAAAATTGATACACGACGGTTTTCTATTTCACGACTCTGATATGGAAACTGATAAACTCAAAATGGCTCATCATAAGTGTGTACTGATTTAAAAATTATGACATAATTAAGTAATAGTCCTTCTGAAATCAAATAAACCAATCCATACTTACTGTGAAGAATCTATAAAAGATTATTTAAAACTTTATTTGCAGCAATTCTTCATCGTGTTAAGCTTCAATTTTCGAATTTAAAATATCGGTTGACTGAACATGTATATATAATTCAAACGCATCGAGTTCGAATTGTTAGATTTGGTATTTTATTAGCAACATTCAAATTTTAATTTAAAAATAAAACGAATAGAGTAAATTCATTTCATATTGGTTACATAATTAACGGAATTTCGACTCATAATAAGAAATAGAGAAATTAAAGGCAAGAAGGTGGGGTCACTGGGAAAATTATTTAATGACAGAGAAAATAAAAATAAAATTTGTCTGATTAAATAATGTATAAAACTTATTTATAGACTTGGAACCGTTGAGATAATCGAACGGGTAATATCTATATAAAAACTTATTTTAAATTATTTATAAAAATTAATTACGAATAAAAATAGAACATTGAAGAAATAATAATAAAGTACTTTAGAATGGATAAATAAAAAAATAAATAAATAAATATAGAAATAAAATAAATATGCACTCATTTATATAACACTCAACCGGGTAATATCAACACAATTCATTTAAGTTTTCTCTTTTACAGAGTGTTTCAGAATTTTCAATGTTGAAAACCCTAAATTAAATAAAGAAATTCTGTAACGATTATATTCTCATCGTATATTTAAAAGAATTATGAAAAAAATTTTCAAAAAAAAAAATTAAAAGTCTCTAAAAAAGTGAATTAAAAAGTACAAAATAATTTTTAAACAAAAGCTTCTATAAATAATTTCTTTGTGACCAATAATTCTCTCAGTTACCAAAAACTCAATTCTTTAACGGAGGATATGATTGGCGCATCGACTTCGTGAGGTAATTGGTCACAAGGAAATTATTGATAGATTTTATTTACAAAATAGAAAAAGAAAAATAGACCTTTAATACAGAAATGAAAAATAAATTAAATGATAAAATTCAATCTACAATATAAAAGAAAAATATAAAATATTCTAAATCTGAATATTCGGCAACTAGAATATTTAATTCAATGACAAGATGTATCTGTAAGCCCAGACTTCTTTACAATAATTTTCGATTTCCACAAATTCCACAATTTAGTATGTCCGTTTCGTCAAAGGAATGGAAAAGAATACTTAGGGCGCTGGGCATCAATGATCATACTGTTACTTCCTGTTTCAGTGGAGAGTAGTGTATAGGAAAATAGTAACAGAATAGTAAGTAAGCCAACAAATAGTAACAAAACAGACACTCAGATAGATATAGTAAACAACACAACATTTGTTTAAAAAGCTGTCTACAATGCGTTTATTTCATTTACCTTAAATAAGATAAATCGTTTTACTTGTTTTAACTCTGTGTATTATACCGCAACATAGAAAATATTATCTTTTTTAAATTAGAAAAAATTGTTTTCATACAAATTGTTTTTTATTTTTGCATTTTCTTGTAGTTTGTTAGTAAAACTACAGATATTGTTCTGAAACTGTTTAATGATTTTCTTTCTTAAGTTACGTGTTTTCTTCACACTCAAGATGTACTGAGGTCGATAGAAACTATACTTGGATATTTAATTTATTTAATTGCAAATGAAGAAATGAAATTGAATTTTCTTTCAGAGATAGATAGTCGATAATCGTTTTATTTCTTATTCCATAGAATTGTCAGTCTGAGAACCATTGAATTTGGGTTGAGCAGAAACTGCTTTGAAACGTCAAAGACAGTTTAAACACGCTTGCAAGATGTTTAAAAACCATAGAAAACTTGAAAAGACAAAAATAGAAACACCCAAAGTTTTATAATATTCGCACATCATGAGACAGCTCTGTGGTTATTGTTTACATTGTAGTTATTATTAAAACTTCAGTTTCATTGAGCTATAGTTAATTATTATTATTTTTGTGCCTCTTCTTTTTGGAAGTAAGGTAACATCATTCGGTAAAGATAATTGGAATCATATACTCAATATTTATCAATAAAACTGTCAATTTATCAAAGTTTCACATAAATATTTTCTAATATTTAAGTGAATACATTAAATTTGATAAATTTATTGATAATTTTTATCAAATAATTTTTTTTTATACAATTCACAACAAATGAATTTACAAATATTTGCTAAGCTCTAATAAGCTTTTTAAAAATATATTTAAGTTGTTTGTATAATAAAAGAAGATTAATTTATTTATGGAGTTCATGTTAAAAAAAATTTTATTAGTAATTGTGTATTGTGAAATATTTAAAATAAAAATTATAATGACAAATACAGGATGTTTTATAAATAAAGTAAAATAAGTTCATCAAAAATAAATTTGTTCTAATGGGGTATCATTTTCCTGAGAGTTTTTCAGAGAACAGTTATTATTCATCAGAGAGTATTTGAAATTAAATTGTTATTTCAAAAGAATTTCATTTGAGTTTAAAACTATTCCCGTTTAAATATTTATAATTTAATAAATATCGCTCTCAAGAATCCTCTTTGAATTAAATTGAAAAATATATCTAAACTTGATTGAAAAAACATCTATCTGCTTATATTACATTTTTTACTTTCAGTATTAGGACAATTCCACTTAGCCTAAACCACTCGAGCCAAAAACCACTCAACCTAAAACCACAAAGTACAAAAGCCATTCGGTGAAAAAACCAATAGATGCAAATAGCACAGGGCCCAAAACCATTAGTCACAAACAATGAATAATATTTGAAAATTTAAATAAAATTCACTTATTATAGATTTTTAACCTAAATCAAAAAAAAAATAAATCTTATACTAATAATGGAAATAAAAATTTATTTCCGATCGCAACATATCCTGTAGATACAATTTTGTTTTTTATTTCATATAATTCATGTAACTACAACTGTAAAGTACAAATATGATGAATCATTTGGAATGAATAGAAAATAAAAAATTGTACAAAAAATTCATATATTATTGAAATATATCATACTTCTTTTATGTAAACCAAAGAGAATTCGACTGGAGTGGAAACGTATGTGGTTTGTTGTGCAATGTTATGAATGACTCGGAATGATGGAAATTTGTGTTTTCTACCATCGTACTATCCAATTTTAGAACCATTTTGCCCAATAACATGATTAAAAATTGTTAAATGTTCAAATCAATTGTTCAAAAAAGTTTTATTCATTAATAAGAGAGGCTCACGAGATAGCCGTAGATAGTAATTATACACCAATCCAGGATAGCTAAGCGTAGCTCATTAGGTGATCGATTTTAGAAATAGAATAGTTTTTATATTTTATAGTAGTTCTTACATATAAACACACATTTATCACAAAAAAAGGAAGTATTTATCACAAGAAAAGAGTAAAAAATTTACATATCCAGTCTCATCGATGTGTGTAAAGAATGCCATTTAAATACTGGAAAATAATATTGTTAAAAGTAAGAATCCATTTTGTTATATTGACATCATAATTCAGTAAATTATATTTTCATTCTGAATTCTTGAGTTGTTAAATGAAATATATTTAGCAATTTTAAAACTATAAAATTTTGTTCTTTTTATTATTTTTTCTCAACATTTCACATTAATTTAAATTTATAGCTATAAAACTCAAATCATGAGTTATCCAGTTTCCGCTCAACATCCTTAATCACATCCTCGTTGATATAAACAAAATGGATTATAACTGTATTCATGTTTTTATAATTTTATCTAAAATCTATATTATTTTGTGTATATTTTTAAATAGGAGCTTTTTCTTTTTATATTTTTATACATACATTTTTTTTATACTTAAAAAATAACATAAAAAATATATATTTTTAAATTTTATCAGGTATAACTTTTTTGTAGAATTAATATTTCGTGTGTTTTTCTCATTTTGTGTTTGTGTTTAATTAGAATTAATTATAAATAATGCAAGCAAAAAAAAAAGAATGTATTATTATACAATGTACACAAATTAAATATTTATTTAAAACTTACTTAATCAAAGAACAAATACAAAAATTTTTCATATTTCAAAACTTCCAAAAAGCTGTAAGTTTCATCAATTGTATTTAACCACTTACTCTACATTCTAAATCAGTTTAAATTGTTTAAAATTCTAATTGTAATTTTAATTTGGCGGCACAATTTAAGAATTAAGCGGAAATCAATAGTGCCGCGAGACAATCGGTGATAACGAATTAAAGAAATGAACTATTAATAATAGATAACAACCTGAAACAGTGACATGGTCACAATAAATTATTGAGAGTTTATTTATTGTATTTTATATACCCACCGCATACCTTTTATTTAGACCTTTAGGTCACTGTATTCTCTTTAGAACACTCCGTCATATGAAGAAAAATATGATTTATTTAATTACATTTAGACAGTGGTTGCCGAAGGTCTGTAGAATGTTGCTTAAAACTTTGGATCCTATTAGAATTATTAGAGGTATTTTTCCAATTAAATTCTCCTTTACTTATATAGAAAATAAAATAAACAATAATTATAAAATAAATATTAACAACAAGCAATCATGATAAGGCTTTCATCTTTATAGATAGACCGGGAGCAAATGTTTAATTAAATCTCTTCCCGTGTTTGGGTATATTATTATTAATCTACCCAAAAATAGACAGATTAATAATGATTTACTACGGTTCAGTAAAAAAAAAACATTAAGAATATTTTAACCTTAGCACAAGTTTCGGGACGTATGTATTCACCAAAAGTATAGACAAAAATAACCATATTTAACTTTCGTCTTATATCTTTTTATTCTGTAAAAGGCATATTAATGTCAGATAAATACTCTTAAAGGAAAGTGAATAGAATCACATAATTTTTCAGATTTGTTAGCTCACGATATATAATTCATTCCAACAATTCTTACACTAAAATAATGGATTTTGGTGTAATTCTATCCAAAACGATATTCATATATAGATTTTGTAATGTTTCTTTACATAATATTAGTAATAAATTATTTATGATAAATATAATAATATTCATAAAACACGCAATTATATAATTTTTCCATTACATCAATATTATAAGGGAATAAAAAAACGAAATCATTTTGTATATACAACAACCGGGTAATAATAATATTTTTAATGGTCGGTAATCATTGTTATAATTTTTTGATACATTTTTCGGAAATATTTACATTTGTTTCAACTCATTTCTATTTAAAAGAGTTATTAAACTATAATGTAAATAATTCAATTGGATATGTAAGCCAGACCGTCAGCTCCATTGGAAAAATCAATAGATAATAAATATTTCACTAGCAATATCCAATTACTATTTTTTACTGTTTTATTTTAAAAAAGAGTTAGGAATTTTAGATCTAATTATAACAAGGTATCAAAACTGGAAGATATCACATATATTCTTAATCCTTTTTTCGATATGAAGACCATAACTGTCTATGAAAAACATAAAATGTTTTGATCCTGTTAAAATTATCGGTATAAAATTTGAATATAAATAATATATAATACAATTTTGTTTTAGGAAAAACATATAAAATAAAATTTAATTAATATATTAAAAATGTATAAGATTGTTTTAAATAATTTAAAATAAATGAATCAAATTTTTTGCTCTTCCGTTAATAATAAATAAATTAAATGGGTATTTATAATTCATTTGTATGCACTCATATATTATTTTGTAAATTTTAAACTATAATCTTTTAAGTACAGAAAGTAGATTAAATATAGATTTACAAAATTTCAAATGAACATTTGCTCATACCAATGCAAGGACAATACAGTAGTAATAAATTTAAATCTATAAATTATTATGTGTATTTATGACGTATGTTAATTATAGTATATATCTTATTTTAATTTAGTCATTTATTTTACCGACTAGACCAATAGAAGATATCTAAAAAAACTTTCTCATATCCTCATAAATCCTCTTAATTGTTTTGTTCTTCATTATTTTGGATGTTGAAAATTATCTCCCAAATCGAGTTCTCGTATCTATTTCTATCAATATCGGAAATGTAGAATTACATTTGTGAAAACAAAATTTTTTTCTTTCTCTTTTCAAAATTTTTAATTTAGTTATTCTTGTCTTTCCATTAGTTTTATTGTGAAAATCGTTAATAAGAGGGTGAAAAAAACAAACCTACTGAACGGATTTTTAGTTATTTTTGGAGATACTCGGAATGTTATTTTTTTACAAACATCTCTCGAGACACAGCATTCGTACGTAATCCACTTTTTATCAATATCAGAAAATATTGATATTTCCGGATCGAAATTTTAGACAGTTGAACACTTGAAATATAGATATTATTAAAACATTACTCATCTACTAGGAATCGAATCTGGGACCCTTCAGTAACTAGAAAGAAGCCCTTCCAACTGCAGTTGCCATTGTTATTGGTTGCACTTTCGTTTAGCAATGGAATAGCATACAACAAAAATAATCTATGTTCGTAATGGACGTAAGTTCTGCAAGATAATCTCACAATCACAAATAAAAATTTTTTCCTTAAAATTTAATTCTTGTATAACGAATGATATGTCTTAGTCTTAATAATATGAGCAAAAATTTTCAAATTCCTAATTGTTATAATACTAATAATAATTATAAAAACTGGTACTAAAATACCCAATACAAGGTATTAAAATAATGTATTTTACAATAATTTTATAACCATTATATTCTGTGTATTATTAACTAAAATAAACTATGCAATATTTAATCAAAATATATACATCATTAATATAAATAAAATATTTGTTGTTAAATTGAATGATTATTTAATTTTTGATTTTAAATTAAATTAAATAATTATTTTATATAATATGTTGTTTATATCGAAGGCATATCTCATAATCTAGGTAAGTAAGAAGAACAAAAAATTCACAAATAATCCATTTATACCTAATATAAGTGAATTACAGCAAAATTTGTTAATTGATGAAATATCCACAACATGCATAATATTCATATTTGAATTATTAACAATGTTAAAAGTCACAAAATATGTAATCCGTAGTGTTATGAAGAATTTTGATTTGTCATACTCCATATCGATTTGTATTATAACTTCAATATTTTAAATTAAATTAAATAATCCATCAAATAATAAATATGAATTCATGATACAAAAATGTGGTCCTTTTCGTGGAGGATTTTCATTATCTAGTAAAATAGACCCATTGAAATAAGGAAAAAAGTCTTCATTTTTTAACCTTTAAAAAAGAAGTGAAAAAAGTTCATGTTTTAAATGTATTAAAAAAATTTAGGTATTTTTTAAAATGAATGTTTATCGATGTTTTCTCAATTGAGATCTAATTAAAAAAATATTGTTTTTGTTTGAAAGGCTGTACTTCCGAATGGGTCATGTACCACCCAAATGACAAGTTTTTCGTGGTTGAATTCAATACTCAAAAGTAACAAATATTCGAAACACTTGTACCAATTTATGAAACAAAAAACAGCTGTAAACTTATTATTTTGAAAGTCGTTGCAAATCATAATCCTAGTTTTCATTTCCTTTGTTTGCCGACTAACCCAATTGGTGACATGCAACTTATTTATTGAAATTTATTTTTTTATAAATTTTTACTTTTCAGTATGAAAATACATTAATGAAAATTTTGTACTTGATTTCCAATGGTGACTTGTTAAGTCTATTTTCAGTATATTTAATAGCTTTTTTCTAACCTGATTTGTACGAAATGCCTTTGAAAAATTTAAGTTATGTATTTATTATAGAACATTTTATTAAAATCATAAATTATTTATGTAAATAATAAAACGTTTAAACAAAAAATATTCTATCTCTGGTTTTTTTTATTTATAAAAATTATCTCAACATACCTAATTAGTTGAAAAAAAATTTGATTATTCAAGCGTTTCATATTTATTTTTTTCTTTTTCTTCTTATTTACCAGGAAATAAATGAGAAGTATGACATAAATTTGTATTGTAATATTTGTTTAAGTTATTACGATATAATTTTATTCTATACAAATCATTCAAAATTTTTATAGTTTTTGGTTCATCATCTTCAATGGAATGAAATGAATGTGGATACATGTTGGGTAAACTCAAACTTGGCTTAATTTTTCTTTTTCTGGGTTGCATGATTATCCCAAAAGAATTGCAAAGAATTATTTCTTATTTTTTTCGACTTCAGAAAGAAGAAGTTATCAATTTGTCTGTTTATGTATTTTAAATTTTTTTGTTTGAATTTAAATAATTTTCCTATAATCGAATAATTGCAATACTAAGGATCTATAATAAGACTGAGTCTAAACTTAAGACTAAATCTACCTGAGATTGAGATTGAAAAATGAATCACAAGTTATAATACATAATATTTCTATTTAAATGATTATAGTACGTAAAATTATCAACAATGATCGTCGTAATTCCCAGCTGCAAATATAATGAAGATTGTCGAACAAACCTTGTATGTTTATTTTATGTTGAATATTTCCACACATACTCGTTAATGTGATTATGTAAACAACTATAAGGAAAACACTTATATCCTAACCTTACTCAATATGGATCAAAAGTCAACAACTACAGATCATGTAATTGTTATTATATTATGAAATGGCAATTCCTTCCAGGTATATTGTTGTGTCTTGTAACTTGTTGATACTTCTCCTTGTAATTCCAGCTAAATGTTTTGACAATAATATATATGTATTTGTATCATTATGATCGTTAAACTCCAGGGAAATAACATTAGTTTAGTTCATATCGGCTGGTATAGCAAAAGTTGTGTGCTTTGAAAGGGGACTTCATTCCTGTATAATGGGTGTATCAATTAAATCGATTAGGCTTGCTAAGTTAATATATACATTGGTATTCTAATCTAACAATTTATGGCACTGCCACGAGTGTATCAAAAATTTTAACCCATATAAATGGTTCATAACTTGTATTTTTTAAATTAATTATTAATTTACAATATTAAAATTATAATAATTATTACATATACTTAATTCTTAATAATAATTAGTATAATTAAATGAAGATGATAAGAAAATATAAATAATAATAATAAACAGTGGCGACTATGAATACTTCATACTTTGTGTGGTCGTTTTGTGGACTTTTGACACCCTCGTGACGGCACCATATCTTGTCACACTCCCCATTAAGCATTACGGGCTTAGAATACCCTACTTAATATTATCTGATCTATGATAAAATGCAAAAATAGTCCAACCTATACCGCAAGTTCTATGTATTCAGTAAATAAAATTCCCTAAATTATAAATTTTCCCAACAAAGCGAGACGATATCTAGCCTCAAATACATCTAGAATATATTTAAGTCATCGAAATGAAAGTAACAGCGTACCCATTGATTGTCCTATTTTGAAACAGTTAAAGATTATTGATCAGATATTTATTTGAACTTGAAATAATATAATATTTGGAAAAATTTGAACAGAAACCTTTCAATTATTATTTATTATGAGTGTTTTTTATAAAGTTTTAAAAGAATTTTTTTTACATACTTTTTGCTGTAATTCAATTTGAAAATGTAATGAAGTAAATAATTTTTGGGTCAGTCTAACTATCAGGGTAGCAATTTGGTTTGCGTTAGCTTCGAGACACTCGGTAAGGCATTTATATTTCATTCAATAAATAATTAGGAATCCTTTAATTAAGAAACAACTACAAATTAACATAAAATTATACCAAAAAATCAATGAATTAGTTGACGCTAATAAATATATCTAAAGCCGTTTGCACATACATCGAGAACAATGTTATTATTATTAGTATTATTTAACAACATAGTTTATTCAAAAAGTGTAACAGCTGTATATCGTTCAACATCATACGATTACATAACAGTGTAACAATAAAGTAGGGATAGGAGTGGGAGTTCCATCTACAGCATCACATCTGTGTATGTTAAAATCATAATTTAAATGGAAACTCAACACTATTAATAATATTAATAATACGTATCTACATAGAGTTCAAAAATTTTAATACTTTCAAAACTAATCGATGGTAAGATCAGTTTTTGATGGAATTTGAGGCTTTACTAAACTTGTACGGTTTTAATATAAAATGTTTCCATGCGAATTAAATTTTGAAGTTTAAAAAATCTATTTTGTGGTATTGTTGAAGCCCTATATATTTTAAGAATAAAAATTCAATTATTAGACACTTCACAGGTTGGTATGGGAGACAAGGATATAGGCGGACAGTATACAATGGCAGGCAGCTTCATTACTCCACGTTAACAGTAAAAACTGCTATAGTAGGTAACAGGCCTGCATATTACAACGTTTAACTTAACGGCGAATGTTCAGTTGCTGCTACACATTCGTAAATGATGCATATTGATTATTTTTTGTCGCTTTTGAAAAACTTGACAACTTAAATTTTTAGTATAGATTTTAAAATTTTGTCTTCTTGGTTTTATGTGATTCTTATACAATATTTAATGAATTTTTTTTAATTACATTATTTGTAAACGTAGATACATGATATCTGATTTTAATTTTTTTTTTATAAAGATGCCGAAATTAAGACATCTGTCTACCAAAAAGGAGAAATAGAACACAGAAATTTTTGAAAAGGCTATGAAACTTATCAATAAAGGTGAATCTATGAGAAAATTGGAAATACCATTCTTCAACTCTAGTAGAAATTCTTCCTGTGAATTTTGAATCGATAATTTTTTACACTCTGTAAACATGTATATTCGAATATGTAGTGTTATATTGTTTCTTATTCCAGAAAGCTCCTAACACAAATATGAAAATGTTACCAAATTGTTTTAGTTTTATACTACATAACACGTGAATGCAAATGTTTCTGACATACAAGCACAACTTGTATTTTGTTTTTAGTAGTATTCACTCATTCACATACCATACAGAACAAAACTCCTTGAGACTTTGTTCACATATAAAAAGTGCTTGTAAGAAAAACAATTGTTATGTATCATCTTCAATAATAAACTAATGAAAAGTAAACAGTGGAAAGAATGAATGTAAATAGAAAAAAAAAAACGCTGTAATTGTAACAAAATAGTTATTTATTTAATATGCATTATGGGTAGATAAATTATGTTACTTCTTTATGTTATGCAAACGTTATTTTAATTGAGATAAGACGACGCAAATCCTCCATCTTTTTTTTGGTTCTGTTTAAGCTCAAAGGACGGTTACTCTTTGTTTAACCAATAGATAATTATTAGTATATAGGTGTATACACAAATTCATTTAATGATCGTTTAAAAGATGAGTTTTTAGTCTTAAAAGAAAAAATGAATTGGTACCAATGTTCTTCTTACCAAAAGTGTTTTTAGCCTCAGCTTTGATTTCATGCTTAATACAACAAAATATCTCCATAGCCTTAATATTTCTCAATAAGACTACAAAATACTTCTTTATCAATCAAATATAAAATTGGAAACGTTTCAAAATTTTTTAAATGAATAAACTTTTAAATTTACAATAAATAATAATTACTAAATCACTTTATTCGATAATTCTTGCAATTTTTAACCCAACAATTGCAATTAAATTTATTAATAAATTGGAAGGATGTGCCCGGAAAATTTGTAAAGTTAAAATCAAAATTTTCTTTATTTATAAATGTTTTGCTCAAAAATTATTTGCCATGCCCTACGTTTTTATGTTAAGATTGCCTATGCCAAATTTCATAATATTTATAGAAAAGTGTTTGAATTATTTGTGAAACTAAAATTGAAAAAATATTATTAGAGATGGGCTTTATTGTAGAATTTTTTGTGTTCTTTAAATTTGTTGTCTCAGAAAACTTTGTTCGGAATATAAACCTGGATAATATTATTAGTGCTACAAACAAAATATTTCACTAGTCGAACCAAAATGTATTTATTTTATGTAATAGTCACAGTTAATTAAATTTTATTTACATCGAAATTAGACACAAAAAAAAGAGAGACTATTCGATTCTAATGAGAATAAACGTGCATGAAAGCTTACAATATAATTACAAGAAAAAATAAACATACAAACAGTTAATTAATATTTTTTACTTGTTCTCTTTGTTTATCTTTCTTAATTTCATTAATAGCGGTCTCTAACTCTAAATGATAACAGTTCATTTAAGTGTAAAAAGGACATTGTTAATTATATTAAATGGTTATACATTGAATGACAATGTTCATTGATGTATTCTTAATCACAAATTCTTCAATCAGGCCTTTTTCTCCAGCCAACTTTAAAACCATACAGAAAATGATTATTGATAGTTTAGATAAATGCCACAAGAGTTTATGTGTCAAATAAAAAAAACAAAAAATAGGTCGAAATTATCGTTTTAAAATGTGGTTGATTGCAAATTCACAGCTAACAATAAATTGAGCTAGAATAAATAAATTGGAATAGAGCGGTATGTTGTTATTATTGTTATTGTATGTCTTCTATTAATTAAACAATAAACATGTAAAAAATTTCATAAATAAAAACGTAGACACCATGAAAAAGACAGCATTTCATGAAAAAGCGGATTCGTTCTCATTACGAGAAAAGTGTATGACTAACTAGATTTTGCAATTGACATCGTACTCTTATAGTGAAATACAATTCTTCATTTTAAAATGTTGAAACTTCAGATAATATGTAATAATTTAATGAAGTTGTTATATAAGTAACGGCTAATAAACCTTTCGGAAATGACTACAATTGAAATGAAAATAATAAAATTTGATATGAAAATTCCCATAACTTTGCTTGTCACATATAATAAATTTTTTATATATTTTCAATTATTGAAATATTTTGAAAACAAATTTTATTTGATTATTATTAACTGCTGTCGGCATTGTCTGCATGTTTTTTTGTTTTATACTGTGTACGTAATAGTTGGAATTCATCATACATCCATCCAATTTATCATACAAATTGTGTTTAATAAATGTGGGTTAAAAATTATTTAAATTATATTTTATGGAATACAGTTGATCCAGCCAGTATCGAATTCGAAATATGGACCCCGGAATATTTTGCTTGTCTTTAAC
Organism: Chrysopa pallens; assembly: GCA_020423425.1. Taxonomy (NCBI): domain Eukaryota; kingdom Metazoa; phylum Arthropoda; class Insecta; order Neuroptera; family Chrysopidae; genus Chrysopa; species Chrysopa pallens. Next base: position 60,353,128 of record CM035594.1, read on the forward strand.
ACATAATAAAAAAATTATTTTGTCGAACAATCGATATAAGTGTCAAATTGAAATCAGTTTACAGTTAATTTTCAATTATCTTATTGTTATAAAAATAAAATCAATACAGCTTTTCTATTTATTCTGGTTATTTCTAGTCGATTGCAAAGTTTCTTATCATTCTAACTTCTATAGAAAAATATTCTAATTTTTGGAGATTTTCGTTGAGGGGATACAATTTTCCAAAAGTCTATACAGCATAATTCAATATTGTCATAAACCAAATTTCATCAAAATCGACCTACGCTTTCGAAAGTTTTATTCGAATTAATTACACTCGTAAGTAGCTGTTTATGCGATTATTTTAACCTATCTTCAGAAGTCTTTTTTCAATACTTCACTATAATTTCTATCAAATTATACTAAACTATTATCATCATTCTGTCACAACTAGTACATGAAAAATACTGATAATAAATTTTATTGATAAACTATGCTGATAATAAATTTTCAAAAAGAATTTTCCTTTAGTTCGGAAACTTATATTTTACGATTTTCCGAAGATAATTTACAATAAAATACATTATCAATAAATACGACATTTGTATTCCAATTGCCCGGAAGGTTTTCTATTCAATCTTCTCAAGATGATGTTTAATATATTATGTAAATGTAGTAAAAACATTGGTTCCAACGTATTGTTTTTTTCTTATTTTTCATCGAAATATATTCTAAAACAATGCTGAATTAATTTGTATCCTTCTTTGTTTTGTTTTCATCTAATCATAATTTTTCATTCAATATATATTTATTGTTGTTTTATCATATTTTAATATTTTTTGTTCTTTGAATTTTTTAATGCATAATTATTTAAATATAGATTTTTTTTTACATACGTTTTATAAACATGGTCTAAATAAGCACGGGATAATTTTGTTTGCGGGGCATTTCAATATTGCATCAATTTGATGTATTTTATTGATTATCGTATATTTTTTAATAAAAACAAAAAGCTAATAAATATACCAAAGTAGAAGTCTTAAAAAATGGTAAAAAGTGAATTATACTTGGTTGAAACCCATTGGAAATGGAAGAAAATATAGCCAAAATGAAAGAAAAAATAATTTACGGGCGACCTGTGGTCGAGCAGTGAATGGGGATTAGTTTTTACGATGAATGAAGAAGTCTTTTAGAAATGTTTTGGTTTTACTATTTTTTATATCAATTTTATTAATTTATATAATGAATAGTAAATTTTTCATTTTAAAATATTTTAATAATAAGTAAATAATAATTAAAATTCATATTTATTTTTTTAAATAATTGTTTACTACACAAATACTTATTATTAATTGATTATCTTGATTTGTTTAATAAACATATGAATACTCAAAGTTTATGATGTTTACAAATTAAGTTTTATTTTGTGTAAATCTATTGCATTATTGTATAATAAGAGCTAAAAATTTAATTCTTACAAAATATCATAGTGTTAGAAATCATCTACTTAAAATAAGAAAAAATTGGTATTTATAAAAAAAAAAATTATTTCTTACAATCTACAATATTTTCGTTTATTTGATAACTCTGTATTTTTTTTCTTTAATAAATATTTATTGATTATACACTGAAAGTCAAACATATCGTTTTATTTACCAATATGTTACAAACACATTCCCTATTTCTATTGAAATAAAGGTGTACAAATCTAAAATGACATGGGTACACCACTTTTACTGAATGTAGATGAATTTGTGTTACTAGAGGTTGATTTACAAGGTTCGCAAAGTTTTCAATTTAACTGTTTAAGAATTTTAGTTAACTACTAAAACACAGAACTGACTGAAATAATCTTATGCATAGTAAAAATTTTAATCAATTCATAAATCTTATTTAATTACTTATTCGAATGAATTCTTTTATCATCTTTCTGGGTAATATTTTGACCATAATTTAATATTTAATGGTGAATGTAAAAATAAAATTTTTCTAATTTTCTTTTCAAATTTGGATTTTACGAAATTTTATAAATACAAATTTTGTTAAACTTTATCTCAAATGTTGTTTTGTAATGCAATTTCTTCAAGGAATTCACAATTTCAGTATTTTTATGTGTCAAGTGACAAGTTTAGAAAACGATTTATACCTTTGAGCACCCATTTTTCGAATAAATTTGAAATAAGGGATCAATACTTTATATTATTATGCAAGCCAGTTTGACACTTACGAGCAAACTTTGTGGAGTTTTACGTTTCCCAAAATCGATTGCTATTAGATACAGTGCTAATAATAGGCAATTACTTAAAAAACAGTTTTCTGTCCTTGACTCGATTACAAAAAATTTACAAGTATACAAAGAGACACCTACAAACAAAGAAGTTTACCTTGTATAACTTCACTCAAATAAAAATTGATTTTTATAATAATCTTAAAATATATTTGTTAGTATGAGCATATTTCGATAACACTGTAACACATGGTCAATAAAAAAAACATCCGAATATCAGATACAGAAGTAAACTAATAAAAAAATTGTATTTACTATCGAATATTTTACAATATGTTACACCCACACAATATCATACCTTTCGTTCATTTTTTATACCTCTATGTGTAATTTACCTGAAACATGAAAAAATACCGTATAGAAATGTTATTTGTAGGGATGTTAATAAGTACTGTTAATTGGTTAATATCTCAATCGTTTTCGATATGTATGGCGTCCATACACTCTCAACATTTTCGTCAACGTGTTGGACTTTTCCATAGACTATCAGATTATTGTCAACATGTTGACGAAAAAAATGACAAAACGTATGTATGTATACGTAAACACATATATAATTTTGGTGGGTATTGTATATTAAAAATATAATGAATAACGAATTCTCATACAACAAATGTAGCTATTGAAATTGTGTGAAGCAACAGAATCATACTTTGTCAGAATACAACGCAAACATTAATCGTGCATTTTTCGAGTAATTCTCTAAAAAATTATTTTTATTCGTTTGTACAAAAATTATATGCAATATGAAATTATTAATATAATTTATATTAAATGCAAAATGATTTTTAATTTTAAGATACGTTGAAACTATTAAAGAATATGTAAACATATTCTACTTTATTATTTGATCTTCAAACAAATACATGGAAATAGAATACGGGCTGATAACTATTCTGAAAATTTTAATTTACATAAATAATAACGTTTTAACAGCTATGGTTTTATATTTCGACGAGACATAGTGAGTTATAGCAAGTGTTATATAACTATTGACTAGAATACATTATTGGGACGAAAATTCGTTTATCATTCGTTGCTCCTGGATTGCATATTTTTCTGTAATTTTTTTTTTCTATAATTTTCTTGTTGCCAAATCGATTGAAATATCGTCAATTTGTTTATCATATTTGTTGATCGTATTTTCGTTGATAGTGTATGGGCTAAGGTTTTTTATTTCATCAACTTGAAACGATATTTTATTTCATCAACAAAATAATTTAAAAAAAATTCACGGTGTATGACTCCGTTTAGGTATCTTTGACAAACGCCTGCATTATGTGATATATGGAAGTCGTGCAACGCTTACATTCAATTTTTTTTATGAGGGGTATTGACAATGTACATTATTACAATTTTATAAAGATATTTCAATAGAAATGTCATTTATTGAAGTATATAAATGATAAAATTTTCGTTAATATTATTAGTATGTTTTTTTTTTATTCAATAAAAAGAAAAATGTAACCGCTCTATGATGGCTAACTAATTTGTAGGGTAGAAATCAAATTATGTTATTTATTTATTTTTTTTTTTTATTCTTGCATTATATAGATTTTTTTTACAAAATTGGAAGTTTTATTGGATACTCAGAATTACTCTCTTTCCAGAATAAAATAAAAATATGAAAGGCCAAATGCCACCAAGACTCCAATTTAAAAAAATGTTCTAGCCTTCAAAACACACCAATTTTCAAATCAAATTCAACTTATAAACACATACTATGCAAGCTAGCAGAGCAAAATATTGAAAATTGGATTAAAATTTATTCAAAATTAGATAATTTTTGGTGATTTTTATGTGCTGCAAAAATAAATTAGAAGCTAAAATTTTTTATTATGAAACTTGAGTCGTTATGATGCACTGCTGGCGTGATATCACACTGGCAGATTAATGTGAAAAAATAACTTTTATAAAAAGTTTTGAATAAGACTGAAATTTAAACAGTTGATTAATTTCATTTATTTTTTTATAGGTGCTGAAGGTTCCACTGGATTAAACGAATTAGAAATGATCGAACATCCAGATCGATTACCAAATTTTATAACACCTGGACAAACATATAGAATTCCTACGGGTGCAACAGTAGTGTTACCATGTCGAGTTAGTGAACCAGGTAAATAATATCAAACTTAATAACATATATTAAACACTTTTATATTAACATTTAATGATCTTGGAATACTTACATATTTTATGATTATCCTTAATGAATTTCCTTCATAACGGAAGTATTATTATATGCACTTTCATTATAATCTTCCATTCATCTCTTATTCTCTGTCTTGCACGATGGTATGAATTTAAGTTATTTCAGAAATATAAGAATATTGTGAAAATGCTATATATTTAATATCGAGGTAAATATACAAAACTTCTTGCAGTTTTTATGTCATATCCTGTCGTTGCTTGTATGAACAATTATATGTGGCTTCTATAGACTATTATCATGCCTAAACAGGACGATATTAAAATATTGATGAAGTTTCTATTTAAGATTTAGTTTTTCAATAACTGGCTAAACATTATTAGGGGAATTTGTTCGCGGTTTAAAAAAACGTATAGGCGCTTTGATGTATCGAATTAGCTATTTCATAAAAATTCATTAAATGATGTCTTTAATCTTCCCTTCAAATTTTTGGAAAGAAAATTGAAATAATTTAGAAAAATCTGAAAATATTATTTGATATGTACAAATATAAATGTTTTTAAACCTGAAAGCCCCAAAACAGAAGAAAATAAGTATAATAAAAATGAAAATTGTTAATTTTAACTCGAATAACATCACAAAAATTTTTTATTCGATAAAAGTCTCAGAAACAGGTTGAAATGTGTCTATCTCCAAAATGGTTTATCCGCACAGCCTTGAAAGACTGTTTATAGCTGACAATGAATTTCTTAAAATTATATGTAAGCTCTGTTAATATTTTACGAACGCTGTATAATTTTGATTACGTGTGATGATCGTTGCATAAATATATATTACTACGATACTATTCTAACTTCGTGAACCCCCCCCCCCTCAACGCGTTTTCTTATATTAATTATATTGTTTGCACTAAAAGTTCGATTCCAAGTTAATATTCGTCTCATACTCATAATCTTTGTTGTTATATTATTAAACTATTGTACATTAAAAGTTTTAATCGGTATACAAAATATTTAATTAAATATAGGTTTCATTTTAAATTTTAACTTTTTGAATTAACTTTCACAGTTATTGTAAATATGTTTGATTTGATAAGTATTTTATCAAATTTTTTAAATCATATCTTATTAACACTGTTTTTTGTGACTAATTTATCGAATATTCAGGCAGAAGATGAGTATTTTATTTGCCTTACAGTATAAGAATTATATGATGTGGAGTCAATGGTATTTCAATAATACAGAATAATTAAATAACCAATTGAGAACCAATTTAGAGCGTTTATTATGTAAAGGATACTGGTGGAGGACAGTAGAATATGTTGTACCACAGATTTTTTAAATGTCCAATTATCTATAAAAAAATTGTCATTTTTCAGAATTATGAAAATTTGTTTATTGTTTATTGGACATTTATCAATTATCCATCATCAGTATCGTGTCTTGAAGCCGCACTTTTATCTTGAAAAATGAAAACAGTTCATATAAAGATCTGGTTCGAGTGGATAAGAAGAACGAAACAAACGAAACAAAATATTTGAAATGAGATTCCTTTAATAGAATAGATGTGTGTCGTTGGGCAGGGATGAATAGAAGCGTATCTATAGAAAATACTCAAATAAATCACAAATAAGAAAAAAAAGATTTTCTCCAAGTTTCCTATTTTCATTAACTGGTATATTTATATGAAATATTATAGTTTTGTAACATTTTATAACAATAAACTTAATTACAAAACTTAAAAGAAAATTTTCATGTGAACAAAGAGTGTGTAGAAATTATTTTGAAGGAATCTTTCTCCTTCCAAATATATTTTGCTGTAAATAATACATAATTTTCCTTTAGTACATACATACCCATACATATATAGTATGTTAGATTTAGTAAATTTTACTAGAAGTTGGTTATAATGAACAGTAATAAATTATTAACTAAATAGTAACCAAGTCGTTTTGTACTTTGTGCAATACGTTGTTGGGCGGACATGTAAAGGAAGGAAGAAAGATATACGTAATATATACTAGACGTGTATGTATATTATATATATATATATATATATATATCTAGTTCAGATGTAGCCTTAATGAAATGAATCCATTTGGATAATGCCTAGACAATTTATTATATGCTTGGCAGTATGACTGCCTTGCTATGAGATCCAACATTAGATTCTGATGGAGTATTCTTGCACCTGTTTTTCAGTCTCATACCCCTATACTTCCCGCAAAAGAAGACTCGAGTGATTATCATCTAAAAATAGCCCAAGTTCTTTTATTTTTATCTCTGCATACGAAAGAAATAAGTGTGGGTTTGTACATCACAATATCACATCTCTATTCTAAACTTCCGTAGCGATTTGATCAAACCTTTTGGAAGAACTTGATATTATTTGTTCTGTTTCTCCTACTACATGAGTTTGTTAAAGAAGCCAAACAGAACTCAGAAGTCAGCCTCAAGAAACTTGTATCCGTATTAAATTAGAATGTAAGGTAGAAGTGAGAATACTGGTAAAGTAAACCAGATTTCTATGTCAGTCGGTTATAATATGTAAATTACACATTAGCACAGAAAGTCATTCTATCTATTACATTAGATCTACTATAAGCATGTATATATTATATGCTTTTAGAGACAAAATATTTTGGAGTATAATATAAAAGCGAAAAGGAGTTTACCTGAAATAGTTCATATATGCTGTGTTTCGAAAGTATTTAGCCATTTGTTAATGACACATATCCTACAATGAAATTTGTATTAAGCAAAAATAATCAACAAGAGTTTTGTGTCAAAATATTTTTATTTATTTATTTACATCATTTTTTAGTCATCATTTTAATCACATAGTGCAACTATGTGAGTGACATAAATACGCAAAGTATCTGTATGGTAAACTTAATTGAGCTGGTTTTAACAATAACAAATGAGAGCATTTACTTACTACAGAATGGCTGAACCGATTTTGTTGAATCATATATACTTATCATAAATCAAAACGTTAAATTTTCGTTTTGATTTGAAATAAGAAAGTATTTAAAAAATGTTTACCATTATAGTGCATTCTGTAGATGGAAACCAACAGATGATGAAGAATTTAAAATTTTTGAAAATCAAAAATGAAATTTGCCGTATACATCCATTTCTGTATATTATGTATATTAATTATTAAAAGCTCATTTTATGTAGGTAGTTGGGTTTTTTAATTTTCAGGCTTGTATTTTTTTAATCTAGATTATCACATTCAAAGACTGTATGAGTCAAAAGACTTATGGAACAAACTATATACATATGAGTAAGATGTGGTTTATATATTTTAGTAATTTTCTATTATGTAAAACTTATATATGTATATAGAGGAGTATAAAGCTCTTTAGTGGTTATTAAGTATCAAATGTCCACTAATTACAAACATAATATATACTATCTATACCGTTTCTCACTTATTCATAATAATTTAACCATTGTTGATGGTATAAAAAATAATGATGTTACCAACATCGTCATATTAAAGCGTTAAAACAACTATGAGACACCCAATATTTTGTGAATGCTTTACAAATTTTTAGTATGTTATATATATTAATTGAGTCTCTGATCTATGTCTTTGAATTATATAAAATTTACGTATTAAAAACTAAAGTACACTACTTGTGAAAATGCTTCTGTTATTCGTCGAGTTGTAAGACAAATTTAGTCTCCATGTCCGCCACTTCGTTTAAAATACATCTTCTTAAATTCGAATCTTGACGGATATATGTTGTCATTTTAATAGGTCTATTTAACGATATCATTTTCATGCTAGATAAGTTATTTTTTGTGTAGCAATCAAATTATTTTCACAATCAATACTTTGATGATGGATTCGTAATATACTGAAAGCAACCTTGTGAGGTTATATTATTACAAACATTTCTGGCTACAAAAAGCGTCAAAATTTTTTGTTTAATATTTTAAATATAATAAAAAATTTCATTCATTTTTTTACAACCTTAAATAGGATGAAGACTAAAATTTTTGAAACCAAATACACAATAGTTTTATAAAACTTTGGACAAAACTTTGCTTGAAATAATTTATACAGTGTGACGTATAATATCTAAAAATATTTCTATAAGTGGATGAACATATGAATATGGCTTGTATTATGATGAACAGAGAATATTATATCTAAGAAAATATATACACGATCTTTTTTTTTAAACAACATGTTAACAGATTTTTAGACCATGATTTCCCATGACATCTCGTTATCAGAGCTCAGTTATAATTATTCCCATAGCTCATTTCAAAATATCTCTCTACTTGACAATGGAAAACTTTTCTTTTATTTTTAGTCGTCTTGATATATCTTTTCAAACAATTGTATTTAAAGATACCAAAACAATTCCATGAGTTAGTAATTAAGTTATCACAGTTTTTGAAAAGAAATGAAAATGATCAATATTTACAGTATGCAGACAACTAAATGACCTCTCATTTCTTAAAATTTCCCACATGGAATCAATATTAAAACAATTGAAAAGAGATGAAAGATTGGGCATAAGATTACATATCTAAAGTGTACTATATTTAAAAGAATTCTTCAATGGAACCCGAATTACGAAGAAAAAGAAGGTTAAAAAGGCATGCTAACATGGCGATAAACAAAAATAAGAACAATAATTTCATTCAGCCTCAAATATACACCTTGTGGGCTGAAGTTTATTCAACCTTAAAACATCGGCGAAAAGTTCAAAATTTTTTGTTGGCTGTTTATAGGGTTTCTTGTATAATTGAAGCCTAAAAAATTCAAAAAATATATTTATTTTACGATCGCTCGAGTAATTTTTGAGATATTGCATGAAATACAACCGATAAATCGGCCTCTGGATCGGATTTTTAGCAATATCTCAGAAACTACTGGTCCAATCGTTAAATAGATATTATTTTTGAAATTTGCGAGTTGAAATTAGCCTAGAATATGTATTTTATCCAAATCGGGGACAAAAAGTTTTTCCCAATATTTACGATTTTTCAAAGGGGTACCCCTTAAAAAAATTGCGAAAATTTGAAAAAATTTTTTTTATCCAATTTCGACAAAAACCATGTTTATAAGTATATTTTGCCCCGTAGATTTCAAAAATAACATCTATTTAACGATCGAATGCTTAGTTTTTGAGATATCGGCATAAATCCGATCTAAAGGTCGATTTAGCGGATGTATTTAATATAATATCTCAAAAACTAGTCGACCGATCGTAAAACAAATGCTATTTTTGAATTTTGCAGATCGTAATTATCCTAGAAAATCCATGAACAGCGAAAAAAAAATTTGGAACTTTTCGACGCTTTTTTGAGGTTTTCTATACAATCAACAAGTACAAAAACTCCCAAGCTAAAACAATCATTAAAAAAAAAAAAATTACGACAAAAGTCACCATTCAAGGTCTAATTAAGATTAGATATACTAAATCTTTAATAAATTTCGATTTTTTGCCCCAATGTCCTAATTATTTTGTGCAAACCGTCACCAAATTAGCAACGAGTAACATAGAATCATTAGAATCATTACAACTAGATAATTCATAATGATGATGACTACTTTGTAGTCGAAATACGTATTTATAAAAATACAACATAATTTGATCTAGGAAATTGAAGAAAAAAATTGAAATTTATTCGAAAAATCCAAAAGTTCTCATTATTAATTATAAAAAAACAAAAAAAAAAAAATACAAAAAAAAAAATTTATAAAAAAAAAAAAAATAATGATTAATACAAGTCGCTATGATGGTTCATTATAATTTCTACCGGGGCTATCAATGTTATAATACATATCACAACAATCATGGTTACCATTTGCCAATTATGTTCACAAATTCCGTTATCTCTCTTAAACTTTAGTCCTAAAGGTACACGCCAAAACTTATCGCTACATCTGTAACGCTCATGCTTATCAGTAAAACACCAAACAACGTCTTTGACACATGTTTGTCCGTGATAGTAGTAATGGCATAATATTATCATTCCCAAAACATAGCCTATTATTCCAAGTATAAAATATACAATTCTAGTGGAATTCCTGTAGCAATTTGGGGACACCAGCATCATGAAGACAAATAAAGTTGATATGGCTATTAAAATCAGGCTGATTAAACCTAAAGAAAAAATGAATAAACATGAAAAACGAACTGACACATGTTCACGTAAACTCTCTGAAGTAGTGGATTCTAGAGTTTATTCATTATAAAATAAACGAATCTGTCAGTAATTTATATAGCTCGACTATTTACTAATTGTCTGTCTTTATATCTGCTTCTTTCTTGTCTCTATCTAAGATTTTAATTTCATATATATTCAAAATTTACTGGTTACTGGATGATATTTATGTTTAGACAATCATCAATTAAATAATCATTTTTAAATATTCTCCAAGATATAATTTTATTGGGTCCAGAAAACTTTTATTTCAGGCCCTCAAGGCACCGAGTCAAAAATATGAAAAAATTCAAATCATAATTTGATTTCCAATGAGGAAATTACAAAGCTATTCCGATTGAATCTTAATCATTTACAATTCAATAAGTAGGGTTGCTGATTTTTAGAGTCGAATGATCAAAGACGCTGCAATTACCGACGCATTATGAGAATAGACTATTTAATTGAATGAAGAAGACTATTTCTTTATAATGCTCAAAGTATTGTTACCTAAAATAGAATGTACACCATGCAAGCCATAACCGACAGAGAATGGCAAAATTGCACCAATTAAAAATAATATAAAAGCGCTTAGAAACCATAATGAATACATTACTCTATGATCTCTTTCACATAGTATGCTTGTATAATTTACAGGGCAGAACATTAGTAATCCTTCAGCACAACAAAAAGCAATCTAAAAATACAATTTATAATCTCTTTAAAAAGATAAGAAATTTGATTTGAAAGCCTTAATTAGAATTTTTATAAATCTTTTATTTTATAAACAGACTATTTGCTGTAACAAGAATTAATTCAACGAATTAGTTTTATAATTTTTTTAAAGCTTTTATTTAACTTGCATCGTATGTTTGTTAAAGTTAAATCTTACAACTCCTTTTTGAAGCTAATATCTTCAACCGATGGAGCTGATTTTTGTATACATGTTCAGTTTGGATGATAATGCAATATTAGCTGCGTGACGTTATTCATTAACCAACATGACTAGTTATTTTAAATGTAATTAACTTCAAATGCTTCTTTCTTCTTCTTTAAATTACAATTATCGTATCATATCGAGTCATTATCGTATTCATACAAATACTTACAATCTATAAATTGCAATTTATAAATTAATTTACCGCAGCTCCACATAGAACGGCATGTGATCTATATGCTGATGTCGAATTTTCATATAAAGATGAGAATTTATCAGCGTATGTAACATGATGCCAACAAAGAATGTATAAATGAATTCCAATCAAAATGTGGCATATTAAATTCAGTACTCTCCTAAACAAGACATACGCTGTGCTCATCTTGTTTAATATTTTGCATTAAACCTGACCTGAAAAAATATACATATAATAAAAATGTATTTTAGTACAAATTTAAAATAAACAAGTTACATTTAAAAAAATCCAATAAAACTATATTCAATCATGAATAATTTATTTGCCATTAATTCCAAAACATAAAATTAGATGTTGAAAAGTACTAATTTGTCACCGATTTCAATACATATTTATTGTCAATCAAATTTAAGAAATTCCAGTTAACTTTGATCTTATTTAATACGGTGCCAATTTAAAAACTGAAAAATTGCAGTGTTTTCGGTACGGATTGTTGAAAATCATGGTTTTTCACTACCACCTTTTATTAAAGACTTTTATGGCGTGTATTTTGAACGTTGTACGATTGTTTTCATAACGGAAGTAACTCTTCTTCTCTCACTTATCATTAGAGCTCCAAAAATTAATATATAACATTAACAATCACCAAAATTTAGCCTTCATAAATAACTAATTAAAAATATTTCAGAGAACAGCTAATTAAATGGAAGCCATGTATTACTTTAACAATGTGTGAAATAAGGCATTTTTACCGCATCAATTTCTTTCGTAGAGTAATTTTATTCGTTGTTCAACTCCCCCTTATACACACACCGTATATGATGTAAAAAGAGCGATCTATGGTCGCCTATAGAAATATTTTATAAATATTTCACTTTCGTGAATTGAGCCAGGTATGCCTTATAAATTAAACCTTAAATATTATATACTAACATTTTGAAATGTTCAATAAAATTAACAGAAAAAAATCGACACGTAAGAACTGCGCAAACTAAATGAATTCGCTCTTTAGAATATTGAAGAATAAATGAATAAAATTAAAAATAGAAAAAGGTGTTTTATACAAACATTTTATCCCTACCCATATTTTTAAAACTGGTATTTTCACTCAGACCATAAAGCAAGCGCATAATATTACAGTTTGTATGTTCCGAAAGATCCAAAAAAAATTGATTCACGAATTTGTTAATACATGATCTTAATAATAAACGGGAATTCATAATTGTTAAGCATGTAGACCCAATCGTATTTGAAATAAATCGCATACAAATTTTTGAACGTTGTTAACATATTACATAATATACTTATGGTAAATTTCCTGATGAACATTTGAAATTGCGTAGTTAAAAACCAAGAACTAATTTTTCTTGAAACGAAAAGTCACTGAAAGCATGTGTAAGGTAACGCAAAGGTATAGTAACATAACGATACTAATGGTTCCAAGCTCTAATTAAAATTACATATGTACTTCAGTCAGTTAGCTGACAGCTCTCACAAAACTTTCTAATGTTCTGCAGCAACACATCTGTGTTTGACACATTTATTTATTCATAGCAGGTAATGCTTCCTATCATCAAATGCGTAAGAGTGAGGCATATCCAGTTAGTACTAGCATTATGTATTATGTGTTAGGTAAAAATTGTAGCATGAGTGCCCGTAATCAAATCAAGTCATTGATAAATAAACTTCAAAAATTTTTTTCAGTGGCTTAGTTATGATTATTTCCTATACAAAAATACAAAAAGAAAACCGTTTTTTCCCGTTTTCTTTTTTGGAACACATAAAATTCTCGACTGTCCCCATCTCAAAGTGAAAGATCCTTTTTTTTTTTGTTATAGTACGAATATCATTCAATAATAAATGTAAAAGCCGTTTTTTCCGCCACGTAATAAAATCCTCTTAAGTGAATTTTCGTATGCCCACCCGTCCCTTCCAACATAACTTATAAACCATAATAGATATAGAAGAAAAGTTAGTGTCCACAAAACAACTTTTTCCAACAAACATGTTTTAGTAAACTGCTTAGACTCACAACAATTTCAATTCAAATTTGGCCAATGAACACATTTACTACAGTCTATTATATATTATATAGACTGCATACTTAGGGTATTTTATGAATACTAATGAGTTACAGTTTAAACACCGATACTAAACCAAATACCAGGGTATTTAAGAAAATATACCATTAGTTGTTACTTCATTTGTTTGGAATCTTTCTTATAAAATCATTGTATATGAAAGAGTTTCTTGTTGTTGCGAATCTATATATGGTGAAATAATTTACGTCACCATAATTGCAATACACTTGTTTCAATTTTGACCGATTAATCTTTAGTAATAGATATTGACGATAGAAAAATATTTTTGCATAAAAATTAAAATGAATAGTTGAAGAACTTTATTAAATAAAAATACATTTACCTATCAGTTTATAATAACGTATCTATAAAAAAAAAAATTGCTATTATTTTTATTGATTCCGAAGTGTATATTTATTTAAAATGTCTATAAGTTTATAACTTAGTTATAGTTCAACTTGTTATTTTTTGCTTGTTGTATAGTTTATTTATTTATTTATTTAATAATTTGCTTACGGAGTTAATTAAATGAAATCAATTAATATTCTAATTTAAAATATGCATTTACTCATCTGTAAAATTCATATTCCTATTTTTTATAATGATAAACTTTGAACGATCGTATTTTGTAATTTAACTTATAAATTTGAACTTCTTAAACATTGAAACTGCCGCACCTTTTTTTATTTATTTTGATATTTGCAAAAACACAGTTATAATAGAAATTTTTGTTTAGAAAAAAATAATTGAAAATTTCCTTGTTTGTGGTTCAAATAACTCTTCTTCAATTAAAACCTTCATCCAACACTAATTTTTGTATATGGTAAAACAAAGTGTGATGGATGGCTATTATAGAATTAATTATAGGATATTTTTTTATTTTTTCAAACATAAAACCTTATGTTTCGAACCATTTTGGCATAGTGACACAAAATGCCTCCCAAGATTATTGCTGTTATATTTTTTTAATAAAGAAACAGTTTCTTTTTTTCAGTGATATAAAATTCTAAATGTAAACTTGAGAATAAATAAACTTTAATGGTGTTCCGTATCTCCTAGTTTCTTTCAATATTTGTGTTTATTTTTTAGCAAAAACGATTTATATTTATTTATAATCCATTTATATTTTTCGACTAAAAAGGAACAAGTCGATTTTGGAAGCTTATTGTATTGTAAAAATTCAAATTATTGTAGCTTCTTTGAAATCCTTAAAATTATGAAAATATTGATCTTGTAGAAAAAAGCAAATATCTATCTATTTCTAGTAAATTGTTTACTCTTCTACATATATTAGATTTATTGTTGGTCTTCGAAATCAATATAAAAGGAAACAAACAAAAAATCATTCATTGCAATACTTAAAAAAAAACTAGATTTTGTTAAGGATATTAAGAAGGTTAATGAACTTTAAGGTTCCATATTCGATAAACACTTTTCCCGATAGCCGGAACAAAAGTAATGAAACATTGTAAAAGAGTTTGCAACTTGATGTTAGGTTTTCGATCGTTTCTTATATAGATTTTATATGCAAAAATGTTAAAACATTGAACAAATATAATATTCATTCTATTTCGCTCTCCTTTCTTAGCCATTGAATTTGATATTTCGGAACAACACTTTAATATAAAAGCATAATATACGTCATCATGTAAAAGATATATACGCGAACGTTATTCATCTTTGTCCAAAGGGATTTCACTTATTACTTGTTTCAGCAACCCTTACAACATGGGTATAATACAAACCTTCAACAAAATACTACATAATATTTCGTACACTCCTTATGTAAGTCCTTACCATATATACTTCTAGAATGTTAGTGGCAGGTAGCTGGGTTATAGAATTTTGTTATTTTTTTTATCCTTTCTTTTTTAATGTCTCATCAAGCAGAGTTAAAATAGAAGGTAACCATTTTTAAAAGGTTCAACACTATAAACTCTGTTACTCTCTACAAATAATTATGATACGTACGACATTTTTAATGTATGATTTATAACAACATTATTTCATATGATAGTTTAATGTATAGCTCGTAGAATAGTTTAATATATAGCTCGTAGTACGGTCGGCATAATGTAATTTATAAATACAATTCTATAAATATTTATTTTTTCTATTCAAAAGAAGAGCGTCTCCTTTACGAGGCAAAATTAGAAATATCTTTATTTCTTTAAAAAACCATAAATAAGCAATTTTGTCTAAAACGTGGGAACACAAAGTTTTTTTGGTAAATTTTTGCTAAAATTTTCCCTAAATACAGAGTTGAATAGAAAATGGTGACAAAAATACTCTTAAACTTGTACTAATTAGAAAACAAGGAAATATCTTGAAAAAATTGAATTTCCAATGAGACATTTTTAGGTTATATTTCAGAAAGAAATCATTTAATCAATTAAAATTGAGTTTTGTAGTTTATAGGTCTAAAACACATTTACAGTGCCAGAGTCTCAACAGGCTATTTTTCCCGCTTGATTGTTTTCTTTAATCAAATTATTATCTTTTGGGAGCCCAGAGAATGTGTAATATTTTCCCTAGACTTTGTAATATTTTCAATATGATAGATTTTAAGGGCACATTCCAATGTATCTAGATTGAAAACTGAGAATAATATTATGTCAGGCAAGCATGCTAATGATAAGCAATTTCGCTCACCAAAATTACATAAGAACATTTATTTTTATTTTGAGTAGTTTAAAATTCAATTATTTAATTACAAAATATATCTTATTTACCCGTTACGACGTGCAACATTAAATTTTGAAATATGAATATGGGTTTCAGAAATAGTATATGTTTGTGGATGTGTGTGTGTGTGTGTGTTGGTCTCATATAACTTCTAATTGTGACGTGTAGCTTTTCGGACTATCGAATGCCACTTTAAATAACTTGACTTTTTTTAAAATTCAGTACTTTTTCTCTACATGTGTTATGAGAAACATTATTCTTGAAAAATTTAAAAAACCATTTTAAGCTACATTAAACTGTACGTAATAAGTAGTATGTACTATTCTAAAAAGAAAGTTCATTTAGCTTACATAGTTGCTTTGCGATGATTTTTTTTTCAATAACGATTAATTTTGTTCAATTTAAAGCAATTCAAAACAAAAATTAAGTGTCATATTTATTGATATATATATATATATATATATATATATATATATATATATATATATATATATATATATATATATATATATATATATATATATATATATATATATATATATATATATATATATATATATATATATATATATATATATATATATATATATATATATATATATATTGTAATACTATTTGTAAACATTTTTGAAAGGATAATTGTATCATCATAATATGTTAATACATAACATATATAATATAAAATACAATATTACAAAAGTGAACATTTACTCACATAAAATCCATTAGTATAATATAATATGCAAATTAATTACCTGCATGAACCTCGTATATATAAATGCATATTAAATTTTGTAATGTTAATTAAATCACCATAATAATTGTATGACAGTATATAATATATATATATATATATATATATATATATATATATATATATATATATATATATATATATATATATATATATATATATATATATATATATATATATATATATATATATATATATATATATATACATATATATATATATATATATATATATATATGTATATATTATATACATAAAACTTCCTACATTTATATACTTACTATAAACAGGATGAGCACAGATTTATTATAACATACCAGCATCAAAATTAACGCATGTTTTCAGTGCTAATTTATAACAACATATCTATGAAATATTGTGGTTTTGTACATCAATTTCGACAGATACATTTAAGCTATTCTAACAAACTCAATGTGTAACAAGGATCAAAAGTTCAAAACTTTCGAGATGCGTTGGAAACATAAAAAATTTGTATGAACTCTAACAAAATGCATGTTTTGAGTAAACTAGTGTAATTATAACATAAAACAAGTAAACATAACAACTAATAGAGTTAATTATTTTGGTACTCGACATTTGTTTGAATTTCATTGTTAGGTCTATTTTTAACTAGCATTCAAAAAATACTATAAATATCCAGTCTATACAGTTGGTCAAGGATCCATTGGAACAAATGGACCGATTTTGCTCATTCACGTACTAAACTTACTTTTTAGGAAAACATCACCAAGATTCCAGTTCAGTTTCTCTTTATGTTTTCATGTTATCGTGATGACATAAAAACATAATATGGCTTATGTGTGTTTTTTATGAACATTTAATTCAGTTAGCGTTACAAACTTTAAACTAAAATTGATGTACTTTGTCACATTATGTGTGTCAAGTATAAAAAATTAATAAAATCTGTCATATTATTTATGTCAAATATAAAAATACGAAAATTTCACTCATATTCCAATTGGAAAAGTTTTTGTGAAACGGATAAACATAACTTGAAACGTATTGTATTCATTTATCTTTGAGTATATTTTATAGGAAACATCTCAAAACCTTGTCGTCAATTAGTTAAATGGGTTCTATATTTACAATTTTGGGTATGATTAGAAAAACTGAATTTTATTAAATTGTAAAACAAATTTACTATTGTGTTTTTGTCGTTTTTTATCTAATCGTTTGAAAATTTACCAACTATCGAGTAAATAAATTTTCCTCTAAATTCGATTGTCTCTGTATACACCTAATGTAAATTTGATTACAATGTACTAAAAATGGTGTCAATTTAAAGATGGGGTCCCCGTTCAAAAAGCGATACATATAAATCTAGTTCAGTCATATTTTATGATATATTCCATGATTTTAAGTCTCATGGAAAAAATTACTTAAGTATAGCTTATAAAATTTTAAAATCAGAAAAGTTCATCGTTTATTCATCATACTGTATGTATGTTTATATAATACGTCTGTATTTAAGTATGATTATCACGGTATTATTAACAATTTACTCAGTCAAATCATAGTCATTAATCAAAAATGTTAAATTGTGAATGAAACTAGCATAGTGAAAATATTATATTGTTATCTCTAAGGACATTTAAAAGTTTATGATCTGTTTAGAAACATCGTAAAAATCATATATCATATTTTGATGTCAAAATTAGAATATTATTTATTCAATTTTTAGGTAGGGGGTTTGAATTGTTAAAATTTCGTTTTACAATAAATTTGACAAATGGGATTTCATTTTTTAACGCAATAATTACTTCTGTTTCTTGTTTGAGACACTATAGACTGTAAACTTCATGTTTTTAAGAGGCTAAAAGAAGCGGAAATTTGAGAGAAATTTTATAAAAATAAAAATTAATAGCGTACAGTTCATGAAATTTAAAGTAACATTTGACGTGGTCGGAGATGAAAAATTGCTATGCCTCTTATTTTGCGATTATTGTTTTCGGTAACGTTACATTGTAATTTTCGACATACGTTCTCGTATTCAGAAATGTTAGAAAATATCAAATCCACTAAATGGCTTTGAAATACTTCCTTATTTTTCTTATCCTTCTCAGGATCATCGTCTCTAACTACTTAGTTCATAGTAAACCATAGCTAGATGTATTTCGTTTAATTTAAAAATCATTGGCAGTAGAATATTTCGAAATTTTCAATTAAGGGTTGTTGCATCATCTCTGTATCTCCCATTTTATGCTTATTTTACGTTACGATATCGATAGTGAACTAACCTTAGTTCAGATTTCAATGGGAATTCATTTTGTCCTTTGCCAGATTTTTTATAAAGTTACAAATTATGATGTTGTCAGGAATCTTTAATTTATTTGATTCTTAGTAAACCAATACGTTTATTCATTTGTTGGAAAATTTTTCTCCGAATTCGCTTAATTTTACGGTTAAATCTTAGAAAGAAAATGAAAAAACACATTTTAAATTTCCATTCATTCTTTAAAATTGCTAGGAATAAAATTGGTATGATTGATAATTTTTTCCATAAAAATTTCATTTCTTCAAATTTTAAATTAAAATCTTTTTTATCTCCCTTATATGATCGCTAAACTAGATACGAGAATAAACCAAACCTAAGATTTTAATTAGCAAATAAATAATTCAAAGTTTCTTATTTAAAATTTTCCGATAATCTCATTAAATGTTTTTTTTAACAAATTTTTCTTGTTTGGACTAAAACGACATATTGATAAATACATGAATGAATCAATACAACAGAATACGTAAATTATTTTGAAAATAGCTTGGTTGTATCTAGATTTCAACATCAATTCAATCAAATACATGTTTAATGTTTTACTTATCCTGTGAGAGTGCAGAATAAGAAATACATAAATTTTTTTACAGATAAGATTTAAATTATGAATGGTTTGAAAATAAAACGATTTGAAGTTGTATTTTCTGTTCTTTTTTAGTATGTCAAATTGTTATAGAGTATTTTTCTATACAGACATGTAGGGACATACAAAAGAAAACGGTATCGTCAAGTGCCATAGAGAATAATAAAAAATTCAGATGTTAAAAAATAAAAACTTTGAAAATGTTACATTTTTTATAAACCAACAGTAATTGGTGATTTCCTTTTTTATCAAGCCATTCCTTGTATTCAAAGTTATGTGAGTTCAAATTTATATTACATAGAATTCTACGAAAAAAGAATTGTTATTTTAACAAGATGACAACATAATTATTAAATCTATTAGATTTTTTCAGACTAAAATTTTCGTTCTTTCGAAGAATAGTAAGATATTTGATTACACAAATTGAATGATTTCACATTTACATCTAAAAAAAGTAATGAAAAAAAGAAAATTGTTTTTCTGCCATTCGTTCATAAGTCTCGTACATACACTTAGAAATTATAATACTCTTTGTACTAAAATATTCTAAGTTATGCTTTATATAAAAGAATACTACATCCAAAAAGTTTATGATATTTTGTAGAAATAAAATATGAAAACTTCGATAGGTCCTATCTTCCCAATTTTTTCACAAATTATAAAACTTTCCTTTAATATATAGGTTAGGAACCTTAATTATAATAAATGCGGATAAAAACAGTCATTTTTTGAAGTTATAAATCGGTAACTAAGCTGAATATTAGCTCATAACAAAAAAATTGAATTTTAAAATAATCTTTTTTAAATGTATACCGAAAAAAAAAATTCTACATAATATTTTAAAATACTGTAATCAGTACTGTATTAGTACTGATTCAGCACAAAGAGTTTCTTATTTTTCATCAAAATTCTGAATATTTCTTTTTCTAGAGATTATAAAATATTGACACCAGGAAAACTTGCGCATATCTATTTCGTTTGTTTGTATTCGAATATGTAAATTATCGACCTTTTTCTGTTGTGGTGTGTTTTTATCTCGTTTAAATATTTAAGTATTTAAATAACTTATTAGATACCAACATTTTGTGACATATTCCCTTAACTCATATTATGTCACGGAATCTCACCAACGAAAGTTTATATATGTATAAAAAGAATGTCAATGGAAATACTTTTTAGTTTAAAGATCTAATAGAAAGAATACAACTACTTGGTTTCAGTAATAATAACATGACATAATGACTAGGTCTATGAAAATTGCAAAATTGATGGGTTTTTATAACAAATAATTTCGACCTGAATGTAGATAATTACATAATTTAATTCCTAAAAAATACCCACATAAGATCACAAATTTAAACTCACCTTTAAGGCCCAAAATTTCGGTGGACTATCTCTTTTTGTTTTTGAGTTATCTTTGTGAATATTTTCTCAACTTACAAAGTTTAGATTAATAAGTAATAAATTCTATGGCGCGTATATAAATCATTAAAGCGTTAAAATGTAAAGTATTATTTCAAATATTTGAGTAGATGTGATTCTCATAAATTATCTTTGATATTTTACTATTATGCACTTATTATAAGCTCTTTACGAAGTTTTACTACGTAGATACAACATGTTGACATTAATCAATGACAACTATTGTATAAGTGTAGTTTTGCATGTTTATAAATTATATTTCAACCATACGCGCTATTTATTAATTAACTTTGGTGCATAGTTTTTAAAAATGATTTCAAAATATAAAATTATTTATGTAGTTAATTAATATCATTACACATTAATCACACGTTATATCTATAAAAAAACAAAGTATATTTTCAATCAATTGAAAAGTTTAACAGATGCTAATTGAAGAGAACAGAGCGCTTGTTTTACATTTTATTGTCCAATTCTTAAAATGCATTCGAATGCATGTTCGAAGCTTATCCGATAAATTGTTCTTAGTGATCATATCGTTGAGTTAGACCTTAAAACAATGTTTTATAATTATTAATGTGAACTCTAGGATTTTTCGAATTAATATCGATTTGTTACCCCAATTTCCTAGATCAAATTATTTTGTATTTTTATAAATACGTATTTCGACTACAAAGTTGTCATCATTAGTATGAATTAGCTAGTTGCAATGATTCTCTGAGGAGATGTTACTCGTTGCTAATTTGGTGACGGTCTACACATGACCGGTCTCCTCAGAGAATCATTGCAACTAGCTAATTCTATTAATACTGAAGATGACTACTTTTTAGTTGAAATGCGTATTTATAAAAATACAAAATAATTTGATGTAGGAACTTGGGACAAAAAATCGAAATTTAATGTTTTAATCGGATGAATAATTATTAACCTATTATTTAAAAAAAATATAACATCAAGCGTTTAATAATATTTTGGTTTTTATTTATCTATTTAAAATGTTTCGTGACATAAATTACCCTACCTGAAAATATTACCGAAGGTAGTAAATAAACCCATGCATATTACAAATAATACCACTTTTCAAAATAAGAAAATGTAAGGTAGAAACAAACTTTTACTTGCCATAGTAATTATTTTCGTACGAAGACAGAAGAAAATTATTTTAAAATATATATATATATATATAATGGCATAATATATAAAAGTGTAGAAAACTTATGTGTGAAATAATGGTAAAAAGTTTTCTTTTATTTATTTATTTTTTTTTATACAAGTGAAAAATGGAAAATTGGACAATAGCCAGAACAAATAAAAACTAAAAACTATGTTATTAACATTACATAAATAATATATTTATTTAATTGTATTCACTCTAAAAATGAATAAAACTATTATTTAAATTATTTGGGTTACACATTTCTAAATGGTATTATTTCTCATATACAATTTAAATGCATAAATCTATGTTTTATTTATATTCAACAAAAAAAGTCCTATGTTCCCGCCACATAACCTCTATATTA
This sequence comes from Chrysopa pallens, assembly GCA_020423425.1. NCBI lineage: Eukaryota > Metazoa > Arthropoda > Insecta > Neuroptera > Chrysopidae > Chrysopa > Chrysopa pallens. The sequence goes on from CM035594.1 coordinate 60,376,190, forward strand.
TCATATAATAAGCAAAATAGAAGCCAGAACACGTTTATTAGATTATATTTAAAATAATGACTTTGCTGAGCCACTTAGAGTTTTTCCATTATTCACACACTTGTATAAAATAATGATTAATTAGGATATTTTTGGACGCAGAGAACCCGCTAAACAATATGCCTGGGATTTTCATATATATATGGAGGATGCAATTTCCTAAAACACTTAGGTACACGAAAGACTGTTATTTATTTTTACCCTATAATTATTTTTAACTTTCGCATCAAAAATTTGGATTAAAAAAAAATTGAATAATAGATTTTTTATTTAATTATATAGGATGTACCTAAAATGTGCATACACAATTTTTAATTTTTTGAAGATATCTTTTATTTTTTCAGTTGTGGAAATTCTTTATTGACGTCTGTAGTTTTACAATTTTCATTTTAATTTTTAAGTAGTTTTTATACGTATGAATTGTATTTCACAATTGATATCCCATATCAAATATCAGATACGGTGTCCCATATCAAATACCTGGTGTATATATACAATTTTGTGTTAAGGGTTTTTAATTTTTTCTGACGCGGAACCAAGGCCGAAGGCTAGCCCGGTGCTACCGGGTGTAAAAATACCTGCCGTGTCACGAGTTTCCTACTCGAAATACCAGAAATTATCAGAGCAACGTGTGACCGGGTCTGCTAGTAATTTAATAAATTATCAAAATAAGTAATTATTATATATCATTCTTAAATATAACTCTTTGTCTGAATATTGCTAAGTAATATCCGAGCGAAGCCGGGAGAGATGACATCTTAAGAGATTATAACTGTAAAAGGATAAATTGGGTTCTTGAAATATTAATAACCTATTAAATTTTAAACCATTATTGTGCGAGAAAAGTTACAGGTAAAAACTAGTATATAGATAAAACTATAGGAAATATTGAAGATCAAAAGGAGTAAATTAATATTTTAATACACAAAAAGGAGGAAATATTTAGATTTTTAAGGACAACTGAATACAAAGCATTTAAATTTGATTTTTTGTTTGTGTATGGAAAAAGTCACGTAAAATGAAATCTTTTTTAATAGAATACCCATAGAAATGTCTACAGTAATATTAGAAATCATATTACAGTCAGTATTAATTCAATTCCTGTGAATCATTGAAATATTCACATATTTTCATATTTAATCGTTCATTTGCATTCAGGCTAATTTTTCAATGTAGTGCATTTTTCAATGCAGTAAACATTGTATGCACTTGCAGTAAATAGTGTGCATTATAATAGTTTATTACATAATATTTCGTCTAGCTAACTAAAACTCTATGTTGTATAATATATGAAATTAAAAGCAAAAGCTTGTAAACTGTTTTGAGTATGTAATTTACGAAATACTATAATATATACAAACCATAATACTGGCTTAGTATAATAAAACTAAATATTATACTTTACTTTTATATTAAATTCTCTATTCAAATGTAAGGTTCGCTCACATAAAGCTCGGTAAAAACTAACTTTTATTTTTTATAAAGTTAATCTTTAATCGCAATGTGTATTGATTTTTTAACTAGAAAATAAAAAGAATAATAATACATTAAATTTCATGCAGAAAAAATTACCAATAAATTCCTGTTACTGCAAATTATTATATAAACGAAAAATATTATATAACAATCTTCGCAAGATTGTAGATCGAGAAAACAAGAAAATTCCTAGAGATGGAACAATCTAAATTACTTGGTCGAATTGTTAAAAAAAATACAATACAAAACATGCAAGATACAATTTTAATAGGATATTTGGTACTAATTTTGTAAGATATTTATAAAGCCGATAGACCTTTGTTAATTTTCAGAGCATTAAATTCTTATTTTCGTATGTTCTTCTGTACTTTTTTCGAAACGACAGTCAGTATGCAATTATATATTGATTTTCTTAAAATAATGCCTAAAAGAACTTGTTGTTTATTTTTTAATGACATAAGACAGTTATAGAATCATATACTTGCCATAAGAATTTTCAATATTTAGAAATGTTTGCTAATTTTCAGGATAATTATATTTCTTTTTATTGTAATTTTCCAAAAATCCTGATAGTATTTTATAACTATAATACATAATTAACGAAAAATAGAGATATATTAATGAATGACACAGATTTATTAAACATTGATTAACCAAATTTTCTATTACAAATATTCCCGTTTTAAACCTCTCAAAGATAACTTATCTATATTCAATTTATTAATAGAAAACTAAAGTTATATTAAGAATAAGAAAATTACTGACATTATTTTAATTAAATTTTATATTTGAATTTGACAGGAAGTTACGTATTAGCATGGAAACGTGGTATAGCCGTCTTAACAGCAGGTCCTGTGAAAGTGTCACCAGACCCTAGGGTGCGTCTATTGAGTACACCACAATCATCTTCACCATTACCAGGTTTATCTGGCGGTGGTTACAGTTTGGAGTTACGAGACGTTCGACCCCAGGATGCCGGCGACTATATATGTCAAATTGGCACATATGAACCAAGAGAGATTACACATACACTTGAAATATTAGGTATGTATCTAAACATTATGCATTATATGTATATTATTAAATATAAGAAAATATATAGTGTGTTTATATTAACATCAGAAGATAACGATGAACATAAAACACTCAATTTAATATTTACACTCAATTTAATTTTAATATTATTTTTTGTTTATTTTTCATCAATTGTAGGCTGTTTATTTCCTTATAATACTTTATTAAAGTTAGAAAGATGCTTGAATTTTTCGTATTTATGAATGATTCTCTAGCATGTAATTGCAAAAAATATATTTAGTAACTACTTATCACTAAAAATTAGTTTGATTACAAAACTAATATGGAATAGTAATTTTCAATTATATTTAATAACAATAAGCTTTCTTCTGCCAATGCACTAAACAATCTATGGATTAATTTCGAAGGTGGGATAAATTATTTTTAATACTCATCAAGTAACGAGCCGAAATAGTTTTAAAGTTTTATTAAAAATAATAAAATTAAGAATATATGAAACAACTAAACAAGTTATTTGTTTTAAATACTCGGCTAATTATTGAATATCATTATTTGGATTATTTTTAATAAAAATTCCAAAATAACAACCTTAAAGTCTTATTTTAATTTTTACTACCATGGTTTTTGGTAAAACGTTACTATTCCAGTTTTTTTCAATTTATTAGTAATAACATCACATATTTGTATTTTCTTCAATATTCTAAGACAATTTGTGATAGTGAATATAATTTGAAATCATAAATTAGAATTGTAGTTAATATCACATTCATACAGGATTTACGATGCATTTAATATATCATGATGCTTATGAAATATATTTATAATTAACTTTCAATTTATCGGATATATTAATTTCCGACATGAACTTTATTAATAAATATGTAATTTAATTTATAACATGCAATATAATTGCCTATCTTTAACAGGGTGGTTTTTATTTTAATTGTCCAAAGTAAATACATTTTTAAACGATAACATTATGAAAGAAAGCGAGAAAATATTCAACATGTATATTTTTGTGTCTAATTTAATGTCGTAGCCCTTTATTGTAAAAACTTACAGAGTGCAACCTGAAAATTTCAAATGGCACCCGATACCTTACGTTTTAAAGAATCTTTTACGAAATCAATAGTGTTCAAACGTTTTCAAATTTGATGATACCAACATCGATTTCATAGTATAAAATTAATAAAAATAAAGTACTGTAAGATTTAGAGTATCATTTCAAATTTTTAAGATGCACGGCCCTAGGACATCCAGGAGCATTTCATTACGTAACTCCAAGCCCTGGAAGATATTTGACAAAAAAAGGTCACTATTTTAATGTTGTCTGAAAAATTCTTCTCATTATTGTTATTTTTTCATTTCGTTATCGATTAAAGAGATATATTCAGTCAGTAACTAATTTAATTATGACTAATTTAAGAAATATAGCTAATTTAAACTCTGCGCATACTATTTACGAGATATCTTCTATAAATTTATTCTCGATAGAAAATATATGCAAAATAGTTTAAAAGGATGCAATTCAGTAGGAGTAAATGATAAGTATGAATAAGTGAGTTTATTTGAAGTTCAAAAATGGTTACTCTGGATTGAAAGAGAAAATGTTTTAAGCAAATAAATTAAAATTTAAAAAAAACCAAACTTTTAAATTTTGTAATTTTCTTAAACACAACTTTTTTCTATTTTTTGCTAAAAACAGCAGATCATTTGCAGTATTTATTTCATGAGAAAATACAAAAAAATAAACTGCTTCAACTTTAGGATACTTAATAACAGCGATTGCAAAAGTAAATACATACACATTTCCTTATTTTATATATAAAAAGATCTGTAGTAACTTTCTAATATGTCAACATGATTTAGAATAAAGATTTCAATGTTTTCATATAATATTAACAACTCGTTGAAGTTTTGTTACTCCTTAAGATATCATAATTATAATTACATGTAAATATCTCACTTTAAAAGCTCCAGCATGTTAAGTTAATATTTACACTATTTCTTTACCACTACAAAGTGAACTATAATACAATCTGCAGAAATCATAAATGTGTGTATATCACTTTTGGTATGTATAATAAATACAAAGTTGTTTTAACTAGTGTTTATGTCAGTGTAGTGTACAGCAATACAGTCGAACCTAGTTATTTTTACTTTCGAAAGGTCAAAAAAAGAGTAATAGTCATAAGAAAAAATAATTTTCATCCAATTTACCTTTATAACTAAGACTCAAAGTTTTTTAAATTCACCTTAACCAAGACTTTTTTTGCCTCATGTACCTCAGAATAATTTTTTTTTTTCGAAAAATAATTGAATAGAAGAGTTTTCAACTAGAAAAAAAAACAATTCATATACCTAAAAAACGAATATTTAAATTCAAAAACTTTGTGGGTACTCAAAAATACCGAATATATCATAAATAATGCTTTGTTTTTTCGTTAAATAACTGATAGCATTGTGGTTAAATACTTATTAAAAACAGACCTATCATTTTTAGTTGTAGTAAATTATTATTCCTTGATTTCTTATTCAGGTTCGACTGTATTTCATATAGTATAGTATTCATGTAATTAACGTAAATATAACAATTATTTGTACTATAATAGTAATAAGTTGTATTTAAGAGCTTTGTAAAGACCTACCTATCTACTACGTACTTACGTACTGATTACGTGTGAACTCTAAACAACAATAATTATCATCATACACAGGCACATATCAAAACAATGAATCTTAACTTTTAAGTATAAACTAGCTACTAAAGAATATGTAGGAAAGTATTCCATCAAATACACAAAAACAAATTAAGATAACAGCTAACAAAGATAATTGTTAAAACAATCTGAATGTGCATAACCATGTTAATGCGATTAATTGACCGAACAAACTGAGGTCTGTGTTCAACGATCTTATAGGTCGTTTTAATAAATATTAATAAATCGTGCTTCAAATTTTTTCAGATTTTAAAATTTGTTGCTCAATAAACGTCGTATTTCTGTCCCATTTAAATTGGGTGTAGGCTATTTCTTTAATTGGTTGGAGCTAAAAAAAGCCTTGACTGTATTAAGCGTAGCATAAAGTAATTTTGGGACCTTTCTTTTACATTAGTCTGCCATTTACTACGTATTAAAGTCATCGTTTAAGCAAACATAGAAATATTAGATAATTTACAGAATTGAAAACAATTTGTCTTTATATTGACAAACATCGTGAAACTAAAGTAAAGTTCAATGCACCTTCAATATGAATGACTCAAATTATCATTGACTATTACCACAACTCACAAAAACTTACCGAATCAAAATAAAATAATTCATTGCTACGAAACATAATATATAATGCATTACAATTTTCGTTCTATTTGAAGTAGTTTTCATCTAATATATATTTTATTATATAAAAATTTCTTTCTTATATATATATATATTATATATATATATATATTATATGATACTACACTGAATACAAATAGCAAAGTCGAATAAAATAATCGTATTTGGATAAAGTCATATTCATAAAACAAATAGTTATGTCAACGTTAATAAAAACATATATACCTCGAAAATATCTCTACTGACTCCACAGTATTATATATACATATGCATATATTACAAAAAAAAACTAACTCACCGATGTAATGTTAAAATTTATTGTTTGAGAAAATATGAATAAAAATGCAAATAACAGTAAGACAAAGACAAGAAATTGTAGTTTGTGACCATCTAGCACAATATGTATTATACAAAGTGGTAGAACAAAAAAGTACAATGCAAGATATTTCTAACTGCAAAGCCATCAAACTACTACAGCATTTCAGCAGGTCTACCAACCCGTGAAAGAAATTGAAATCGTCGAAAAAAATATCTCAAACAAAAATATAAATAAAATTGTATTTTTTCCTGTAGGTATGCACTACTATTTCACTGGTAACAACGTAAGTGGGATAGATTCCAAAGTATCACTGAGCTAAGTATAGAGGTCTTTTACGCTAGCTAAACTATTTTATCTACCCACAACAAAAATTTTTTGTTGCAGAGATACAGCTGGCTAGCTAGCTTAAAACATCTTGCCCCTCTTTGTGGCTGGTTGAAGTGGCTAGCTTAATAGACTTCAAGTATACATAAAACGGAGTGTAGACACAGGAAACTACAATCGAAGTCTGATAAAAAAAAATCCTTAAAGTGAAAAGGATATTTTTACCCTTGCTAAGGCTACTATTTTACCCTTGATTTGCACTATTTTATATATAAATAAGACTAACACAAAATTGTACTATATTCTTTATAATATTGAAGCACGTCCAGGAATTGCAATTACCAGGCCTCACATGAAAGTTATATCTAAGTAGAAACAATAATACCCAACAATTTCTCAAGCCCAAAGAATATAAGTTTTTCGTTAATCGTAAAATACTTTGTTTTAGGTTCTCGAAAGATATTTAGTAATTTTTATTGAAATACTAGATTTTAATTAATTACAAATAATTTCGTAAAATCTGGGCAAGTCTTGTATTTTATATATACCCCACTCGACTTTTGTTTAATCCATCATGTTTTGTAAACTTAAACATTTTTTCTAAGATGTAAACAAAACCATTTTATTTTCGATAAAATACAGAATATCTCCTCTCTACACTACGGATTTGAATCATTCATTTATTGTTTAGTAGTAAGTAAAGTATAATAGTACTTCTCTACACTCTGTTGGGATCAATAATACCTCTACTCGCTTCTACAATCGTATATTATGAGAGTTCGCATACAATAACAAATAAAAAAATAAAAAAAAATAAGCAAAGCAAACACTCACTGAGTTACGCAATTGTTTTGACATTATTCATTCATTTCTTAAATTGCTTTTGTCTATAAAAATCACTTAAGTGTAAACATTTTCTATTTAAATAAATAGTAAAAACATTATGCCTGGCTGACAAACAGTACAGTATAATATGATCGGTTTGAGATAGAGATAGATGGATGTATTTGATTATTATTTTGTTTGTGTGCATTCAAGTTTTGTTAGATATATATTTGTTTACATCCGTGTATATATATATATATATATATATATATATATATATATATATATATATATATATATATATATATATATATATATATATATATATATATATATATATATAATGATAAATAAATATTGTGATTTAAAATAAATATTACATAATTTTTTTTATATCTGTGAGTATATATTAAACTAGCAGTCCTGGACACGTTTTGCTGTGACAATTTAAAAAAAAATGTTTTAATATATCAAACGATTTTACATCGATTAAAGCCGCATCTTTAAAGCCTGCACAGTAATTAAAATACTTACAAATTTTGGCACTTTGTCATATAGGAAGCAGTGTAATATGTTAAAAAAATCCCATTAGGATTCACTGCCAATTTCACGTTTGTTCTTTTTCTTCAAGCCTTTACATAGTATATAAATACAGGTGAGGAGATCAATGGGTTCCAGAAAAGGGTGTATCTGACTTAGGCCTTCTTTGTGTTGTTCTTCGGTATTTATTGACATTTCACTTATAGTCATATTTTTCTGTACGAAGCTGTAAGTATGTGCGTGATTGAGAAGGTGTCAATATGACAAGCACGTACGCCGTAGGTACTTGTAGCCTCAAGTTTCAATTTTATTTTTATAAAAATACTTTCTGTAGAAAATTTAAGTGTTCGATAATAAGAAAATTCAAGTGTGGGAAATTTAAACAATTCTTATTCAATTCTCGAATTTCCAACATTTTTATAATTTTAAGGGTGAAACAAGTTTATTTAATTTATTTTTTTTTTTTGGTGCATTATTTTTCAAAGTATTTAAATCAGAATTGGTGCATATTTCATTGATTTTGTTTTGTTTGTTGAATAGCCTTTCATTTGCTTTTAATTATGTAGGTTTGCGTTTTATGAAACGTTAAAGTCTAACTACGGCTGAACAGCACAGTAAATAATAAAAGAGCACGTGTGAAGCCGGGTGGAAGTATACTATGAATTTAAAAACTATACTTGTAGAAAGACAAAAAATTCTATAAGAACCACTCACAAACATTATTTTTTCTAACTGATAAATAGCTTAACATAAATTATATGAATTTTATGTTGAAGGTACTGATTTACATATAGGCGTTTTTATGAAATTTTTATAAGTGATTTGAAACATTATATTTATATCAGTGGATACTTGTTGAAAAATTATGAGCTGCACATTTATTAATATCTATCTAAGAATAAATAAATCTTTGATTAGTGTTTTTTCCCTTACGAAAATTGTGAAAAAAGTAATTTCAGAGACGGTAAAATTTTTACTTAACATTACCATTTCAAATTTATTTTTTCGAATTTTGAGATTGTGGGAAAACGGATATCTGATTTTATGACTAGTGAACAAAATGGTTTTTATCTTTGTTATGGAATGATCTGCTTTGCCTAAGCGCGTAAATTTTCAGACCTTCCCTAGAGAAAAAAGTTGTTATACTAATACTTACTTCTAACATAGGTACATAATTTTTACGATGGGTATTAATAAATTATATAATATGTTTATGTCCACTGGGGCTATAATTGAAACATTCATTAAATGCATAACGAAATAACTATGCGACACTCAATACTATGCAAAGATTTATCTTCTCTTGAAAATTTTTAATAAAAGTTTCAAGGAAAAATTTTTAGCGGATGAGAACCCACATGGTTTTCAATTGGACATGAGACATTTGGCAAGGTTTATTCTGAAATGAATAAACACCAACTTACTTAGACACACATAACAAGAATAAAAGAAAATAATATATTTTAAAAGAATTTTTCAAATTAAATCAATTCCATAAACATTTGAATAAGATATTCTGATTCAGATAAAAATATTAATAACAGTTTATCACGCGAAAATTGTTTTTTTATGAAGATAAACTTTGTTTGTGTTCGATACCCCAGATATTGTTTTCTTTTTTTCTTTTTTTATTTTGATGAATATATTATTTTAATATAAAAATGTAGTCAACCTACATATATAAATTTTTTGAAAATTTAGTATTTATTCTTTTGTATAAAAAAAAGCATGTCATGTCAAATTGTTTAAATGTTCTACAATCACAATGAAATAAATTTTTTAATAAATTATTCTAAAGATATCAAAATATATGTATTTTTAATCAAAATATTTATTTTTCAATAAAAAAAAAGAAGTTTTCTACTTACAAAAATTTTTACGTGTCAAGATTAGGAGGAAATTTGATAAATTTCTTTCAACAAATAGTTCAATTGTATTTTTTACAATAATTTTTTAATTTAAGCGCCAACTTCAAAGCAACAGAGAAATTTTACACACTCATAGTTTTTTTTTCGTTTTTTAACTCAACTTTAACCATACGTTTTTAATTAATCGCTAGTTTTAATAGTGACAGATTTAATAGTTATAATGAATACTTCAAGGTAATTCTTCTCTTAGTCATGTTAAATCAAGAATTCAAAAAAGTAAAATGAAGAATTTTTCTCGCATATTTTTGACTATAATTGTATTATAGGTCGAGAATATTAATTTGATATTATTGAGAAAATAAGTTGAATGAGGGAAAACTTAATTACAAATGTCAAACGTAACGATATCAAAAATATTTTGGGTTTATTTTGGGTTTAACTGTCTAAATTTTAAATAAAATATTAAACATGGATTGGTTCGGCTGGTTTTATTACATCTACGTAGCTAAAACACTTATTTGTAATACTGGAGAATATTTCGAAATTCTTTTCGAAATGTTACCTAGCAAGATATCTACAACGTAGCAACATCACATATTTGCGATACCGAAATATTTTTCGAAATTTTTGTTACCTATAAAATATATCTTATTTAATGCAATTATTTTAGACAATTTTATGCCCTGACCCAATAGTTGAATACCCAAGGTTCAATTCTGGTGAGGACTGAGTTTGAAGCATTTTAAATATCATTTTCATCAACTTATGATACACTAAACTGTTATGATGAAAAACTACTAATTAGAAAATAGCTTTAATTTATAGAATCGCATTACATAGCCATGCTACCATTGAAGGTTGTACTATCTATACAAAATATAGTACTGCCAATAGCAGACTCATCTCTTTATTATGTCGAAGTTTTATAGCGATCGAAACATTGAATGTATAAGACGTTCTGACGCTTCATATCGATGCCTAGGTCAAAAAAATTTATTTTTACCTGGTTGTATCAAGACTTATTATCCGATAAAGCGATGATTATTAAAACATAGTATATTATTATAAAATCAATTGTAGTGAACACATTATTATTAAAATATGAACGAGCTAGCTGAAAATTATTACAAAAATATCTAACTAAACTACTATACTATGTATATATTACATAAATGTAGAACTGATTATAGCATATTTGTATTTTAATGGATTGCAATTTAAATTACTAAAAGGAAATTGTATTTTCCGTATGACGACACATTACAACATTATATTTAAAAAAAAAAAAAAATACATAACATAAATACATTGTATATTATATTATTACTCGTCATTTTTATATAAAATTGTAGGAATAGTTATTTTTCAACACATTTTCAATTATATTTGATATACAGAATGTACAGGAATTCTTGTCAATTTTTATTCTCACCTTAGTTTTCCGGCGTTTACGAAATACAAATGTATGAATCTAATTTAACATAAGTCTATGGATGATGTATTATTTTTCATGGCAAATATAACAATTATTACAATGATTATTAATAAATAATTCTTTTGCGATTTTGGGTTGATTACAATTTCTAACGCAATATTGTATTATTTATTGTCATTTATTTTAATTATTCTTATATATCCTTATATACTTGCATACAAATATGCAAGCATTTTTATTTATTTATAATATAAATATTACAACAAATAGTCATATTTTTAAAATACGAATGTTTTATTATATATTTCCAACTAAATCAATCAATTAAGTTGATGCTTTCATATAACGTAATATATTAAACAAATATAAAGTCAATTGATATAACCTGTCAAATATATAACGTGAATTTATATGTTTGTCCTAGTTTGAGGCCTAAAGACATGTACAAATATATTATACATTTCAAGTCTATGTAATACTGGTAAATTATATAAGTTGCAAAGGCTTAAACTGACTTAGTAATTGATTAAATTGTCAAGTGGCTATGTGCAGTCATAGATGGTCGTTCTTTATTGCAGAATATTACTTTTAGTACTAGACTTTTTTTTGACAAAGTTTAAAATAAGTAGATTAAAATTATGGATTTAATACATAATTCGAAATTTGGAAAAAAATTATGGATAACAAAGTTGTATTTTTTTGTACATCTGAAAACCTATGCGAAAAAACCCGAGATTTGTGTAATAAGCTGGGTATAAAACAAATTAAAGTTAACATGGATGTTGAATATCTGTATAAAGAGAAGAGAAGCAACCGCGTTCTTTGTATCCAGATCCTTTGTACACTTTTAGAACTCTCCAACACCTATACGCAATATTGTCTTCTAGCACAAAGAGACAATTATACTATTATTATGTTGTTACTACGCTGGTACAATATTAAGATAATACATTGGTATGGCTAAATTTCACTAACCATAAATTCGTCCTTAAAATTTAACATAAATACATATGAATCTTTGATCATTCTGTACTTTTGATATTACCTACCTGTCATTATTTTTATTGTGTAAGAAAAGTTTCATATTCATTGCGCTATTCAAATACGTCATATTTCTTTCTATTCGTGTGTATTCGTTGTATATAAATGGGGAACTTCTGTTGAATCTTACATACATTATATATATATATTACGTACGTGTAGGAGTCTCAATTATATTTACTTTAAGTAATTACTTTAAACAGTACTTTTTTAAAATTATTTATTTAGTAATTCATATATTCGTGATGTATAATATAGGTATGGATGAAAAAAAAAATGAGTAAGAACAATGTTATTCCACTCTCCACAGGATACGAAACAAGAATACATACCTAGTGACTATGAAATATTACTTTTATTAAAAGTATAATGAAATTAGACGAGTCATTTTTCTTGGATTCATTTAATGACACTTTTCAAATATTTGATAAAGTGGTACAGAAATAAATTTATTGGAATCACTTACTACATTACAGTAAATTAAAAATTACAGAGATTAGTTTACAAAATTTCTTGAGATTCTCACGACTTCAACGCACCAATCCGCATTAAAATCCGTCTAATTTCACAAAAATCCATAGTTCATTGCTTATATTTCTCAACTATAAGAAAAGAGTGCATTGAATCATGAATGAAGAAAGTTCAAACAGCATAGAAGGATTAAGGCATAACAATTTTCAAACAAGAAATATCTGATTTGATTCAAATCACATCAAATATTTAATATATGACACACATTTTGAATTCAATCGTGCTTTCTTTCTGTCAATATTCAATATTTTCTGGTAAATCAGCAATTTTGTGAAATACTCTCCAGTTACCATCAAATGTTAACTATTGATTTGAAAATTAGCATAATTCAGTGAATGATATGAAACACATCACAAAAATTTGTCATGAAATGATATGTTTTTGCCTTATATAAAAGATATAGAATGTGTCTTATTGTAAAAGTCTTTTATCAGCTGAAGTGGTAATTTTGTAACATCAGTAACAGAAAACTATGTATGCTTTCATTCACTATACACATCTAGTAATATTTGTTATTTGTTCAATTTCCATTGTTATCTAAATATAGTTTTCCATTTCTGGAAAACAACTATTACATACAATATATTATTGCAACAAACACTGTTTGCTTATCATAAATTTATAATACGAATGAAGAAAACGTTGTTGGTTAATTTTCTTTTATGGAAACTGTTTTTTTTTTTTCTTGTCTAAGCAAATATACTTTATTTTCAATCATAAATTGCATTACGCAATAAAGTTTTTGAATTTATTGTTTTGTATTCAAATACGGTTCTTACGATTAGGTTTTCTCTCATAAATTTGAAATTTATTGACGTCATGCCAAAAATTGATATGAAAACTTTTTGTGACCCATACAAACGACAGTTTTAGAAATACTTACAAATTATTAAAATAAAAAGCATTTCCAATAATGGAAGCAGAATATGTTAACCCAAATGTTTGGAACGACAAATTGAGTTCAACAATATAGCTAATGTATATTACGTGTTTAAAAAATTTCATTAAAATCGAATGAATAAACAAAGATTTGCTATTCAACATATACATAAAATAATTTATTATTTGCATCAAATTATATGTAATCATGAATACAAAATATAATCAGGTATGTTTACTTATTCATATCATAATGAAATCAAAAAAACATAAAATATAATTGATTTTCTACAAAAGAAAGACATTGTCTTTATACTAAAAATCGAAATAAATTTCAGAATATGCTTAACATTATGATATATCGATAATTCTAAGTAACCTTTATAAAATCTAATTTTAAAACTTTTAAGATTTAAAATGAGTTAAACAGCAGAGGGAGAAGAAACTTAAAATGTAAAAGCTGTCTCTCTTCGTGGTTAAAAGAACTTAAGTTCAAATTTTTGATACCATATTTAAAATGATCACTAACTTGTTTAATTTTGTGTGTGTTGCCATCAGATATTTTCAAATTTTAACATATAAATACAGAGTGAATGAAATGTTAAACTACCGGATATTCAACCTAGAAAATTCAGATTGTGAGTCTGAAATGGAACCAGTTATAATGCAACTGCCTGTTTCAATTATAACTCGGTTATTTGTCTATAATAATTGTAAAACAAAGACTGATTTGATCTTGAGAAACATGAGTATATTAGCAATGAAACCATTATTATTAATGTCAAATCAACAGGCAATAAAAATAAATTTGATATTCTATGTTTTTTGTAGATAATACAATAATACAATAAGTTTCATGTTATTGAAAGTGTAACTGTAAAAATTCTACTACGTTATTCTAAGAATCTGTCGCATTGATATTGCGAAAAGCATTAGCTAAAAGGTTGATTAAAAAAAAAAAACTTATTCGTATATTAATACAGACAGACATAACCTCATAAAATATTAACAAAAATAACTACTTACATCATTGAATCATCTTTTCTTTGTCTAATCACTTTATTTAAAATAGTATGGTAAAAGAATAAAAAGAAGATTACATACATAAAATGTATTTTTTGAAATTGATCAATTTTATGTGTATATAAAGTAAGTAATTTGGTAATTACGAGCTAAAATTATCAAACATAAAAGCTTTGACATTTATCAAAATTACAGCGAATACAATTTTCGCTATTAGTTAGCTACAGAATAATGTTTAATGAAAAAAGAAAATCAATTTTATATTGTTTATATTAACAATCTCTTTGATGTTCTGAATTATAATATTTTTGAGTAATCTTAAACTATTTCAAATTGAATATTAAATCAGTATTTAATATTTGTGAACGTTTAATAAGACAATACTATAAATTTAATATGAAATTAATGAAATACTATAATATTCAGTAAATTTTCACACTAAAACCGTCTTGTATTGTATTGAAGTATGTGTCTTAAATAAAATGTATTTGAAAATTGAATAGTGTCTGTGAAGTAAATGTCGTTGAACTATTTAATAGTTGAGCTGTTGTACAGTGTATTGTCATCTTTAATTAAAGGTTTCATTTCACAAACTAGTATTTGTCTTGATATTTGATAGAATTATTTTATATGAGGTGATTCGTTTAAACTGAGATTTCCAAAAAAATGTGGTTTGAATAACTATACAGAAACTATAGAAACCTCCCTATTTTCTACAAAGGCTGACAGATCGAAACAAGGAAAGTGGTTCATTCGTAAAAAGATATTATTCTATCTCTTTCATTTAATTGAAAAAATGCCAACATAAGTTGAAGTATTTTCATTTAAGTAAAAATTTGTTTGTTGTTCGTTTGTAATAAACACCGTTGATTAACTTACGACGATATAGATTTAGGGCTACAAAGCCTGAGTCTAGGATGCAAAAATTTTCAGAAAGGCAATTGAAAATAATTATTGATTAGAATTTAATTTTATATTTTATGAAAAAAAGAACAAAAACAAAAACACAAAAACATAACAAAACAAAAAAACAAAAACAAAATTTTAAATATTTTAAATAATTTGATATTGTTAGAAGGTCAAGTGCTATTTTGAACTTATAACTTATACAGCGAATTAAGATAGTTCACAAACAGTTTTTCTTGTAACATTTGATAATATTTTTTTGTGTTTAACCTGCCACATAAGTCGTATAAGTCTACGAAATGTATACAATCGTGTAGAAATACATATGGAGAACTTATCACCGGAGTTTTCTCAAATAAATCGATTAAACATATAATTTTGTATATTTATATATTCATTTTTTTATCAAATGTTTCTCAAAATTGAATATCGAAATTATTTGTTTGCTCAGTAAAAGTAGTGTACCTTGTTATTACATCGTTTAAATGACGACTAAGAAATACTCGTTTTACTAAGTACTTATGTTGTTGATTACTATCAACGTGAGTATTGATTTTCCATTCGAATATAAGACATATCGTATTAAAAGGTAATAATCATAGAAAATAATTACTAAAATAATACTATGTATTTACAGAAGGACTATTATGGATCGATTAAGAAAATAGTTTAGTATCCTGGGGAATGCTAAATGACTTGACCGTTCATAATCAATATTTGTTGTATATTTCATTCACCTAAAAAGGAATAAAAAGGATTTCTGTTAAGATTTAAATAAATTAGTTGGCGCCATTTTCAAAAAGCAATTTTTTACAATGAAATTATTATAGAGGTTTTTTATTAAAAAACTTTTTAAGTCAAGGCGTTTTTTATTTTGGAAAATTTTTTTTCTTGTAGTTTTGTAATTTCATATTTTTTATCTTTTTATTTTCAGTATTTTACGCAAAGATATTGTAGGAACTGACCTGCACACAACAAAAATAATAAAATTTATATAAAACAATGGAACATTAAAAGTAGAAATATAATAATTTTTTATCCTCTATCAAATTTAAATTTTTCGAATATAAATACAGTACAAAATATTATATTTCGAATAGTCAACCATTTGAAAATTATTTAAAACGAAAAAGAAATTGTGTTCAGTATCTTACCATCTTACTGTTAAATATTAATGAGTATTAATAACTTACTAAACTCTGGAAATAAATATTTAAACTCCTGGATTATTCCGCGTATTCTAAGTGAATAGAATACACAACAAATATTGATTATAAGTTTTAACGAACAAGTCTATTTCCTTAACATATAGACAAACATTTCAAAAGGTTCACGTTAATTTTTTTGAGGTTTTTCTTTTATTGAAAAATTTTATATAACCTCTTACTTTTTTGAAGTCAAAAACACCAATTTATAACATTAATTGTTTAGAATACCCGAAAAAAATACTATTATTGTATCTAATGAGCGTGAATTTAATATAATTAAATAAAAATATAATTCTTCATGGTTAGTAGCTACTTGCATTTACCCAAAACAGCAAAGAAAAATTGTCGAGTATGTCTGTGCATTCAGAGAAAATGTACACAAAGTTATTATTTAAAAAAATATTACATAAGTAATTTTACAAAAAAAAAACCATACATAAAACTATGTCCTGGCTGTATATGCAACACTTTTTGCAATTAAAAATATACAAACAGCAAAATTTAACGACCCCATTATTTTTAATTTAAACGATTGCCGTGTGTATGTTGTATGGTAAAAAAAAAAAACAACCAAACAAACAAACAGTACATAAACTGTGTGTGAAAAAACACAAAATGTTGAAAACTGTGTAGGCCCCATACAACTTCTATGTCCAGTATAACCCTTTATTTTTTCCCAATTAAATACCAAGAGAAACCTAGTAAGTGATGATAGAAACTAAAGAGAATATCTCATAAGAATAAAGGTGACTGGGCCTTGAATAACCTCATAATTATCACCAACAATTTAGATTGAGACCATGCCCTGGGCTACAGAAAGTATATTTTGAATTTTTACAATAATTTAAAAAAATGATCAAATCAAAAGGTCTAACAAAATTTCATCTCTGCATATTTTGGATTTAGGGTGCTTGTGAACTAATAATTATAAAAGGCTGCTCCATTTAACAATTGAATAGAGTTTCCAATCTGAACTGAGGAAGCATCGACCTTAGTTAAACAAATATTAGTTTTGCTTTTTTGGGTCTTACTATCTAAAGAAATGAATTTGTATCACATTTTAGGCGAATTTTTTTTTTTTAGTATTAAGAAAACTGAAGAAAAAAAATCAATAACAAATTCTTGCTTCAGATTTCAAAAAGACTCTGTATCTTAGGTCAATTGAACCCAAAAAATATCATCAATTTTAACAATCATATATTTTGATTAGATATAATGGAAATTCGATTCAAAGATCGATATCCCATGGCCATTTCAGACTATTTATTTTATATTTTATATTTTTTAATTTTTGTTTAAAAACTACCCTATAAAACCAAAAAAATAAGACAAGTTTTTCTGAATTTGTTTATGATTTTTAAGGATTAAAAGAATTTTTACTTAGAAATCATCAGTATGTCTTTAAAAATCATGTAATTCAAAAATTTTTTGGTTGTATCGAACCTTAAACCATCATTTGATGTCTTGATTTTACCAGGTTTAAAATTTCACCCTATTCTTCACGTCTGTAATGATTTTAAAATAAAAGTGCTTGTCTTCCTTATAACAGAAGCCTCTGTGTAAAAATTCAAGTCTCTACTAGATCCAGTCGATTGAGTTCTGCGTTGATACGACTTTCAGTCACTTTATAATTACATAAAAGAATGTTTCTCTAAATATATTTCTTGCAATGATAGTCTCTAAATACATTTGCTGTGCCGTAATCTGTATATGGTCGTTAAATACACATGATATTAAAAGCAAAAAAGTATAAATAAAATAAATTAACTATATATACATTGCCTATAACTCTCTGTAAATACAATTTTTATTGTATATACGTTTACAGTGTAAATGTTCCAAGCGCCCCCGACTACTTTTAAATATTGTTTAAAAAAATATACGACAAATTGAAAAGAAAATATCAACTACCTATGAAATTTATCTGAATACAAAAACTTTAGACCAACATTATACAGCAAACAAAAACCATATGGTTTATTTGGAAAGTCACAAGTAGTATTCATATATCAAAAATATTATTTTCAGCGTAAAATAAAAAAAGCTAATCTATTTGCAAAGCATTTGAAACCAGTGTTTTTTATTTCAATAAATAAGCCACAGAAAGTTCTTTAAGCACTTCTAAGCACCTCTTTGCTGTTATCTCTACCAATCATTCTAAATTAGCCTCCGAATAATGTGATTTTCATAATTCGGTTTATGTTAAACGCAATTTTATGACTACGATACTTCGGCAGTCTTTGGAAAATATCTTAAACCATTCCTTATTAGTAATTCTCAAGGCAGGAAATGCAATTATCGAATTCATATCGTTTCGACTTATTAATTGTCTCCTCAAGCTCCTTGATTGTTTGTAAAAAATTTTACATTTTACTGAACCATAGCAAATCATAGCTTATCAAAAGTTTGAATTCCGTGAAAACCATTCGAACATAAAATATGTAAATTGTTTACGATTACGTGAAGAACTTTCATGAACAAAATATTGTACAGCTTTATTTCTTGACGTTAGCGTTAGCCTTACTTTATTAAGTGTTTAATAAAGTAAGGCATCCTGTCCTGTTTTAGAAATAAAAACAACAAATTCCTAATTTTTATTAGTACGTTTTTAATTCTTAATATGCTATACAATTTTTACTAAATGAGAAACAATATTTTTCATAGAAGTTCGACTTCTCTTATAATAATGCGAACTGTTCTTTTGGAGTGAGGCGTATCCACATCAAATCAGATTAGTTCAATTTATTTTAATTCAAGTGTACATAGGTGTTTGTACAAATTTTCTTAGAGAAGCAGTTTTTTTTTTTTTATATAAGAATAAATGAAAATATTCGTAAATAAAATATTACATATATTTTCTCTGTGAAAACCTTCATTAGTAAAATATATATGCGATGGTATCACATAAAAACCTTAACTTTATTACCGTAGTCAAAAGGTACAGTGAATAAGAGAAAGACTTTAGTAAAAATATACGAA
The DNA here is from genome assembly GCA_020423425.1 of Chrysopa pallens. Taxonomy (NCBI): domain Eukaryota; kingdom Metazoa; phylum Arthropoda; class Insecta; order Neuroptera; family Chrysopidae; genus Chrysopa; species Chrysopa pallens. The sequence continues at coordinate 60,395,956 of CM035594.1, forward strand.
AAATATAACGTGATATTCTTGTAAGAAAAGATGGTAAAAACATGGATTATATACTTACAACACACTACATATACAACACACGTATATATAAAATTATATACATAATTTTTATTTTATTCGTTTCTGTGTTTCCTGTTTGTGTTTGTGTACATTTTCAAATTTTGTTAACGTGTTGGCAATTAACTGAAATTTTAAAGCCTTAATGTTATATAATTGTTTATTATGATTTTATTAAGCACATTTTTTTATGCATAATTACAAACACGTGTCGTCAACACATTATAATGTATTTTTTTTTTTATATATATAAATGGTTCCCCTTTGTTTTTCATTTTCTTAATGTACATGAAATTATAGTCGTTTATTTCGTAATAATAGATGCATTATTTTTTGGAAGGTATAGGAAATATCGTTTTATAAATTAACAACACTATGATCTTAAGCAACGTTTCTAAATTTTATTTGTTTTTTCAGACTTTATATAGGTAGGTATATAAAAATAATATATATGAAAAAAACAACTGTTTATTAGAGGGCCTAATGAAAAACTAAATAAAAATTTTTACATTGAATTTCCTAGAGTAAAAAGTATGTTATCTTAGTTTTTCAGACTACATGTTTTTGTAAAAGTTGGTAAAAATTGTCTATAAGAATTTTGTTTAAACTATATCCGATATTATATTAAATTAATTGTGCGTATGCTCTCGAATGCAACTATATTGAATAAAAAGACACACAAAAATGTGTTTTACTATGTGAGCCTGTGGACCTTTGAGCCCTTGTAAACAACCATTGTATACGACAGTGTTGATACAGTAAATTATAAGAATATGCGTTTTTTTATAATAAGAAACGTAGCAAGAAAAAATCTGATTACCTTAATACATTTGCCAGTTCACTCTGTAGATGTATATACAATGAAAACAGCATCGTTGACTTGGTCGACTAACCCATACATTAGAGAGCTTTTTAATTTTCAACAGAGTTCATAATATACAGAAATAAGTCTTCTTGTTACCCCACACTAAAAGTAGTACCTAGTTTTATTTTCATATAAATTACAGTCATCATAAATTTTGTGGTTATACGATAATAAAAGAAACATACCAAATGAAGATAGAGAAAATGTGTGTGCGACAATGATGATGAATGTGGAATCAGGTTTTAATTTCCTTTTTGTACCACAGCTTGTGTAACTAGTTCTCTTCTTTCTTTTAATGGAAAATGAGCTGTTGGTTTTGTTTCGATAATGAAATGATGTTTAATGAAATACTAATTTCAATCAATATCACGTTTCTTTTAAGCCATTACAAGCTCTAGCCGCAGCCGCAATTGGAATGATACTTGATACGAATTACAGAAAGTACTCACACGATGCGAAAAAGTTCTGCTATGTTTCTGAGAGATTTTGTGTCACCCCTATAATCGGCTAGTCCGATTTGGCTAACTTTTTTACATTTTCGCAAAAATCCAATTAAGGCTTTAATGTAAAAAATGTGCCTGGAACATTTGGCAAACTAATGTAATGCATTTTTAATTCCAGAATCAAATTCAAATTGAATGAGAATTATTACACAACTAGTGCCATCTCTACTGCAAGTGTTGTAGCTTTTTTTGACATTGTATGATATGTAGAAACGAAACAACAATTACAAAAATAATTATATATTTTACCGCTAGTTCAGCTAAGTTTTGATAAACTAAAAGTACATTTTCATAAACTAAGATCTGATGTTTTGAATCTTATTATTAAATAAAATATCGCAAAATAGTTATAAATACTAATATTTATTTATAACATACATTTTTTCTGTTTAAGGCTTAGTATAAAGGAATTGAAGTTACCCTCTTATTTATTTTATGTACAATAGGGGTTGTAAAATACACTATGTACTTTAAGAAGTTGCTTATAGATGGCAGAAGTCATCTGGATATCAACCCTGAGTTGTTTATATTAATTATAATATGTTTTGTAGTAAAATATGTTACAATATGTTTTGTAGTCTATTATCGAAATTTTAAGTAAAATTGTGGCAAATTCATACATTTTACGAAAAATCCATACATTTTATGTTTTGATTTTTTTGTATATTTTGTATGTTTAAAAAATTAGTTGTTGGATCCGTTGGAACCCATGGGCCGATTTTGTTTATTCACTAACTTAAGATTAAGTTTCTTTAATGAAGGTCCAGTTATCTTGATGGCGAGCAGACAAATAAAAATAAGTTAATTATATGATTCTTTGAACGTATACCAAAATTTTGTGTATGCGGTCGTTATTTGTTAACTTTACAAACTTAAAACTAAAACCTAAATATTTAGACAATTTCTTTTTTTGAATTTTCATGAAAATATTACTTTTGGTGTTTTTTCGCATGCAATTTTTAATTATACTTCCCTTTCCCCTTTTATTATTAGTGTGAGTTATGTGTTTATGCTTAGATGAAAAATATATGTGAAATACAGTCTGCAATAGTTAGCAATTATTATGGAGTTTGATAATATTTGAAAAATAATAATAATTCACAGATACTATAAATTTTTTTATGGTTTACATTTTATACTAAAAGAAATCTAAGCGTTCATTATTTTTTTCTTATTATGAATAAAGAATTTCGAAAACTCATCAAGTTTTCTAGGTCTTAAGGTGGAAACCCATTGAAAATAAAACTTTTTTTATAAAATAACATTTTTTATAATATAATACCATAAAAGATTAATTCGTTAAAGTCTCATACCCTAAAAAACCAATAATTTTCTATTGAATAATTATTCCTTTGATTATAATATTCCTATAATTTAAATTTATATATTGCTATTACGATTTATTAGAACTATAAAAATATAAATATAATAATTATAACTTTTAAATGATAATCACGAAATTGCATGTGTCAAATCATTTATGAATATAAATTGCACCTTAGTATATTATTGTTTATGATAATTTGGTTTAGTCATTTAAAAAAATATGCTATTTAATTATTTTGTACTTAATGAATTTGTTTTTGTACTTTGATGATTTTAAGATGTTAATTATAATGAAAAAAAAAAAGGTCTACATCAAGATAATTAAATATTTTATAACAATACGGGGTAGACAGGCAGGGAAAAACTAGCGAATATAGTTTCTCATTTAAATCAAGTCGATAGCAGCTTTATGTCCGGGTAATCACGCTGATGCCCGTAATTTCCATTTATAAATGTCTACAATCATGTGTCGTAATTCATAATTCTCTTTCGCTCTTTCAAATTATTTGATTACGCAAACTTAAATTGGGCATACATCTGGTTTTTTCTACTTTTCTACATTTTTTTTTTTTTTAAATTAAAATCTAACAATTTTGTCTCGAATTCGGAAATTTTCCGGCATCGTGAAAGGAAATATTTACTTTAACCAAATTTTTGAATAAATGTTAGTATTAATGTATCTTGTCAATCAAGTTTATAGAGCAACTTTAAATCAACAAAACGTTCATACTGATATTTTTAAGAACGAAATATAATATAAGATAGAAATATAAGAAAACAAAAAAATTGCAAAAGCATGACAAATGCATCTTCTATGGAAAATGTAATATGAAAATGGTATTTCTAAACAGGTCAAACAACTTTCAATCACCTGCTTACTTGTATGCAGTCTAATGCTTTTTCATAAAGTGCATGAATTTTCACATTAAGAAAATAATAAAAACAAAAGCCGATTACCTGTATTGTCTGCATGCATTTGTTCTACAGCGTTTACCAACCATTATTATCAATATAAACTGTGTATATAAAATAATAAAAATATTCGTCACGGAGGTTGTGTGAAAACTACGTAAATTATCTATAATATAATTTATAATTAAATTGGCAGAGAAATTAAAAATTAAATATTATAATTCGTTAAGAATATTTATTGAAAATCAAAAAAATAAAAATAAAAAAATAACGATTCAGTGATAATTGTAATAATATTTAATGCCGCCTTTTTATATAAATTTCAATTAAATTATTTAAGATAAATTGAAATTTGTAATTAACGAAATCTGAAAATGGTAAAATTTAACTTGGAATAATTAATATATTAGTAGCAATTGAGAAATTTCAAAGAAAAGGATCCTTGAAATTTCAAAAGACTTAATTTTCAACAGTCCGTTTCGAAATTTGTTAGCTACATATACAAAATGCCGCAAAAGTTGCTTTACAATTTTAAAATACTTTATCTATTTTTTTGTGATTAATCTTTTACTTTTCAGAATTATAATTAATAGATTTTATTATTTCTTTATGTTTAATAATTACAATTTTATTGTGCTTATGCATAAACAGTGATATCACGTAAATGACATAAATTTTGTTCGCAAACTCGAGCTATTTGTAAGACATTTTCCATTACTGGTCTTATCAGCTGAGATTGTTTGGAATAAATTTCCTCCTGTATGTAATGAGACTTCTCGTTCAGCTCATCATTTTGAAATAGTAAAGCGTCTTATGCGCTACCATGGGTTAAGTTTGGTTATAGTGCATGCCCAAACGTAAAGGGCTTGACTAAGTATACCTAAGTATATTTTTTTTAAATTAGTTTTTATTCTGCTAACGGGAATCGAACTAAAGATCCAAAATATTTGGCATACAATACTCATATACTATGACTACTTAGCCACATGTATTGGTACAAAATCAATAGCTCATACATCGATAAGAAGAAATGTACTAAAAACTGTAATAACCATTTCATCGTATGGGCGAGGCGAATTTTATTATTATTATCAATGGAACTAACAACATTTAAACAAGATATATACAGGATGTTGAGTTTTAATTTCCCTAATTTCATAGCCCACTAAATCATTTTTTAAAATAGCTCTCCAAAATTTCGATATGTTTATAACTTTTTTACGCCTCGATATAAACAAGAATAAACTTAAAGAAATATTTTTCATAATAAAATTTAACACTTTTTTTTTACATAAAACTAAAAAACGTAGGTATGCCTCGAAATCAGGTAGGCAAGTTTAGAAAATAAAGCATTTCACCGCTAAAATATTATTTATATTTGTATTATATTGTGCCATAATAATGTATTTTAATTAAACTAACGTGTATTTGAATAATTTCAAATCAATCAAAACACTGGGAAATAGGTCTAATTTAACTTTAGATTTAATTATAAACAGGCTTCGAGAAGGGTTACAACAGTATACATAAGTTATACTTTTCGTTTATTATTAACGTTTTTAATTTTATTTTGAATACAGCTTCCTACCTCTTTTTTTCATAATAGTCCCCATTCTACAGAAGCCTTAACTAAATTACATTATAGTTAAAAAATCTTCCGTTATGTCTATATAAATTTTTGTAGGATAATTATGTATTGCGGCTATAATGTAGTCATTATTAGTATGAATTTCGTGATCTCGCATGTACTCCTTGATTTATAACTCATATATTGTATCAATAGAAACATGTTGCTGATCGCAAATTGTGTGAAACTTTTCAAAAAACTTACGTAGAAACTACCTTTTTAAAAAAAATATGCAATTAATGACACTGGAAAATATATATTATTTCATAGTTTATATCAAAGCTAAATTGTAGTCGAAAAATGTTTTTTTAAAACAAAATAAATTGAATTACATTGATATGTTTCCAGCTAATTTAAAGCGTTGTTTTCAAACTAAAGTTTGTGCAAAAATATTAATGTAATTAATGAAATAAGTTGAGATTTTCTAAAATGTGGTTTCTAGAATCTTCAATCAAAAAACATCATTTAAAAAATTGTTTTTAAAATGCACCATGTAGGATGTAAGTGTAATACAGTAAGAGGTACATTAAATTGTAAGAATAAGATAAGCATATATTTTTCTCTTTCGAACAGAACTCAATATAAATGGGATAAAAAAAACTTATTGATATGAAAATAAAATTCTCAATCTATATGTGGAGGCACTCTTGGGTATAATAAGGTTAAATTTGTTCGCATTTCATTATTCGTATAGATCCAGAATTACATACATAATCGAATATTGATTAGTGAAAATAGTATGTTACCTTTATAGTTAATATTTTATAAAAGAATCTAGATATAGGTTCAATATTGAATCATGTTGACATCAAACCTCAATGTTTGGAATTGGAAACTCGCAGATTTAAATAATATTTTGAAAACTATTTGTACTGGAAATATTTACAAGATATCACAAATTTACAAGATATTTATTTGTTTGAATTATGAGTGAGGCTAGAGCTAGTAGCCCTCTTAAATAGCATTTGTATTTTTCTTGCTACGAAGTTTTTTTCTGAGTCTGGGATTTTGTATATTACACTCGACTTAAAAGTACTTTTAAATTTATTAATACTTTTGACAGCTTGAAAAACTTTAAAATTGATATTTCCCCTTGAATGATATTCATTAAATGCGCTGTACATAAGTCGGATGTGCATTGAAAACTTAATTAAGGAAATCACCCTACATAACATTATAATAATTATATTGGAGAACGTTGAAAAATTTCTTGAGTATTTACAAAAAAAAAAAACTACCTCGTTTTTCCCATCATATTTTACTAGCTATATTGGAGCTTAACACTAACCATATACAGCTGACATCACTAACTACCGATGAGAAGCTATCTTGGTGATTCGATATGAATAATAGAATCATACGAGCAAGTAAGAAACATAGTAAGCAAAACCAATGAGGAACGATAAAAAAGTATAATCTATAACTTTTCGAGGTATAATATCTTACTGTTTTTTTTTTTTTTATATAAACATTGTTCATGAATGTTTTCTTTGTTCATATATTCAATGAATGTTTGTCACGTTATTTTTATATGACATTATTACAATAGGAAAGAAAATTATCAATGTGGGTCGCATTACGTGTCGTAAAATGGCCCACTTACTTCATATTTTTATCTTTATACATATCATACTAAATACCGAGTGTCTTTTCCAAAATAATTTAAATTGTAGCAAAATTATATGAAAAACAATATTTTTGATCTCAATATGTAGAAGGGACGAGGAATAAACACAAAGCTCTTAACTTGTCAAATCAGGATTAGATTGAAAGATGTCTTTAAAATAAATAAAAAAATATGTTAATTAAAATAATTTAAATGTATAAAATTGCTCAATTTAACATCATCTTTTCAAGAAAATTATGTTTTTGAAAATTAAATTTTTAATAACAATTTTTCACTATGATTTCAATTGACATATACACAACTTTTAATACTTTTTACACGTTTTCAATGTACAAACTGCAAATTCATACAGGATGTAACCTGTAACGACTTTTCTTTGACATATAGGTATATAATATGTCATCAGAAGTCGTTAAGGGTGACTTTTCTTTCTTTAGTTTTAAATGACATACAGGTATATAATATGTCATAGTTTATTAAAGTCTAAAATTTATAGCTCGAAAATATCGAAGGTACGAACAAAATTAGGTGTTGATATCATAACCAGACTTGTCCATTTCCTACTTTCTGTCCATCTGCTCTTCCGTGCATATGTCATCGAGATTACTCAAAAATAAAAACTGATAATGAGCTAAAATTTTGGTGGTGTATTTTAGGCCTAAAAATAAGTTAATGAGTGAGGAAAGGAGATACAATGCATCCATGACTCAACTGTTAAACTACAAGCCGAAAAATTCAAAGAAAATATAATTAAAAAAACTTTTATGGTTTAGTTTCGAAAATTCCTATGGTCTGAAATATTCTACAAAAATTCATTATACTTTTGTTATTGTTACAGTACCACCACGTATACATCATGTATCACATACAGGACGGTTAGAAGTCTCGCAGGGCGCTACAGTGAAACTTGAATGTAAAGCATCCGGTAATCCAGTTCCAACTGTTGGTTGGACTCGTAAGGTAAGTTTCCATATGATTTGATTTTCTTCTCAATCGATAATTAATAATATTTTTGTTTTTAGAATAATGTATTACCAAGTGGAGAGCGTTCTGTAACCGGATTAACTTTACTTCTACAACATGTGGATCGTCATTCAGCTGGTCAATATGAATGTAGTGCTGATAATGGTGTTGCTCAACCGGATAAACGATTTATTAATTTGGTTGTACGATGTAAGTAAAATAAATTTAGTTGTTATTAAAAACCTGCTCTATCCAGAGCTATTCACAATCAACGATTTTGTCCTCCAGTTTTTCTTTGACTTGCGTGGTGTGGATAGTATAAGAAGACCTTATTGGCAAATGAACTAAAATATTTTAGGACATAGAGTAATGGATATCATATTTCGTTCATATTTTAAATTCACTACACGGAGATAGTTTGTCGTAAAAAAGAATAGTTTCTTACGACACAAGTGTATGAGATGTCTCATTTTAAACTTGCCTTTATCAAAATTGTCTTTTTTGCAAATGCGGAAATCAAATATATAATCACTCATATAATTCTTTGATTCTTTGCATTGTTTAATGTATGAAACCTAAAAAATATTCAGGTTGCGTATTTTATTGCAATAAAAGTCTAATTTTAATTCTGTTGCTGTTATAAAAAGAGCGGATAAGAGTGACCTTGATTTGACATTTCGCTTTCTCTTTCTTCTCAAAAATTTAATTAATTGAATTTCAAACTATTAATAAATTTTTTGTTTTCATAGATCCTCCAGAAGTAGAAACAGAACGTCCATTTGTACACACTGGTATTGGTATGGAAGCCCAACTTGTATGCATTGTACATGCTGAACCAGCTCCACATGTGAGTATTATTGTCAACGTTAGATGGCAAATTATTGAACAAAATATCTGTAGGCGATGTAATTAATTAATAATGGATACATAATAGATTCATTCATACACATGTTGTTCAAGTAAATTAACTTTATTAATATTATTAAATATAAACAAATTTATAATTACATACAGCCACTACGTGAGTTTCAATAATATCAACATTACATGAGTGAAGACTTGATAAAATACAGAATGAGTCATTTATTTTCATTTCAATAATTGGAGGGTAGAGGAAAGAAAATCTATCTTTGTATGTAAACCTGTCCTCCAAAATTCTTTGCTCATAATTAAATAAAAACTATTTAACAGTCACCATATATTCAAATTTTATTTTTATACGCATCTTGTGCATAGTACGTGGAACGGATTTTTCAATCCATGGATACGCCACGAGAATCTAAATTTTGTAAAAATTTAAAGCTTTCTCGAGAGTTGAAATATTTGTTCAATTGTTTGCATGCAAATTGTATAACAAATTGCAAACAACAATCATTAAATAATTACCAAAAATTACTTTTAATTCTATTAATTAAATTGAAAATTGAAAGAATGATCGATGAAATTGCATAAAAAATTATTTTTAATTCCAAGAATAAATAATTAATAATAATTATTCATTAAAATTTGTTAATAAGTTTTGAGAAATTGCAATGTCTCCCATTATTCTCACAATTCACAACCCAATAACGACAATTAAATATTATTTATTTTAATTATTCAATAATTTTTGTTTGACTATACAATGTACTTAATGCAAAAAATAATTACAGTTTCGAGAATATTAATATTACCTATCTAAAATTTTGTTGTATGCCTGCCCATAAAATTACAAAGCCATTTAAATCTTCAGACACAATAAAAAAAACTTTTGCATCGAATATACTTATCTATTTCAAATTTTTGCAAAATAACCTTCAGTATTATATATCGATTATGCATATAACATTTACAAACTTTAACCTCTATATTATTTTATTTCTATAGGTAACTTGGTATAAAGATACAGCTCAATTGGGTACAACAGAAAAGCATGCAACACAAACACGTGGTAATCGACATACACTTATTATTCGAAATGTATCATCAGCTGATTTTGGAAACTACAGGTAATTCAAATCAAATAATACGTATTCGTTGGTAATTTCTCTAATATTTGAAAATAGCATGAACTCGTTGAAAACCCTGCGAAATAATCATATTTACCCCAATTAAACACAAATGATGCATGTTGATTAAATAATTCTATATTTTTGAATTATAACAAATTATGATTATGTTAAATAATTTCAACATATTAATGTCTAGTTTTGAATAAGATTTGCGATCTATTATTTTATAATCTAACATGCATGCTATTTTTATTATCTCACTTTGTAAATAAAATGTTCTATATCCCAATACAAAATATTAAAATTGATTTTTCAGTTGCTTAGCAAGTAACATATTGGGCAAAGCACGTGGTCATTTAAGTTTGTCTGGTACAGCAGCAGCCGCCATATTTGATTCACCACCCATTGGAGATTCACCACATTCATATAATTTATCTTGGAGTGTTGCCAGTTATTCACCAATCACCGAATTTCGATTATTCTTTAGACCACAGCTAACACATCAAAGACAAATTCACCATGATATTGATTTGAATTCGGTTCATAAAATGGTAAATGTATATATACATATTTTTAAAATTAATCAGGATATTTTAATTAGAAGTTTATTTTTGTTCCCAAAAAATTTATTAAGAAATAAATTTTTTTAAACAGAACAGCAAAGCAAAGCGTCTTGTAGGACAGTTGTACTACTACCACAATTTATTCGAGTGTATCTATTAACTATACTCGTTTAAACGGACTGGAGTATGTTTTTGCATATGTAGCTAATTGGAACATCAATACCCACTTATTTTTGTGGCCGCATAGCAAAGAAATTGCCGTGATTTCAGAAATTGTATTAAAAATAATTTAAAAAATAGACTTAAGGTATTTTCAATTAGGAAAAGATGTATAACGGGATACAACAAATTTAAAAATTTGTATACTACTTTTCAACAGGAATTCATGAAGTTAATAAAATTCGATAACCGTGATATTAAAAAACATATCAATTTAATTGAAATTCATTGATTGTTTAGATAAGATGTAGACAATAAACAAAAGGCATTACAATATTCTCTTGATTTATAAAATAAATTTTATTGATTATCATTTCGATGTATTTTTATGTTTATTAGGATTACAATGTCACCTACATTCAAGGCAGTTACCCAGGTCGCAGTGAATGGAGTAGTGTTATATTACCAGGACCGTCTGTATATACCGGTGCTGTAGCATATTCATCACTAACACGCCAATCTATGTCATATATGATACGTGGTTTACAACCAGCATCGCATTATGAAGCTCGCGTACAAGCAAAGAACGCACATGGTTGGAATCGATTTTCACCAGTATTTCGTTTTACAACTAGAACTGAAGGTATAACATATTTATTTGTTTTAGAAATAGAGTATCAGAAACATTCAAGATTATTTCGAATTGTAGTTCAATTAAAATTACCAGAAAATAAAAGCTTTCTGTTTTTGGATCCGACTTATCAAAAAGTTAGTTACAAGTTTGTGTATTGCTTCACAATTCCATTAAGAGGCAATGTCACACAAAATAAGACCTCTATAATAAAGACAATCTCCAGAGTAATTAAAACTTTCCCGCACAAATAACTAAAAAAACCTTGTCCAAATATTATAAAATTTGGTATGCATTATCTTGACAAGAAAATAGAGGCTGTCGAAGGATTTTCGATAAAACTGTTTCTAAATGTAAAATACAGTTTTTATTTTCTATCAACATAGCTAAGTCGTGTGCAATTTTGTCTTATGGGGCCCTCTGTTTCACTGAATAAAACTGAAGAACCAAAAATAAATTTCCTAAGAGCTAAACCATATTGTGACAAAATATTAAATATTATTATTTAATAACTTTTCTTATATAATTTATTTTCAGACCCCGGACTGACGTAACGTACTGACAGGCTTTGATCAATCTATAAAGTTAAGCAACAGCAGTCACTATCTGTCATTGGATGGGTGACCACCTAGCAGTACTGTGTACTGTTGTTGTATAAAAAAAAAAATAAAAATAAAAATCCCCTTTGGTTAATTGCTATATAGCTAGAAAGTAGCTGAAGCCAGAAAATTAAAAAAAAAAAAAAAAATTATTTTTACATGACTACTACATTCTACCGTGTGCTTTGTACACCTTGGTCACCTTTGCAACGTCACTACTTTAGAAGATTTTAAATTTTATTCACGTTCGAAATTTTTCACAATATACAGTCAAAAAAATGATAATGTACCATTAATTTTGCTTCACCCTGGGCTAAAAATTATATTTGAAACCGTATATAAACAAATATACATCGATTTAACGTGTATAATAAAAAAAATTGCGTTTTCTAAAATTTACATGTCATTTATGTTTATTTTAAAAACTTACAACAGGATCGGCAGAAATCAAACTGTTCTCCGTCAAATTACATGCTACGCTACCGATTTTCGTAGATCTTAAAATCGAAAACAATACTATTTACATTGTATAAAGATAATTCTACTTTGAATATTTGTACAACTCTACGTAGATATGATCACATTTTCTATCAAATATTGAGAGTGTATAATTTTATTTATTAAAAAAAAGAATGAGTTGTTTTCTTAGGATAAAAATTCAATTTATTATGTTTTCGTTCACGGATATAATTTGAAATTATTGTTTCTGTTTAAAATTGATTGTAAATATCGAAGAAAGATTCTATGTTGAATAACAGATTTCAAAAATTAATATATTAACTGTCAAATATTAAGACGTTTTCAATTGAGGTATACAAACCTTAAACTTTCTGTAATGATGGTAATTTTTTTAAATTTTCACTTAAGAAAATTGCTGGCAAAATTTTGTTTCTAAGTTAGTTTTATCGTTCCAAATAAAATTTATATGATGACGAATTATGTGGCTGACTCATTGATTTTGATGAATCAATTTGTTTGGAATTTGACAACATAGCGTCGTTACCAATTTTCTTTTTTATGGAAATTTTTCCAGATGGAAATGTATAATTCGATCTTGATAACAACCTCATAAATTTCCTAATAGCTGCCAAAAATTGTATTATTGATATTTTTTTCTATTTGACTTGTGATATGGTTTTAATGTTATAATATAAATGTTACAGTTATGGAACCAGTAGTCGAACAATCGGCACAACCAGCCGTATATGGAATATCAAGTTTTGATTCGGGATTATCATCAAGTGCAACATGCATTGTATCTTCATTAGCCATGATTTCTATGAATTTGGGATTATTAAACATTCATTTATGATTTATTTATAATAAGAACGAATAAATTATAAAATAACAAAAAAATAACAATTATTTTAAAAAATATTTTTTAAAATGTAATATAAAAAAAAATTTAAAAAAGTCGTTTTTCTGTCATTTGTTACCAAAAAAAAAAAAACAAAAACTATTCCTTCTGTTTATTTACGAAGAAGATAAAATAAACTTACAACTATGTCTATTAAATCAAACCAAAACACTAGATAAAACTTTAATAATAATATAAAAGAAAACTTGAATTTTTCAAACCAAAAACACAAACTTTATTATGACCGAAAGCTGTACTATAAAATGTACGTGTGAAAATATTTAAAACTATTTTTTGTATGCTTTTTAATGTTTAGCTGATTAAAAGAAAATTAATTGTATAATAACTATAATGAAAACAATATATTATTCTCAATGGGAAATTTGAAAATACTAATAATATTTTAAAATTGTAATGAATATTTAAAAAATCATTTATATTTAAAATTTTATATAATAAAACTTGTTTATGAAATAATTTCAAGAACTAAGCATTAAATAAAAGGCCAATGTTGAGTTCAAATTGATTGATATAATAAACAATAACTTATTTAAAAGTTAGTTGAATGTCATTTGAATTTTGTCAAAATCCATAAAAAACCAATTTAGTTAAAAATGGTTTTTGTTTTAATCATTTTAAATTTCGATTCGTTTTTTACTCAGATAGAAGGTCTATCCTCAGAACTAAAGTATTTAAATGATAAACAACATTTCATCTTCTTGACCACTGTGATGAAGAGAAATTCGTTTGTAAGTACGTTTGAAGATTCTAGTTTGAGAATAAAGCATAGAAGTTATCATTTTTTAAAGCTTTTATTAATCTAATCTTACTTTATGATACTTTAAAAAAATCTACGGTAGTAGTAGATTTATTCTTTTGAAGTAAAATCTCTTCTACTGAAAGCTTTTACAATTTTAATAGGACCAATTATCAGTTTTTGAATTAAGTAAATATTTAAATATAGATTATTGCAAAATGTTTAATGAAAAATAAAGCTTATTTACTAAAAATTACCTCAATCTACTTTTGTTGTAGTAACAAATTTTTGTAATTTTTTTCGATTGTCTATTTACATGCTTACGTGAAAGTAATTTTAAGCAATGATTTATAAGTATAATAAATTATATATCAACACCGATAATCTGGGCCATTCATTTCATTAAAATCAAAAATAAGTCAAGTGTGTCTAACATCTACTGACCTCAAATAGTTCATTAGTTGCCTTTTTTTTCAAAGATGCGGCATGAAAGTACCTGGTACCCCTAGAAGTAAAAAACTCTCGTAGGCAAATACTTAGAAAGCTTTGATAACGCGTCTTTGAGAAAGCAAATGTAGATTGTTTTTATAATTATACGAGGATGGTTTCACATGAAGCAGAATATAATGTACATACGAAATTTCTTAAATTTTCTTTCATTACTTTCATGTTAGAATGCAAATAGACATTTATATTTTTCTTAAGATTTTACAAATTCCTGATAAGTGAGAAAATTGAGAATATTATATACGTATTAAAATAACTTTAATGTAAATATTAAATATTGATATTAAAAAAAATAGCAATTTTTATCGTCCCAGAACAAAAAAAAAATTTTTTGTTGTTTATTACGATAGATCACAATATTAAGGTAATATTTTATGAGACCACAAAAAAGAAAAAAATTATTTAGACATGTGTAATACAAGCTGTCACTTAAAAATATATATTCTTCAAGATCAAGTTTGTAGGTATTTTCACAGTAAAAAATGTAGACTTACATAGATAAGGTATTTTTTGTCTGCGAATATTCAGTGACTCATCGTCTTACTTGACAAAAAATTTATTCAACATTGATTGTTACTTGAAATTAGATATATGTTTTATATTGAGCACTAACAATTATTTAACGATCGTTTTTTCATCAATTTAAAACTTTTCTCATAAGGTGTTACCTTTCATAATTCATGTTTAAATGTTTTTTCGAAGAATGTTTGAGATTTGAAACAACAAAAAAAAAAAAACCAATTTATAAAAACAAAAAACTAATTGTGAATATTATTCAATTAAATAATTTTAAAATTTATTATAATAATGCGCTATATATTACTTTGAATTTAGATTGTAAGAATGTGATAATATTTATCATCCAAATATAATGACAAAAAAATTAAAAACTTTCTAAGAAAAATAACTCTTATAATTTTGTTTTATTTTTAAATTTTGGAACAATTTATTGCAAAAAAAACGTATTTTTACACTAAAATATGACAGACTAAGGGTCAAGAGCAAGACATACGACAGTGTATAAAAGCTTACATTTTTAATATACATTCCGTATATTGTTGAGGACAATGTTAACGAGATTAAAAATTAGAACTATGAGAAAAAAGTTTCAAATACAAATTCTGAGTGTTTTTTTGCTATTATTATTATATAATAATTTCAAAACTGGAAGCAAATTTAGAATTTTGATATTTACTATATAAATAAACTTCTTAACGCTCTATAATAACCATAATATTTTTAAATAGTAAAAAGGATCTTTTGTTTGAGCTTGTTTTACTATTTCCCTCACTTAGGCATCACGACTATAAATTTATATCTCATACACATTGTTCCCTACACTATTGAGGACGCATAAAGAAAATTTGAACCTTTATGCCGTAAGTCTGGCGAGCATTGACTCTTAATTCATAAATTTTTTTAATTTTAAACAAATCTGTTTAAATTATTTCACCTGGATCTTCTTTGTCCATGAAGTGTACATATTACTCAACACATTTATCTATACCAGTATATTTTTACTAATTTTTGAAAACATAATTGAAAAATCTAAACTCTTGGTCCATTATTTAAAAACTTGGTGTATGTTTTTGTGAAATAGTCGACGTCCACAGTGATCAATTCGAAAAATTAAAAATAATAATGAGGTTTCGCAATTTTTTTATTATCTTTATTAAATTAATGCACATTCTGTATTTACAAAGTGTTTCAAGTTTATAATAATAAAATTATACAATGAAAATAACAGAATAATAAGACGTACCTTACGAAAACAATATAAGGGATACACTAAGTTTTTTGTCTTTCTTTTAGATTAAATTAAGCCTAGATCAATTCTTAAAGTCTCACTGCTATAATTGCAAAGAATAGTATAAAGCATCAAAAGATGATATCCAACTGACGACTTTACATTTTGAGTGGATAAAATTAAAACGAAATTCCTTAAGCAGCAGGCCGTAAAAATCTTTTGTTAAAATTGATACATAGCGTATCTGTTATTTTAATATAAAAATTGCGCAAAACTTCATTATCTTATAATATTTAAAATTCACTTTATATATTAGATTTTATTTGAGACAGTTAAAAACAAATAATCAAATCAAAGTACAATTTCTAAGTATTTAGAAATTGAGAATGAACTATGAGGCATATAGAAAAAAAAGCATGAAGCTTACAGTTGATCAAACAACTCAAAAAATACAAAAAAAAAACGATTTTTCCTACTATGAATGTGGAAAATGATAAGAAAACGTAAGTAGTATAATTTAGTTTGAAGGACTGATATGATTCAATTGCATGCCATTGGGGTGACATAATAGTACTGTGAAATTTTATTTGTATAGAAGTTATTTACTTTAAATCAAGTCATGTTTCCTTAAATAGCAACTGTCTCGATAATTAAAATTCAACATTAACAAAAAACACAATTAGTAAAAAATAGTTACAACCAGATGAACAAAGAATTTTTAGTTGTATAAATGGAATGAAAGTACGTGAAAGTAAGAAATAAGACTGGAAAATTAAAAAATTAAAAAAATATTGCACTAGATTATAAAATAAAATTTTATTGATTTTATTAATTAGATTATAAGTAAATGTTTCTAATATAATTATGAAAAAAAAAAGAAAAAAAAAAAGAATTAATATTTCGCTTTATGTACCATAATGTTATTCATTAATTTTTTATGTTAGTAACAAGTATTAATAGAAATGGCGGTATTTATTATATTCAAAAATATTATAAATAATTTATTCTATGGTGCAAATAAATTGGTTTAAATTGCAACCAGAAATCAAACATTATATTAATTAATTTCTATCGCTATGAAAAAACTTTTTCAGTTTAGATATACAATATATATATTATTTATTCCCGAATTGATTTTTTTTTATTATCGTTAAGGTACATTTTATTCAAGTTTTAGAAGTACTTCGAAAATTCAAAAATTTTCCGGGTCGTCAAAATTACTAAGATTAAATTTCACCACGTATCCAAATCAAATATCTCATAAACGCGCAACTTCAAATAAAAGGTAGTTAAATAAAAGAGATGTGGCAAAATTAAAGTATTATTTTCAAAAAAGTTTGTAAGTAATTATCGAATTTGTAAACAAAATTTTAAATCAATTTTTTATAAATAATTGCGTATAATTTTTATCAAGAAAAATGTAAGACAAGAATTTTCTTATAAGAAAATGGCATAGAAAAATTTATAGTATTACATTAATTACAATACATTTTTTAAAATACTGTGTACTTTAAAAGATAGCTGAATTTTTGTGCGAATATGAAAAAAAAATGTTAATACTGATGTCTTACAGTCTATGAAAATATGTTTTAAATATACTATATCGATTATTGATTAAAAAATGGGTCATGGATCCCATTCATACTGCTTTTTTGAAATGACTCAAAGCAAATTTGGGTATTTCCAAGAAGTTCTCTTATAAAGAAGTAAAAAATTTACTAATAAAAATAATTAATTTTAACAAATGATTTCTTTATCTGCAAATCTCTAGCCAGAGTTTTTGGTAAAATCAAGTAGTCTCTGCCCAAAACTGGATTAACTTGTACCTTAAATGTATTAGAGCTTTTGTTTTTATTCATTAAAAAACAAATCCTGTATAGAATCCATATTTTTGTCATATAGTTAATGCAAATAAGAAACTTATTGAAAAAAGTTATATAGTTAATGTGAAGCTAAGATACAAAAAAAAAAAAACCAATCATAATTTTTTAATGTACGACCTGGCACAACGTTAAATACCGAAAAAAAAAACATTTTGTAGCACAATTAATTTTATATAATAAAAATATATTACTATAAATATAAAATGGATAAAATTATTACATATTATAATGATGTTGGACTCTACAATTTTAATTCAAATATTCATTTAAGGGAAGATTTTTTGAAGTCTGTTATATTAGAAAAATATGTAGTGGCATCATCTCGCTTTTTTCATCAAGTAAAAAAATTGAGCAAATGCATTTGCTCAATCAGTATTACTGCTAGCCGGTTCCACCAACAACATAAACACAATATAATTGTCACCTTGTGCTACAAGGCATCTTTGCCATGATGAGGTGATGGAATGTTCTTAAAAGGTACAGGTGAACAAAAACGATTGCGGTTCACTTGTTAATATGCTCTATTACTGTTAAAAGAATTCTATGAATTTCGAATTCACCTAAATATTAGAACTTCTGAAAGCAATAAAATATTATAAAGAGAGGGAGGAAGTAATTATATTTGTATGTAGATATTTGAGTGAATTGGAAATTTTGAAACACTTAGAAACTTTTAGTTTTACAACCATGTCAAATAACAGACAAAAGCACAAATAATTCTATAAACACTTATTGTAAAATAATTAAATCTATTATGGTTACTAGATGAGTTTTGAAATTAAATCAATTTTTGAATCAAACATGCTGAGTCCAACACTGTTAAGAATACGTGAATGTAGTGTGTACGTACCTGTATGCATGTTCGTAAAAATAGTATGAATAAAGCTTTGTATGAATGAAAATTAATGATGATTGGTTGATTAATTAATTACTTTTCTAAGAATAATAATTAAAATTGAAGAAAAAAATAATAATTTTACGGATATATGTTTATTAATTAACAAAAACAAACAAACAAGAAATCGAATGTTATATAAAAAAAAACCAGCATACAATTATTATATATATTAAAATAAAACAAAATATACGACCAATAACATGTGAGGTCAAACATCTGATATGTAATATTGTGCAAAATAAAAAAAAAAATTATTAAAATATAAAGTTTTTTTATTATTATAAATATCTGTCCCAATTTTCAGGTGTAATAACTAAATTTCTTACAGCCTCATAAATATTAGGTATTTGCGTATGCAGAACATAAAAGCCCATTAGATTGTTGTCAAACAAATATAAAATTATCATAAAACTGATATTGAACAGAAGTGAAAATCAATTAGACTTTATTCGTTCCTGATTGAAAGAAGCTTTTGCGTATTCATTGGGACAAAATTAGGCTTTATTATTATAATTTTTAAAATTGATAAGGTCTCCAAATACACCTTTATACTATTAATTTATAGAATAAAAGTCAGTATGAATTAACTACCCTAAATATGATTTCAGATCTAATCAAAAAATTATATTTTCGATAATATCTAAACAATATATAAAATTATGAAAATAAATTTCTTTAAGGAAGATAGATAACTATTCACGTCAATTTATTATACACGTTTTTAACACCTTGAAAAAGATAAATAGTACCAAATTATTTTCGAAATGTTTTAAGTCACGTAATGCAATATAATAAAGAGAGAAAAGAAAGAAAAACCTTATTTTTTCACCTACAAAAATTACACCTATATGCGAAGCAATAATATTAAAAAAAAAACGAAAATTTTATTATCTTTAAGAATAGAAAACACTTTAAACACGACAGTGTTAAATGAAACGCGTTTGGTGTGTGTTTGATGGAAGAAGGTCAAGGAAAAATGATGGAATATCATTCATAATCAAGTGTATTTTTTTATTTTTATGAAATAGGTAATAATAATCATGTTTTTTATTTTATTTTATTTATTTTTTATTATTCCTAATATTCACAAAATACGTTTTTATGAAATATGTAATATTTTCATCAACCAAAATGTGTGTTGACAGAAAAAGATTAAAACATTTCTTATTATTATTAAAATGTTTAAAATCATGTAGTTTTTGCTAATTTAATTTATATTTTTGAGTTTCAACTGCACTTTTTATACCCGACATACAAATTATGTCAAAGTATATTAAGTTTGTAATACTACCTAACACTGATTGCACAAACAAAATTTTGGTATAAGTGTGTTCATAGAAACAAGTCCATTTTCGACTGTCCATCCGTCCATCATCTTGATAACTTAAGAATAAAAAGAGGGTGCGAGCTGAAATATTGGTGACGTATTTTAAACATAAAATATTTGAAAAGTGTCCTTAATTTTATGATAAACACTTATGAACCGATTTTTACTTTGCATATGTCATTTTGTAAACATTCCATAAACCTGAATTCCTCATGTCGACGTGATCTGATATATATATATATATATATATATATATATATATATATATATATATATATATATATATATATATATATATATATATATATATATATATATATATATATATATATATATATATATTTAAATTTATTTTTAGCCACTTTTCAATATAGTGACTATATTTGGGATATTTTATAACAGAAATATATAACAACAGTACATAGAAATTCTATGCGGTCACCCATCATTTAAATGACTTTTCTGGACGATACTCGATATTATTTATGATAAAGAGATATATTTTTTTAAATAGATTTCACAAATATTTTTCAATAATGTAATAATAATACGAGCCGAGAGTAGTTCGTTGTGTTATAAAATTAATTAACTAAAAAGCCAATTTATAAAGAAAAATGTTTGTTTTATAATGATTAAATAGATAATTTCTAATACAGTGAAATACGTAAATCAATATAATTTATAATCATGATCAATTACAATTTTATTTTTACAAATAAAATTTAGATGATTTTACTGTTTGTTTGTTTTTTGTGTGTAGAATTTTCATCTGATACGTACACATCAATAATAATAAAAACATATAATAGTTTTTGGTTACTAAAACAAAATGGACATTGAATTTACACTGGGTGAAAGCTTTTAGATTGATTGTATTTGAGTTTAAATATATTTTCTATACTCTTTTTTTTTTATTTTTTTATTTTTACAATTTTTATATGTTTTTACTTAGACTGGGTGTGTGTGTTTTTCCCTTGAATACAGTGTAGTACCTTGGAATTATGTGTAATGTACTTTCATTGGAAACATATGTATTTAAGTGTATTTGTACACAAGTATTATATGCATTTCATGGAGCATGCTTTTCACATTTTTACCACGTTCAGTATTATTTTCATTCAATTGGGAAACTAATCCATTTCCCGGCCTTCTTGCGTTTATCTTCTGTTATAATAAAACACTGAAAAGCGATCTGTGACGATTTAAATGTCATATAAGGAACCTTCGGTATGTTTATTCATGAAACTACTGATTGTCATGATTTTTATTCTTGATAAATTATATGGAAAACCGGCGTCGCCCTTAACCCGACGGGAGGGGCAGTAATTATTTTTTTTCTGGTTAATTCTGTGAAGCGCCGTCTTAGGTACCTTTCAAGAAATATGCAACGGTCCTTCATTTTGCATAAGCGGTCAGAGTGCTATCGAAGTACACAGCAGTTGAATAAATTACGAATGGCTATTTGTTTGAACTCGATTGCATAATAGTATTTTGTAATTCCTGAGCTTAATTTGGCAACATAAGAATTGTGCGTCATTCAAAGACGCTTTTAGTCTAATTTTTACAATAACAGAGGCCTTTAGTATATATCTAGTCTCATTTTTTTTGCTTTATAAGCCCTGTAAAAAAATATTCAATTATAATGCTGTGATCTCATTAAGAAACTACATTAACAGATAAACTCTTTATTTACATATTGTTTTGGCAAAAATACAATAAAATTAACATAAAATTGCATGTATCTATTATAACGTGCCCTCCCAACGGATTAAATATTTTGGTTATTACAATGACTTGTCTATATAATATCTACAAACTTGTATATAGTTAATCATTAAGTTGAAATTTATTGTGTTTTAATTCAATTCAACTTAATACAACCATAGAAATGGTTGAAAACTGTATACTATATTTGTCAGCCGTTTCGACATTAAAAAATTCATTAGATTTTACGTAATATAGTATCAAAAACATTTTTTAGCAGATGTTTTTGCAAAGGAATTTGCTCCGGGATTCTGACTACCACGTCAGTAGAAAGATCAACTCTTCATAGAATCCTTTAATATGATTCTCCTGCACCATCCTGCTTTATTGAAAAAAGATATTTACATTACCCACAAGACAGACATATCCATTATTTACAAAAACAAAATACATCACTTGCATACATCGCAAAATATCATTTACTTTTCAACTCGATATAGACAGACAAATCGTCTTTTTGCTTGGTATTGCACTTTCTATTAAATGAATCGTTTGAGGTTGAATGATCAACATGAAGGTATCTTCTACCTCACACACCTTCATATGTTTACATATAATTTACAGTTTTATACAACAACAAACACCCTTCAAAATACTGAACAACAAAAATACCTTTTTGAATTTTATAATAAAAAAAAAAAGGGTATTTATGCATTCCCAAAAATAAAAACGTTCATGTAAATTTATTCAATTTAATAACAACCATAATAGTTGGAAACACACATCTGTGAATGACTAAAAATGATAATTATTGTTATGCTTGAGTTGGGCCCTTGCAATATGTGACTCTAATTAGATACAAAACATAAAAAACAAAACAAAAGTAAATTCAAATTAAAATGTCATTAATAATAATTATTAAGCATGTACTTAGTGGCAAACATTATGTTAGTAGGGGCCAGTTTTATCGAATATATGTAATTAAAAATATTTGTCTAATAAATAAATAAAATAATTAAATTTTTCAACAAATTTTGAGATATTTTTATTATGTTTCTAGTGAAAGATTTGCAAATTTTGCATCTTGAAAACGCGTTGACACACGAGTAACTTCCCAAGGAGAATAGTAAAAAATTGTTTCTTTATTAATACGAATTTGGGCAGATTTTGACTATTTTTATTAGTTTTTATCTTTCACCAAAAACAGTTACACCAATTTTGCTGAAAGGTGTCTGTTTTAACATAATTGACATCAAATGAAGATCGATACACGTTGATATCATTATTTGTTCTCGACTTAATCGAAATCTCTTTAATAACGATATGTTTGAAATCTAGTGACTTTGGAACGTAACGATATGTCAAAATTCTGGATTAACAAAATCGATATCATTACAAGAATTCCACACTGGGAAGTTTTAATTTATTATTTCCCTTTAAAATAAATTTTGAGCTTTTTTTTTATAATTATTAATGAGAACTCTAGGATTTTTCGAATACATTTCGATTGTTTCCCCAATTTCCTAGATCAAATTATTTTGTATTTTTATAAATACGTATTTCGACTACAAAAGTAGTCATCATCAGTATGAATTAGCTAGTTATAATGATTCTCTGAAGAGATGTTACTCGTTGCTAATTTGGTGACGGTTTGGCATGACATATTTGTTACCATAATTTGAAAACTTGCCATCAACATATAAAATTCGTTTTAATTATTAGTTTTCATAAATAACATACACAACGCTACCTCAATGACGAAACAATTATGTAAAAATGCAGTTTCTTGATACAGTAATATAATTTTTTATGATCAATAATTGAATCAAAACAAATGGAAATGTATTTATTTTTAACATAAAAACTGATTTTATTTACGGAACATAGAAACTATGTTTCTTACATTTTATACCCTGAAGGTTTTCCATTCGTTTATAGTAAAACAATCCACATTTTATGTACAACAATTTAAAACCACTCTTTTTTTCCTCACATCAGCGAAAATATACAATGGATTCACCCGTTCACCCATCATTCCCACATATATAGAATATATCCGTGCATCATTTATTTGTCTTTAAGAACGTAACACAAATAATACAATATCTTAGGGTAAACTAGACATATATAACATACTGTGGTGAATAACACCCACTTGAACCGGTGAATTTGTGAACTTTCTGATTTATTAGGTAGAAATAAATCAAAGTAAACATTAATTTGCAATCATTATGTCTATTTTAAATTATTAATATTCCCTAAAACTAGCAGAAATCTTTTGTTTTTTAGCAGCTACATGTTTAAGGTGCCATCTTTTTTGTGATATGAGAGATACCTTTTTTAATAGAAACAGTGTCATTTATTGAGAGATTAGCTTGTTAACTTTATAAAAACTGTTCATTAATAATATTCAATTTTTGATGTTTCTTCTATAGTGACAAAATATTGTAGATTTTACTGCATCCTAAACAATTGCTTTTTCAAAAAAATTAGCTTATACTTTTTAAAAGTTTTACAACTTATTTTTTAAAGCTATCCAAATACTGGAAAGCTTTTCAGAAAAAATTTCTACATCTTCCTGTCAAATCATTGAACAAATGATTGTAGACCATTCAAGAAAATTTCATTATCCTAGATGTTGATTTATAAACGGCAAATTCATCATCTCCAGTGTTCTAATAATTAGAAATTATTTCGAATTTCATTAAAATTGAATAATAATGGATAAAATATTATTCAGGCAAATTGATAGACATTTATTATGATGGGTTTGGAGGAAATACATATATTAAACAATCTTGAATTCTTTACTTTCGGGATGAAAATTATTATTTTCTTTTAGAAAGTTAATAAATACCTTTCATATGTAATACGTAGACAAAAATAATACAGTGTAATACTGTTTGGGGTTTTTAAAGATGTGTTTGTTTGGGTGTTTCGTGTCTGTCTAGAGTGATGCAGTTGCATACAGTGATTTTATGTGCACTGATTATAAATGAAATTCGTTGAATTTTTGAAATAAACATATTATGATATTTGTTGTAAATTGTATTAAAAATATTGTACATAGTATGTGTTTTTAAACTTTAATTAATTTTCTTTTCATTTTCATACCGTATATAATAATATGAAATAATTAAGGATGTATTAATTTTATTCTTAAGCTTGTAACGGTAGAACATATTAAAGTACAATATAAAAATTTTAGTTCGAATATATGCCTGTCTATTTATCCACATGTGTGAAAATAGAACAGAAATTATCCTTCAAAGTAATCGGGTTTTGTTCGAAATATTTTTCCAAAATCTCGTCACTTCAATATATATTATATTCAATGCCAAGCTTAAAAACATTATCATAGAAGAAATGATTATCACTAGGTACATTTTAAAAACTTAAATGTGAATTTTCAATTAAGCCAATATATAAAATATTAAAAGTGATACAAAATACGAAAAATAATTAGAGAGAAAAAAGTTATGCATTCAATTTCTTGGATTAGGTATAGAAAATTATGTATTTCTATTATTAAAAAGGCTTCTACAACATCTTAAAAAGAGGTACTAAAGGAAGGTTGAAAACCTAATTGCATTATTATCGTTTTTTTTTTTTCACTAAATATAAATAAATACAATATTCACAAGAACAATATACATCTATTCTATGATATTTAAAGATTCATATTTTTATAGTCATTATAATAATAGGTATAATAATTAATATGCTGTCTACCATTATAAATAGGCATTTAATTTATTCATATAACCTTTGAACACGAATTGTTCATTAATAGTAGCAGGCTATATCATTAATAAGTTTGTTATAAAACTTCTTTCTATAATGATAATAAAATGAATTGTAAGTATAGTATATGATAAGGTTTTATAAAATATTGTACATAATTATGTATAGTTGGTTAAATATGGTTATATATATATGTTGGTTGGTAGGTATATACTACTACCTTACACACAGACCTTATAAATTACAGAAGGTTTGTGCATTTTAATGATTTGAACTATTACACATTTTCAATATTTCACATTACATTGTATTCAATACCTCAATAAACTTGAAAAACAATAAAATTGATTATAAAACGTGATTATTTTTCATCTCTTCCTTGAAAACGATATAATTTAACATAATTACGTCACTATAAAGGATCACTATCTCCAGACATGCGTCAGTTGTCAAGTACTGACAAGTAACTAATATTTTCATCCATTTGGCTACTGGGACTAGAGGTTGCAGATATGAAACGAGGCAGCGGTAGATTATTCAGCAGCGTTATTCCCGGTTTTAATTATAGGGTCGATTCTAACATCTTTTAAGGTATAAATGATAATTGAATTTTTACAATTATAAAAATAACAAATTAAATTTTATTATGATGAAATTACTGTATGGTTATTTTGTGAACTTTCTGTACCGATACGTGCATATATTTTGTTATAATTATTGTAATCAGTACATAAAATTAAATCAGTTCATTACTATAAAATATTCTCAAATGGTGGTATATTTTGAACTTTTAAATTGAATTTTATAGATCTAATGAGGATACGTACCACCATATATAAATGGTATCCCACATCTGTGAGTTGAATCATTCTCGTATTCACTCTACGTGACTCTTGCTGTTTATTAATGTTTTATTTGAAATTATGGTCATTATTTTGTATTTAGTACCTATGTTACATATTTAATTTTTTAAATTTTGTTTTTGATAAACTTTCAGAAATATGTTGAATGTAAATTGGCTAATGGAAGCAAAAGAGTTATAACCGATAAGAAATTTTGAATATTTATTCAAACTTAATAGATACAATTAATTTGTTCTATAATTTGTCACGTTGTAAAATATTGAAGTTATAACGACTTGAAAAGACATTTTTTTCAAATTCCTCATAAACGTTATTATCTTTTTGGTTAGCTTTAGGTTATCGAAGGCTATTTTTTTTGTAATGACATTTGCACCTGAATAAATAGAAAGTCTATAAGGTTATGCAATTGAAATAGATAGAATTGAATAAATTACACATTAGCCGGGAATCGAGCCCGGGAATTTCCAATGCCAATTGAAGTACGTTCCATTGAACGTACTTTATTTAATACCAGTTGGAAGTTTTTGAGATCGGTACTTTACAGATGTGTTATGTTTCAAATCTATCTATCCCAATATTAAGTATGAATTAGATTAATAAATATTTTTGAATTTGGCAAATATTTTTTGAAAAGTACCAATTTCCAAAATATTCAGTGGAGTAGATTCAAGAAAAATTCAGATCCATCATAACTTTTCATAGATAAAAGAATTGACATTCTTTCTGTGGGTACATACAAATTTGAGTATCTTTCTCAAGAGAAGAATAATCTTAAGGAATTATAAAGCGGTTATTTGCATTTTAAGGATTTTTATTTATGATAATTGCTCTAAAGATTTTATCTAGTTTAAAATAATAAAACAATATCAATATTGGCCGTACCGCATTTGAGTAAATATGTTGTTTGGCATATACAGTTTTCAAAGTAGATATATGTATTCAAGCACCGCCTGAACACGCAAAATAAGTCAATTGAAGTATAAACGAAAAAAAAAATTGTTGTTAAAAGGGAAGTACCGCCTTGAGCTTTTGATATAAAATTCATATAATATAAGGTATTATAGCAGGTATAAAACTTATTGAGTATAATTAAACCGCCCTTAGTTAAAAGATTTATATGTTTATGATAAATCACTTCATAAAAATTTATACATAAATAAAGAATTAACAAAAAGCATTCATAAATTTAGAGAAAAATAAAAAAATACAATACAGTAAAACATGATGGTAGATTAATAAAAGTATTGAAGTTAATAAAAATAATCTTAAGAAATGGTACAAAACTGAAATTTAAATATGATTAACTATGTAGGATGCATTTTTAGAATATCGGGTATTAAAACCATAAAATCTGTTTTTCTCTTCATTTGTTACAACTGGGCTAATTAATAATAAGGTTAATTTTCAATAATAGGCTAATCAATAGTTGGCTTAGAAAATGGTTACACAAGTTTAATCGCTTAATTTTAATAGATTATTTATAAAAAAATATTAGTGGTTGATATTGCTAAATAATAAATAAAATTATTTAGCTACCAAATATGTTCATAGTATTGCGATTAAAAGTATTTGAACTGAAGGCATTCCAGTAAGCTTATGTTCGTCATGAAATCCTTCTTCCTTGCGTCATAATACAATGAGTTTTCTATTCAACAACTCAAAAATAGGTCTAGATTTATCCTTAAGCAGTGTATGAATTTTAACTGTAATATTAAATATAGGTGGTACCTAAATATAGAGTAAGGTAGCTAGCTAGCTACAAATAATTCTAAACCTTAAACTAATAATTCACTCGATAAGTGGTTTTAAATATCAACAGAAATGTTATAACATATATAATATAAAATGAACTATGAATGTACTTAACACAAAAACAAACATTGTAAGTATGTAACAAGTATCGTTAATCTTTACCACAAAAGGGAGGAATGAATTAGGTAAGTAAGTAGATACAAGATGTCTTATGAATAAAGGATAAGATTTTAAGAAATCTCTGTACAATAATCGTAATAACTTCTTGATAACAGCCAGTTGATTGACACCCATTGAATATAAATGAAAAGAAAAAACCTTTTTTAAAATAAGTTTTTATTTTTTTATTGTTTTATTTGTTTATTTTTTTTGTTTTTTTGTAATTATTAATGAGAATCCTAGGATTAGTGACGGTTTGCACATGCAAACCGTCACCAAGCTATGTCATACTGATGATGACTACTTTATAGTCGAAATACGAATTTATAAAAATACAAAATAATTTGATTTGGGAAATTGGAGCAAAAAAACAAAATTTATTTAAGATTTAGTAAATCTTATCTTAATAAGAACTTGAATGGTGACTTTTGTCGTAAATTTTTTTTTAATGATTGTTTTAGCTTGGGGTTTTTAGCGTCGAAATGTTCAAAATTTTGTTTTCGCTATTTATAGATTTTCTAGGATAATTACGATCTGAAAAATTCAAAAATAGCATTTATTTTACGATCGGTCGACTAGTTTTTGAGATATTATATTAAATACATCCGCTAAATCAACCTTTATATCGGATTTATGGAGATATCTCAAAAGCTAAGCATCCGATCGTTAAATAGATGTTATTTTTGAAATTTACGGGTCAAAATATACCTAAAAACATGGTTCTTCTCGAAATTGGATTCAAAAATAATTTTTCAAATTTTTGCAGTTTTTTTAAGGGGTACCCCTTTGAAAAAATCGAAAAAATTGGGAAAATTTTTTTGCCCCCGATTTGGATGAAATACATATTCTAGGGTTATTTCCACCCGCAGATTTTAAAAATAATATTTAACGATTGGGCTAATTGTTTCTGGGATATTGCTTAAAATCCGATCCAGAGGCCGATTTATCGGTTGTATTTCATACAATATCTCAAAAACTAGTCGACCGATCGTAAAATAAATATTATTTTTGAAATTTTCAGACCTGAAATATACAAGAAACCCCAATTGACAGTGAAATTTTTAATAAAAGTTGCGAATGAAATAATCCACCCTGTATCATCCAGTATAACATAAATAAATATATTCTGAATTAAATGTATATAGTCCCAATGATCATATTGTATCGGTTTTAATATATAAAGAAAATCTTCTGTTTATTTTCGTGTTCACATTCTTCGTCGATGGGAAATTGCGTGTTTTGCATTAATTAATATTCTTTTAGTTTTCCATAGATACCACTAACCACACAATAAAGGTTTCTTACATATATATATATATATATATGTATATATATATATATATATATATATATATATATATATATATATATATATATATATATATATATATATATATATATATATATATATATATATATATATATATATATATATATAATAGATTCACACATAGTTTTATAGATACAACTTATAATAAATATTGGCTATAAAAATTATTTTTTATTCATTTAACTAATGTGAATAAATACATTATAATAAAAAAAAAAAACTTAAGATTTTATCATTTTTGGTATATTCATATTAAATGTTTATTTATTTTTATTAGTTTTTTAAAATATTATTCAATTTTTTTATCATAATTCATAAAATACAAACACCTAGTTAAAAATAAAGGTTAGGTAGCCTTTCTGAAAACTGACACTATTAATTTTTTTTATGTTCAGGATCAACTGAAGATAAAAACTTTTATATAAAAGTCACGTGGGGTACATATATTCTATTATATTAAAAATTACATTGTTCTTATTAGACCAAATAAAGCGTCTATTTTTATTTTAGTTTAAATTTAGTTAAACCACAGGAATGATGTTGTAATCTAAGAAGTAGGTTTGAATTTCGTATTCTCTATTCACACATACCGATGTAAAACATTGATTGATTATAAAACTTTTGCAGGTGTTTGAAATTTTTCAAAACATTTGCATATATTTTTATAAAATACATGCTTGATGATATCTATTACAATCCAAATTTTATGAGAACATCTGATTTGTCTTTATTTAAATTCGTAGCTATACAAACAGATATTTTTTGATACAAAAATTTTTTTTTTCAGAAATTGAAAACTTTTTGATCGAGTGACGTTTTTTTATCTCTAAAACATACTTAAAATTTTAGGTTACAAATAACTTACCCCACTCTCCTGCTTTCTAAAATATTAACGAGCTAATCGAAATGATTTTAAAACTATTACAAAAATATCTTTCGAATCATTCTCAACTTAAGCTTTAATTCTTTTTAGAATCCATGCAAAATGCCCGATCACTACTTTTCGAAATTTTTTTCGAAGAATTGTCTGTGTAGGATGCCTAAGCAAATTTTTATTACATAACAATTACCAGATCAGAACAAAAATTTTAAAACTGCGTTATGATATTTAAAATCAAAATCGTTTTTAATAAAATCTATTGTCAAGAAGCTTACAATGTCTGAAAACAAAAATTTATACGAAATTTCTTTAATTAGATAATAATGAACATATCATTATAGATTGAATAACAAAGAATGTTATTAACGACTGCTCAGTCGTTCGATGAACTTAAACATTATTCATTCAAAACATAAGTATCGTTTTGTTAAGAACAAAAATTTCATCATAAAATTTACGATAAAAACCACAAAAAAATGCTATATATATATATATATTATATATATATATATATATATATATATATATTTTACGGTAATACAACCACACTTAACAATGCACAATACAAATACATAGTTACATGTACCTACATGTAATGATATGATAAGAATTTAACATTTATTTTACCCTAAGGACTGTTGATGGGTCCTTATCTGTTATTCATCCCAAATATATAATAATAACCAAAGCAATAATATAATACTTGTATCACGTTCTGTTTTTTTTTATTCACTAGTCTAGTCAAAGTGATCATTGTTGTGTTTCTCACTACTACAATATTATTTTTAGAAAAACAATATACATATAATAAAAAAAATTGAGTTTAGAGGAGATCAGGGAAATATAAACGTAGCAGTGAAGGATAGTATATTTAATCATAAATAAAAACAAATATTAGGTTTTCATATATATTTTGAAATTATAGTTCCAGATAAATTGGAAATATGATTAAGTTTATAAATTACCGAGAATTTTAATTATTGTGTGCTTTTTAGCATACTACAATTAAAGCTAACGTTGTTTATTTATTTATTTTTATTTGTTTACGAAACAAACCGATTTACTCAAAATAATAACTCTTTTTATTTAAAATTCATTCATACAATATATTAAAGCAACAACGTCTACAATTGGTTACTTTGTTTATTAACAGTCAACTGGGTGTATGAAAAATACTATAGAAACTACTATAATGGAAAATAAGAAAAACAAAAGGCAGAAAGTCGTTCTAGAAAAAATTAATATATTTTTGATTAGCCGTCCTGAAAGTAGCTAATCAAAAATTTAATTTATTATCAGTTTGTGAATAATATTCTTAACTATAAAATTAGTAAATTTCTGATAAAAATGTTATATTTGTCAAAAAAAAAATACATCGATTTCTATAATTTAACACGTGGCCTACTAATACACCAGTATAGTTAATTTTATACCGTTTATCCCCCAACAATAAATATATTATTGCTTGTATGTATATGAAATTTGTTTTTATTTAAATTTATAACTTGCCACTGCCATTATTTAACATATTTATTAAATTTTCTTTTTTTTTTTCAAAAATATATAATTACTTATTTAATTTATAATGTAAAACATGTAATTACCTACATATTACATAAACTTATGTGTGACATGCTATTCGGCAATTATAAATAGTATATTTTTTTTTTTAAATAATCACTAGTTAATAAAACTTTTTGTCTTTGATTTACTTTTAAAATTGGCATATGTTAGAGGTGTTAGAGCAAATGTCTTAATTGCATTTATGTACAAACTAGCAATAACATAACATACAATGGCTACCAAATGACTATAGTTATAGATGATGAATGATAATATATGAAATAATATATGTTTCATAAATAAGTGTATTTACGTATAACCTTAAAATTTCCAATGAATACTTATCATAAAATGCTAAATTTGCCAAAAATTAGAAATATATATGTATCTTGCCGTGAACTTACTATAAGATCTGAAGATATATTTATAGAGATAGGTTCCTTCGAAAATTCTCTAATGTAGACTTTAGAGACAATAAAATTTCAAACTCAATTATTATAAATATTAAAATAAATTACAGCCGAAATTAGTTGGTGATAATGTATTTAATTGGTGAAAGATTTTAAAAATCAATTTAGTAGTTACAAAGATTCTTACAAATATGCAAACAAATAGGATGTTACAAACTTTAAACGTCGTGTTAGTCCTTCTAAGTTTTTTATGTAGACATCCATTTATAGTTTTTACGTCGTTTTAGAACTGCGACTTACAATGCAGTTTGTACGTTGTGATCGATAAATCAAATTGAACCACCCGATCAACCCTTTCATATTTTAATTTAAAAGAATTGTATCTTAGTTTTGTGTAAATATAAAATCTCCTTGCATAGTCCTTAAATCACGTTGTATTACGTTGAACCAGCATCATAAATTCAAAATTTCAAGTTTTCTGACTTAGTAGCTTGCACTGGACCCTTTGAAATTCAAACTGTTTTGTATTAAATCTGTATTTGATTTAGAATTTAAAATGTTTGTGAAATTTAACTAGGTCAGTTCAATAAACGTAAAATTCAAAAAATAAGTTCAAATTTATACCAATTCAAAATGTAAGATACGGTATTAAGAAATTATAATTGGCGTATAAAATCGGTTAAGATGGTTTATTTACTCGTACACTTCGAAATGCTTTAATTAAGTAAGTGGTTGTCCAAAAATGAATCAGGCATATGTGAATATGGCTAGACATATCATAGGTTCTCATGATAATAGCATATTGTAATTTTTCTTATTAATATTTCTTTTTTAAAGCAACCCGCTTCGGTATATACAATAACATTCAGGTGACGAGAGGTTCTTAAAATGGACTCAGGGTACCAGCTAGGCAAAGTACAGACACACTGCACCATTTGATTAATTAGTATAATTTTAGAATAAGCGGATATCATTTTCCAAACCGTGTGATTTTTTTATTGGCGTCCATTTGACTCTCCTTTTTACTTGATATGTATGGCAATTAATTAATAGATTACTTGAATTCCATCATTGATAATTAGATTATTGGTATAAAATTATTACTTTTTTTACATACTAACGATATCTTCATTATGGCTAGCCGTATTCATATACGCTTGACTTTACGACTATACATTCATAATACATCCGCTTCATATAAATACGTGTTTTTCTGTAAATTAAGAAGAGTAATGTAAACAATTTAAATTATCTAATGTTGTTTTACTTTCGTAATTATTATTATAAACAACTCGTGAATGTTTTAACATTTAAAACATTTCGCGTTAAACCAACATTAAAACTCCTAATAATAATAATAATAATAACATTTTCTACATAAACTTTATAAAATATTGTATGTCATCTGTTATAATTATTATTTGAATCACCAATATTTGAGTCATTAATGCGATTACGGCATCGTTGTGTCTTATTGTCTGTATTTAAATGTGAATTAAAATAATTATAGCTACTAGAAGTTCATATTCATCAGCAGTGTTAATTCCATTGGTTTTTATGATCATCAATTGCTAGGAAGAATTCCTTTTTATAAGGTCTAGATTAAACAATATTTTATTTGAATAAACAATTTATGAAACTCATGAACAATGTATGTCAAATATCCAAAAAAATTTATTCATAATTTTATAGTTCAGCTTATTCAATCAAAATAAGTAAATTTTATTTTAAAAATAGTTGGTAATATGGAACGATTTCCTAGAAAAATTTATATTCTTATGACGATAAGATTGTTACTACGAATCTTTTATATTTGTTTTCGTGAGTTCAGACGTATTATTGGTAACTGGAAAACAATTATTATATAGAATAGTATACACTATCACTAAGCAAAATCTATTAACAAAATTATGTTATCGCGCAACAAAAAGGTGTATTAATGAAAAGGCTTTTCAAAATTTATATATAATACTGTATACATAAACATTAATACTTAATATTCATATACTTTTTTATATTTATTATCGACGTCTTGTGAAATTTTATTTTGTACATATAGTTTTTTTGGAATGACATTTTCATCGTACATACTTATTTAGTACATTTCCTATTCAAGATATATAAGTTGTCGCGTTTGTACCAATGTTAAAATTTTGAAAAAAATATTTTCAAAGTTTGTATTTCAACTGACTAAAACATCAATTATATTTAAACTGTATATATAGTTGGAAAATTCTCGATATTTGATTCCTGAATATATATGTTAAATTTCAAAACTACATGTTTATCGACTTATATTGCAGTAAATATCTGCCAATATAGGGCAAAACTGCAGTCTCATGTACCCGATTTTGAAATCAAAATAATATAAATAGTATCTATTCTTCAAAATAAATTCCCATGTCTTACGCAGTTCATTTTTCTGAAATGTAGTTTATAAATTTAATATAACAACATCTAGTGACGACACACGAAGTTTCATCACCTTCATTATAAAAGTGAAGACATTATTAAAATGGCAGCACATCACCTTCTAAGTATGATTTTATTTTTATGATGAAATTAAAAAAAAAAAATGGAATTAAATATAGTAAAGTAAAATAATTTAACAAAACTCTAAAACTTTTATTATAATGATACACATAATTATTCTTTTCACGTATTATTTTCATGGAAATTTTTTTTTATATTATTTTTTTAAGAGTTTCATTTAATTATTTTTCGACATTTTTAAGAGTAACCCATGGAAAAACTAGTCTAGAATGTCTTTATATTTCTTTACAGCTGACATATTCCGATTTCTTTATGTGTGTTTCCATGTTTTTGCCAATTTCCAATAAATACAATAATAGCTCTTTTAATAAACACAAGCTTGGAACTTAACAATAATGCGTATTTTATTAATCATAATTTTTCTTGAAAAGAAGCATGAAAACAAATAAATTCCATTATATCAACTCAAAAACATTTCATCTATATAATAGCATATTGGCTTAAAAGTTTTAATCTGACGTACACCAAATCCATTTTTTTAAATATGAACATTTACTGCAACAAAGTAATGAAAATTTGACTATTTTTATGGATTTATATAGATTTCAAAGATTTAAGAATCCATGCTTTTTCTTATATTTTTTCTTTAGCGATAAATTTAATATATTTTAATATAAAATTAAAAACTCCTTTGATTTTTTACATTTAATTTATATTAGTGGAATTTTGATTTATTGATCCGAAGTATAAAGTTAAATTATTTTTCTTAGAGACTATGTTTAACTCGTTCTTGGACGAGATAAAATAACAAAAACTGAAATTTTAACTTTTAATATCGTTGTTTTGTTGCAATCTTATCTTTAGTTTGAACTTCCCAAGACTTGATCTCTTTAGATTTTTAATCGAAAATTGATTCAACATTGGGAAAATTGTGTTGGCAAACTATGGCACAAAATAAGGAAGATAAGATTGGTAATAAAACTTTTAGTTTAAAATAATTTTAAAAATTTTCATTGTTAAGCTGAGTGTTTGATTATATTCGGTATATGATATGTTGCTGTATTATAATTACGAATAATTAATAAAAACGAATTTCTTACGTTAATGGGTTTTTTGGGTTAAAAAGTTATTTCATTTGTCCGTACAGTTACGCACAGAGTAAAACTTTAAGCTATCTAAGAAACACTTTATACATAGAATATAATTGAGTCACTCAAGTATATAGGTGAGAAAAAATTACTTTATCCATATTAATATAATTAAACTAGTATTTTTTCATTTGTTTTATTTTAACAAAAGAATAATGATATGGTCAAATGAACGTTGAGCTACAATCATATTTATTTAGGTAAAATTAACAAAATTGAATCCTTTATATAGTTGTCTGCCCTGAAACTAATTATAAACGCGACTAGGACAATGGTGGAATACTAAAAGGAAAGCAGTGTTATTTATTTACAAAAGAATAAAATATAATTATATAATTTGTAATTATAATTATGAATATAAATAATATATTTACATATTTGGTGTTTGTAA
The DNA here is from genome assembly GCA_020423425.1 of Chrysopa pallens. Classification (NCBI taxonomy): domain Eukaryota; kingdom Metazoa; phylum Arthropoda; class Insecta; order Neuroptera; family Chrysopidae; genus Chrysopa; species Chrysopa pallens. Next base: position 60,432,692 of record CM035594.1, read on the forward strand.
TTTTAGGGTCCAGTAGGTAATTTTGTATACTAAACTAAATAATATGTCGCTTATGCAAATTTAGTTGAATTGTTTTATCGAGGATTAATAAAAACAGAAATACATCAATTTAATATAATTTTCAGTATTGTGTATTGAAGCTTGACCTGTTAATAGGATATCTGTTAAAAGTTGAAAGAATTAATAACAAAATTTTTGCAAAATAGTTACCCACATTTTCCTAAAAATAATCACAAAAATTAAATATAACCCCAGGATCATTTTGCCTATAGCGCAGGGATCATTTTTAACACCCTGGTGTACATAAAGAACAATTACTAAATAATTTCAATTTAAATATTATAACAGTTTTTCCTTCGAAAGAGGCGTTTATTATACACCACTTTAATGTCATTCAAAATAGTCAATTTATGGTTTCCAATTATTGACGATTATTAACGATTATACAATGAATCAATAATATACATATTCTACATCAATAATAAATTATATTTATCCAATTTTATTATATAAATTTTTTAAAGTGCAATATCATAACATCCACTTAAATAATCCTCGAAAAATTTAGTAATTATTACGCAATATGACTATATTTTATAAAATTAAAATCGATATAATTTAATCAGATTACAAAAAAACCATTATATATAAAGACTGAAATATATAAACTAGGGTATAGAATCCTTTAATAATGACTTCATAATCCAGTTGATCGTTATATTTTTAATAAGAACAAATAATTATGTATTTAAACATTATTATTTATGAAAATTTTTGTAAATAAAATTTAAAAGTACAAAATATTTTAAATAAAGATAGGCATATAATATTATAGATATAAGAGATATTTACGTAAATATATTCAGACAAAATAAGTATGTAAGCAAGGCAAAAAGTGAAATTATTATAATCAAAAATAATTTTATTCAATTATAAAATAATTACAGGAACATAAAAGTTTTTCATAAATAAAGTTGTTGATCCTTTAAATTTAATAAAACCATCCGTTCTATCTATCTCACTTTTATGAAATTCATTACAATATATATATATTCTTGGATGTATGTTAAATACGAACTGAATGACCAATAAAAAATTATTGGAAGGTATTTAGATTGTACATTGAAGCGTTTAATTCTACATCAAGAAACTAAACAGAGTAAATTGCTTTCTACGGTTTGTCGGAAAATGTTTGAGTAGATAAACATATTCAGTTAAAACATATTTAAACAATTAATACAACTTGCAATTGACAAAAATTCAATTGCTTTGACCGTGGTTCTTGTGAGGTAGCTCTAAAATGAAAGCTTGCATACTCCATACTCTTTATTGAATTTTGCCCCTAACTTGTAAATCTCCTATTAAGAAGGTCATTTTTTAAATTCTAAACAAAATTTAATATTAATCGAGTTAATTAATTAATTAATTTTAATCGAGTTAAATAAATGAATCAGAATATATACGAAAATTGTTTGTTTGAAAATAGACAAATTTATTTAAATAAAATAATAAATACCTCTATTTCGTTGGCGCGTCTTATTTATAGAGTATTACATACATATATCTTTATATACGTATAATCATACTTGAGACTGGAGGGTGTATTCTGTTGCTGTACGCTCCCTTAATCGTTATAAAAACGAATTAAACGAGAAAAAACTAATAATTATTATGAAGAAGGATTCTTTATAAAAAATAATTTTGGTTAAATCAAAAAATCTTTTTTGTTCTTAAAGTAACTCTGGTTGAATTCAAAATTAGAAAGATGACTCAGTTATAAGAAAGTAATTGATACGCAATTGATATACCCCGAGGGCTAGGGTAGTTTTGCATACTAACTTTGTGATCATAGAAAAATAAATTATGATAACGTAAAAACATTGTTTTACGTTACTAGGCTATCTATATGGATAGAAATATTAATTTACAATAGAAAAAAAGTATTTTTATGTATTATTCATGATGATCCAAGCTATGAACATCTTTACAGATCTATGCAAAGAACAATATGACAGTAGATTCAAACATTGAAACAAAAGTTTTCAACTATTGCTTGTTTTCTCAAAATTATACGGATTTTCCATACAAATCCATTCCAAAAAATTGTCCTTTAATACGTTTCTTACATACCGCCTATTAATATACTGTTTACACAGTAAGAAAATGAGTGTGATAAATAAAAGTTTTTACTATACTTAGAAAATGTAGAACTAAGCGAGGAGGTTGAAGGATAGAGAACACACAATGCGTTTATTTTGTGTATAAGGTGTAGTAAATACATAGTCAAAAGTTTAACAAATGATAAAACCGTAATAAAAAAGAAAAAATAATAATATGAACGAAATAGAAGGCAGAAAAAGTTTTATAACAAAATTAGGTATTGTTTTCTCAGTGTTGTCATATTAAATTAAAACATAAAAAATGGATAAAAATTTGTTAAAATATAAATATATTAATCTGAATAAACGTTAAAGGTATTTCCTACTGTATACTGGTATATTTCAGGCAATTCTTCATTAGGTTTTCTTTTGAAAAACTACTGTAATTTAAAAGACTTTGTGTTATCAAATGCTATTTAACAAGAAAAAAATATATGTCATCACATGCCGTTATAATAATGTTACAAAAATTAAAATAGCGGTCAGTATATTGGAACAAAATTTCTAAAATATTGCTAAAATAATGGAATAATCTCATCTTTGAAAAATTCTTCCATTATTTTCGAAATAAGATTTTATAATTAAAACCCGAAATAATGGTTCTCGTCTAAGAAAACTAATAAAAATATTGTAGCCAGGTAAACTTTCCTTTCAAAAAGCTCAAAAACATATATATCAGACTTCTAATAAATGGAAGCTAACAAAATCTACCAGTTAGCTCAATTCCCATAAAAATTTAACAAGAAAAAGAGGTTACAATGTGTATTAAGATTAAGCGTATATAGTTAAGTTTGTTTTTATGGGAACTCATCTTGGTTACCTTTCAAATAATCGCTGTGAATACGTTTCACTCACATAGAGTGTATACGGCACAGAGATACACAACAATTCAGTGTGTACTTTTTGTGGATATATTTCGTCGAAAATCTCATATAATTTGAAATGTTGGAAGCTAATAGTACCATTCCCCATTCCAAATTAAAAATAAGAAGAAGATAGGTATATACGAATAAAATACTTTTAAATATAAGATCATGGTTATAGAAGGTAATGAAAATACTTTATCAACCATAATAAAATGATAAAAGTAAAGAATTTAATTTTACATTTTTATTATACATAACACACAAGTCCACGCGATTGTCCTCGCTTCTACAATATTTGGGCACTATCGCTTCAAATCGAATATTAGAGGGATGGCCAGAAATCCAGATCGCGCAAACTAATAGTGCTATAATCTTAAAGTATGTTATTTTTCCCATTTTATATTGATTTGTTAGATAAATTAGTTGTAGAACTCCCAAAAAGAGCGGAGCAACTTTTGGTACTTTTAGATAACTTTTTAGATTATTTATATAATTTTTTTTCATAAAACTCACAAAATTGTAAAATTTTTTTGAATAAATTTGGTTTAAAATTAAATTAGTGTTTAAATATTTTTTTTTTTAAATCATCTAATTATGCCCGTTATTTTTATGTGCCCGTGTACTTGGTAACTCTTAGCTATACCATTGATAATAAATAAGAAGAAGATAATTGAAATGATTGTTACACTGAATATTTCTTGTATATGTAGTAAATGGTGGAAGCGTCAGTAAATTATTGACTATATCATATCTAATATAACATTGAACATTTATTTGCACTTCCACCATTTGTGCAATATTGTTTTAAGAGAATCACACAAATGCAACAACCATTTTTATACCAAAAAATGTTGTTTAAAATGGTAAAAATTTCTTTGATATCAAGTTATTAATAGCTCCGAAATAATATTTAATAAAGTCCATTAATTGAAAAATGTTCATATTTATGATAAATAATTTTTGATGATCGTAATATTATCATACAGTTGGTTTCAGGCAATTTAATTACCGAAATAATTCACCGTTTTCTCGGTAAATCGATAAACTGTTCCGAAAATCTGCTAATGTATTACGGTTTATGAAATTAAATATTTTTATATTTCAATTTTCATTAGATCTTAAGAAAACTTCAAAAGCAATATTCCCGCATCCAAATGTCACAAATATATATGTTACGTAAATAAAAGTATTTCACGTATTTTAAAGCCCAGGTGAAATATATTCAAGTTCTCATAAAAACATTTACTTATGTATTGGTTATATAGGTGTGGTATAAAAATTGACATTATATGATAGTACTTATTTTCTTGTGTTTCTGGTTTTTACCATTAAATATTTTTAGTTTCGTTTTAAAAGCATAAAAACTGGTTTTATATTCCTGTTCATATAACCAGCCATCAAACCATCAACTATCATGAAACGGTGCACAAGTTTTAATATGAAGTAGACATCTTATTATTCGATAAAGTAGATTACGTCATTCAGAGTGGTTAACTATTTAAAGCTTTTGATTTGAAAAACATTTCGATTTGTCCACTTTCATATTTATAACTTCTTTCGTTCTTGATTAATTCTATTAACTGGATACATCAATTCACATAACCCCCTGCTCATATAGTCAGCCATCAATCGGTGGGTCAACCATCATAAATCGATTGTTAAATTTATATTTATTATTCAACAGGTTAGATGGTATTCAAGTATATGCAGAATATTTAAGCAATTAAGCTATTCTCTTAACATGTATTTTACAATGGAAAAAACTGCTAGCCAATATTTTAATAGTATTATATATTTTGTATGTAATTTAATTTTAAAGCTTATTATTTGATTTTATATGTCCAATAACTACAATTGAAAAGTTGATAATAATAATGAATTTTGCATAATTATAATCATTAAAAGTAGTAACTAAATTATAAAGTAAATAAAATTGCCGTAAGGGGTCTTACACTACTCATATATACAACATACGATACCAGTTAATAGTGTTTACATATAATTAAAATGTTGATATTAAGTTATTGTGATCACTTCGAAAATGTTCTATGATGTTTTAGAAAATGTTATTTTGACGCTATGCCATATTTCATATTTTGGGTCATTCTTTTGTTATAAAGAGTAGTACTTAGTAGTATACATTTTAAAAGTGTTATCAGGTAATTTGTTTTAAGTTGATTTTGAGTTTTGTCACTTCATCAAATGAATTAAAATAATGTCTGTAGTTTGGCGTATGTTAGGAGCTTCTACATTCTCAAATTTATTACTGTATTTCATTGCAATGACATTAGATAACATAATAAATAGTTATTATACCCATCATGAAAAATACAAAATTATCACGAATCATAATTAATACACGATTTTTTAGACACATATATTTTTTTAGATCTAAAAGTGCCACACATTGTTAAGATATCTAGCTGAAATTTTTGAAGAAAAATAAAATAACCAATTTTCAAATCTTCGAAGGCAACCATATTTTAAGAGACTTTATAAAAAAACATGCTTCTAAGGATTATACCATTTATGATTTTGAAAATCTATCGTTATGTTGTATTATTTCTGCCACAGATCCTTAAGACATCGAAATGATATTACAACATAAAATAAAACAGCCATCATTCAAATCTGTCAAGACCACCATATTACAAGTCTTTATTAAAACCATGATTATTCGCTGATTTCTAAGGGTTATACTCATTATGATTTTATAAAATGATCGTTGTGTTGTGTTATTTCTATATACGAGAACTGTATTTAAGATATGTTATGTATACGATTTCGATACTGTTCACATTTATTTAACTTTGAGTATATTACAAAACTTATTCGATATAACTTTGTTAGATCATATATATATGATATTATATTGGTATAACTAAAATCTGTAATATGTGTTATATGTGACTCTCTAGGATAGTGTTACTATTACCTAGAACAAGTTTCTAATTCAACTATAGATAGTTTATATGTATGACTTATAATTGTATTTATTTAAAAAAAACTATTAACAGTTTTCTTGTCCAAGGGAAGAAAATCTTTCATAAAAAAAGGAAATTATTCAATTTCTGAGAAACTTAATGCAAATTATAAAAGTACTTTTATTTTAAGATTGTCTGATGTAGTTTAAATGTTAAGAATAAAAAAATTAAAAATAAATAACGAATGACGATTAAAATTCAGATCCAGAGATATCGCATGAAACAAGTCTCAGATAACGCTATCCAAACAAAATTTTATACAAAAACTACACATAATCCTGACTGATTTTTATTATTTTTGTATATTTTCTAAACTTAATTTTACTAAATTCTGAAACAAATTTTTTGCATAATTTTTTTATAGTACGTACTCTTTTGAAAAATAAAGGTAATAAATCCCTATTACGGAAATTTTTTCTTAAAAGCTCGGGTACTAAATAATTGTCCAACAGATTCATCTTGAAATACGATCCTAGCATAAATGATCTAAGGCTTTTATTTTTCATTTATTTTATTATTAACAAAAAACTATGATGAAGGGGGGGGGGCATACTATGTAATAGTATGACACTTTTATTGTTTTTAAATATTAAATGGAAAGTTTTTCTTTTGTAACGGCAATGTGGTTTTATTAAATATGTTTTTGGTATTTATATTTTATCAATAAAAATACAAACAAATAAAATTGTTTTGAATATTTTTTCGTAGTTGGAATAATATAAAGGGATGTTGGTGCATTGGAGAAGAATTCATTATAGAACAACACACTTACTGGGTATATATTTTATTGTGTTACATGCTGTTCTTTCTAGCACCATTATGATACACATAGCAGCACAGTAATGTTCTTATCGAGTAACAATTGCAGATGTTGTCAAAGGCAATTACGTTACATCTGTGTTGAGATGACCATACCATACACATACCAATAATGTTTTTAAATTGTTAAATCTACTATCTGCGAACTTAGACCATGCTTCAATAGCTATTTCGGGTGCATAGATTATCAGTTACGATCAGAAATCTGAGGTTAATTCTATCCTATTTTCTTTTGGTTCTTTAATTTTAATACTTTTTGGTAAGATATAAATGATCTTTGATAAAGTATTCACCGTATCATTTTACATGTTGACCGAGATAGAATCCTTTATAAATGGTAAAAAGTGAAAAAAATGTATAGCAGATTGAAGCCCGTTGGAAACGGAAGAGAATATTGCAAAAATGAAAGAAAAAATTAATTTCGAGCGATCTGTGTTCGGGAAGTGTAAGGGGTGAGGTTTTAAGCGTTAAACACGCTTTATCTCGATTTCCGGTAAAACTACAAGTTCTATAGAATAAAGTTAAATGGCAAAGTTGTAGATGTTAAAAAGATCTACAACTTTTTTATTTACAGTTTTTACACAAATATGAATTATTGGAATATCTTCAACGTTTAAATCATGGTTTCCAGTTTATATATCCATTGTTAAAGCAATTTATGGAATTATATATATTGTTGACATTTTTTAAATATGAAAAAAGCAGCTTATAATGATTGTTTACAACATAAAATATTTCGCATACAAATACAGGTATATTGAAATGCATCTGAATTCAAATTATTACAATCAGAATATTTTATATAGGTATGAATTTCCAATAAACTAATTTTTTGTTTTTGTTTTAATTCATAATACGTCATCAAATAATCATAAGCTCAATTTATGATACATACATGTGGGAATGAAAAAAATTCAATTCACTCTACCAAATACCAAATAAAAGTACAAAAAATTTTCGATAATGTAGCAGAGCATTGTATAGCTGGGAAATAAGGTGAGTTGTTACAAAATTAATATTTATAATCTTTACGTTTCATACTTAACGGAAATATCTAACAAATAATTGTTTAATAATTCTGAAAATTTGAAATAATAACCCTAAAATGCAGAAAATGATTATAAAATATAAATAATTTTTAGTATACAATGTTTTTATAAAGAATTTAAAAGTATAAAATAATTTGCTTTATTTCAAATGAAAAACATGTTGCGCTTGCAGTAAATGATTAATATATTCATCTGATCATACGCTCCTTGCTTTTCATTAAAACTTTTTTTAATTATATAGTTTTTTTTAATTTTTTTGCAAAACTCGATATGAATATTCAAGAGTGAATCGCAAAAATGTAGAAAAAACAACATGAAAAATGGTTGGTCAAAATTATGGATCGTACGTGAACAACAGCAAGAATTAACAGCTATAGTAATTAAAAAGTTAAAATACAGTATAGTACAGTACACAGATATTTAATACATAATAAGATTTGGGTTATATTTATTCTATGTGGTTTAGAGATTTAATTTAAATATTTAACCTGATAAATGTTTGTATAGATATATTACAGTCCATTATATTTTTTTGAGAAAAAATAATAATAAACGGTTCTATAAGTATGTGTTTTAATATTAATAAATCATATCAGTGCTTCATGTGTATGGAAATTTTTTATATCGTTTATTACGACGAGAAACAAAAGCAGTACCTAGTGATTTGTAATGGCATGTAGAATGTATATTATCGATATATTGCAAAGGAAAAGGAGGTGCTATTGGTATGAAAGTGATTAGATTTGCTTTTTGATTATGTTGGTTTATTTTTAAAAAACATCTGTTTAATTAGTTATTGTATCAATTTAATGCAATTCAAATAGTTCTCTGTAAATTCTAAAATTTATAAAAAAAATATAACCAAAATATGCTCCAAACATATTACTATGACAAAAGACCATTACATCGCAAATAAAAAGTAGAAAAATTCATAAAAAATTTTAATCATATACTCCAATATCCTTAAAATATAACACCTGGAAAATAAAATCGTTTTTTAAGAAAACCAACTTGTTAAATTTCTAAAAAATTATATCTTTCGAAACCAAAGTAAATTTTAACATACAACAAGGCCACAATAAATAACATTATTTATGGTTTTATATTTAAATTAGAAAATTTACATACATGTATGGTAAGAAAGAAAATGTCCCCTTAGTTTGACTATAAAAACAAATAGTATAAAATATAAACCCATACTGATAAAATGACTTGATATCTGAAATAAGTTTCTCAATATAATATCATTCACTTTCATAATATCACAAAACAGGAAATATCGATAAATCAACATTCGAATAATTTAAATATATAAAAATAATATCGAAATGTCATAAATTTTCATACACCACACTGTACAAATTGTTGTTGAATAAATACGGTGTATTTGTGTAGAGTGGGTATGCACTTTTATCAACTTTCAATAAATAAGAGTTATTTTGTATCTATTTTTGATCAAAAGTTACATAGTATATTTTTGGAGCCGAGTCTTTACGCATTGTCCTAAGTTTAATTCTACACACTACAAATTTTTGAAGTGAAACTTATTTTGTAACTTTGTAAAGTGACAATTAAAATATAAAACCACAGGCATCTTTAAGAAACAACAAACTACATATAAATGTTGATGAAAAATAAATGTGTCTATAGGATTTAACGTGTAAGTGAATTAGATAGAAGTATCTATACAGTAGTACACTTGTACACATGGATTTGTAAAGGCATCGTTATCAAAACAATCGTGGTGTTCATTATTTTAATAAAAAAATTTATCGTGAATTCAAACTCGGATTCTGAATAAGTTAAATATATGAGAATATCATACAACATAATTTTATTCTAGGTATCATCATCATCAGAAATAAACCCTAGAATCATCCTACTTCTAAAATTCTATATTTATCACCGTATCTTCAATCGCGGGTGGGCAAGCATGTTATTAATACGTGATTTATGATATAAGCCCCGTTGGGAGAACGTTTTAATATATGATCACAGTAGTCCAGTCTGGAGGAAACTACAAATAGGCATCTTTGCAGTATTTGCTGTTGAAACAAAAATATTTTTACTTTCGAAAATTTGCAGCTAGGTTGTATATTATCATTTTGATGTTATCGAATAAATTTCAATATCGCTGAAATTTTATTCTAATGTTTTAGGATCTCAGCAAAAGCGTTAAAGTCTCAGTCTATACAATTTAAGTAAAACGGTTTAAGTGTTTTGAAAAATTTTACTCAGGAGCTTATAACATTTATTTTTTCTTATGAAAACTTTATAGGTAATTTTACAATCAATATTCCACGAACTCGCTACATTTATTTGGGAAAATGTATACATTACTCCGTAGTCTTTCATACCTAGAGACAATTTTCTCTAAAATAAGGATAATAAATCATATAGGTTGGAGTGAGTAGTTTAAACCAATAACAAAGATACGTACATACGTTATACATATCGTTGGTTACAGAAGGAATTTGGTCATATGTACGCTGTTATATTTTATATTATAAACTCTCCAACCGTTTTTGTCTCAATTTTTTTGTATGCGTGAATAAATAAAAAGTAGTCATTGTGCTGTCGCTTTACAAAATGATAAATCAACACATATGCGCGCGTGTTTTTTTGCTTTTTATAAAAATATTTCTATCTGTTGCAAAAAAACTATCCGTTATGTATATTTTTTAATATTAAAAGTATTAGGTCAAAAATCAACATGTGGGATTTTTATTCAAAATATAATAATAGTTTGACTTAGATAGCAAAGTTTCTTGACTCGGGATTCATTTTTTTGTTTGTTTGCTGAACGATACTAATATATTACTTCGTTAGAGTCTGATTTGAAAATAAAATTTGTACACAAAAATTTTAAAACACAATTATCAATTTCATGCGTTAAAGATTTTAGAAAATAAGACAATTTTTTAATTATATTTTGTAAATATTATAGAAAACTTAATAATACATGGTAGAATGATAATTTTTTTGGTAATTCCTCAATCCCAATTTTGGTAATTCCTCAATCCCATAATAGTGTATTATTTTATAATGAAATAAATGCGACAATTAATTTCACTTCACTTGATAGTACGGGTAGTTCGTTGCAATTCAATGTTCCAGATATTGTATATAAGCCAAAGTACATCACATAATACTATATTATTTTATGATACTTAAAAAGAATAAAACTGGATACCTTATCTTTGGTATGGAGTAATAAAACTTTTGTAAAAAGTATAATAATGAAGTATGTTTATTTATCTATTTAAATTATTGTTTATCTATTTTCATTATTATTAAAATACAATAAATAATATTTAAACAATAGAAAATAGAGATTAATCTATTAAATGAATAGTTGAAATGGAAAAATTTTTTTATTATATAGTGTTCATTATTTAATTAAATATTCACATCAAAATGTGAATAATAACTTAATTACCGTACACGACAATGTATTAAATACATACATGTACATGATATATGACATACATAACAATACTATACTATATACTTATGGGACACAAAATCAAATCACTTGATGTGCTTCAGATTTTTAAATAATTTCTCAAGATCCTGTAATCTCTATTGATGTCGATTTATATCTAGGATGTTCGAGGTTTAAAAAAAATTGTTTTTGTTCCGATTTCAAAACATTTTTTTTATGCTTACGTTTTGGACGTTTTTAGTTTCGTATCTGTCAGTCTATGAAAGTCTGTTACACGAACTTGTACACAATAGTGGACGAATTCGCCTTTATATAACACTCATCTACCTATTATCGTTCTAAGGAAATTGTGCTCGGAATTACTTAAAATTTTTAATAAGAAAGCTGATATCTCGAGAACGGTTTATCTGATTTTGATGAAATATTTGTATATGTATTGCATAGGTTTTCATTAGTTGTATAAAATTGTGTCATAATTATTCAAAAGGTTCTTTATTAAAGAAAAATCGAAATTCGCAACGAATAAACGAGTAACACATAAAGTCAGTTTACTGAAAAAGAAAATTAAATGTTTTAAAACTTTGACTCTTGCCATTTTTCATCCAGAGATCATATGCAGCCATACGAAAATTGTCAAAAATAACAAACTAATTTATGAGCTTATTCAGTTTTGTTTACTTGTATCTCGTCAGTAAAAGTGGTAAGTATAAAGGTTGTAGAGAAAATCGACCTGATAAGGACCCACATGTTGAATATGCAATCTTTACAAATACTTAATTTTTCAAAAATTAGTGCCACAAGGTATGAAAAACAATGTGTTATATTCAGAAGACACTTTAAAGTATTCATAGTTTCTAAAAGATTTTGAGAAAACTATTTAACTACGGACGTCCTTTTATAAAATGTAATCGGTGATTGGATTTATTAAATTTTGAGTATACCGTACAATACATAATATAATACATCTGTATGTAAATTATCATTAAAATAAATAGCAATCGTAAATTAAGTGAATATTCAAGTACTATTGTATTGTTGTTTAGCTAGTTGTTAGCTAGTGTGCACTGTATCGTACTCACTCACTCACTCACTCACTTACTCTGTCGTCTGTACCAGAGAACCAAACACAATTGAATTGAGAAGGAAATAATGTTTTAGTAATAGTTCAGTAAACTATCTTTTAACGTACATAAAATACCATCATATACCTTTATATATAAACGTACCTATATAGTTGAAATCTACAGATACCTACATTTTCAGGTACATGGGGAAAATTTCCTTTTGGGTCTATTTATACTTGACATATATTTAGTATGTCATATATTTAATAAGAAAAAAATGTTCATATCATAAGCGTTTTACATTCGCCACAATTTCAGCTCAAATTTAGCTAATAAGTACATATAAAATTTCAATACGAAAAATTGTGATATATGTATGTATAACAGTATGAACTGCATATGAAGAGTATTTTATAAATGAATATCATCAAAAATAGTTCAAACTCTGTTAGGTGCTATCTTCACTTGTTGTTTCATATATTCACCTTCTTACATCATTTCAGTACTTCCGTCCGTCTGTCTGTTCGTCATCAAGGTAATTAAAAAACAAAAAGAGATAACGAGTTGAAATTTTGGCTATGAATTTAAGATATAAAAAAACAGTTCGTGAATTAGTAAAATCGGTCCATTGAATTCAATGGATCTAATAACCAAACTATAACAATTATTGGTCATTGTCTTTTAAAACAAACAACTTTAGGTTGAAAATTTTGCCCTTTTGACATAATTTAGCTCAAATTTTCTTAAAAGCACATATTTTTGCATTTATATACTATGATTATATATGTATTAATAGCTGTATAGACTGCATTTTTAGTGTATTTTATGAAAGTAGATAAAAATGATAATATTTTTTGTTGCGTTACTCTAACAAAAAATAAAATTTATGTAAAGTTAAACTTTGCTTTCTTAATGACTTAAATCTATTTTTAATATTTATGTGCGGAGAAAATTTCTCCATGTAATATCACTCTAGTATTGTAATCGTGCACAACACAAATATACAACGACACACAGAATTGAAGTGTGACATATATGGCACCACCATCCATGATCATGTTGAACATTATATAACATTATTGGTGTGTGGATACAATAAGTGGCACACATGTGCTAATAACGCAAACTCATGATGCACACAAACATAGTGATAGTTAAATGAAATTATGTATCCCAATAGTGGTCTGGTGTTGTATGCATTTTGTGTTCGTTGTTAGTTGTTACTAAGAGTATAGTCAGATAGATATCTATTGGTATATGGAATAGTAGGAGATAAGTCCGTCAACAAACCACATTCTACTAACTCGACTCGAGTTAATTCTAGTTACGAATAGTAAATATAGTATACTTACTCAAATTGTAGCTATCGGAAGTATAGAGGGTTTTTAAGATTTTGAAAGTTCACTGTATGATCATTTGCTAAATTTGAGTCGAACATTCAATTTAATCTAATTTTGTATTGGTTTTCTTACCGCTGTTAAAGGAAGCTGAGTTTGATTCGATTTAGGAAAAAGTACTGCAACTCTGATAAATATATATTTACAAAACTGTTAATATAAGTATTTTTTGCATACTGATAAAAATGATTTTGCTTTATCGCAGACAAATTTGATACAATTTACTGAAATTTTACATTTTTTCATTACTCTAAATTTAAGATTTTATATTTTATAAGTAAATTTTGCATATCAAATTGCCGCATATTAGGAGTTAATAAAAAAATTTTGATTAAATTAATACAGCTTAAATTAATTTAAGTCGTTATTTGTACTTAAATAACGTAACTTTATAATTTTTTTTTTGTGTTTAAGTAAATTCACAATTTTAAACGGTTGATTCTCAGAACATATTATGTAAAATGTAGTTCAGAGGATAACCGTGGTCATGTCACTTTATAGCCTATTTTATATCACCTTTCGCTCTGTCACGATAACTATAGAAAGCAACTACATCTACTATAAGGGCCATAAATTTATCTAATTTCGGACAAGAATAGGTTCTTGTTTCGTACTTCTTAGATCATATTTCCGTAGTAGAGTATTCGTTCTTTTGAACTTATTATTTTTGCAAGCTATGTTCACTTAAACTTTGATCTAAATGATAAGTGATTTCATTGGAAAATTGGAACTGTCTGGTAAAAAATACAAGACGTGTTTTAACCGTATATCTCAAAATGAAAGAAATATAAAAGTTTCATTAAATTCAAATTAAAACTTAGTAAACATATTTTGATTATTGTTAAAGTTAAATTGTTGGTCCATTGTTAAAATGTTAAATTCTTATGCATATTTATTTTGACAAAAATCTTTAATCGAATTTAAACTTGAATATTTAAACTTCTCTCCGTAACATACCCCAAGCAGGAAACTCCCAGAGTTGACAAAGGGGCCATGCCTGGGCCAGTACTGGGAAGCCTACATTCGGCGTACCTGTATTGGCCCGTGCCTGGGCCAGACTGTTCAACCCAGCCTTGGCCATGCCAATGATTACCCAGATTTGGGCCGAGCCTGGGTAACCCAGACTTGGCCATGCCAATGATTACCCAGACTTGGGCCGAGCCTGGATAACCCAGCCTTGGCCATGCCAATGATTACCCAGACTTGGGCCAAGACTGGGTAACCCAGCCTTGGCCAAGCATTGGGAACCTGGGCTTGGGTCAAGACTGGGTAACCCAGCCTTGGCCATGCCTCTGATTATCCGAGCTTGGGCCAAGTCTGGGTAACCCAGCCTTGGCCAAGCATTGGGAACCTGGGCTTGGGCCAAGACTGGGTAACCCAGCCTTGGCCAAGCATTGGGAACCTGGGCTTGGGCCAAGACTGGGTAACCCAGTCTTGGCCATGCCTCTGATTAACCGAGCTTGGGCCAAGACTGGGTAACCCAGCCTTGGCCATGCCTCAAATTATCCGATCTTGGGCCAAGACTGGTTGACCCAGCCTTGGCCATGTATTGAAAACCCGAGCTTGGGCCAAGACTGGGTAACTCAGCCTTGGCCATGCCTCTAATTATCCGAGCTTGGGCCAAGACTGGTTGACCCAGCCTTGGCCATGCATTGAAAACCCGAGCTTGGGCCAAGACTGGGTAACCCAGCCTTGGCCATGCCTCTGATTACCCGAGCTTGGGCCAAGTCTGGGTAACTCAGCCTTGGCTGTTCAACAGGGACTCTAGCTTAAGCCGTTCGGTCACATACGGCGTGATTCGAGTATTTTCGTTTGGCGCCCCATCGGCAGCCATACTTGTTTTCATTATGTTTTTTGTCAATCCGATTTTCAGTGATTAGTCAGTGTATTTTGTACGACAAGTTTTCAAGACACACTTCTTATTATTTATTACTGTCAAAAGTAATCATGTCTTCTGCGTACCTTAGAGTTCAAAGGTGGCGTGTCCTAAATAAAGCTAGAAAAGTTAAAAATAAAAAATAAAAAATTCAGTGAACAGTCAAAGCTTAAATATTCCAACCATAAACCTCAGCTCTATAAGTAAGGTTAGAAGCAGTGCAGACTTAAATGATTTACAAGCGTTTGATAGTAATAATTTGAATAATGACTTTAACAGTACTAGTGATAGTGATTCTGGCAGTGATAGTGATAATGAATTAAAAGGTAATAACAGTGATTTCGTGAAAAATAACAATTATGATCAACTTCCAGACGATGCTTCATATAGTTCTGCACAGCCTCATAGTGAAGTGACAACGAAAAAAACATTAAGTGAGAAACTCCGCTGTTGGACATTAAATAATTTAAATATACTAACATTAAACGTCGTAACAGAATTATTGACAATATTGCGAGAAGAAGGACACGAAGATTTACCTAAAACTTCGAAGCAATTATTGAAGAAAAACGGAATGCATTGGTATTTACAAATTATTTACAAATGATGAAAATATTATATACAAATTACTAAAGAATAATGTGAATATTATTTACAAATGAATTACATTTTATTAAACAAAGTGTTCATGATTTATAGATTGAAATATTTCAAATGGTGTCGGCTGGATGTAAAAAATATGAAGATGATGTCCACAAGATACTGGAGAAAATCATCAAAAAAGAAGTTCAACTAGAATACAGCGGTTGTGGCAGAAAAATAAAAGGCGTCGGGAAAAAGAGCTTCAAGGAAACTGAAATTTATAACATTATGGAGAGTAAGTTAATGCTTTATTTATAAATGTGAAATATCAATAAACTAATATCATTTTTATGCTTGCAGAATTTTTAATGGCAAAATATCAAACGGTTAAAGAAAAAATATCAGTGATAACTGCTGTTAGTACCTTTTTATCCGGAGCAAAAGACAGAGACGGTGGACGCGCTCAGCACCATAGGGAATAAAAATATTGATTAAGATATATAACAAAAATTGTTGTTTAATCATTTAATTTTATTCTACTGACTGGCTAATTTAAGTAATTCGACTGATTAATATTAATATTTAATTAATAATATATCGTTAGATAATAATCAGTGAAACATTAAATACTAAAAATTATATTAAAAAAAAAAAAAAAAATATATATATATATATAAGGATAAAATAAAGATAAAAAAAAAGATTATTTAATGAATAAGTTATATAATTACTCGAAAAGTTGTTTTTTCATTATAGGATGTTAGCTTATAATGTATTTTATTAATTAAAATGTCAAAAACTTTATGTAGTTCAGCTAATATAACAACATTCAGATATCAAAAATCGAGCTATTGTTTATATGCGTACCTAATTATTAATCCCGTTTTTTAATAAATGCAAAATATGGCCCAGTCCCGGCATTAGAGCATGGACCAGTCCTGGGAAGTAATTATGGCCCAGTCCTGGCAATAGAGCATGGGCCAGTCCTGGTATTAAAGCATGGGCCAGTTCTGGTAATAAAGCATGGGCCAGTCCTGGGAAGTAGGTATGGCCCAGTCCTGGCATTAGAGCATGGGCCAGTCCTGGTATTAAAGCATGGGCCCGTCCTGGCATTAGAGCATGGGCCAAGCCTGGGAGGTAGACATGGCCCATCGTTATCACTCCAGACTTATACCAGGACTGGGCCAAGCCTGGCTTACAAGCTTGGCCCAGAGTCCTTCATGCTTGGGCCAAGCCTGGGCCAAGCTTGGGCCCGTGGTACTTTCCTGTATGGGACTTCACGAAATGCACTTACAGAAATATGGAATTATACAACAACACTAGTGAGTAACCTCTCCTAACCTCCTCTCCAATCTTCTCTCATTACATACTCGTACAAGGGAGAATGATAATGCAACAACAACATACAAGGAATAATATCTTTGCATAGAATCATCCAAATAGTATTTGTGTGTACGTACACATTACATAGGCGATCTTGTGTATACTAAATATCGTATCATGATCATATTAATATCAGTAATAAATGTGTGTCATAATTTGCAATATGGTGTACCTAAAACTTCACTAACTATATATGTATGTTATCTGTACAATATTATTTTCATTACTAATGTTATGGAGAATTGTATTTTAATTAAAATTAGTTTTCTGTGTTTATTAATATTATTATTATTATTATTATTTCTATGTTGAATTTGTTGTTAGATCGTATATGAAAATTGTTGATAAATATCAAATTTGTCTGAACGAAATATGCATAGTTACTTAAATAAATAAGCAGTCATTGGGGACCGCCGACAGAAATGAATACTTTTAATATTATATGTACAATACACGTATTATCACGTAGATGTATTTTTTTTAATCAGCCCGTTTTTTATCTTTTAATCTTAAAAATATTCATAAATTTTCAGAACAATTTTTTAGTGTCTAGAGTCTTTAATGGTTTTTTAAAAATAAACTTAAATTAAAAATTTGTGTTCAAACGACAGGGGTCGAGGGGAGGGGTTGTATTAGAAACAATAATGATGTCCTATTCTTCTCTTAATATTTCTAATAGAATATGTTATATATTTTATAGATGCCGTCTTTTATATAATGTTGAAAGTCTCATTATTCAACCATATTTCGAGTTTATGGGCAATAAACTCTGTTAGTTGTGATCTTCACTTGATTTTATATATAGTTTTAATGTACTTAATTTTTGCGTACGTAATTTATTCATAATACAAGCTTTAGTATGTTTGAAATACGTTTAATATATCATTGTGGTACACAATACACTTTCGATTTTTAGCGCTTAATATTTCGTTTTTAAAAATAACCTTCATGTTTTCACTTTCCTATAACGATGTTGATTATTTTTGTCTTGATCAGAAAAGTTTTTGTTTCCAATTTATATATTATTATTGTAAATATACTATGAAATTTTAGCAAGATTATGTAAAATACTTACACAAATTTCTCTAATTTTAAATGTGTTATTTCCGTGCTTAAGTACTTGGTGAACATAATTTTATTCCATGTTATCAGTTTCTGTTTATCAATTGTTCATAAACTGG
Organism: Chrysopa pallens; assembly: GCA_020423425.1. NCBI lineage: Eukaryota > Metazoa > Arthropoda > Insecta > Neuroptera > Chrysopidae > Chrysopa > Chrysopa pallens. Next base: position 60,451,497 of record CM035594.1, read on the forward strand.
GTCATTATATACATAATTGTTATGTATTATTAAATAAATACAGCAATGGTATATAATTTGAATAAACAAATTGAAGATATAATTATTGGCAATAAATATTATTCAATTAATTTAAATTATAGGTTCATGTATATATATTACCAATCTACCTAGCTACATTACATAAATTTATGTCATCGTTCAATTAATATGTGTGTTTAAATACTATTCAGAGCATTGAAAATCTTTTACTAAATTTCATTAACCAGACTGGCAAAACGATGAAGATCTTTTCCTTTGTATATGGGAGTACTGCCTCAAATACCGAGTTCAAGTGACATAAAATTTCCCAATTTCGTTACTTTATATCCGAATAGAAATTTTGGTAAGGACAGATGGGACAGATATTCCTAGAAGCACAGGAATATTATATTTTCTCCTATTATAACTGACTTTTAAACTTCAGGTTATTAATTCGTCAGGTGAGTATAATTATTAAAGGAATTATCCAATATTCTTATATTTTAGTCCATTTAGCCTTCTAAACACATTTTATAAATGTATGTTTGTTTGAATATATCTATTATTCGTATGTATTTCTCGAATTATCTTCAAAACTAAGACCGAATAGCAATGATACTTTTTGTTAGATTATACATCTTTCAATTAAGGGTATAGACTTTTTATAAATTTTTATTTAAAATCGGTTAATGGCTTTCAAGATTTAGACTGTATGCATACATAAGTTTGCGCATAAGTCTTTAGATAAAAGTCTGATTTATATGATTGCTTTTTTATCGGAAAAAGACAAGGCTTGAGAAGGCCACTCATTAATTTTTCCAAAAATCCAGATATTAAACGGAAGAAGGGTGGTTCTTCCCCCGTTTGTTACATTTAAGTCTGTTTGCATAAACAATTAGTTATGAAATAAATAAACATTGGATGTCAAGAAACGAAAATTGAAGAAAATTATATCTGATATGATTCGGATAGTCCATTATCCAGTATTTAGATTTCAGACAGAAGTACCTATTTGTAAGAACTATTTATACCATGTATTCTTCAACATTATTCAATAATTATTATGAAGTAAATATTTAGGTAATTAAATAAGGATGACATAATTGATGCTCCCAACAGTACAATAGTTATTACCTGTACACATATGTAGATAAATGTATTATTTACCGTTCATGCACACATATTATATACGCGATCTACTACTAACAGTTTAGTAAATGCACTAAGAATATATAATAGACATCTATATTAATAGAGAATAGAATAGAATAGAATACTATATAGAGAGAGAGTACTAAGCATTATGTTTAAATTAATATAGTAGTGGTCGTTGTCAAAGTGATTCAAACTCTATCAATACTAATCAGTCTAATGTAGATTCATGTATATATGAATGGTATAGGTATATGTTTATGTATAATGTATGCATTTACTTTAAACATACAATAAATGGTGTGAATCATTGTACCACACATGGGAATGAATGAATATATAAAGTTGTATATGGGAATAATAAATGTATTATTGTATTATTAGCAGACGAATTTTAGACAAATTTGGTCTAATATTTATAATAGTAGCATATGTCTGTATTAGTCCAGCAAACAAGAGCCATTTGTTTATAATATAGTTTATAAGATGTGACAAATTCTCAAATGATAGATTTTAAAATTATTATGGTTTATATATTAATTTCCTACTTGACAAAATTAACTTTGTGACTAAAAGAAAAACTAGAAAAATTACTTGTGACAATTTGTTTCGATGGATTTCGAGCTCATGAGGTTTGTTGAATGTAGTGCGTTGGCTTTTGACATATTTATTTTCTATAGATATTTGAGTCGATATAAAACTCATTAAAGTGAATGCGCAAAATTGCAAAGCTGCTTTGAGGTGTTCAAGATAGTGCCATTTTACAAACGTCTCTAGTTATCAGATTTTATGATTCATCCTATATCAATAATTATTACAAATTCACAGATACGAACATAATATCTAGGCACATATAGACTTCATAGACCTAGATGTTAAATAGATATATATTACAATGTATATACATACAGATATGTATGTGACTCAATATCAGTGGAAATCTATCAATAGATATTGTATATGGGTTGAATGATGATATATATTATATATCAGTGCTTATATATACTATATACAGATATATATATATGTTTATATATTATTATCTGTGTATGAACTCTACACATCTATGTTCAATAAAACAGAATCATAATCACCAAGAAAAAAATCTAGTAATACTATTACCTTTAAACTATTAAGAAAAAGATTACAGGAATATGAACACTAAATTAAACAATCAAACTATCAATTGTGTGACGTTTCATCTTAAGAAGTCTTCAACTATCAGAAATGAAAATAATGACCAATTTATTTAAAAAAAAGTGCCACAAGAACAATGTTCCGGGTAAAATTATTTCCACAAACCTTGAATTGTTCAGTGACACCAAAAATATGATAAGTGAGTATATAAAAAATATAGCAAAACTTTCCTCTGAAAATCCTTATATACCAATCCTAATTGTCCTTTAGTAAAAATCGTATTTTTTTGTAAGGAATTTATTCAAAGTGCATTATTATAAAAAAAAAGACGTGTGGCATTCGGGAACTGCCGCGGTAAAGCTATTGCATAGCATTTTGTATCAACTTATGCAATTATAATTTTTTTTTTATTTATTTATTTTATTCATGCAGTATTGCTTTTTCTTACACCTATACACCTATATACTTTCTCATAAACAGCTGCTTATGTATTCGTCCGATTTCGGAGCAGCTCGTCTCGATTCGTCAAGCCACACCTCCTTGCCCGTCGGAGTGGGGAGCGTGAGGTTTTTTCGTTACAGAATTTCTGGATTCGGTCCCCGTGCTCAAGGCCCGCGATAGAATCTATGCAATAGCTTAAAAATTGACTAAAAGCAAAATTTTTACCATACTGTGTATGGTTAGTCCAAATACAGTAGTTGATATAGTAAATACATATCCTAGTTCCTACACATTACACAACCATAATACATTTATGTTTACACCAATAAATACATTGAGGTGTATTAAGTTCGTTTATATGTAATACATGATTGAATAATATGATGATTATTATATAATACAATACGTAGGTGCATGAAGATGTGTAACTAACATAATATAACTAATATAAAGTTATTATGAGTATATAATAGATTGAATGATTGTTATTTATAGAAATTAAATAATAGGAAACGTTTGTAAAAGAAATATTAGGATTTATTTCATAAAAAGAAGAAATACAAAAATAAAATAACAACAATTACAAATCAATAATAACATATGTTTGAGTATCAAAATTTGAACTATTGTTAATCATATATGCATTTATAATAAATAATATTCTAAAACTTCAATATATTAATTGTATTTACCAAAACTAACATTAAGTAGTAAGTAGTTGTTTGGTTGAAAATTGTATTAATCATTGAAGAAATTCAATTTCAAATTGAAGGTGCCTCTTGTTCCGAGTTAATATACTTATTATATATTACTTGAATGATGAAGTGATATTTCCTAATCAAAAGAAGAAAAAAAAAGTGATACACAGTGCAAAAATAGTAATAGTAGTGAATAAGCACATTACTTCAAATTAGTCTATCTAGGAATTTAATGTTTAATATAATATTGATATCATTTCTCTTGAAGTGTTTTAGAGTAAAGAAACCATGAAAAAAAAAAACAAAATATAACAAAAAAATTGTTTTTTATTCTTGGTGAAACAATTAAAAGTACACTAATAGATCAACATATTTTTCGTAAGTAATGAAATTTATATTATAATAAATTTGTGTTTTTTTCTCTCAGTTTCGTAACTAGACCCTAAAAATAGTTATAATAAAACAATTTTTAATCTTTTTCCTTTCTGTTGACAAAAATCCAATACTTGTGTCTACTTTTGTCAAAATTGGAGATGTGCCAGCGCCTCACATTTGAAGATTTGACAAAATGGCATTAAGGTGAGTTGCCCTTTTCGTTATAACAATTGAACTATTGAAAATAATTTCGTTAAATCTTTGAGCATCAATATTCAAAATATTCTGTAGACTAATAGACATTTGTTAATCAAAGAGGTTATATAGAAGATCAAACATTATCAACGATATCGTTATTATATTGTATGGTAACAGACAGATAACACACGGCAATTATGTTAATTTAATATATTACACTGTGATTCAATGATAAATCCTCTATTTACTGGGAAGACAAGTCGCATTAGAACAGTTAGAACGTAAACAATTTTGTAATTTGGTAATTGAACTAAATAAACAATCATATTTTGTGATATTTAGAACATAAGTCGTCATTAATTTGGCTATCCAAAGTATATTCATCTCTTATTTCGAAGCATTTAAGAATTGAAAATATGCATAAAATGAGACTATATAAAAATGAGACTATACAAATTTCATAAGTCCCCAAATTGTAAGTTGTTCGTCTGATTAGATATATAAAATTTCTTACACGTTGTAAAATATAACAGTTTCTAATTTGTTTTAGGCTATTAGCTTTAACATTCATTAACGAATAATTTTATTCGAAAATATTGGTTATAAATATTTATAAATTTCCTTTTCAAGGACATTTCAGTATACAGTAAATGTTTTTTTCATGAACCAGACAAAACATATATAATTTTATTAGATTCGTTTTTATACCATATTATTTACAAGTGGATGAATATCTTTTGTATGAAACACAAGTAGTAATTTTTTTTTTAAATCAATTATTTTCTAAAGTATGTCTCATATAATTAATGGTATTTTATCTTAGAAATTAACTGATCAGACTTCGAAATAATTATTGATATCGTATTTCGACCTTTGATTAAAATAGAAATTTGGTAAAATAGAAAACCATACATTAAATTATACTTCTTACTATTCTTAATGTATACTTCTTAATGTATTCTTAAAGAAGTTACAGCTATAAAACTCGAATAAATTTATAAAATATATAAAATATTAATACTTAAATTTAAAATGGCCTTAAAAATTAAAATGTGTTTTAATTTTGAAATTCACGTGTCTAAGAATTATTGACTCATTGAAACATTTCATTATATTTTTGAAGTAAAACTTCTTTAGGTGCGACTAGGGAGTAACTCAGATTTTTTTTTCTGACGGAAGTAACGTTTCCGCCATTTAAAAATAATAATTCTGATTGGTTGTAAGTATGTTTCCGCCATTTAAAAATAATAATTCTGATTGGTTGTAAGTATATGTCATATACTACACGCTTCTTGACTTAATTAAATTTTTTGAAAATCTCTAAATATACTTGTTTATTTATTACTTTTAAAATAAGTAAATTAAAAATAAATTTTCTGACAATTGCGACATTTTATAATATTAAATAACAAGGTTATATTGACATGTGCTGATCTAACCTTCAATTTGCTACTCTCAATTATTTTAAGAAATTATGATGACATTCAATTACCTGTTTCGAATGAATAATATTAATATAACATTTAAATAATCTTTGTAAAGCACATGAATAATAAATATAATTAAATTATAATATAATATTTATTTATTTAAGTTAATATTTAATCATTTCAGTGATATATGTCGTCAACGCCAAAGAAGTTTTACTTCAATCGCGCGTAAAGGTTACACGCACACACTTTTTTTTATAACTATAATCGTCAATTGTCATAATGAGTTCAGCCCATAGACTTTTTCGGCCACTTATATCTTTAAGGGAAACAAAGGTGCATTTTAATAACACGTTAATAAATCGTATCAAATGAGTTTTGATTAAATATTTATCTAATAATATTTCATATAAGAAGGGTGCGCCTCTGTTAGTAAAGGATTTTTGTCTAAATATAAATTATATAAAATAAAAGAGCTTCACACAAATATACATACATGCCTACATATATATAGTGTTAAAATAAACTGCGTGTTAACTATCCATTAACAATATACTTTTTAAAAAACCAATCTCGTGAATATTAAATTTTAAATTAATATATTGCTGCTATATACATACAAATACATAGTCAGTCGGCATTAGGTTAATTCAAACACAGGTAGCTAACAAAAATTTAAAATCAGCAGGACATATCGCATGTATTAATTTATATTTTTCATTTATATTTTTAATATTTCCTGAAATAATTAATTTTACTGTGTAATCGATCTTTTGTACTCATATAAAGGAAATATTTAAATGTATGGATTGGTATGATGAAAGAAAAAAATTGTAATATGATTGTGATCAGCGAAACACCTGTGATATAAATACAGAATTTACAGAAAAACTGAAAAAATAATTGTGTCATATAATAATAAACATTTTTTCGAAAATATAAATTGATTCGAAACTCCAAAAAATTAATCAAAAATCAAAGTATAATTTTAAGACAATATTTATAAAAAATTAATTAACATGTATTTCAAAACAATATTTAATGAAAAAACTTTTAAAAGATTTTTGTAACAAAAATGTGTCGAACAAAGGGCTAACAAGAATCAAATCAAGAGTTTTGCCATTGTAAATTTTTAGTTATTTTCATTTGTATTATATATATTTTTTACAAGCCGTTTATTTACATAAGGCAGTACAAACGAATATTCTAAAATATAGAATGACAGACTACAGTATACCATTTGGTTTTTTAAAGGCTTTTATTTTTTTTCCGATGACAATAGGTTCTAATAGTAAACATGACCTGGGTAAAAGTTCTTAAATTCCAAAATTTTATCCATACAAGCTGAGAACATGCGGTTTTTTGCAATCGATATGAAATAGTAAGGGGAAATCAAAATAAAATTTTATGAGAAGAGGTTCACAACCCAAAGACGACATGTGGTCTTTGTGGTTAAGAAAATTTATTTTTTTGTAATCGGTGTTAAGTCATGGGTACGGGGGTAATCAGAATAAAAATTTGTTTTAATTTCTTTCCTTTGGGGAAAGGCTTCAAATACACGAACTTGTTTTATAAATTTCCTTGACAGACATTAAAATATATTTAATGGTTTTTAATGGTTGGCTATAGTAGGTACAGTAATTTTTTCTCGATACAGAAATCTTCAAATTGACGGATAGTAATTTTTTTTATTAATTCAAATATTTTTGAATAACCAATTGAAAAACCACATTGCCTGATACGTAATCGGTATCCGTTATCCAACAAATTAAAAATAGCAATTCTTAGGACAATTCGCTTGATGAATTCGGTCAAAATGATTTTTTGCATGTTTTTTTTTTTTTTTTTTTTTTTTTTAAATAACAGCAAAATGAATCTCTGTCTAATTGAAGCTTCCGACCACAGTTAAAAATTTTACAGGTTTCGAAAAAGAAAACATCCCTTTTTTAGAATTTTCGATGGGAAAAGTGTTTACAATATCTATAACGCTACTTGTGAACTTTCAGTTTAATATAAAAAAAAATCACGTGGTGCACTGTAGACTATCACTAACACCTGTATTGACTTTCATAATAATTGTGTCATAAAATATAATGATTACATCAAACTTTTTCAATTAAATATATTTTTGTAGAAAATACAGGTAACGAACGATATTACTGTTATAGAGTTGGATATAGAGGTTATTGAAGAGATTTTTTATTTTATTTACTTTGCAAAAATTTTCTGTTCTCATTTAAACTTCTGAACTCATTAGAAAATATTTACCGTCATTTGAGCATTTATTTTAAAATATTCTGTTTAAAAATATTGTAAAAACTAGAAATAGATAAATTGAAAAAAAAGGCTAGAATTATTCAATTACATCACTATTTGTAATGATTACTTTTTAAAAATACCCCATATATATAAATAAATAATACAGAAATTAATTTTAAATTTTAGTTTTTGTTTAAATAATAATCAGTTTTGTTTCAAAGAGGAATCGTAAAGTAATATCGATAAAATTAACGACGTATAACAAATATTAGCGTGGCATTTTGGATGTTAAAGAGTAGACGGATCAGCTAATGATGTAATGGTCTCATTCACAATGTAATAACCTATATTTTGAAGTGGTAAGCTGAAATATAACGTGTGATCAAGTGAATATAATATTGTTGTATGTGCATTGTCTACAGATAGTTAAAAATGAAATTAAATCCACGGTCATTGGGTACTTTATACCAAAAAAAAAAATCCCGTTTTAATTTTGATTTTTGTAAATTTTAGGCACATGACAGATAAAGTATCTTCATGTCTTTTATATCGTCGTTAGTGTGGGATCAAAATCCTTAATAATTGATTTTTCCAAAATATCCCCATTTGCAATAGTTTACGTTTACGCTTCAGAAATTTTAATAATTAAAGAGTAAAAAAAACTAACCAATTTATGTGTAATTATTCAAAATCTGGTAAAATAATGGCTATTATTTAAAATATATCCCATTTAATTTAAAGTAATCCAAGTATTAGTTTTAAATCTTTAAAATTCATAATCACAAGGCTGTTGATTGGTAAGTATCTAATAACTCTGTGCAAAATATAAATACTTGCATAATGAATCACATAATTCACTTTTTCTAAAAAGTTGATAACGTAAATTAAGATTGTAAATCGTTTAAGTCGGTTAAACTTTGTATGAAAACCGTACAACCAATTTCAAAAAAATCATGCATGTTATTGAGAGTGTCTTACTGACTATCCCTCCTACTCGATTGCAACACATAATTTCAGTATTATTAAAATTCCACGCGCAAAAAGTGGCCAAATAATATTTTTTACAATTCTTTACAAGACTATAATTTTATCTACTAACGTTCATTTTTCAACAGGTTTTACCTTATTCCATAGTAGAACTACTTCAACAGAAGTAGAGCATATTTATCACATAGAAAGACACTTCTATTGAGCCATTGTTAAAAGTATATCCATCCAGGTACGTTCAGTTACTGGATATTTATAAAACTAGTTAATTGTTATATTTTCATTTTATATTTACAAACATTAATTAGTTCCAATGAACGCATGTCCTCAAAGGAAAGGTAATTATTTTATGCATATGGATGAAATTTGTTGATCTTAATGTCCATTCTAATTTCTATTACCCTAAATTATCAATTTATAATTTTGTTCACTGTTATTTTATGAATGATTCAATCAAATATAATTATATCATAATTTACATGATTTGTGTCTTTTTTATTTGTTTTTAAAATATTTTTGATTAAAAGTTAAATCCAAGAAATCAATTATGTGAATATAGTAATTCTCAATAAACGCGACGTTCAATTTTGCTTAATATCACTTCTCAATTACAATGTTCTTACTTTCTTGTGTTGCTTAAGATTTTTTAGTGGATGGGTCTATCAAATTTAATATTGAGTTTGTAATATCTAGCCGTACGCTTCCCTTTGGTCTTCTTAAAAACAGTGATATCGAAAAACAATGATATCATTCAGTTACGTAATAATGGGTCGAATGAAAGTCGATTCAATATCATTATTTATTCTCGCACAAACATACATACGAACATACACATACAAGCATCTCTTTAAAAAATTAAAGTTGACTTTGGGATCGTTGAAATTGAAAAGTAAAGATTTGACAGGTTAACAATATCATTGAAAAGTAGGACAATTTTGCTACTTAAAACAGTTATTATATGTGGATTTTGTTTGGACACTTGTTGGGTTTTCCAAGGCCGAAACGTTAAATTATATCAAGCCATTTCTTTGTTTTCCAAAAGCGTCTTTTTTATTTTTCATCTTAATTTTATTTTCCTAATATAAATTCGTGAACAAGGAAGTCGTGTATTACCAATACTAGATATTCTTAGGATTTCTTCTCGTCATAGCTTTATGTAGATTTTAATGATGTAGCTTATAATTGAAACTATAATTAATGCAGTCCAGTTAATAAATTCAATAGAATTACTTGATATATTCCTTATAACATAGAATATCGTCATTTAAAGTGCATAGATAAATATTTTATAGAGATCTTAGTTATTCTTATAAACCAGTCCGGTATAAATAAAAATGCAGATATGAAATTACATATTTATGATGGACTTTTAATGGAATACATTTCTACAAATTATGTACAGTATTTTTCTAGAATTTGAAATGATATTAAATAGGTAAAGCTATTATACTAAAATTTTTTATGAAAAAATTATGCAAGAAAAACTTTAATCTTGCATTAAATTTTAGCGTAGAAAATAGGAAATCATTAAATTATAGAGGATCCACCTTCATTGGGTTGCAACCATTTTATCACCTATTTAACAGTTTACGAACTATTTGAACAAGAATATTACAACTTTTATATGACTTGTTCTTGCGAAAATTTTTTTTAAAAGTATTAGATACAAATAAAACTAATTTAAGCGTAATATAATTTTAATATATTGCATATAGTAGACATTAAATGAGGATTTAAACTTATAAGAATATATTAAGTTTCTACCGAAAGTTGTCACTATCTTTTTCACACAAACTTTGAAACTTAGTAGAAGTGTGGATTATAAAATACTCCTCAAGAAAAACAATCCTTTATTAAACTTCGATATTACGAAATTTTGATTGTATTTCCAAAATAGTATCTTTTAAGAAGCTCAAATATCATCTTCTCAAAATCATAAAATTCAACTCCAATAAAACATCCTGTTTATACTATATAGTAAAGTAAATATACTGCGAAAGTCACAAAATAACTGTACGATATTATCTGCATTTGAATGTTTTGATTTCTCATGCGTACTTTGATGTGTTTAATTTCTTTGTTTACATTGAACACAAATAGTTAAGTAGACGTCTCACAATTTGCTAACAAAGTATTGAAAATCCCCTAAAGAGCATTCGATCATTTAATATATCTACATATTTTACACACTAGATCACATTATCATTATTATCATTCAAAATCATATACCAGTTTAATAAAAACGGGTTATGTACACATATTTAAGTATAAAAGGTGTTCATATCAATCCCTTCACTGTTTGCGTATTACACAACTATAATGGTAGTTTTCGTCACATTATCGGCAGTGAAACGATTTGTAACCTCGTCATGGTATATCAAGATCCAAAGAATCACTGACTCCCATCTTCATTAAATTTATTTCAGTTTTATTCGTTTCTATGTAAATTATGTTGATTAAACACGGTAGGGGGGGGGGTGGCAGACATAATTCTACGTAGTATTTGAACAAATACCTTTACTTACTCTTTTTCGACTACGGTATAATATGTAAGTCCTCTTACGAATTTGAGGTGTTTATATGAATAAGAAAATTTATTTACTACTAAGTTTATTTATTTTGGGAAATGATTTTTTTGTAATGTCTTCAGTCTCTTTATTTTGTGTTTTTGTATTCAAAGATATTCTATAACCTTTATTGTATAAACTCTTGACCCGAATATTAGGATAATCGGGTTTTAAATATCTGTTTTAAAAAATTGGAAATGGTGTGGTTTTCAGAACTTCCGACTAGCAATTAAAAGGTAGCGGTCTTAATTCCCGGCAGCTGTTCTTATATTTCTGTTCAAACTCAATAAAATACGGTAATTAACATATCTGTAAACCAAACACACAATGTGAGAATACAACATAATTACTTAGATAAATATCTGAACTTTAAACACCATAAAAATCGTTAATTTTTTTATTTTAAATACTTTGAAAGATTCAAGCGTGAGCGTTTTTTATTTGAGTAAGTATACAAACATAATCTAATCCTTACTATACTATTAATAAGGAAGGGCTGAATACGATCGGCTTATATTCGATTGATATTTGGAAGGGTAATATATAAATGGATTTATTTCTCGGACATACGTACTACTAGTTTTGTGTGTAAAGTATTTCTATATATGTCTATATATTATGTTTGATATGAGTTAATAAACTCTATCATTGCAATGGTTCGAATCATTCAATTCATTGATGAAACAAACGTATATATGTGTAGTTATATTATTGATGGATATATTATTTCCATTCATATACATTTACTTTTCAAACAAAATACTCACTGTGTACAGTTGTGAAAATGTTTATTATCATATTTTGTCATACTTTACACATGCAATGTTGTTAGCGATGCAGAGGGGAAATATTATTACTACGATCAAATAATATTTCGATTTTGTTTTATGCTGATTCTGTGAGAAGTTCGCTGGTTTTACTGTTGTGAGTAACATCAAAGTATTAAACAGTATAACGATATGGTTTTTTGTATATTATTCAGACCGGGATCAATAATTTTTGAAACCAAAAAAAATATAAGTTAATGAAACCAATTAGAAAGGTCTCCGATCACTGCATAAACATTCAATAAACCACAAAGTGCCTTGTATAATATTTGTATATTGGTCTGGCAAATAGAAAAAAAAAAATAAAAATAAAAAAATAAACCACAAATTTGAAAAATCTTTAGAGAATAAGTTCGAAATTTTTAGCTTTGTCTCCAAAAGAAATTGGAAAATTAAACAATAAGCGTTTATACAGGTGTTCGTTTTATCATTTTAAATGCTTGAATTAGAAAAAATCTTTGACATTTATGGAACCTGGCCTAAAAAGTAGGGATGAAATTAAAACTTATTCTTTTATTCTAATTTCCGTTTCATTTAATTAATATTCATTGCAAAAACTACATCTAATAAAACCTATTATTTTTGTGTCATTAAAAATTGTATTAAAATAATGATTAAATGTGAAAAAAGATAATAAATTATATATGTACCCTTACGATTGATTTATTTATACATCTTAAACAAATACAAAGTATTTTGGACTTAGATAAACATCATATAACAGTTATTACTAATTTAACGGTGTATCTTTGGTAAAATCGTATTCTCTAAGTTATTTTACATTAAAGGGAATAGACGAAGCATCGTTTTTTAAAATCACTTTATTTTCAATGAAATGTGCTTACATATTAATAATTTGACATATGAAATATTTGGTAGCACAATCATACAGATAATAATGCTTTATCAAAGCATACAGAAAAGCAAAGAAGGTATGAATCGACTACTATGAACGTAATATTGGCGTGCAACCATCAGTCGTTCTATAACCATCGACAACCATCGAACACTCGAACTATTGTGTCTGACAGCTTCTATAAATCATATATATATATATATATATATATATATATATATATATATATATATATATATATATATATATATATATATATATATATATATATATATATATATATATATATATATATATATATATATATACATGTATATATATATATATATATATATATATATATACATGTATATACGTAAAGTTATCTATTTCTATTTCATACTATGTCAATCGATTCAGAACTAAACTTTGACACCATAGCAAAAGTAAGGTTGAAATATTATTTATTCTATATTTATAAATGTACAAATTGATATATGGCTTTTACTAGCAAAATGCATACCTTCCTGATAAAATTCTTCCACATTTTCTATTCCATTTTTGAGCATTGAGGAAGCAAAAACGGTTTTACGTTTTAACATAGGGTTTAACATATGAATGATTGTTGTATATTTTTTGTTGGTACATCGGCGATTAAGCAACACTTAACAATTCAAATTAACATGTCAGAAGCCTCTCCAATAAAATAAATTTTAATCGACGACATAAAAATGATAGAACGTAAATATAGACGTTATTTATTACAAATTTATTAAGTTCATTATCTTTCAATTTTTGGTCTTTTACAACAGAGCAAATAAAATCAGATAAACATCACAGATAAAATTTAATTCAAAAACTGTACGCTGTGTGGTATTGGGGTATATTAGTAGAAATTATTACTTTTTTAAAGGATTTATTATTTTGTGGACACTGATGTATAATTTAGTCATGTGAAAATTATGTGAAAAGTTTTTACATGTATACACCAAGTTCAATGTATATTTAATGAAAATTTTTTTTTCCAAATGTAGTCACTTTTAATGAAAATATTCTGAATACAAAATATATATATATATATATATATATATATATATATATATATATAGCATTAATTTCCTCCAACCATAATGATAAAATTTTAACATCCAAGTCAAAGAACTATATATATATATATATATATATATTCAAAAATCTTATTTATTGGCAGATACATTACAAGTTCTGACGCACCTAGTTAGGTGTACCCTGACTACCTCTCTTTCCTTCCGGGAGGAATACACGTTTGTGGTCGTTGTGAAGTATTGTAATAATTATTTTCTGTTCGCTAAAAATTAATAAGAAGAACTAGATTCTGTGAATTGAAAGTCACTTTCTAAACATTACTCGATTATTTGATATCAGATAATTTTTCGCTGTTAAATTTAGAAAGTGACTTTTAATCCAGAGATATACCTCCCGGAAAGAGAGGTAGTCAGGGTACTCCTAACTAGGTGCTTCAGAACTTGTAATGTATCTGCCACCGAAAACCTCACCTTGATAGGGATAGTATGCTATCTATCTATTGTAACTATCTACCTGAGTTGAACAATCCGCGAGTCACTCGATAAAAAGTGAGCCTGATTTTCGCTTAATTGCTGATCATTCAGTATCAGAAGGTATTGTCACTTCTATGATGGAAAGCGCTCAGATTCAATCTCGGTCTCAAACGGCGTAGTAAATCAGTTAATCAAATACTTAGTTATAATAAGCGTATAGACCAGTTGTTAAAAGCATAGTTTAAATAAATCAATTTAAACAAAAATCTGTGGCAAATTTAATCAAGACAATCCATGTAATGCTAGGCAACCAACTTATATGCAAAGGTCTGAGGTCTGCTCTTAATTATCACTTTATATATTATTTTGTCTTAATATCAGTATTATACTTTTGTGTCTTTTCATTTCGAAGGTAATATGACGACTCACTTTTTTTCATACATCTATGCAGAATATTAATATTATTTTAGAATCAAAACCATGATAATATTGTGATTCGTTAAGAACTCATTACACAAATTTCTGATAGAAAATATTTGCGGAAGTACAAAGTATTATTTGTTGTCTGAATAACGACAACATTACCAACATCTTAGAGAACATATTATTTTGGATTCTAATTACAAGAATAATTTATTTAATGATATATTTCCATTATATTATATGTTCTTTAATATTATAAATACCATTTTAAAACACTGATAAAATATACTTACTATACAATGTCTTATAAATATGTTTAAAGAGCGTATTAAATATTATTTTGATATATATTTTATGAACAATGTTTGCTATGTCAATATGTCTGAAGAGAATTAAATGTCAATAACTTTCCCTTTTAAACATAACACTTAGATACACTTACTTACTACGCTACACAACGACTCTTTAATAAAGTATACCATTCTACTTAATGTATTACAAAAATATCTGGTATAGGCATCGTATGACTGCTATGTACAGGTATAATAATTCGTAATTAGTACAATTTTTAGAATAGTTTGCAGTAACAAAAACAAAAAACAAGATCATGTTCAGAGAGAATCGAATTAAACATTTTGGCAGCATAAATTTTTCACTACACTGTGAACTCTCAATACATGAGAAAGCACTTTCATTAGTAAAATAATTAAAAAACGAATATAAAATATTTTATGTACCGTCGAAAAATAATCCGATATTATTCGATAAGTTACAACTTTCGAATACATTTCGATTTTTGCCCCAATTTTGTAGTATTTCGTTTACAAAGGTACGTAAACAATAAAAATTACTAATGCAAAACTGTGTGCCTATAGCTAAATTGTTAAATAGAGGATCTTAAACTGAACAAATATTAAATTCAGTTAAATATTTCATACTTTTGATATGGCCTTTATATGGATGTAAAAAAGGATATGTCTATACTACACTTCATCTATCTATCTGTTTATAATACTCGCACACATAAGATGCTCCCTTCTATTAAAATATAAAAATAATCTAAGTGATACACAGCTTTGAAATTCATTTTTCCGAACCCTTACGTAAAGTGTTGTAATTTTTTTGAAGGTGAAATTAGGTAATTTAAAATTTATATTGTTTAATTTTTCATTCTTTCTCGCATTCTTATTACAATTACATTGACCTTCAGAATGCATTTTCAAGATTAATAAAGATTATTACTGAGTTTCTAAAATCATATAAACAGACTTATTATGACCAAATGATAATACGATGGTACCACATATGTGATACCATAGGGGAATTTCAAATTAAGATTCAATATCGAAATTAGAATGATGGATTATACTTAGTAATGGTTTTTAGTTTGAAACTGAAATCAAAAAGCGGAAGTGCTGATTATCTGTTTAATTGACTTAAATTAACTATACGAATTTATACAGATAAGATTCTAATAAGATAATCAACAATTTTTTTTATGTTTCAAAAATAAGCGCCTAGAGTGATTTACCTCGATTAACACGGTTATCTATGCAACCCGTACTAAAAATTGAAGTAAATATGATAAATTTTTTTCCTTATTAATTTGAAAAAATTATCAAGCATAAAAATAATTTTTGGTGTAAGTTTATTTCATCACAATTACGCATAACTTAATGGTTTATTCATTTACTTGTGGGATAAAATAATCAGTAAAAATTCGTATAACAAAATTGTATATTTTAAATTCGCAATGAGTATACGAATTTATTTAGAAAGAAAACAAATTTTGTTCACTTTCAATTTTAAATACACAACAAGATTACAGTATGAGAGAAACATGATGAATAATTAAATAAGTTATACCTGTTGGTATTATTAATGTAAATAACCTTTGATTATAATTACAAATTCAAATGAAGTTTTAATATACATTTTATTATAGATGTGATGTGTATGGCAGAGTGTAGGTTTTATTATCATTTTATTATTTGCTATTTTCATTAAATTTCTTTACAATCAAAGCTGTATTGTTTTTGTGTTATAAATAAATTAACAGCCATTGATAAAATTCATATTGTTTTTACTAAAAAATATTCATTAAGATTGAAATATGTAATCTAGAAACGAATTGATTTGTATATTCAAATATAGTCTAGAAACAAGTGAAATTCGAAAAGAAAAGTTTATTAAATCTTTCAACTTAATAGTTTCTAATCAATAATGAAATGTTGTGTTACCATGAATGAAAATCGTAAAACTTGAATATCACAAAATAAAATGATTAATATTTGCTTGAAATGTATAGATTTCAAGTTAAAATAAACGCGTCTGTAGGATATTTTTAGCATATTATGTTTAGTTAATAAAATAGGTTTGCTTAAAATAGAATTTAAATAAAGGTGATTATTATATTATGACGCCTATAAAAAGCCTTAAAGAAAAAGGCAGCACAAAATAATGGAAAAATTTCGATTTCAAACTATTAATTTTAAAACTATAACTTTTAAAATCTTCAAAAAATGATTTCCAAAACTAAGCTGTATTTTTCTATGCACAGAAGAAAAATCCCATTCAGTACTGTTTCAAATATATAAATCATTATACATTTGTTTTTTCCAGACCCCCATTTTTCATTTATTAATGAATGCGATAAATAGAAATTATTAATTAGAGCATCAACAATAAAATGTATAAATCAAAATCAATATACCATAAATTGTATTTTTAATTATTTAAAAAAATAAATAAACAAAACAAGTACAATATATACAGGGAATGTTGTATTAAAAAAATACAATGAATGTTGGAAACATAGTATTTGTTGGGGTAGGTAATACCTAAGCCTGTTGTGTAAGTTAAGTGAACCTTAATCATAAACATCAAAATAAAATAAATAAAAAAAAAAGATATTTATTCTTACTACATAATATAAAATTCACCATTGAAAAATGAAATAGAATTATTTTATATATCTAGAACGTCTACTCCGAATGATTTTCAATTTAGATATGAGGTGAAAAATTGCAGTTAGTTTCTGTAGTTGTAAGTTTAGTAAGAAAACTTTTTTAGCGATTTGCAGTTAAAAATTTTTCTCAATATACAGAAATCAACTTTATGATGCTTCTAGAAATCTATATTTATATGTTTCATGAAAATTAGATGAATGATTTTATTATATCGATAGATAAATAAAAGTGAATCTAATATTCATTCAGCAAGAATTTTTTGTTTGTTTGTTTTTTTGAATTGTAATATCACAACATTAACAAAGCTATAGATAATTGCCCAACAATGTTAAAGGTACAATTCTAACAAAAGTAGGAGAAACCTCGAAATATTTTATCCTTCAAAACATTAGCGATAAAGTAAATTTATTGCTCATTAACAGAAAATTTAGAATAGTTTCCCGTATATTTTATATTTTATTGCTTAAAAAATTGTTGGTTAATATTTTTCATTTAATTTATGTTTAAAAAGTTTTACAATTAACAATAAATAATACGTAGGATTATTACAGGATAAAGGATAGGAGGATGGGAGTAGTTTAATCAGATAATATACTACAATAAGAATAATTATAATTATAATATAATATTAAAATACCGAATGCTTCATAAATATATCGACATTGCTTTACTAGTTAAAATTATAAGATATCATACAGTATGCAATTTATATAAAACCAATGTAAACTAGTTTTGTTTTATATTTGAAAATACTATTCAATGAAATTTCTATTTCTATTTTATTTTAATATAATAAAATTTTGTTTTAATGAGATATTCTGTAGCAAAAATTGAGATATTCTGTAGCAAAAAGGAGAATTAAATTTCTTTAACAAAATTTACCATTAAGTACAATTGTTTGATATGCTAATTTCAAACAATTCAATTCAGAATCAATAGTGCTAAATAAACGTTAAAATTGATAAAACAATAGTAAACACCTGCCAATGGTCAGGAAGAGCAACTCAATGACATTCAATAAACCAGTTAGTACTATCAACAGGGTTCTATATGATTGTAGTTTTTCATGTTGTATGACGAAATTCTGAACAGAAACTCTTTTGGTATTTTAAGACTTTCGCTGAGATAGCCCATGGTTTACGAAATTAAACTATTTGAACTTTTTATAGGAATCCAAAATATTTTATGAAATTCAAATATATGAAAACATTTTTTAAAATTTTTATAATGGGATACCAATTTTAGCTTGCCAAAAAAATTTAATACACACATTATCTCGTATTGTCATATAGTTAAAGTACAGTGAAAGTTTTGTCAAAGTGGATTATATTTACTTAAATTCTCTCAATTAAAACTTAATTAGGAAATATTATTACAGTTTATATTTTATGTTGGTCCAAATAATATTATTTCATTCACTTGTTTTAATACTATCCTTATTTCAACTCAAAGTAATATTTATCTATACTTTTTATTTGTATCCTTTTTCAAATTCTAGTCAAGTAACATTTAATTGTGTAATTTTAATCAGGGGTGAATTTAATTTAATTTTAATGAATTTTTACAATTTGCAGAATAATTAATATTTTTTGGGTTTAACATGTTTATTAAAAAATATTATCAAGTTTCATTTAGACCGTTAATTTATTTTTATTGTTTATTATATACAAGCCTTACCTAGAATTCCAAACTACAATTCGTAAGCCTTATAAAATCAAGCTGTATTCTATTATTCACTAAAGTTGTATTGAACCAATAAATTTACCATTTTTTTCATACGTTACATTAAAGTAATAGTGTTGATTTTCTGTTTCAATATAATTTCAAGTAGAATACTCTAGAGAGTCTGTTAGAAAATGAGCCATTTCCAAGATTGACGAAATCAAAAGCTAATGTTAACATTTTAATGTAAAGTACAACCTCTTAAAGCAACCCAATATCTTAAAATAAAGTAATTAATATTCTGCAATCTTTTCAGAACTTTATTTTAAAGAAACTCAAAAAATAAAAAAATAAATAAATAACAAGGATAATAAAAATAGTTATTTTCTTGAAGTATTGCCATATTTGTAGACATTTAAATATTAATATAAGAATGATTTAGAAGAATATACTATTAACATATTGTAAGTACTTGCAGGAGAGATTTTTCTATAAATTTTCCGAAAAATTTTATAATTTTTTTTCAATATAAAGAAGATTTCCTGTTTTCTGTAGAATGACAGGATAGTATCATTTTAATGTTAACTAGATAGAGAAGCAATATGTAACAGTAATTTGACGGAATGAAATTAGTAAAAATGCACGTATTTTATGGTTAAGTTATATTTTAAATTCATAAATACACTCCTGTAGAGCTCCCGTCTAAAAGAAGATAGATTAAAAAACAATTTAACTTTCCAAATTCTTATTAAAACTATTTATTATATATATGGTGTAACTGTAACGATAAAGCTCGATTTTTTAAATTTGAAATACACTGTCACAAGGGTCGAAGGTACATTAGTACATTAGAAGGTACATTACAATTTTATTAAATTATTCTAAATTTTTATGCAATCAGCATCAATATTTACTCAAATCGGTCTAAGTTTGGGCCATAGTTTTCAAATTTTTGGTTCAATAAAACATAACTATAATATATAACCAGAAACTAGGACCCTAGTCATGATATTTCATACAAAGGTAAACATTAGCGAATTATTAATATTAAAATTGAAAAGTACGACCTAAAATTAGTTGGTTTCGAATAATAGTTCACTCAAATCGGTCAATATTTGGCCAAGATATTGGAAAAATTAATTTTTTGATTCTTATGACGTCACAAAAACCAAAAATAATTAGTTTTGCTCTATAATGGTCAATATTTATCCAATTTTGGCAAACAAAGTATCTAATCCCACTAAGTTTGGGCCGTAGTTTTCAAATTTTTGGTTCAATAAAACATAACTATAATATATAACCAGAAACTAGGACCCTAGTCATGATATTTCATACAAAGGTAAATATTTGCGAATTATTAATACTAAAATTGAAAAGTACGACCTAAAATTAGTTGGTTTCGAAAAAAAGTTCACCCAAATCAGTCAATATTTGGCCAAGATATTGGAAAAATTAATTTTTTGATTCTTATGACGTCACAAAAACCAAAAATAATTAGTTTTGCTCTATAAGGCTCAATATTTATCCAATTTTGGCAAACAAAGTATCTAATCCAACTAAGTTTGGGTCGTAGTTTTCAAATTTTTGGTTAAATAAATCATAACTATAATATATAACCAGAAACTAGGACCCTAGTCATGATATTTCATACAATAGTAAATATTTGCGAATTATTAATATTAAAATTGAAAAGTACGACCTAAAATTAGTTGGTTTCGAAAAAAAGTTCACTCAAATCGGTCAATATTTGGCCAAGATATTGGAAAAATTAATTTTTTGATTCTTATGACGTCACAAAAACCAAAAATAATTAGTTTTGCTCTATAAGGCTCAATATTTATCCAATTTTGGCAAACAAAGTATCTAATCCCATTAAGTTTGGGTCGTAGTTTTCAAATTTTTGGTTAAATAAAACATAACTATAATATATAACCAGAAACTAGGACCCAAGTCATTATATTTCATATAAAGGTTAACATTTGCGAATTATTAATAATAAAATTGAAAAGTACGGCCTAAAATTAGTTGGTTTCGAAAAAAAGTTCACTCAAATCGGTCAATTTTTGGCCAAGATATTGGAAAAATTAATTTTTTGATTCTTATGACGTCACAAAAACCAAAAATAATTAGTTTTGCTCTATAAGGCTCAATATTTATCCAATTTTGGCAAACAAAGTATCTAATCCCATTAAGTTTGGGTCGTAGTTTTCAAATTTTTGGTTAAATAAAACATAACTATAATATATAACCAGAAACTAGGACCTTAGTCATGATATTTCATACAAAGGTTAACATTTGCGAATTATGAATATTAAAATTATAAAGTACGGCCTAAAATTAGTTGGTTTCGAAAAAAAGTTCACTCAAATCGGTCAATATTTGGCCAAGGTATTGGAAAAATTAATTTTTTGATTCTTATGACGTCACAAAAACCAAAAATAATTAGTTTTGCTCTATAAAGCTCAATATTTATCCAATTTTAGCAAACAAAGTATCTAATCCAACTAAGTTTGGGTCGTAGTTTTCAAATTTTTGGTTAAATAAAACATAACAATAATATATAACCAGAAACTAGGACCCTAGTCATGATATTTCATACAAAGGTTAACATTTGCGAATTATAAATACTAAAATTAAAAAGTACGCCCTAAAATTAGTTGATTTCGAAAAAAAGTTCACTCAAATCGGTCAATATTTGGCCAAGATATTGGAAAAATTAATTTTTTGATTCTTATGACGTCACAAAAACCAAAAATAATTAGTTTTGCTCTATAATGCTCAATATTTATCCAATTTTGGCAAACAAAGTATCTAATCCCACTAAGTTTGGGCCGTAGTTTTCAAATTTTTGGTTAAATAAAACATAACAATAATATATAACCAGAAACTAGGACCCTAGTCATGATATTTCATACAAAGGTTAACATTTGCGAATTATAAATAATAAAATTGAAAAGTACGCCCTAAAATTAGTTGGTTTCGAAAAAAAGTTCACTCAAATCGGTCAATATTTGGCCAAGATATTGGAAAAATTAATTTTTTGATTCTTATGACGTCACAAAAACAAAAAATAATTAGTTTTGCTCTATAAGGCTTTAAATGTATTCAATTTTGGTGCATAAAGTATTTAATCCTACTAAGTTTGGGTCGCAGTTTGCAAATTTTTGATTAAATAAAACATAACTATAATATGTTACCAGAAACTAGGATCCTGTTCATGATATTTCATATAAAGGTTAACATTTGCGAATTATTAAAATAAAATTGAAAAGTACGACCTTAAATTAGTTGGTTACGAAAAAAGTTCACTCAATTCGGTCAATATTTGGCCTAGATATTGGGAAAAATAATTTTTTGATTCTTGTTACGTCACAAAAACTAACAAAAATTAGTTTTTCTCTATAAGGCTCAATATTGGTTAATGAAACATATCTATAATATGTTACCTGATACAAAGACCCTGGTCATAATAATTCATAATTTTATCATACTTTATTTATATTGCCTGACAATAATAACCATTTATCCAATAACTGAATTAATAATTTTATTATTGTAGCTCACAAAATATTTTGTATACCTATCACACCACACATATATTATATGAGACTCTTAAAAACGTTACATATTATTTATTTCTAAATTCACTTTTATTATATGTGGCAAGTTATAATAACAGTAATAATGGGGTGTGTATAATGCCCCTATTATTATCTAATATGTACATTTATTATCCTTTATAATAGTTTTTTTTCTCTAGGTAGCAAACTGCATTAACTGCAATACTCATTTTATTTAAAGGTACCACGTCTATTCATATTGTAAAAATGCGTGTGTGTTACATGTCAAAAATAGCCATAAGCTTATTTGTAAACTTCATTCAATTTTATAGTAGTTTTTGTTTTTTATGAATGGTACGCCATCTAAATAGTTACATTATTGGTAATTTTTTAATCAAGCTGTCTGAATAACTTAGTCCCGTGAGCTTGAAAATGAAAAACTATATAATTTATAGTGAAAACCCACAGGAAAATGAATTGAATATAATCAAAAAATTCATAAACATATCACAAAATATCAATTATTTATTATTTTATATAGTTGTTATTTTTTGTGTTTTACTACTTTTTTCAATTTCTACCCTATTTTAAATCTGAAATACTAAGGACACATAATCAGCTACATAAAAGTTTAAAAGTATATTTGATTTTGCCCTTACAATACACGAAAACCTAATATTTTTTGTATTGATCATAAATAGATTTTATTATCTCAGAAGATAATATATATATTATATAATATATATGAATTTACCAGATGGATTTACTTAAATTATAAGAATGCTCTAGTCAAGAGGTTTCCATGTAAAAAGAGTTACTTAAAGAACTACTGAAAAATACGAAATCTTAATATACCTAGTTAAAAGTATATTTATATCTACCGAAATTATTCGATCTTTTAATTGGTTCCCACTGAATGGTAATAAATTTCTCTTCCTATTATCAAAATCTGGGTTTCAGTTCAATTACGTATCAAAAATAAGACATTTTTAATAAGTACCCCAATGAAACGTTGTATTACGTAACCATAACAGTTACTATTATTAAAAGGGATAATACTGCTATTATAAAAAAATATAAAATTGAATAAGGGTAAGTTTAAACGTAAGGAATAATATTATTTTCATTTATCAATAAAAAATTTTACAGGGAGATTTTGATATATTTGTAGTACTAAAAACATATTAATAAATAATTTATATTATTAAGAAAATAACCAACAATAGAATAATAGTATGAATTCTACTCAACTATTACATATGAATTTACGCTATGGTATTCAAAATATATATAAGATACAATACAAAAAGAAAAAAAACTGAATTCATTGTGTCCCCGAATATATATGAACTCTTATCATTATCTCATTTCAACACAAATTCTAAGGAACTGAACTATAAGGCGTATTCAGGCTTAAAAATAATAGAAATATACATAAGAATATAAGAGGAAAAACTTCCGGCTGCATCTTGAAGATTGCAGTACTCGTCAAAGAAATCGTTTGTTGTGATACTACATTTTTTCACGCATGGCCTGCGTATTTCATGACATGGTGCATACAGCCTTCCCATGAGATGGCGAAATAATCAACTAAAAAAATTAAAGCAGCCTCACTACGGCTGCCAATACGCCCTTACCCAATGTGTGGTCATTTAAATCAGAGCAAAACCTTTAAACGATTCTTAAAAAAAATTAGTTTAAGAGTACACAAACATAAACAATTTGTTCAATGTTTTCTGATCTCTCTGTATATATAGACTTATGTATTTGACATGATTGGTGATAGTGTAATATATCATATAAAAAAAAAACTGTCAGAATTATGGTTTACTTTTTTCCATATTATTAGTATTATATACCTTTATTAGTGCAGTAACGACCATACGCACACATGTAAAATATAGGTGTCGGTATATGCGTCTGTTGCTTATTATAATGCTCTATACAAATCGATAAAAGTATAAAAATTATTATCAATAAATTATAAAATACAAAGAGCGTTTAGGGCATTTACAAATTATTTTTTATTGTCCAACAATTGTCGATTATTGTACATGCTTTCTATTGTGGTGTTACATATAAATGTAAATGTATTAGTACTAATGTTTTCTACAGACAAGGTGTTCTATAAAGGTGGATACATAATGTAAATAAAGTAAAGAAAAATTTTGGGACCGAGAAGAGGTTGCTACACCAATCGAAAAAATCCGATGAGAACCATATTATAAACTTAAGACGGGTGCGCCTAACTCCACGTGTCGTCAACAAGTTTTAACTTTTGGTAAACAGCACATTTTTGTGTTTTTTCATTACTAGTAGTATTGCAATCGTGTTAAAATTTTCTATGGAAATTAATATATTTTTTCCTCTGAAGTATTTTAGGAAAAAAGGCAACAAAAACCGATGAGCTCTTCAAATTGAGCAAGTCGTTCCGTTTACATACGATTTATATAATCATAATACGTCACTAGAAAGTTTCATAATTGTACATAGTATTTATTTTGTAATTTAATACTATTTCTCGTGATAAGAAGGGTTGATAAAAACGATCGATTGATGATAAGCTAAGCATATGCATTACCCCGCTTTAACAGAACAACAACAGCTAGATTTATTGTCCATCTCTGACTGATTTCAACACAGCTAAAATGTATTCTAGGACACCAAAAAATTATTATTTTTTCATATAAATACTTTGTTGTATTACGTGTATTAATATGTTTTTAACAGAGTATCGTATACATACATTATTAATATATATTCAAACCATATGACCCACTACTAAGTATATACTGATCGTTTTTATCTTTTCTTGGCATACAGTAAACAATATAAGCCCATCTTAGACCAAGGTCAATAATTTTTGAAACAAAAAACAAAAAAATTATAGTGAAACCAATTTTTTTTAAATGTAAATACAAAAGTTGTAGATCTTTTAATTACCTACAACTGTCATTGAAATTTTTTTCATAGGACTTGTAGTTTTGACGGAGTTAAACTGTGTTTTACTCTTAAAAATTCACCTCTTTCCTCTTCTCGACCTCAGATCGCCTATAAATTATTTTTTCTTTCATTTTAATTAAAGAAGTATGCATTATACATTATTATTTTTATAAATAATCTATTATGGGGACAGCCATTATTAGAATAAAAAAATGATGTGGTGTCGTGGGACACCAGGTAGGAACGAAGTTCCTTCGGCTAATGTAGAATCGACACAAATTGCAAAAAAAATCGTGCTCAATTTTATGTAGGTTTTCTTGATTTTTCTCTTAAATTTTGCTGATTCATTTTTATTTAAGTACAAGAAAGTATTTAGAAGAAAGATTACCTAGAAAACCTTACTTAACCAATGTAAAATATTTTATATTTATAAATATATATTTATTAATAAAGAATAAACTAATACTTACGTATTTAATTCTGTTGCACTGAATAATTTCTCACTATAATCACTGTCAATTGCATTCAAGTCACTTGTTGGTTCACTTGACATTGTTACTATAGTTACGTCTCATTTAACGGTTTTATTCCACGCATTTTTTCTTACGGTTTTACTATCACATTTTTTTCAGTGCGGTCGCGCAGCAAAATTCCTATCCCCTCCAAGCCTGCCGTAAGGAACTTCGTTCCAATAATTTATAATACATACTTTCTTCCACTATCATGTTTTTTCGTTAATATTCCTATAAAGATTTTGAACATTGTTTTCCAGATGCCAAGAGAAGTAGAAAACGATCTTTATATCACTATTCTATTATAATAGTTAGTAGTGTCTTTGATGTTCGTCAGTTATGTTGTAAAGTAAAAAGGCATATCATCCGTGTGTAAAATTTATAGCTGTAGTGTTAATTAATATGAGTATATCATGCACATAGTATTATATTAAAGTACTATCTACTTTGTTTAGTTAAATGACATAGATTATAATGATTATCATGGTATAATCTTTATATAAAGATGTTAAAATCTATGGCATCTATAAACTAAACTTGGCTTATTAGAAATTAAAAAAAAAAAAATTTCAGTTCAAATTAATTTTTTTTCTTTATTTGACATTATTAAGTTTCATTTTTTTAATTCGATTTAGATGAACGATAAGTATTGTATTTATAATCAATACACAATTTTTATACTCAGCATAAGTATTTTTTTATTAGTTTAAAATTTGTAAGACTCGAGAGTATTGAAGGCGCTAGAAAAACTTGTATGTTCATAAAATCATTTAATTAGTCCATTGTTATATATCAGTCATTTATATCAGTCAATCATTATCATTATCATCAGCCAGTCATAAAAATAATTTAAAAATGAGATAGGTTATTTAAGTCAAGTAAATAATGAGATTACATTTTTAGAAAAGTGTCTAGACTAGCCAGAATTTCGGAATAAATTCAGCGCTAGCATATTGACAATATAGTAGATCGCATACTTACCGATTTTGTTCACTTAATCAACAACAAAAAGGTATTCTACGCCTTTAAAGTAACTTTAAGATCATAAATGTGTAATATCGTTCCATTTTAAACAATTATATATTTGTAGTCTACATTTTAATTGGCTTAGTGTATCATATATTCGTTGATAAATCGGATAATATTTTGTTTACTCTCAAGTTGTCTGATAGCAGATAACAGACGGTATTTTGAATTCAAAGTATTAACAATGAATACCTAATTCTTAAAGAAAAACCGAGTGTTATTACTTTATCTAATTATTTATGGACGTATTACTTTAATATGCATTATATGAATAAACACATTCGAGAAACATCAAAGATATATTATATTACTTAATCATGGTAATGTATATATATATATATATATATATATATATATATATATATATATATATATATATATATATATATATATATATATATATATATATATATATATATATATATATATAATGTATATTATAAATCTTAAAGTCTTTATTAATCTTTAGTAAATAAATACGAAATTAATAAAATGCTTTCAAAATATACATGCAAATAATAATTTTGTTGATTTATATTCAAATTCATTAAACATGTTAAAGAATTCACAAAATCGTTTTAATTTGATTATTATAATCACTTATGTCTGTTTACATCTTATTTAATTCATTAAATATTAATTATTTTCACATTCTCTACACCTTTATGTAAAAAACTAAATACTGTTTTTATTTGTTTATATATTTTGTTTTTATTGACATTAAAGTATTTGTTATAACAATATTTTTACAAAACTAACGATGGTTTATCATACATAAATTTTTCATTAAAGAAAAATCCTGGATTGCCTACTCCTATATATCGTATGGTGACACAAATTTGATGACTAATATTTTTACGCTACCCTTAAAAAAGGTAAATAATTATTGAAACGAAATTCTTTTAGGGTGCTTACAGAAAGTAAAATGAAAGAAAAAGTAAAGTAACGTATTGTTAATGTGTTATTTTTGTTTTGTAGCTTACCAAATTGCCGTTTTATGATGTGATTATACAATTGAAAAATAAATTTTGCATTATTCTTTATTAGTTTTTTCGATTGTAATGTAAAATCTTTGATCTGAAATTAATGTGTAATATTCAAATAAATCACTTTTGAAAATATTGAATAGACCATAGTTACATCAAATAAAATCCTTTTAAATCCAACTGACGGCAGAAATAATATTATATTGTCCCAAATGAGCTATAAAAACATGAAAACATTATCGAAAAACGAACCACACACATAGGGAACTACATAATCAAATCGTTATGAAGGGCGTCTAATTTTATAATAAATAACTGAAGTTATATTCAAAATAGCAAAATTTACAATGATTTTAGCACAACTTTTAATGGTCAATTACAATTAAACTTCTAAGTTAAGTGAATTAAAATAAGTACATGTTATTCATAATTGTTATTTATTAGTAATATATTATTTCCATTTCATTGAATCTTTTCTTGATTTTTCGAGGGTACAAACTTCAGGATGCTATAAAAAGTTTTATATAAATATTTGTATTTTGTGTTATCTTGATTTAGGGTGTAGATAACTATTCCTTTTTTCAAAAATCAATATTTTCTTCTATTCTCAGTTCATTGAATAACTATGTACCGATTATGAAAAACGAATAAGTTACTAAGTTATTTTTACGAGCATAGGATAGGATGTATAAGCACTGTTGTGTGCTTTATGACTTTGTGAAATATGACTAATTTTAATGTTAATCACGTTGTGGCCACACCTCCATGTTACGATCATATACGATACAGTAGACCCCACGCAGAAAAATTTTGCTCTAAGATCTTTTAATTTGAAAAATGAAGTCTTTTAAATGATGACAATGATGATGTTTATAGCTTTTGGTACCTCACATATTTAGAGAAAAAGTTTTCAAATCTATCAAATATTTCGCTACATAATTTTTCTTTCAATGAAAACGATTAATAATTTTACTGTATTTTCAAAACATAAAGTTAAAATTAATTAAACACACAACAAAAGATACGCAAAAGATAAATGTAAATATCATTTTGTAAAGTAAAATATCTTAATAAATACAATACTTTACAACATAATTTTCTTATACGAACGAATAGCATCGATGTAAAAGTAAGTTTTTTGTAAAATGAAGAACTAAGTATGAATATACGATACAAGTACACACATATTGCATGCACGTACAAAAGAACCTAGATAAGGTGATTTTAAAGTAAAAGTCTTTGTTGTTAGATGAAGTCAGTCATTCGCTTACACTTGTTTTCAGTTGCAGTTAATAGTCGTAAATCTTTTCAGTTCATGTTCATAAAGATATATAGTAAAGTTTTTGTGTAAGTAATGTTCATATATATATGTATTAAACATAGCTAATACAATATTTTCAAGTTAAGTTGCGAGAGAGTATAATGCATAAATAGACAGATATAAGATGCATAATATAGATGAAATCCTTTTTACGTAAATGAATAATGAAAATATATTTATCATTTACATGAAATTCTTAAATTTTAGTTTGAAGTTAATGTATCTATCTATCCGATTTTTCTTGTTGAAAAATTATTACTTCTAGTTTTTTGTGATCATTACTACTTACATAGATTTGAGACAGGGTGATCCTATCCTGAGATATAAAATTTTCAATACGGTGCTCTAGTTTAAATTGGAAGAATTACAGTATCAAAATAAACAGGATTTATTTGTCAATTTTAAAATAACATAGTTTTGTATGCATCAAGACCAAACCCAGCTTCAAACTAAGTTAACCCTTTTTAATATTCAAAGCTAACAAGTGCGCTTATCTGACAAAATTTATGAGGGTATATTCAATTTGGCTTACATTTGTTATGCTAGAAAAAGTTGAATCCATTAAGCAATTTTAATAGGTATTCAATGAATCAATTAGGCCTGCAAAGAAAGGTATATTTTTTTCGCACGTGTATTCTTTTAAATTTCTTTTTTACTATTATAACATATGATAAAGATTCTCTTCAGCCGCAAAGCTCGTAAAGGAATTAAGAAAACCCGGCTTCATCGTGTGAAAACATTTAATGGTGTAATGGACTACAATCTTTCTGCGCTCGTATGGTTAGGATTGTCTCTGTCTCAGTCAGGTTTTTTTTTCCTTTTGAATGATTGAGTTTCCTTAAGACATTTTTCATATAAAGAAGATTTTCGAAGAAATTATACCATAAATGCGATTTGAGTGAATCATAAGTTATTATTATGGTAAATATTTGAAATCAAATTTTCATGTTTTGAATACGTTTCTTTATCTGTGACTAAAAAATAATTGACATTCATAAAATATATAATATACATATAAAAATAGTATATAAGTACAGTTTGATATTTTATTAATGTACAAATGTGACATTGCGAATGTAGTTTAGTGTATAACATGTATACAAAGATCTATGAAAAATATTACATTCCCTTGGGTCGACATATAATTCCTGATGATGCATCCCTATAAAATCCATTAACTTTGTATCCAACCCTCCAATAAATACAATAAAATAAACCTTCAACTAAGAAGAAATCTTCGGGCAAAATAGATATAGTAGGTAATTGATATATAGTTGGTAATAATTTTTAGTCTATATATATATATATATATATACATTATTATATAAAAATAAGAATTGATATATTTTTTTTTTGTCAGAAATATATTTTTATATTTTTGGTTCGAGGTTATTTCTTTTGATGTATTTATTAACTGGAACTCAATTCAGAAATATATTCATTTTTATCGATGGTAATTGGTATAAGTTACCATCAAAACAATAATAGACGCCGGGTCGAATAATTTGCATCAATGATCAACAATATCAACAGAGAATTTGTATGCCTAAAAAAAAAATTTATAGAGCATGTAGTTCCGAGAACTGTAGACCACACATAGAATTAAAAAAACCGGATCGTTTTTTATTGCAAAAGCTTAAAAAATTTTCAATTTGTCTTTGTGTCATTATATTTCTTATCAAATGAAACAAACCTAGTGTATTTAGAAAAAAAAATTTGGTGTATATAGAATGTTTGTTGTGAACAGGGGAAGGAGTCGTGAAATCTTCGTAGTATCCAAAGCACAAATGTTGACATTTTAGGAGATTTTTACAAACATTAAAAGGTTCTAATTATTAACATTGGAATAACTCATAAAATCTGTTGTTAAACGTAATTACGATTATGTGTTAACTTGACCTGTTATGTCAATTTGGCCTGTGTTGAGAAAATTTTAAGCAATTTATAAACAAAACTCATATAAAATTTGTTTAAATTATTTATCAAAAAAAATTGTTCTCCTCAAGTTTGAGTGTTTAAATGAAAGATATTGTGTCATTGAGATTTTAGGATCTAAACAAACTTCATAAGAACTGTGGATATTTAGATACAAAATTATCATAACACTTGGAATAATAAGAATCAGAAATGTTTATTGTATAATTTGGCCTAAGAACTCTCAGTGCCTCAATAAAATTTGAGCTATTCAACACTCCATTTGTATGAGTTGTAGATTGTTGAGAGCACAACACACACTCATCCTCTTTTTTATATGATTAATAATATCAGGTCTGTTTGGCAAATGTCACAGTTGTTTAGAATTTAAGATTCAAATTTAAACTTTTAAATTATAATCAACAATTAATGTTTTGAAGTAGCACAAAGCCCCACTAGTTCATTGATTATATCTGATCAACTGTCGAGCAACTTATTCGTCTCATTACTTTAAAGAATTGAATGAAAGGCACCTAACCTTAATTATTAATGCAAGATACTTAAGAAATGCTATAAATGACATCACACCACACCAATACTACGTTGATGATTTGTTGACATTTTCAAAATAACTTAATTGAAATGTAAAACCTTGAAAAGTTTTCATGTAAATTTTAATTTATTTATAAAATATAAATGCGGACATTGAATTGCACTTATATGCACACCCATTCACATATATTCATCCATACAAAATAACAACAGGGGTCAAAATCCGTACCCTTGTATTATTTAATAATAAATAAATCAGAGATAATATGTTTAATATTATGTCTGTATCATTTCTATTGTACCAATGACATGAACTGTGAGAGTAAGTAAGGTACAAAATGTAATTGAATTTATCATTATCAACTGGTACACAATTTTTTTTTTTTTTACTTTGTATTTAAATGACATTTAAACCAGATGTACCTTACTGATTTTTTTTAAACGCACAAAACATAGAACATTTTATTTGTAAAATAAAATAAGAATGGCAGAAATAAGTAGATACTAAACAACAAATTAACTGTTTCATAAAAAGTGGATAGACTGGTTCATTTATGATTTGAAATAACAATACAGCATTCAAATAAATTAAGACTTTGTAAAGTGTAATGAAAAATTCTTAGAAAAACGTTATTTCCGGTGTTGCAAAATACACAGACTTTATTAAATATCGGAGAAGATCGTTTTTTATTGGTAATAAAATTGGGTATTTGATTAAAATTGATCGAATTGATAGGATCGAAATTTCCCTACATATTCAGATAAATAAAAAACCTTTCAAACAATTATTATCACGTTTTATTTATTTAAATAATATGGTTTAATTTATAACTAGCGTATGTGACGGGTTACTCATCGCACGATATATAAAGTTTTTTTTTTCTTTGCAATGATTATGGCGCTCTTGAATAACAATCAAATCTCAATCAAAATCAAGTCTGAAATTCAAATATGATTCGCCATTAAAAATTCATTACGAGCCCAAATTAACTACTAATTATATTTATCATGTATAATGTTTTATTAATTCTACTTGTGGCGCTCTCATCGATGTATTATTCCCTTCCCTTCCTATGCACGGTACCTACAAATAAAATGGTTAAGACGAAAGGCATTTCTAAATATATGAAGTCATAAATTTTATGTAACTTTCTCTTCAAAAATATACATATAAAATATTTATACTGATCTATTTTGAATGGAAACATTATTATTTTAATCTCAATGTGTCGATTAAAAAAAAAAAAGAAAGAAAAGTTTTATTTTTTCAATTCATCCTAAGTTTGAAACAAGATATGATAAGTATCATTTTGTCCCCATAAACTTTTTTGTAAGAGAAAAGGAAAAAAAGAAAAGAACAAAATAATTTATAATAAACACAATGGAACTCAATCACACGTAACAAATAACAATACCCAAATTGAAATGTTTATATTCCGACTTTCTCCTATTTTGCGTGTATCAGCTGCTCTCCAGTGACGTCAAAAATATCATTAACCTATATTTCAATTTGTTTTTCTTGTCTGAAAAGTTAATCTATCGAAAATATTTAAAAAACGAATCTTCTGAAAATCGATTGAGATATCCATATATTATATTATTTGAAAAATGTAGAACAGACATTACATGTGAATATATTTGACATTATGAAACTGACTTATTTATATTATTGTTACGAATATGAAATCATTTATTTACAATTTTAATAACAACTAACAGAGTTTATTGCTTAGATAATCAACATATGATTGAATTTCATTGTGTGTATTTTAATGATAATAAATTTGCAAACAAAATACCTCATCATTAAACGAAAAAACAATTATAAGCTTTCAAATATTGTTTCCCCCCTCTGTCTTCAAATCGATTTTATAATGACGTCACTACACAGTATAACTATCTTTATAAAATAAGAATTTTAGAACTTATACAATTTGCTTATTTTTAAAGATTTTAAAAAATATCAGTTCACGAAATAATTATAAAAATAATAAAAATTATCATTTAAACGGTTCTTCAAGCAACTTGAAGTGATTTAACTACTATGCATATTATTGTTGTTGTTATTACTGTTATTATTATTATTTTCAAGGTATATCATCTCTCTTTAATTATAGTTTGTCTCCATATTGAAAAGATATTTTTTAAACAAAAATTTGCAATTCTATTCAATTCTACTTATATGAAATGATGATCGGAATCATGTCCAACACAAGTGGTCTCTAGGATTAAAAGCTGAAAGCACTCACTACAAGCTGATAACTATAGCTTCAAGGCTCTGAATTTTCAAATCTCGAGCTATAAACATCGTATATTAAAAACTAATACACAGTAATCTATAATATATGCTTTCGAATTTAAACGTTTTTAGTGAATAGGTAGATTTTTTTACTTTATCTTATGAAATAGATGGAGAAAGAAACACTTAGTAGAGTTGAAAATAATAACAGTAACTGGTTGTTGTTGTTTTTAATGTAGCTAACGTTAGCTATAAGAATGATGAAAACAAACGTTACGTTAACTCTAAAATATTACGTATGTAGATTATAAGGAATAAGAGAATATTATTGTACATAATACACTTCAAACTGAGTGAGTAGGTTTGTTCTTAATATTTTAATATAATGTTTAATCATTCTAAAATGAGTCTAGGTGGTTTTCGGTATGTAATTAGTAGCTCTGTGAGCTGTCAAACAAAAACTACACCTTTGTTGACACCACAAAAAAAAAAAAAAAGATATAACATCATTTCATTTTACATTAATATGGAAAAGCCTGTCAGGGCTAAAAGATATTCCAAAAAGGGAAGAAAGAGTTTCAAAAATTACAGTTTTCCAATGTTCCACCAATATTTCTAATCGATTGAAAACTCCATACTTTCTTAGCTTGCATAGAAAAAAGTATTTTTTTTTTCTTCTAAATAAATAATCTCCCTAAAATTAATTATCTCCTAAAAACTCGTTATATTAAAGATCCACTACGTTCGTTCAATAATTCTATGTCATATATTCTTAAAAATTCTTGTAAGGGAGTTCTCTTTTAAAGATTGCAAATTTTTTTTAAAAACGCAGAGCTTGTCTAAAATAAACTTCCTGATTTCCGAATTTATTAAATATATTAAAAGATATATAGAAAGTGCAATGATAGCCTAATTGCCAAAAACGAATAATTTCCAGTGATGTTTTTTTTTTTTTTTCATACATATCAAAAGCTATTCTAGCTATTTGCTGCTAATTATATCAGAATAATTTCACTAGTCGTTTAGGTTTCATGTCAGATTTAATTCAATCCCGTTTAGTCAATACTGATGGTTCATCGTCGATATAGCTTCAACCTTTGATAAGTTGTTTTGTAGAGTGCCATATTGAAAATTGTGATACAACTTTTTTGCTCAGTACACTTGTACTATATTCACTATAACGTTACTTCTCCATAGATTATACGACTTAGATTTTAAACTCTTATAAGAGATTTCTAAACAAGTATCCTCTACGTATTCTGAGACAAACGTTTTTAATGAATTTTTAATTCATTTTTCTAAAACTAGCCCATTTTTTCAAGTTACCTGGCATTTTTCAGATTAAAAGCTACTAGAAATTCGCTTAGATTAATAAGCGTCCATATTTTTTTACACCTATCGATATAGGCCAAAGCGTAACCAGTTGAGTCTAGTTGAAAGTTAAACTGCGTTAGGCTAGTATAGGAATAATATATACGAAATATGCATCAATGAGGATTTTTTAATTTAAAATCAGAGCTTAAGTATTCAGTGAATATTTAAAAAAGTGGGTATCAATTCATAGAATGCCCTAATTACTATCAGTTTGCATCATAGCCTTAACAATATCAACATTTTGAGAATAGATTATTCATCGTTTTTAATTTACCATTGAAGTATCTATTCAATACATTTTAATAATTGTTGTATCTTAAATCACTGTTTTGTTTGATAAACTTAATAAGAGTTTAATAAATTATATATTTTCAACTTAAATCATATAATTTGTTAAGTAGACATTTAATTTATTATATTTTATAGGTCTTTTGATAAAGTGAAAACAAACTTATACAATGGTAATATATAAAAAACCACAATGAAAATCGTCATTATTTCACTATTATAATATAAAGAAGTCACTTATTTCTCTGGTTTGTTCTCTTTAGAGAAATGTGTAACACTAACAGCGTATCCATTTGAAAGATCGGGTATATGCGATAAAAAGTCAGCCAAATGAAAGTTAGCACATATTTCACGTCACAATAGGCCCAACATCCACATATAATACATCCGCATGTACACCTGGTTACATAAGTTGTAAGTATGTGTATTTTTTTTCCAACTTTTGTTGTAGAAACAAGTTATTTTTTCTTTTGCTTCTCCTCTATGTTCATGTATATACAGCAACGATATTTTGGAAAGCTTTGCAATAAGTAAAAAATTATATGAATGCTAAGAGGTATGCTTATCTGCATCCGTTGTTGATATAAAGGAGTGTGCTTCTGACAAGCTGTTGATTTAAATTATATAAAATATACATTATATTTCTTCAAGTGTTTTAAAATTTTGTATGCGAAATATTGACATGAAAACGGAGGACTTGCCGAATTGTTTTTCTCGGAAAAAAATTGTTTAGGTCAAAATCAAAATTTGATTTTTTATTATTTCTTTGAAAATGTCTTCAACATGCCCTTCATTCATATGAATATCCTGTATATCGAATTTCAATATTCAATTCCGTTCTCTGAATATGGGATGCTTTGTTATAGCGGTTTGTTGATATATTCTGTATGTCACTCAAACTGATATATGTGCCCATCCTCTACTATCAAAACTCTTTAAACCGACATAACCTAGATGAATTACATTAAAAACTCTTATTAATAATTACTAAAGAAACCAGAAATGAATCTCTACTTCCAAAGTTTTTACAAAATTTATTCTGGATAGTATAACATTTGCCCTTTTCCAGGCAATTTCGGTAAGTTGTATCAACATATTTTGTGTAACATTTTGTTGTTGTTTGTTTTAAATATCATCTGCTCCGGAAGCTTTGTTGTTGGAAAATTCGGATAAAGACCATATTCAGAGAAATAATCCAGATATGGTTCAGTAATAAACATGAGTTAAAACTATTTAGGTCAGTGTGTGTAGTTTATTCATATACATAGAGGTTGTGTGGCGTTCACATCGTATTTTTTTTTATATCTCTGTCTGCGAAAGCATAAACACGAACCACCACGGGATGAACATACATTTATTTTTTCGTTCACCGCATACATAAAATTCGCGAGAGAGTTTTTAAAGCTATTTAGAGAGTTGAGAGAGATCTAGTATACTTTATACAACAAAACGAATAAATTGGTGCTGTGGTTTTGGTGACTTACCATATTATATAAACCGTTTTTAAATTTTATATATATATATATATATATATATATATATATATATATATATATATATATATATATATATATATATATATATATATATATATATATATATATATATATATATATATATTCATCTTTGTATTACTCTTCTATACTCATAATTCAGTTCATAATTACATAGACATTGTAGTAGTCTTGTTGATAGTAAGGATTTTGTTTCAGGATTCTGTATTTTCGTATTTAAACACCATTTTTTTTTTTTTATTTTAATTAACACGTTTTCTTGTATGATTGCCTAGAAGGAATTTTGTAATCGATTTTGAACTTTGAACTGATGATTTCAATACTTGAAATTTTGACCATAGCTCGGAAAATTTAAACGACAAAAAAAAAGGGAACAAACAATAGAAATATAAAAGCAGAAAGGAAGTAAGAAGAAGATGAAGGAGTACGTTTACTATACGAAAATATTGTTCACATTGCCCGAAAAATCCGAAAACAATATTACTATTTATTTGAAATATTTTTATACTCACGTATGACACATCTGTTTCCAAAGACTTAAGACTTAAAATAATATTACTAGACTTGCTTACAAGTAGTATTTAAAACATTTATAAAGAGCTGGTTGTTAAAAAATCCAGTTTATTGAAGGTTCAGATTAATTTAGACAATTTTATTAACATATTATATGTTAATACTTCAATTACAAGTGGTTTAGTAAAACATCGAAATATATTCAAATGTACAAATTCTACATTGTCATATGATTACAGTCGTAGGAATTTTATTACGAAATCCTTTTTAGATAAATCAAACTCAGACTTAATTGTGTTTTTTATACAATTTAAGCTCAGATAAA
Source organism: Chrysopa pallens (assembly GCA_020423425.1). Classification (NCBI taxonomy): domain Eukaryota; kingdom Metazoa; phylum Arthropoda; class Insecta; order Neuroptera; family Chrysopidae; genus Chrysopa; species Chrysopa pallens. The sequence goes on from CM035594.1 coordinate 60,490,062, forward strand.
CATTTGTTTAAAATTTCTTTATTTTAATATATATTCTATAAATGGAAATAATGGAATCTATGTAATCGATAATGCAAATTTGGTACAATGATTTTAATCAAATTTAAACTTGAATCTAGGCTATTTAACTGGATTTAAGGACTTTCGATATTGTACTCGAATTATAGTTTTTTTATAGGATATTGGATATCACTATGGATTTTTTGCATATACATGTTTTGTGATTTTTACATGAAGTAGCGACATTAAACTGTTTTTAATTATTACTACAGTAGTGCAGTTCTTAAGAGCGTTTGGTACAGGAATTATCATATTTAATTATCCGTTAATTAAAAACTGCAATTAGATAGTTTAAAAATGAATCGTTATTCTTTATTATTGAATTACTCAGTGTCTACCCTCATAAATTTTATGCTGGTAATTATTTTTTAAGAAATATAATTTTATGAAACCCTCTTAATAGGACTATTTTTTATGTCTAAACATAAAAAATAAAAAGTTTTTTTATAAGCAGAAAAGCAGAAACAAATATTTTAAGGATTCATAATTAACGAATTAACTCATTAGCTTTTAATGCGTTAATTTTTTCGTTTAATTTCAAATGATAAAAAAGCGTTTAAGCATAAAAATGTTTAAAAAAATGAAAGAAAATATATACATAACTTGAGTCTGTTTAGATTGTTGGATAACATGTTGTTTTGCTTGGATTGTGTTTTTTTACACCCACAGATTAGAAAATATATTCCAGTTATGACTTATTTATTTAAAAGGATGTGATTTTTCAAAAATTTCACCGGTTATGTTAAACTGCGACATTTCAAAAATATCAATTTCAGGAGCCATGTGACCTGAAAGTCCAACTAAATATTTTTCTGCAACACTTAAAAATTCTAATAAGTATGTGTTTCGTAAATTTTTTAAAGAACGCAAGGAAATTTTTTGGTAAGCAATACAACATTTAATTTTGGTAAATTATTGAATTTCATACATCGAATAATTTGTATGAACTAATGAAAAATTTGTCGTGATATAATACGTTTTTCAATTATCGATTTCAATGAGTACAGATGTTTGCTTTTATTGTATATCTCCACAGCGCTAACGATTGCCACTTAAGAGTTGTATTTAGTTCTGAACGATTTGACATTATTTTGATATTGTTTCGATAAGGTTTAGTTCTTTTTAATAACTTAAATCTAATTTTTTTTTGTTCTTCATCTATACATACATTTAAAAAAAAAAAAAAATTAGAGCGGGGCAAAGATCTTTTGGCAGTAGAAATTTGATATATTAGTTGGTATGAAATTAAAATTTATAAAAAACCAATTTATATAAATTAATTTCATTTCTTGATGAAAATAAATTTTAAATTTTAAACAAGGTAAGGTAATGTAACTATTGAATAAGACTTAAATAATTGAATCAAATACAATTTAAAAAAGTCAATTAACAATTATGTTGAAACACAGAAGATACATTTGAAATTCTGAGAAAGAATATAATTTATATACAAATTTCATAATAAGAAAATGGCATTAGAAAATATACAATATAATATATGTATGTATATATAAAATTGATAGCTGTCTGAGTCGGTAATTGTTTTCAATTTACAATTGCATTAAGTTTCTTTTTATTTTTTTATTTGAATCTGCTTTTATTCTTAACGTACAAGGTGTTCCGATTAAATACAAGTCAGGTTTTCTCATTAATCTTGATGTCAAATTCTTTTTACTTATGCCACGCATGCACTAACGTTAACCGATGAAAAAACAATAAGGTGGGGAGTTGTTTTTGTTTGACCCCGCATAACGTTTTACGGAGTTACCCAATTTTGACATTATTTTTCTTTATTGTAAAGGGTTTACCCTGAAGTTAGTTTCATATAAATTTGGAAGCAATATTTTAACCAATTCTAAGCGTTGAAAACAGGAGTTGGTTAATTGTTCACTCATTTGGAAAAAAATATTCCTACACTAAAAGTGGGTAAATAGAGATTGTACACTCAAAATTAAACTCAAAATAATTATGATGTTGCTAAGAAAAAACGATTTCAGCAGTAATATTTAAGATGACATAATTTTTAAACTTTAAGTATATCGTCCACGAATGGAAAAGACTTTCTTTTATAAATTCATATTTCTTTGACGAACGATTACATATTTCGCTCAGTTTATTCCGGAGCTTTTTCATTCATCACTATATGTCTGACTAGTGCGTTCATAATCCGATCGATGATCGATTTCGATTGAATCTTATTTGCTTGAAAGATGACTAAATTGTAAGTATTATTAGGTTCAACTTTACGTGATCAGTATTTCAAGAATACACATCATTACCACAGTGAGAGATATATCAAAACATAAAATATAAAAATTGTGAATTTTTATGATTGACAAAAAAAAAATGTGCGTACATTTTTTTCGAAAGAATCAATACTTTTGGTACAATTGGCGTAAGTGGGTGACAAAATAAAATCATTTTACTGTCAGAGAGAATAATATGTTACATAAATAAAGAAAATTTTGACCTCATGTCTAAATTGCCACGAAGTTGGACAAGAAGCTCCATAGATATATTTATTTAGGTAAAGATATTCGACATTGTCATTTTCATGTCATCTGATTTTGATGAGATTATTTCTGAAAGACGTTCTGGGGCAGTTTGCTATTTAAGTGAGCATATTCTTATATGACGGGGAAGTTTTGCATCCATTAATGTCTTGTGTATTTTTATTAGTCATATTCATTGAAACCACCAGTATAAAAAATATATTGTCTTCACAGTTATATACCATTTTACAATATGTTTATTTACATTTAAAATAATTACGATTAAATTTCCATTCAGTATTCATAAATTATATTTAAGTTTTTCTTGATTATATAATTTATTATATAACATATTTCGTATTCACTGATATATACAATTTTTTTTATGCACGATGAATTAACGTCCATTATGTAAATGGTATATTAAATAAAAGGCTGTTTTTTTCTAACTTATACTGCTACTGTTGGAAGAACATTATTCATTTTACGTTGTGTGTGGCTCATATTCTTCGTTGTTGTTCGGTGTTTCTTTCTTTTCTTTTTTTCTTTTTTTTGTAGCTTTTTCATCCCAGCTACTTCTTATTTCCATTTCTTATTTTAGAATCTACTTTCTTACGTCATCGTTTTATTAGTAGTTATATATATATTTCGCATTTTCTTCAAGAAAATTATATAATAAACGTAGTATATAAATACCTTTAAGTCTACGATGTTTTAAAGTTGACACAAATACGTTTTCAGACTAAATGTAATCATTGTTTGAATTTAAGGAAATTTAATATTATATATTCAAACAAAATTTTTTTGCTATATTTAAAGCAGCTTCATTTTCATCAGTCGGCTTAATCTCTTTAAATGTTTTAGAAATTAAATATCTACATTAAATATATAGTCTAAGAGCCAGCGTTGAAAAAAATAAAAATAAATATTTTAACTTTAATTTTAAACTTTTTATTTTTTACAAAATTTTACAAAACCATTGTGAGAGACATTAATTTTAATTATTTATTTACAGTCTTATACAAACAAAAATCTATTCAAATTTTATTATCAAAATTAATACATCGATATTAGAGAAAAATTGATTTCATTATTAATAGAAAATGAAATTCAAAACAAAAATCTGTTCCAGTTTTATGTCTTACATTGTCCACAGTTATATATTTCTGACATTCTTTTAATTCTCTTTCAAGGAGAAGTTGTTGCTTGTGTATGTTTTATAGGACCAGAAAAATAATTGAAAAATAAAATCAAATTAATAAATATTTTATTATATCGCACCGAATAATCCCGTCTTGTAAAACTCACCTTATATTGTCTTTAGCATTCCTTGATACTTCAATAAACACAAATATTAAGTACAACATTTCACAGAATGACAAGTAATTTTTTACTTATTATTTTATTGCACAGTTGCATGAAGTATCCAGATAATATTCAGTCAATATGCGTTGATGGTTCTCTTAAAAATATTACGTAAATTATAGATGAATTAAAATATTTAAAATACATAAATATTAATCGGAGCATTGCGATGATTCGGAAACTCCTCTGAATCATTTCAAACAAAATGCCGCATTTATTTTACTAAATCAATTTGATTCAATAAATTTTTATGAACTTTAAATAAGTACAAGTAAGATGTATATAATAATTTAATTCACTTTTATTAACAATTATAAATCAATTTACATAATATGTATGAATAATCTTATAAGTAAGGAAACATGTTTAAATATTCTAATCAAATCATATATTATATATTTATTGAATAAATAATATGATGCATAATAATTACTATATAATAGAGAAGGGAGTATTCAGTACCATGAGTACTGAAAATATTGAAAGTAGAAATTAATATTTTTACGATAAAATGGTAGCCCATTGATTTAAGTCAAATCCGTATAGTCTACTAATAATGTCTAAATGATATATCTCTAACATTTTCTCCCTTAATTCGTTTTGCCTTGAAAATATTATTAGAATGATAACTTTCTAATTAAGCGATCTGTGAGACAATTCGAAGGAATTCCTGAAGATTATTGTGAATAAAATTATATTATAAACCAATAATTGCAGTTTTGGTCAAAGGTCAGCCCAATATAAGAAATAAGTAATCATTTAAATAAACAAAATAGTTAGTAATTCTATAATACTGTTCAAGAAGTCTCTGATAAGACACACAGATGGCCACAATGCTAACAAATCCATTGTGTTTCTGGATAAATGTAAACAAATATTCGCAATATAAACAAAATGACTGATTAACGCTTCCAATTACCTCGCAACATGGTACTATCTATTGGTGGTTCACCAACACCTACTTTCTTTTTGCAGGCCTTCAGGAATTGAAAATAGATTTAAAAGAAGAAGCAGAGGTCAGTCATATAAAGAGAAATCGGTATGCATAAGAGCAATTGAATAGTTCGAGTAGCGTTGAAATAAACATATTGCTCTTGAAGAAGAGTAGTTTGAGAAGAAAGTGGAATTTCTTAACCAAATTTGTTCAAAATTAATGATACGAGTCACTTATCTGTGTATCGGTGTCAGAAATAATCAGAATGAATAACTCTGAATCTAATCAATGTAAAATTTTTATTAATGTAAAATGCCAGTTAAATTTACCACCAAAAATTAACAATGGAAATTTAAATGTATAAATTGAGCTCAGGATACTGTATATTTAAATTGCCATCCTTAAGTTTTAACAAACTCTATCTTTAAATCAGTACATGTATAAATATGTACGTTATATTCAATGATTTTTCAATTAATATACTTCGAGTCAATTATTCTAGGCATTATACTACACATTATACATGTATACTAAATAATAGTAACGGCTTGACACTATTAAACTATGTGTGTATGTGAACAATATACACCATCTCCACACACCATTGTTATGAATTCGTCCTAACCAGAATAAGGGAAAAAAGGAGTATCATGATCGAATAGGAATAGTGGATGCTTTTAATACAAGTTGTAGTGTATTTGGCTTATGTGAATGAAATCAATAACTTTCTATATTTAATATATTGCTATTTATTGATCAATTGTACCAAATTGATTATCAAAAAAAAAAAATGTATCGCAAAAAAATGTTGTCTAATTAAAACTTTTTTATTCATTTTTAGATGAAATAATAATGGAAACATTTAACTTTGCTCAATTTTGATTATAAATTTTTGAAAAAATATGAGTACACTGTCTACTATAAAGTGATTATCAGGTAATGAATAATTATTATTTTATTTTTGAGGAAAGTAGGTAAGATTATCTTGGATGAACAAACAGTAGGTGAGGTTGATAAATATTTTTTCGTTATTTATAATTTCAATTTTAATAAGAGAGAGATCTTAAGGTTTATTTGATTATTTAAAATTGTATAGTTTTAACTGTTTGGATTCGATTTGAGAAAATACCTGAAATATCCATGCATCCATCTAAAAATAAATATACCCTTAAAAAAATTTCAATAGAAAGTAAGAAATTGAAAACTTTTGTAATTACGTTGTGCCCAATTATAGAAAAAAATTCTTTTTAGCTTTGAATAATGAATTTTATTGTGGATTTTTTTTAAGATGAAATAAAATTTTTTATTGACATTTAAATATTTATGGCCCTCTGTGATACAATTGAAACGAATTTAAGTAGTACAACCAAATTTAATATGTAATAATAGTATTCAAATTACAAATTTTATAGCTAAAATATTCGAAGAAACTGATCACAATTAAAACATTCATTACCAAAGAAATGGTTTGCTTATAATTGTCGAAAATTTTGCGTATTTTATTTTGGGTCTACAAAAAAGTGTTCTCCTAATAAATTAACAAAAGAAAAAGTGTATGATTAGATAAAAAAGTTATTTCGACATTTCCAAAAGTAAATTCTGTAATATTTTCTATTTTGTTTTTCGAGTTAAAAACAAAAGCTGTCTATCAAAAACTGAACATAGAGTACACATATACATATGATGTTGTATAACATGAAAACTTAACATAACCCATAATGGTTGATGGTTTATATGATGAATATACACCAAAGTGACGATGTTGATGAGAGTCCTCGATACCCTCTCAAGTACTCTTATTGTTAGCGTTAAAGTTAACACTATACATCGAAACATATATAACCCTCACACAAATATATATATTCTATGATACAAACGGTATCGTTACCCTTGTATGCCTTATCATTGGACAGTGTTTCGACGCGCAATCAGTATATTCTGCGCTCTTGTAGCAGCCGGTTCGTTGTATCTATATACATATATATTTATATATACGTATTCTCGTTCTGTGTACTCTCGAAAATCGTGTATTGTTTAGTTGAATATATTTCGATAAAAAATCAAAACAAAAGTGGTGAAACTTATCATACATACACAATGGTGGAATAAAACAACAAGTGCAATTTTTTATTGTGTAATTTATATTCATTTTATTTAATTTAAAAAAAAAAAAAAAATATTTCAGAAAAAATTTGCAAAGTTTTATATAAGCATAAAGTGGAAAAGAAAAGTTGTAGATTTTCTATGAAAGTTTTATTTTTAATAGAAAATTTATCTTAATATAAATTTTTTTTTTACAAAAATAGTATATTAGAAAAATTACTTTTATAAATTTTTCAAGCATATTATTTTTATTCATTTTTTTTTTTTTAAAGTGATTATAAATATTAATTTAATATTGCCTTTTTTATTATAATTAATTTTTTATGAAAGGTGTGTAATAAGTGAAGGTACTCGTCCTGAAGGATTGTGTTATTATCATATTTTTTTTCGAAAACCATAACATTTTATTATTACATTTTTTTATTATGGTAGGAATAATAATTTTAATGACCTAAGTAAATGTTTATTAATTTTTTTTATGATTATTATTTTAAATATCAATTTATACGCAACGTACCAGTTATTTTTTTGGGTGGTGCTATAAGGGACGGGAAAATGTGGATGTACTTTATTATTTAAAGTTTTATATATGTAATTAATAAGTAATTAATGAAATATTCATTTTATTCGTCATAAGATATTATTTTTCAAATTAAACTCATGTTTTACTGCATTATTGAATTTTTGTAAATGATTGAGAGTAACTTTTATATACAATTAATTTATCGATTTTTAACTGATCTCCAACCTGTTAAAACTAATTGTTACAATTGGAAAACTACGTGTCTATAGTTTTAACAGTTAATTTTTAACAATATAGCTTTGTCCGTATCTATTTTGGTGTAGTATGCCAACTTTTTTTGTCCGAAATGATAAACAAATCCACAATAATGGCCCACTTTGTTAACACTTAAGTTGTAACTAATCATTTTGTTAGTCGTTGGTACCGTCATATATGTATTCTCCAAAACTCTTGAAAGGCCATTTTAGGACCTAAAAATTCTAAACAAGAATATGGGTCTGTATTACTAGATCATTTGCTCAAAAACGAACCATTTTTGTTATTTTGTTTGCAATTGTGACTATTTTTGAAATTTAATGCATTTATTGATAGGAGTATTCAGTTTTCTACGTCTGTTTTACTACTGTAAATTAAACTACTTCTATCATTTCTACATTTCTAGACAACGATTTCTTGGCTCAATAAAACATTTTTTGTATGGGCGTTCTTTAAAATTTACTTCAATTTAAAATTAAGGCCCCTCTTAAATTTATTACCAGTCATAAAAATATTGAATGAAATTTTTTAAATTAAAAATACATCGTTTACTATTAATTGATATAGACGTATTGTAGCTTTTGTACAATTTTATTGCTTGAACGATGTTCAATGTTTTCGTATTTATCTGAAGTAAGTTGCGAAAAATAGTGCTTAAATATGTGTCAAGATAATAAAATATTTATTTATTAAGCATTTTCATATGATTTTGAATACATATATGTGCAGCCTTTAAGAGTTGACATAAAAGTTATGTCGTTAAAATATGGGAAAATATATAAAAGTTGGTGATATTCAGTTAATGTTGACGTTTGAATAGTTTAGTAATTGAAAATACTTGATGTCTAAGTGAAACTATACTAGTACTGATGAGGGAAGACTGGTTGCCTGGCAAGTAGGTCTTTTTACGCGTTTTCTACCATCTCCTCATGAGTCTATGATTATTTCACCTTCTTATTTACTTTAACACGTAGTACGCACCTGTTTAATTAAGTTTTTATCCGAGGACTCTTGCTGTATTATAGCCTATTGCAAACAGTTTTGTGGCAGTCTCGTGGGAGTTTAATTTACAATTTAGATAACTTGCGTACATTTTAGCTTGTGACATAGCCAATTCAGCTTTCGAGAACTGCCATGTACTAAAATTATTGTAATTTCATTGAGATGTCGAAAAAAGTTATATGTCTAAATTTAAAAAATATATTTTATTTTTAAACTATAAATGTTCATAAATGTTTCTGAGTAGTTGATAATAACTGTTTTCTGTATTTTTTTCTTACTTTATTCTTAATTGAGGCACAATTGTCAAATGGTATTTGTTTTTACTTGGCAGTTAATCTGAACGGATCTGTATGATACAAAGTTAAACTCCTTAGAGCATTTATATTTTTATTTTACATTATAAGCTACAAAATGTATACGAAAATTTGAGGATTTAATGGAAATATACCGATTACTTACAACATATCTGTATGGAAAGGTACTCGCAGAACCGAATCTCCTTATTTGTATATTTTAGCTAAAAATGACAGTGTTCTTTAATAATTCTGTCGTATTAAAGGCCTAAAATATGAATTTAAAATTTCGTGAATGAAAAAAATCATTGAATTTGGTTCTATAACTCCATGACCACCTTAACTAAACAATAATTGGCTGAAAAATAGTTTGTAGAGAATATACTTTCCTTTTCAGACATTTTCGCTTAATCTATAGATATTTCACAATTATAGTTTAGAATAAAACAACATGGTATTTATCATATTAATAATTTTATACATACTTTATAACAATATCATCTCAGCAGTCAGTGTATTTTATTAATGTTTATAATTAAAAATACTTCTCTGTTCTATATGTTTCGATGATCGATCAAAAGTATGTGTTAGTGTTTTTATTTCCCCTAGAATATAAAAATATTATTTAAAATTAAGACTTAATTTTTTTTTAAATAAATGAACTTTAATCAAATATTAACAATTTTCTTTTATCAAAAATAACAGACTTTTAGTATAACTTATCAATGTTGTGTACTCTTGATATTTCAACGATAACTTTTTCACGTTATTTAATAACTAGATCGTAAATTTCTTTTACATTATTTTTTTACTAACCTTTATAAATAAAAATTATTATTTTTTTTTAGATCACTTTATTTTGAATGCAAAACGTTTCTTATAGATAGGTGTATAAGGTGTGTGTTGTGTGTACCTACCTATATCTGTATAGATAGCTTCCAGTATATATCTGGTGGTGTATTCACGTTCTGTTATTAAACTTTTCATAAAAAGTAATATCATATTTAAATATAATAATAAAATAGGCGGAAATTTTTCATTTTTTTTTGTTATCAAGTATTTTACGATGCTTTTCACGTAATCAATTTATTAAACAATTTTGTTGTAATTTAAATGGTGTATTTTTTATGGTGTATTTTCGTTTGCTGTTGTTATAACGTGACTTTTCGTTTTTATTTTTATTTTCTGAATATTATATTGAAGTGGTCTTGATAAATGTTTATATTTTCCAAGGTAATTTTCGATCAAATATCAATTTCGATTTAGTATTGTTAGTACTTATGATAGAAAGTAGTTCAATCTTAACTCAACCATATGAAAAACTTTAAAACAATTAACGCTGTTAGTTATTTTCAGAAAATTATTTCAAATTGTTTATTCGATTTTTACATTTTTTATTTTTTAATTTATATGACTTTTGAAACGAAACACTGTATTAAAAAACTAAACAATAAAATATATACATACGTAAATTTTTCACAACAATAATGTTATAAAGAAATTCGACTACTTGATTTTCCAGACACGAAAAAACTCTAATGTAAAAGCTGTGAGATACTATATTTTTTCATTTCTTTTTTGCATCATTCCTACTTAAAGATTAGATTACCTTACGTATCCAACATTCTCACATTAACAATAAGATAAATTCATTACTAGAACCTATTAACTTTTCTTACAAGGACAAACTTAAAATATAATGTACATAAATCTATTCAGCGTTTAGGAAAGTTTTTAGAAAGAACATATTACAAAACTTTTTTTTTTCCAACTGATCATTATTAAATAATTTTGTTTAGAAAGTTTTTCTACGTTTTCTATCAACTTAACAACGCACATATTGAGTTGTCTGAAATAATAATTTTTGACCATTATCTGTTTCATTATTATAAGGAAATTTTTTCGTTCTTACGAAAAACTCAAATCAATTATAATTGATTTATTAAAAAACAAGTTTAAGTATGAAATTTTCCAAACGAAGGTTTAATTGAAAATAATAAAAAGTTAATAAGATCATCTTGAAAATTATTTAAATAAAAAGTAAAAAAAAATAATAAAGTATATAATTAATACGTACACAAATTTAAAATATTTAAAATGTCTGATGTTTGCTTTTCTAATATCACTTTGCAAATGAAAAAGCTTGAGTATATTTTGATTAATTTTAAGTCTGTTAATTTATTAGTTAATTATACAATGACTGTTAAGAATTAAATTCAAAAGTTTGGAAATACTTTCATATCAGATTGGTTGTCCATAAAGGCATTAATTTTAACTTTGAAAAAAGAATTTATGCCAGAAAAAGTTGGAAATTATTATATGTAATCAAAAGAATTATAAGTTTTCAAAAACCATGAATGTAATTAGAAACTTTATCGTGTAGTTTGTGGTTATAATAAACTTGTTGATATTTGTTGATGAGAACTTTTTAAATAATAAATTAAAGTTCTTATGTAAATTTTGATATATTCAAAACAATATAACATTAAACTGATACAAGATGTCAAAGAAATATTCATTTTACAAACAAGTTCCACTTTCTTTTTCAGTTTTCAACATTTCTTCTGCAGTTTCTGTCTAAATTAAATGAATCTCAAGTTAATGAATCTTGTTTCACTGTTGAAAAAAAAAGATTTTTTAATGAACAAGGAATCCTATTTAGAATATCCAGAATTATTATATAAGGCATATTCCTATGTTGTTTTCCTACCAGGGATCATTTCGAATAGATTCAGCCACTCTTTTTGTAGCGTGTAATCCATTTTGTATTTATTTAGAGAATATTCAATTTCATTACCGATATATATTTTACAACCATGGTTTAATGAAGATGAATCATTGTAGATTAAACACAAATGAAGTTATTATTACTTTTTATATTCTGCAATTACAAATTCATCTGATACACCCAACACATATTAATTACTGAAATAATTATGAACGTTCAACTATTGAAAATAGCTTTCAGCCATTAATTAATTTGTATAGATTCTGTTTATAAATTTTATAATGCAGGAATGCATTTAGATATATTGTTGCAACGCTACAGGAACGATGAGCTGAAGTCATCGTTTTTCTAATCTGTTCAATTTCGGTGAAACATTGCACGGTAATCTTGACCCAAAATTAAAAAAAAAATGATCCATTTCTGTGACATCGATTTAACCACTGTGTTATAGGCTTTAAGATTTCGATTAAATTATAATTCGGAGATCGATAACTTGGACTAATTTCGATTTCTAAGAAAATCCATACGCCATTCGTTTAAGAACTTTCGCGGGGACAAAGAAACGTGAATATTCTCATATTTTTCACACATTTTTTGATAGTAAAAGACAATATTGATTCTTAAAGAACAGAAGTTTTGTATTTCCTAAGTATGCTATAATATTTCTACAGGTAGCAACGTTTTCGAGAGAGGATTTTTAAGATAGCTGGTTCGTTTAATATACCTTTCCTGATACTGCCACGAACAGCATATGGTTGAGTATTCCTTTATCGAGTTCTATCTTTTTACGGTAAAAATGGTCCCTGAATTCAAAACCCTATTCAACCTCAAATGAAGAGTATCGATTTTTGCTTTGAGTTTCAAAATTTTATGCATTTTACACAAAAACTGCCATGCCTTGTTTGCATAATATAAAATAAACAATTGTAATAAAATCAGAATGAATATGTTTTATTTTATCAATAATATTATAGCACAATACAAAAAAGAAAAAAATCATAATAATAATAATAGTAAAAGGTTGTATACTGTTTATATTAGTAATGGTTGATAGAAATTCTATCTCTTTAGAAGCATGTGTATACGACGAAAGTTCATGTTTATTGTTCGATATCTTACAATCTTATACTCACATAAATTGTACAGAAAGTGCAAATTTCTTTGTTCTCACCAGAATGCTTTATTTTTATTAAAAAAAAAAACTGAATTTTTCTGTTTTTCTAATAGTGTCTCATTATACTGTTTCGCTACAATTACTTAAAAGCTACCGTTTAATTTATTTATCTTCAAAATGAAGTTTTCACAGATTGGTAAATTTTAGTTCAGTTTTTTTTAGATTAATTTCAAAATTTGTATATGACAGAATGGTCTTAAACATTTGTTGCTACATTTGTGGGTTTGCGTTTGTACGTATGTGCGTTCGAACTATTTTTGATTATTTTTTTATTATCTCGAAAACAAATGTAATCATCGTAGAGCCGCTTTCATTCAACACGTAATTACGAAACGTAAAACTGAGTGAAACTTCCTTTTATTGGATAAAATACTATAAAAAAGGTAAAGTAGCTTAACTTTGGAAATAATTATAAAGAAATCACTACGTTTTTAACCTCCCCACTGAGAAGCTAGTCACGGATACCTTGCGGATCGTATCAATACCACTTGGTAGTAAATATATGTGACCACAAATACAACTGATAAATTTCATAGAGCATTTCATATCATTATTAAAACATAATAATAATAAATGGTTTATTTTTTGATATTCAGTTACCTTTTTAGTTAGTACCAATTGTACATTTATGAGGTCTGTCGATGAATATTGTTGCGCTTTTAGTATATCGATATTTTTCCTTATTTTCCCATTTTTATTACATAAAATTGCAGGTTTATCGTTCATAACGGATGTTAATAGGAAATGTGTAAGATATTGATTATACAATAATATAACTTTTAATGTATTTCATTTATTATTTAATTTAGTTGGAGTTTTGTTGTTTGTGATGAACTGAACTAATAAACTAAAACTGTATGTTGAATAAATAAATGGTGCTATTCGGAATATGAGTTGTTTATTATAGATATAAACAGTTATTTTGAATAGTTTTATGATGTGGTATGTTAGTTATTATAATTTAATTATATGTAATTTACATATCTAATTGTATATTATTGATTTTCACCTAGTGTATCAAATACTCCTGGTGCCTTGTATATATATAATGGCATTTATATACCTCTAGGAAACGATTTTTAATAAATTTGCTTTAAAGAAACTATTTTGGTTATTTTTTGATTATCCTATTACGAACATCTTGCTTGGTCAGACAGAATTATTATCGTATTTGATACTGTTTTGTAATAAAACATTTTCATTTTAAAAATTTAAATTGAGGAATTCAACCAGCAAAGTGGCTGAGCTGAGGCGTTTAACATGTCTGAAAAATTGGCTACTATAAACTAGAAGTTTATATTTTCGAATCCTAGCAGTGGCAATTTGTGAGTTATTTTAGGAGGGTATTGAAAGTGTTGATAAGGCGTCATTTAGTCCACAAAAAACTGAAATTATACGTATGATGTTTTTATTATATATTCTGAAAAGTTGTCACTTAAAATTAAATTAAAATCTTAATTTGAAATGCAAAATAAAAATTCTTTCTCACTAGCTATGTAGAACTTTCAACAATATTAGTCTGCTTATCGCATCGTTCAAGTATTACCGAAACTATTCGTAAATCTGGAGGTGCATAAACGTTTCGTCAATATATGGGTACCACAGCAAGAAGTACCGAGTGTCCCAGGTCAAATGCCGGGTAATATATAAAAATTTCCTATCACGGGAGTACCACTTTTCCTGGGTCCAATTTAATTCAAATTTCGCATATAATCGGTGTAATTTCGTTTCATAAAATCGCAAAACTGAAATAGAAACGCGTGACCTAGTCTGCTAATTGAATAAGTTTGAATTGAAAGTTTTGAAAATATGCTTTTGATTAGTTAAAATTTAATTAGATTGTACATGATGATAAAATATTTCTATTTAGTGACGAATTTAATTTAATAGAGTACTCGTTGTGTTTGAAATATAATTATTAGATATTGATATATATTAGATAGACAATGATTTTACGTAATACACAATTATAATTATTAATATCATAAATTGATAAATAATACACATGAAATGAAGAATATAATAATATACGAACGGTATAAGGAGTACAGTAATACATTTTAATTTTTAATAAACATATTTCATTAAAGTTTCTCTATTGTATGACACGAAATAGTTAAACTACTAAAAATAATTATTGATTATATGAAAATTATTGTCATGTAGAAGATAGTTCAATAACACTTACAAATAATTAAGTATGTCTTAGGTAACATCATGTTCCTTATATACAGCATGTTCATTGTGTAATATCTTGTTTAACATGATCTTGTTAAAAAAAAATAATAAGTAATAATATTAAATTTGTTTTGTTTAGACATTGTCTTTACTTAGTAATTCGCACAGCACAGTTGCTTGCAGAGTGAGTGCTTACTATATTGTATTAACAAGTAAAAAATAGTATATAATAAGACCTACGCATTGTAAGAAATTTTACGCAATATTTAAACCTCCATTAAACCTTAAAAACTAAAACAAAAGTTTCCAAAACCACACATTACATAATCAGTATTAAATATATAATCTTAATACTTCCTTGACAAACATCATAGAAAGGTTTTCAACATTTTTGAATTAAAAAAAAACGGTTAAAAATCAATAAGTTTCTCTTTAATAATTTAAAATATATTATCTATTCAATATATATATAATATACCAATATATTAATAATTCATTACACAATACTTCATAAAATTGCAAAGTTATTTTATATAATATGCTTGAATCGATTTCGAATCGATTTACGACTTATCAAATACGTACTTTATTACCAAAAGGTTAAATTTATAGAATATTGAATATTAATTACAACGATAATATTAATTTCAATCACGCATATAATAAATATTGAAAATTAATATAGTGAAGCTTTATGGTTCAAAATAATTAGTATTTCGTGTTCAACAAATATTTTCTTTGATCGTAACTTGAATAACTAACATATTAGAATAAAAATTGGAAAAACGAAAAATTGTTCTTTGATTTTTAAATTTTGTTATTTTCTTATACTTTAATAAGACTAAAAGACTAATAAAATCAGAATGCCCTTGATGCAACGAAAAATTATGCAAAAAATCAGAATATTAGGATAACTGTTGAAATTTGTTGCAATGCTACAGCCACATTCGAATGTTATAGGAAGCTTTTCTCAAAAAACTAACTCAAAAATTAATTTGTGACTGAAGTTCCTAAAATAATTTGAGATTTGTTTACAAAGCATTTTTAATAGTTTCATTGGTTTTTGTTTCAAATGCAGATATTGTGCATTTTCTGAAAAGAAAAACTACTATAATTTTTAAGCGAGGAAAAATTCCCAGACAAAATTAAATAGCTGATTACTTTGTCTGGAAATTACTAGCGTAATGTATATGATTTTCTATAGTTGTAAAAACTAATTTGAAGACATGTTGTCACGAATAAAAAAGGTACAATCAATATTCATTATCGTAATGGGCTGTATAAGTATTTTATTTTATTGACAATAGTTATATTTGATATCAATAAAATTTAAGTTAAAATAAATTACATTTCAATAATATAGTTTGGTTGTTTGAGTTGTTATTACTTATTGTTAGTTGTTTAATACTTTTCAAATAAATTAAACTAAAAGCTTATAAGCTGTAGTTACACATAAGGCCTGATTGCTATTGAATTTACTTATTTTTAAAAGTAATAGTAGATGTAATCACGTCAATTTTTAATACAAAAGTATATTCACTCAGAGCGGTATAAACTTTAATCATAAGTTTTAGAATTGTGCTTTTAAAGTGATTGGACGATAATAGTTCCCACAAGGGAAATGTAAATCAGACGTTGATATTTCATTATTTCAATTTTGTGAGAAAGTCAATTAGATATAATCATGTTAACTTTTTAAGTGATTGGAATATAATAATTCCCAATTGTCAAATATTGTCAAGTACTTGATATTTGGCTACTTCGTGTGGATGTATTATAAACAATTAGTTTAGTAAATAGACAAACAGTTCAAAAACATTCAATTTAAATGATATGGTTAAGCTGTTGAAACAGTTTGCAACTACCTGAAAGTGACTGATTTTGTAGCTAAACAAGTCGATTTTTCTAGAAAATTAAATTGTGCAATTGACTTATTTATTTCTTAGTTGTGTAGTTTTAAATAATTTTTAATATTAAGGGTAGTTAGAATCTTTCTTAGCATGAATGTCCATTATATTAAATATAGTACTTATGTCGTTTTTTTTCTTTTTAATGTTTCCCTAAGATTTTGTCTTTATAAGAATCTTCTGACAAATTGAGTGTGAATATTATTTCGAAGCACTATCATTCTCACTATCGATATTTAAAGTACTTCTCATAATAAATATACACGATAGTAAAATATATAGTTTTAATTCCCTCACGTATCGAATCTAATTGTTACCTCTGTCCTAATAAATTGTAAATCGATTTACACTATAAATGTGTATATATTCTGTATATTGTAACTATAATTCAGCTGTTCGCTGCCTATAAAGCTATTATGTTTTAAATAGTGTTTCGATATAAATGTGTGGTATTTGTTGATGTTTTTGTTTCATTTTTTTTTTCAAAAAAACATTTTGTTAATATTGTATAATTTTTTTTTATATCAGATAAATATTTTTTGTTAAAATCAATTATTATATACTTTAATCTCTGATATTAAATGTATTTGTATAATATTTAATTTACAAATTCTTTTTTGTTATTTGAAAAATGTAAACAGCTTTATTTGCTTTCATTAAAATATGAAATGAATATATTAAATTACTTTCGGATTATTTATTTATTTATTTTTTTCTGAATCGACTAAAAGTTGAACGTAAAAACCGCAGTGTATTTTTTTTGGGATATATCATGTAATTTTCTTCGTGAACATTTTTTTGACTTGCAGATGACAACTTTGATCAAAATCTGAATTTTGGATAAAGATGATCCTTTCCGGTTTCAAATACATATAACAGGTTTTGGGATTGTGTCAAAATATTTATTGCTTCTTCTATAAATTGGGACAACATTTATTTCAAATTTTGATAAAATTAACTGAAAAATCCCAATCATACGGATATGGTTCTTTTAAAAATCTTATTGATAATTTTTGAAACATTTTGAAATTGATACGTTCAAAAGCGATATGAATGAAACTGTTTGGAGCAAAATTGTTATATACTTACTAAGCTTTTATCGAAATAAAATTATAAATTGAACACAGTTCCCAATTCTTAGTTTTTAAGCTTTGTTAAAATACTTCGACATAAAATTAAAACAAATTTATAAGATAAAAATATTAATATAACCTAACTTAAATCGATTCCTAACTTAAATATCGATAATTTATACGTAGCATTCCTAAAAAATTTTTTGCTAGATTTTATTTCTAAATATTGTCTTTTAAAAGTGTTTTCTGTTTAGTATCAATTAAGTTTACGATCTGTAAATGATCTAAAATATCAAAATAAAACTCATATTTGTACCAATATATTTACGTAATTCACGATTTTTGGTCACTTACTTTCAGACTACTTCATAAAAAGAAAATTTTAATTACAAATTTTTATTATCAATTTTTATATGCAATTGTTAATTCGCCTCAAAGATTTCGAATTTACAATTTTATAAACAAAATAAAATTTTTTTCAAATAAAATTTATGTACAGTAGAAAAAATTAATATGTCGAAGGTTTTTGTTTTAAGGGAAAAGGCAGACATTGCTTATGGGATTTTTCTCAGATTCGTTTTTAAAAATTTTTGTACCATATATAAGAGCGAGATATTTAATGGTTAAAAAATAAACGTGAAATTATTGATACATAAAAATGCTTTTTCTACAATCTATATCATATCTATGACAAACGTGAAAGCAAATTTCAATTGAACAATAACATAAAACGATATTGAATACAGCTTATCTGCAACCATAATATGTGTGGTAAAGTTCCACTTGAATAGGTATCAACAAAAGCAAAGTATTAAAAAAAATGTGAATAAAAATAAAAAATCGTTTTTACTGTTTTTACTAGAAGCCCTTTACATTCATTTAAAAAAAAAATTAATATTATATTTTTATTATTTCATTTATACGCTGTTCATTTTTAAATTTTAAAGGTTTTCATTACAGTCAAAGATCCAAACGAAATAGACGTGACCCGAAACCAATGTATATCCCATTTTACAATGTTTAGTCAATTTTTTTCTCAAAAGTTTATCTCATTAGCGCTGTTATTATCCTTCACTACCTATTTTGGGTAGATATATATTTTTATTGATGTAGAACTTTTGTGGTGTGGTTGACAATGGTTATTGGTTATGTTTTAAAAAAATAGCAGAAGTTTATGTTCATTTTTCATAGCACGTAATAAAACTCTTGAGAAATGGCTCCTTTAAAGGGATAAACAATGTTGTACAAATTTCGATGCGCTTAGTGTAATTTGTGCAAATTTCAATTTAATTAGCTAACAAGAAATTCCACTTTCAATAAAATATTTGTAAGAGACTAAAACTTTGCAAAGTGAACAAATTTTTCTGAAATAATATCCCAAGTGTTCATATAAATTTTAGATTTATTTAAATTAATATAATACATATATAGTACGTTTAAGTCTGGATTGCCTACACGCGTTTAAATTTTTCTACACTACCACACTCATGTCAATTTGTTTTCGATAAACTGTTATAATTATTAATGAGAATTCTAGGATTTTTCGAATAAATTTCGATTTTTTGCCCCAATTTCCTAGATCAAATTATTTTGTATTTTTATAAATACGTATTTCGACTACAAAGTAGTCATCATCAGTATGAATTAGCTAGTTGTAATGATTCTCTGAGGAGATGTTACTCGTTGCTAATTTGGTGACGGTTTGTACGTTCAATATGAATTGTTTCGAAACCTTACTTCTCGATAGTTTTAATGTTTTTTGATAAAAAAAGACAAGTTAAGTTACTCTGAATAATTAAGTTAGTGATTTCTTTCAGCCTCAAACATACACCTTGTGGACTTATGTTTATTTATTCAACCTTAAAAAACCGGCGAAATGTTCAAAATTTTTTGTTCGCTGTTTATGGAGTTTCTTGTATAATTGAAGTCTGAAAAATTCAAAAATAATATTTATTTTACGATCGGTCGACTAATTTTTGAGATATTGCATGAAATACAACCGATAAATCGGCCTCTGGATCGAATTTTTAGCAATATCTCAGAAACTACTGGTCCAATCGTTAAATCGATATTATTTTTGAAATCTGCGGGTTGAAATTATCCTAGAATATGTATTTCATCCAAATCGGGGGCAAAAAATTTTTACCAATTTTCCCGATTTTTTCAAAGGGGTACCCCTTAAAAAATAGCGAAAATTTCGAAAAAAAATTTCTAATCCAATTTCGAGAAAAACCATGTTTATAAGTATGTTTTGACCCGTAGATTTCAAAAAAAACATCCATTTTACGATCGGATTCTTAGTTTTTGAGATATCTACACAAATTCGATCTCAAGGTCGATTTAGCGGATGTATTTAATATTATATCTCAAAAACTAGTCGACCGATCGTAAAATAAATGCTATTTTTGAAATTTTCACATCGTAATTATCCTAGAAAATCCATAAATAGCGAGAAAAAAAATTTGAACTTTTCGACGCTTTTTTGAGGTTTCTTATACAATCAAAAGCAAAAACCCTAAGCTAAACAATCATTAAAAAAAAAAAATCACAACAAAAGTCACCATTCAAGGTCAAATTAATATTAGATATACTAAATCTTAAATAAATTTCGAATTTTGGCCCCAATTTCCTAGATTAAATTAATTTGTATTATTATAAATACCTATTTCGACTACAAAGTAGTCATCATCAGTATGAATTACCTTCAGTATGAACACTTTAGAAAAGTACACCTGTTGTTTGATCGTTATAGAGTTTTCTAAAAAATACGGCCATTTGTCCCGAACTTACCCTACCTACTCAAAATTTCTAACTCTTCTCCTACTTGGACGTCAGAAAAGCGAAGTACTATACATTATTTTAAACATATTTGATACTTTTACATATTTTAAAAGTTCTATTGTCAATCTAGAAGTAAACGCACTGTACATATATAAAATATTAATTTTCATATTGTTTTCTTATAGTGTTTTCCCAGTGTGTGGATAAATATTTCGTTATCCATTTGAATATAAAACTTTGTAAGTAAATAAACTGAATGAAAAGAGTTATAAAATAAATCGTTATATTTACAAACCCTTTCTTAAATGTATTAATTATTATTTATGTGTTTGTTTGTTTTATATAATATTTGTGACATTTAGTGAAAAACTTTTACATTACATAACATTTTCAACAACGATTACGTCAACAACAACAACGGCAAAGATGAAAATGGAATACATCAATTATATATCATTGGCATTTTTAATATTCAACTTTCTATTACCACAACAAAATATCGTATTAGCAGGTAAATGCTTTTGTTTTTGTTTTTGTTTTTGCTTATTTTTTTGTTTGTGTTTTGTTTACATTTATGTCTTTATCAATCGTTTTATATAATTGTTTATTTTTTTGAATTTTATATACAGGTTGTTTTTAAAATGTTTATTCTATCAATCTGTATGCATTACCAATGATTGTTAATCTACGAGATATAACGTTTCTGATATATTGTATAGAATATCCTTAATCTAGTCACTTTATGACCTAATGTTGTTGAAAAGTGACTTAAAAAAAAAAAAAAAATATATATATATATATATATATATATATATATATATATATATATATATATATATATATATATATATATATATATATATATATATATATATATATATATATATATATATATATTTCAGAATTATTTATAAACAGTATCTTACAATGAATCATTTAATTTTTGAACAAATATTTTATTTTTGTAGTTTTTCGTCAAAATAATGGGTTGTATTTTTTGTTAATTTTAAAAGTATCCAAGAACATTCAACCAAAAAATCAATTTATTAGTATTTCACCAGTTTCACCAGTGTTATTAATTTTCAAACATTCTATATAATTTTTATTTGTAAATAAATATAGAGTAAATGAAATTTCAATTGTATATTTTATATTTTATTTATATATTGAAAAATACTTTGTTTATTGTAAAGAGAAACACTATTTTTATATTTCTTACAGCGTTTTATGCTGTATATTGATTGTTATTTGAATTGTGTATTCAGTAAATATCACATGACTAAAAACAAAATTAAATAAATAAAACAAAATATACACAAATGTTGGTAAATATTTGTTTATGAAAGAGATTTTAATTGATTATTTGTTTGATTATTTATTAATGTATAAGAATTAATCTTTTAATAATTTTACTTTAAACAAACAATTTGAAAGACAGAGATATTAAGATTCATTCGTTTTTATCATTTTTCGATTTAATTTACCTATTTAATTCTCAAAACAAGATCAAATTAAATAATCTTGTAAATTTTAAAATTATCTCAATTGATTTGAGCTCCTTTTTTTTCGTAGCTCAAAAAATTTTTAATCATTCATTTAATGTTGTGAATTTCAAGGAAATTACACATTTCAATTTTCAAAAAACAGTTACTTAATACTTCAATTAAAGATATTCAGCATTTTCGTTATTTAAAAGTCTTTTGTCGATTTAAATAGCATTTATTATTTTTTTCATTTTTTTTAATGGATTTAATTTTAAATAATATAAAGAACTGGATTATTTCATTACGAAACAGATCATTGAATCTTATTATATCAAAATTTATATTTGCGAAAAGAAAATCACAATACATTTCCATTCATTATTTAAATAATTGTACATGAAATATAATCTTTTCTTATCATTATACAAATCTACGGGTATTTATTTTTTCAACTTTCATGTTTATTATCATTAAAATATAAAATGAACGCAGATTTTACCAACACAAAAGATTGCAATTGATAAATGAATGTATTCATGATAACATGAATAATAAATACAAATTATATTCTTCGCATTTAATGAATAATGAAAAATTGTTTGTATTTATGTAATGATTCAAAATTTAGGTGTGAGAATTCAACGTCACCTCTATATACACACTAAAAATTCGTGGTCGATTTGAGAGCGAATACTAATAAATTACATTTAGTAATAAAATAACGATTTAGTTAACATCGTTAGAGCAAGAATAAGGTGCATACAAAAATGTGTTGTAAATGAATGTTCTTTCACCCAAAAGTAACGTATTAGCAAAAACCACGTTGGCTTACATGGTTTTGAACGTTATAAATTTAATTTAAGGTGATATTTTCTAAAAACTGGCAATAAGGGACTAGGACGTTCATGTATTTTTATTACAGAATCCCTGTTCCTAACGTCTAAATGAAATTATCAATTGTCTACAATAACATAACTTACAAAGAGTAACAAAACTTTTGCCTCTCAGGTAAACTACAATTAAACAAAAATTATCTGAATGAATTATAAACCATTTTCAGAAAGAACCGCGTTTTGTTTCGAATGACATTCTTATTAAAAATTGTAATAAAATGAAAATAAAAATAGGTATTATGGATGTTTTAATTTAGCTAAGGTGACTTCTTTTTATATAATAACGATGTTATACAATGTGTAGGATATTAATTACTTCAATGCGTACTTGTACGTAATATGTAACATTATAATTAATTAAATTTAACAAACATTAAAATTATATTAATATTATATCAGATAATTTAATCATAACAAAAAGTTCTATTTTTAAGTTCTATTTTTAAGCTTGTTTTTTTTTTTACGTTTGTTTTTTTTTTTTTTTAATTTGAAATGTATGTGTGTTTGGGTGTAGTCATGCGTCTCAAATTTGAAGCAGATATCGTTTAGTTGTAAAAATTTGTGCACCTTCAGTTTGGATGGCAATGTAATTAACTGTGTGACGACATTCAGCGTTAACAAGAAAGTAAAAAATTAATTAATTACAAGTTTAAACTTAAAAAAAAAAAATTATTTAAAGGTCCTAAAAGAAAAATAAACTTTTACCTTAAAAAATTTAATCATCAAAATATAACTTCATAACACAATTTATATGATATCAATGGTTTTCGCGAGATTTAAGTATTAAGAATTTACTTAAAATTAAATAGTTAAAATCAATCACATCAACTTTTTTAATTTACTTGTTTGTCTACACAAATAAATCTCGTGAAAAGCGTTTATCTCATATAGATAGTGTAATGACGTTATAAGTTGAAAAATAAAAGTTTATTTTTTTAGTGCAGTTAAATAAAATCTCGTTTTTTAAAAAGGTTTTTTTTGTCTTCTTTTTATTTATTATTTTTACTCTTAACAAAACGAGTCAGTATTGTAATAAAATACATATGATGGTATAAAGCTTAATTTGTTTCTAATTTAGTTAATTACTTTTGATATAGACATAACATCTTGGTCCGAGAGCCATTCTACTAAAAGTGACATGGATCTAATATATAAACAATTTTTTTTGTGACCATATTATTAATAATGACACAAAGACAACACCTATGAAATTTAATTGTAGAAAGCATTAACTTGTGGAATTTTATGATTAAAACAATCACTGATAGGACTATTAATCGGCCAGCTTTTGGACTATATACATGATAATTATTAGAAAGAAGGACGTTTTTCCTCATTTTCAATACTGAAACATTTCATCTAAATCACTTTTACCACAGAACTATCTTTATGAAATGTGTTCCCATACACTACCATCGTAGCACAGTAAACATGTAACATTTGGTGCAACGAACACATTTCATTGTTTTATTGTATATTTTTTTTTCATTATTACTTTCTTATTATTACCATAATTTTTCTTCTTTGGCTAATTTATAATGTCATTTAAGTTCATTCATTTAATGTTTCATAAGAAAGTAAAATTAATTGCCTCATGTTCATATATTTTTATTACATAACGTAATTAAATTAAGTATTTGTACATGTTCAGAAGGATGAATGATAGATTATATATTATATGTAGATGATCTGTGTATCAGAAGGAACACGATATAAGTATCGACACTTTTTTTGTATGGCTACTTTTGTACTAGATTAATTAAATATAGTAGAGTACTTTCGGCAAGTATCGATTAGTTTTTTAGAAATACTCATAGAAATAAAAGTACCAAATTAAAAAGTAAAATAAAAATACGAATTCAAACAGTACTAGGTATATACTTGCAAAAGTATAAATTAAAAATGTAATTCTATTGTTAGTACTCACAGGCGTAAAAGTATTGACTATACAAACAATCTCGAAGTATCGATTATATTTTATACCTTAAAGTGTCGATCATTTTTCATGCTTCCAAGCAATTACTTTAATCGGTATTGATATCTTATCAATTCTTCTTGGTAGAACTTTTGTCCATTAGAATCTGAAATACCGGTATATTTTGATTTAACGATTTTTTTTTTGTATTGATTGCCCTCTAAATGCATATTCAATGATATCAGCCACATTAAAGCTCAGTCATTCTGTCTTAGCCAGAAATAATTTTCTTCTGAGGATTTAATGCAGTATATCAGTGATTTTGTGTAGTTGCAGTCACATTTGTATCATATTTTAAATTTTCGCTAATTTGATTGGGAGCTTTTTTATTACCTGCTTGTGTTGGAATACAAAATTCCATGGAAGGAACATGGAAAAGACGAATACTGTGTAGATAGACCGATTATTATCTGTGTGAAAAGATTTAAACTATTTCAAATACCTATCAGGGATCGATATTTTTTTCAAGTGATATTTTCGAAACCAACCAAAAGTATCCACACTTCAAGTTATATCAGTGTTAAGGTTAAGTATCAGTTGAGAAAAGCAGGATCGATCGATACTTTGAGGTATCGAAAAAGTCGGCGTTTGCATAACAATATTTTGTTTCTGGAAGTCATAAAAAGTACATGATACCTTGACTAATTTTTTATTTTTATTTGATGCTAATCATGAGTAAAATATCGATATTTTTTATCCGATACCGTGTCCCTATCTGTGTGAGGAGAGGGTGTACATAAGCAGAATATTCGAAAATATATACATATATATTCATTATATAAGAGTTACAAATTTAATGAAAAATATTAATTAATTAATTAAATGTTCCATGAGTTGTTTCAATTTTAATGAAGTTTTTAATCAAATATATTATTTAGATGGAGTACATTCAATTTAAAATAGAATATATTTGTAACGTGTTTGGTACATTCACTTAAATAAATATAAAGAACCCTTCTTTACAATATATTTGTTTAAAATTGATAAAAAAATGGCAATATTTACCCCTTTTATATAACCATAGATAACAATAACCTTCAGATGTATTTCAAATCGAATTATTATCCTTGACTGAATAACACACATTTTCCACGAAAGATTTTGTTTCAGATTATTTTTTAATATTTAGAAACCAGTAGATTTATTATTTTATATCTAGCAAGTTTTTAAGGCCATCAGTGGTATTAATTAATAAAAATAAAGAATATTTTACAGTCTGTATTTTCGAATGAACAATTATTGCAATTGACAGTAGATTGCAATAAATAAAAAAGCATAGAGTGTATTATGTGACGATTTAAGTACTTGTCACATGTTCTTAAGAGTGATAAATTACATTTTATATAAAACTGCATCTAATTATTATATGCATTTTATTCATTATAATAAGAACCTGCTTCAAGTTGAAAGTTCATTTATTAATGATGGTCATTATCAAGATTTCAAAGAATTTTAAATAGAAAAAAAAACAAACGAAAATAATACCATTTTTTTATTTAAAAAAATTTATTTTTTATTTCATCATCTTAATTGTTTACAATCTGTACAAATAATTTAAAGAGGAAATCTATATGTATGCATTTATGTAACGAATAAACTTAAAAACTACTGGTCCGATTTGAAAAACTCTTTTACCATTGGAAAGCTACATTAACTCTGGGTGGCATCAGTTACTTTTTGCCTGTATTCCCACAAACGGGAACTACAAGGGTGGATGTAGAAATATTTGTATTTTTGTATGCAACAAATAAGCTTCAAAACTAATGAATCGATTTGAAAAGGTCTTACACCTTTCGGAAGTTTTTCTATCCATTGGTGATAAAGAATTTTTGAAAGAATGATAACTACATAGTTGAAACCGCGTGAGGTCCGCTAGTCTTCAATCAATTATTACTTTTTTTAAATGTATTGAGTGCTAATACTGCAGGTTTGAATGATATAAGATCTAAATTCCTTTTAACTTATCCAAAATGAACTCAATTTTGAAAAACTATATCTTTAAATTCGGATATACTCTTTGATGGTGTAGTTTATTCTATTATGTGTTGTGCATTATTTATCAAACTGTAATAGATGAACGTGCGATTTTCCTAAAGTAGAATTAGCTTAAGCTTTAAATAAACAGAAATAATTTTTTGTAATAAAAAAGTTGAAATAAACTGCGAACTTCCAAGCTAATTATTATATTAAAATATTTCAGAGAAGACCGCTATATGCCTATTTGGAACAAACACAGCTGAATAAATTGGAAAAATTGCAAAATATAAAATATTTGACAAGAAAATCGGAAACGCATGTATAGGTTTGATTACTATGAAGTATATAAAAATGAAGCTATTAAAAAAATCATGTATTGGTACATAATATTTGATTACGATAATAATAACTATAAATATTAAAATTATAATGCAAGCGATAGTCATAAACATGAAGCCCAAAGATAATAATAGTATTTAAACTATTTTATAGCTCTGAATGGATACAAACACGTTTATTTTAATGTGAGGATATATGTATAAGGTAGTTTATCACAGGATGCAAGGGTAACCATTTCAAAATTATGGACAATCATGCTATAAATTAGTGTTAAATAATAGTTCATTCTTGTAATTTTGCCAGCTAAGCATCTAGCTTCAGTAAAAAAAATATATAATTCAAGATCCTCTCCAATGCGTTCAAAGAAACATAGTATCAGTTCAATTTCTGCTTTCCGTCTTCGGTCTCGAAAAAATCAAGTAGAAAAGAGAAATCTACTTGCTTAGCACGTTTGTTCCGCTGCAAGCTTCAAACGCGTTTTCCGATTTCCTAAACAATTTTATAGCATTCAGGTAATTTAGTGTGTACTTTTTGATCTTCATTCGGCCATCAAGGACTTAATTCGCTTTAACTAATTTCAAAAAATAATTTTTCATATCAATTCCAGTTTGATAAAGTTAATAGTATAAATCTAAAACATTAAACTCAATAGAGTTACTAGTCATATAAATAAGTTAAATTATACCCAATATCTTGAAATATATTTCGTGTTTTTTGACAAACAAAAAAAAAATAAAATAAAAAATACGCAAATCATTTACATAATTAACTCTTTTTGTTGTCATCTTCATTTATTACGTTTTTGTTTCTTACATTTTCGGTTTTTCTATAAAACAAGCGTTCTGAATTTTTCAGCTTTATCATATACTTCCTTGAATTTATTACGACCGGAAAATTTGTTGTCCATCAAAATTTTTCTTCATTACTAAAAATAATATGGTAATTCATACTTACGATATAAAATCATTTTATCAATTTTCCAAAATAATGGTGTCTACAATATTTATATTAGTTTTTTGCTATGTTGAGAATTTATTGAAAAATAAATTTATATAATATTTCATGTTGAAGTTTATTTCATTTAATTTTTATCACCCTGTATACATTTTTATCATTAAATATTTCTGTTTCATAATACATTTTTTTTTTAATAGTAAAAATTTACTGAAAATATATTAAAAACACGTTGTGTTCTAACAAACGAATAAAGAAAAAGGAGAATCATTTTCATACAAACAGATATTACTGCAACTAACTGAAAGCGAATAGAAACACAATGAAACACAACAAAAGAAATGAGTATAATATAGGTAGGTGCTTACAAAATATTAACTATGATAAATGATATAGATGAATATATAGGTATACGTGAAGCATGAACCAATCGTTCTAGTTTACTATTACACTTCTGAATATATTATGACAGAATACTTTTATATAAATGATAAGTGTACGTTTAGAAACATTCAATATTTCTTTATTAAAGTGATAATTGCGTCCAGTATCGGTTTACTTGGGTTGTTAGTCACCTGTGTGTGATTTTATTACCTTCTGTATGAAATAATATCACATTTTTATTAGAATTTTTATTCTTGGCTTATATAGAATATATCATAATGTATTAATTTTAAACTAGAGCTTGACGCTAGCAGATGTTGAAGGTACATTTGTTCAAAATGATTATAGAATCACCTCATTAGTCCAATAAGAAGTCCGTTCGTCCATCATCAAGATAACTCAGAATTGATAACACCTAGATTAAATTTGTGTAGTCTGTTCTTGATATAAAAGTAGGTTAATGTTCGCAAAGCTGCAATATTGGTCCATTGGGTTCAATTGATACACAAATCAACTTTTAAACTATAAAGGATGGAAACAAAAAAGTTTCTTTCTAAGAAAACAAGTTTTATTTTAAGCATTTGACAACTTAACGAGTATTGACAATTATTTTTTCCATGCATAGTGCTGTCATATTTGCATATTTTGAACATTGACATAAAAAAACGTTTGACATAAATAATTTAAAAAAAAAAAAGTAAAATTAGGTCGATACTGAATAAATTATTAAGTTTTCTTTGCTTCAAGATATATTCATTAAATAGATTACCATCGCAGCAAAATTGACATCAAATTATACATCAAATTTTGAAATTTTTTTTTGAAAATCATCAAGCAAACAAATTCAAATAATTAATTTTTACAGTATAATGTTGTCCTGCCGTTAAAACATTTGCTTACAATTATCAAAACTTTGTTTTGCTCCCTTTACGCCTTAAGACTGTAATTTCAAATTTGTATCTGACCAATCAGGAAGTATAACTTTCTGATTAAAAAATATTCTTAATCGGATTATAAATGATGAAACTCAGAGGTTACTTACTGAAATATACAGTTATTGAAAACATATTACTTTTTTTAAAGGAACCAATTTTTGGAATTTCTTGAAAACGATTGTATCTTACTTATTGTGTCCAAACGGAATCAAATTAGCAAATATGGTCTTTTCAGTATGTCATGGATATTATTTCTTATCTGTGATTTTCATGCAATTTTAATTGAAAATGATTCAAATACTTGATACGTATAAAAACTATATCCTAACTTGTTTCTGTGATACTTTTTCACATACCAGATATTTTATTATCAAATATAAAAAATGAGCTTATATTATTATGGTTATTTGTGTTTAATTGTATTTTGGCATCACATACAGTGGACTATAAGTCCTATTTTGTATTGTAAGTGTTCCTGCTATAAAAACATATTTACTCATATAAAGCATAATTCTATACACACATAAATAACATAATATAAAATAGTTTCCATCCTGAAACTAATTACATGCAGATTTAAAAAATATTGAAATGCGAATTATATAGTTCAGATCGACAGTGTGATAGTATTATATCCTGATTTTTATACTCGACATATATACAATCTGTTAGAGTATATTAATTTAAATCAAAATTTTGTAACGCAAGAAAATTTTGTTCGCAAAGATAAATTTTTGGAATATGTGTTCATAGAATCAACTTATTAGACCATTTCCATGTGTTCATCCTTTCGTAATGTTATCTTTCTCTCTATGTTTTATGAAATAAAACAACTTTTGTTTGAAACATTTTTTCGTAAAATTTTATGCAAACACATATTGCTCCCAATATACAACGTTCCGGAGACAAATTGTGCTGTATTTGGCCTGCCCATATGTAATTTTTTATTATCCTATCTATGAATGTAATAAAGGTATGTATATATAAACAACATATGGTATTTATTGTGAATTTATACATAAAAATAGGAAGAATTTGTTATTATTTTATACAAGATATTGTGGAAAAAAACTTTTTATTTATAAGTACTGTGTTATTGTCCTTGAGGGGTGGCTACACAAATACGTATTATTAAAATTGCTCAATATTTATTATTTTATTTAAACTTATAAGTGCCAAAAATATGGTAATTTAGAAGAATTGGTTAAATCCTGATTTATTGCTCAAATTTTATTTGAATAGGTTATTTTGTTTCACCACTTTCTACGTTACATTGAATAAACTATAACACCAGATCTTTTCGATATTATTGATAAACAATATTGGGTAAAAATTGAAATATTTGTTTTGGAATATTTAAAGTCGTATTCGATAAAGAACCCCATAAATCATTCTTTTTACTACCTTCATTTGTAATAAGGTAAAATAATGTTAAATTTAATAATATTTAAACTTTAGTTTCGATAACTCGAATATATAGCAGAGTGATTCAGAAGATTATTGATTGAATTTTTCATAAAAAATATGAGTAATTCTTAACTTCGATCAACTTTGCAATTGGACTTTAGGTGCACATTCAACAGAATGGTATGTTCTAAACGTTGTCTAGAATTGTGACGTATAAGTTTCTCATTGCTAGAAATGTTGCAAAAGTAACTTTCCTAAACGTTGTCTAGAATTGTGACGTATAAGTTTCTCATTGCTAGAAATGTTGCAAATGTAACTTTCCTAAAGTGAAAAAACAGTAAGAGCAGGATGTTCTATAAAATGAAGTAAATTACCTTTGAAAGCACATTTTTCTGCTCGATTCTTTATTTCTTGAAATTGCTGTACTGTAGAATTGAAGATACTTTCATTTCACATCAAAATAGTATGTATGGTTAATGTGACCCTAATAAACTTAGACAAACACACATTTTGGCTTTTATTAAAATTCATTATGAGTTTAATATTCTGAATGTTATAATATTTTATACTTTATTTTGGTTTTTACTATTCTATTATCCATGTTGGATATTACCACGTAATTCATCATGATTAACAGTGACGTATGTGGTACACATTGTCAGAATAGAACATTTAATTAGTTATTTATTATGTCATTTAGATACTAGTTAATACAGTAAATAACCCAGAAAAAACGTTGAAATGTGGAAAAATGGTCAAACAGCTTATAATAATTATACAAATTCTTTACACATTGTTTTTACATGTTTCTTAGATCTTCAAGAAAATTGATCACCAGCAACCTCTTTTACGCTATAAAAATTGGGTAAATTATCATAGTTTCACCACCTCAAACAGTAGGAGTGATAAAAGAAATTTAAAAAAATTACAAAATTAACCTCGAAAATCGTGTCTCGTGGGTTTTTAGTGTCGCCACGATAACCGTCAAGAAAAGATTTCCGAGCCTAAATTTTAAATTTTAATTGTTTTTAAAACTTTGTGAATTCAAGAGATGGTGTGAATGGGGCTGAAAATATCATCAGTTACTTTTTGACCTCAAATTCGTGTTAAGCGAGGCAATGATATGAAATTTACGATGTAAAATTTATCATTTATAAAATTTTTTTATCACTGTCACTTCTTGCTTTTTCATGGAATTGCAACCATCCTCGGTTACAAAACACCATTTTCGTTGTAAAATTATAATTTTTTTAATTTGTCGGTGATCGTTACTATTTGGGGTGGTAAAACTATCCTAATTTTTTAAAATTAAATAGTGAGGCAAAGGTGGTGATGAATGTTTCTGAAGGTCTGAGGAACACGTAAAAACAATAATTATTTAAATCGTAGTTTTTTCACCACTTTTCCAGTTTCTCCAGCATATTAAGTAGACTAGTATATAATATTATATTATACTGTATTATATTCTGTATCATTGACCTATTAGATTGACCATTTTTAGACAGTAAATTAATAATTTATGCATTATTTTATGCTATGAATCTGAAAGACAAAATATGATGTTTGTTTTTTTTTGCAACTGCATAAATTTAAATATACAAATAGAATGAAATGTAAATGATAAAATATCATTTATCCAATTAATTTTGTAATTCTCGTTTTCTTCTATTAATTTTAATGCACAAAAAATTTATTGAATTAAATAAATGTATTCTAATAAAAAATTTTACACCGAAAATCTATGTTCTGTTAGATTTGTGGCCAATTTGTATAAATTGGATAAAGAATTATTTTAAGTGCGTGTTTCGAAATGTGTAGCTTTGCTAAAATTATGGACTTTTAATGGATTTAAAAGTAGTCATACTTACACAGTTGTTTGTATGCCTGCCAAGTAATTGGAAGTTCTTGAGCTAGTTTCCCAACAGATGTGTAATATTTTTCAATTTTATATATCTTTTAATTACATGAACTTATTAAACATGTTGCAATATCTATTTTCAACAACAAGTATATTACATAAAATTGCGCCCAAATATTATAGTAATATTGTATTATATAGCATACATAGTACGTATTATGTAGTAAGTACTGCTAGTATTATGATATTGTTATTCACATCACATTGTAATAACTATACCACATATTATAATGCTCTAATAAGTCAAATCATTCAAAACAAAACATACTTATAAAATGTAGAATATGATGTGGTTATGCTAGTTATAATAATAGGTATTATATATGTACGTATGTAATATTGAATTTTAGATGGAACGACACTGTGTACTCATCCCGAAATTTTATGATTTAGCTCCGGTTTTAGGTATCAAAAATTTTTATAGTTTGTGGTTTACACTTCACTGTAAACATAAATTATGATTATAGGAGAAGTATTATTATTTAAAGAAACCTCAACAATTAAGTACTGAACAGTGATTTTAAATATGAATAACAGAAATTTATTTAATAACATAACTGCTTAATTAATGCAGCGTACAAATGTACAAAATTCGAGTGTAACGTAACACCATAACGCAACTTTGACGCGTATAACCTTTTGTGGCATGTGTTAACATCTTTTGGTTTGTGATCATGTTTAACGGACAAATAAATACGTTATTTAGATATTAAATTAATGAAGGTATCTTTGGATACGGTTAACTTGTTCCAATATCTTGGAGAAACTGTTTTACTGGGTAATTGTAACTACATAATAGTCAATTTAAGAATTAGCAAAGCGTAGAAAAAATTATAATCTTTGAAATATAGCTTCAAAAATAATTTACCCCTAAGCCTTAACGTCAAAGCCCTGGATACTGTCAATATTAACTAATCCATCTTAAAATAATGTATATTGTACATGCATTGAAGTACGGAGTGTTCTATACTAAATATACGTAAGAAAAAATATGCTGCATTAAAATTCACAAATTATGGGCTACAGGCGGAGATATACCTGACAGATGGTTCGAATAAGAATCAGGTAATGAATTTGGCATTCAACGTTGAAGCAACGATACCAATAATTTTGCATGCGGTCACTGTGTAAGAAAACCTTTTAGAACAGTAATATCTTGTGGAGAGGCCATTGGCTCTAGGGATATTTAATCTTTATAATTATCTTTATATTACAAATATAGACTAACTAAAACCCAAATATGGCAATTCCTTAATGAGGTAGTTTTTGAAATTTCATGAAATTCATAGAACGTGATCGTAAATTACAGCTGAGATGATAATCAAACAAAGATGCAGTCAGAACAAAGAGCTCAAGGTCTAATTTTGTTTTCTGTAGATTCAAGAAAGAGAAATACTTGATCTGACTTTTAAACACTTTTTTCAACATGGTATATCCATTTATAATATCTAGTATGTCTATTATAATCTACAATTGATATATGATAATAGATATAGATGCATTATCTATACTGATACGAGCATACTAATAAAACAATGTATGATATTATATACAGAATATTGTGATATTTAAATGATTTTATAGTTAAATGAATATTATTAACGTGTATGGAGGCAACGTAGCTTACTGTTTAATTTTGTGATAAACGTACCTATAGATAAATCCAAAAATAGGGAGATTTCTTTGAAAAAATTCACAAAGCTTTTAATTTGTTATTAAAATCTGTAATGAAAGAATATTATTGGAAAATTCACATTTATCGATTTTCGCCATTTTTTTGATTGAAGAGAATATACAAACATTCAAAAGAGTTGAAATAATACAGAGACCAAGATTAGTTATTTTTCTACATGTTTTGCTCTTCATCTAAATTTATCAATTTGGGGTGAAAATTGTTATAATTAAAAGCAACATTTACTATATTTAATAAATATTTCTCCAGATGTTTCCAGAAATTTTAAGAAAAATAAGCGTAAATAATCTACATGAAAAAATTATTAATAGTTTTTATTCTACAAAAATTGTAATATTCTAGGGGTAAAATTAAATGATATTATAATAGATTTGTGTAGTATAAAATAAAGCATGTTATGTATAACGTTGTCCCTAATAATATTAAAGAATAGACCAAATCTATTGTTACTCTAAGTCCCTATAACAACATTATTCACGCAACTTAGTTTTGCAATAGAAGTTTAAAATGTTTTTGATTATGATGCATATTTAAAACTAATTTTTTTATCGTTTAAATTATTCAAAAATGTCTTGTATCGTTTATCATTTAATATGTTCAAATAAGTGTGAATTTATACAATTTGCTACGGTTATTTATAATTTTTTATTCATAAGATGAGCCTAAACTGCTCATAAAAAAGTATCTGTAAATATAATGTTTATTTTTTTAGTTCTCACATGCATGCAACGTGGAATTTACAATGGTTAAAATAATTCTGGATAAATATTTTTTCTTTATTTTTGTATAATTATATAAGTTTTTTTCGTCTGTTTACACGAAATCAAGATACTTTTATTGCGAAATTTTGTATTCTCTGAGCTTAGGTAAAGCATTTTAATGTGGGTTTTACTGCAACGATTTTTAACCGCTTTGTGAATACTTATGTCAATTTTGAGTTAAATCTAAAAAAATCCCAATTATTTATACTTCGATCAGTAAAATCCTTTGCTGCTTGATGAGATCCTTTCAATAAATGAAAATGAGAACAGGATTTTATTTATTGAATGTAAATTTAAATTATAAACCCAATTAGTAGATTTTAGGTTCTAAATATGCCTAAATTAAAGGATAAGGTTGATATCACTGTTCATAATAAACAAATATTAAAGGACTAGAAATTTGTGAGTATAAAATAGTGTGAAATGCGATTTTCTTCTGTCATTGAAATTTCTCAAAATAGTACGTAGTTTTTTGGATAAAAATATTAATTTAAAAAAATTAACACTTGTTTTACAAATTTTATGTATCTTTAAGCCGCTGCCCAGTAAATTAAGTCGGTTTTACCATTTCAGAAACATCGCCCTTTTACTCATTAAAAATAATATTATCTTGCTCAACTTTTCTAAATGAATATTATTATTATACCTGATATAAATGTATAATGGTAAAATTATAATAAAAGAAGTAAATCGTAGTCAATTATTTGAAAATAATTTGAATACTTAATTTTTTTTTCTTACTTTTCTCAATCTTTTTAAATATAAATATCCTCTAATGACAATGCACAAACTGAAAGCAATAACAATAATTATTCAGTACCCTGGATATCATTAACGAATTTAATACGTAATGGCACGACAATGCTGAAGGATATTGCATTCAAAAACAAATAATCTTTATTGTGTCGTATATATATATAGGTAGTCATTTGAAATCAATGGATGAAAAAAAGAAAGGAATAAAAAAAAACTTGTACCTAATTGCAGGAAACGGATATAGCGGATGGTATATTAAATGTGAAATGAAATATAATGTTGAATATAAAACGCATTTAATAATGACAATGTAATATGTGTGTATATTGTATGTAATATGTACTGAATGTCGTACATGAAGCGTTAACACTTTTCTCATTTTGGAATGGAAACCACAATTAAACTGAAAATTACCCCACACGAAGAACTCTTTCAGATAGTGATTAAAAACATTTGACAAAAATCAAAAAAATAAAATCAAGAAACGATGGCTAAAGGAAAATTCTCATCCGTGCCTAATATTTTTTGATAAAATTTATCACTTTAAAAATGACAACGATGATTAAATTGATCTACTCGATGAATAACCAGCCTTAAATTCACTATAATTGTATATACTTATGATAGAGCACCTTGAGTATCTCATTTTTGGATATGTAAATTATTAGAATCGTATGTTTCTATTTTACATTACGAGAAGATTTACCCTAGATGTGGGACACATTGTATTTGTATGTGTGAATAATACAATATTTACAGATAGGCAGGCTCTTTACTATTGGATATTAAGTTATGGCGTATGCTATTTATTCTATGAGATTCTATTCTCGTCTATTTATAGATATTTTAATAAACGTTTCGTATATCAAACATAGGTGGTTGTGTACAGATTAAAATTAAACAATTTGTTTATTAATTGGATTCAACTTTGGAGTTGGATCCTTTACGATCTAAACAATTAATTTTTGCTTTGACTAGCCATTAATATTGGACTGTCGACATTTACCAGCTTAGTGGCCAAGTGAATAAGGGCACAAACTTTCGATGTACTTACTGTTTTTTTCTTTTTGAATTATTTGGCTGGCTATGGTAGAAGAAGTCTACGTAATGAGGATGAGCAAGAGTAATGAGGATGAGCTTGAAATCCAAAGTTGAGATTTTGTAAAAAAAAAACCTTGATTTGATATACATAGAGCATGCTAAAAGTAATGTGTAAACGATTTTTTCCAGAAATGAATACATACTGTTTTAAAATTTATAAAAATTAACGAATATAAGTACAAAATTGAAAAAACAGGATACTGAATGAAAAACTCGGAATTATTTTTTAATGAATCTACTGGAAAAGTAATTATGTGACATACGTATAATATGACACGGGCTACTACTCTTTTAATTATTATCACAATGTCTTGCAAAGTGAGTCTGATTGTATTTATAAATATAAAAAAAAAATAGATTAATGAATAGGGATTTTAATGGCTCCATAATACAGAATTGGTATTGTTATTAAGCATATTAATAATACAACATCCATAAAGTATGTTTAATAAGAGGGGTGATATTAAAAAATAGGGTTGTAAAAATATTAATAATTTCCGAGTATCGGTTGATTTTTTGTTAATTATAAAAACATGGGTTATGATGTAATATTTCTATATCGGAGTATGTTTATGTATTAAAAAACCACTTTAATAATTATGATTTTAATTCCGTACTTAGGATTATACAAGCAGCTGAAAAAATTTACGAATGGCAATATAAATAATATTATTCGTTTTATACATATATCCAAGTATTAGAAAATTCATAATGGAGTTTCCTAAGCATTAGACGATTGATCTCCGAATATATCTTAAAAATTTAAAGATAAATATTTAAGATTTACCGGAAACACATTGCGGACACTATAAACCGTTTTAATTACAAAAATTACAAAAAAATTAATATTATTGGATTATCAAATAAGTGAGCCAAAACTGTATAAATTTTCACGGCTAAAGGTACTTGTGTCGCATTCTCTTTCTAATTGTTGTTAACAAAATTGTTGTTTTAAAGATTACCAAAATTGTTCCTCTTTAAAAATATAAAGTTATATCAATAAGTTCCAAAAATACCAGGGGTTGTTAACAAATATATTTTGTACATTAACTTCTTCAAATTGTCTTATTAATCTCTAAAATAAATAATAAGATGATTGGTTTCCAAGAATTAGTTTTATATGACTACAAGAAATCTACCTCCGAACCGAATTTTGAAGAGAATGGAATCTTTGAATTTTTTAGGCATAATTACCTAAGACAAGGATATTTATTTTTTCAATTTAAACTTTTAGTAAATCAAGAAAATTACAAAAAAGAAATATAAAGTATCTTCAGATATCATTTCAGTAGTTAGAGGAAAGAAAATTAAATATTTGTTTAAAATTCCTTATACATCGTATTGTGCAATATGGTCCGGTCACAAACAAACACTCGCAAATACTCATAAAATTAGCCATGGTAGAAACTATCCAATCCTAGGTCAAATCTAGATATGATCTAAGAAAGCCATGGGTAGAAGCAAGTTGTGATGAATACTAAGTATTTTATGAACACTAGTTTCGTCTTATTTACTTGCTTCTCTTCTGCGATGTTTAGAAATCTATTAATAAATGTTAATTAAAGTTATTTAAATCTATTAATAAATAATTTTATTTGCTATTTTTAATTGCTTAGCATACATATCCAAACATGCGGCTGAACTAAATACATGAATAAATAGAAATAAAAACTTCCATTATTCCAGTCTTTTGATTTCAATACAATACACTTCGATAAAAATAATTACTTTGAAACACGTATCTATCATTCACCATTCAAGTTTTTTTTAATTTTATTTAGGTGATGCAAATAAGTGTTTGTAATGATTTATATAAAACTATGAGGGCAAAAATAATGGTACAATCATTTGAAATAATAAATATACTTGTAATTGATACCATATTCAATCTTGATATCTTGAAAATTTCGAAATTATATCGAACAATATCGAAAATATTGTATTATTTTTGTGTAAAACAGAGAAAATAATTTAAAAAAAATTTTATTATGGTTTTAAAATTTGGTATACCTAAATATCGAATGTTTTTGAGGCCTAAGAATAAAATTTTATACTATTAAACAATTTCAATAATAATTTTCCACGTTTTTCTATATTTTTAACTAGGATGATTTTGGTGTGAAATGATATAATTGGTTTCTTTAAAAAACGAATATTGTTCTTTTCAATTTTAGAGTAAAAATTGTTTTATATTATTTACCTACTCTGTAAAGTTTGGCTGTTTCAATTCTGTTTTCGGATTTTCTCACAATAATGATGGCACATGCTCAGTAACAAAATGATGGAAGTTAATATAAACTATAACGAATACGTATAATGTTTATTGAATGCTTTATTTTTTAAAAAAATTGGAAAGAAAAGGATGTTGTCTTGTTTTTATTATCAATTCATAATACATAAAAAAATTTTTTTTATTACATTGAAAATATATATTCATATCAAAAAAGAAAATGAAATTAAAACATTTTGTAATGTTTGTTTACTTTCCTTTAATCTTGTTGTTCGTCTTTAGAATAAAAATGTAATTTTCTTTACAAAAAAGAAATTTTTTTTACATACAAATTGAGTTTTCAATTAAATCATGAGTTGTTCGTTTTCAGTTTTGAACTTTACTACACCGTATATTATTATTTTCACCTCGAAAAACGAAACATTAGTTTTTAACATATCTGTGTTTTATGATGCAATGTGTGTTTAGTTGATATTTTGAATAAAATTTCCATATTGTATACTAAATTTTCGTCAATTCTTTAATAAATAATTTGATAAATATTTCAGCCGGCCTCAGTAAGTCATTTGTCTTTGTCACCAACTGCAATTTATCTAGTTTACTTACTTTCGTGCGCGTTCGATTCCTCTCTCTCTCTTTGTCACAAAAATTAATTGTTTTGAAACGATTATGAGTAACATTTTATTTGTAACTATTACAATAAATGTTTTTCATATTTAATCAACAGGGCCTAGGCCTTACGCTAATACTAATTATACGTCAATATAAATCATTTAATAATAAATATAGACCGTGTGTGCGTGTATGCCTGTGTGTGTGGGATCATAAGGTACTGTGGATGTATCAAATTTTTGTGACACTATTAATCAGGGACAAAAAATGCAATGAATTTGAATTTTATACCGCAAGTATGTGTTCTTGCAGATTTTCGACCATTTGATTTTGAGCATTTATTAAACCATAAGAAATATAAGATAGATTATTATACAAAAAGTTGTTAGTCAAAACCAAGAAACTTTTATAAGGATCATGTTTAGATTAACCACAATTTAGTTAAAATACATCAAATTAATATATTAATAATATTACCATACTTACCTTTATATAAAATGTATTGAAATAAATGAATATATTGAACCAAGTATTTATTACCTTCAGTAGAAAAAGAAATTTACTTACAAGGAAGTTCTTGGCGCAACTTACGAGTCGCACGCACCCATTACAGTATGGTTTTTTTTTTAGTTATTTGTTTGACAAATAGCTTGTAGCATTTTTTAAAGTGTCACAAACATCAAATTTACTTAAGTGTGTTTTGGATGTATATGTTTCTCATAATATCCTAATGTATCTTGCTCCTCTTAAGGAAACATGACAAATGACAGTTGGTTTTTTTTTTCTTTATATTTTTGTACAAACATATTTTCACATATAACATCATTGATTTTTGTCGATTATTGTTATTCATATTGTTAAATAAAGAAATGTGTTTTCACAAGCATATCTGAATAAATATGGTGAAATATGTCGTCAACGAACACATTATTGATGGCAGGAATAACAAACATTCTTCTAATAACTAATTGATATTAAAGTTTCATTTTGTTGAACTATTTAAATAATTATTAAGATCCCTTTTAAGTAATCCTTTTTAAGATAATTAGATTTCAAAAACAATGTTTCAAGTAAAAACTGCAAAATTTCTTTGTGAGGTCAAATAAAAAAACATCATTTTAACTTTACGAAGAATGCTTTGATATATATAAAAAAAAATTTAAATTTTCAATCGTGAATAACTAAAAGGTGATTTTTATTGAAGTCGAAAATTAAATTGTAAATCTATAAAGCTGAAACAGTATTACATTTTACAGGGAGGCTTTTTTTCAAAGTATAAAAATTTAAATAGCAAATAATTTCTAGTCAAGCAACAACATTATTTTAAATTCAAATAGAAATATTCCTATCAATATGCACGAAGCTGTCAGTAGGAACTTTTTAAGAAAATCCAAGGAAAAAACACAAAAACGAGAAACCAACATTAAACATTAAGAGCGAAAATAAATTTTCTTTGTTTATTTAGCATTTCTAAGTAGTAACCATTGATACAAGAATATACTTTATTTTTGGATTGTGACATTCAATGTAAATATCTGTTTTCGATAAAATATCACGCAAGAACAATTTTATTCACAATATGAATTTATCAACCATTGCATTCAACTTTTTTGTTAAAAACAATTTTTTTTTTTAAAATCCAGTAATGTGCCGACAAAAATCTAGTTTATAAGAAGCTTAAAGCTTAATAAAACACTTATGTAAAATGATCCAATCAATAATAATACTATCTATATCACAGTCAACAAGCCTTCAGGAACATATTTATAGAGGAGAATATATTTGTTTAAGTTCAGAAACAGGCGTACAGCAGAAGTATGATAGAGCAAGTAGGCGAACAAGCAGTAGAAGCGCTCAATATACAAACAACCGTTCATTTTTCATACATAATATTTCAATGCTATTCATATTGACGCATCAACGTTATGTATATAAGACAAAAGAGATCCATTCATACATCTATTTATATGAATATATTGGGTGTATAAATAATAACAGTCAATCCATTTTGTATTAATATTTCTATCGAAATTTTGTTGTCTGAAAGATAACTTCACAAATTTTAATTTTGCTTCAACTACCATATAATCACAATTAACTATTTTTGTACTCAACATGTATAAAATATATCAAAGTATATTAATTTTAGTCTAAAGTTAACGCTAGAAAATATGGCAGGCCAAACAATTGATTCGGTGATGGATTTGTGATAATAATTTTGTAGACTTAAAGATAACCATGCTAAGATTTTTAAGTAAGAGAGATTTTTTTTAATTATAATTAAATGCTATATAATGAGTTTATCTTTAAATTCAATAAGGACAGAATAAACGTAAATTTTACTGCATACATTTTTATTATAATATCAAGCATAATATAAAATAATTCTTGCAGAGTTTTCAACGAAATTATATGAGTTTTTAGCCAGTATTAAATAATTTTTTACTAAATACAAATATTCGGCATCGGCATCGCTCGTAGACAAGAATTAGCTCCGAATAATCAGTATCATTATGTTTAAAATTGACTGTTTATTGAGGCGTCCTATAGATTATTTGTCTACCTCACTGATTTATGTTTCAGCACGCTTGTGTTTTGTCATATTCACTATAATCCAATCAATATACCGTAAATATTATAATTCAGTAAAAAAAACATGGTGTGAATGGCATTCATAAAATATGATATGGCGATAGTTGGTATATCAATGAAGTATTCATAAACGTAGAATTGTGTTTTAGATCGATCGAGATATATCTATTTGTTGGCATTCACTATAATGTATATTAATTAGAAGCTCATTTTGAATCCATTCGAGTATAAAACTATTCAGTAAATTTTATAGTGAACGTTGTAAATTAAGTTATTTATTTATTTCGTTTTTCTTATATTACAAGATGTACCTACTGGGCAACACAAATTTAAATATTATCAAATAAATTGTATACTTTTTTTGTTTTCTATAAAAACCCAATTAAATACAATGTTTGATAAAATTAAGCTAATATTTGAAAAAACAAACCACAATGCCGAGGATTCGTTTCCGAATCGATTCAATATCCATATCAATGTGGATTTTGAATTTTATTCAATCATTTTCCATTTTTATAGAAATAATATACGAAAAATCATAACAGTAGATATTCTGACTCGAATTTTGTTTCAAATATTCAAGCACGAATTTGCGTATTCAATTTTGAAAAAACTGCTGCAAAGTTTTGTGTCAGAATGAAGCCTTCACACCTTTAGGGCTTAAATTTCAAAAAAAAACCCTCCCTCATGGGCAAGTACCAAGAAGGGTTATATAAAAGTGATATTCAAGATTGTGAGCTCAATTTCCGGACTCAATTCTAATTATTTTACTATATACGGTTTGAAATGGTAATTATTGTAAATATATTAAATTTTCCTAATTTGTGCGTATTTTTAGATTTTGATTTATTTTTCCTATTTGATCATTTTGATTAAGATAACATAAAATTCAATTTCTTTACAAAGCTCTTGTTTCACAAAAGCTGACATTAAAGGAATATACAAACCGTGACTTTATTATAATAATTACCCAAATACATATTTGATATATTCTGTGTAATAATCATAATATATAAATTTTATACTTGGTTTGTAGATACCTACCTAGTCATAAATTATAATTAATATTAAAATCAATTAAAATTATTTTATTATATATGTTTGAATCAAATAAATTAGTATTATATGTGTAATATATAAAATGATAATCAGTTCGTCCACAACAATTCGTGTTAGTTATGACCTTTAAAAGTCATATCAATAAATTCCTGATTAATCAAATTATTTTATTCATTAATTGAATTTAATAAAAAATAAAAGTATTAACTTATAATTCTAGTAATATTTATTTTCAATAATATAGATTACAATCATTATACGGTTCTTTCTTATTAAGAATACACGAGAACATTTGACTGAAAAACTTCACCAACAACTGCAATAATTAATTAGACCACATATAAGCGGACACAGTGTGTTTCAATTCAAATGTAACAACCATGACTTTTGGACTTGGAACAATAATTATTTGATGACATAAAAGTTGAGTTTGACTTGTTATTTTACCTGCTCCAGCGATTAAAATTATATAACAAAAAGCAGGATATCCATTTTAAAAACCATATTAGTGATATTTTCATGGCATTTCAGCTTTATAGAAAGTTACTCTTAATTTAGTTCAGAGGTTTCAATTCAAAGGAAGTGATTTCAGCCAATATTGTTTTCTTTTTTATATGAATAACGACATAAGTTACTTCTGCCTGTGAAATCAGAGTTTCAAATTCCCGTTGCTTCTTATTCCTACAACTAATAATTATTAAAGTTTAAAATTAACGAGATCCTACTTTCGGTTTGTCGGCAATATTGATTTATTGATTCAGTATTTCAAAGAATTTCAAAGGCTTATAATTATTTTGACAACTCTTTGTATATGATTAGGTCGTTGACGACCATTTTCATCTTTCGACT
This sequence comes from Chrysopa pallens, assembly GCA_020423425.1. NCBI lineage: Eukaryota > Metazoa > Arthropoda > Insecta > Neuroptera > Chrysopidae > Chrysopa > Chrysopa pallens. The sequence continues at coordinate 60,534,849 of CM035594.1, forward strand.
GTTATATTTTCTAGATTATAACTTAAAACGATAATCATCAATTTTAGTGTAATTGAAATTTGTACATGAAGTTTTTGTTGTTATAGGCGCGCTTTTAGCATAACTATTTTCGATTTTTGACCTTCTAAGAATAGATTTAATAAATCTTCATGGGCAATAGACTTATCTATGATCATAAGACTCATGGTATTCATTTTTGATGTGAATATTATAATTTTCTATTAGATAGTTAACTAGTAATGCTTACAAATTTGATGAGATGCAATTATACTTTGTGTAGCACAGATAAAGATGTTATTATTACGAATTTAATTAAACAATATATGTTTTGACACAAGTAGGTTCTATGTAGATGTAAGTGAATTTAATTATATGAATATATTAAATATATTATATAGGAATGCTGATGAAGATGATAAAGATATCCTTCAAAATTTTACATACAAACACAAAATTTAAATATATTATTTAATAAGTTTTGAACTTTGCGTTTAATAGTGGTGGATTAAATAATTCGATTCAGAAATTCGAATTCATATTAAATGTAATTGCAAATAAGTCGCTTATTTGTCAGGATCAATTTTTGTAAAAATTGTATTTTACCGTGAATAACACTCAGCATTTACTCTACTGAGTACTTGAATTAACTTTAATTAACACTTCATTAAAATCGAAAATTAATCGGGCTGAAATCATCATGAAAAATTCAGCGCTACCTCTTGGACTATGACGTTATATTGATAAATTATACAATTTTTTTAATTGACAATTATTGTTTTTGTATAACTGTAAAACAACGTTGGCAAATTAGTCGGGCTAACCTTTTAATGCTTCTTCAAAACAAAACCGTTATAACAAACGTAAAACTTAATCTGTAGCGTGGCCAACTTGAATTAATATGGACTGAATAAGCGCAGATGTATCTCCGATTGATACCTCGTTTTAGAATACTGAATGAGTCATTGCATATATCAATATTTACTTCTAATTTGTAAATGCGAAAGAAAACACAAATAAGTAGGATGGAAAACTAAATACAAACTGTTGGATTAATTTAACATACTATTTTGTTAGAATAAATTTATTTTAATTGTGGATTTTACTTGCTATGGTGTAAGTACTTATTCTAGGAATCATAATTCATTGAGAATTTTATGGTAAATTATATATTGAATCAAACATATGCATTTCAACACTACTCTGTTCATTTTACACTTTATTTAAACAATTCATTTGTATTTATAGTACTTCATTTGATGAAATCTATTGATTAGTCACACAAATCTTTTAGTTTAACTATTATAATTAAGTGCTTGCATGTAGAATATGTAGGCGACAGAGTACTAATTCGCTTGTGCCTCTTTCTGTTTTTATATTAAATATATATATATATATATAATTGGAATCTCGGAATCGGCTCCAACGATTTTCATGAAATTCAGTATATAGGGGGTTTCGGGGGCGATAAATCGATCTAGCTAGGAATCATTTTTAGAAAATGTCAATAATGTTTCATGAGTTCATCATTTTCTAAAGTGTCATGACATTTAGAAAATGTCATGTTTATAATGAAATGATATGTTTGTTTAATATTTATAGTCATATAGTCATAGCAGTGGCTTAGTGGTTGCGTGCGAGGCTCCTATACAGAGATCCCGCGTTCAAATCCCGGCTCGGCCGACGAATAATATTAATTTTTTTTACATTTTAAAGTGAATACATTTTAATTTTTTAATTTTAAATACATTTTAATTTTTTAAGTGAATAATATTTTTCAAATAATATTTTGTTATTATAATTGTATAATTTTTTATAATGCAATGATATATTTGTTTAATATTTAAAGTCATTGGAGTGGCTAAGTGTTAGCGTGCTGGAATCGTCTTCCGCCTCGACGTAATATAATTTCCAAAAAACACAATTTATAAAAAAAAAAAAAATACCGAGCAAAGCTCGGTCATCCAGGTACTATTAAATTAAATCAAATAATTATTTTGTAACTATCGACACAGCTCTCATGTACCATTCGTTCAATATCCAGAAAATTGTTGTGTTTGCCACAGAAAGTTTTGCGCTTGTATTCAATTACTCAATAAATATGGCAAAAAATGGATATTTATCAGGAGACTTATAACGTAATGAATAAAATTAATTGTTAAGTCAAACTAAGGAGAACCCTTCGCTCACGAAATTTTTCGCAAAGGCAACACTATATGCAACCATTTAAGAACTTTTGAAAGTATATTTGTTTTTTTGAAATTTATTAATATTTGATTTTCAGAGTAAAATTTAAAAGAACAGAAAGTACTTAAAAGCTTAACACCCGAAAGAAAAATATAATTCCCATTATAATAGAAACACATAAAGTATGTATTACCTAAAATAATGTTTGATCTGATAATATAGAAAAGAATCACTTGCTAATTATTTTTTATAAAGATAAATTTTTGCTAAAATATAAGTATTTATCACTATCATTCTAGAAAATCCTCTCGTTAGGAATTACTTATGTCATATTATATAATTAATGGCGTCAATCGAAATTGGGATATATATCTGGTATAAGTTGATCTATCATACTTTAAAAAAGTTTAATTGTTTTCTATGTTTGATAATACAACTTTGTGGTAAGATATGGTTGACACAATCTTCCATTGTCTTTCACATGTAGATGTGTTTGTGGTCAGTCTTAGGTGAATGTGTTTCATTACTAATTATCATTTGTCGTTTATTTAGACTCGTTAGATATTAACCTATAATTTTTTTGATGTTGTGTGTATAAGTACGTCCTACTTTGACTCTGAGTTTTAGAACTGCGAGGAGATAGCTGCCGTAGCCGTAATTATATATATATATATATATATATATATATATATATATATATATATATATATATATATATATATATATATATATATATATATATATATATATATATATAATAATGAAATTTTTACTATATATAATAGAAACAAATGAACAATTGAATAATTATCTTAGTGAAGAAAAGGTTTTTGAAGCTGATTTTTATTTATTATAAAAACGAGTTAAAATTGTAAACATAGTTTTTCATTAATATTGTTAAAAATAGATCAACCACTAATATAAAAATAATATTCGAACATTAAAAAAGAACAAAATATTTCACAATTCGTCTGTTGTTCGTACAAGTAGATACCAAAAATATAACCATTGTAAAAGTAGATATAACAACTAATCGCATCTCTTTTGTTATGTGGGTGGTTACAACGTATATAGTTTAATGGGTCATATTCTCCTTACCTACTTTTATATACGTGTATATAGCAGAAAAAATTGACTGATAAATCAATATACAGCCCAAACTACTTTGCTTGAAGACTTGAAATTTTTCATTTTATTTGATTTTATTGACGAAGAAGTTAGGTAGAAGAATTTTACTACCGACAATTCGTAACTGGTCATCATATTTCAATCTATCGTTTTGTAGTAGTTAATTTAAACTGGGTGGTTAATTTTCAAGATATTTGAAATCTCTGAGTAGAAACGACTTTCGAATACGATTTTGCTCTATTTCTCAAAAATTACTCAATCTATCCATAGGTCGATGTTGTGGTTGAATTTTAAAGTCCCAAAGTTATCTTGGTTATTCAAAATTCAACAATAATATTTATTTAATGAAAGAAGTAATTGTATATAAAATATCTGCCGGTATTCGAATTGAAAGTCGTTTTGTCGACCAAATCTTAAAATGTAGCGAATATTTGTTATTTTAAATCCAAATTACTTTTTCCGAACGAAAAAAAATGTCTTATTAAATTTTTCACCGTATTATTATATTTCCGCGTTTTAATAATAGAGAAGTAGAGTATTCCTTGCAATTCAATGTATGGAGGTTCGATATAGTTAACGTAATTCGTAGGTCTGTGCTAGATTATCGACTCACTCTCCTTTGCAAGTTGATTTTGTTGTTGATTGATTATGACAACATCGAGAAATACTACTTGTAACGAAAAACGTGATAAGACGTAGGTTGGTTAGTATATTAAGGACGCCTTGAAAATGTCTAAAAAAATATATACATGTATATATACGGTTATACGTATAGCACGCTCTCTTTTTAATGCCTTACAGCGTAGGTTGTATAATATATCGAACAATGAGTTATGTAAATAAAAATTTTTTTTTTTATATCGGAAATTATTATGATAACATATTATATGGATTTAATCTCGATTAAATTTCATTTAGCATTTTTCTTTTGTATGCTTGGATTACGATTTTCAAAATAAGATTGTTTTTTAATAGGTGTAAACAAAAATAATAACGAAAATCTTAACGCTTTTCATAATTATATAAGAATGTGTAAATAAAAGATTATTATTCAGATAAGATAATCCGAAAAATATATTTTAAAGATTAAAAAGTCATAGAAGTATGTACACTGGTTTATTCTTCTTAAATTTTTAGTATTTTAAATTCTGCTTGTTCTTCAAAAAATTTTCTATTACAGTTTACCTCTTTTGTTTTCGTATTAGTAATGAAGTTTAAAAAATAAAATAAAATAATAATAATAATAATAATAATAATAATAATAATAATAATAATAATTAAAAATTTGTAGATGTATTAGCAACAAATTGCGTCTTTATTATAACTGAAACATTGTCATTCTTAGCAAACTAACCTAGAAATAATAAATTAGAGCTGGCTCGATTTGACTTGATATATTAGTCCTCAAAATAAATTAAGAGCTGAATTAAACAATGGGTTGTAACATTTGAAGAAACTTGGAATGGCTCAGACCTCAGCATCAGTTATAGCACTGGAAACACAGTTGGGCTTTACCCTACTTTACTAGAAATAAGCTTTTACCATTGTTCCGGATTTTCCTTTATAAAAAGGATTTTGCGGTATAATGTTAGACCATTGAAAATAGTTACAATAATTTTTTTTGTTAATTTATTTATAAAGAAATTTTTGGTTTTATTCAAATTTTAAATTTAATTTTAAAATAATTTGATTGTACAATGTAAGTCATATAATTAAGGTAAGGATATTTGAATAATTTCTATCTCCACTATTAATAAATATTTTGGAAATTTTTGGTTTATGACTTCGAAATATTTACCATAAGTAGAAAAACGGAATATTTCTTTCCATCAAAAATAATGATTCACTTTAACAAAAATATATAAATCGATTACCCATTAACCTTTTAAATACATTGTGATTCAAAATTCCACACCCATTTTTTTGATATAGAAAGGAAATGATTAAGTGATTGTAATTTTTTACGAAAGTTTATTTTACTGGATGAAATTATACAATAAATCAATTTTTGCTTCTCATTGAAAACTCATTATCGAAAAAGGGTATAAATAAGTCTTATCATAACACAATGGGCGGAACTCTTTTAACACTCGGTTAAAATGTAAATGTGGGTTAAATTAACTTCTCAGTAAGTCTACCCTATGCAAGACAATTACTTTATACAAAAGAGGGTATTTTTATAACAAATACAGTTTTTATATAACTGAACTCATTTTAAAAATTCGGTTCACATTTGAAATCGATTTATCATATTTATCTATGGATGTCAAATTGGTTATTTTTGAATTCTCTTTATAAAAAAAAATTGATTTATTAATAAACAGGAGAAAGTCGGCTAGGATGGGTAGAAACTAGAGTATTCAACTTACATATTTTGTTTATTGTATTTCTTTCGCAGTTAATACTTTTTATTATTATTATTCTTATTATAATTGTGGGAGTGTACTAGGAAATTTGACAATTGGGAGAGTACTAGGAAAGCCATACAAGTTTGCGAATATGCTTTCAGGTTCAACAGATTTGGTCCACCAGTTTTGAAGGTATGAACGAAAAAATCATGGAATTCTTTCAAATTAAATGTAATTTTATGAAGGCCTGTTCATTGTTCAATAACTATTAAATTAATTTTGAAATCGTCTAGACCTTTGATAAAATGTGTAAACATTATTACTATGCCCAATTATTCGAAAGTAAAAAACAAAAGTTCAAAGTTTGGTAAACCTTGACAATTTTCCCATATGTGAGGTTCCGTTATAATAAACCAATCATTAAAAATAGATTATTATAATTTGGTTTGAATTTTTAGTTACTTCCTATACAAATTTGTTAAAACTTCAAGGTCAGTTTTATTTTAGAAAAAAATCAAATTAGTTGTATTCTAAAACAATTATAAATATTTTGATCAATTCTTCATCATCAGTCCATTATTAAAATTATATGACACGTTTTTCCTGTTCAGCTAAAAGTATTTATTATTTTCTTCGTTAAAAGCGTTCGAAGTTATTGAATATTACATTCATCTATCTTAGATTTTCGTTCAAGAACTATTTCGCTTGAAGATTCTAGGTAAGTTTATTTTTTAAATTCGCCAATCCTTAATGAAATCATGAGCCTTCATCCTTATGAAATCACTTCAAAATTTGAAGTAAAATCTATAATATAATTTTATTCATGGTAAATTATTTCAAAATATTTGTTCGAAAAGAGATACCTTACTTTCCAATCGAATAAAAAAACAACTTTAGAATCAAAACCTTTTTTTACGTTTTATATACAGAATTATAGGAAGTAGGTTTAACATATAAAATTAATATCTATTCATTATTGTGGGCATATAAAAGTTCAAAGTTTTGATTACCATATAATAAAAAAAATAAAAATAAAACTAAAAACGAAGTCAATACTTTTTCATAATAATGTGATTAAAAAAATTTTTAAAAACTGAATTTTTGTTTTTATGTAAATAAGTTTTAATTTAGTTTGTTTAAACATAAATTTTGCTTATTATATATATATATTTTTTTTAAACGACTGTTTTCATCATTTCCAATAAAAAAATGTATAACTGTGTGGAAATATACACATAGTGAAAATGTTTTTCGTATGTTTAATACATACTCCGTAAGACACTATATATGGTTTTCGCGTATACGAAGTGTGTTAAGTAACATATAAAAATGGTACTGACTTAAAAAGAATAATTAATTTGCAATTTTCTTCATAAACAGATTAAAGTCAAAGTAAAGGCTAGATATGTCAAAAGTGAAAAAATTTTATTTCTTTATCATTCTGCTTAACACACCACGAGGGAAATGCAATTCAAAACGAAACTTTGTTAGATGATACATCATGAGTTTTCCGCTTCAGATTTAAAACATAGCCAATCGTTTTATATTCTTTCTTATAACCGATATCTCGATAGAAAACAATTGTATTATTCCTGAAAATGAAAAAAAATAATAATGTTTACTTTTTGAACAGCATATTTAATGTGTCGAAGATCCGACAACTTTTTGCTTCAAATTCAAATTCATGGTTAATTTTCAATTACATTTAGGTAAAGAAAAATGATAATAAAAGTGAGCAATTCCCCATCGTGTACGCGAAGTTACACACTCGATGGAGAAGAAATAAGTATAATTTCTTCTTGTAATTAGAAAAATCACATATTAGTGTACAATGCGTTTGTAAAAATTAATGTGCAGCTTATGTGGATTATCTATTATTTATCCCATCTTGTTTGTAGTTTCAATTTATTTCAATTGTTTCACAACATGCAATTATACGGGTAAACACAAAATATATAATATCTCAAGTTTTGTTACATGGAAATTTAAAAATTTGTTAAATGAGAAAAATTGGTCCTTTGAGTCCTGTAAATCAATTAGTATGACACAACTTTAAAACCAAAAATGATTATAACTTAGATTATTAGATTCACACCCAATCAGAGGCTGCTGTGATGTTGATTAATTATATTAAAAATAAAATAAGAAAAATATTTAACGGTAAAATAACCATTTTTACTTTTGTACAACGCAATCAAACTCCATTTTGCAAAAATCGGTTAAAAAGATTGTATTATATTTTTATTTATGTGTTTATGATAGGTATAACAAAAAGTTTACTTCTCGTGAGTGTATTTTCATATCATGACTATAAAATGTAATAAATATTATTATTATAGGATATTAAACTTGTTCTATACCAATTATTGCTCATTAAAAAACTTTTGATTATAAAATATTCACATATACAATTTTTGATTTCGTTTTCATTAAAAATTATATAAAAAACAATTCGTAGCAAAGTACTAAAATTTTATGAGAACGTAGATAAATTTTGTTTTTTGTTTTTTGTTTTTTGTTTTTTTTTTCTCTGAGTTTGTTATAAAATTTAAATTAATGAAATTATAAAACATAAAATTATTTTTTATTACCAATAGGTTTCTACAGGATGTGATAGAAAATTATACTTTCTAGAAAGATTTCCTTTGATAAATTAATAAGGAACTTAGCCTCAGCTGTTATTAACAAAAAAGAGCATGCATCTAATAATCTATTGACTTAAATTACAATGATTATTAGATATTTTTGGGGATCTTAAAATACCTACTTCAAATATTATATTACATTTGATGATCAAATGTTCTGAAAAAATTAAAAAAGCACCACTATGGTTAAATAATAAAATAAACATTGCATTCCATTGATACAAATAAATAAATATATATTTGTTACAATTTAGTAAAGATATCGAAGCTACATAGCTTGTTTGTAGTTTTCGAATATAATAATATTTAAATTCTAAACATGATCCAAATAAATGTGTTTTAGAAAACATAAATTTGCATATACCCAAGACTGCATTATTATTATTACGTACTGAAAAACCATGTTGAAGCATCAATGGTACACAATTTATACGAAAACTATTTTTAGTATATTATAAATAAGAATCTTAGACGTAATTACGTTTTTTAATTATTCAAAATTATTTCATATTAGAATGTAAAACGAGTTTCAATACCGCAACAAAACTGGAAAAAGTTTAAAATTGATTAAAAAACGAAGTACTGATAAGCTATCAAACATTATTTTTTATCTCTTTAACCCGACGTTTCTTCAATCGAATTGAACATAATGACGTTACCATCTTTATCAAATTATGATTTTAGAACCATAATTTTGAAATAGCTTGAAAAATAGATGAATATCGTCTAAATGTAAGTCAAATTTTTTGAAGTGAAACTTCTTTAGGCGCGACTAGGGAGTAACTCAGATTTTTTTTTCTGACGGAAGTAACGTTTCCGCCATTTAAAAATAATAATAATTCTGATTGGTTGTAAGTATGTTTCCGCCATTTAAAAATAATAATTCTGATTGGTTGTAAGTATATGTCATATACTACACGATTCTTGACTTAATTAAATTTTTTGAAAATCTCTAAATATACTTGTTTATTTATTACTTTTAAAATAAGTAAATTAAAAATAAATTTTCTGACAATTGCGACATTTTATAATATTAAATAACAAGGTTATATTGACATGTGCTGATCTAACCTTCAATTTGCTACTCTCAATTATTTTAAGAAATTATAATGACATTCAATTACCTGTTTCGAATGAATAATATTAATATAACATTTAAATAATCTTTGTAAAGCACATGAATAATAAATATAATTAAATTATAATATAATATTTATTTATTTAAGTTAATATTTAATCATTTCAGTGATATATGTCGTCAACGCCAAAGAAGTTTTACTTCAATCGCGCGTAAAGGTTACACGCACATTTTTTTTTTTTTAATTACTTCAACTGAATCTTCTAAACTTCACCCACATATCACTGAAATTATTTTTAAAAGTCTTTAAAACGAAGCAAGATCCATTACTGCGGGGGCCCTTATAGTTTTGTTTATTTTAAATCAATTTAAATCAATCATAAGTATAGTTATTTCACTATGAGTTAAGAATACAATTATAATACATTTACAAAAGTATATGTAGAGAATTTATACAAATATTTCTGACCATTCACAGCCAAACTTTGTCGATTAGTTAATTGATTCAATAAGTCATATAGTACATTGGACAGATGTCTACGGAATATTCAGGAATATAATAATTATTATAAGCATTGAACACAACTACACCACTACTCTCTCTAAACTAAAATCTAAAATGTTTTGTTGATAATGGTTTTGTTTACATGGTATTGGTCCAAATAATATTACTTTAATATAAATGTATGTACATATCAACAAGAAGTTAACTGTATTATTGGTAAATAAAATATATTGTAATTTTAAGTAATATATTCATATACATAGATCCCTATATATGTTGTATATAAAAACAATGTAGTTGTTATATACGTACCATGCATACGAAATGACTACTAATTCGATCAAAGCACCACGAGTAGCTAAAATTTGTATACATATCAATAATTACTGAATGATAATAAAAAATTTTCATAGTTATTGAAATTGTGCATACTCAAAAAAACTATTTATTTATTATGAAAATCCACAAAATAAAATTGTATTTGCTGGGCTTTTCAAATTTTAAGAATGATCGACTTTAATGTAAATAATAATAGAGAAGTTGCATAGAATTATTTATCACATCAATTGAAGCGTCTTTACTTCACGACCATTCATGTGGAGACCAAATAAACCAAGTTAGAAAATATATGAATTATGTCGTCATTTACCATGTCTCCAAATAAATAACTTTTTAGCAGTCGTTTTAAAGAAGCTATAAAATCATTGATAGCTGAAACCATCTTTTTTTTAAATCAATTTTAATTTAATTTTCAAGTTTTGATAAGGTATTGAGTCTAGTTTCAGATTTTTATGTTAAATATTCCAAATTCAGTATCCTTCAAGTCTTCCCAATTCATTTAAAATTATTAATAAATTGTTGCGAATTGTAGTATTTCGTAACGATAACAGGAAAGCAAATAATTTGATGCAGGGTGCGTAAATTGTGAATCAATATTACTCTATAACGAAAATTTCAAATTAATATATTTTATGCTCATTATAGTAGAGCCAATAATGCGGTAATAAAAGTAGTAAATACTTTTTTATAAAAACTTAAATTGTCGAAAAAACTAAAAAATAATAAACCATGTTTAGTTAACCTTAATAATTAAGTTCTTATACTAATGTAAGTTTAAGTAATTTAGAGCCGGCGCGAGTTAATAAATTTCTACGAGCAAGTAAATTAATTACGTAAAGCGTTACATAAAGCCGACTCAAAATTACTTTGGTTTTTAACCCAATTGAGGTTAAAATCATAAAAACTCGATTAGAATTTTAGTTTCGGTTCGGTTAGAATTCCTGCTACGACTTCTAAGCGACCGTTACAAAAATAAACTTTTAAAAATTATTTTTTCTATTAGAAAAGTAGCAGAGAAAGATATTTTGATGATTTATAGTCTAACAGATTGTTAAGTTTTCCGCTAGTTATAATATAATAATATTAATAAATATATTTCGTTACATGCTTTTCTGACTACACTAAAATAATTCTAGCCATATACTGAATTGTGAATCGAAATAGTTTAAATTTATTTTATTCGTTTCCGATTGTATTATTTTAATTTATATGTTATTTATGGTTGTTTTAAATTACAATTGGATTATTTTAAAATAGTTATGTGGCTATTTTGTTTATTGGTTTGGTTAATTTTTATTGTTTACTGAAAAATACCGACAAAAAACAACAGCTATAGTTCCGAACGGAACGAAAAGGTAAATATTTTCTATTCAATGATATTTTGTATTTTGATGTCATTGATAACACCGACAATTTCTTTAAACCTGTGAATTTTTGTCAAATATGAAATGATTATGCTTTTTCATGCATAACTTTAAATACAAAACATAAGATTAAGATTGGGCTCAAAAAATATCAATAAACATTTTTCGATTTATATCACCTTTAAGGGTATGTTTCGATAATAGTTTAACGAAAGTTAAGTGACATTTAATACTTACGTCAGATATGTATCACAGTAAAAGAATAAGATAAGAGAAACTTAAATTTTTTTCCCAGAACACTCCGATCTTTCGATTTAAATGGCCGTGAAAACTATTCTTCAGGCATAGTGACATTTAATATTAATGTAAAATCTGTTTCTGGAAATCAGACAATTGTAGGAAAAAAATAAATTTTATATCTGGCAGGTATTGATTTCATAAATTGACTGATTTCAGACACGTTTTCGAAGCATTTTTTGATTTACTATAATATATTATTTAAAATTTCATTCAAAGATGGTTCAAAACCTAAAAACATCCAGTTTTAATGGAAGTTTTATTTTAATTTTTTTCTTTTAAATGCATTCTTTATAAAATGTAAATATGTTTTCTTTATAAAATAAATCTCTTTGTTGATATTAAACGACTTTATGATTGTTTTTTTCTATAAAGATCAATGCCATAATATCTAGAAAATATTTAACAAGAATCATCTGGTATATTATATTAGAATTGAAAATTATATTTAATAATAAATCAGCTTCTAAAATCAAACAAAGTTTCCTCTTAATTTACTCATTTATAAGTTGCGACTTAAACTATTACTATGTAGATATGCAGTAAAACTTAAATTATGAATACAGTTTCGTATGCGATTATCTAAGCCATACCAGTATATCATCAAACCGCATAAAAAAGATAAATGAACAAGTATATAAAGTGATATAATTATTTTCAATATATAATATTGATATAGCTATGTAAATAAATATTTGTGTAACCATTTTGTTCTGAATTCAATGTTGATATATACATCATATGTATATATACCGTGATATACTGTATATTTACAGAGTGTCATGGATATTATAGATACAATTTAAGCACTCACGATGAAAATTAAAATATTTTTAAAAATTATTTTACTCACCGTACATTAAATTTTGATGTCATTACTTTGCTACCAAAAAAAAAAAAAAAAACCTTCTACCAACAGTTGTAATTTGTGCTTATTATTCTTTGTTAGCGAATGTTTTATCTGTGTTGTATAATAATGTAAAAATAAAGAATTTGAATTTTATGAAGGCTTTTATAAATACTAGGACGTTTTTGCCACATAAGATTATTTCACAAAAACTAGGAATATTTTTCGCATTACAGCTTAAGATGCTACAATAAATATATACGAATAGTTATGCGAATATTGAGATCGGCATAGAAGTTTTGGTCATTGATCATACGATTTTTCTGTTACACTTTATAAATAATACTGTATAGTAATTTTGTATACATAGAGATTAATAAAACCAAAAACAATTTTGACATTAATAAACCAATATTAATACTATAAAATAGTTATTTTACATTATATAAATTGAATTCAAAATAATTACAAAATTTTAACTAAATAGAAATAATCTGGTTGTATTTTTTATCATTGTATATAGATGACATATTTTTTTATAAATGTGCCCATTAAGTTTGGGTTTAAATAAAAAAGAGATCATTTCTAAAAGAGAAAATTGTTTAAATATTCGACATATGGTTGAGTATCAATGCTGAAATTGTTTTAAATCATAAACATTCATAAATTCTCAAAAGATCCGGTCCATACAGCAAAGAATACATAAAAATAAAATTATGTATTGTAATTATATATGTGTTTGTTAGCTAAATTTGAGTGAAAATGTGGCTTGAAACTTTTTACGACAAAATGATGCATCAAATAAAAGTTGTATTGAAAAAAGAAAATTTTTTGGGTTTAATTTTTGTTTGCATTTATGATTCAAAAGTGGGGTCATGGATTTATTGGACCCAATGGACCAATATTGCCCATTTATTCTACAATACGACTTAAAAATTTTAGGTTGCATTCGGTATTTGTCTTTTTAGCTATCTTAATGACGAACAGGTGGGCTGAAATAGATAGAATATCAGGCGTATCTATGAGTACCAATATTTTGATTTCGATATTTGCAAACCTTACAAACTTTTAACAAAATAATAATATATACTATAAATATTTATATATAAAAATGAGTATGTCATTGTCCCTTAATGTATTTCTAAAAAAGATACATTCAATATATAAATAAATTTACAAAACTACTAAAGATATAAATAATTATAAAATAAATTTATTATGTGGATAATGAAAAGTTTAATTGAAATTAATATTGAATTACAAATGGTATTGTTATCAGATAGATATAAATAGGTAGCAGTCAGTATAACTATAACAATAATACATTTTAATACATTGGGCATTGATAATACTTTAATAATTAAATTTTACTTAAATTCTAGTAATTATTTATTAATATGATGATGATTATTATTATTGGTAACTATTGTTTAATTATCTATTATCTATCAAGTTAGTGTCAAATATACCTAAATGTGACCTGTATATAGGATGTCCCGTTATCACAGCATCCGATAAATGCAAATATTTTTAACTCTGCGAATTATATTACTATCTCTTATCGGCTAGTATAATAATAAACAATTTTTATAAATGGCTAAGATTTGTTATTAATAATATAAATATTAGTATAAATTTTATTTTGTCTATCCAATCAGTATTTATCAGTTTACTATTCCAAAAAATGTTTTAAAAAAAGTGAACATATTTCTTTGGGATTATTTAATGATTTGAATTTGCTGTTAATCATTTTATAAAAAAATTAAGACTGTATTTTAGTTTCCATTTCTTCTTATTTTTCAATAATTTGTAGTATTGTAGACCACTTGGAAAACTTTGGAAATAAAGAACAAAGGTTGCGAATTTAAAAAAAAAAAAATAATAATAATACATCAACTTATTTCTTACCCAAGTACCCATGGAAAATGCATCGTATATATTAATAAGTATAGATGAGATAGAAGATATAAATTTAGATTGTCTACACAAAATATTTTTATTTTTTTTTTTTATAATTGTTGCAGTCGGAAAATCAATAAATAAATATCCTAAAACAAACAACCTGAAAATTGTGAAAAGTAACAATTTTGAGGTTATCTGGCAAATTGCGTTTTATTTTTGATGTTCCTTTAAAACCAACGAAAGAACTAATGTTCAACAACTTCCTTTTATGCTGTAATCGAATATTTTACGGGCTACGAAAAATAAAAACGGCCATCTTTTCAAAATTACCGTGAAATATATTTTTAATAATAGGTTATAGGATTATGTGCACTGGAACTTTAGATACCATTATGTACACAGTTCTTCCGATTCAAATTATAAAAAACTAAGATAGGAAATTTTTCATCAAAAGTTATTTTACAACTTGTCTTATATTATAGGTAAGCTCAAACTGTACCTACTTTCTTTGTAAGGTTTTAAAAATTATAGAATGTATAATTTCTTTACGAACACACAAGTACACATCGAAGAAACGAACAAAAAAATTTATATAATTAAAAACTTTAACAAAGTAAGCACTCCACTTTTTAAGAAGTTTTTTTTACAATATTTTTTTAATGATACAAAATATTGTATTATTTATAAAAAGGTTGTGATTTTTGCCAAACCATTGGTGTAGCTAAGGGTGGTCTCGGTTTTTATTGTTTGCGGGTAAAAATGAATTATGTTGGATATCATGTAAAACTAAAATTATTTAAAATAAAACTTAAATTTTAAAAACAAAAATTTAAAAAAAATCTTAAAAATTATCAAAAATTTTCAAAAAAAACTTTTTCGCATATTTTAGCTGTTCTAGAATAAATTAGGAGTAAAACACACAGACTATAATAACACAGAATAGTTTTCGAAATATAGCTAGAACTTATACGCCATACTGACATCCGGATGGAATTTGAGACTATCTACAAAAACTACTCTTCGCATCCAATAGGTGTTTTTTTGCAATTTTTCATACTTATCTTATAAATGGAGTTTTATCGAATTGAATGGTGAAAAGTTTTCTCATTTTTTTTACAAAATAATTTTAAGTATCAAATTTCGATATCTTGACCCATTTTCAAGCGATACCTAAGAAACTATATATTCAATTGTTAAATAAATACTATTTTTGGTTTTGATATAACGTTATTAACTTTGAGAATATTATAATAGTGAAAAATTTTACATATTATAGAAAACAATTCGTTTCCTTTAAAAAAAATAAATATATATAAATAAAAATTTTATTATTTTAACAAAAGTCATTATTAAAGACGTAATTTATTCAAGCAAACAGTAAGTAGGCGGTACAGGGTATGCGGTAAAAAAAATTTGGAGAACAAATCATTTGAATATATAAATGTCGACTAACCATTCGGAAAGTAAATATTATCTCATAAAAACCACTTTCAGGAGTTGAAAAAAATTGCATCTTAGAAGTAAAATTCTAATTACGCCACTGACTATACCAGTAAGAATTAAAAATATAAGATGACAATATGTATAAAAGTAAAATAAATGGTAAATAATTAAAAAAAAATTAATTGGTAACATAATACATTAAGTTAATTGTATTTATTTAATAAGTAAGTATGAATACTACACTACATTCGTCGTCCTTCTTCACAAATCATAGATACCAACATCTAACAAATAGATAACATCTAGAAAATAAATAAAGTAGAATGAATGAATTGTAACTTAATATTTGTATAGTTTTGGTTTTATATCTTTTATTTTATTTATATAAAATATACGATTTATAATCCTCATTATTTGTTCATTATATTCTTTACAATATGAAACTCGTTGAAAAATCAACTTTCGATAGTTTGTATACATATTTTTATAGAAACACCTACTTGAACTATTTTTAATTTATATGATAAGTCTGTATTGTGTAAGTCCTACAAAATTTTCACTAAGTGCCATTGATAGAATTGAATTACACGTGTTTTTTGTATTCCAGTCGACATTTGATAATCGTATTTGTACCATGCATAGTATATACAACAGCCAACTCTATCGATTGAAGTACCATGAGTAGCTAAAATTTACAATAAAATATTCTTATTCTAAAAAAATTAATAATTTGTTGAATAATTTAAATGTTAATTGTAGTGAAAGATAATGTTAAATCAAAATTATTGAATAATTACAAAATAATGACATTTAGTTGTAGTTACACTTGTAATATAAACAATAGTTTATAATATTTGCATTTATTAATAAATTGTGATTTATTTTCATATTTATGTTAACTCATGATCCACTCACAGAAATATATTAAATGATTGATGAAGTAATATTTTGTAACCATAACGGCGCAATATAGCGATTTACGTGGTGCCAATACATAGAATAATTATGAATAAATATATGTAAACGAGATACAATTGATATCTTCGAAAGATTGATATATTTCTATACTGAAAACATTTAAATATAGCCTCCTACTGGTGTTAGTATGTTGAAAAATACGTCAATTTGTTTATGATCAAAACAAGACAAAAAATTTAAATATCGATAACTCTGTTTTCTCCTAGTTTTCGAATAGCATCAAACATTAAGCAAAACGAAATATTTGAAAAGAAAAAATTTGTCCTCCAGCCTTTCTAATGGCTTTAAAACAAAGTAGAAAATAAATATTTCTGCTTATTTAATAATTATTCATTTACTGAAGTAAAACACACTCACAAGCATTTATTGATATATATGTATGGCTTAAAAAAACTATGACAAACTTCTAAAACAGTTTAAAATAATGTGCATTTAGTTACCATTTAAGACTTACTTTTCACATTTCTCATATTAATGTTATTTTCATTACACAATATGGCGACTGTTTGCTTACATAAACATATTTTTGACCTATATAAATCAATAAATTCCATATGTTTGAAAATATAATCCGAATTTGTTAAATAGTTAGAAAAGTTGAATAAAAATGTACATATAAAGTACACTAAAATGCAATATTTTACAGTTTATTACATGTGCTATGAACCAAGGGATTGATTGGGCATTATTTACGATGATCAGACAGTTTGAATACTGGCAATTCGGACCAAGCACTACATACTTAATTAAACTTCAGTATTTATTACATTATTTGGTCAATATGTATAATATTCGTTTAGTTGTGTAGGGAAGTAAGAACAAATACGAGACACTCAGTTACCAATTGCCTGATTACACAGGATAATCACAAAATATAGACGAGTTATAACTCAACTGAAATATATTGTCTGAGATTTTGAATGGCATGGCGTACGAAAATTAAAAAACTTTACACGCAGACTCATGCCCAAATTCCATTTGGATATTTTAGTAACATAATGAACGTAAGAAACAATAGCTCCGTAGACATTACTAACTCGACTTTAAAGCAGTATCCATAATCTAACAGATATTCTCTCCATATTGTATCAATACTATTTTTAATACTATGACCAATGAAAGACTCTTATCTTAAGGTCCAGTCTATTTATATTCTTCAGTAATTATTAAAAAACCTATTGAAGCATTTTGCAAGAATTTGTTCAACTTCTATGTTTTGAGCTGTATATGTGCGATTTATTAATTATTCATTATTTTCATTTTTTAATTATTCAATATAGAAACTATTATTGATGTGCTGTTGGCAGAATATATTATGTTGCAGTTACATGTTGAAAATTTTGTAAAAATTATTATTTAAATTTTTATTTGCTTTAGGTAAAATTACTATCAATTTTTAATTATCTATGACAATTTAAATTGCTTTGTAACCGTGCTAATAATTGTGGTATGATTTTATTCAAATCATCTAAAAATGCTATAAATTTCTGTCTATGTGTTCAAGTGGGATCATAGAATCTGTATTTTAAATATACAAAATGAATTATTTTTCCATGAATTATTTTATTTTAAATGATTTTGTTTACAGAAAATAACTTTGTCTTACTGAAATATTTTCACAAAATTTCTTCATTTAACTTTTCTTCTACAACAGAAACACAAAAATTTTAAAAATTTAATGATTACATGGCAAACTTTTCAATTACACACATTTAAAAAATATTCCTTGAAATTCGATATCTATTCATATCTGAAAACCTCTTTCATTACAAATGATCTTAAACTGAAAGATATATCTGCTTTGACATCTGTAAAATGAAAAAATGAGTAGAAAAAACTTAATTTTTAAATAGAAAAATATTCCAATATTCTGTCGAAAATCTTATATAATGCCTATGAGATTCCAAGTTTTTAAACTAAAATCAATTTTAAATCTGTTTGTGTATCCCGAGTTGTGTCATAAATGTTAAGATAATAAATTAGATTCAATAAAAATGCAATCAAAATTATAATTTAAAAAAATTAAACTTTTTCTTAAGCAAAAATTTCATTGTACGTTTAAATTCTTTGCGTAGCCCTGACTGTAAAATCTTAAAAATATATTAAATGAACCAATAGACTTTCATGAATTTCAGTCCTGTTCTTATTTAAATTATTATATTCAAGCTTAAGCCTCTTAACAAAGAGATCATGTAAAGTTAAAAATTAAAATATAACAATAATTTATGTTTTTACAGCTATAATTTTTTTCGACTTCAATAAATGTTGGTAATATTCAGTAAGAGTTTTAATAAAATAAAAAAAGTGTGCGTGTAACCTTTACGCGCGATTGAAGTGAAACTTCTTTGGCGTTGACGACATATATCACTGAAATGATTAAATATTAACTTAAATAAATAAATATATTATAATTTAATTATATTTATTATTCATGTGCTTTACAAAGATTATTTAAATGTTATATTAATATTATTCATTCGAAACAGGTAATTGAATGTCATCATAATTTCTTAAAATAATTGAGAGTAGCAAATTGAAGGTTAGATCAGCACATGTCAATATAACCTTGTTATTAAATATTATAAAATGTCGCAATTGTCAGAAAATTTATTTTTAATTTACTTATTTTAAAAGTAATAAATAAACAAGTATATTTAGAGATTTTCAAAAAATTTAATTAAGTAAAGAAGCGTGTAGTATATGACATATACTTACAACCAATCAGAATTATTATTTTTAAATGGCGGAAACATACTTACAACCAATCAGAAATATTATTATTTTTAAATGGCGGAAACGTTACTTCCGTCAGAAAAAAAAATCTGAGTTACTCCCTAGTCGCGCCTAAAGAAGTTTCACTTCAAAAATATAATAAATAATAAAGGAATTATTAACTATTGTATTCTATGCAACACATTATACAGATTTTTTTTTATAAACCAACACGCTTTTAAAATGATTTTTTTCTGTGTTGTGAATGATATTTTTTTTAAAAGCATAAAATATATTCATTCATACATTACGTATTTGTAATATAATCAATAATTCAGGATATTACAATACTTAATGGATAAATCTACTTTTACATAATAAATTTTTCATAACATATTTTTTAAATAATAAATAAAAACGTATTAAAACCCGCAATATTTATTTATTTTTTAGAATATTAAAATACCGTTTGTTTTGTTGGCTTATATATTATTATAATGTATTTGAGGTTTAATCTTTGGCCAGTTGTGGGTGACTTTTTCAAAATATTAAAAAAAAACAGTGATATGAAAATTAATCTTCAATAAAATTTAAACAAGTCATATGATTTAAAATTTTCATTTATTAAGATTTCACCATTTTTTGAAAACCATAAAAATATTTTGTTTCATTACGGCGCTGTATATAAGCGAAGTTGATAGTTTTTCTCATAATTACTAAAATTTTCTCAATATATGTAGGAAAGTGATTTAAAGCAATCAATCATTAAATACGACACGCGGCAACAAACTCATGGTACCTACTTTAGTTATGGTTACGTTAGTGAGCTCTGCATACAGATAAATAGTATATTATACAGCATTAAATAATGATTTTACCTTTCACATAATTTTATCAAATAATATTTTTAGAAATATATTGGTAAACCTCATTATTAATGGTTTTTTATTTATATTAAATACTAGCTGCCCCGGCAAAACGTCGTTTTGCCACATATTTCTAATTAACTTCAACATTTTCTAAGTATAATAACATATTCTTAACAACTTTCCTCTATTTCTTAAAACTGAAAGCTAAGACAAATTAGAATAAATAATGATATTAATATATATTTTAAAGCATACCCGGACACGTTGCGGTGACAATTGATATTACATCGATTGCATGCAAAATTTGAAGCAGATTGGACGAAGGAATTCCGTTGTCCCATACAAACTTTGCCTCTGCTTTTCATCCCATTAGGGGTAGAATTTCAGAAAATCTTTTCTTATGGGATGCCCGGTATTTGATGTGTAGCCCACTATTTGGTGTGGGATACCCGTGACACGAAATATTTATATATACACTCATGTTTGATGTGGGCACCCGGTACCTCGTGCAGCCACAATTCGTGTATACTGTGCTGTGGTTCTCATATACTTGATGAAAAATAGTAAAAGGAAGTCCAGAACCACTAATATAGAAAAGAAGAGATAAATAATAAATTCTATTTTTAATAGCTGACCCGGGTAAACATTGTTTTGTTATATAAATCATTTCTAATTAACATCAATATCTCATAAATATAATAACATATTCTCAACTGTCTATAACTAAATAATGAAGCTGTGGCAAATCACATCGTTACATCGTTTACATGCGGATGCAATTCTACCCTTAGGGGAAGAATTTCAAATCCTTTCATATGGAATTCCCGGTATTTAGTATGCACCTGGTTCATTATATCCACCTGGTATTTACCTGGTATTTGCTATGGTACACCCGGGACCGCGTTCACCCGATAATTTTTGCTGTGGTACACATACACTTAATGAAAGGTATATGGACCTTCTGAACCAAGAATGATTCCGGAAATACTTGAACAATGCGATATGCACAATTTATATAGTTGACAGTTCGTCATACTGCTAGTGAGAAGAGATAAAGAAGTTTTATTTTGAATAGATAAAGAAGTTTTATTTTGAATTTCAAAATTAGATTTTGGTTTGTATGGAAATGATGATTTGTAACATGTGAGAAAAAAAAAAGACAAAATATGTTTCACAGCTAGGAACATTTTATATTCGAAAATTAAATTGTCGTTTATAGTATTTTCCTTTACTTATTATTTATGTTTAAATCTTCCCTGAACTTTCACGAATATTTCAAGACCAAAATTAGCCAAATCGGTCCAGCCATTCTCGAGTGCGCTTACCAACACATTTTGCAATTCATTTTTATATATAAGATAATAACTTTAGAAGCAATTACTATTATGAAAATTTTGCAATTTGGCACGGATCAATGAAATTATTATTTATATATACTAGAGATGACAAGAGATAATTTAAGTTTATATTGTATTTTCGAAAATCGAATATATGTTGTAAGGTAAAAATTTACTGCAAATATACAGGATGTCTGTGATAGACCACCCGTTTTTTTGGATCAAAGACAGAATAAATTTCTGATATAAGAAGGCCTTGTCGATTCTTGATCTGACACAGAGGTTATAATAATTAACCAATTTCAATAAAAAGCATCTTTTGGATGCATTTAATGATTGTAAAATATGAATTTAGTGATGGAGTTCTCGCTTCACGAATAATTTTTTAAATGTTTATAGTTATAAATATGTTTTTGGTATAAAAATATTTTCCAATGGTCGGTGCTATTTCAATTAGCCGGATAAGTGAATTGATTTTAAATTTTACATTAAAATTTCAATTAAATGTATATACTGTTAATTATTTTTATTAAAGTGGATTGTTTTTACATGCATGTAACTATGTAATAACTCACTATATATTTATAATTTTATTCGGTGTGGATAAATATGTTAAAAGGTTTTCAAAAAGGGGTAGTAATGGTTGAATTGGGATGGGATTTATCTAAAATATATACGTTTTAAAAAATTCAAATCATTTCAATGCCAAAAAATTATTTCAATTTAAATAAATAATTTAATCAAGATTCTCGGATATCCATATTTTGGTTATTTTAAAAAAATTTAAATAAAAAGAAAATACCCATTTTTATGAAATAAAGACGCTTCAATTAATGTAATAAAATCCCCATTATTCTACTTTTATAATAACACATTTAATTTTAAAGTTTTTTAATACGAAATGATTGTATATTCTTAAAGATTAAATGAAATGAATACTTTTATTGTGGTTTATTAAAATTAACTTTAATTAACAAAAGCTCAAAGTTGAATTCATTATTATTATTACTTACACTATTATTTAATTTAATAATTTTATTTAATGGGAAGGGAAAATCTATTAAATATAATTCACTTATTTAAACAACACATTCAGATACAAACAAAGCTCCAAATAACATTGATCGGTGTATAAGATAATAATAGACCAGGGAAAAAAGATTTCTATATGTGAACTTATAACATTCAATTATGTGAAATTTAATAGGCTTTCAATCATTTAGAAGAAAACAATTGCTGTTGTTTCAAAATATGTTTTATTTTCGAATTACCCAGCTAATAGTCTTTCGGAAGTAATAGCCATATTCAGTTTAAGAATACGGAATCCGACTTTTCTTCACTCGTAAGAGTGAAATATTTTGTCGTTGAGTCATATAAAATTCATAAATCTCAATTTTTGACTTCACTAAAAGTCTCACAAAAAATTCGCTAAAATGAAATTTCAATTTCTCATCTGACGGGCAGGGAAAATACTTCAAATTGGACCAAAAATAGGCGGATATTAAAAATTTTTGAATGTTCTATGTAACAGTCTTTAATGTCTCCGCTAAAAGCAACTTTCACACAAGTGTATCATTAGTATGGCCCAGAAAAACAAATAGGATCTGGAATTAAATTTTTGGTACTTTTTCTGGAAAATTTAAATTTTATAAAACAAACTACTTGAATGTTTTGCTATGCGTATTTTAAGCATAAAAATGTACTGCAGCTTGGGAAACAAACTATATTTAAATAATTCGATACTACTTTATCCCCATATTTTGATAGTTTAATTTGTAGATATAGTGAATTTGAATTGCAACAAAAATTCTATGTTGAGACGTATTTGAAACATCTTAATGTCCTCTCTGGCAAGTTTTGGTGAGATACATGGTCGTACGAACTTCAAATTTTGAAAATACTCTACTGTATTTACTGGTCTAAGATGTTCCATAAAATTTAGTTCATTCCCTTTCATTCTCTTTTCCACTTAGTACAATTTTATTCATATACACATTCATTTGTCTTTATAAACTGACTAACCACATTTCTAACGTCACTGTATTCCACTTGTTATTTATAACTGTCAACTGACAAAAAAATATTGTACAGATATTAACATTGGCAATTTTTCCTTTAAATGTTCAAAATAAAGTACTTATGTACTTGTATAGGTATATTTCAGACTTATTTTAGTGTCTATTCACTTGAGACGAGAAAAAATTAATTTCAGTATATTTTATCATTTTTATTTGTAGTCTCCCAATTGAATTCAAGAATATTCAATGATTTTCATTGATCTAATAAATAAAATAAACAGGTCAGGTCAAGCTTTTAACATTAATATTATAAAGTGTAAATTTTCTCTTTTCAAAATCTCACCTTAATTTGATAATCTTTGTTTTGATGTCAATTAATTTATGCTATATGTTTTTGATAAGATTAAGTGTGGGGATTAATTGTTTAGTAAGAATAATAAAGGGTGTAGGATACACTGAATTTGTTGGCGAAAACTGATAAGATTTAAAGCAACCAAAACCTTTTTTTAATTAAAAATTGAAAAATTATTTTGATATTTAGCAATTAAATTTTTTTTAGTGTGTCTTTTTGGCAGAGTTGTCAAATGTAGTAGAAAATAAAATCGTTAAACGCCAAGCTGGTGAAAAAAAAGAAATCAAAACAATTTCAGGCTATACTTTTATCCCAAAATATTACAGAAACTATTTTTGTACAGTCATCATAATTGTGGCTTGATTCCCAGCGACTGTGTAATCTATTTACTTATACACATCTTTGTTACATGTATAAGGGTCCGCTGTGACCCTAATTTGAGAGTTTTCAGAATAAAATCCGCTGATGTCCCACAAGATGAACTATTTCATTCCTCCGCCTTTTAAAAGGAGGATCTTTTCTTCTTTTATGTTATATAAAGTTTATACGGTTATAACATCGAACGAAGATCCGTCATCCAACCTAAATGCCCACCATTATAGCCGTTTAATACTGTTTTTGGCATCCGTGACCTTAGTTTTCTCCCATTTCTTCCAACTTGTAATGTTTTGTTTTTTATGTTTCGAACAGTCTGCTTCATAGTTCTTTCATATGATTTCAATATCAGCTTCCAGTATGAAATTCAGAGACAAAATTTCTTCCTAAGAGATACAAAAAATAATATTTATGGAAGTATTGAAAAGAAAAGAAAATCAATAAGATAATCATTAAAGTGATTGACGTTTTTATGTATAAAATTTCTTACATACGCACACATATTATGGTTTTTCTCTTCTGCTACAAATAATATATATAATACATATGTATCAAAAAAATGTATATCAATTGACTAACTGTGTAGCATGATAACAACAGATATATTGCAAATGCTTTTAGCTGTCATGAATGATGTACCAAAGCCAAACATGACAATCCATTACACTACGTACACAGACACATGTTAATAATACAATAAATGAGAAATATATTCTAAATCTTTATTATTTTTTTTATTTTATTTGTTGATAATTATTTATATTGTTAATTACATTAATTATAAACTTAACAGTTAACTTTTACTCACTTTCTTAACAGTTATTTTCAAACTAAACTCTTGTATTCATTTTTACTTCCCTTGATCATTTATGGAATTCAAATGAAGCTTCTGTAGAATGTTTAAATTAAGTTAAAATACGTTGTCCTCTTTTGTCCTTGTATGTAAACTACTGCAAGAACAAATTGTAAATCGATAACAACCCTCTTATAAATCCTTAAAATATAGGGGAATCAAATTTATGTATAAACTTATTATCAACAACCAATGGTCCTAATGACTAAATAGTTTAACACCACAGGGACATCGAGGGAGCCAATTATCTTCAAAAAAAATCACAATTGTAAAGTACCTTTTCAAAATAAATACTTTGTTGGTCATTAAGGCTGACACTTTACGGTTTTTGTCCCCTTTGGACTTTTTTTGTTACAAATTAACCTTAAGCTATGCTTGTGAATAAATTATGTTTTTTCGAATGAATCACTGTCATTAGATTGAATAAATTTCAAATGTTATATATTTGATTCTTTTAAACTGGAATGCCCAATAACCAGTTTTTGTAGCAATTAAAAAATATTTACTGCTTTTGAATTCTTTCGAAGAAAAATCAAAATATTTAGGGTATTGTTTTAACAATTTATTTATTCATTTAAAGTTTTAAAAATGTTACTTGTTATTAACAGACTTGAAAGGTTATAAATTAAAACTTAATCCATGATGAATTAAATTAAGACAGATTCTTTCCATACTGATTCTTAAAGAAAGAAAAAGTTTGAGTAACTAAAAATTTTTTATAAGATTTAGAATCTTATAGTACTGTACTATAATAAAAATTATTAACATTTTAATCATAAAGATTAAAAGAATTATTCATCAATATATATATATATATATATATATATATATATATATATATATATATATATATATATATATATATACATATATATATATATATATATATATATATATATATATATATATATATATATATATAACCAAAGAAAAATATTCATTTTATCAATCAAAAAATACTTCTATCAAATATCGTTTACTCTAAGTTTAATGCAATTTATAAAATTCACAAAGATCTTTTTTACAAAGGAATAGAGGAAAACTAGGTAAAAAATATTTGATATCAATTTTATTATATTCCTGCCGGGTTTTAAAGAGGAAAAAATAACTAATATATACATACACACATACAGATACAACCACATATACAGAGATATCAATAAAAAAGTTTATGTAAGATATAGTAAAGATGTTGAAATATAAAAAAAAATTGGTTTAAAATACTCACATCACCTCCGCATACTCGAATAAAATAAATATAGCATTTAAATTTTATACCAATTTTAATATATGCCGATTTATACCGATTGTTATGTTATGTTTAGTTGTTTCTCAGAATTAATTTTGTTTATCTAAAACATTCATTTGATACTAAATAAATTGTAATATACTTGATAAAATTTATATTTGCGAATTTTAAATAAGCGTGGAAGATTCGGATCGTCGCGTTTTTTGTTTATTTGTGTATATTTAAAGGTTTGATGATTTAAGTATAAATAAATTTTCATGTTTAGAAATTTAGTCAAATGTTAAGATATATTAAAGAACACGTTGATATAGGTGCACATTTAATAATTGCTACCTATTTAGTCCAATCGAATGTTTTCAACAGTCTGTCTGTGCGGAACATTTAGAATAAGAATGAAAAGATATAGTGAATAAAAATTTTAATTTTAATTCATAAATAACCTAATGAATTTCATAACAAATAAAAAAATTTCAAGTTCAAAAAAGTGTTTGTTTCTTAAAAGTAAACAACTTTTGTTTGAAACATTTATTCCTGAATTGCTTAGACATAATTTCACCAAATTCAATTTATTCATAAATACATAGTTGAGTAAATGGCTGAAATTAAATTTGCTTTATTTCATATCAAAATTTTAAACTTGACTAAATATTATAACAAACTTTGAAAATTACATTAAAATTAATCCTCTTAAAGATTATTTTCCATCTCTTTTTCGGAAATGAAATTTTACATGTCATCTTTATAAAGATACTGAGTGATGACTTCACCACTATTAACGATGGCTATCTTTGTTTAATTCGGAATTTTTAATAGGAATATTTTGCTTAGTTTACGACAATTCAAACATAAATCAATATGTGCCCAGTATTAAGACAAGATACCGATAGTAGTAGTTAAAACATTTACAAATTTCAATTCTTTGTCAAAGAAAAAAATGCTTTTCCTAAGGAGAACATTGTGAACAAGGAGTAATAGTCTAAATAGGATCTTATAAAAAATAATTAAGTGATTTTTACAACCATAAATTACTATATATAGAGGTGAAATTTTATACACATAGAAAATGAAAAACCTAAGTATATATACATAATAAAAAATACTCTTAAGTGATTAATATTTTACCATAATTTAATAAAAGCAAGGAGAATATAATAATATTGTTGATATAAGATAGAGTTTTTATCTTTTAATGCATAAATTTATATCTGGGGACTTTTATTATTAAACATTCATGTTTCTTGTTCTAAGTGTATGCCGTAATGCAGGTATTATTGTTCAAAGCTAAGTACGCAATTCATGAGTTTTTATTTTAATTTTATAAAACTAGTCGACCCGAATGCTGCACCACAGCATTAATTGTTGATAATAATTTAATAGTATAAATTTTAATTTTAATCAACTGACTGAAGAAATTTTATTTGAGCAATTAAGCTCTCGGAAAATTTTAAACTATCACTTGAAATAATTTAAACTTGACAAAATACCAGTATTTTGTATTTCAATATGTCAAAGGTCACTTCTTTAGGCCAAATTTGTTAAAATATTTAAACTCACATAAATTTGAATGTTTGAACATATTTTAAAACCACTATCATGTAAAAAATAATCATTTTAAAATAATATCAGTCATAAAATGTAAAAAAAAATTACTTGTCTAAAATCATTTCATTATTCTGTTAGAAAAAACTTCAATCATTTTCCAACTTGAGCCATTTCATTTATTAAAATTGAAACAGCTATGTAATAAAAACTAAATTACATACATTTGTATAGATATATATATATACACACATACCATACCAAACACACATCCTTACTTGAACATGTAATTTTCATTTTTGGAAGAATGCCAAAGGAAGGTTTGAAAATTTTCCTTCGAACATATTTTTCTCTAACGTAAAATAATTTAACTTTAAATAAAATTTAATGAAGAGGTAGTTGGTAGGAAAACTTTAAAACTATACAATTTTATATTTAAATTAGATGAAATGGAATAAATATAAAAATGAAAGAGAGAAAAAAAAAACAATGTAAAAATTATTTAAATAATAGAGTGGTAATAATTTTATGATTTATTTGTTGATTATGATAAAAATAAGTTGTGATTTTAATACAATCATATAATTTTATGTAATACATAGCTGTACTATGATAGTTCGGTTAAAACGTTATTTTTATGTTAATGGTGATTATATTATTTATGAGCCTTTGTTAAGGTTTACTTCTCGCGGAGTCTTTGATCGTATAATTACCTACAAATATAAAAAATACGCTCTCTGGTACACGATTTACTGGATCGTTTTTGTATGAAAATATTAAAAAAGGAAAAAAATTCCACATTTATAAAAATTTTTGTAATGAAATTGAAATAGTCTAGCAACAGAAAAACTTATATAAAATGTATCACGTACTGACTAATTTAATTTCCATATATATTGTTTTGGTGTCACTGATTTGTTGATTTAATTTATTAGATGAGAATGAATGTTCATGATATTTTATATAATAAAAGTTGAATTCGATGCTTTTTTTTCTGTTTAAAATAAAATTATTTTAATAACTAAACGCATAAAATTAGATGGTTGAGTATTTATTTTTTGTGTAATAATAAAATTGTTTATTTTCAGATCATTTTGTTTATAATATACACAAATAACACAAACACCTCATAAACTTGTACCGTTTAAATATATTAATTAATGAACAATGAAATAATAAAATCTAATTGGGGTTCCATAGAGAAACAAATAATTAAAAATATAAAAAATATGGGAAGAAATAGCAATAGGTAAATTCTCTCAAAATGATTCAAGAACATTGTGAAGCATATTTAATAGTTGTTGTCATCTTAATTAGTACTTATACCATTAAAATTTGTGACGTTATATTGGAAGACCAATAATTCAATTTTAAAACTTAAAGTTATAATTCTTAATAATAAGTTACGAAACAAAATTTTTTTCATTGGATAGCAAATTATTCATTATGATCATTGTCCAAGTATTTGCTAATTGAATTTACATGTTTCAAATATAAAATTTGAACAAAAACCATTAAATTTAAAACATACAAAATTAATTTTTAAGTTAAAAATGTTATGAAATTCTTGAAATAAGTAATTTTGGATGGATTTTTTTATGTTTGTAGATTTCAATAGCTTACCACAAATCAGAAATTTTCTTTCTTCGAACCTTTATTATGTAATTTCACTTAGATAAATGCAGTATCTTGCATTTATGAGATACACTGGAAAAGCTGTTTATTTTCTTTTAATTTAAAATTTTTCTTTCAAATACTCATGTGGTTTTGTAATGAGATGAGCTATTTTACAATCAATTTTTATTATTTAGACCATAATCAATTCAGACCTTCTTCCAATATAATTTGTGTCGTCATTTAATTTGTTACCAATGGAAACCACTTCTATATCACGTTAACTCTAATCACATACTTGTTCAATTCTCACTTGTCCGAATATTTTTATGTATACTAATTTAGATTATTTTAGCCTATAGTATCTATTATTTTTATATTGGGTTTTGTTGTTATTTCATAATACAAATAAACAATTTTATTTATTATAAATTAAAACTGATTTGATATTTTAATTGTGAATTTAAATGCGCTTAATTTATTTATATAAAAATGATTATTACCACTCGAAAAATTAAAATGGTAAATTGCAAGGACCATTATTGTAAATAATTTTAAAAATTATTTCATTTCATTGCATTGATTTGTAAAAACATAAAAAACAAAAAACTAAAAGTATAAATGGCGAGCAATAATATTTAGATTGCAGTCACTCATTGATATGCAAAACACATCGTAATTGGATAGAAATGTATTTTAGTCCGGCTTTGTAACAACGAATTCAATATATTTGAAACAAGTCTTTATGCATCAATTTCGCTTCAACTTTCATTTAAGCAAGTAATCGATTAAAATGATTTACACATACAAATTTTTCGAAGAAACGAGAACTGCCTTCAAAAATTTAACTTAAAAAGTATAAAATAATTAAATTTAAACGAAACCCGGACAACACCGAAAAACAATTATATTCAACAATTTAATATATTTTCCCCTAGAATATATATATATATATATATATATATATATATATATATATATATATATATATATATATATATATATATATATATATATATATATATATATATATATATATATATATATATATATATATATATATATATATATATATATATATATATATATTCATTTCATTCTTTAATTATTATAAAAAGGTAAGGTCTATTGTTTGTAACGCTTTAACATTTGTTTATAGCAACGGGCTTTTAAACGTTTCTTTATATACTTAAGTTTCTACAGGTAAATGAATTATGTATACTCATCTTATAAAAAAAACATTTCTGTGAGCAGAATGTTTCAAGTATACTTGTCAAATATCTGACCCATAGGTACATCGGATATTTGGACTTGTAAATATTTTCAAGTGTAAAATTTGCCTTCCTATGTCCACTTAGATAAACGAAACAACTTGTATTCTGGCATGAATAATTTAAAAATAAAATGAAGAAAACAAACATGTTATTTTAAAGTAAATTCGTTAAATGATTGAGTGAAACAAGTTCTTTTCTTAAAATGTTTTCTAAGATCATCTTTTGTTTATCCCAATTTGTTTTGTGTCTTTGTTGCCTGACTATGAAACAAATGTTTACTTGTTTATTTGAAGACAAATATGTATTTATTTACCATCAAATTAATATTTAAATTTTATTTGAAAAATTATACAAGCTAGTCCATTCTTTACCTATAATACGTTATCTTATATACTGTTTGCATCGAAAATTATAATATTCATTACATCGTTTGAAAATTACAAATACATAAAAATGAAAAACCTTTTGAAAGAAAAACTTTATCTAGTTCTAGACTCAGTGAATTTTAACCATAAATTTTATCGTAGTCAAGCTATTTTGAACCGCTTTATTTTTATATGCGAATTATATTAAATTTTATATACAGTTTTCATAGTGAATGCCTTGAAACTCTCAGGTTTCATGAAATATTTTATCGAAAATGTTTTAGTGCTCTACAATTTCAGTTTAAATTTTACTAATCATCACATATAGGTAATAGAAATATATAGTATTATTATATATGTATACATATATAACTGTATAGACTGGATATTTATAGTTTTTTATGAATAAATATTAAAAATACTCCAAAAAATTAAAGTCAATCATATTTCGAGTATCTAAACAATTAAATCTGTTAGTTGTTAGATCTTATCTTTATTTGCTAGTTCAAGTTTGAAATATACAATGCGCATGCAGTTACATTTAGGAACATCCAGCTGCTATTTTGATCTTGAAGTTTTTTAGATAAAATGAATGTTTTCATTCTATTTAACATTTTGATAAAAAATTGGTGCATATTTACCGAAATTTATAGGATATTTTAATACATAAAATAAATATTTTTTTTTTCAATTTACGTCAAGGCCATTGAAATAAACTTTTAACACCATTCCGTCTCTGATTTTAACAAAATTATGTTTATAATAATACATCTACAAAAATCCGATCCGGAGTACAATAAACATTACTTGTTTTAATTTCCCAGATATTTATATATTTATAAATTAAATCTTCTTGAAATTACTCAAGACATGTATCAATTTAAACAGATCTTTTATAATATTTAACAAATTACCTCAAAAAATCAACTTTACATATCCGTGAACGAACGTGAGAACAATTATTTTATAACAATTTGTTCCTATAAAATACAATAAAACAATGACAACAATACACATATATGTGTGTGTGAATAATATATATTATATTCACTTCATTTGACAACATTACGAATATTATATATATATATATATATATATATATATATATATATATATATATATATATATATATATATATATATATATATATATATATATATATCATGATATGAAAAATAGAAACAGAAAAAGTCATATGACTCGTTGCTCATCGTGTGTTTTTATATGAGCTATATAACTTTGTATGAGCTCTGTCAATCTGTATATAACATGTTATATTACACTCTATCATTCACACCAACACTTTAATGAAATTAAAGTGAACTGATTAAAACGGAAAAATTAAAGAAGAGTTCCTTTTTTGCAAATCTTTTAATTCTTTAAACAACTATTATTTTGGTTAAGTTGAAGCAACACTCATATCAATAAAAGTTGAACATGGAAAATTGTATTATTCGGAAAAAAGCTTATCAAGTTAAAGTTTGTATAATCACCGGTGACAAGCGGTTCGTTGGTTATGTTTATTCAGTTTATCTAGGTTGCGGGATCTCTTTTCATTGGCATGAATTATGTAGTAAGACTACGCTAACTTTTAAATTTCATGTCTTAATATGATACAGCCATGTATAAAATATTAAGTAGGAATAAAGTTTAATTAACAGACTTCCACAAGTTTTATGTCAGCTCTTATTGGAAGTATATTCAATAAAAGAGAATAATGATATTTCTATTTTTTATTTCTATAAGTCTGAAAATATAAATTCGGTAAGACGAACGCTTATACTATTTGTGTATATAAAGACAAGTACGTTGATTTTGTAATATTCAACATGGTCACAAATACATTGATTTTTAATAGTTTTTATAGTAATAAATCTGGCATCGAAAATGTAAAAAATAATTTTAAATTAAATAATTAATGTATTACCACATCAAACGTTGACCACTAAAAAGGCAATTGTCAAAACAAGACTACTCAGTTATCATCAGTTAGGCATCAGTTTTATTAATATGAATATTAAGGCATTAGTTGAACCATATTATTATACGAAGAAAAACATCTATTAAATTTGTTATAATTGATTAGAAGCCCATTTAGACTAACAAACATACAATTTTAAAATCTTGGCATACTTGGTTAGTAGACCAAATAAACTTACTTTTACGAATGAATTCTACAATTCATACGTCACACGACATCCGAATTACTAACCTGATTTTTTTTGAAGTCATTTAAAAATATCCTGAATTAACTGATTTTTGTTTGTATAGGGTGAATTACTTTTTTTGGGTTAGGATTGTTCATTCATAAAGTAACTAATGGTATACGGATATAATACGTATGGTATATACCATTTTTTTTTTTCATAATATGGTTGATATTAGGTACCTAATAGACTACTGTAGTACATTTGTACAACACAACACTACTTTGTATGCGACACGTTCAATGAATGAAATGAATTTATACGTATGTGTTAACATACAGTGCACATAGCACTTCGATTTTTATACAGGGTCTGTCATTTAGTTTGTCATAAAAGTTATATTGTTTTTTATTACTTAATTTAACAACGAACAACGGAAAAAAATAAAAATAATGTTATAATATATTCAGTAAATATAGGGGAAAACTCAAACAATCTATATATCCTGAATATTTACAAAGATACAATATAGTAATAAAATTTTGATACTGTTTCGAAAGAATAACATTATTGATGGGCCTCCACATATGACGTCATTTAAATATGCTAATAAATTGATGACATCATATGTAGATGTATTTCATGATTTTATCCCTTGGATACATGGGCATTGGCAACCTATGACGTAAAAGTTGTAAACTTTGGTCGGAGAACTAACGGGGATCTGCTCCGTAATTAGCGTAAAAATTGTTTAACTTCATATAACTTTTAAATTATGAAAAAAAAATAAAAAATATATAATTTTTTTGTTCTATGATTGAATCTTCTAAACGTGACTTTTCCCAAACAGGCTCTCAAAGTCTTGAGTGATTCAGTGTTTTAAGACCAAAACGAGCTATGTATCTGTATTATATATTTGGATACTAAACTACCACCACGCTTGGAAAAAGAAATTCCTGATAAGATCTTGTGAAAAAGATAGATGAAATACAATGTTTAATGCTTTATTTGAAAACGAATTTTCATTAAAAAATAAGACTTATGTAAATCGGCTTTATAGAAGGTCGAACGGACTCGTATCAGTTTTATTCATACAAAGATTTTTTTTCTTGCCTAGTATCCTCTACATTTCTACCAAACAAAGAAATTAAATGAAATTCATTCTCTAATTTATTCTGTTGAAGATGTACTGAGGTTTAGTCTTTTAATTTAGTGAATAACACACTTTGTGTTTTTTATTAGGCACTGTTTCGAATATATTTTGTATTGAGGTAACGAAAATTCGCTTTATTCTACACGTTTTCCTTTTTATATGTAGCCGAGTTAATTAAGGATTATTATTCACTACTTGTATGGTGTATGAAATGTTTATTGAATTTAATACAACATATAAAATATAAAACAAAATATGGTTTTTTGAAGGCAATAAGAAAGAAAAAGCTAAATGAAAAAAGCAACGTTTGGCGATTTTGCTGCAGTTATAACGTGAATAATTTTATTTAATTAAAAAGTAATCTATAATATAAAAATGTTCACATATATTTCCATATAAATGCACAACTTAGCAGTTTAAGACAAAAAAATCTCTATTTAACAATTATAAACAGCTTATATGTTGATACTTAAGCATTTATGTAAGTATATTTTAGGCATGTTATTTGCTGAAATTCTAACCTTACAATTTGAGATCAAAGAGGATAAAAATGGATAGACTTGTGGAAAAAATTTGAAATTTCAAAGAATGGAGTCAGATTGGAATGGATTGGATTGATTCATTATGTGTATTGTTTTTGAGTAAATAATTATAAATACTTATGCTTAGGCGTATTTCTGTTTTGTTATCTTGCCCACCTGGTATAAATTTTCAATGCCATGTATTTCTATCAAAAATCAAATTCAATGAATTTTATAATTATTAATGAGAACTCTAGGATTTTTCGAATAAATTTCGATTTTTTGTCCGATTTTCCTAGATCAAATTATTTTGTATTTTTATAATTACGTATTTCGTCTACAAAGTAGTCATCATCAGTATAAATTAGCTTGTTGTAATGATTCTCTGGGGAGATGTTACTCGTTGCTAATTTGGTGACGGTTTGCACGTTCAATATCAATTGTTTCGAAACCTTACTTATCGATAGTTTTGATGTTTTTTGATAAAACAAGATTATATCTAATCTAAATTAGACATTTTTTTTTTAAATGATTGTTTTAGCTTGTGGTTTTTGATTTTGGTGATTGTATAAGAAACCTCAAAAAAGCGTCGAAAAGTTCAAAATTTTTTTTTCGCTATTTATAGACTTTCTAGGATAATTACGATCTGCAAAATTCAAAAATAGCATTTAATTTACGATCGATCGACTAGTTTTTGAGATATTATATTAAATACGTCCGCTAAATCGACCTTTAGATCGGATTTATGCAAATATCTCAAAAACTAAGCATCCGATCGTTAAATAGATGTTATTTTTGAAATCTACGGGTCAAAATATACATATGAACATGTTTTTTTTTCGAAATTGGATTAAAAATTTTTTTTCAAATTTTCGCAATTTTTTTAAGGGGTACCCCTTTGAAAAAATCGAAAAAATTGGGAAAAATTTTTTGGCCCCGATTTGGATGAAATACATATTCTAAGGTTATTTCAACCCGCTGATTTCAAAAATAATATCTATTTAACGATTGGACTAGCTGTTTTAGAGATATTGCTAAAAATCCGATCCAGAGGCCGATTTATCGGTTGTATTTCATGCAATATCTCAAAAATTAGTCGACCGATCGTAAAATAAATGTTATTTTTGAATATTTTAGACCTCAATTATACAAAAAACCCCATAAACAGCGAACAAAAAATCTTGAACATTTCGCCGGTTGTTTTTAAGGTTGAATAAACTGAAGTCCACAAGATGTATATTTGAGGCTGAATGAAATCACTAACTTAATTATTCAGAGTAACTTAATTTCTCTTGTTTTATCAAAAAACATGAAAAGTATCGAGAAGTAAGGTTTCGAAACAATTTATATTAAACGCACAAACCGTCACCAAAATAGCAACGAACATCTCCTCAGAGAGTCATTACAACTAGCTAATTCATACTGATGATGACTACTTTGTAGTCGAAATACGTATTTATAAAATACAAAATAATTTGATCTAGAAAATTGGGGAAAAAATCGAAATTCAATGAAATTCATTGTCAGGCTATATCGAAAACATTTCCATTATTTCACGTATTTTTAAAAGCATGAGAATAGAAGGCGAAGATTAAACGTATTACATCCCTAAGCTTTCATAAGACAAACATAAAAATCAACTAAAAGGCATACGAGACAGGATTTCAAATATTTCAAATTTCACTATAAATTCTTTAGACGTAGACAGATGTACACATCAAATTATTAATGTATACACAAATTTAAACAAAAAAATACAATCTCAAAAAAAAACCAACAATTTACCCATACATTCAACAATATAAACTAAAGTAGCCCTGATTAAAAACTTTATGTTCAAAAATTAAATTTTTTTGTCCTAAATTACGGTTAAAATAAAAAACCATGACTCCAATAACATCCCTTGTATGATGCATATACATATTAATATAAAAAAGAGCTTGATATATTATTTTATTTAATGTATTGTCACACACTCAGTGTACACAACAGTGTCAAGAGTTACTTAGTGGAGTAACAGAAGCACACTAAACACAGTAAACTAAAAAAAAACAAAACAAAACACAACACAACCATTATGATGTAAGGGTTGTTACACTCACTTACAGTTGCCTGTATTATGTTGATAATGTCATATATAAATAATTCAAAAAAAGGATGTATAAAAGTTTACAAGTTATCCTGATTAGGATTTTATAACTTGTATGAATGTATAAATACTTTTATACTGTCAAATGCGTTTTTCTTCATTTTTTTGTTTGACCTCTATGTACAAAGTAATACAGATATCACATTGAAGTTGTCAACGGATATATCTGATAATCTTTCAGCTCGGCGCTGATATGTAGCAGTTAGAAAAATTTTTATGTTGATGTATCAATAGCAATTTTTTCATGGAGTTGAATGAAATTCCACATTCATCCAAATCTACACCATAAATTCAGGATATATTTTATGCATTATTTTCAAAATTTTTAGTATTTTCAGCTATGCTTAAATTCTCTATACAAACTATATGCTTCAAGATTGAAAAAATACGAACATATACTCACAGAAAACGCTAGAGATCATGAATATTTCACAAAAAATGTCTATAACTCTATCTTATAACTTTAATTTGTATACAGCTTTGTAACATGTATATATAAAAAGCTTTCAAGAAATCTTAAAAACATTGAAAACATGAATAAAATTGAAAAAGCAATGAAACAATATTTATTATACAGAGTATTTTATGACATAGATGAATTTATATTCGAAAAAAAAATTATTAATAAATAAAGTTTTAAAATTATGTATTTCTATATTTATACACAAAAATGATGTATTCTTATTGACACCGTTTAAACGATATTACAAATAAAGACATTATTCCTGTTAGTATTCTATATGGATGTTATGAGATGAGATTGCACCACATTTTTAAATGCATAATTTATTCTTTTATAATCCATTAAGTAATAAAATAATAATAACTTGATTTATTGCATTCGATTTATTTTATAAAAATAAACATTTCAGGATATTTTATAAATTGAATTTATTACATGCAATTTGGTGTCCCCTTTTGTCTGTATTTTAAGTACTCTCTTATATCCATCCTATTATTCATATTAAAGTCCGATGACCTTTTTAGTAATTTTGGTTACAATTTAATTCATTGTCTTATTATGATTAAAGCCAATGGATTATGCAAAAAGTTAGCCATTAATAAAAATGGTTTACCGTAATACTTCTGGAGAATTCTTTTATGGTATTTTTCTTTTGTAAATGCATAAAGCAGCCAATTTTGGTGAACCGCTTCTTATCCATTTTTCACAAAGGAAAAATTTTAAGATTTGTATAAGTGAAGGATTAATGATTTTCAGTTAAGGCAGTGAGAAAATTGCTTTTGTGATCTAGGAGCGACGTGTTAAATATAATTGATATCTTTGAATATTTACAATATTTGTGTTATTGATTGTTACAAATATTTACGATATTTAACCGTCGTGAGCATCGAATTAAAGTTGTTCAATTATTCTATGGTTACAAATACATGCGCTGATAAAAGTTTGTTTTAAATTATCTTCTGATAATATAAATCTTTCAAACATAACCATCCTTTGGTTATGGTCATTATTGTATTTGAGTTTGAAACTTTATTGTAAAACGATGTATATTGTCTCATTAATATACAAAGCTTACTGTTAAACTGAGCTTGATAATAATAATGCATATTACACACACAGCCTTTTAAAGTTGTTGGGTTTATGATGTACTTTCATCCAACTTGTTCTTCGTATCTATTTGTTATATTGTCTATATATGTATCACGTAGCGTGCAATACGTGAACATCATGTATTCTTAATCGTTAAAAAAATGTAGAACTATTTTTATACTCCATATGTAAATAAATTCAGTGTTTATAAATTTATAATATTAAAAATGGCCAATATGAGTTCATAAGACTAAGTAATTAGCTCGTATTTGGTTGTCCACATCCGTCTGAGAGTCTAACACACCGGCTATATTAAAAAAAAGTTTTAGAAAAGATAAGGGGAAGTTATTAACAAAAAAAATGTATGAATTTATATTTTGTACCTCAATAGGCTAATAGACACACGATTTCGTAAATAGTACAAACATTGACTAGGGTATAGAAACAATAATGACAGTCTTTTCATGTATTTCTTAAAATCCGGAAATAATCTTTCCGTGTAATTGTTAATTTAGGTACATGATTACCGCATGATAATTTGATTCAATCCTCATATCACTATCAACAATTGATATTCTAATATAGTTCAGATTGGGGAATCGGATGAAACATCAACATAATTTAATTTTTTTACAAATGAGGCTAATCACCTAAGAGTTTAATTCGGAGTATTCATAACAAATTATACAATCATAAGTCAAAACAGGATCTTTTTGTCACCACTTGTTTTCAAAGCTTGAATTGGTACCTATTTTGGCATTATCCTACTTGTCTGAAAATCCCTTCATTCAAACACGGATCGAAAAAGTACGAAGTCATTTACATAAAAAATATTAAGATTTCTCCCCACAATACTTATGCTCGAAAATTTTCAGTTTGACGCACGATTTTATTATAGAAATGCTCCTATATTTTCATCAGTACTATTCTTCATTAAGGATATTAAAAATAAATTGGTTTGTATAAAATGTAATGATATTTGAAAAGTGAGACTTGGGGGTGATTGAAAATGTGGGAATAAGTTCTATATAAAAACTCCGACACTCGTAATATAACTAAGTAATAAAAATACCCTTATGATCTAATTGTTATATTGTATAACATTTTACACCTGTATTTTTACCCTACAATAAGCAATTATACACTTGATATATGTTCATACATATATATATATTATTGTGCTTTGAAATGTCCATTATTAAATTTACTGGATCGAAAGATGTTGCATATATCTCAGAAGTCTTAAATTTAACGAAAAAACATGGTAAATTTTGTTATCTATTTCAAAGTCCTTGATAAACGGCTGGATAAAATGTTTCTTTAACTTTGAATTGAAACTCATTGTTTGTGTTCTTAGGTCGCCTTGTTTTAAGCGAAAAGTCGATTCCTAAATTGCTTATTGATACCACAGTAAGTGAATTATTTTACTGATTGAGTAGATAATTCAGTACCCTTTCAAGATGGTTATATTTATTTTAACGAATGTAAGAGTACTTCCCTATTTCTACAGTACGTTCAGAGTACTGCATTTATGAAATTTTTAGTCACCAGATATTGCCTCTTAAAAAAAGTGCAATTACATTATATACTAATTATTCAGTATTTTTAAGTTAAAGTATGTTTGTCGAAATGTTTTATCGAAAGAGAAAGACGCGCTATGGAAGAAGAAATTGAGTATAATAAACGTGCAAATTTCATAAAAAAAAAGTTAAAGAAGATTTATCGTAGTTTTTTATATTCCACTCCACTCCTTTTTTCGCAAAGAGAAATGAATGAAATGATTGATTTCCAGGTAAAATGAATTATATCTAATGAATACATAAATAAACTTTATGGGTAATGTGTTGATCGGATTATGAAAGGTCATAATTACCACGGCTTTCTATATTACATTGTCCACGCTTATATTACGTCATAGTGATGACTATCCTATATGTAGTAATAACCTCATGAGTTACAAAAATGGAGAATAATGTGTATTGTTACGTAACATAACAGGCTTAAAAAATAAAATTTAATATGTTTGACGTAAGTAATAGAGTATCTATGACATTTTCTATTGAAGTGTTTTTTCATAGGAATCTAAGAATGTAGACTCACAATATAATAAGTTTAAACTAGTTCTGAGTCAACATTAATAATTTTTAACTAGTCTTGAGAATTCATGTTTACCACGAAATAAGTTGAAACCACATAAAAAAAACTTTCACTTTTTCAAGGAGAACATATTCCTACCTATTTTTTAATAAAATCCATCAATTCGGTTTTAATTTATTAGCTGATCCTAAATGAGATTGACGCCTACCTATAAAAATCTACCTGTAAACCGGTAAATAGTTTATATACTATCTTTGTATTAAATATTGTTCTCTTTCTGATTAAGAAAGTTATTGTTTTTGGAAGCATTTTTTTTTTTTTTAAATCGAAATTTCTCGAAAATATCGTTGTTATTATTTATTTACATAATAGAATCCAGGCCTAATATAGTTCTAGATGATTTTCGATTAGTTTGAAAGATAAAAATAATAGCATTTCTTTCACTTCGTTTTATATACATAATTTAACTTTCTGGAAGCTAATGGCATGCACCGTTCATTCTCTCTACGAAAAAATGTTAAATAAAGAGGCAGAAAAACTATTTCCAAATTTCACGAAAAGGACTTTGACATTATCTATGTAAATTATTTTTCTTCGATTTTTCTGCTGGAAAATTTAGACGATTATTACTCTCAATTTAGTTCTCTTCTTCGAGGCCGCTACCTTCTCTATCAATAAAACTATAATTTTTCGTAAATAAAGTAAGCTTTAGTAGCTCGTATAATTGACCAAATGTACGTTCATTTCTGAAATACAGAACCTTCCAATGTAGTTTTGTACAGTGTTAGCATTAAGCTACCAGATTTAAGAGGTTCCGTTAAACTATGTTTCTGAACCCAATTTTAACGTCTAATAACGTAATTATTTTTATTTCTGCAAATTCAAATCGTTTTGTGGTACATTATATCATGACACATAAATTTTCGGAACATATATATATATATATATATTAAACGTATGTTTACTACAGTTGTATACACCTTAAATTATCATCACACCTGAAATAGAACATATCAGCGAATACGGACAAATGACAATACATTTACATGCATAGTGGGAAATGGGTCTTACTCATTCACTCAAGCACAAATTGTGAATCATGCGTGAAAATATTTTAATTAAAGTGAAAATTATAAAGGTTATTCATTTTAGATTGTGGGATCGCATAGTGTGATGACATTTTAAAATAAATATATATTTATTTCCATATTCATATATTAAAATTTATATATAAAATTCATTTAGTTTGTTTTTTATATGGCTTTGTGATTTTATGTTTTTTGTATACTGGGTGTTACCGAGAATAGTTGGAGGTATTGATCTCAAAACATAGTATATAAAATAAAAACTACAACCACACCTCTTTTTCAAGCCTATGACAATCAAATTACAGGTAATTAAGTAATAAAAGGTAAAGCTAGAGATGATTTTAAAAACTCTGTTAATTATGACGCCACCCTATTTTTATCAAATGAAATCATTGTTAAGTCATAAAATATTATAGAAAAGATCGTATATCGTATTCTAGGTAGAGATTTTCAGTAAGTGTCAGTATAATTTAGGTTGCGAAAGTTTTTACCTTCCATTGGATACACTCAAGCAAAAAATTGCTCGATACTAAATCAGAATCTAACTGCATAACTACAAATATATAGTCTAGATTGTATTGGCTGAAAGGACCCCCTTTATATTTTTTTCGAAGCTTTTCCGTTTTAACTTATATTCAAAGGTTAAATGAACCTCATTCGGGCGTATATCGTACGATGTAAACTATAGCGGCGACAATTCTAAATAATAATCCAGGTATACAGCATAAAGTTGACAAGTAAAAGCTTTAAGCTTCTGAAATAGCTTAGAAAATTAATTACTTATAAATTGGTAACTGAAAGTCTATTTGTGATTTGAGTTCAACTCCTTTTCAAAGAAAAATTTTACAATAAGTTTTTATTTGGATGTTTTTATAGAAATGTGTTGTTTCGACCCTCATAAAAATATCATTTCGGTTAATAAAAAAGATGCAATATTTAAGTGAAATTAAATTCGACTATTTGGACTCAAGAGTGGCATTAAAATGAACACGAATTGATTCATAAGTATCTAACAATAAGATCC
The DNA here is from genome assembly GCA_020423425.1 of Chrysopa pallens. Classification (NCBI taxonomy): domain Eukaryota; kingdom Metazoa; phylum Arthropoda; class Insecta; order Neuroptera; family Chrysopidae; genus Chrysopa; species Chrysopa pallens. The sequence continues at coordinate 60,578,195 of CM035594.1, forward strand.
CAGCGAACGCATTTTCTGTTACACCATATAATACTTTCTGTGTATATTTATTATACAATATAAAATTTTCTTTTATGATATAATAAGAAAATGATCATTTCAAAATTATAGGTACAAAAATATTTTTATATCCTGCGTGGACGATAAACAAAGGTGAATGATATTAAATAGAATTTTATTGAATAATCAATATGCGAAACTGATATTAAATTTAGAAAATATTAAGTTTTTATTTTTGCGTATATAAGTTAAAAATAATCATATCATTCAATGGTTTCAATGGTTTTTGAATCTCTCTGAATTTTGAAAAGTTACGTAACTCTAAAATTATACATCAAAAGTTTAAAGAATACCTGATAATACAAGTAACTTGAAAATACAATGAAAGCTGTAAGCGTTTAATCAAAATAGGCGAAACAAAAATTCCGAAAATTTTTTTATATTTTATAGCAATATTAATTTTTTTTTTATTACTTTCTTAGATACGAAATTGAAACACTTTTATTGTCAATGTTCAGGGAAAATATATTAAAAATTTTAATTGGTTCACCAACACTGCTGCAGCAAACATATTTATATGCTAAAAATTATTTATGAATACTTCGGGTAGATCAGTCTAGGTTGATTTTAATTCTCGAGCCACATTTTATACAAAAATATTTATTCAATCACAGGTTTTAGTCAAATTTTAACTAATTTTTTTAATGAGTGCCAAAATTGGTGACGACAGTGGTCGAGTCATATTTTATAAAGATTCTGGTCGTGAAATCAGCCATCAATATTTCTGTTCTTTGTGTATTATTTTTTGTAAGCCTTCACTTGTATAAAAAGGTACCCCGCCCTAAACTTGGGCAATTACATAATTTCAAATTGATTCCATTTTAACCTACTTCAAAAAGAAAGAGATGTTTTCAATTCGGTTGTAATTTTTATACCATTCAAAACCTTAACTGTTAGTGCTTTAAAACAACCCTCAAAATTAAAAAAAAATAACATTATAAGAAAAATAGCACTAGAATAGATCAAAAACAGTATTTAAACGGTAATATAAATTCACACGCCGCTTTATCTGTATCTAAATTGTAAAATCAACATCGATCTTCGTTAAACTACACATTTATGAAATTCCGTACAAAGTCTATAGTAACAGCTATTTCAACTATATTGTAGATATCAAAAAAAGTTTTCTAAAATGTAATTTTTTTATGCATATTAAATTTTTAAAATATTTTTCTTACAATAAAACAAACAAACAAAAAAATTACATATCCCTTGGAGATTTTATTTATATGAAAAAACACAAATAAAAAAAAAAAAAGTAAATTGAAAAACCAAATTTTATTTGATCCTCATACAAAATACAACCTGATTTCATATAGGAAGGAAATAAATTCATTTATAACAACAAAAAAGTAAATTTTTCAGTGTATAACATAAAATAACAGTTCAATTAACAATAAAACAATCATAAATATGTTATTTTTCATTCATCGTATTTATTATGTACGTTTGATGTTGTTTTTTGTGTTTTCTATTCACGACATACATATATATACATGTACCAAATTAACTTTCTTAAATTTGGGAAGAACAAAACTACATAGAAAATCATAATGACAATTTCATTTGTTTTCAAAATTTTTCTCATCTTCCCTTTGTTATTCTTCCATTCTATGTCTACATATATTCACAAACGTAACAACAAAACAATTTGTGTTGCTGAGTATATATCTAAATTTCATGTACAGAAACAAAAATTTTTCTCATCTCCACATACCCTCTGTATATAAGAAAAAGACTAAGAGATATTTGTTAATTACTATGATATATGTTTATTATTTTTTGGAATGAAATTCGAAAGAACACGAATGAAAATACAAATATTATTAGTGACGTATTTATTATATTTCTTCAGTAGAATCTGTTTTTTTTTTAATATTTTTAGTTAATTTTACATTCAGCTAGTAAAAATTTTCTATGAGCAAAAATGATCTTATGAAGTTGCTGTAACAATTTCGGGACATCCTGTTCGATATGCATTTGATGTGAGATATACAGAGTATTTGGGGTGGGATTAGTAAATTATATTTGTTGTTTAAGAAGGAGATTAAAAACAAGCATTACATTAGTTTAGTTTTGATAGTAATAATAATAAATAATTTAAATGCATACTATAAGATTTTTATTCGTTTACAGCCTCCGATTTTTACTCGATTTTTGAGAAGGAAAATGTAATCATACCTTGAAATTTTAAAAACTCCGGTGAATGTATCATAACAATATAACAATTTCAATAACCTCTACCCAAACACAGCTACTTATGCAAATAACACTTTTAAAATTACCGTACGTCATTGAGGCCCTATTTATACGTAGTATTACAATATTTATCTCAAAATATTTTTAAATTTTAGATATTTCTTTTCTTTTTTTCAATTTATCCAAAATAAATCCAGTATTGTTTGTCAATTTTCTATCTATCTATATACTATAGTGGATATAATAATTTATTACAATTTGTTGTTAGGGATAATGTTTTATAAGTGACATGTACCATAATATGTTTTATTATATACGACAGCAAAGTCGTAAACTTAAACTAAATCCTTTAACAATAACAAAATATAAATTTAATAGGTTTTTTATATGGAAAATATATAAAATTTTAATACAATGTCTGTCACATATAATATACCCATTATATATATAAGGGAATATGTATAAACATTTGAGGGTCGATTTTGTTGATTTGGTCATTTTCTGTTTTAAATTTTTGAATAGATTAAAAAACAATGCATTCAGATCTGTGTAAATAAAGATACGGATAAAAATTTTGCGTATTATTTCTGGATCTATAACCTAATAATATAATATCTCTGTTCTTGTTAAAGGCTTTGATTGTTTTGATTTTATTAGAAATGAATAATTTCCGTAGTCATTTTTGTTAATTACGACACCAAAAACTTGATTCAATTGCAAGCTATTATTAGAAAACAATAGAATTTTAAAAGTTAAAAAAAAAATTTTGTCAAATATCCAATTCAATAAAATACATTTATAGTATTAAAATTCATAGGCGCAGGGTAAACTTTATTTATTAAAAAAGAGAACGTATATAATTTATTCTTTTCTTTCTGTAATAAAATTGTATTAAATGTTAAGTAATGAAACAGTTAACTAAGCGTAAGAACATTTTATTTAAACAAGTTTCAATATAATATGAAAGTAATTACAAATTTTCATTTATTTACATATTTATTGTATGGTATAACATTCATTTTATTTTTATTTTTTATTCTGCTTCGGCAAAAGGAGAAATATGTGATTAACAGATATATACATATATTTTTCATTTGTTTTGTCATAAATTCTAAGCTACTTATTAAAATTTCTTCAAATGAGGTAATGCCAGAAGTGAAGAATACCCCTTTAAAAAATTAGGTAACAATATGATTAGCTTCAATAAATATTGACCCCAAGAAAATTACATATTTTAGTCTTTTATTAAGTTTACTTTTGTTATTTTTAAGTTACTAAGTTTATAACACTGAGAATTTGGTTGGTATACTAAAAATGCGTTTTGGACTCCCCTTTTTCCTTCCGAATGGTATACTCTTCTTCTAATTGAATCACAGTCAGGGTAGGCACTTTTCTATCAAATGACAATGCCATATAGAATACCATATATGAATAATATACACCTTCAATAAATACATACAATTGTGATATAATTAAGTGAAGGTTTTAAAAATAAGGACCCAACTTCTATGGATGACTAGAAATGATGCGTTCAAAGCTATTGCCACATATTTAAATCGGATGACAATACAATAAAATGGCATACTATAATACGAAAATAATATGGTAGCGCTGAAAAACTTTTATCTTCCTTATTTCATGGCGCTTCCACCATTTGATATTCAATACGGTTTTAATTTTTAAATAGCTTTAAACCTTTTTGAAATAGCTTTTTTATCTCCTAATACTAAAAAAGCTAGTGTTTCAAAAAATAATTTTCACTTAATTACTTATTTTTAAAGTATCAAGAATGATATTGACTTAGTGGTTTGTCATAGCTGATTTCGTCAATACAATTTACAGCTAAATCTAAAAACAAAATTTCCACTACAAATTAGGTTTTCATTTGGTGTATTATTTAACGCAGTCTACTGAAACGAAAAAATTTTTTTAAATTATTCATATATTTTTTATTTGTGTGTAACAAAACATAATTTCTGTGATAAAATTTCTACTATAAATGTGAAAACAGTATGCTTATAATATGTAAAACAGTAATACATAAACACGTAAAACATGTATTTAGAATAGTGACGTAAACCGTAACCCAAGGTATATAAAGATATGTTAAATTAATGGCCGGTACAGGGAGTGATATATAAATTTAAGAATTTTTATTATAAAAAAAAATATTTTGTACATATTTAACTTCATAAATTTTTCATGCAAAAAATTTACATGAAGATAAAATGTAATTATTGTAATAAAAATAGAATATATTTTATGTTTGTATAACCAAAAATTAATTTGTGTTGTTTCTAAAAATATTTTTCCTTTTCTGTTTTAGGTAAGAAAATGTAGAGAATTGTATGAAAATATTGATAATAATGCGGTAAGATTTTAAAATTTCGTATTAAATTTGCTATAAGTAATACGTGAACTCAAGAATAAATACATAGAATGTGTAAGAAAAACTACTAAAAGTAAGTATTCAATAATCATGACTATTTTCTTTGAAATTTTTCGTTTGATCCTATATTATTTTGATTATAAAATTCGTTCAAATAATTTGTAAAAATGTACTCAATTTATCATCCAGGAGTTTAACAGGTCGCGGCGATTTTCATATGAAAAATAAGAAAGTTCAAAGTGTAGAATTCAGTATGAAGTATTCCGCAAAAATAACGTATAAAAAACAACACGTTACTAGCGCGGAGGCTTTAGGCAGTACTGATTACTATTTTAATGTTAAGAATGAAAATTTGGTAATTTAATTGTGGAAAAAAAAAATGTTTCCCTCTTACCCTCTTACTATAACAGAGACAATTTATAACATACCAATAGTTTTTATAATTAGAGATTTTGAAACAGAAACGTCTCATGAAACCGTTTGAAAAAACTAGTTATTTCATGAATTTAAAATGGAAATACTCAGGGTTAGACCTGATTAGTTAGATTAGAAGTTTGAAAGTTATATTATTTCGTCAAAAGAGAAGGAACTGCACTGAAAACTTTTAGATTATTTTATTAAAGAATGCTATAAAATTGAAAAAGAGATATCAAATTTCAAACTGTAAACGTTGGACCTAGGATGCACAAAAATCAATCATTTAATTATTTTCATTTCTGCATATCTTAAAGTTTGGAAACTTTGGAAAATATTATAAAAAACTTTCAATAAAATTTGAATTAAATGAAAGTGGATTATAAAAATTATATAAAAGACAATGATATAATTCGAAATAAGTTTTCATTAATTAGTTTTATTTTATAGTATCGATATCTTAGCCATAATATATATCGAAAACTATAATATAGAAATATATCTATAAAAGTTTTCTCAATAGGTTATAAAAAGTTTTTCTCAATACTTTAAAGTTATGTGATAATTCTTTATTAGTTACTGTAATAGCTATCTGTCTGATAATTTATTTGCCATATTTTTTTCAAGTCAAATAAATCATAATTTTGAATTTTTCTCATAAAAATATCACTTGTTGAAGTTTATAATCTTTTTCTACCAATAATGAGAATATACTTAGACATAAGTTTATATAATGCAGGAATACTCAAACTATTACTATACTTTGAATCATAGGAAACACTTTTAATATTAATAGGTAGAAAATAAAATTTTTTTATTTTGCATAATTTCATTGTAATCAACACGAACGCTGGCATGTGGGACTTTGATGCCACAAAAATACTAAAATTGAACATACTAGATTTAGTAATAATTGGTTGTATTCTCAATTTCCATTTTGTCGTTTGTTTTCGAGTTCAGCTTATCAACGATATTATATACTTTGTTTAATTAGTTGACGTAATGGGATATTTTAGTGTAAATGATTCTACGACATATTTTTGAAGTATTCGAAGTCTTGAAGTAACTCCTACATTTTATTCCGTAAGTTTCTGAATTTAGAGTAAGATTCAGACATAGTGTATTTTACAAACACAATACTTCCGATATAGAGAGATATAACATGGAACCAACATCAGACAATTGATAGGATTTATTATTAAATGACATTTTGAATGTCTTGATGATGGGTTTAATATCCTCATACATACAACCGTAATAAATTATTACCTGAGTTTAAACCCTTCCAAATCTAGTGGGAAATCTATGGCTGTACATAAATTATTATAAACACACTGTATATGAAACATACATATAACTTTTTTTTTCCCTTTTATCTCTCTGAAATAAACAATTAAGTTAAAATGAATAACGAGGCGCAGAGCAACAAAGCACTAATTCATTGTATACTACAGAAATAAATTACAAGAGATTTGATAAAAGGAAAGAGCAAACAAATTAAAAGTTTTATATCGTACATATATATAAAAGGCGAACTATGGCTATTAAGGAATTGGGGCGAACGGAGCATGGAGAAAAATAAAAATAAAATCATTCGTGATTGCTTCATAAAAAAATTACTTGTAACTAATTATAGGAACCATTTTGATTAACAATCAATGCAAAATATACGGTTTTTCTTTTTATATTAATTTGATGATAGAGTTAGGAAGTATATTCGTGGTAATAAAGAAAATATATAAACTTTTATCGGCCATTATTACAATACGTTCAATTAGGAAATTATCGTACGTCAAATTTTTAATATCATTAACACAATGGAAAATGTTTGATCTAATTTCTACTAAGTCAATTATTAAATTCGATGTTATTTCAAAAGTGATTATTCTGTTTTCAGTTTCTTGGCTTTTTGACTGAATGTTTCTTCAAGAGGGAATGTTTCTTTTTAATCAACTGTATAATATGAATCAATTAAATGTGTCATGTATCTAAAAAAATTGTTTTTTTAATTGAATCGTAAACTCGTACACGGAATATCAAAAGAACCAAAAACATTTTTTTACCAATGTTTCCTGGAATTACATATTATTTTTTTTTACTTACTTTTTTCAATTCCTAATACTTTTATGAGATGATTATAGAGTAAGACCCCAAATACGAGATCGCTTTATAAAGGCTGAATTTTTCAAAGTATTTTTACTAGTATAAAGAATAATATTAGACGTTACTAATATTGAGTAGTGAAAAAATTTAATTAAAAGTATGAAAAAAATGTTAAGAAAAGATATTGAACAAATTTTAAATAAATAAAAATTGTAAAGCATAAATTTAACCTTAAATTGCGATTTTTGGCATGTGAAAAACTGAAACAATTATAAGGAAAGACATTTATCCATTTACAATATATTAGAAGCTTTATCTGTATTATTTTAATGTTATTCAAAGACGTAAATGTTATTTTGAATGTAAAATTTTATGCTCTGAATTTTGTAGTTTAATACTGTTTCTGTAACTGAAGCGCTTAATAAACTATTTGTTTAAAGGGCTTTGAAACATAATGATGAAGCAACCTATATTATGTAGAAATCTTTCAATTTTCGCGACCAAATAATTCAAAAAATACATATCCAAATGTTTTTAATATGCACAATATTGACATGCAAACCGACAGCTTGTTGAGAGAGATTTTCAAAATTTTTTTTTAACATAAAATACAATTTTAGTTTTTACCTTGATTTTAACCTGAATTTTATTTGAACTTTGTTTTCGAGACAAAGTCCTCAATAAGCTCTCCATTTTATGTAAATATTGTGCATATTAAATTTCAAAACATTTGAATTAGTATTTTTTGAGTAATGTAGACATGAAAATTGAAAGGCGTAATTTTGGGAATTTCAGTTGTATGTTTCAATCTCCCTTAAATAAAGGGTTCATTGTGGGTTTGAGTTACAAAACTAGAATTCAACTACAAATTTCAGAGACTAAAATTTTATGTAAAAAAGATTGCATTCAAAATTATGACGAATTCGTCAGGCGTTGATGATTTAAGGTTAAAAGGTCGAACTCACCACTGTTTATACTTTTGTATCTTCAACTGAAATTTATTTAATTTGTTGAAATTTATTACTGTTTATTAACTTTATGGTAAAGAATGAATATGTATTAAAGTTCAGAGGTTAATCGTAATAAGTGACATGTAAGGATTACATCAAAGGAATTATTTTTTCATGGTATAAAATTTATAAAATAAAAATATAAAAATAAAAATGAAGAAAATTCATTCCATTAAAATAAATTACGTTTTTTTCCTGTATATGAAAATATCTGTTTAATATAAATTGAATTTTTTTCTTCTGTGGTATAAATTATATGAAAATGTATCTCTGTTTTTAATTTCGTTAATCGTTGTGGAAATCATTTGAAAGTCTTAATGTTGCATTCATTGGAACCAAAAGTCCCTACCTAATGTTTTGGTGTAATAAAAAAGTGGTAATATTGTTATGTAAATGAATAACTCTTTAATATATCAAGTCAATAAAGAAATAATGAAAAAAAAAAATATTTATATGAATTGTAATGAACATAATGTAATCAAAACAAAATGAACTTATACTCATCTAATCAAAACATATGTGGAAATGAAAATATATGTTCTGTCTAGAGAGCCAATAAAAATATTTTTATAGTGACAAACAGATTGTATTTCTGTGTGGGAATAATGAGTACACTGGATAGTGTAAGAATGCTAGGGTTGAATAATAGATACATTTAATGAACAATGATATTTTGATAAAAATAAATTATAACAAATAGCCCGGGTTCCTGAAATCGAATTTCAGTTTTTTTTTTCTAAAAAAATTGAAATCTCTTTTATAAAACTACGCCATTCATCTACATACCAAATTCCATCTAATGAATGGCTTACGATATCATGTAATTAATGTAAAAATACCTATTTTTGAATATATTTACTAAAATATTTATGCCTCAGAAACGGCCTGAACGGTTGAGTAGTAATTTGATATTTTTTCTACATTTATATCACATAAAATTCTCTGTGAGAGTAACATAACTATTTTTTTCGTTCTGATTTTAATTTTTTTTTTATTACCGATGTTCTAATAGAATTTGAAACAATTCTAATCATTAAGGAAAATCTACCACTTATATATATTAATATAAAGTTTAATTTAAATCAGATGAATGATTTACGAGGTATCGGTATTTAATTGAAAACAAGAGGTTATCATTGATAAATGACATGTTTCGAAAATGGGATTACATTCAGAACATCTCCACTATTGTTAAAAAAAATTTATAAAGATTTGTTCCTTACTTGTTGAGTTATGCTCGTTTGTTTAAATGACTGCCATAGACCAAATTCTCAACTCAAATAAAAACGTAAAGTTTTGTAATGTTGACACAAAAAAATCTATTCTTTTTTTTCAATTTATTAAACTTTGATTTTAAATTATAATTTTATTAAATTTCAATTAAATTTAAAATTTAAATATTTAATTAACATATTTTCAAAAATAATAAAGATTTACTAAAATTATCGTTTATTCATTGTTATACAGATTATTATTAGCTTTGAATAAAATTCCTTTAAAAAGTAAAATTTCGTAGATATTGTGTGTTTCATACCGGTTTATATGCGTACCTATATTTACATAAAAAATAATTATTAAACTTTCCAACAAGGCAAATATAAGAAAAGTTCAATGTTCAAGTCTGACTTCATATTATACAAAGTACCTTATTCATTTATAAATGTAACTTCTAACACTTTTACTCACTAAAACATCGTCATTATTACCCCTTTTTTTCTATATACTTCATAGCAGCATAACGTTAATCTATTTTATTTTAAGTATAAAATTATCCAACATGTTTATTCACATCATTAACAACACTTATTATAATTAATATACTTAAAACAATAAAAAAGAAAAATAGCAATAATAATATTCATATATGTATTCATCATTTTCTCTATCTCATTCTCTCTCTTTACCATATCCACTTGATGTGTACAGCATGCATGTATAGTTAATAATTAATCATATACTTAAAAGTATTTATGTATATAACTATAATATATGTAAATGTTAGTATACATAATTATTATTATTATATACATAAAATTACCAAATGTTTTATGAACAATGTTTTAATTTTGCATGTATCAGGCAGAAAAATTTGATTGTACTAAACTTTACTAATCGTTTTACATTGCTTTGACTAAATGTAACGAAATCTTGTTAATTATTTTTTACATACTATTCAAGACTACCGAAGATTTTATTGGATTTTCTGGATACCACAACGGATTTCGAATAAACTGTTTGGAATGGGAAATTTTATTTTGTACAAATTATTATGGTTACTGTTGTTACATTGTTAATGATTTAAAAACCACAGGATACAATTTAATAAACCAAATTTATAAAATCATATAATATGTATTGATATTTATTATTTACAAGAAAAAATAAAATAAAACAATTTGTAACTAAATAAAAATATTTGAATAAATTGTTTTCTTTGAAACTATCACGAGAGCTAATCATTATAATAAAATTTCAAAAATATTTTTATTTTTGTTGATTTTATCAAATATAATAAAATACATAAACAAATAACATAGGTAAAAATTTTGCACGAAACTAAAAATTATTTACAACTTTAATAAAATAAGTATATTTTTAAATATAAATAATATTCGTTTTATTGCATAATATTTAGTGCACATAAAAAAAAAAGGATCCTAACATTTTGATTGCTTGTTAACATAAATCATCCAATTGCCCAAAATAAATACTAGATTTATTCAATCTGGAAATTATTATGTGATGTATGCTAAAAACGTTATGAAACCTTTAGTCTTAATTCATCTTGTAAATTTACACAATAGTATATTTCTCAATATTAGAAAATGAATGAAAATCGTATTAAATTTCGATAGTGCGGGCACATTTTGTGGATTAAAATTAACAGAGTATCATATTTCACTGAACGACCACGATATGGACATATTCACGAATGAAAATGACTATATAGATTATATGTATTGTTGGGTTACTAACTTAAAGAACAAGACGTCTTTGTGCCGTTTGTGATTAAATTTTTAATTGCTTTTTAACTATAAATTAATGTAATTGAAGGATTTCTCTTTATATTAACGTGTTTTTTACAAATAATTTTTAATCTATCAATTACATCATACCAACTAAGTGGCCGGGACACCTAAGGCGTTATGTCTGACTGTTTGGCTATTTTTACTGTAAAACTTTAGACTAGAATTCTGGCAGCAGCATTTAGTCAGATAAAATTAACGCGCGGTTATGAGATTGAAGGCGCATGCCAGATAAAAATGAAGTAGCCGGCTATGCTTGTAGAAGTTTTCTACATAATCCTTTTCACAAATACTGACGTATGTTGACATAGTTCCATTCAAAAAACGACTACAGGTACACTTCTTTAAAAATATTGCCGTTCACTCCTTTAGTTTTTCTCCATCTCCGTTATATATTTCATGTATAACAAGTAGTTTAACAAATAAAGTTTACAAATAATGATGTTAGTTGTTATAGGCGTGTATGACTTAGATGAAACCTTAAATATTATTATTATAAATGACATTATAATGTTAACAAACACCAGAACTAAGACATATTTTGTGAAATATTTTTCAACATAAAATAAATAGAACATTTTAATGTAATTAATGTTATTACATAAATATATTTAGTGCTGACATTTTATGTATATTACTTTTATACACTAAACATTATGTTCACTTAACACAAGTGAACAAAGTGATTGATTCTTTAATAAACAGGAATATTACACATTCATACATATATAATACATTGGTACTACATAGGTACTTTATATTATATACATATATGAAGTATATAAACGTAATGTTTATGTATACATTTAAGTTAAGTATCAAAAACATATAAGTTTGTTCGTTAGTTTTACGTTGTATACTTTATTAATTTTGTTGTTATACGAGTAACACCTAATTTTAATCAACATTATTTTCATATTGTGTACGACCCGTTAACATACAAATGGCTCAATCAAGCAAATATATAGTGGAGTATCTAGAGGTTTAAACCTAGGAATTTCAATAAGGAGAATGTATAGATGTGAAATATTATACTTAAATGTTTATCTTGTTGGGGAGCTTTTGAAATGCCGGTCCGAACTCGTGTCTTATACGATGTACTAATTCATATTTCAAGTCAAACTCAGAAATTTGGAATTAGTTGGATTTTAAAAAATCAGACAGATTTATTTCCATGTAAGCATTTCATCCAATGAATGATATTAAATAATTAACGGTTATTAAATTTAAATTTGGTAATAAAATCTATACCTAGTAGTGACAATACAACTATTATAACTAAATCTGGTTCATCAGAGAATTGTAGATAAACTTTAGATATACCAAGGTTTTGTTAGCTACGAATGACGAAAAGTTAGTCAATGCCTAGTCATTGATAAATAAATTAAAAAAATTTGTATATGGCCTTGTTATGATTACTGGAACAACTTTATCGTATATAAAAATTCTAATAAGTGGGCTGTTTTGTTTGGAAATTCTAAATTTTCGACCAGTGACCCCAGGCGTCAAATTGTTAACATTCTGTTTTGTGTTCTTGAAGTAAGAAGATCATTGAATAAAAAATATAAAAACCGTTTTTGGATTTGTTTTTAAATGACCTACCGATAACAATAACAAAAGAAAAAGTCTGTCAATTTTAAGCCTGTGGGAGCAATCGAAAATTTTAAAGGTATTGAAACTATGAAAAATTCCCTGTAAACAGTATTTTCGTAGGGAAAAAAGTTGTTACACTAAAAAAATTTTTAGAAGTCCATTTATTAATGACTTGTTATGCTGAGAGGGATATGTTGGAGGAGCAGAATCAGAATTGACCAAATATTCAAATTGAATTTAGATATAATGTTTCGCTTGAAATTACTGTTCAATGTAATTGGTTTCGAATTTTGTTTGAATTTTTGAACACGAAATTGTACATACAAGAAAATATTTTTTCTTACAAAATTATCTTTCTGTTTATATGTACTTTGAGAATAATATTATTATTATTACAAAACGAATGAGATGTAGAAACTTGAAGAACCTGGATATACTATTAGTTTTACTATTCATATATTTAAGTTAAAATTATTAATTATAATGTCGGTTTTCATAACATTATGTAAATATACACACACTCATATAGATATTCGTATACCGTAAGTCCCGATTTGAAAACACCCTCATACAAACTCTTCTGTATATATTGTTTGAGCCAATGTGTGACACAAGGGTCATGATTCGCTTGAGCTACCTTGTAACGTTTTGTGCCTTACCTAATTAATGCCTGAAAAACCAAAACAACTTAACAAGACCTCGAAAGTATTCTAGTCAGGCGTATAAATATCTTCCCCTCCACTACTAACATCAACAACCACTTGATTAAAATTATAAAAGAATTTAAATATTAGTCATTAATTCTCCACTATGACCACACATATCTAAGAAGTGACCCATGATATACCTTTACAGTTCAACTCCATTTTTACACTACATTCTCTTTGAGAATAATTTTTTGAGTCAATAGTTATTGAAATGTTTCCATACGGAGGTGGTTACACTTGAATCGGGGCACACTGTATACATATTCATCTTTAGATGATTTAAACTTTTCGTTCATTTTATAAATTTTGACGTATGTAAATACTCTTTAATTTTAAGTCAACTTACAATATTTAATACATATTATACAAGTCCTTGTTATTATTATTATACAGCACAAATATACGTACTTGATGTAAGTCTATGCAGAGAGTATGTATAATATGAAGTGGAATTTTAATGGAAGAAAATTAGATAAAAACTGTGTTTTTTCGAACATGTCAAAATTACACCTATTTTGATACATATTTTTTGTTATTCTAAAAATTTAATTGTTTAAAAAATGGCGCTCTAGTTGAGGGATTGGATATCACCTCTTTCAAGGCATGGAAATTACATCATAAAAAGAAACTAAGAAAAACGATAACACAACTGATCTGGTCGATTTAAAGATACAGGTTAATTTTACTTTTAAAGGACCATTAGGATCTCACTTTCTCATTAATTGAGATGTCTTTCTTAATATTGTCTCACTTTCTTATTATTGTTTTGAGCCACAAACTAACTCTCAAAAAATACTTTCAGAATATGTTTTTGGAATTAAGTTAATTAAAAATGTGCATGCGATACGCTTAATTTCAATATATAAATTAAGAAACTATTTTTAATTTCATTACAGTTCATTTAGTTTTGAAGCAGACGACCTCTACTAAAATTTATTTTGCAGATTTTTCCACGAAATCTAGTTCGTTTTTATATTATTAAAATAAAAAATATATTTCACAATCATCTCTAAATTTTCAAAGTCGCGGATACCAGTTACTGTTTCTTATAATATCGTGTTTATATCAATTGAAAAAGATTCTGGTTTTGCCAGAATACATTTATTCATTCCTATAAAATCTAATAATAGCAATTATAATTGTGGTAATAAACTATAATAGCTATTTTATTTCTATGTTGAAAAATAAAAAACTATTAAAAATATTTAATAGAAAAACGTGGCTGGAAAAAAAAATATAATTTCTATTTATTAAATACCATATGGTGTACACGATAGCTTTTTTACGAACATAGAAATACAATATAAAGATGAAATTATTTTAATTAGAGTTATTTCAAATTGTTAGATAATAACAATGGTGCTTTCTAGTGTAGACAATAGATTTCTTTTACTATTAAAAATAGTAATTATTGTTTTATTTAAAAGCAATCTGTTTCATACACACATTTTTGTAATACCGTAGCTGCGTATCCTTTGTAAATTTTTTCAGCACTACATCCAATAACGTATGTCTAATACAATGTGAACAGCTTCAATCAAATCTATTTTACTACAAAGACAACTTACCTTATAAAACTATGTTTAAAGCGACACATCAACGCATCTTTTCCAAATATCAAATAATTATAGAAAAATTGATGAAATAATTGAACTAAGATTTTCATTTCTAACACTTCTATGTATACCTGCTCTGATCTCAATTATCCAAATGTGTTTTTGGTTTAAGCTGAAAACTGCATTATATATATATAGTGTAACACAACTTCGGGAGTAAAATCGATGTCAGTAAAAATTGGTTCATTGTTGGACAATTTACATAACATAAAGAAATTCAAATATATAAAATGATAAACTGAATATCCTTAGTTTTATAAATACGTTTTATTTTCTTAGCAATAATTATAAATGTCTTTAATTATAATTATTTCATTTCAACATCTATCCTATTTTTATTTCCATAAATAAATAAAAAAAAGCACACAAGATAGATCAAACTAGTTAAGAATACCCAAAAGACAAAGAAAGAAGAAAGCGGCACAGCAAAAATAACGAAATAATCATTGGAAATTATGATAAATCACTGAATTATGTCCAAGAAATATTAAGACCCAAAAATTTTTGTGAAAGGATACTTGTATGTTATTTTTTATGTAAAAACCAAAATTTTTAAATACTAAAATTACTTGGAATGAGCATATCATTTAAATTTGTTTACATTCGTATCCAGCTATAGAAGAAATGGTTTCCTAAATATAATCATTTAGTAAATAATTCAATTTTTGCTACTAACGTCACACTTACTTCGTGTACGTGACAGATAATAATGAGTGATCAATAATACGTCCTCACTATCAGATTGTGGTATATTTTTTATTTGAATTTTCTTGAAAATTATAGAGTAATAATGTTGACGAAGAATTAAAACAAAGGAGACAATTCTACTTAATATAACCTCAAAATATTATACAATTTGATGTTTTTATAGAATGTTATAAATACACTTGATTAAATCGTTTTATTTTGAACAAAATATATTCAATGTATTGTTTAATTACGTTCAATTTATGTCCAATGACTGATGTTATGAGTAATCAAGTGAATAACTTTATAAGATTCGTATTAAACTTGAAAAGAATTTTTCATGACTTTCAATGAACAACCTTCAAACTGAATTCTATTCGAATTACCTCAAAAACGGTAAAGTATTAAACTAACTTTTATCACATTAGTGAGTGAATTTTCAAAAATCCTTTATTAATGCTCCCCTACGTTATAAACTCTTGTACAAAATTACTAGTTTTGAATACTTATAGCTTAGGCCCTATAGCGAAGATCCTGCTTGACATGTAAGACATTTAGTCAGTGAGATTCTCCAGTTAAATATATAGAATAGATATGTTCAATTCAACCAAAAATTTGTAAACTATGACCGAAATTTAGTAGAATCACTTAATTTGTTTGTCAAAATTAGATATAAATTGAGCATTATAGAGAAAATTTTTTTTTACTTTGACGATGTCATTAAAAAATTAAATTTTGCATATCTTTGCCAATTTTTAAATATTTAATTTACTAATATTGGGTCATACATTTAATTTTAACACAACCATTTCGCTCAATTCAACCCTTATAGTAAATATTATAATCTCACTTTACTATCTTGATAAATTTTATCTAATACTGTAGTGTTGACACTTTAATGGATACTTGTTCTGAATAATTAACGGGTTTCAGTTCAATAAATTTTTGATACAAAATTTATAAGATAAAATTTTATAACGAATAATAATTATATTTATTTTAAGCCTATTTATATTTATATTACAAAATCCTTTATATACAAATTTTGTATTTAATTACAGTCATGTCTAGACAGACATTCTCTGTAAACATTTTCTAACGCTTTTGTAGATATTTTGGTTTTATTTGTATGGATACACATAATTTTCTATTTCTATTTCAAGACTATATTTACTTCCCACCTTTTATTTTTATCCAAATTTTTTACTTAACTACCTTTTCCAAATAATAATTATGAACATAATACAAAACTACCTCCTTTTAAATTAAAATATTTTGAAAAATAAAAATATCCACCCAATGTTTATTTTTAGATTTTTTTAATGATGAATTATTATTCATAATTAAAAATATTATTCTCTGAGAAACCTACTGAAAGATACCTATCATTCCAAAAAAATAGATGATATATTATATTTGATGTTCAGCAAATAGTGAAAATTCAATGCATATGTATCTTTTAAAATGAATTATTCTACTCTCCTAATATTGAAAACTAATCTTATATATTAATTTTTGTACTCTGTGTTAACAGAGTACAAAACGTCCTGCGTACAAAACGTTGTGACTATGTATTTACTTTATGAACGATCCTGTTCAAAATACGGTAGACTACTGTGGTTTCTAAAGCATATTTCATTTTATAGCATTTTGGCTTCACTGTTATCGTATTAGAGTTTGGAACTCACCCATACATTATGTCACTACAGTTTCTTTCCACTTCAAGTCAATTTAAAAATGAAATATTTTCACAGCACTTTTTGTTTTGGATGGGTCATTTACTTACCTTGATTACTGATAAAAAAGATTTTTCAATGTTTATATTTGTCTTAAAGATTTTTATAAGTAATATTCATTCAGGTTACGTAGTTTAGCTAGTCCAGTTTATAAGGGATTGATAATATGCTTTATTGGACAGAGAATAAGTGGAAGAATAACTTATCAAGACGGTTTGCAAAAAATAAGTAACACTTGAACATACATATATTATAAAATTTCGAAATCTGCTTCTAATAACTGTTTGACTACCGGACTGTTACGACAGGGTTTGATATTATTCAATAGTTTTTTTGCTTGTTTTCATGAGCAAGAGGATAATTTTGAAAATTTTTTTCAAGAGAATTCAAAAGCTTTCCTTGGCCTAGTTTTAACTAGTTTTTAAAGTTTTGTAAGCTCTTATATGATAAAATCGTATATTATCATCTATAGTAAATATATATATATATATATATATATATATATATATATATATATATATATATATATATATATATATATATATATATATATATATATATATATATATATATATATATAATATATATATATATATATATATAGAGTCGAGAATTTGTAATAAACTATTTTTATCAAAAAAATAGAAAAATATTACAAACTGTCTACTTTAAATATTCATATTGTAGAAAGGATTAAAATTGTAAATTTATATTCCATACAATGCTTTCTTTTGTGACAACTACTACCAAACGTATGTCATAAACATATAAAATTGTGATTTTTATTTTATTTTGTACTTTAGTCTTTACTCATATCAAATCATATACAACAGTTGTGTTGGATGATATTCCAGCTGTATACACTGTTTGTTACCACAGACATACATATACATACTGGCGAAGATATATATTTGAGAATATTAAAATATTATTTGGTCGAAGAGTCGATTGGAGCAAAAGGCTTTCGCTCTCACCGATTATATTTGTAATTTTGTAAGCAATTCAACGAAACCATTTGTTTATTTATTTTAAGTAACATATAATTATAATAACTAATTAACGGTTTGCCAGGTCTCAGCATAGTGTTCAGTATCAAAGAGTCGATTGGAGCAAAATCTATCGCTTTCACCGATTTTATTTGTAATCTTGTAAGCTATTCATCGAAACCATTTATTTATTTATTTTAATTAACATGTAATTATAATATTTAATTAACGGTTTGCGGAAACTTTAATATCTGATTTAAGTTTCGGCATATTGTTCAGTATCAAAGCTTGAACGTTTTCTAACCATTATTTTTTTAAAACATTTCAAATATTCAGCCGGAATAGTAATATTTAATAACATGTATTGAAAGTAAATGTATTTATCAGCATTATTTGAACTAAAATTGTGGCGAAACCAAACATTTTACGCCAAAAATGTATCAAACAAAAGTTATTTGTTTTGAAAAAATTAATATTTTTTATTTTGAATTTTTTTTTTATCTCTTATAGTACAAAAATTGCGACATGGGACCATTACACCATCATGTTAATGCTATCAAAACTTCCGTTCACTATCTTTTTCGTTTTTAATTCATTTCTTCTATTATCTTAATTTCAACTCAATCGGTAGCCACGAAGGGAATCCTATTTCACTTGCAAGATTTGATAACAGAAAACATTAAGACTTGTGAAATTAACAAAAAAGCTTGTAGAAAGTGTATTACTTATTTTATTAACTGGCATTGGCTCTCGTATTACACGACAAAACTATTTCACACTTGAAAATGGAAAAACATTGTTATATGTTATACACAAAAATAGTTTTATTTTTATGATTTCAATTTTATAATCGTCGTCTATGCCTTCATATTCTCCATTCTTCGAGTATTCGATGTTAGTTCTGGTGCCGATATTATTAAACTATTTTATTTGTCAATTGTTCTTTAGTAATGGTGTTTGCAGATAAGTGATAAAGAACATTATTTTTTACTGATACAAATATTTGAAAATTTTCAGCCAAATACTTAAATACCTTTCTTTAACTTTAAATATCATTCTTTACCTTTTTTAAATACCTTTTTTAAGTTTATATTAAATTTAAACGTTTAATTTAATTTATTTGAGCAACGAATCTATCCATAGGAGTTATATTTTCAATATAAAAGTATGTAAGCATTTTATTGAAATTTTGAAAAAATAATTAAATCAAATAAATAAATAAATAAAACTAGTATGAATGTCTATCACTTTCAAAAAGAGGATGCTCGAAATTTGTATGCAACCACAAGATCTGAGCTATCGATATGTGCCTATGCATCACAATCCTATTTTGTCCGATATAATGGATAATTAAAGTATATGTATCTTTCTTTAATGCAATAAATTTTAATAAATGCTTTGCCTCCAAGAAATATATTATACTTAAATTGTTTTGACAAACAATGAAAAAATAAAACAATTTACAACAAACAAAAACCCCACAAAACATAAAACAATTTTATTTAATGTTATTTTAGATTACAAATAAATTTTCACAATGCACTCTTATTAAATTATATTATATATATTATATCTCTCGCCTATACCATTTATATACCTGTGATAATGTACAAAATACAAAATAACACACTGTATATTTTAGAATTACTAAAGCCATGTATACACGTCATTATTGGCGTGTAGAAGTATTGTAGTAAAACACAATTCCTACAGGTTTTTTTCCTGCTATAAGATAGTACAAAAACATCTTACGAATTGCCTCATTATCGCATTGATCAAAAATTTTGTTTGTGCGGCCAATATTTTCTAGCGTTACACACTTTAGGCTGAAAATAATAACTCTACTATATATGTCGTGTATAAAAAATTATATAGAGCGAGTCATTAGGGTTCTTATTTTCTCTTTACCTTAACCCTATCTAAGATCAGCTTTAAGCAAATTCTACCATACACACTGGTGTATACTCTTTTGTTTAACATACGTTTAAAGGCAGTGAGATTCACTTTTGAGTGATTATGGTCGAATTTAAACGGAAGTAACGGGACTCAAGTCTGAAGAAATAATTCAACAACTTAATGAACATTTCAAATCAAAAGGTTTTTTTAAAATGTTTATACGGGGGAATAATACTGTTTAATGATTACACCTTTCGACTCTTCGAAACTTCGAGCAGTATTGCTCTTTAAAATACAAATAAGCAAATATGATATTTCCGCAAGACATAATACTTAAAGTTGTTTTGTCCGAAGGTTTCCAAACAGGTTTCCAATTAATTCAAATAGTTGTTATATTTTTGGAATTTTTCAATACTTTTTGTTTGACATTTGCTACAATCGTGGCCTATGAATTGATTCAGATGTTCCTTCCACGTACTGTGCACGGTACGGCTTCTTTTTCTACAGCTTAGTTCAATTAAAAGGTAGTCAGACAAATAGATTTTTCCACTATTGACAGTTCACATGGCACTATCCTATTATTAATAAGATTGTTTAGGTTATTTATAAAATATTAATAAGTTTGTTCTGATTGGATTTTGCAAGGCATGAACAGTTTTTCAAGATTTTTCTTTATTATTATCAATAAACTGTGAAGCTTATGGGACATATCAATTTTTATCCCTCATACAAAAATTAATGATTTTTTTTTAAAACTCATTTGTCTCTGTATTAAACAGTTTTTATTGATTATTAAAAAATTTCAGTTGCTTGACTATTGATGTATTTGGAATGACACAATTCAATGGATGAGTTCAGTATTGATATTAGTATCGTAACGGTACGTTTGATTTCCTTACAGTGTATACGTAGCTTAATAATAAAACCATGCTAAGTGTATCAATACTGAATACAAAACAACATCCTGTATATTTTAGAACAAATAATAATAAAACCATTCTAAATGTAATTTAAACTCATGTATAATGTTAGACCACCGTGCACCAACAATCATATAATATTTTATACCATCTCTAACTATATTAATATGTAAGCTGCTTTTACCTATTCTAATGCTTTATATATATATATATATATATATATATATATATATATATATATATATATATATATATATATATATATATATATATATATATATATATATATATATATATATATAGATATATATATATATATATTCAACTTCTATCTGGATAAAATATTGTACATAAAACGAAATCAGCATTTCATATACCAAAATATTCATACTGTAAACTCAACTACTATTAAATGTAAGAATATTATGTTTGTGTGAGTTATGTTTGTGTATTTGTGTATGTACTTTTTGGTTGTACCACAAACTAGGAATAATAATTTGATAGTATATATATATCGTACATATTACAAACACAGGTATATAATAAATGTGTTTATCTCATCATCTAAAATTTGCTCTGTTTTAAGAATGTATTCGAGAGTAAAAATGGTTTACTTAATTAAATGGGAAAATTTTAAAAAATCTCCAAAATCCAAAATTTCATTTTAAAGGCTTTCAAAACAGCATTTTTTTAAAATAAGCTAAGATTTTTTTTCATTAGTAGGTTACGCCACTGACTTATTATGTAATGAGAAATAAAAACAAGAGTATTTCAATTATTTTAACGAATAGATCAGCGCCAAGATTTGATGATTTCATATGGAATGACCTATTTTTTCGTTTTTGGTCGACTTGTAGTTATAAGTATCAATGATAATTTTTTAGTGTCCTTAGCTCTCTCATAACACCAAACCAGCAAAAAACCAATTTTATTTTTAAAAAACTATTTTCAAATAATTATTTTCTCTTATTTTTTTTAGCATGATCACATTACGTCCCTTATTTGTTTGCACATCCTTAGCTATGTCACTGACCTACCTACCCCCATATCCCTGTGTATACTCTTTGATTGTGGCTAGCTTTTACTGAAATTTTACCAAAAAATAAAAATGTGTTCTTAATAAAGTGTCATGGAAGTTTCTGATCTAAAGAGTAATTAACATAAATTTGTGTTTAAAACCAGTAAATCAATTATCTTTATTTTAAAGTGCAGGCGATAGGAAGCAAAAGATGCAATTTGAATGCCACGTATACAGACAAAAAGACGAAATACATAAAAATTTTCTATTTACTAAAATGGAAAAATAAGATATTTTATACCACCAAAATTTATACATGACTTCAACGATAAATAACAGAGACGAATTGATTACCATGCGTAATAATCAAATTTCGATTAAAAAATAAATAAAAAAATAACATGAAAAACCTAATTTAAAATTACTATTTACATTACGTTGAATGACTTTCATTGCCACTTGGCTGGAGATAGAAAAATATATAGGTAACATTCTGATCCATATATAATTGTTAATTTTTTTGTGTACATTTGTGTAGAAATAATGTATATGGGATATGCCGTGACCGACCAGACCATATCGGTGAATTAAAGTATGTTACACTAGGTGAAATATACCACAGTCCTTATAAAAAGTATTGGAAGTTTTTTAAATCATGGATGGGGGATATTGTTCTTCTTAACTTCATAATAAGGCAGAATGACTCAAAATAAATTCGAAATCTGGAGCTTTGATGCCACTGTTAAATCATTTCATCTCTTGCAGCCTCCTTCTATAAAGATTCTTATTACCTACCATAATATAAGGATGAAACGAATTCGTTATTATAATAATGAATGTGTTAGAGGTCTTTGAGACAAACAAATTTTGCAAAGATTACTTTTATACGAACATTTTATGGAATTGAACTTATCTGCTATCTTTTACGTTTAATATTGATAGCGCGTATCAAAATAGGTACTGGATATTCTTAATTAAAGTAAGTTAAAAGTTAGGTCTATCGATCTTTTAATTTATGAGATATTTAGATAGGCGTTCGGATAGAATGACGGACAGGTAGATGAAAATAAACTAAATAGGTTTTATGAAGCTGAATCTTCCTCTTACCCCTACTTTATTATCATTTATCATATAATTGTTAAAATTGCTATACATTACTCTAATAATTCTTTCACGAATATAAATACAATATTTCAGAAACTCTAACTGTATGTTCGTACATTATAGGTAAGAGAATATCCCACACTTATAGAATTCTCTTCCCGCTAAAACTAAAAACGGGAATGATTCAAATAGTAACCAATCTTCACAAATGTATTCCCATATGTACAATAGTTGTGTGTTATACCAAGCCAAGCGAACATATAGATATGTGTATAAAATTTACTTGTGCAGTATAAAATTCTCTGAATAAATTATATAAATGGGTAAAAATGGGTTTAAAAAAAAAAATACCATGCCATACAAAACCAATGGGTAATATACATACATAATATAGACGACTTACATACACAACCATCGAAGCACATTCACAAAATCAAAAAAAAAAAAGGGTAACTGATAAAGAAAATAATTTATTTAGACATATTGAATTAGGTACGTAAAAATTCACTTTCGTTCTATTTAGTTAAATACCACTATGAAGTTAATCCCACATTGTATTTGTTAAAAATGGGTTCAATTTGCTAGTAAGTATGATAAAAACTAATAATATAACACGTGAAAATAGCAACTATTAATGTAGCAACTAATAGAATGTCCTTAATGCCTGAAATATCAATTTTCGAAACATTTCGAAAGCATCAATATGATTTACTAAATATTCACATAGGCTACTTAGACTAGAGGTTGTAGGTTCGAATCCAGGCAGGGTATTCAAGTTTGGATAAGAACGAAGAAACCGGTTCCACCAAATATATAATCATAATATAATTGTCACCTTTTGCTCGAAGACGTATACGCCGTTTTTTGTGATGGAGTGTTCTAATAGAGGGTACAGGAGATCAAAACATCTAGGTACAAAGAACGTGATTGCGGTTCCCGTCTAAATATACTCCGAAATATAAGTTTTTGTATAAGTTTATATAAAGTTTCGGTAACTTGTTCTGATTTTAAAAAGTGAGAGAGTTTCATAGATGATGTATCCACTTTACCCAACTAGGTAGAGCAAAGCGAACAATTAAAGAGTTTTTTTAATTTTATCATTATGCAAGTGCTATAGTTTATTGATTTTGATATTAGAATAGAATGATAATTTTATGTGTCAGACACAAGAAATAAACGATGTTACAAAGTAGAAATATTATTTCTGTGTTTGCTTTTCAATTATTCAAAGGTTATAACCCGCGCTTCCCGTACACTTCTATTTTAGTTTGGAAATTAAGATGAAGACTTATGTAAATATAATTAACTCTATTGGTAAAATATAATTTGCATGGTTGCGAGAAATCGCAGTGAGTAATTATCAGTGAGTTATTAAGTTAATTTCAAAATTTTTTAAGTATCCATGTTTTCAAACGGCCTTTAATAAAAGTTCAGTTTAATAAAAATGAAGAGAGTCAAAAACCTTAATTCAAAATATATTGCTTTCAAAATCTTTTTATAGATACAAAAAATTGTAAGTTGTGTGAAGGGGGTTAACTTTAGATTGTATATATCTATAAATAAGTATTGAAATTTTTTAATACTAAACAAATCTATTTTTAATCAATTACAATGATTTCTTCATCTTCTTGTATATTTAAGATTAAATTTTAAATTAAATTGCAGAATAAGGGTTCGTTATGCTTTTTATTAATACATTTCCCGTTCTTCGAGATAAAAATGTTACGTAAATCTCGTAAAATGGGATTAAATAGCTTCTGTTGAGTAATAAACATGTATTTTATAAATACGTTTTTTGCTTTTTCTTACTGATTTTTGGATGTTCAATAACCAATTGAATACCATTCACTGTCATTCCATTTTGGAGTGTCAGGCGTAATTTTTTTATGTTCAGATAAGCAAAATTATCTATACATTATTTAAAAACAAAGTCAATTCAGAAGACATTAATTCAGTGTTTTGAAATAAAAATTATTGTTAATATCTTGGCTTACGAAATTAAATGTAAATTTTTAAAATCAATTATCGTTGAATAATACCAACTTTGGAACCAGTTTAAAAATTTTAAAAGTTACAATATTAATAAATGACGTTAACAAAAAATTATATTTTATTTTCAATTTATAAATAATTTACACAATTTTTTGTGACATTAATTTTTGTTTCAAAATTTACGTTTCTTGACGATACAACAAATAACATTAAGTATCAAATATGACAAGTAAAAAACATTTTCAATTTCACTAGAACTCTCTAACTGTTTAGTTTTATAATCAAAAATATTTTATATTTCTTTATTGAAGTTCAGTTTTCTTTTAAACAGTATCCTTTGAGACACATTTAAAATTTTATATAATATAAAAATTTAAAACAATAGTATCTCGGAAGTATAAAAAAATAATAAAATAAAACTAATTCAATTTTACAAATGTAATTCAATTATAATCCAATAATCTAAGTATATATAATCGAAATGTATGAAAAAAATTGTTTAAAGGGAGAGAAAAAAAAAATATTAAAAAAATTAAAATTTATTACGCCAAGTGAATATTGACATTTTCCAACAGAAGCAAGGAAACAGAGTCATTGTATGGTATACAAAATTTATGATATCATTGCAGCAGTGCGAACAAAAAAAAACAACAAAATGCCGTGTCGGTATGACTTTTAAAGAACAGACCAGCAACTTCTCAACTATCAATTTCATCCTTTAAAACAGTATATTTCAAGTAAATTGTATGAAAATATGTCACTTACAGACTTTTTATGATAAAAATGCCCTGCTTACTATTAATTTTTCTAGTTAATTTTCAACTCTATAGACTAGTAAAAAGTAAAAATATTATAAAATTTTGGAGTAAATTTTTTTATTCATCTACTTAAATGATTTTAAACGAATTTCAGAAAATATACTGAATTACACTTGACATACATAATACGTCAGAGTATATTTATTCAGTCTTAAGTTTGTACCTAATATTGACTGCAGAAACAAAAATTTTGGTATAGGTGTTCATAAAAACACTTTATTACTCCATTTCCAACTGTCCGTCCGTCCCTTCGTCATAATAATAATTCAAAAACCAAAGCTACAAAGCGAGATAAAATTACCATTACATATTCTAAATATAATCAAGAAAAGTTCAAATACAAAAAACTGATATTTTATTAAAACAAACAACATTTCTTTGAAACATTTCTTCATAAAAATATTTGTGTTCTTTACTATTTAAGCCCAAATTTGGCTAATAAACACATATAGGTTATAATATTTTATGAATGTTTATTAAAAATAAATAGTCTAAACAATGAATTTCAATCGTATATCGAGTATTTAATCAATGGACACCATTGTTGTCTTCACTTGTTAAATATTAATTTTAAACTTAATATATTTCAAAAAATATTTTTGCTTAAAACACGCTCAAATCAAGTATAAGAGATCAACAAGAGAAAACGTTAAGAAATCAAAATAATTATTTATACGTTTCTCATAATTAAACGGTAGCTTTCTATCAGGAAAATAAAAAAACTGGAAACGTAAATTATATTTTTGTGATTTAAATATGATATAAAAATAAATAATTAATTATATTTAATATCTTCGAACACGAAAAATAGAGCTCTCTCAACACGTTATGAAAATTATATATGCGAGAAAAATTGTTTTGAAAAATGATAACACAAATTAAATGATATACAATAATGAATATTTTTCATGCAAAAATCATTAATCTCTTTTTTCAGAACTCGTCCCGAAATAAACAGAATATGAAATAAGATGTTATTAAGGAACATTAATCTTCTCCTACATTTCTCGTTTGAAAATGCATTGAGATATATATATACACATATTTTCCGGGTGGCCATTAAAAATGTTACGGATAAACCGAGAAAATAAACTGATTTAAGATATATTTAATCATGTCGTGTCAAAAATATAAGATTTTAAAATAGAATTTTCATAGGAGTGAAATAATAACTCTTTTCAAATTGTAAAATTTATTCAATTTTTTTTATAGATTTTTAGGATAATTTGTTTTATCCTTTTTTCCAAATTAGTTTGGAGTTATTGAAAGAAAAAAAATATTAATTGAGTATAAAAATGATAGTTTGTAAGTCTTACAGTTTCAATTTTAATGAACCACACTGTACTTATTTTTTGAATTTATTACAGTATATATATTCTATTCAAATTTTCTGAAGTTGTCACACTTGTTCCAAACATATTATTAAAAAAAAAAAAAAAAAAATATTAAATTATTATTCTATGTCTTTTTTGTTATTAATCATTATGTAACAAAAATTTTCGACTTAACAAATAAATTATAAAATTTTTAATTTAAATAATATTTTTGTTCTTGATTTAAAATAATTCGAGTAAGTTCGGTTTATTTAATTTTGGTATGAAATTGATACAAATTGGTAAAGTAAAATAATGTTAAAGACTTTTCAAACCTTTCAGTCCAGTTGTTAATATTAGCAACTTAACAAACCATTTGTTATTGCATAACATAACCACATACAAATTTATTTATAAACAAGATTTTCCAAAACTATCGAATACCTACGCCTATTTCAGATTTTCTAAAATTTTATTAAATTAAAAAATATTTATTTTTAACCTTAGAAATGATCATCATGGTTTTTTCACTTCTCCTTTGTTTTCTCAAACCGAAATACCTTTTCCAAAAAACCAAACAAGTTCACAAGCTCCAATCATCAAACTCATAAATCCCTAATGCCAAGCTCAATGCTTGATCGAACTAAATGAGGGTTATTACGGTGTACTTTCGAGCGCTTTTTTCAAGTTGTAGAGTCCATAGAACTATTAGTATATGGATTGACATTGAAAAAATTTTGAACATCGCAAGACCATAATAAATATCTCAAATAATAGTTCTCCAAACATTTTTTGCGATTTTATTTATTGCACGTATCGTCTAAAGTATTTCCATAGCCATTAAGATCATTATAACATCTAAGGAAAATTAACACACAATTTTTTATAAAAAGCTGTATGAGATGCAGTACATTAGTCCTTTTTAAAATCCTGATCATAAATTTTTTTTATTTTATCCATTGTGTAGTCCTTATATACAAATCTCAGTAAATATTATCGGTGAAGGAATTGGTACATATAAAATCTATATCTGATTTTCGTTTTTAAAGAATATTTCGCTTTTTTTAAGGAACATCCTTTATATACGATCATAAATATGAGTATATAAATTTGTCTTGTAATAAATTGTCTCTAAATAAGCTTTATATAGTAAATAATGTTATCAACTATTTTCAATATAAACAAATAAATCAATTTGTTCAAATTGTCACATAATAACAACTATTTCCCTTCTACATTGTGTGTAGAATTCTATATGCTGAATATGGTAGATTAGTTTAGTTATAACAGAAATTTTAAAATATAAACAAACAATTTTTTGTCTAAAATCAATTGGTTGGCTTGCCAACTTTTGAAATACATAGTTTCGTGTATTTTTGTGTATTCAGGTCAAAACTGAGGGCAAAGCTCAATATACGTAAGCCCAACTATCATTGAAAATTGTTACTGACTAGAATCTTTAATGTTTTATGCCAAAATAATAATTCTCATATATAACAGTTCACACAAAAATCTACTTCAGTAATTATTTTTAAACTATTTCTAATGTCTAATGTAAAATTTGTTGCATTTAAATCATTACAAAATGAGCGCAATAATTATAATATTATTGAATTAATAAAGTTTGTTACAAAATATTACAAATCTTAACTAGGAAATAATCAATTTAAATAATAAATCCATTATTGTTTGAATCAGGTGTATTTTTTCCGGGTTATTTAAACATAATTCTATAAAAGTTTTTATGTAATATATAGTTTAAGATAGATGGATATTGCATATAAAATGAGCTATTTTGTGAACTAAATTATATAAGGTATAACAATAATACCTTTATCTCCTCATTTGATATATTTAAATTATATAAACCTTCCCATACACGTGTACCAAATAAAACATTTAAAACTTTGTATTATATGTCATACTAGCAGACTCGGTCACGCGTTTCTATGACAATTTTTATCGTTGGAAACCCAGTATTTATCGTTGGACACCCAGAATTTGGTGTGGTAACCGGTTTTTAGTTTAAGGAACCAATGACATGAAATTTTTATATATCATTCGGTATTTGGTATAAATTTTTATTTATACACCTGATATCCTAGGACCGGCATTCAGCCTTGGCTACGCGTCACAGAAATGTATGAAACCCATGACACGAGTTTTGTAAATGTGCACCCGGCATTTGGTGTGGGACAACTGGCACCTTGGCCCCTTAATCCCCGGGGCAACTTACTTTGTATCCTCCAAATAAAATTTATCAGATTATATTTTCTTCGATATTTTGGAATTATAACCTTGAAAATCAAAAACAAATTTTTGAACCTCGCTTGAGAACGCCCACATACATTTTGTTTCCTAGTTTTGTATTGAAGTTAGTTAGTTATGTTAGATACTACAACAGTTTAAAAAAACGCTGAATTTACAAAAGAGGTTTCCATTCACGACGAGTTCAATCATGAAGGAAATGAGGAAAAATGATCCAAATATTACAGATTTTTTGTACACCGGGTATATAACAATCAGGCAAATACAATGAATGATAAACTTTTGTATAATGTAATATGTAAAAGTGATTTAAATGCAAAGTGAATATATAATGTACGTACGTATTTTTAACATGGATGACCGATCATCATCACTTGAATATATTCTCTTCTTTACTAGAATATATTGTATGAAATTTGGTAAAAAAAAAAATAATAAAATAATGGAATTACATTTTCTAATTTCACGTTTCATTGTGTGTGTACTTGTTCATTCATAAAAGTTTATTATGCTAATTTTTGTATAATCCCCTTAATAATACCTCTTCACCGATTTTTTTTCTCTATTTTTAAATTTCATGATATAAATTATTGTATTTATCTTGAAAATCAACATTGTATTATTGCAGATTTGAAATGCTCCGATTTGATTGAGCTATGTTATATCCCGAAACAAACTCGTAATATCCAAGACACATCTAAATTTATTTGTGAAAGGTTCAAAAAGTTTTTATGTTACTTTGATCAAATTTTCCTAATTTTTGTATGTAAAAATTAAATTTTCTTTTATACAAAATTATATGAAATTTCAAAACTTTGAAACCATTATGAAAATTGTAATTTTTTTTTACAAATTTCATACATAATGATTGATTAAATTATCAATCGATCGGATTGCCATTAGAGCTTAAGATTTCAATTTACATTACTAAGTTTTACAGTATTAAATGAATCTTTTGATGAGATAAATAAAATCAATTTTCAAAACCAACTTAACTCAAATGTATTTAATATTTTTAAGGAGATATAAGAATTCTAATGTCGCATTTTTGTTTATTTGAGTATACAATAACAGTGATTATTGGACTGAGGTAAGTTATTGATCTGACTTTTGAAATGCATCTCTACCACGATTTTTTTTTTTAACTGAAAATTTTTGCGTAAATCTGATAGTCACTGTGTTTTTTTTATTGATACCATATTTTGTGTTTTTAAGTGTTCCGCATCGAGAAGGTAAAAATTGAAAATTTATTATATACTTTCTTTTATTTATCGTTGCAATTTTGTAACGACATTGTAAAGTTATTAGAGGTTTAAACAATTATAAAAAGTGAAGTATTTATTTTAATATACCATCTTATTTTTACTCCGTAGCAAAATTACAATTAACCTGAATGTAATTTTATTGTAGTTGACCCTATATATGAGTGATTTGTCGGATTCAGAATTTTGAAAACCTAATTCAAATATTGATCATAAGTTAAGGCGATGTGAGCGAGACTTTCAAAGAAAAAATTATTTTGAAAATGACCTATTAAGATTTACATAGGGAAAATCATACTTCATAGAGAAAGTTATACTTGACTATGTATTTCTCAATTTGTTTAAAAGGTCTTGCTGTGTATTTAAATTTTTTACCTTAAATATATAAAAAAGTATAATTCAATTTTGGATATAAAATCAATTTCAAGAAAATATTCAAATCAATGGTAAAATATAATTTAATAGTTCAATTTAAATATAGATTGATCATTTTATGGTTCGGTGGCTAATTATTTTTAAATTATTAAAATTTACTGATGATTAGATTAACTCATTTATCAGTATTATGTACAAAAACCTTGCTGTTGAAATAAAAATTAAATTAAACACAATTTTCTTGAAATGTATTATTTTTACCCATAGTGTTTCATTAATGATAAATGAAACACTTTCAAGTTTCAAAACAAATATAGTTTATGAATTTTTTGGAAAAGTAGATAAAAGTCAGTATTAACTTGACAAAGGAAGCAAACGTTTGAGATTTCAGGTGAATAAGAAGACTCGAAGTCAAGAGTAAAACTCTGTTGACATGCTGAACCAGTCACCAAATATATCATCAATAATATACAATTTCTTTGCCCAACAGTATTGACACACATCATCAATCAGTGACAACTTTATGACCAATTAATTATTTTGTTTAATAAAAGTTGTATTATTGTCTGTAAACATAATCAGGATGAAGATATCTCAATCTTAATTGACAATTAACATTACTAATAATTTATTCAATGTTTCGGAAATTAGATTTATGTACACCATATAGAATTGGTTAAGATCCACCAATTATAATATTTTAATATATACAGACAATTATTTTGTTTGAATTATTATTCAAGTATTATTTTATTTCTATTCACCATAATTTTGTATTGATACACCTCGATACACAATTTTAATGAATTGATTAAAAAATACTAGGCATTATGTGCCGCGTCTGGTCACACGTTAAGTATTATAATCAATTCTTCTTTATTTTCTGCTTCAATATCTGCGTTAAAAAAATAAATAAAAATAACATCTAACAGTTTAAATTGTTGAGATACTCAATATTTTGTTCATTTTTCAATGTTTGAACGATTTTAAATAATTAAAGTACCTTAAGTATGCAGTCCATATAATTGTATATATATATATATATATAACAAATTTCAAGTCATTTTTATATCTTAAATACGTAACCAAAATTTCTGTTTTAGTTCTTTTCATTTTTGAGTTATCCTGATGGACAGATGGGTGGACAGATGGACTGACAAGTATGCAGAAATGAACTACTACGTTGATTCTATGAACACTTATGCCTAAATTTCTTTTGTTGATTACAATATTTTCATCGTTACTAAATCGTTAAATAAAAAACGATAGACTTTGAGCTTACAAATATACGTAACCAAAGCTTAATTAATTGTGCAATGCTTCGATACATTAGGTATAACCTTTAATAAAACCTATTTGATGCTCAATACGTCCATCAAAGTAGGTGTTCTAAATTTGTATCTGTGTACAAACTAGAAATCAAATTTCTTTTTTGTTTGAATAAACATTCGTTAATATTGGGAACGGTGTAAATGTAACCAAGTCGATTTATTTGTATTCAAGATACACAATAGTGTGAAAGCAAATACAAAGGATATCTAAAAACAGTATGAGGTACCGCAAACAGATTGGGATAAATAATATATTAAGTAATTCTGAAAAAAGACAAATTTAAAGATTTTATAATATAATTTTCCCACCCTCAGTAGCAAAATTAATAAATCTCAATTATATTCTTACCTAATAATTGATCCGTATTAGCGTTGACTTATCATAATTTATCTTTTTTAAAAAGATATTATTTGAAGCATATCTGAAGGATATCTAATAGCTGAACTCTCACGTTAAGGAAAAGAGAATAAAAATCACACAACATCATGTAACTAGACAAGTGCATGTAACATTATATTAATAGAAGCTATACTTTGTTATATATATCTCTTAAATTGTTGAAATTGTTCACCACAAAGTAATGAAAATTATATGCATATTCGCCGAATGAAGGTACTTAGAGTGGAATATTTTCTCTCGTAACACAGAAGCTAAAATAAATTCATTTATCTTTTACAATTACACACAAAGGAATTAACCCATTTTATGTTTATGTCCATATTATAATGCCCTGTTGTGCCGTAATCATTATTTTTTGTTTAAGATTTTTTCATGGTTCCGTTTACCCACATTCGGTGGTTACATATTGAAAATATTGTTTAAATTGTTCAAGATATTGTTTATACTCTTCAAAATGTTGTTTGAATTGTTCATTATTTAAGAAGCTTACTTCTGTTTTAATTTTGATACTTCACGAATTCTTAGAGCTTTTTTATATTATTGTGTAAAAAATATCTAATTATTTGAGTTAAATTTTTTATTGATTCAACGTCAATTTTTTTTTCTGCTCTATGTATTTTCTTCTATATGTATTAAATTAAAAATGTCTTACTTAACTAAAAAAATTATGAATTTATTGTTGAAAAATAGAAAACGTAATTTTCCAAAATTTTTATCTATGTTTTTAGAATCTTTTGTGTGCAAAAAATTAATTTTTATAAAACGTATTCTAATAGAGAATTTAATTAAAAAAAAAAGTGTTATTGTAAAAATCTCAGAGCACCTTTGCAGTTAATATTATATGGAGTGTATGTGCTATGTTACTGCTTTTTGTATAATTCGGCTGGTAGTTTTAGTTATATATATATATATATATATATATATATATTTTTTTTTTTTTATCAAAGATCTCAGAATCTTTAATTTGCTCTCTATATTCAGACTTGTTTCAAATACCAACGTGCTTGATTTTTATTCATAATTATATGGCTATTATCATCGAACAAAACAGTATAGGGAAAAAATACATATATAATATAACTTTTTAATAATTGAGGATATTAAAATTTTAGAATGTGATAACAACCATATTGGAATCTATTAATAACCAACAAATTGGTGTTATTAATAGGAAATTAAAAATTCATACATCAATTATAGCGATGTTAAAAATTTATGGAGAAAAATAAAAAAACATTTTTATATCCGTCATACATGAAATATTTTTGACTATGTGCTTTTATAACTTTTATCTAAAGTAAAAACTAAATGATAGAAATTACTGAAGGCTCTCTAGCAAAGTTAGCAAAATTTTTGTATGGGTATTCAAAGAATCATTTAATTAGTCCGTTTCTGTCCGTCCATCCTACCGTAAGTCCGTCATCAAAATAGATCTAAAACTAATAGTAAAAATAATAGTGAATAATAAATTTTGATGGCATATTCTAAACCTTAAAAGGACGTGATTGATAAAAATCAGTCTATTATGTCCGATGGATCTATAAATCGACTTTTAAACATTTGTAGATAGCTGAAAAAAGCAACAAAAAATAATACAGAACTACATATCGAGCATTTGAACAACTAACACTATTAGATGTTATCTTCACTTCTGCATTTTCAGCTTTTAATGCGAGAAAATACTCGTGAGATCAAAAATTGCAATAATTTTACCTATTCACATTTTTTGTCTACTTAAAAAATTCAAATGTTTTAAAGTTGATGATGTACAGAGTTTATTCTTAGTAAAACGTGGTTTTTCTTCACATAATACGATTCATCACAAAAAAATTAACCCATACAAAAAGAACGATGTTTAAATCTGTCACGAGCTCTTAGACTAATATATTACATTACAAAATAAAACTAAAAAGAAGATATTATAAATACACAATTTTTAAGTATTCCTTCAGACGTAAACGTTGAAGAAATACTGTTGTTTAATTACTTATCCTGATACATCTTTCTTCCATTTAAACAGTGCGTGTTTATGTTCATACAAAATGAACGTATAATCGGTCATTCAACTGAAGTAATCATGATTTTTCTTTTAACATTTTAATTAGTTAAACAAATTATAAGTTTAATGTAGGTAGGTAATATAATTTATGTATACAGGATAATTTTAATTTTATGTCCGATTGTTTTGAGCCAACATATGGAATGGTTTTATTATTATTACAAACTTTTACTTAACGTCCAATGTATCTTTGTTAGAGTGAATACAACGAGACTGAATTTGATCTACTTTCTCTTATGCTACGAAGGTTTTTGTGCTATCGATATGAATTGATAACGGCAAATGAGAGTAAAAATACTTTCAATTTCTATCTCTTTAAAAAGAAAGTGTTATTATTTTGAAATAAATGCTTGTTTTTAAAAATGTTTTTTATATTTAACTTGATAAGGAGGTAGAGTATATCTTAATAAGTATGTGTATTTATAATCAATAGCTTTTTGAATATTGAGCCGAATATTATAAATTGATAATATTTATATCGTTGTCTGAAAATTAATGCAATACAAGTTATTATAGTGACTCGAATATTAACCAATTATCGCACAGAGATTTATCTTCATTTTACTATATTTCAAATAAAAGAGTACGTACATAAAAAGAAATTTACTTTAAACTTGTTTTTATTTCACCGCGAATTTGTATTTCAGCAATAATTTTAATATCGATGAGTAAAAACTATTTCATAAGTTTTAAAGTTATCCAATTAAGATAATAATAGTGAATAGGAAAGAGATTTTGTCTGACATTTGGGAATTAATTAAAAAATATTTCTGACTCACCTTAAAGAACATACAATTTTTTAAATAATTTCTGCAATAACTTTGGTAACATTTAAACAAATCGCAGCCCCTTTGAATTTCCAACACCATTATTATAAAGACATATATTTAATATGAATATGTATGTCAAGTCGAGGTGTGACAATCACCTTGTATTTTATATTTCATGTCGACGAATGAAAATTTAAATAAAGTGAAAATAAAACGGTTTACAAGATAAATTTTTATCTTGTGTATAAAAAAACATGAGGGACTAATTTGCAGTAGTAATGCTTATGTGTTGTTTATATGCATCACAGACCCAACATTAAACCTAAATTAATTTCTGAAAAACAAAATGTAAAATTTATACATTACTTTTAAATAAATAAATATGATTAAGAAAGAAAATAATCTTGTTTTCGTACTTAAGAAACGTAAATAAATTATTGCAATCGGTTTTGAGTTTTTAAATGAAAATTTTCGATCTGAAGTTTCTCTAAAAGATGTTAGTCTGTTCAAAATAAATATTCGTATTTCTGAATTGTTCAGTTTATTTATGGTCTATATAAATAGCTCCCTCTACTCATATTTGTCCTAAAGTTTCCCATTTGTAATACCTGGTCAAACCAGCAATTCTAAATGTACGTCTTAAGCAATTAAAACATTTGACTACATTTTTTAGTCAATTTGAAGTTTATTGAAAGTGCCATTTTCAATAAACTATCGCCGAAGAAATTATTTATTCAACATAATCTGATCGCAGAATGTATGAGGTTCATCAGTTCTGAATTTCGATACTGATTTTTATTTTTTTCCAGTTAATGTGAAAAAGAAAGATCAAAAATTTAGAAAAACGCACCTATGATGTAAAAGTTATCGTAAAGTTGTAACGGTTGCCCGATAATTGATAACGGAACTAATATCAGTTATCAGATATAGCTCACAGGAAGTCCATAACATCGGAGGTCCATAGCCAGGAACATTTCCCTCTTGCATGTAAGGTATGAGAAGTACAATTTAATTTCAATTTTACTAAAGCATCAAGTTGATTAAAATAAATATACAAAAAATACATACACATAAAAAAAACACATTTGATTCAAATCCGGAATGTTCATGACGTTTTGTTTGTGTTTGTAATTCTGCTTTTGGTTCAATCCCAAAAGGATTTCTTGTTGTTTATATTATATGAAATGGTTTAATTAAAATTTTTATTTATTGAATTGAATTTCTTTTTAAATTTATTCAATAAAATTGTGGTTGTTTTTTGTATCATTCTCAATTGTAGAAATATTTTTTTATATATGTACTACGTAATAGGTGAGTCAATTTGGGGTATCATTTTTCTAGAAAATCTGCAACTTAACCTTTTTGATTCTTAGTCTTGCATTAGAATAAAAATCAAGTTTTTTTGAAAATTGGTATCCAGAAAAAAGTGATAATCGAAAAATATGAAGTAAGCTAATTGCTTTAGAATAATATATTTGTTTAAAATTTATTACTTCTAATAGAAAATTCAAAATTATTCAATAAATGCGCCATAAACTATTATGTCTCACAATTCGGATTTATGAGCAAATATTGCCCAATTTATCTAACAATTTCATATCGGTTGGCGCTTCCTGACTTTCATAGTTGGTATTTTTTCTACTTTATCCGGTTAGGAAAACGCTGCAATTGATAGTCCCGCTGTAACTTTTGATTAAGGTAATTTTCTGTATAGTTTTTAAAAATAAATTCCTCCTCCACTTTTTTCAAAATCTGCTTAAATAACTTTTTTTTAATAAGAAATAGATTTTCGTTCATTTCTCAGTGAGATCCACAGCTCTCGGAGCTACATGCAGTAGATTTAACATACCCTCATACATTTTGTTAAAAATACAAATTTCGATAAAAAAAAAAATGAAAAATTTTTTGCTTCTAACGATCTAATAAATCCAAAGGTATTACCAACCATTAACTTATTAAATATTTAACTATACGTTTTGAGAGTGTTCCTGAGTACAATGTGCATATAGATGTTATGTGGTTGTGATGACATTATTTTTTTTCACAAACACAAAGTGAAAAGGAATACAAAATATTTTCAATTTTTTTTTTATGTTTCAATTTATAAAGGATATATTTAAATAGAATATTGATTCAATAAAAACGTGTAATCGTTTGGGGAAGGTTAATTGATGACATCAATATTATTGGTTTAGTTTTGTAAATGCTCGTTTGATTGCATTAACTGTTTTATAAAAAATCACTCCTCTTACATTGTAAATAGTCATATTATATTATCGTTATTGTTAGTTTATTTTATTCTAAAGCTCTTTTTTATTGTTTTTTCAATCCAATTTATGATTTAAATTTCACCGCGTTTAAATCGTAAATCACAAACTGTAAGAACCGATAATTTAAATTTAATAAACAAGGCGTTACAATGCGCGGTTCAATTAAGTTTGGAATGAATACGCATTAAAGTAAAGACTTTATTTCAATCAAATTTGTATTATTTCTATCTATTTGAATAAGATTCAGACATCCTGTATTTAAATTTTAGTAGGAGTCCTCGTACTCCTCGTAAATACAAAGAAAGTTCTTATATAAGCAATTGGTGGTAAACCATACAAAGCGTACATACATGCAAAAACAGCTAAAAGGCTTTGTTAATAAATCAATGCCAATACCAGCGACCGCGGTACTATGATTTTTCTACCTTATTTGATTTGTGAAAAATCGTATGAAAAATATTTTTTATTTCTCTGAGAATATGGGGAACTTCGTTTAAATAATCTACACTATTTTATTTTTTAGCAACATTTCGAAGATTTTTGTTTTCATCAGACTCTCTACAATTGTAAAATATCACAAATATATATTTTAAAGAAAAGAGAGAAGATGAGAAGAAAAGCGTATTATCAACTCGTTTTATAGAAAAAGAGAATCATTTTAAGTTCCTACTTCAAAATAATCTCGTTTTAAAATTATCGATAATTCCTTCCAAAAATTGTATTGAGTAAGAACAAATTTTTTCTTAAACAATCTGCAATTAGTTTGAATGTAAAAATATAAAAAAAAAAATCATTATAAGTAAATCGTTTAGACGATTAGTATAAAAGTTCTACGACCCTTGTAGCCAAATACTTTCATCTCAATTACTACAGCGTAAATTTACTTTTTATTTTATAAAATATATCTTCATGTTTATAAAATTTACTACAGAAAAGTAATAAGAATACTAATAAGAGAAACCATATTCAATTTAAATCTTCGAATGAGTTTTGTTTCAAATTATATTAGCCATGGTGGTGAGTATGACACTTTTATATCAAATCAGTAACTATGTGATTATTTTAATTGTGGTTAATAAATTTGATTTGATGCGATATTTGATATAGTGCATAAATTTTTTCTCACCGTTCAATTATCGTAAAATCAAAAAATTTTAAGTAATTTTTCAATATCAAGCATAATTGAAGCATACATTACGTACAAGTATTTTAAGATGGGATGAATAATTTTGAAGATATAGCTGGAAACGGCTGTGAGATATCTGAAGTATTGTGTATGAAAAATTATTTAAAGAATCTTTTCACATTTTGCATCAAATCATGTTCAGAGAAAGACATATTTATTTAATTTAATTTTGTTTTGGTTTCCGGTAGATATATTAAATTTGTATTTTGAATTTCTAGTTGAAAACATTTAGTTTCTTTATTCAAACGGTTCACAACTAAAATTACTGGAGAGAAAATAGAATTACAGTTGAATAATTTTTAGTAATTAATAATAACTGGTGCACAATTGTGTGCAATTACTCGTGTATACATACAAAACTAGTAATTTATTTGAATATTTACTATATAATATGCAATAGTATTATTTACAATTAGTAAAATTCCTTGTTTTATTTTTGTACATTGTTAGTATTTGTTAGTACTAACTAGTCTAGTAATACTCAAACTATAAAGTTAGTTTTGTATATTTACGAACTATTTAACGAAATATTCAGTGGAATATTTTCAACTTCTAACGAAATAAAAAAACTAACTTTCTTTTTTTTAAATAGTACCGATATACCAATATAAATACTTTCATAATGATATAACAAAAACCTAATTATCGGATTAAGTATGTTTAGGTTTGTCATATAAGTCGATATTTGGAAGAGAAATAAACAGCTAGAAAATATCTAACGATTTTATCAATATTCTCTAAAAATTTTTGATATTTATAGAGGATAAATGATATGAATCTTTGTTTCTACTTCAACTGACTATTAGGAACTTTATCATAGTGCTATATACATGCTGAGTTTATCCATAGACTAAGAAATTAAGACCTAGAATTTCAAATAAAACTCGTGAGCTTAAAATTTCACAATTTATACATTAAAAAAAATTGTTAATAAAAAGTGTACTAGTAAATGCAAGCCAATAATGAAAGAAAAATTTTTCAATATTAATATGTGAAAAAGAAGTTGCTAGTATTAAGATTATTTTTACTTAATTTTACTTTAAAATTGGAAAACATACTTAAGAGGCACATACTCTTTATTTCTTGTGCTTAAGAGTCCATTGTAAATTCAAATGTTCTCTGCTTTAATTAATAGTTTTTATTGAACCTTACAAGGCAAGATTTCTTAGTACATTTGTAAGAAAGCTGATATAAATAAACATGGGACATATGGTCTTTGAAAACAAGATACAGTGTATACTAGTCCAAATTAAGAGTGGTTCCATGTAGACATAACATTTGAATTCATCAGTCAATCCAATCAATCAAATTCAATGTATTTGAGGTATACTTTTGAAACAGAAAGGTAGCAATTAAAAGGAAAACTATAGTGAAAATGAGAAAATTATTTTCCAAAAAAAAAAAAGAAATCATTTGGAGAAATAGATTATATTTTAAATTGTCCCAAATAATTATAAAAATTTTATCAGTTTATTAAAATACCATTATTGCCATTTATCTCATATTGATAAATATAGTGAGATAATAATCATAATGTATTATTACAGTTTTTTTTTTTTCGAACAAAGATAATATCTGTTGGGTGTTGGATGTCGAATTACAAACCTATTTGTTTTTCCCGGTCTATACCTACAAAATTGGTATTCATTGTTGTGTGTAAAGTATATATATCATTGTTTAATTTAATTGAAATCATTTAATCAAGTATATGTCACATTTTTTATTTTAAATCAGTTAATAAAATTTTTACTGTGTTACTTTACTACACATTATGTTGAATGTGTATATTATAGAAATGTTGCAATAAATCGTACAATTAAATGCTTTGAACATAAACATGCTGTCGAATTGACAGAGATATTGTTTTTTGTTGACATGAACGATGAACCTCAGAAAAAATGTAGTAGATTTTTAAAAACAGAATTTTTGTATAGATCAAAATTTTTGTGTACGAATATTTAGTGTATCTTTGTACTCTTGTTTATGTTTAATATTAAGAAATGAAAACAACACTCATACAATTATTGGTTTAAGTTCTTTGCTAATCATGAACATTATTAAAATGTCGAATATTCTTACTCATATACTGCAGTTTTTACTATTTTTGCGAAATATAGTAAAATTGCATATGTGTGTACGTATTTTTCATGGCTTCAAACTTTGGACTAAATTAACTGGCCATTTATACGAACAGGACGAGAAGGAAGGTTATATGTACATCAGTTAATACAGTTTAAACCATAGACTTAATAGTGGAATTATCATGCTTATGCTGAATATACGAGTACTGCTATTTCTTTTATGCGCATGCACCTTCAGTATACAAAACTCACATGCTTACTTAACTATCAACATATAAACTCTTTTTAGTCTGCTCTTGTAAACTGCTTTAAGATGTCTAAAAAACAAATTAAAAAAGAATAATGGAAGAAATTGCTATAGTAATTATTTTCAATAGCAAATACAAAACAATTTCACATTAAAATTTGTTAATAATTTTGAGAAATGCGTTCCAAATCATTTACCATTCACAGAATTATATTTATATTATTTGATTGATACAGAAGCTCTTGGTAACTGTAGAAAACAATTTAACACCCGGTGCTCATAACGTATAGAATTACATTATATATTCTAAAGTAATTATGAAAAAGTTTCTCATTATCATATACATATTTTAAATTGATAATCGTTTTATATTTAATATTATACAACAAATTAAATGATAAGTTTTTAATTAACTTTTTGAAATTTATTAAAATGAATACAAAAAAATAAAAAATACAAAAAACGTATCATCTATTTGGGTGATGAAAATATAGAATCATTAAATTTATATCAATTAGTAGAAATGAATAAATCAAAGTAAAAAGTAGAATAATTTGTAAAATGTAAGAAAGATATATCTCGTCGAATTGACATGAATAATTCAAATTTATATTTTATTTTATGTTTTATTTAAACAATGAAAATAATATCTAACGGAATAAAAGTGACTTGTGAAGTAGAAAAAGATAAATAGATCACATAAGGATATATTTTTTATCGGAAAACAGAGTTTACAAAAATTATAGAAATAAATATTTTATTGTAATATAAAGAGATTCTATTCCACTCGATACCAAGTCTCACAAACAAGGCATGTATATTTTTCTGTTTTTTAGCACTTTTTGAATTGTGACAACCATGTAAGAGAGGGCATTAATAAAAACAAGGCTTTACAAGGCACTCGCAAACTAGATTTGTTTGTTCTGGCAGCTTTGATACAAGAGACAATAAACATTTGATACAATCTTCAATTCAGGCCAAAGAGAGTGGGATATTGGTTGACCATTCTCTAGTTTTTCAGTGTTGAGTTTTTTACAGAGAATCAGACCAAGATTTCACTTTTACTTAAAGATAAGAATTAAATATTATACAAAGGTTTGGTTTGTCGGTAGCAAACTCATATGTTGCCAACATTTAAAAATCAAGTTAAATAATATTGTCGCGATTAATAAGAGAAATTCGAACTAATGCATAAAATAAACACGTGATTAATCAAATTTCTCAGGCAATTAAAAATCATTTTTCCAACATTTTCAAGGGAAAAGTATAACGTTGAAACATTATACTACATTAAAAACGTATTTTCTTTATAAATGATTGAATTGTTATCCATTATTTTAAATATTGCTCACATTTTTAAGACACTTTGCCCGCCGTGAAGGTATTGAATTTATTTATAATTGACACTAATGAATAAGTTATTTCATTATTTATGACTTTTATAATTGTATAAAATATTTATTAATATTAATCAGAATTGATCTGTTTGTGCGTCAAAGTACAAAAAAAAAAAAAAAAATATATATATATATATATATATATATATATATATATATTTATATATAATATATTTTTTTTTATATATATATTATATATATATATATATTTATATATATATATATATATATAATATATATATAATATATATATATTTTATATATATATATATATATATATATATATATATATATATATATATATATATATATATATATATATATATATATATATATAGAAAAAACTTGACAGTGATATTCATAAGAGATATTTTTCATTAAATAGATTTTTTTAATAAATATACGTTTCAATCTTTAGTAAGGATTTTATGGTCTACTAAGTTTATTAGACATTATTATTTCCGAATAATGTTTCGAACGATTCTTCAATTGTTTGTTTTTTCTTACAAAGAAGGGTACATTTGTTGTGATGTTGTGACAGTTATTAAGAAAAGGGGACGAAAATTAAAAATAAGTTCACGTCATTGCGTGATTCAGTTTTATAAAAACCCATTGGTAAAATGCTTTGGCAAATGTAAATAGATCCACTATTGTTCTTAAGTTTTTCCATGTTAACTGCTTTAAAATGAAAACTGAAAACGTTTTTGAATTTGTAAAAATTAAAATCAATATTTTGCTAAATTCCACCAATTTAGTTTTTCTTTTTAAATTCAAATTCTTGCTTTTAGAGCAACTTATTAATTTTGTAATACAAAAATAGATATTTATTACTTTGCACTGTTCTCCTCGAAAATGGGTACAAATTGAATGCTTCCTAATATAGAATATTCTGAACAATTATATCTCTAATAATTTTTTTCTATGAAAGCTATTGAATTCAAAGTGCCCTTTTAAGCCATCTAGAAAATTAAAAATTGAACAAAATTGTAGATCATATTAACTACTGTCACTCTAATTTTATGTGAACGAAATTTTGAAATAACTTTCTAGCATAGGTTTACAAAAAATTTATACTACGAAGCGTTTACTCTTGCACAAGTCCTGTAAATAATAATAATTAAAGTGCTGCATTTTTTTTTGCTTTAGTGAGTATACTTTATCTTATAAGTCTTAGATATGCTTACCAAAGTTAGTCTACATTTATATTGTTCTATTATTTCAACGTAAGAAATCCGATACTCGTTTATTTTATACTATATTGAAAAAATAAATAAACATGTATAATATATAACAA
Source organism: Chrysopa pallens (assembly GCA_020423425.1). NCBI lineage: Eukaryota > Metazoa > Arthropoda > Insecta > Neuroptera > Chrysopidae > Chrysopa > Chrysopa pallens. Next base: position 60,622,722 of record CM035594.1, read on the forward strand.
TAATTTTTAATTCATGAAAACAGGATGATAAATAAATTGCATCATAAATTTCCTAGAATGCATTAATGATAGTTGAATTGAACCCATAATATATATCCCTTGAGTTACTCTTAATTACTTTTATTTATATTTTATTTAAAGTAAATATTTAAAACAATGGTAACTACCTGTCATTAGAGACATTGCAATAATACTAACAATATAAAATAGTTCGGAGAGACAATATTAGACAAATCAGTTAGGAATACCATTCTGCAATCAGAAAAAAAATATTAATTACAAATTAGAGTCTATGGTACTTTGTTTATAGATGTATATTAATAAAAACTATGTGCTCAATAATTTTGGGATAACTTTTTGAGTAAATGGAAAAAATGAATCAGAAAATAAAAAATTTGTCACGAATTTTTAGAAACTCTTATGCTTTATCCAAAAACGATGAGGTTAAAAACATTAAGCTGTATTCAAAAATAATTATATAATTTAACTATCGTATTTCAAATTGTGTTTCATTCAAATCATGTTTACATGACAAATGAAAATTATTGAAAAGATATTCTTTTCGATAAACGTTCAGGTGAGTTTCAAATTTATAGATATATTACATATATCATCTGTTTGCAAATTTGCAAAAATAAATTGAATCCATAATTTTGTATTATTGTTATTTATCAAATTATCGATTAGATCGATATTCTATTGATTAGGTATATAATTCAATTTTTTTATAGAAATTGATGGTAGTGTTCGTGATTCGCCTATATTTGTAATAATTGTTATTGTTTTTATAAGAGTTTTTTATTTATTATTTTATTGAGTTATTGTTATTATTTTGTTGGTAAACAAACCTCTTTTAGAATGCAGACATCAGACATCAATTTACATTTTTCTAAAATGAATAATTTACATTCTTATTATATATCAAGTTTAACATTTAGAAATATATATCTGATGTCTGTCGTTGAAAATCTGTCTATTGTATTATATATTGTATTATATATATATTGTACTGTATTATATATATAAAGCCATAGACAATGTGTTTATTACCTCTCTCATTGTTGTTTTAAAGGAATGGTTAATTTGAATTCTTTAGTCACAAGTGCAAAAAATGGTTGATGTTGTTTGCGTCAGACTAAGAGTATATTGTACAAGGTGACATGTAGCAAATTTAACACAAATAAGACTGATTAATTTGTTTAGAAATTGTAAATATGTTTTACATATTATATACTCAACTGTCTACATTTGATTCATTACGTGTGTCATAAATTACACTCATCGTTGATAAAATGAAATCATTTTAAATAAATTTTCAAATGAATTATACTGTAACGATGATAGATTCATTCCAAATGATTTAATGTCAAACCAATTTCCGTATAGAAAAAAAAACCGTGTAGTGAACATACATTTTTGATATTGTAATTTAATAATAAACATGTATATTTGATAAGCAACATTTGTACAGGACATTTAAAAAGTAAATCGATTAAATTTTGGAAAATGAATTGTTCAATACAATCACATTTACGTAGTTAAGTAACAATCAACAAATCAGATATCTTCAAAATTTAAAAAATTTGTAGCTTTTCAATTCATTAAAAACTTTAGACTATTTGTTAAGTAAAGTTTATTGTTCTTTAGAATATTGCAGCGAATATTGAAATTTTTTTACCATCCCCCTTTTATTTTGGAAAATCTTCAAAAATGTTACGGGGATTTTACGGTGTGTAATGATAAAGGCAAATAGCAAAATATACATTTTCTTTGAAATCTCACCCTTTTGCTCCCTTTTTGTACAGTCAAACATGTTTTAGTGAGTATCTATAACTAACTGCTTATCTTATATCTTTAAATGAGCAATTCTTGTATATATATATATAAATATATATATTTATATATATATATAATTGGAATCTCGGAATCGGCTCCAACGATTTTCATGAAATTCAGTATATAGGGGGTTTCGGGGGCGATAAATCGATCTAGCTAGGAATCATTTTTAGAAAATGTCAATAATGTTTCATGAGTTCATCATTTTCTAAAGTGTCATGACATTTAGAAAATGTCATGTTTATAATGAAATGATATATTTGTTTAATATTTATAGTCATATAGTCATAGCAGTGGCTTAGTGGTAGCGTGCGAGGCTCTTATACAGAGATCCCGCGTTCAAATCCCGGCTCGGCCGACGAATAATATTAATTTTTTTTACATTTTAAAGTGAATACATTTTAATTTTTTAATTTTAAATACATTTTAATTTTTTAAATTGAATAATATTTTTCAAATAATATTTTGTTATTATAATTGTATAATTTTTTATAATGCAATGATATATTTGTTTAATATTTAAAGTCATTGGAGTGGCTAAGTGTTAACGTGCTGGAATCGTCTTCCGCCTCGACGTAATATAATTTCCAAAAAACACAATTTATAAAAAAAAAAAAAAAAATACCGAGCAAAGCTCGGTCATCCAGGTACTTTAATTTTTAAAAGAGCATCATTGTTAATGTAACAAACATTTTGGCATACTTGGTAAACATTCTCTAAGCTAAATATTTCCCAAACTGTTTACCTCAAACATTCAATATAACATTATTAGTTTTTTTTTTTTTTTTTTTTTAATATTTTATTCAAAACATGTTTAGAAAACATAATTTATTTTATTTACGTTGAAGTGCGTGTATTTTGTTTATTTTATTATTCTCTACGTTTGGTGATTTATTTTTCGCGTTTTGTTTTTGTTTATTTTTTTTCTTATAGAAGTTCGTTCATTTTTATCGAAAAATTTGTGTATAGTATTTATTATTATTATTTCAAACATATTTTTTTATGGGTTTGTTGGTATTTTTTTGTTTGTTTGTTTTCTTTATTCATTTTCATCCATAACAGTTTAGCCTATTGTTAGCCTATTATTATTATTGTACATTTTCATTATAATACAGTTTTATGTGCTATGTATTAAAATTTTCTTCACATTTAACTTTTGCTTACCCTTTCAATAAAGTTATAAATTTTGTTTGTTCGTTTATGAATAGAATGGTCATAAAATATGTTGAAAAATCAAATGTAGTGGTTTTATTTATTTACAAAACGTAACTTTAGCTCTGGAAAGTTTGACAAGGTCTTCCAAAATTTTCTTAAGAGATAAAAATGTTTTTCATGAGATATTCTTCAATATTCATATATTTTTTTTAGATAACCAGATGATGTCAATATAGTACTAGCTTCCGTTCTATTAAGCTCGTTCGTAAAAATAAGTTCACGATTATAAATCTAAAGTTTTATCATCGATTAAAACGTTCGAAGTAAAAAACATTGTTACCAAAAAATCAGTTTTACGATCAACTAAAAAAATTAATTCCTACACCGAATCTTAAACTATTTTAACCACAATTCGATTGATATGTAAAGTAGATTTCTTGGTTACTCTCTATATGAAAAGGATAACTCACTGGCAAATCAACTCAGAGCCAACATAACTTTGTCTAGAAATAAAACTTGGCATATTGATGACATAAGTATCCAATAAAAAGAGATTTTTGGAAATTCGTTGCTTAAGGAGATTAAGAGGGGGTTTTAATTTTGCTATATTGTTCAATGTACTGAGCAAACCGCTAAGTAATAAAGATTCAAATTAAGACAATATGGTTCTGTAATAGCATAGGCTAGGACCAAGGAAGGATTTTTTTTAAATGCAACCCTTTTAATGGTGAAGTGGGGCTTCAAGTTTTGAAATTTTAATCAAGGTACAGCACAAACCACTGATCCTGAAAGATAAAAGAGGACTCTCTTATAATGTACGTGAAACAAAGTTTAGCCAAATTTGGATTTTTTATGCTAATTATTCGTTAAACATTATAAGGTAATATTTAGATGTAACAGTATGTTATTTCATCGTAATATTAACGTTTGGAACAATATCACTATCAAAGTAAATGCCACAATTTGCAAGGCAGAGACGAGTATTGCTATTGAATTTATAAAATTTTCTGTCATATTTATTTTTGTGCCTATTTCTAATCGAAATAATTTAACTTGTATGAAATATGTATTTATGTAGAAAACAAATTTAAAGAAATAGGCGTTATTTATTTATTTTTATGGCTGTTTGTTACCAATAATAGACGATTTCAAATAAATTCTTGCTTGTTGTATTAAAAATACAACTGTTGCAAATTTAAGTTACATGATTATGTGTTATTTCAATTAGAATCGACACACTCCAACAATTAGATGAAATACTTCAAAGACGTTAATTCTTACATCTTTTTTTTTCTAACTACAATAAGTCTTAAATAATAATTATGTGACAATTAATCCTTAAACATGGGAAGTACTTTATTTAATCCAGTTCATTTAATTTTCCCCTAATAAAATTGTAGTTGATTTATTTATAGGGATCACGCAGTATTTACTATTCTGCTTAGAGAACAATCTACTGAGAAAATTAATAATATTTTATGTGTTTCTCCCTCTTTTAAATACATGGTATAATCCTATAATTGGCATTTTTAGGAAATAGTGTTCTTACACCTTTCACAATGATTTTTTGGTTGAATAATCAGTAATTATGGTTGTAAACTATTTTGTAATATTCTTCAGACTATGTACTTCAATTAACATTACTTTATTTGTATACATTTCATACATGTGAAATATAAGGATATATTAAATTTAGTTTTAAATAGATAATAGATATCGGTGTACAATTAAATATACAAATTGTAAGTCAAAACTACAAGGTTTCAAATGAGTATACTTTTTTAATGGATAATTATACAACTTTGCAAGTTAAAATTTTATTTTAATCAACAATACATGTGACCTGTAATTAATTATGATAACTGATTCCTTTTTTAATAAAATTCAATTAAAGTATTACATATACAATACACATTTCTTGGAACACAGCAACAGAAATTAATATTTATTTTTTGAAATAATTACATTAATATGCTTGAAGCATTACTTTATATTTACTTTTTATTTTCTATTCACGTTTCACTAGGTATCATGCTATAAAGCATCTCTCATATCATCGCTATTATGAAAAATAAAAATATTACAAAATAACACAAATATTTCGTGAAATTTTCATTTCACATCTATATATATACTGATTTACACTTTGTGGTGTATGAATTTGTTTATTTTAATATGATATTTTATGATTTTTTGCTACACTATTTTTTTTCCGTAATATCTAGAATAGTCGATTTCATCTCATTGTTCATAAATCAAAATCACTATTGTAATTGTGTTTGCAAACAGTTTTATCAAATTCAGATGAATGGTTCTCGATATATCCGTATTTAATTGAAAAAACCTACTTAATGAAAAACTCCAATTCAAATCGGGATATAAAACATAGTTTAATGCCTCTTCTTAAATATTTTCATAACAGGAATAAAGGCAAATAGATAGACAACTGAATGATGATATAAATGAAATTAGCAGATTTTTTGAATATTAACAAAATATTTTGTAGCTGCATTTAAAATATGTAAACTGTACAAAGTTAAAAAAACATAATATCTTCTTCATTAATTCTATTATAAAAATTACTAAACCAAAGAAGTATATCTATCTACTTTTACCTTTTGCTAATTAATGAGTACATAGATGACTTAAAAAAGTAAAAAATTTTAGGAAAATTAAAAATTTTAAATAAGGTACAAAATGCAATATATACATTAACTTCACAAAAAATTACATTTATTAAAAACATCTCTAAGCTAGAAAAAAAAATTTATACACATTTGCATATCATTATGGAAAAATATTAATATTCGACGCTAGTACTTAACAGCAGTAATGTGTCTAACAATTTTATTAACATTACAAGAGGGTGAGAAAAATATTCTGTGAGTGAATATACACAACGGTTTCAGTTTGTTAATTAAATGCTACTCTATCATACATAGAGTATTAAAAAAAACCATTTTGTATTTATTGAAGAGTAAATTTTTGTAATTAAAGTTTCTTTTATGAAGTTTATTAATTTATCAGACAGATACCAAGGCTGAATGATGCAGCTCAGTCCGTGTAGAATTAGTACAGAATTCCTGTTTTTTATCGCCAAATAGGACGTTCAAATCAGTTAAAATCTGGAGTCTTCGCTTTCATCAAGCAGTAGCGTGATAGATCGATATGAACACGTGATAGAACGAAATCAAAATATCACTAAAACCAATAATAAAGATTAAATGCTTTTGATCTTTTAACTTATCTGTTTATAAAAATCAATAAAAGAAAAAAATTATTTATATATTACTGGTTTTTGTGTCTTTATGTGAAATATAAAGAATGTTTTTGTCTCGAATTTCCATTGAAATCGTATAGCACTGAAATCGTAAAATCAATTGTGTTCAGAAAACTTCTCTGTCTGATGAATTTTCAACTGAAATTTCAAAGCTATTTTCTTAAAAGCGCTGAATATTGCCTAAGAAGGTGATTCATTCTATAGACACAATATTTTATATAATTTTCGAAACCAGTATGGAATATTTATTTTTTTATTTTTTTTATATATAATAATTAATGAGAACTCAAGGAATAAATTTCGATTTTTGCCCCAATTTCCTTGATCAAATTATTTTGTATTTATATAAATACGTATTTCGACTACAAAGTAGTCACCATCAGTATGAATAAGCTAGTCGTAATGATTCTCTGAGGCGATGTTACTCGTTGCTAATTTCGTGACGGTTTGTACGTTCAATATCAATTCTTTCGAAACCTTACTTCTCGATACTTTTGATGTTTTTTGATAAGACAAGAGAAATTAAGTTACTCTGAATAATTAAGTTAGTGATTTCATTCAGCCTCAAATATACACCTTGTGGACTTCAGTTTATTTAACCTTAAAAAACCGGCGAAATGTTCAAAATTTTTTGTTCGCTGTTTATGGGGTTTCTTGTATAATTGAGGTATAAAAAATTCAAAAATAATATTTATTTAACGATCGGTCGACTAATTTTTGAAATATGGCATGAAATACATCCGATAAATCGGCCTCTGGATCGGATTTTTAGCAATATCGCAGAAACTACTACTCCAATCGTTAAATAGATATTATTTTTGAAATCAGCGGGTAGAAATAATCTTGGAATATGTATTTCATCCAAATCGGTGCCAAAAAATTTTTCCCAATTTGTTCGATTTTTTCAAAGGGGTACCCCTTAAAAAATTTGCGAAAATTTGAAAAAAAAAATTTAATCCAATTTCGAAACAAATCATGTTCTTAAGTTTATTTTGACCCGTAGATTTCAAAAATAACATCTATTTAACGATCGGATGCTTAGTTTAAGAGATATCTGCATAAATCCGATCTAAAGGTCGATTTAGCGGATGTATTTAATATAATATCTCAAAATCTAGTCGACCGATCGTAAAATAAATGCTATTTTTGAATTTTTCAGATCGTAATTATCCTAGAAAATCACTTAATAGCGAAAAAAAATTTTGAACTTTTCGACGCATTTTTGAGGTTTCTTATATACAGTCACCAAAAACAAAAACCCCTAGATAAAACAATCATTAAAAAAAATTTACGACAAAAGTCACCATTCAAGGTCTAATTAAGATAAGATATACTAAATCTTAAATAAATTTGATTTTTTTCCCCAATTTCTTAGATAAAATTATTTTGTATTTTTATAAATACGTATTTCGACTACAAAGTAGTCATCAGCATGAATTAGCTTGGTGACGGTTTGCACATGCAACCCGTCACCAAATTAGCAACGAGTAACATCTCAGAAAATCATTACTACTACCTAATTCATACTGATGATGACTACTTTGTAGTCGAAATACGTATTTATAAAAATACAAAATAATTTGATCCAGGAAATTGGAGGTAAAACCCCTATATTACTATTAATATTATTCTTGACTTCCAAGAGTAATTTTTTCTATTTACAAAACATTTTTTTATGATTTTTGTAATAACTAAAATATAAAAATTGTTTGTCATTTATTTTTATAAATGACAAAAATGACATGCAGATCACACAAACTTTGAAATGTACAATATCATTGAACCGCAAGATATATGATGATGGCTTTCTCCACTAACCATATCTCTTTATGATGACTATATTCATCATCTTATATATTATTGTGAATATGCATAGAATTGTCTAGACTCGAAGACGGTACTGGTTACTGGTTAGGAAATATAGTAAATAATACATGTCAATGAAACGTGAAAAAACTAATATTGTGTATTTCAACAACATCACAAAAACTTTTCAGAAGATTTGGCATTAAAAATTTTATAAAGTATTGTCGTCAATTCATCTTTTTATTGTTCGAAAATAAATAATAAAATTTATTTGAAGATAATATAAATTTTTAGAAAAATATATTCTTTAATTTCCTTTGTTATATTGTCTTTAAAAGGAGACGTTGCTTTACAAACTTTGTGCTTCTAAAAATCAATATTGATTAAATTGAAATATAATTTACTATATAACTAAATTTTAAATTGCTTCTATTGCTAGTGATGGTGATCTATTAAATTTACTTGGAGAATTCCAAAAAATTTTCATACACTTTGTAAATAAAATTTGATTGACGTACAAGATAAATTTGGTTAACTGTGTTTTAAAAATAAATCAAAATTTCCCTAAAATGTGGTTATGCATAAATCTTATATAACATAACATTGACCCATTTTCATGTGATAATCCTGATAGTTATCTCAAATAGCATTGTAGGTAATAAAACCATCATAGACAGTACCTATGATTTAAGTACCTGACCATCGGTAATATTATAAGGGCATTTACAATTGTACCATAATGATCCGGTGTATTATTTAAACTCGTGCTTAGGAATTATACTTATTAAAGTAACAACTGAAAATATACCGGGTGAGTCTTAGATTTCATGATATATGCACGTATTTCATTTTTCCATTTACATTTGAATTTTGAACATAATTACAACCTCTTGCATTCAAAGAAAAAGAATTGATTGGCCTTTATTAAACATTCCTAAATTTTTAAGGCTAAGTGGAAGTAGCACACCATGAATTTAGTTTTTAACTACCTGTCTTTGTGACCGTATGTCATTAAGAAATGCCAAGTAAGAAAAAAGTACTTGTTCCTAAGCTTGAGATGAGGAATTTACGAGGACGTTATTATACGATGAATAAAAATATTTCCCAAAGTCAAATTTCTATCATAAAACTTACAGTTTATATTTATACCGGGTTTTGTTCACAATAATTGTGGCCCAAATACCGGAAGCATGAAGTCCTATGGATTACATATATGTAAATTTTTTGAATGCGCTTAATGTTATTATAAACCCTTAAAATGCCTTTATAAGACACATAGACAAAATTTCTGCGTAAAAAACTTTCGGCGAGTGGAATAAAAGTAGCTAGCGTTCACTTGGTGTAGTTGTCTGCTAAATTTGAACAGTTTTAGAGGTTGTGACATTTAGATCTATTGTAACAGTACGTACTCAACAAAAATTATTCATGTCTGATCCATAGGATATTTCATAGATGATGGAAATTTTCGGAAGAGTACCATTCATAATGGAAGCAGTTGCTTTTGTATTTTTTGGTGAGTTTTTATGGAAAGGAGGTTAATGTTTGAAATACCAATCAATATTAGAGATTTAGTAAAGTTCACCGCAATTGAAATATTTACTGCAAGAGGTTTTTAACTTTTTTGCATAAATAAAATTCTTAGGTAGGTTTTTCAATATATTCATAAATAGCAAACTTATTATAATATAACTCTCACAATAGTCTAAGTGGACTGACATTTGCCTATGTAGACGCGACGCCTATAACAAATTGAATTACATTCTGTATGCGTGCTCAAAAATTAAATAATATGATTAACAATATTTAAGTAGACAAGGATATAGCTACTGTAAATTTCAAATATAGCAGAAAATATTACAGATAAATCTAGCTTATAAAGAGACATCATCATAGGTATTCTTATGTACCCAGACACACAAACCAAACATTATATTATACTTGCAAATGACAAGGACATTATTTAACATTATATATGATACGGTTGATGTTATCATTTGAAATGAATTGGATTAGAGATAGAGACTGACAAAGATAAAAACTAGGAGAGAAAGGTTGATTTTTGTATTACGGTACAAATAAGTCCGAGTGATAGACTGACTCAAGTAATATAGCAAATTATTAAATATAGGCTATGTGTCAGTCACACGGTAGTTATTTCTTAAGTTAAAAAAATAGTGACACCGAGTAATTATAGATAAATTGTTCAACATATAAAATATGCCAAGTATTCAAATCCAAAACCATACAAAGTTACATTTTTATTTCAAACAAACATTTGTCAGTGTTTAGTTATTAGGAAATTTCTATTCAACCAAGATTTTTTCATTGGAAGCAGACAATTTTGTACTAATCTACCTCTCGTCAAAGAGTCCATAGTGGTTTATTTACATATACTGAAAGAAATTTCTAAGGATTATTGCACTGCTGTTGTTCTTTCTCAGTGCGTATACCATGTCTTAGTTCCCACGTTATTGAACTTATAATATTTTATTTTCCTCTATATTTACTTCCACACTGAAATTTTTCACTTTCACTATTCTTTCTAAAAGTGTAAAAGCCTATATTTTCACCTGCATAAATTTCCCCTTAAATTCATGTTTCCCTAGTTTTATCTTTATCATGATAATGTAACTGCAAATCTTTCATGTTTAATCGAACTTAATACCCGGAACCTGAATTGTTAAATCAAATTACCAATTATATTGACGTGATAGATTTGAAAATAATGATCATGCTAACATGTATACTATGATAAAGGGAAATAATTAAATACCAACGAAAGAGATGAAAATAATATTAAAACCTGGTACCTACACTTACATAATAAGTACTTACTGTTTGGTTGGAGTGTGATTTAAAGTAAAACGTTGATTATATTATTTCACTGCTTCAGGAAGGTGAAAAAATCATCATCAGTAGGCGATGCCTGATCTTTACCTTCTACTTATGTACTTTGACAATGTTTTCTGTGGTCGTCTCACCATTTTATATACAGTGATATAATTATTTGAATAGTTTTCTTTAACTTTCTAAAATGCTCTTTCTATCTGGAATGAGTTAATATTCTTAGAATATGATTTGTTTTCAAAAGTAAAAATCAAAATCATATAATTTTATAGTCTCTGTAAAAAGTCATGGTATTTTCGGTTTAAGTTGATTAATGTAAACTTAGTGGCACTAAAAATCCATATGACCTGAATTTTGTCATGTTTTCGGTTTACGCTTTTTTTTTTAAATTAAATTTTACAATTTATCTTCATAGGGATACAATTAACGTCAGACATATTTCCGTTTTTCTTTAATCGGGCTTTGAGTAATCTTGCTAATTAAATTGTTTTTAAAACACTTCAGCCCGTGTTTGTGATGTAAAGAGATAAAAAAACGTCTGTAACAGAATTATTTTTTGGTATAATTGTGAAAAGAAAATGGTAGAAAACAATATCGTTGGAAATGCGACATAATTATGCATTATTGTTATTAAATACATAAATTATAACTACAGGTTCGCTAAATGTTTTGGAGAATAAGAGGCAGAGAAATAATTTAAAAAAATACTCTTAAGCTTATTTACCTGTAGTATACCTAAAGTGCATCCCAGAAAAAGCTGCTGATATATTACAAACAAATTATATTTTTGTCAAGTTATTTTAATAAAAGTTACTTATATTACATAAAATTTGACACTCATTTCGAAAAATCAAATAAAAAAAACGTATGCGTGATTAGTAAGTATTAGTTATAAGTTCATAAAGTTTGTATTGTACAGCGAAGAGGAGAGATAACGGCTAGATTAAAATAATTTATTAAGTTCATGTTACATAATTAAAAATGATTATAAATTTTAATACATAAAATTGCATACAATTAATAAATAAATACATAAAATGTCCATTTTTTTTATACGTTGTATGTGTAATATATTACTTTAATGGACAATTATATAATTTATTAACATTGAAATGATGTTAAAATTTTATATTTTAATAAATAAATAAATATATTCAAATGGTGGTCTCATATACAACAACAACAACAACAATAACAAAACAATACAAAGAATTATATAACTGAATTATGAAAATTTAAAACAATACAATTTTATTGTGTTGAATTAATGAATGTATATAAATTATTATTTTATATTGTTAGGTGAATAAATACAAGTGTGAGAAGAAGATTATTATATTATTGTTATTTATTTAAAACACATTGGTTCAACTTTTTATTGGTTCAATAACAATATGGTTCAAGAATAGGTTACGAAAGTTTAAATGGAAGAATTAATATATTTGTTATATGAAGAAAGTCACATGACTGTCTTATCACTTTCTTACCTTCCGTTATTTGTGATATAAGGGAATTTATATAAAAGATCTTAATTTTTTTTCTACTTTTGTAATTATTATTTTTTTATGTGGGTTTATAATAGGTGAATTCGTTGCAATAAAATCGTATTTATATTTGATGAACCACGTTTCCAAACACATTCAATATTTCCCAGACTACAAATATAATATATAGGATGCGAAGTATCGCTGAAAATCGTGGTCGATGACAATTTTTAAGAATTCTTTGTTTTAATAAATGATTCATTTCATCAAATTTTTCAATAAATATTCTACACCAATATTCACCGTGATAATTGATGCCAAATGATGGTTTAATTTCAATTGTACTTTATTCAGCTCGAACCAAAGTAACATAGATTAAAAAATAATAATATTTTTAAATCATCAACATCGTAAATCCTATTCAAATTTTATAACGTTCAATCTAAAAATAAATTTATATGTGGGTATATTCTCATATTTTAAATAACAGTATTTTTATAGACATGAAATATAGATTAAAATCGGTAAAATATATTTTCTGCATAAAATAAAACAGATTTAACAGTTGCTTATGGCTTTTTTATAGACAGTATTTTTAATATATTCGATTTCTTACAACACCGTATGGCTTCTTTCGACATGAAGTAAAACGGACTTTTACATATTCAATTACCGAATAGAGATACGAAATCACATTCAACTATTTTTTACAGTCTATTTTTTGCTAACGTCTTGCCGACAAACGATTTTCCGATTTTGTAGCACGGTTTGAATATTTTATGGTTTTTTAGTTTGGTCATGGATCGATATGACCCAATACTCCGATTAATGCACGAACTTAAAGTTACTTTTTTGGTTCAGAATGGAATTTGCCGGTACTCCTACTATGAGAAATTGGAACATTCTCGAACCACGTAAATAAAAACCGTATATGAACTAGTCTAGTGAAAAGAAGCTATAAAATAATCTTAAGCGGTGTTTCTCTTGGACCAACTTGTACTCTATTATTCTAATTTTCTTGGTATTAGGTTTATTCAACATTTTAAATATTTAATTAAAAATTATGGCATTACCGAAATGTATATTTTTCGTTTATTAAATAAAAAGTTATGTTTGGGTTTTTATTACTTTTATTGTTCTCTTATATCGGCATGCGTAGTTCATAATTGGCTTATAATGTATTTAATAATGTCCAGACGGGAATTCAATTATATACGATTAAAATATGCTGTAAACCTAGGAATCAAGAACAAATTTCACAAAATTCAAATTTTCTTTAGTGAGTGACTTCCTTGAGCTGTGTGCATAGATAACTATGTCGATTTGCCTTAGATTCTGGAAATAAACACAATTAAATATAATACAGCAATATATGTTTTTGTTTGATTATTTGTTTTATTCAGTAAATTATATTTTGGTTGTATTTTTTAGTGTAAAAAATTAAAAATAGTTTAATCATTGACACTCAACCATACTTCGGATATTTAAACAATCAACTCTGATAATTATTTATCTTCTGTTGTTTTATTCTTTGTTTTGGATTTGATGTTCCAAAATGCATTCAAAAATGACTTTGTTGATAACTTAATAAGTATGTTTAAAGTTTACCAAACCAACACTAATTTGAAGTTTAAAATTTTGCTAGTTGCAAAATCCTTTATTGGTTTTTAATTCTTAATATTAAGTTTTGTTTGCCATTTTGATTTCAAATACCCCGACGAAGGTCGGACAAAGGAACGATTTTAAAAAATCATAATCAAACGCAAGCTCGACATTTAAGCAGTTAAAATTTTGTAAGTTGTTATTTCCACTTTTATCAAAGCTTATTAGAAGTAATGTATGACAAAGTAAAGTATATATGCATATGTTTGCCAATTTTGTTCGAGTTTAAAACGGGACCCTATTACAAAGACTCCGCTGCCTGCCTGTCTATAACCTGGCCGTATCACATGAACCGTTTTGGTTAGAAAGATGAATTTTCAAAGATGATGTATTTCTGTTCCCGCTATAACAACAATATTAAAAAAATGAATAAAACAAAACAAATTGTGGGGGGAGTTGGTGCGGAGCCCTTCGTACGCGAGTTTTCAGTTTTGTTTTATTGTGTCACTATAACAGAAACTCGTGGTATCGATACTCAGTTAGTAGCAGTAATAAGTCAAATATAAAATAAAATTACCTTAATTTAATAAAATAACAGTTTGGGGAATTTATTGTATATACAACGAATTACATTAAGTTAATTATATGCCTCTCAATTCAATATGAAAATTATAATAAATGATTGATGGACGGATATGTACCTGGGTTGATTTTCAAATAAATATGTGTATTTGGGTGTATTTTACATGTTTGTTGTAAATTACGGAAATATGACTATTTTACTGGCCTTGTAATGTACAACCATTTTAATGTAGAAGTAGGGTAGTAATATTATTATACAAGTATGAAGTCAATACTAATTAAATACCAAAATTAAAAAATATATGTAACTGATTCTACAAGAGTTTATTATAAAATTAAACTAAGTATGTAATTCCGCATTGAGTAACTAAATTTTGTTGCAGAAGATATCGTTTGCGTGAAATGAACATCACAAAATTTAAATCAAATCGAATAAATTTCGATTTATGGATCTAATTTCCTAGACCAAAGTACTTCGACTACAAAGTAGTCATCATCAGTATGAATTAGCTAGTTGTAATGATTCTCTGGAGAGATGTTACTCGTTGCTAATTTGGTAACCGTTTGCACGTTCAATATCAATTGTTTCGAAACCTTACTTCTCAATAGTTTTGATGTTTTTTAATAATACAAGAGTAAATAAGTTACTCCGAATAAGTTCGTGATTTCATTCAGCCTCAAATATTCACAAAGTGGACTTAAGTTTATTCAATCTTAAAAAACCGGCGAAAAGTTAAAAATTTTTTGTTCGCTGTTTATGGGGTTTCTTATATAATTGAGGTCTAAAAAATTCAAAAATAATATTTATTTTACGATCGGTCGACTAATTTTTGAGATATTGCATGAAATACAACCGGTAAATCGGCCCCTGGATCGGATTTTTAGCTATATCTCAGAAACTACTAGTCCAATCGTTAAATAGATATTATTTTTGAAATCTGCTGGTTGAAATTACCCTAGAATATGTTTTTTTATCCAAATCGGGGCCAAAAAATTTTTCCCCATTTTTTCGATTTTTTCAAAGGGGTCCCTTAAAAAAATTGCGAAAAATTGAAAAAAATTTTTTAATCCGATTTTGAAAAAAACTATTTTTAAAAGTATATTTCAACCCGTAGATTTCAAAAATAACATCTATTTAACGATCGGATGCTTAGTTTTAGAGATATCTGCATAAATTCGATTTGAAGGTCGATTTGGTGGATGTATTTAATATAATATCTCAAAAACTAGTCGACCGATAGTAAAATAAATGCTATTTTTGAATTTTTCAGATCGTAATTATCCTAGAAAATCCACAAATAGCGAACAAAAAATTTTGAACTTTTCATCGGTATTTTAAGGTTGAATAAGTGTCCACAAGGTGTATATTTGAGGCTGATTGAAATCACTAACTTAATTATTCGAAGTAACTTAATTACTCTTGTTTTATCAAAAAACATCAAAACTATCGAGAAGTAAGGTTTCGAAACCATTGATATTGAACGTGCAAACCGTCACTAAATTACCAACGAGTAACATCTCCTCAGAGAATCATTACAACTAGCTAGTTCATACTGATAATGATTACTTTGTAGTCGAAATACTTTGATCTAGGAAATTGGGGTTCTCATCAATAATTATAAAATCAAATCGAGTTCGAATAGAGTATTACTATTTCTGACTTTTTAAAAAGTATTCCTAGTTTCTACTTATTACGGAGCTTGAGAAAAGGTTTTCTACAGTGCTTATAATTCTGACTTCCTTCGAATATTAGTAAACATACTACTTAAACAATTCACAATTTTGATTTCTTATGAATTCCGAAAAGAGACTACTTAAAGAGTTATTAATTCTGACTTCTGAAAAGAGAAGTTATCATGACGTCATATTTAAGACATCTTTAAACGATCATAATAAAAACTTCTTTTTGATGTCATTTTAATCTGGATGTTTTCTGGATATCCTGCTCTAAAACATAAAACTTTCCAATTTCAACACGCATATTAAGATACTGATTTTTATACTGATTACAATAGTTTATTATATTATGTTAAATTCTTTATGAAAAATGCAATAATAAATCTAAAAATAATGATGGTCGATCAAATGTTTTGAAATATTATTGAGTTTGTATTTGTGTCACAAAAACCACCCAAATTTTATTGACTTTTATGCAGTCACTTTTTTTAACACATCAATGGGACAAATGCTTCTCAAATAATACTTTGGGATTTTAGCCATAATTTAGGCAATAAACAGAACTAATTTAAATTTTCATAAGTATAAGGAAACTAAGTTTAAAAGATTAATATATCGACACTATTGAGCTTAGAAATGCGTGAAATATTAAAAATATTGAAATGAAATACCTTATGCATGTAATTTAGAAAATTCACTAATAATATTTAGAAAATGTTTTTGCCTGCCTTATTAAGGTAAACTTCGGTTAATTATGTATTTTATATTTGTTTGAATTAAATAATATTTCTTGAATTCATATTTATATTTTTTAATTATTTTATCAGAATTTTACTGTCAATTACTTTTCGGATGGAATTTGATAAGTTTACGTTGCTTCTACGTTGGTAGTGAAAATATAATAAACAGACTGCTTAATGCTAATAAATCCAGTTAATACTTTAAGAATTATCATACATTTCCATTATTCTCTTCTTTGTTTCAAATGAAAAACAAATTTAAAAAAAAAATATGCTTCATTGTTTTTTGCTGTATTGTGTATAAGAACAAAAAAATTACACCTCACATATTTTTTGTTATTTTTCAAGACTACACAACAAACATAATGTCTTAAATCGTTAGTTTTTCTTTCCTCTACAAGTTGACTGATGAAATCACCATCGTCCTGACAGCATTGTAGTTTTTTTTTGTCATTATTACAGATTAAACGAAGAAATGTTTTTGTGTTCTATTGTACTTATATAGTTAAAATATAAACAAGTTCCTTAAAAATATGTTGTCTCATTTATTTTAAATTAAAAAAAATAAAAATAAAATAAAATTAGTTCTAAATACTCGAATGACTACCCTATATGTAATAATAATGTCTGAACGTTATTTATTTTATAATTATGGCATGATAAAATTGCAAACATTTGATTTAATGACTAAAACACTTAATCAAAGCGTCATTATCGGATTTAGATTACCCGATGCAACTCGTCATTTTATTGAGACAATAGATAGATATAACACTAAGCCATGTAGAATTAATGCAAAAATAGTAACCCCAATTTTTCTTCGATACTTCGTAAATGCAATTGAAATATCTTATTCATTTGACCAGCTCGATAAATTTTCCAGACATTTTCAAGGTAAACGCTAAGAGTTGAAGAGACCTTATTTGTAAATATCTTACAGTATTAATGCATTCATATATTTTCCATAGAATTACAAAATTTTGAAAATAACTGTAAGTTGTTTTGAACATGAAATTCTGTAACGTCTGCTTTGAGTGTTATGAAAACAATAATATTTCTTTTTTGTTTACAGGTAAGCGTTCCCTGTGGCTGTAAATACTCGGTTTACGATTATTCTAATAGTTATTACCAAAGTGAGTAAGTATATATAATCTGAATTTAATTTAGTTTTTTTTTTAAAGTATTTCTTTCCAAAAACTCACGATGCATTCCAAATCTTCATGACTATTTTACAACACTTGTTTGTTCGATGACTTGTTCGTGTAAATATTTGGTCTTATATGAAATATTTTGATGTTCTAACCAATTGATTTATACCTTTTGTGGAAGCAGCTTTAAACTGGCTACTTTCAATTAAAGAACAATTCATAATTGATCAAAAATTCTAGAAGTATATAATATTAAAAAGAGATAAAATTACTAACCATTCGTAATTCAAACTTGGTCACTGGAATATTTCATTAACCAGTCTATCAACTAAGCCTATACCATAGATTTTTCTTGTAAAAACTTAAGCCATTAACCTAATACTACGTGGGTAAATCATAAATGCTCTTTTATTTTACAAGGAACAAAAACATAGTGTTTATATTTTTGTTCTGATTTTCATTCGTATTCGCTTGTATACAGAAGTTAATAAAATACACATAAAATAATCATTCAAAATTTTTTGTATGTCAACACCACGAGAGAATGAATATGTTTTTGTAGAAAAATAATAATAAGTAATTATGAAAGAGATTTATGATGTTTATTAAAAAAAATTATATAATTTATTTGTGTGGGTGGCGCCGTTCGCCTTCCGAGTCTACTTCAATATATTATTTTTTCACGTTTATATTCCATTATTTTTTTTTAACATATGGTTCTGCTTGTATTGTTGACAACGATATGGTTTTTTGTGTTTGCAGACGGTTTTTGGTCAATGAATGAATGCTTTTTTTGGCACCTTTCGGATTAAAAAATTTCCTCATAAATTGCACATTATACATAATGTATTACTAGCCTTGAAACAAACATTGTTTGAAATTAACTCAAAATACATAAATTTACGTGATAATCTTGAATCTTTAGCTAATTAGTTTTTGTTTGAAAGATTCAAATATTTTTTGTTTTAAAGCAGTTTGAGATAAATTTGCAAATTTTTTTAAAATAATTGAACAATTGTTCTAGAATAACCATGATTTTTTTAACTGACTTCAAAAAGGAGGATGTTCTTAGTTCGACTGAATATTGTTTTAGTGTTTCTTACCTCAGAACCTTCGACTGGGTGTATTGATTTGGAAGATTATTTTTTCTTTAAAGCTAATGCTTCCCGTATGATTTTATTTCAACTTGGTCCAGATTTGATATCCTTAAGGGAATAGAAGGCGCAAAAACTATTTTTATTGATTAAATTTCATTCAAATGAAAAATGACTTAATTCTCAAAAGTAAATAATTAAAAATTTACAAAAAAATAATCCCCTACCAAAAAAATAATAAACTTAAAGGTAAAAATTAATATTTAATAATAAACGTATAATTAATTTCATTGTGATCAACATTACTTTTCGAAGTTGGCGCCAATCATATTCTTAGGTTAAAAATAGATTCGTTTTCGACTAAAAAGAGTTATTGATCATAAGGAAATTATTTATAGAAGTTTATAGTTAAAAATTATTCTTTACTTTAACCTTTAATTAAAAAAGTGAGGAAATGTACCGAAGATTAATTATCAATTGTTTGTTAGCAGACACTTGAGATATGATAAAAAGTAGCTCATTATACCAGATTACGCAAAGTTATTTTTATCTTGATAATTCTCTTTGAATATAATTATGTAAAATAAAAAAAATAAAAAACAATAAATAGAGCGTCTTGTTTTTTAGATTTTTAATTCTTTTTATTAAATTTTTATTTAAAATTAAGTGTTTTACTTATTTCTTTTTCATCGAATCGATAAATTTCCCATATTCATAATTAGTTTTAGAATTTTTAAATTTTTCTCATTGTAATACTTGTAAATAAAATCATTTGTCAATTAACTATGGTTTTTGTGACAAGTGATTTATTAAGCATTTCTTCCAAAATTGTATTTCTTCGATTTATATTTCTAACCTATATGCAATTTATATATATTCGAGTAAGTTTTAAGAGTACTTACATAAAACATTTTCTGCTCTATATAATTAGAATTTTATTAGTATATCGAAAATAATATTTTAAATTTCCATTTAACATATATATAATAAAATTTCAATTTGGTATTTAACTTATAGTCCTTGGTAGTTTTCTACTTAAACAAATAGAATAAATATTGTCAAATAATTCCATTACGGTTGAAAGAATAATAATATATATTATTGTACATTAAATCAAAATAAATATTCCTGTGTTTTTCACTACAAGAGTTTCAACACAATCCATACATAAGGATTTTTTTGTTTAAAAAATTTGGTCATTGGCCAACAGAAACTACTCTAATTTACTTTGTTTTTCCCCATTGTTTTGATACAAATACTTATACACTATTGTTGTATGTTACAAAAAGAAAACATTCATTTATATACCTAACACTAGGTATTTAAAAACTTAGAAAAGGGATATGAGAAATGTATTCAATAAAATACGCTTACGATAAAATTCTAAAAATAAAAAAGGATAATATAAAAAGGGAAGATTTAAACTTTTTCTAAGTGGCTTAAATTTTGGGATTTGCAATACACGTATGTTGTCGATATTACTTTACAATTAGAAGGTTAAATTGAAAAATACTTGTTGAAACAAAGCTCATTTTTATGTAAATGTAATTAAAAACTATTGAAATATTGATTATACTTAAAAATTTGAGTTGAATATATATTTGGATATCAATTTTATGGTTCTGGAATAATATCTTAAGAACTATAATATAGATCCTATTTTAACTCTTTCCTCATTCTAATTCAAAACTTTTGTTACAGAGAATAAAGTAATTATTCTATTTTACAGTATTTTATATTAAAATGGTTTACGAAACGTATGTAGTGATGAATGCAATTTAGAAAAAAATCTTGTTGATAAAATTATATAATTATTCAAGGCTGTTTAGTAGATATATTTACTTTGATCTTGTAATGACTTTCAAAATATATCACTTGGAAAAATCAAGTTAACCAAGAAATATCATGGTACTCTATGTTAAAACTGTTGCACAAAGCTTTAACAATTCAAACAATTTTTTTTCTGAATGCATGTATTAGAATTTCTTTTAGGTATAGTTGCAATATAATTACATTCAAACCATTGTTAAATAATTGTATTTTTTTAATTAGATGAATAAATACACATTCCAACTAACTATTGGATCGACTTTTTTGTTGCTTCCATGTATATTTGTGTTGTTTACATGAAGCATAGTTTTTTTAATCTATTTATTTATTTTTTTTTTAATTTTGAAACTTTCTGTATTTTTTTGCAATAGTTTGTGATACATGTCCCTTGTATTGAATCGATTGTCACTATAATATAAGCACAAACAAACATACATACAATGAAAGAGCATCATCTCCTCTTGCTTTTATACAATATATAGAATATAACAACAGTTAAAGTATTAAAGCACTGTACTATAATAGTTCTATACACTATATATTGAATATTCCTGCCGGAAATATCACAGTAAACAACCGTCGATGATGATGATGATGATGGAGTCATAGTATTCTATGCATAAAATAGGTAGAATGGTGAACTAGATGTTGTGTACATGTTGTGGTTCGTTCTCATGAACCGTCAATCATGTTCTGATGTGACTACACTATAGTACCTTTTGTGTCGTTGTATTAGTAATGTTTCTGATCGAAAATTCCTGTTTACATCTCGAAATATGAAATAAATCAATGCGTGATATAAATGACTAGAAGGTTATAATATAATCATTTTATGGACTTTTGAAAATAACTGACGTGTTTGAAGTTCAGTTAAAAGTTTGAATAAGATACACTGAATTAAGTTAATATTAATCAAATATTCAATTACTTATTGAATAAAAAAGTCATTGACTTGCCTATATAATCAAACACTCAGTCAAGCTTGTTTTATAAATGTCTTTTGAACAGTATATAGCGACTGTTTGAAACTGGTATATATTACTAGACATTATTGGCAAACATATAATATATATTATTGTCAACAACCAATAGTGATTCAATATAATATAGAGAAGAATATTTTATTTATAAATATTTTAAAACTTATATTTAATGTACAATGTGCGCTCAAATTTATGGGCATTTGTTGTTTTGTCAGATTGCATCATGCTTGTCATTAGTTTAACAAAGATATTGTTGTGAGTCACAGGAAACGGTTTCGCATAAAACTACAAACTTCAAAGTGTAGCAGTTGCGTATTATGAAAGTTTTATCTTAACAAAAGCACCATAACGTCAATACAACAATCTTATTACCAACAAAGCTGAGAAAATACTTTGAGAATAAACAACCAGAATATTTGAGCGGACATTTTTTAAGATAACTTCAGTAAAACAGATATCCTCAAAAAACTTATCACAATTATTTGTAGCAAATTTATTTATGTTTTTGAATAAAATTAATATGCGATTAATTTTATATGCGACCATTGATTGTAGATATGTCAACGATTTATGATATTTCAAAAAAACAAATTTATAAATGGTGGAAGTGCAATGAAATATTATATTGTATTCATTAATATACCATGCTATATAATTATTTACGCTTCCACCATAAACAATAAACAAGTAAAGATAAAAAATTTATGAAATATATATTTTATAAAAAAATTTCACATGGATGAAAGTGATCATAAAAATTGGGAATCAAAAAACGATAAGTGATTTTATTACAATCTTTAGATATAACTTAGTTATAAATTGCACTATTTATAAATAACATTTCAGGATATTCGATATATATATATATATATATATATATATATATATATATATATATATATATATATATATATATATATATATATATATTTATATATATATATTTAATTTTAAAATCGGATTAATGTGACAGTCAATGCTGCTCTGAAAATACATGTTTTATTATTATAAACAACATAAATATAAACACAACGATATAAATTTTAATACTTAAATAAATAAAATAGTCTGGGCGACACAAGGGAAACTCAGTTTAAGAGCAATATTGTTTGAAATCTGTATTAAAACTGTTCAACCATAAAATAAAGTAAATTGTTACAAGGTAACTAAATATAATTGTATTGTATTTTTTTTTTTTTTTTGCTTTCCCCTCATAGACAGGTAATTGATCAAAATCCGAGATCGCTGCAAGACCATGCCCGAATATATATATAAATCGGATACTAATGAGCTCAATATGACGAAATTTTCTTTTTTTATGCTGATAGATTTTGTCCGAACTAGTTTAATGACATTAGTCTACAGTAACGAACATTAAAATATTTTCATGATTTTACTTTCCATCTTATTTTTAATAGAAACAGTTGGTAACTAACTAAATTTATGTTCGTATGCACACAAAAGTTCTTCTATAAACTGTTTTTGTTGAGTATAATATATGAATTTCTTGTACGCCTACAACTTCGATAAATGATCGATTAATAGGCTCCGATACCGACTAGCTTGTACCTTGTACGCTTACAAATTGATTAGCTTAATTGAAAGCTAGAAAATATAAATACTTAAATTACTTATACGAAATATATCGACTTTAGGAAGTATATAAATCTATGAATTTAAAAATAATCGAAAAAAAAGATGATAAACGTACTTTCATAACTATCACGCTAAAATAAGTTAATTGAAGATTACACAAAATAGATATTTCCAATAACGCCAATATTTTAGGTCAGAATTTTTTAAGGGAGCTTAGAAGAGTATAAGAACTGTATTTTAAACTTTAGTTATAATTTAATTTTTTTTTTTTTTAATGTTGTGTCAAAAGGCATTCGTTAATTTCTTATTATTTAAAAAATGATTCTTAAAGAAAATATTCCTAAGCTCGTTTCAAGTAAAGTGAATTGAGCTACCAAGCTACAAAACTCGTAGCATTGTAGAATATTTTATAGTATAATATTATGTAGTACATGTATCTACTGTACTTATTCAAATATCGCCTTCTAGTCTTCCTGTATTTGTATATAAATTGTGAACTTTATATCATATGAAATATAATAATAAATTTAACGATACCAAAGTCAACTTTATAATATCTGTCTGTCATAATACATCTCTTATGAAGTAAGTTGTTGTTGAACATGTCATAAATGTAAATGAAACGAAATAAAAATGTGAAAAGGAAAATATTGATGAAATATTGAATGGAAAAAAATGTTTATTAATAAATAAATATGTTCAAAAATTTATACTTTTTTTAAAATTTGACACAAATTGACACAATGTACTTTTGATAAAAATTATCTAGAAATTTTAAAGAAGACCCTACTCAAATTTAATTAAACTTGATTGATATTTTAAGTCTTATTATCAATATTTTAGCTTTCCAAATTTATTGAAAATCTTACTCATAAAAATCAAGTTTCTCATACTAATTTTCTCTGTAAATTAAGTTCAAATCAACATAAAAAAATAATGTCCAAAACTACTATAATTAATTTTTTGATAGACCATTTAAATCTTCGCAATAAGTCTGCCTTGTGATATAAACTTTTGACAGACAAACAGACAATCAGATAAACTGACATTACAAGTTAAAAGAAAGGGAATAAAAAGAGTTTTTCTAATTTTGTAACGATTTACTAACGATTTACGAATTAAAATAAACAAATACATGAAAAAAATCAAATCCTGTAATTATTTGATTCTGATTTCTGGCATATGAAATTTCTATACGAATATAGTGTTTAAATCTTTTTTTTATACATAAATCGGTTAAATAAACAAAACGTTTATATATTTTCTATTTTATTTTATCACACCCAAATTTCTTACCGGT
Organism: Chrysopa pallens; assembly: GCA_020423425.1. Lineage (NCBI taxonomy): Eukaryota > Metazoa > Arthropoda > Insecta > Neuroptera > Chrysopidae > Chrysopa > Chrysopa pallens. Next base: position 60,647,682 of record CM035594.1, read on the forward strand.
TTGATTTTGAATATTTTGCAAGCATTTTTTTTATAAACGACTATGCCCACTTATTCGATAGATAATTCGCTATCACTTCCTTCCTTAAGAATTTTGTTTTGGTCAATTATTGGTGTATTAATTATAGTTAAAGATACAAATATTTCCTGTTACCAAAAAATATTTACAAAGATTGGAATTGATCGAACAAGATATTTATTTGCAGCTATATAAAAAATTGATATTCCTTAGAAATTTTCTTATAATTATTGTACTCCATATTTCTCTGGTAATTATTCTACCCTCGATACCTTTAAATTTGTTGCCATGGTAACATATAAAAATACTGCCATGGCTCAGAAAACTTTTTTTTATGGTTTTACCTTTATTTTCCTTTACTATTTCTGCATTCATTTTCTAATGAATGAATAACGTTATTTAATTTTTTTTTTGTTTTAATGTAAATAATTTTTTTGCTCTAGATAACATATAATTACAAAATATTGAAAATGATAGTCAATGTAGTTATAAAGCTAGAATATCTTTTTTTGTAATAATTTGTAATGATTATTTAGTATACACAAAAAGTTTTTTATACATAGTATGGTTATTTTAAATATTGAAACACAGTATGATAAATGTTGACTACAAAAGATGTACCTTTATAGTGAGTAAAAAATAGTGAAATACAGGATTTTTAGCGGAAAATCATGATTGTGTTGAAAAGTGCGTGTGAAAAGAAAAAAATAATTTATAATATAATATAATTAACATTTGTGATCAATGACTTAGATATAATTTTAATAAAAAACAAAACATTTTACAAAATGAGAATTCTATAGTCAACTATTAGAATCTCAAAACCAAATGCTACATTTATTTTATACCTCTAGCTCCATTACGTACATAATTTTTCTGCTCAAATTATTTTATCGTTAATGTAAAAATGATATCAATGTCAAATTGGTTATATTCGAAAAAAACGCATCGCCGTTCCTTTTTGTATAGCCATAAAAAAAAAAAAAAACAATTTTGACAATATTAAAAAAGCTTATAAATCCTGTAAAAATAAAAGTCAATTTACAGTGTATTGCAAAGAGCATACATCTTCGACTCATAAGCTCTAAGGTAGTAATAAAATTCAAGACCGACTGAATTCTGCACATATTTTTGCCAAATAAATCATTTTTGCTTTTATCGAACTAAGAAGTTTTTCATTTAGATTTCACAGCTAGAGTGTGTTTTGCATTTATTTTTGATGCCATTTTTTACATTATAGAAAAGCTTCAAATAAACTTTTCCCTAGTAATTGTTGTTTGACTATCGATTTAAAAAATTTTACCTGTTTCAAAGAATAAACAATAGCTTTATATCTAATATTTCAATTAAAAAAATTTCTTCTTTTAAACATGTTCATAAAAATCAAACCTAAAAGGTTTTATTAATTTTTGTTTGTGGTTGCTATGCAGGTTTATGACAATATTGTTGTAGAAAAAAATTTAACAAAGGATATACTCGAGCTGTAAAATTTTTATTATACATTGTTAATAAAGTATAGAGAACAGTTTATAGGCTTTAACTAATGTATAGTTTATTTTAATAGAATAGTACTGTAGCTGTATTTGGGTATGGTATCCTGTGAAAAAGCATAGGTTTTCATTCGGTGATTTTCTAATTTAAATTCTGAGTGAAGCAGTGCTAGTAAAAAAAGGTGGCATTTTTAAGTGCATCATGAATAATTTGTGTAATTATATTTATCGGGACAAAAATTTGTCCATAAATATCCCATCTTTGTAAATTATAATTGTGAATTAAATTATTTATTATTTTTCTGATTGTTTTAATTTAGTATTTTTTTTTAATCTGATATTTACTGGAAATTAATAGCGGTAAGCGCTGTTATTCAAAGAAATATGATAGTTCGTGTCGATTTCATACCGGATGTTCGATTTCATAAAAATTCGTTTTCTTAAAATTTCAATCAGCCTCAAAAGCCTGCTCTAAATTGTCAGTCAGTTCTTAGAATAATGTAAACTGCACAAATTTCTCACTTGTGTAAGCGGTTAGCACAAGTTTGGTTAATTTGTATAAATTAAGACACATTTTTCGCATAGTCTTGAAGTTATAATTAAATCCATTTCTAGCTTAGTCTAATTCAGCTTAGTCTAATTTTGTTACATTATATAATTGCTCAACAATGAATGGATAACTATTAAATTTGCTGTATGGAGTGCTAAAAGTTGAACAAGCAGAACGTATACAGACCCACCAATGTACTGTTATATAATCAAGCTTGACTAAAGTTTTTTTTTAAATTGACGTCTATACAATGAAAACAATATTTTACCTATAGGCATTACATCAACCTACACGCAATTAATATGGTTTTAAAAATGAATTTTGTTCTATATTACAAATATCGATAATGAAACACCCCAAGGAAATTTTCATTCACAACCCCTAGTAATCCTAGATTATAATGGAAACAAGATATTTTTTTCAGGTATATATCAAAATAAAAAAACATTAAAAATAGTTCTGCATGTCGTGATCATGATGTCTGTTTAATAATACAATATTATAGCGCAATTCTTTTTTTTTAGCTCGCGTATAGTTTTTATATTCAGCCAGAGGTTTTAAAAATTTAGAAATATTGATACTTTGAAAAAATTATCGAATATAAAATCGTTTGATATTCAATGGATGAATTAATATTTTATATGATTATAAGGTAAAATTAAAGATATTACACAACTTCTTGCAATCGGACGTGAGTAATTCTAATTGCTCCAACAACATCATGGATGCTTGGTAGACAACTACACATATTTATATTATTTTGCAATGAATTCATTCTATTTTGTGTATTTGTATATGAAGTGTGGAAGACAATTTGTTTGGGCTTAAAATATACATCATTTAACCGAGTTTAGGAGGACAACTATTATGAGTTTTGTACATACAAGTAGAATATTGAGCATACTTTTCTAGACCAGTTAAATCAAACACAAAAGTTCTAAAGCAATGTTAGTTTACTTTTTAAAATAATGTTGAGCTACATTTTATTTTTGTTTTATATTTTTATAAATTCAAATTTATCCCTAACAATTTTTTGTATTGATAAATAATGTTTTAACAATTAAAAAATCAGGAATCAGTCAGGAAAGTAACTCTTGAAAAACTGTAAACACCCTTGTCAAATGATAAATAAACTTTTAAGGCAGCACAGACTAACCATAGATGCTAAAGTTATTTTTCTTTACGATTCTGTAACAAGCAATTTTAAATTTTTAATGCAATCGTATTATTAAAAATTTAAAATTAGTTTTAGTCTCTTAGTTCACTTCTATTAACAAACGTAGGCTACTAGCAGCACATGCAAAATGATATTGAAATTAAATCAAAATGTTAGTAACCATTGGTCAATACTTTGTAAAAACATCCCTAGTTTGACTTTTATAACCCTGTGTTTTAATTGGTATCACAAAAAACAATGTATGACTATATTTACCCTCTGATTAAATTTACTAATATTTAAATAGAAAGTTATAGTTTAGTAAACTATTAATTGACAAAATCCATTATATATTATTCAATTTAAGCGTCATTTTTCAGGGGTTTTTTTAAAAACAAAATTCAAACATGTTCACAGAGAGTAGTGTTACAACTTTTATATGATTCAAAATGTGTGTATCAGACTTCTATTGGAGCTTTAAAAAATGCCTTGTAGTCATTTTTATAACAATTGTGTTTGTAGCACTCGGTTTTACGTGAGATTATTCGTTGCATTTCAACATTAGAATCATATTTTAAAACAGTGTTACTTGTATAAATACTTAATACATGGATACATATCAATGTTGTGAAATATTTACTTAGATAATTACACTGTTAGTTCGTTACATGAATTTTTGCTGAAATTGTGGCGTAATTAAACAGTTTTAGATTTAAAAAAAAAATATACATTTTAAGAAACATGTATGTGTTTATATTATTGTGTTTATATTTTTCCAATGATAAAAAATATGAGGGGCGGACGAGACAGTGGCAGAGATGAACGGACAATCAGGCTAAAATTGACTATTCAAACCATTATGTATATATATATATCTTATTGATCCAGGATCTATTTTGGCTTTATAGAGCTTTAATATAATGCACTGATATCTATTTCAAGGAGACGAATCAATTTAACTTTTAGAAAATCTAACTTTATTTGGAATGAATACATGTTTGTATTTTATGTAAGTATTACAAATGGGAGTCAATAAATTTATTATTCTGGTTATTGGTAAATAATAATGCGCAGTAAATAAATGGAATGTAATATCAACAAAATTCCGAAGTAGAGAAATTTGTGTATTTACATATAAAGGCTGCTTCGTTTAAGCTATAAGTAATGAATGAATACGACAAAAAATAGCATATTAGTCCTATTTAAACATTCAAATAGATATGAAGGAACAATACATGAATAAATACTCATATACAATATTATATAATTTGTAGCATTACGTTTCTACACCACTAAACCGGTTTTTTGCTTTGACTAAATACTACAATATACATTTGTTAAAACTATGTTATTTGTTAAAGTAGAAAATTTACTATTAAGTAATTTTCATATAGAAGAAGATAACCTTGGAAACAGTATAGAATTTTGTCTTCATCTAATACATTTAGATTTATAAAGAGAATTCTAGATAGATTGAACATTGGTAAAAGTGCTGAAAAGTTGTATCATAAAGATCCGTAATAATTGAAGTGGTTTTTCGTTAAAAAGAAAAATTATTGAAAAATTTTGTGAAGGTTTTTGTATCACTTATGCGTACGTTTGGTTTTTAATGCGAAGTTATTAAATAAAAACACTGCGTTAGAAGCTGAGATATCATATACAAATAGTTTACCCAATTACTAAGACTCTTCTACCTCTTTGAAAGCTAGACCGTTGAATTTTCACAGATATTGTATTAATATTGTCGTTATAATAACAAATGCTAAAAACAGAATAAAATACAAAATATATAAGGCGAGGCTTTATAGAAAATGTAACAAAATCCTACGTGCAACAGTGCCACTCACACTAGGCCGGTTTATTGAAGTTTATTTAAAAATTTTATGTGTAAAATATTTTCAATAACTAAAAATTATTAATTCGAATAAACATAAACAGCAAATAATGAATTTCATTAATATTGTTTTCGAAGATACTGTTTGATTTTCTTTAATTTTTCGGTTAAAATTACCTTACACATATAATATTTTTTAATTTTTTGTAATAAAACAATAATAAAAAGAAAAACGCTAAAATCATACACGGGTTTTATAACTCTTTTCAAAAAACTCTGATTGGGCTAATATTCAAAACTTCATTATTATTTCAAACTCCTTTTACTTAAATATTATTCTATATACTGACTCGTAGTAAATACCACAACAGCATATATATATATATATATATATATATATATACAATAAATACCAGAATATACTCCAAATACAGTGTGGCTTGCTTCTCGTATACTTAAAGATGTATTACTTCGATTCAAATAATTTTTTCATCAAAAATATTCATAATTTTGCGTAATAATTCCAACTCAATTTGCATGATCATTCAAACTGAACTTCTTTAAAATTAATATATGTTACAAATATACACATAAGTTAATTTATATTGAAAACAAAGAGCGAGTGTAATATCTAATAAAATTTACGTTTTTTTTACATTAAGATTCTGAATTGAGGACCCGGTATAATTGATTTAAAATAAAATTCTCAATAGTGGCAAGTGAGCGTTTCTAAAAAAAGTTTCGGATCTTTTGGTATGACATATACGACATACGACAAACTCACGATAACGATAACATAGTTCCGAAAATGATCCAAACATAAACTACAAACTAAAATCATGTTTGTATTTTCTTGTTTACTTGTGGCTTAAATATTCCAGACCTTCACACACACTGTACTTATGTGTACAATGTATACAAGGATTACATATATTATTTAAGACAATAAACTAAACTTCACACATGTTTGTACTAGTTATTTATCGTTTGTGTCATCTAATTCTATAAGTTATTCAAGAATGACTTTTCATATACACACATACACATACACATACATAAGAATAGATCTTTCTAACAAATTTGTTATTTGTTGTAATAATTTTACTTAGAGTTAGTTTTCTACTACAATTCTACTCGTTAAATCTATATAAACAGGATGATTGTGTAATTTAATACCATTCAATTTCAATACAACTCGTATATTTATTTTCAAACTTTTGTTATTTATTTGTGGAAAATCAATAGAAAATATTGTAATATTGTCTTACTGTGATTTCAGATGTTTGTAACCGGATACTTTACAATTCATTCGACTTATCTCACTATATTTATTTAAACTTTATATAGAGCTTCAAAATTCGTAGAATTTTTAAAAGTTCTCAAAATAACTCCATTTATTTATTTTATATAATGCTTATTAACAATTCTGAATTAAGTTAAGGTTGGAAAATTCGTTTGTTTCCAACGCTCGCTTACTTAGTGACCTATTCCACTTTGCGCTCATAACATTCAAAACACTCATTTATTCGTGCCATATGGCAACCCCAGTCGTTGGGGTTCCGACACAAACGTCATTTTTGGCTCACTTTTAAAGTTAAGGAAGATTAACAAATTACATTGTTTGACTAGGAAAATTAGATGTTGGGGAAACTTATGCTTCTTCATCAGGTAATTTGTTAATTATATTTAAAAATGAATGAGTCATGTGTTTTTGGATATTTTTTAATTAAATATTTATATACAAACTAATATAATGGCTAACATATGATTTGGAAAACTTTCAAGCTATAACATAACCTACCTTAAATTATATTTTAACTTATGGATTTCCAGATTAATCAGTTTTCACACAATATAAATGATAATGTAAGTCTGTATCACGCATTACAAAATTTCCTTAAAATCGTACAATGGATTATACGATATCGGTTTTTTAGTATAAGAAGGGAGATCTTTCTGTCTGAATAGATGTTGATAAAAGCGAGGTTTCTGAAATGGGACCATTCCTTACTCCTCCAATGGTGTTTATCAAAGTTTAAAAATATTCACAAAGTAATTATTGAATTATGGATTGTATGTACGTCTGATTGTGAGTATCATAAACCGACGGACTTGATGGTACATTTAATATTAAATTTATATCGTTAAGCTGAAAAATGTTAGGTTTTTCTCAAATATCTTTAAAAAAAAAGCTAATCTGAAGACTTCATTCTGAAAATTTCATTCAGAAAGAGATACAATTCTAAATACTTGATTCGTTCTGTATAAATTTATTTTAAAACTCAACGTAATTTTCTCTTTTGTTTAATGTTTGTATGTAAAAAAACTGCCAAAGTTTTGAAGTAGAATTGTAAAGAAAGTTTACAAAATAAAAAATATAATAACAAAAATCTCTATTTTTAAGTTTTGAAAAATCATATAAAAACAAAATGAATCTTATAATTTTTTGTATTCAATATACATTAGAAGGAAGAAAGCTTTCCGATGTATCTGAATTGATTTTGAAAATAAAAGAATAAATACAAAAACAAATAATAATTTTTGAACGTTTGACATACTTTTTCGTCATAACAAAACTTTATTAAATTGTATATATTACTTTAATTTACTTATTTATAATTTTCAATATTATGTTTTTTTTTTAATATTATGTTCGAAAACATCAACCAAAAATGAGATCCGATTTTTTAAACTTCCTCATCTGTTTAAGTAGACACAAAAATTCAAGAAGTTTAAAAAGAATTTTACTTTCGAAATCAGAACTAATTGTTTTCTTTAATTAAAAAAAAAAAAGTTCTCGGATTTTAAATTGTTTCATGTATGTCCCGTCCCATCTATCAAAACTTAATTCCAATTCACTTCGTTATTTCCGATATGTGATGAACCGTTCATCCAATTTTGATGAATATTATTTTGTACATGCGTAGTATTTACATGATTAGTTTAAATTGTGTCAAAATAATTTATTTTAGAAAATCCTTATTAAAGAAGTTAGTTTACAGTCATAGAGATTTTATGTGACATAAATGTAGAAAATGCATGTTTTCCTCATATCCAAATTTTAACTCAAGTGGTCAACAGATCTAGAGATACACCTGAGAAAATAAATATGGATATGCCATTCATTGAATTTAGATAAAATTTTGTAGGGAGATGCATATTATATTGAATAATCTGGATATCGAGGGGAAATAATGTAATCATTAAAGCCACATTTACAGTTTCTTGCTTTAATATTTTATTTAATTTCTCATTTTGTTTTATTAAATGTATGCAATTATAAAATCTTTAAGAATATAGACGGATCTTTGAATCAAATTGATTTTTACTTAAATTGGTTTCTTTGGCTGATAGTTACAAGTTAATACCTGCAATAAAAATAAAATGTCCTAAAATATTCGTTATAGACAAATATTTTAAAGTCTTGAAACATTTTATTTCATTACTTTACATTCGAATGACTATGACTACAACAATATGTATCTATGGTGATTTAAACAGAAAAATGAAATAGTTTTTCATAAAAGTTTTCAAAACTTTCACCGAATGAAATCAAACTTCTTTAAGCACTACAGGAATTAATTTAAAATTTGATGAAAACACTCGGTTACAGTACTTGCCTATACAACAATACCAAAGTACTACTATTACTTACACTATTATAAGTTATATCCGTATAAAGTGAAAACTTTAGTGTGTAAAATAAATATTGTAACACCACCAGGCATTAACTGGCTACATCCCTAGTCTTTGTGGTTATCCGCAAGATGTTACGGTTGTAACAATATATAGTACGTATCTATACAACCACTTCTTTGAACAAATTAACAGTTAAAAGCAATATGAACTTTTACTGTTAAGTTTTTATTCAGTTAAACTTATACCATAACCTTAAATAAATGACAATTATTATTATAAAATGTCCATTTAAAAGGTAACGTGAAACAGAAACTAAACGTGAAAATATTCAAAAACTTTATTTCGAGACGAATGATTATATTTTAAGCGTATTTAGTTCTCTACTAATAGGTGTCGAAACCATTCAATCGTTTGCATGCATGATAATTGAGTTCATTTATCTGTGTCAATTTTTCCACACCGAATATTTAAACCGGTTTTATTTTTCACTGATTTCATATATATACCAGGGTAGATAATTTTTGAAAAAAAAATTATAGTAGAATGAAAGCAATTGGAAACGGAAGATAATATGATAAAAATGAAAGGAAAAATAAATTACAGGTGATCTGAGTCGGATGAACTAGTATTATTGTCAAAAAATTAGAGAATCGTTTTGGGTTCATCATCGAAATTTATCGGGACTTTTCATCGCACAAAAGTGCCGAAGTATGCGTTTCAAACCTTGATTTATCATCAGATTTTAAGTCAAAATTTTGAATATTTTACAGGTTATAAAGTTTGTTGGCACCGTTAAAATCGGTTCGGAGTCATAAGTAAAAATAATCTCGAATGAATTATATCAGTCTCCCAGCACAATTACTTATTTTAAAATAATTTTTTTAATGTATAAATTATTTGAGGTAAAATTTTTAACGTCATCGTGTAAATATCCTCTATAATTGTAATTGTGTAGATAAATGAAAGTGAAATTGTTTCTGTGTTCGCTTAGTTTTTGTTTCTTTTTATATGAAGGTGAAGAACTCCAAAGCTTTCAACAGTACATTCGTTACGTATGTATTAAATACGTTTCTTTTCAATTAAATAAAACGTTTTATTTGTACCGTTAATGGTATGTCATGTATATTAGAAACATAACATACATATGAACACACATAATACATATGTATATTATATTGTACCTACCTACCTACATAGATACATTATTATTACGTTTATATAACATAAAATTTTATTATAATCTAATGTGTTAAATACTCATTATATAAAATTATATATTTTATTCGCTTGAATGCTTTTTATTTATTATAAAGGCTGAGTTTTAATGGCTTATATTTAACGACTTTTGTTTTATTTACAATACAGATAAAAATTAAGAAAAATTAAACTAAAATAATAAACGAACGAAATAAAAATTATGAAAATTAAAAATAATTTTATAAGTGATGTTACCTTCGCTTAAAAAATAATTTTTATTTTACATACCTTTTATTTTGTTCATGAGTTAAGTGATTCATTATCCAGCGTCTCCTTCGTTTTTAATTTTTGATGAGCTATTATAATTAACATATTAGCCCAGTGGAGGATGAAAGTGTTGCCAGATTCACCAAAATAGTCCATTTTCGTTTGTCCGCTCGCTCATCCGTCCGTCATCTCGCAAGATAACTAAAAAACGAAAATTGATAGCTAACTGAAGTTTTGGTGGCTCATTTCATACTTTAAAGCGAGTATTAGCTCATAAATAATAAAAATCCGTTGGGACCATTGATTTCATGATCCAAATTTTGATTCATAAAAGATTAAAGAAAATTTCGACAAACGACTTTTGCTTGAAACATTTGTTCGAAAAATGTTTGAACTTACCACAATTTTAGTCTACACTGCTGAAATAAGTATATACTTTTATTATCTGATATGGTTATTTAATTTTTCAATATATAATTGCAATAATTTTGAAGTCTTTAAAAACACGAACAATAATTAAATATTGATAACTTTGTGATCACTGAATATGAGATAAACAATATATATTAAACATACGTGAAGGTACATTACATGTATGTACATGTGTGTAGTATTTATTGTTTCTACAGACGATGTTGAAAACATTTAAGGAAATGTAGTTATTATAAAATTTGTCATAGTTGTAAAAAATTACATCGAATTCATTATTTAGCCAAAATCATGAAAAATATGAACAATTAAAGAAAAATCTCTTCAACCAAATTTTGAAACTAATACATGAAAACAGTACCATGAAGTTAAAATTTACTAAGCTAACATTTGCTCTAATACGAGGAACAAAGCAAGGTGATCTATTATCTCCTAAGTAATATATAAAGTGCTGTATTGGATTTAGTTTCCGATAAGCTTAACTTGGAGATCGACGGAAATAAAATTGGGAACAAATTCTTACCGTACTTACGATTTGCGAATGACTTATTTTTATTTTCAAGTTCAGAACTCCAATTTCTTACACTTTAAATGTCACAGCAGGTTTGTAGGGCTTGAAATAAATTATACAAAAACCAAAATTAAGTCAAATGCAAATCGTATTCTCGATTTCATATTATGTAGTATAAAAATCAAGAAAATCCATGAATTTCAATATCTAAGACCGATTTTATCCTTAGGCAAATAAATCGGAATGAGATATTAAGCCATGAATATCCAACGTTGAACTTAAAGAAGTTCTTATCGCTTGTTGTATTCCGATTATCACCTATGGACTTCAGATTCTGGCACTCACAGCATGTCAATACGAAAATTGATTATTTGTCAACGACGAAACATTCTGAATATTAATTTAAAATATAAAATTCGATTTAGAAAAGAAAAGTTTCAGATGTTGATGTTAGTGTACGGACTCTGAGGTAGCCTTGTGGATCACGTACTTCGACATTCATCGGATTGTTGAGAAAAATGCTGTTCTCTCTGGATTCCTTTTAATGACAAAAGAAAAATAGGTAGACAGTTTGAAAGACGACCTGGCTGCTTTTGTGGATAGAATCTGGTCGACATTATCGAGATTGGCGCCAGGTAGATGAGAAGGATATCAAATGAGATCATTTTCCCATTTCTTGGATAAAATTAAGCACTCAAACCATCATTCGAATAAGGTTATAGTGAAGAAATGCCTTATTCGATATGTTTCAAATACTTTGTAGAACATATTATATACATATATATATATATATATATATATATATAAGAGAAAACTCGTTCGTTATTACATTATAATACATTACATGAATTGTGTGTACGTTGAAAGCATTCCGTGACTAGAGCACTTAACGTTTGTAGTGAGATATAACAATTTAACCTAATTTTGCGAACGAAACAAACATTTGGACATGAACATTAATTTGAAGCAATGCCAATGTATTTATAGAAAATAAAACAAACCCAAATGAATAGTGGGAGTGAGATGCATCTATTAATGCATGTACAATGTACATGCATACATACATGTCTATCTTTATGTATGTAGTACAACTATTTGTTGTTTCATGTGAATAATAATATTGTTTAGTTGCACAATTGTGCACAATAGTTTGTAGCGAGTATCATACGTACTTGCTACGTACGTTATATAATCGAGAATTTCGTATCTATATAATATCTACGTATAGAAAACATATAGATAGATACATATTTGTTGCTATTTGTTGTTTATTTGTTAGTTTTTATTTGTTATTTTATACTTATCAAGTAATATGTACGATATTACGTGTACTGATGTTTTACAAAAGATATTTGAACTAACATTGTTAATTGTTTTCATATCATATATATACAGGGCATCTCAAAAAAATCAACTGATTATTTAACTTTCGCTAATATACTGCTACAATCTTACCATCGCGATGTACTAGCTCAAGGAAATTTTTTTTTCTGACACATGAATGAAGAGGTTTTTTTTGGATGAGTTCTCCATATCTTACATCCGTCACATCCATGGACTTCCTTTTCTTTAAGACAAAAACCATACCTGGCCAAGAACAATTGATGCATTGAAATTGGAAATTGAAAGACAATATCGTGATATTGTTCGTTACTTATTTCGTGACGACTGCGAATCGTTTGGTGCACATTATCAGTATTGATTGGTCAATAATGGTCATCTGTTTGAAAATTTAAATTATAAATATTTTGCTTGTTTTTCAAAGTGTGAGTACATCTTAGAGACATCTTGTATGTATATATACGATTGATAACAGATTCAAATACTTTATTTTATTTTCATAAAAGCGCATTCTAACTAACAATCTAAAATTAAAATAATTCTCGAAAATTTTACGCAATTTTATTCTGTATGTAGCAAATTTATCATATAAAGATAATAAATGTGTGCTTTTTTCTATTCAAATAATAACCTAATTGTTAACTTTTATGTACGGTTAAAATAAAAATGACTAAATAAATAAATAAATAATGTATATATATATATTATATATATATATATATATATATATATATATATATATATATATATATATATATATATATATATATATATATATATATATATATATATATATATATATATATATATATATATATATATATATATATATTATTTTTCAACAACTTTTACCAGTATTTATACAAGAATGAATTATAAATGAATCATTAAAGTTTGTTGAGTATGATGTTAAAATAATATGTATTGTATTCGACATGACTGTTTACAATTCAATATACTTATATGTGAATTTTACAAAATTTATTATTTATATGTACCATTTGGATAAAATCGGCCCCTAGATACTCAATATTAACTTCAATATATTGCCCATATGTATATATCACATTGAACGGTTGTACAATGTATTGCATCATATTATCAATAAAAGTTAAGCATTCAATGTGCAATCTAGTAAATATTGCTTCGTAATATTGCACGATACCGGTTAAGTTATATCTTGATAATAATAGCAATCGCAATTTTCTTACATGTTGACTGCTAAAATTATTCGGAATTATATATATTTTGAAATTTCCGCCATCAAAGAGGGCAATATTAATTATTTTATTGAATGACTCCTTATTTTGCTCGAAAACTTGTGGAGTTGACCTTGTTTCCACCTTCCATTGATCTAACTGTAAGTGTACATTAAGATTCAATATAATTTCATTCAATATTCATAGGAATTTCAATCATATTACCTTGCATTCAAAACAAAAAAATACAGAGAAGCATAATTTTCATTTTATTTATAACAAAGATTAATTTCTCTTTCAAAAATTCATAAAGGTAATTAGAAAACGTAATTCAAAAATTATATCAGAATAGAAACCCTTCACCTTTCTTTTCATGAAATTTCAAGATATTATGAAGTTGTTTCGAAAGGTTGACATCGATTACAAAAATCGCAAGCACCGTCCTTTCCGAGAAAACGCTTTGTTGGAGTGGCTCTTGTTTGATCTAATTTTGTTACACACTATTCAAATTCCAAATTTTACTGCGCCATTACTCTTTTTGAAACTCAAAAATTTGAATGTTTTTCTTGATTATTCTATTTGATTTAAATATTGTCTCAAATAAATATTTTAAAAATTTTCGCCGTAAGTAAAAATTACCAGATTTGTCATTTCCTAAAATAGTTAACCTTTCGAAACATAGGCGTATGTGTTTTATAAATGAGGGATTTAACTGAACATTATTATTATTATTAATATTATGGATTGTAATATTTTTTTTGTTATATAAATATGAATAGGTAGTATTATGAATAAACAATGTTTTACAATCGTTTGAGGGTAAAATATTTACATTCTGGTTATAAATTTAAATGATATATTTATGGAATGGTTACTTATAATAATGATGACACAAATATTAAATATCTCTTAGAATTTACATAAGTGATTTTTTTTATTGTTCAAGATAATATTTTCTAAAAAGGGGCGAAAACTAACATTTAACTTTACACAGTCAATTTAAACTTGAAACGATAACAACATTATGTATGTTTTCCTAAATTTTTCCTATTTACTGTTAGCATTTAATTTTATATCAATTGTAAATTTTGCATTGAAAAAAAAGTTGGAATTTTTACTAGTTTTCCGTAATGGGAGAGGCATTGATTAAAAACAATCGCAACTTCCAAGACTGCATAAAAGGAGAGATGCTGTTTAAGTCTTTAAGATTTTCTTATTTTTCCTTTTTACGATATTTTATTTCGTATCATTTGCGAAAAACCGTATCTTTCTATAATTTATAGACAATTTTTTTTATGTTTACAGATTTTTTCAAATGACGTGATGAATTTGTGTTAAAGCTAATTTTCTTTTCCGTATACCAAATTGAATCAAAACTTGACAATACGTTCGAAAGTAACAGCGCAATAAACAAAGATAGCTTTTTATTATTATATTCTGCAATTTTAGAATCTTGATAATACACTTCAATTGATATAGTTTTGTTTTTGTTAAGTCAATATTTTAATTTTTCATAACTTTAAACAAATCAGACTAAAAATTCTTACTAAAAAACTATTATATATATATATATATATATATATATATATATATATATATATATATATATATATATATATATATATATATATATATATATATATATATATATATATTTAATTAAATTATGTATATAAAATTTATAACCTTTACCATTTCTGAAGTCGACTGAAAAAACAAGAAAATAGTCCATTTTCCAAAAATTTTAAAATCATCCTATATACATTTCCATTTTTATTTTTTTATATTATGTTGTTTTTTTTTTTTATTACGAATAAGTACTATTTATTTGACTGAATAAAATAGTAGTAAAATAAAATATATTATTGGATAAACTGTATGAAAAGATATGTTGTAAAACGCGCATCTATATTATATAAGAAAAAAAAACAGTTAAATATGTAATTTAAAAACGATTCTTATTCAGCAACATACATTTGAAATGTCACACAATTTATTTTGTATACGATCTCTTTATACAAAAATATTGCTTTTAATAAGAAACGTACATCCAACGCGAATGAAGCTAAAAAGAAAAAACTTATTCGATAATAGCGACAAATATTGTTATTTAATGTCTAGCGAGCAAGAGAATGGTTTTTATAATAAAAGTCTTTTATTTCTGTTTTGAGTTATTTTCATAAACGGTTTACGATTTGAATAGTTTCGCCTTATTTTATGGTATTTTTTTATGGACTTGATTGTTTCTTGGTAAAAAAAATAATAAATAAATAATTTTATAAAAAAAGAGCTTGTGTATGTTATCAATGTTAGTTTTATCAGTAAATATTGAAATCCTGAAACTTGGAGGACGAGTCCAACGACATTCAACTCTTCGTATATGGTGAGCAAATATACTAGGAACTTGTGATAAAGTTTAAAAATTAAATTTTTACCTAGTAAACATAAATGTATTTTAAAGTTTTTAACGTTTTACAAAATTAAGTTATAAACTATTATAAACAAACAAGGCACGTTTTCAATTGTCTAAAAAATGTATTTAATTAAGACCGTTTTCAAGTAAATTCGGTTTTTGCACAAAAAGATTAAATTTTTTAATTACAAAAATTATTTCAGATCGGATGAAAAATCTATATACCTACGCATTTAAAGAAAATAAACTAACTAAAAAAATGACAAATTTATATCCAGTAAAATTATCCATAATCATGTCGGTATATAATTTGTTTTAATGAGATATAACCATTTATATTTACAAAAATATATATCAAAATTTTTAATTAAAAAATATTTTGTAATTTGCTTGTTACAAATTATACAATTTAAAATTGAGTTCATTTGATTGTGATATAGCATATTTGTAACGTAAAAAATTATGCAATGTCGTTGCAGACAAAAAATATTTATATCAAAGTTTGTTACTGTCTTTGTAATTTGCGTTCTTAATACAAAAAATTTTTAAGAATAGTACTTTTTTCGAATCCCTTTTTATAACTTGAATGCACCGGATGAGCATATCGTATACATTCCATAAGCCCAGGTTATTGCAAGAAACACCGTTCAAATTTGTAGTATATGATTCATATGTGTCATAATGTATTTAAATTAATAGACTGTTTTAAAAATTTGTTTTGTTATGTGCTATATTCTCATGTCAAAACTTTCAGTACACGAAATTGATTTACATTTCTTTCTTATTGTTTTGAATTTAAATAATATATTTTTAAATATGACAGTTTAATAGTTTTTTGTAAGCTAAGACTTACTTACTTACTATCACCTTAGTTTAGGGTTACACGTGACAAACACTCAACGAAGTCAGTGAATTTGACTGAGTAGGTTCTTGCATGGTACAAGCAGTTGGCTGAGTTAATTAAGGTAGTTATACTGCTACAATTATTGGTAAAAATATATGAATCATATGCGATAAAAGCAGACAAGTCTGTATTACAAATGAGCCATAATGTTTGTAATAGGTATTCTGATACTCTACAGGTGGAAAACTTACCTGAAAATATATATAGAGTTAAACAAGTATAATTTTTCACGTATTTCAGTTGGTATATCTTAATAACAAAACGTTAAAAGCAAGTTAAATAATCAAAAATTTGTTCTATGGCAACAATAATTTTAATGCGATATAGTTGTTAAATGAATATGAATGATTTCTGAAACTTCCACAATCTTCATTAAAAACAACAATAAACCTTAAGCGTGTTTGATTATGATTTACAGATCGAACCACCTTTTTAATGTTATTTATTTACATAAATTTTTAAATGTTTATCATTAAATTAAATAAATAATTATAGATATTGTTCAAACAAAAAATATATATGTATTATATATTCAATGCATAATTATTTAATTAACATTTGAAATATTTATATGAATTAAAATAATTTTAATAAACTTTAATATAAAAACAACAACAGTCTATAAATTTGATAAATAAAATACCCCACTATTCATGTATAACCCAAAAAAAAAAAACTATGATTTTGTGTGTAGTGAAATGTTTTATAATTTTAATTTTATTAATTAATTCCAATTAAAATTATTTCCATGTACCATAAATTTTGAAATTCATTAACTCGATATTATATATACCTATAAATTTAATTTATATGCAACTGTATCAGTTTAAGTTATTATAATATAATTTTAAATAATTTTGGTAGTTTAAATATGAGTATTGTGATTTTATCATTACCACACAGTTAGAGACGTAAGTATTTAAATTTTAGAAAAATTGTTTTTTTAAAAATAAACATTCATTAAGAAAAATCTAAAAAGAAATATATAAACTTTACATCAAATCAAATCTATCAGTTAACATAATTTAAACTAATCAATTTACGTTACATAATTTATTTTATATAAAATATTTTTGCTAACACAATGCTTGCCTTTCTTGATCTTGACATAAAAATCTCTTTACAAGCCTTTATACCATACAAATTGAAATAAATTGAGGGGTTTGATATAGTATAAAGATTATTTTCTTGTTTTTAGGGATTTTAAATAAAAGCTTATTTTTTTAAAAATCATGATTTACTTAAAATAATTTTTAAGTAAATTTTACTTTTTAGTAAAATGTCTCCAGAGAAAAATTATCGCGTTTCAGTGAAATTAAAAATATTTGCAAAATGTGGGTATATTTGTTTCATTATATTTTTTAATTAACAAGAAAAGTATCAGTTAGAGCTACACGATAGTAGTAAAGGGTTAAAAATAATAATTGATTATTATATACAATACTGCCACCGCTGAGTTTTCAAATTAGCTCTCCCAGTGATACCAGTAAAAACATTAATAAACGTTTGAAAATTAGGTTTGTGGGAGTTGTAGGATAACAAAAAACCTACATTTCATTGCAAGTAAATACTACATTTTTCCTACTTAGAATATAAAATTATTTCTTTCACAAAACTGATAATAGAAAAATGATAATAGACTGGTAAAAACTGATATTTATGCATATACGAAAAGAACATTTCTCTTAAATCTCTTTTATTCAGTAATGACGCGTACTAGATAAACCGTACAACCTTACGAATGTGTGTTTATTCTTAGTGTGTTTGATCATAGTACTTAACACTGAATTCGTATGAAACATAGTTATATTTTCAAGCTGTATATACTTAATACATTCAGATGATACTTAATACTTATTATTATTTAAAATTCTGATAATAATATGGTATTTCACCTAATTGGTTATACAAAGTATTTAATAACTGTGTAAAGTGTACTTCAACTGAAAGTAGATATCGAAACAAGTCACGTGTTTATTAATCTCACATACATATACAATATACAGCCAATTCATAGTAATTATTTCTATATGTATACATTTAACAAATACATTTGTACACTCTATTGTGTCATTGTCGATATGATTAGACCGACGACCATTGGTCCGTTGGTTTGGTTACATAATAATAATAATAATAATATTATACCCTAATAATCTATACATAGTATGAATTCACCTAAGAATCCTCTGATTGGTATTATTCTATTCCTCAAACAGTGAAATTTTGACATTGACAAATCTGCAACATGTCTAAAACAATTTTTTGAATTTAATTTAATTTTAAATTGGACTATTTAACAGTTGCTTTCAAAAACACGAATAAAATAATCCTTGCGAAAATAATTATAAACAAAAAGGAGACTAAACAACCAAAAATAATAATTTTTTTTTGAAATAGGGGACTTGTTAAATGCAAAAATCCAAAAACAAAATCCTTAGAAAAAAATATTTTTGTTAATTTTCCTAAATTTCACATTTATTCATTTATAATTACATATTTGTTTAATTTCAATTAATATATGTGTATAAAATGTATAAAAATATCCTTTTATTAAAATTAAATTTTGTGTTTAAATTTTTATTGAAACCTTGGAGGTAGATCAAGAAATCAATGACATAAAGTAATTGTTTCTTAAAATACAAGCAATTTTTTCTATTTGAACTTTTCGTAAAAATGACTGGCTCCGTAGGACCCAGTAATCCGATTTTTCTACCTTTGATAGTTTAACAGTTTAACAGTTTAATAGTTATGTTCAATGGTCAAGAATCCATTGAACATAAACTCAGTTTTTATGTGTAGAACACTACAGTAAATTTTCAGCACGCTGCCTCTTGTTGTTTTTGAGTCATCGCATTGACGGACATTCGAACAATCGGAATTGGACTATTTAGGTGATTCTATGAACATCCCTACTAAAATTGTTTGTGCGGTCAAAGAATAGTTTTATAGAAATGATTTCAACACGTTTTTTGTTTGATAATAACATACACACGTACATGTTCGATGTAAACACGTATCAACCATCATCAATGAATGTTTGTGAGGTTTGAGTTGAGTTCTAACAGTAAGTAACCAAACATTTTCTAATAATGTATAAATATTAGTGGCTAGTTAATATGTTATATACGTATAGCTTTACATAGGTATAGTAATAATATCTATTCTATTCTTCATAATATATAATTGTATGAAAAACTTGTATGTTTATATAATATTATTATATATATTAAGTAATAACCACAAAATGGGGGGTCCATTAGAATTGTTGTTACAATGTACGTACCTTCGTTTTGTTGTATGTACGAATGTTGTAACTATGTTTGTTACATTGGATACTTATCATTTTACTCTAGGGATAGGAAATTCATTTTTATTGATTCTACAATTATCAAATAAAATGAATACCTCTTGTCTTACAAATTATAGTTTTTATTCCCAATATATTAGAGTATATTTAATTTGGTCTTAAGTTTGTAACACTACAAAATATTGAAGACACACAATTTACGTACAGATTTAGTGTTTGAATTACTTAATTAGTCGGTTAGTTTCAGTTAAATATTCAAACTCAAGAAAAACGAAAATGGATAGAAACATCGAGTTCAAATTTTGACTACGTATTCTAGACCTAAAAATGAGGCTAGGTTCGTAAATGAGCAATATCCGTCAGTTGGGTCCCATGGCTAAGATCCATAGCTAAAACTTTTAGAATATTAGAATAAAATAGTATAATTCTTTGGACTATGATCTAAAAGTATTTAATAATAGTAGGCTAACAATTATTGATATTACTTTTGAGTCATATTACGTCTATATATATCATGAACCCGTTCGGTTATTTGATTCACTTGTTCTAATTTTTTTAGTATCTGCGTGGCAGTGTCGACTTGTACGGTCACTGTTTTAATATCTAAGATTCTCTATATTCTATGGGTTCGATAGTTAAAAATTATATGGTTAATGTAAACATAGTTTATAGGATACGATTAATTGCCTAGACCATGGTTATATTCATGTGTCTCATTAAAGTAATACATTAAATTTATGAACCATCTTACCAAAAGTTTACGATCTTTTCATGATTTTTGGCAACTTTTAAACAGTAAGAAAGAATCGGATTGTAATGATTCGTTTGTTATGAAATTATCTATTTTTCAACATAAGGTAAAGTATAACTTTCATTTAAAGTATAACAGATTGAGTAATTTTTGAGATATTGCCCATATTCCGATTCAACCGAACACCGAACATTCAATATAAACAAAGCTAGCAAGAAAAAAACAAACAATTTTTAAAAATGGAACCAACTTAAAAAAAATTGACAAAAAGTACTAGCTAGAGACTTTAAACTATATATATTTTTAACACGCTTTTATTAGCTTCACTCGTATGTTTGTTTGTCTGTAGGTAACTCTCTGAAGTTGGCTGCAGAACGCATCTGAACGGATCCTTTGCATGAGAGTAATAAAGATAGAGCTAGTGCGCGAACTACGCATGCATGCGTGTTTTTTTGGAAACATTTTTAATAAGAAAACTTTATTATCGTCATTAAAAATGTTTAATATTTTTCAGAAAAATTCTTATAACAAAACCACATTATCTACACTATATGAATAAAATCAGTCATAATACGAATGAATTATCCAGTACCGAAATACATTTCCAACTACACCATAGTAGAGTTAGAGTTACTTACAATGTCTATATGTGGATTATTATCACATAACACAGAACCACCATTTCAGTTAAGCAGATTTACTCTTGTGTGTCTATGTATATAAATGTACGACTGTTTCTGTGGGCTATATGTTGGAGGATTTTCTCTTTAATTAATATTTATCTGGTACCGAATGAATACTGTTCTGTTGTATTACATACTTATTATGACGGTTCGTTGCTAATATAGAAAATATACCTATATAAATGCATTCGTTACTTTATTATGTAATGTTATAGAAATATGAAGTGGTGGTGGGTTGTACGGGGAGAAGTAATGTGATCATGTGATCATATAATTATTATTTATACTTTCTTTGTTATTTTAACTGGAAAGAAAAAAAACTGATGAGTTTGTTTTATTTTATTTTATTTTTTTTAATATTTCTGGTTCTGTTTGTTTATTAAACATTTTTTCGTAATTTTCTACAGAAGTTTTTAAGTACTTTTCCGATGTTTGAACAGTTTTACGTAATAAATTGTATGTATTTTAATTTTGTTTGTACATTGTGCTAAAGTTGTTCTTAAACCGATTTCTGTACTTTAAGGTATCCTGAATGGATAGTAGAATTGATGTGTGTTGTGTATTAGCGATCTTAGGGGTTACATATATTTTAATGTTCAAAAACGTTCATTTTAATTTTTTAAAATTGTGTTAATTGGCAACCTTTAAGTTGCCGGCTATTTTTCCGTATTAAAATAAATTCTAAAAATTAAATTTTATTTAAAAAATTTCCTTTCAGATTTCAAATAGATATTGTTTAATTTTTTGAGGCATATGATTGAGTATTAATGCTTTAATTATTTTTAATGATTAGAATTTACTAACATAAGTTATTTTATCTTTAATTATTCTTATTACATCTGTTAAATATTTAAGAACAAAATACCGTTCTTTTCATTAAAAAATCATGGTATTGCTTACAACATCTTATTTTTTACATTATCTTTATTCTGAATATTTTCAGAACTTGAGGTTTAAAATTAAACAACAATTTTTTTGTTTTTCCATGATTCAGTCTGTACATTTATTTATTTTCTTTATATGAATAAGATAAGACATTGTAACAAGAAAGGAAAATGAGAAAAATAACAAACAGAAGAATATCATAATCATACATAATTCCAAAATTATTAAATTTTTTCATGTTTTTCTGAAAGTTTATAATGATTTATATAATTAGCTTATCAATGATGTTTCCTATCTTAAAAGAAAATCAGCCCAAAACCCATTAACGTTTTGTAACAAAAGGTATATGTTCAAAAAAAATTTAAATATATTTGAAAATCAAACTTTCTAATTCTACTTTAAAAAAACCGTTCTATTAAATAATAGAAAAAGTAGATAAATAGTCAACTTCGCTTATTTTAATCAAAAACATTTCAAGATTTACATACAAAACATTCAATATTTACTTAAATTAATCGACAAAGCAGAAATATAATCCATTCAAATTGATGAAAAAAATATATTATCCAATTGGTCATTTAAAAAAATTTTACAAATTCGAGAGTCTGTTATTTTCAAGTTTGAGCAAAGAGTTGTTACACTGAAAAAAAAGAGTGAAGAATAAAGCTGAGAAAAAGTCAATTTGTGACCACTGTGTCTTCTGAAGGATAATTATTTGACGAGATATTTGTAAAATGAGACCATTCCAAACACTTAAGTTACGAAAAATTTATTAATAGCCGTTTGAGAATAAAGGAGGTAATTTGGCAGCTATGCTAATTCGTCTGAATATTTTTAACTTAAGGACTGACAGATTGACAGACATTAAATGAAAGTTGAGCAGGAGATCCCAAAATGTAGATGTGTATAAAAGTTGGGAAATCACAACATTTTTTTGACATATATGAAAACAATATTCATGATATGGAAATAACTACGAAAGAATAATTTGCAAACCTCTCTGTTGAATTAATTTTCATAAACGGGCGACAAAATATTTTTCATAAATATTTCTCACATTGGATAAATATCAAAATTATTATACCTTATACTTTAATTAAACTATCGACGACAAAATTAGAAAATTTAAAATTAAATGAAGTTTCATTATAAAAAGTATTTCATTACACATTTTATATGGATATCAAACTGTTTTCTTAAAAACAACTTGCATGCATATATGTAGTACGATAAGAACAGAACACCTTTTCATTTATTATAACGTAAATGTTTTTAGTAGTTTAAAGTAGGTTAGAAAAGCAACTATCCAAGTAAAAACTGTAAAAGTACCATTTGTTCTTTCTACACAAGATGTTTGACTGTTGTGACCAAAACCATTAACTACATTATTTATACTTTTAATATATTTTTATTTGTTCGTAAAACTTTCTAAAATATATATAATAATAATACTTGCGAATGAAGTTAGCTTTAATAGTGCTTTATTTACGAAATTGAATAAAATATATGGTCACATTTTAACGAAACTAATTGTTTTTATTCCATATTTCATATCTTCTTCTACTTGAAAATATAACTAAAGAATTTACTAGATATTTTAATAAATTTGAATTATTTTGGAAACAAATAACTCTTGTATAACACATGAAGGCATTTTTGTAGTGTAATTATCTATAAATTTTTGTATTATGAAATTTTATGAAAAATTGTCTCAAATTATTAAAAATCGGGATTTCTACATTTAATAAATTTTTTATGCAAATATCATTTATTTTTATATCGATCCCCGTGACGATCAAGAAAAAACTGTTCTACGACTTAAGCTTCTACCTATAGTTAAAGCTACTTGGCCAACAATTCAAAATTAAGTAATATATCTACTTTTCAATATATAACTAAAAATCGTAAATTCCTTAAATTCAGCTCATACAGATAAAAATTTCTCTTCAGATTTTTCTGACTACCAAAAATTTTCTGAAAATTTGTGAATATAAATTGAAAATAAATATGCAAATGTTTTAAAAATATATAGCTGAGCTTTTAGTGCATTATTAATTTCATAATCTGTTTCATAAAAATGCTACGAAAATTATAATCAGTGATTCCAAAGAAATACGTTTTACTATAGCGAGAAAAATTTTTGTCAAAATAATCGAAATAATTGTAAAAAACGTTATTTTGTTATTTGCAAAAGTAACTTAAATCAAATTTAAACGGAAAACAATAGTAAATTTGTGTAACACTTCCCTTACTGTTTACAAAAGGTTTAAATTTGTGTAATACCTTTCGTTTTGGATTTGAATTCACGTATATCCGAAAAAATCGAAAAATTAAATTAGATAGCATTAAAATGATTAAAAATTTTAACATTTTAATTGTAAAATTAATAAAAATTAATAATAATATTAAAATTAATAAAACTTTGGATTGAATGAAAGTTATTTATTCAATATTGTTTATGTCAAACTGAAATCAAGATACAAAATTTAAAATTTATATGCTATTAATAGCATTTAATCTTAACTACTTAAATAATACTTAAATAATGAATGATTGGAATTGCAATTTTTTCAAATATAAATCACAATATTTATTTTAGGTGTTGAATTTTTAAATCAAAAAGTTTTTATGACAGAAGTATGAAAACTTCCGTAAGCTATAAAATCGATACTTAGTAATGGTATTTTGTAGAAAGTATAAAGGGAGAAACCATGTTCTTTCCTTCATAAAATTGTATACACCTGAGATACCGTGTAAAACCTTCATTTATTTAGTGCATGTTACTAAATTTTAATGAATTATATTCGCATGGACCCATTGGGTATTATTAATTATTCATTGTATGATTTATTAAAGTAACATTCTAATACATTTTCAATAAAACAATCCTAAAATAAATTTATCGGATGTTATGAAAAAAAATATATATTTTCATGAGTAAAGCATGCGTTTTCAATAATGGTTCTGTAAAATTAATATAGAACAGATAGTTTAAAAATATAAAGAACAGGCCTGTCCATTATTATAAAGCCGAATGACTAGTATGGATTCACCAAATGATGGTTTATAATAATAAGTATTCTATATATAATTTTAAGTTTGATCATGTTAACCGCCAGCTCGCCAAATTAATCGCTCATTAGGAGCTCGCTATTTATGTGCTCATTAGTTGCTCTAACCGTTTAGGAGAAAACGACAATTAAAATAGGTGTGGCAGCAATATACCGGAATTTTTTATTCAAATAATTCGGTCTAACAATTTGAAAAATTGCTGTTTACAGTAAAAACCCGTATATACCATATGTTATCCTATGCAGATGAAAATCCATAGTTAAAGTCATGAAACCGAAAAAATAATTAATCCAAATTTTTATGCTAATTTGTTGCTTATAGAATCCAGTCTGTTTATCCAATAAACATTTGCTTTACTACTATTTTAACGCCATAAAATATTATGTTTCAAAATCAATGTCTGTCACACCATTAATCCGATTGTGACAAAACAATGTCATTTTATTGCTTGCACTTTCGCAAAGACTATAGTCTTATCTGAAATATCTGACATATCCAGCTAGTGTTTCTGATTTGATTCGCGAATGCAAAGAATTATTTTACATTTTATTATTACGCGTCCCAAATATATTCGGAATTTAAAAATAAATAACCACAGACGAAGATGTAATATTTACTCAAAATTTTGTATGCATATTCTAGTATTAAATAACAAACAGTGCGTAATTCTATGTAATAACGATAGAAATTATCGTCAAACACAGTTCCGATATATATCTATCCATATAAATTATAAAAAAGATAACAATATCACCACTGTTACAAGAGAGTAACACACAAGATTGCGTGTTGAAAACAATTTCATTAAAATGAAAATAAAAACAAAAATTGTGTATAAAAATAACAATGAAATTGTAAATAGTTCAAATAATGTTTAAGTTATAATAAGACTAATCTTTTTGAATACAAATTTCCGTATGCAAATAAATCATTTACATTATTTTACACGTGCAGAGCTAAACAATATTATTATATACAATGATTTCAACATGATTCAAAATAGTATTTGATTTATATGTTACAAGAATTTATTTTATTAGGGTTCTTTTTAGACTGATAAGAAGGTACTGCGTTTAATCAATAATATAACATAAATATGATTTACATGTAAAACAAAATAAATAATCCTTATATTTATAAGCATTCATTGATCCTAGTTAATCTAAAATTTTTCATGTATCATTTTTTTAATAAACGAAAAAAGGCACAGATGTGAATATTAATGAAAAATGCAAAAATTTATCAGCTTCTTAAGCTTAAATCAAAGTTTTTGAAAAATTTGGCTTGGAAATTATATACTGAGAATTGAAAATTTGATAAGATAACCACAAGTCGCTTAAAAAATAGTTTAAACAAATGCAGAAATAATGAATAATTTTATGAAATCGTTTGATCGATGACTTTCGGACGATCCTTCGTTTAACTAAATAATGAAGTAGGTAAAATGCGGGGTTTTTACATGCACAGTTTCGTGCATGCACATAACTATTGAACATCACCATCATCACAAAATATTTGATAAGTTCCACAAACTTTTTTCTTTGAATTGAAAAATAGTTCCAAGAAGATTTTGTATTATGATTATTAACTTTGAAGATATAATGTCAAAATTGTATTGTATAAAATAGATAAGAATAATAATAATTCTTTTCATATTAAAATTTTAATTAAGTTTTTTATTATTTTATTAAAATTTTTATATATTTATAACAATAGCCTTTTATGATAAACTCTTAAATAATAGCTTCAGTTGACATTTGAGATAATATCTGTGTTTAAAATGTGTTTTATAGTCTATTTAAAATAGATTTATTATAATTACAATATTGAAGAAAAATACAATACAATAAGCCAAGAATAACTTTATACATCATATTTTAGTTAGTATAAAGTTTACCGTCTTGTGTATGTTATTTAATAATTCTATATTATGATTTTTTTTTACTATAAAAACTACAGTTCGAAAACAAGGTGTACTTGAGTTAAGAATTACATTTGTTTTAAAATCAGCTTACTATTCCATAAAATATTTTAAATTAGTTTTATACTATCTGAAAGAGAAAAATATTTAGCATTTTTCTTTTAAAACAAGTCAAGAAAAAGCTAAAGTTCAATGAAGTTCAAGGCATTCAAGCATCATTTTGACACATCAACAAACATAAAAAACCAAAAGATATTATTATTGATCCGATAAACTATTACAGTTAATATTTTAAATATAAATGGCATGTCAATAAATTTATGTCATTGATGGAAACAACAATAAGTGAACTCAATTTTGTGAATCAATTTCAATTTGATTCTTCATTTATTATAAATCAAAAATAAAATTTTTATGAAAATATAATATGCATAAACTTTTATATTGTTTCATTCTTGGTAAGAATGAAAAGAAAATCAAGGAAAAAAATAACTATAATTACAACCTATTGCAAAATTGCATTTTCGTATCCTCGATTGAAGTTAATATCAGTTATCCATAATTCAGCTCATTATTATTATATTTTTGTTTAACTATATCTAGAGCAGTCATCATTCTTATTATAAGACGGCGCCACACCATTGGCAAATTTAGAGGCTAAGAAATTATAAAATTAATTTATATAGAGAATTCTCAAAACTATTAAGATTTATTATGAAATTTATTGTCAGTTAAATGTCTTTACCGCGTTTAAAAATGGTATTTTCTTCTCTCAAAATTGATTTTTGAAGAAATTCTTCTTATCACCTTTCAATATCACCTTATATGTTACCTAATAATAATCATTTCTTTACCGAAGACTCAAGATTCACATAAAATTGAAAACAACGCATGCCATACAGAAATTATTTTTCTACATTTTCGAATTCTGTTTACTTTGAATCGCAAAATTTTACAAGAACAAATATTTTATCTGGTTTTAAGGCTCAAACACTAAACAATCCAAAATAAGCTTACTTATTTTTATTTTACAGCAAATGATATTCATTTCTTACGTATAAGCTGATGATTAAATCGCAATAAATTTCTTGTTGGATTGATAATAAATTACTTGTAACTCAACGTATTGATTGAAGTCTTGCGACGAAACCTCGCCCTATTATTTTACATTTACCTACCTACCTCATACTCTTGTGTTTATATAAAATTATTTTTTATTACATTAAATGAAGAAATTAAGTAACAGCTAAACATAATCTCACCCATTGTACAAATTTATGTAATATGTTATTTTAATGACCTAATAGACGAATAATAAATATAATTTAGATTTATTTTTATTTTTTTACTTTTCTATACTGATATTATAACGTTCGTGACCCAATGTCACACTATTACTGATGTTCAATATGTAACTGTCAAATTTATATATATTGTAGTATTTATTTTCAAAGAGAATTTTTAAATGAACCATACAATTATTACAAAAATATATTCATTGGAGTGATGAATTAGTCGAATATTTTCCATTTGCGTGAAAAACTTTACGTGTAATCATGTTATAATACTGACGAGTTATATCGAAATTTGTAATGAATAGTTTAGTAGGTTTAAATCTATTCAGACTACTACACCCACTGACTGACTGTGTTTTTGAGAATAGTTACATTCAATAATACTTAGTGTAAATTATTCAGGATAGTTATCTCATAATAAAATGAATATTTAGTTCAGTCAAATTCATTTTTGAGGATAATGTAAAAATAAAATAATACAAGTGTGGATTAAAAAGGCTATTTAAAATTCGATTTAAGCGAAATTTAATCGTTAAGCTAACCATATCTGTTTCTGATCATTTTTGATATATCTGAATTAGAAAAATTTTAACGTGATAAACTTGACCTTGAGCTCAACCCCCAATCTGGAGAGAAAGATGATCTTATTCTCCGAACTGTTCGGCTTGGGCGCTGTTGATGGTAGTTCAGCTATCGCGTGTACAAATCAGAAGATCCATGACACACGCAAACTAAATTTCCATGGTGAGGTGGAAACACCTTCGCAATGATTGTATTTCGCGATGATGATTTCGCATTAGATGGTTGGACCACATATTTATATATAATGATGTTTTTTCTGACTGGAATGCAAGTTTAACAAGAATGGATAGAAAACGAAAGAAAGGAAGACCACCAAATATACCACCATTTTGATGATGTAAGAAAAACCTAGAGGAAATTGGAGTGTGCAGAAGTTATTGTGCCGTATAGGATAAGAATGGTTTAAGAGACACTTTTGGCCTGTAACTAGTTTTAGTACTTATGAAGAAGAGGATATGATATATATCTCACTCAATCACATTTATTTTTTGTTGGATTTAGTTTGATTGATAGGTGGTGTTGAAGTTATTCATAGAGAATTAGTTCCGAAATTTATTAAGAAGTTATTTTACATAACTGTGCCTATTCTTAGTACATTCATTGACAATCTTTACATACCAAGATGACACCGACAACTTTAGACTAAGACATTTTTGTTTATTTAATTGGGCATTTAACTACATTTTTTAACCGACTTAACTATGAGCAAAGCTTTTCCACGTCTCGCCAATTTTTAAATATTTTTGAAGAGGGCCTTTTTGTATATTAATGACCTTATTATGTGTTAACTTTTGGTTTTTAACTTAGTGATGAAAAATAATCCTTGAGAGATTGTAACTTCTTTTTAATGAAGCAAAAACAAAGAGACAATAACCAATTAATGCCTTCATGTCGAGAAAAACACATATTATTTCTATCTACTTATTTTATACAGTGAATAAATGGAGTATTTCGACTGCATAGAATAATGGTTTGTAATACGATTAAGCTATACAATAACGCAAATCTTATATAATCTATGATAAAGTTTCAAATTTTCGTATCGTAAATGCAAAACATTGCTGTGGTTACAACCCTACATTTGTAATGGAACTTCTCTTATCAAATTAATCGGTCTTAAGCTTTCAAAATTTAACACATATAAATGTGGAAACACGATTTAAAAATAAAACAAAATTTTAATAACAAATTTATTTTATTTTATAAAACAAAATAAATTGTTTTGTAATTAAATAATTGTCCTTCGAAATATTTGTCATTAATATTCATGAATCGATTTATTGTCTTGAATATAATTTATTCAGTTTTGAGAAATGTTTGTGGTTCTATGTATAATGTTTTAAATTTATACTACGTTATGTGTGATGTCCAATATCCGTTTTATCAAGACTCATATTCGCAAATATAGTGGGAAAGTTTCTTCAAGTTATTCAAATCATACAATTTCGCAACAAACAAAAAAAGTTAATATATTGTAGATAAACTCAGTTCTATACCACGCATGTACATATAAAATTTCATCAAAGTCGTATGAACGTATCTCGAGATACGATTCTCAAATGGAATATCGTGAACATCTCCACCTTTGTTTACCACAAATCTGTAAATATTCGTCCATTGGTTGTAGAGCTATGCACGTTCGTATTAATAATTATAATAGACCTACAAGCAGACAGATCGATGCACACGAAACGGAAATTACTCAGGATGTTCCAAAATGTCGACATATATAGAAATTATTGAAATAAAAATAAATTTTTTTAATCAGGAAAACAATTCTTTCGAATAGGAAGTAATAAATGTTGAAATATACATTTATATTAAAGAAATTTATTATTTTAGTAAAAATAATTCTTAAGCACAAATTTTATCAAATTTTATAAAAATAAATAAAAGCAAGTGCTAAGCACAAAATTATTCTAAATTATATACTGAAAAAAATTTTTTTTCATAAAGACACTAATAATTTAACTCATTTAAATTTACTGAACACTGTTAAATTCAATAATTTCTTTCTTGTTTTAATAAGCCTTAAAAAATATTCTGGCTGAATGTGTAAGCTGGAAGATTGATTTTTAGAAATAAAATGCTCAGAACTGGATTTTCGGCCTTTTTCACATTCACATAGTCTCATTTCTATATTTTCTATCAGTCTTAGTACACAAAGAAATGTGCTAAAGAAAATAGATACACAATCAATCGTCCAAAATTAACCAGTTAAACCAGCGTGGTATTGTGTAGAAATATGCATTCACACTCTATTAACACGCAGATGAATAAAGTTACCTATTATAGAAAAAAACATTTTATGTATTTATGATCAAATTGATATTTCAATTTTAATACCCCGATAACAAAGCAGTTAGGTACTTTTTTTATTTATTTTTTAAACATTTCGTCAGACTGTCTTAGTTTAACTTTATAGAGATTTCTTATGATTTAATAGAATATAGTTGAGAGAGCCGTAAATATAATATGCTTCCAATCCTAAATGATCTTCGAAATCGCAAACTTTGAGCTTGATTATCTCGCGACATAAACGGTCAAAATTTCTGAACTTTGAGATCGCAAAAGTAACGATAGTCTAAGTCAGTAAAATCAATAGGAAAAATCTGTCGAAAAGTGGTTTCAAATCTTAAGATTACATAAATGTGTGCCGTTAATGTTTCAACGAGTGTTCTTGTATCACTAATAATAAAATCGATATTATTAAAATGATTATAAATAGATGTTCATACTGTATTATATTATATTTTAATTGAACAATATACTTCTTGAATAGACTGGTTGTACTCATTTCATCTAACTGTACTCATTCATACATTGTACCTACAAAGAGGAAGTTATAAGAGGAAATTAAACTTTAATATAAATTTCTAAGCAACTATTTATAACAATCAAACAGATTGTGTATTTCAATAATGTATTTAATAAAAGTAGAACAACATGAGAGTTAGAGCGATCGTAAATCAATTTAAAGTATCAATATCAGAGATAATTCAATTTTCCTACAGTACTACTGGAATTTTATTCGAAGCAATTCTGATAAGCTCATTTTTAGAATCATCATTTCTAAAAGCAAAGAGAAATCTTATTCTCCTGAATGGTAGTGCGTATGCAATTTAGAAGCTGCCACTACAGACAATTGACAAAAACGCTCAGCACGAAGAACAGAAACAATTTATTCTTCATTGTCCACTTCATGCTATATAATTACTGAGTTAAACATTATTTTTCAGTCGAAATGTTTCAGCATCAATCATCTCATCATTAGCATTTCAACATATTCATATTATAATTAAATACAGTTTTGATAAAATACAAATAAATCTTACTTAATAAACTTCAACTATGAGATAAAAATGCGTGCATGCCGGTTGACACAGGATCGTTTAAGTTCATCATTTTTCGCCGCTTATTACAAACCTTCGCCTTCTACCGAAATTTATGATAGGTTTTGGCCAAAGCCGAATATCCGGTGATTTTTTTGATCAAAGCCGAAGCTGGAAGTTCCGTTGGATCGTACTTTTAATAGAAACAACTCGAATACACAATCGCTATAATATATAAGTGGTATATATATATATTATTTACAATGGTGTTGATAGTATCTAGTATTTCTATCGCAACACACTGAAACGAAACGTAAATATAAACTTGTATAATGAAAATGTGTTGTGGCTGAAAATGACAGATAAATAATAGTTTCATTTTAAGTAATTAATATATTTTAAAATTGGTTTTTGTGGTAAAATATTGTCGATTAAAATGTAAAACTATGAAAAATGCAAACTAATATTTATATATATTATTTTATAAACAATATTATATTCCTTGATATTCTTCATATATAACAATTTTCATTTTCTTCATATACAAAACACTTTTTTTATACTTTATCTGACAGAATAAATTTGGATTTTCTTTTGTTTTAAAGCTTTATTTTTACGTTATACTTTCAATAAGGGTTTTGATTTTGTTTTTGTTTTTTTCTCTTGTAAGTATTGGATTGATAATGCTTAAGTTTTATAAGAAAACAATTTTAATTTTTTTTCGATATAATTTAAATTCGATATAAACAAAAATTTATAAATATATCCTTAGTCGTTTTGGACCTATGGCATTTCTCTAAATGAGTGCAACCGACACATCGCTGAATATGAAACGAAAGTTGCACAAGCTGTTTCAAAATATCGTCATATACACAAAATTTATGAAATCCGAGTAAAGTTATTTTTTTTAACAAACAAAAACTCAATATAAATCGGAGGTAAAATTTGATTATCTTGAAAAAAAGTAGCACCGTACATACTGATTCTTTGATAATTTCACTAGTATTATTCTTAATATTCACAAATTTACAACTGATTTTAAAATTAACAAAAAATTAATATATTTTATTTTTAAATTTCAATAAAGAATAAAAATAAACAACCATAGAAGTAAAAGTAATTAAATTATATAATATAATAAAGGTTTTGTGTAGGTAATAATAATTTGATGAAAGGGCTAAACTTTAATTTCCTTTATACTTTTACTTATGATAAATATTATAAGTATAAATGAGGAAGTATTTAGAAATTAAAACCATAAAAGGGCTCGTTCACTCCTCTGTATCTAGTTTTATTAATCTCATAAATATAATTTATTAACCCTAAAAGTCAAATAAAATTATTCAATTTGAACATTTTTTAATTTATTTTATATGTACAATGAAAAATTATTCTTTTGAAGGGGAATAATAATAATATTTACAAATATGTGTAAATAGTAGGGAAGGTGTATTATGTAATTTAAATGAAGATTTATTTTTGAAAAAGTTTAAATTACAGTGCTTAAATTAAATAAAATTTGAAAAACGCTCTTATGGACACCACATGAATTCTTTTTACGATTAAAAATGGATTTTTTGTTGAAGTTACAAATTTAATTTTTTAACAGAGTTATGGAAACTTAAATTAAAGAAAGGGTGTTACTCGAGACTACCACAAAACATAAATTTTCGAATAATGTGTGATATATAGTCTCGGTCAAGAAAAAACACCTACCTGAACATTTAATGATTTTTAAACTTAAAATATACACGTTTTAAATGCTGTTTTAAAGTCTTTAACAGATATAATTTTATTTATCTTAGTATAAATTTCATTTTAAATTAAATAAATTATAAATTACACCATAAAAATTGAGTATTTTTTAATTTATAAAAACATGGCATGTTCAGTTAGAAACGTTTTTTTTTTTGTTTTTTTTGGCTGCAATTAGAAATGTATTCAAATATAATAGAAAATATAAAACTGCAGTTGCCTTTGTATGTAATTTTTGTTTTTTTAACTTTTATATTTCATATACTAACATGTTTTTTTTTTTTGTTTCAGGTTTGTCCAAAATCAACAAATTTTTATACTATACTCAGAAGATATTGTGGATTAAATATGTATACAAAAACCTATCTAATAAGCCATAGTGGAGATGTACAAAAATAGTGGCTTGTGTAAAAAACAAAAACGAAACAAACAAAAATCATTGTTTTCCTATTTACTGTCTTTATTTCATGAACTTATTTTTTGGTAATATTTCAAATATTTTGATTTTCAATCTTTTGAGAAAATTTATTAAGTCTACACAAACATATTATAAAAGTTTTGTACCGAAAATAGTACACTTGTAGTTTTTGGATTTCATTTATTGACTCAAAAATATAATGAAGTCCAAAGCCTTATGTTTTTAGACATGTTTGGCAAAATCCGTTCTAATTTAGTGTTTTATATCTTCACCAATGTATTTTACTGTTATATTTCTTGTTAAAAAATTACTAGAAATACATTTTAATATTTCAATTTACAAAAATTGTAGATACACACAAAATTGCATGTTTCCACCATATTACATCCTTTTTTCTCACATTGAATATGTAATTATGTTAAAAAGCTATTTAGGGGTAAACGAATCAAAGCCTTTTGACCATAAACGTAACATAGGTTTCTAATATAATTGAACGAAAGAAAGTATCATCAACAATAATAAAAACAATTTCGATATAATCAATACAAATTTACATACTGATAACGTCTAGACAATAAAATTCAATTACGCATTCAAACTTATTTTTCAGTAACAACGTAAGTTAAACAAATTATTTCTTAAATAACAAAAAATCGATTACTCAGAACAATTAATGCTTTATGTAAACTTAAGCTACACATACATATACATACAAAATTTTTTTTAAACCGGATGAATAGTTAACGACGTATTATTTTGAGAACTGTTTTTCCGAAACAGTAATTGATAAGAGAGATGTTTCTTAAATGGGATCATCCCGAGTACCTCTCTTATAGTTTACCATTAATTAAACTATCATCTAATATTCCCTTTTGCCTCTTACCTTAAATACAAATTTCCAATCCATCAAGAACTATCGTTATATATTTAAAGAATTTTTTTCCAAATTCCAAATTGTTACCCGAACCAATAGCTTTTTTCTTGAAAAGGAAACTCCCCAATGTCAATTTCCTTCTACTGTAGTAATATTAAAAATTCCATATAGACATTGTAAAATAATTATTATCAACACAATGTACTTAAAATAATTTTCAATTTTATGCAAAACAATTTATCATATTTATATATCTATCTACCTAACGATAGCATAGGTACAAATTATTATTATTATTGCTTGTGAAGTGTAGTAATATGTTGAACATGCCACCACCTTTGAGAGTCGAACTTTAATAATAAGACTGTACAGAGAATTTGAAAATGTTTATGTTGAAATGGTTTTTTGTCTTCAGTTATATAAACAGGGATAAATTTATTTTAACAAATGTTTTTATAATCGACATACATACAATATGTCAGACTATAATAATTGTATTCTAACGTTTGTAAGGCTAGATGATATTGACCGCATAAACAAAATTTAATAAAGGTGTTCATAGAATCATCTTATTAGTCATTTTTTAGAATCATCTTATTAGTCATTTTTTAGAATCATCTTATTAGTCATTTAAATTTGTATTATAGATTTTCATATAATTCCCAAGAAACTAAATAGCGCATATAGAACCACTTTAACTAATCCATTGAATTTTCCAATTATACTGGTTGAATTCAATCAATTATAACGGAAGCAAGGATATAAAAGCAGAAACTTTTTATGCTGATCGTCATGGTACATCTCACGGTAATTAAGGATGTCTAGATTATTATATAATACAGTCGTGGCGTAGAAAATCTTAACTATACGCAGTAAAAAACCATTGACTTAAAATTTGAAGAATATTTTACAAATTCTTTTTACATCATTGGCAGTATTTCTGTAGACAAAGAAATGAATGCCTAGTATAATATGTATCCTAAACTCTGAACTATGATTACATTATAATATTCATTGGGATTTGAATGTACAATTTAGACCGTGAGCCTACGATGAAAATATACAATTTACGGATAAGCGAAAGTTGTTGTATGCTTTGTTACTAAGCGCAGCTAATTAAGACATGTTTAAATTTTTAATTTAAGTTGCGTTTAAATTTTTTAAAGCTTTGCAAATGTAGGTCTTTTGTAATGAATCTCCACAAAACAATGCTTCTTAAGCTCGTTTGTAAACAAATCAAAATGAATCCACAGTTTATGGTAATATTTACAAAGTAAGATCCCTTGGCTACCAGACGCTACTTTTTTTCATACAACTCTTGTGCTGATTGTCAATTTAAAGATACTAAACAGGTGCTAAATTTAGGTAAATACAACTCACTTTCTAATACTTTCAGGTCTCAGTCTTGATTTCTATGTATAATAAAATCTCCACAGTAAAATATTAAGAAGCGTTATAAGTACGCTTATGCGTGTGAAAACGAGATTGTAATTTAATATAGCTTAACATGTGTCTTGGGGAGATATTTGAGTCCTTGGATTAATCTGGTTTCTCATTGATTGTATTGAAATATTACTCTTTTGTTACATAAGAATCAAGATTGTGAAAATATAAGTTGGATTTCTTTTTTTGGAAAGCTTTAAAGCCCCTGACAAAGGTTATCGTCGTCAGAATGTATCTGGCAGTATTATGAATATTCTGTGACTCATATGGCACTGATTTTCTAATAAAATAGATTTCAGTTTTCACCTGTGAATTGACAATCTGCACAAGATAACTAGTATACTTACAGTATTTTGTAACAACCATTTTATTTTTGAGAAAATAAATAAGATCTAGCGGCCCAAGGATCTTGAGTTTCATGTTTTATTTATGAGAAAATCATGGAATCATTGAAATTATTTTAACATCATTACGTCATGGCACGTTTTGAATTTTAAAAGTTCAAAATTGATGTTTTGTTTTTGTTTGAAGATGTTTTCCGTTCACTGAATGTATACTGTTTATTGAAGTAAAACTTCTCTAGGCGCGACTAGGGAGTAACTCAGATTTTTTTTTCTGACGGAAGTAACGTTTCCGCCATTTAAAAATAATAATTCTGATTGGTTGTAAGTATGTTTCCGCCATTTAAAAATAATAATTCTGATTGGTTGTAAGTATATATCATATACTACACGCTTCTTGACTTAATTAAATTTTTTGAAAATCTCTAAATATACTTGTTTATTTATTACTTTTAAAATAAGTAAATTAAAAATAAATTTTCTGACAATTGCGACATTTTATAATATTTAATAACAAGGTTATATTGACATGTGCTGATCTAACCTTCAATTTGCTACTCTCAATTATTTTAAGAAATTATGATGACATTCAATTACCTGTTTCGAATGAATAATATTAATATAACATTTAAATAATCTTTGTAAAGCACATGAATAATAAATATAATTAAATTATAATATAATATTTATTTATTTAAGTTAATATTTAATCATTTCAGTGATATATGTCGTCAACGCCAAAGAAGTTTTACTTCAATCGCGCGTAAAGGTTACACGCACACACTTTTTTTATAAAGTTTTACCATTCTGGAAAATAAAAGAAAATTAATTTTCCCAAAAGCTCAATTTCCAAACATGTCGAATCACAGTCAAATTTACAATATATTTCTTGACAAATTTACCATCATAACTTGTCATACAGTTATTTAAAAAAGCATACAATATTCATTACTGTATTGACTCACGGTCTGTTTTAACACTATACCTCTATCTCTATAAGTGTATAATTGCGTAATTGTGTATGTTTACGTGTGTGTGTGTGTGCGTGTATTCTACTAGGCTTAGTTATCTTTTAATAAAATTAATTTTGCTTGCACACGAATTACACTCTCGAGAAAATGTCTCAACTTGAATAAACGGAATTAGCATTGATTTCCCAACGGTATTTCTCTAACCTATGAACTTCCCACGTGAATACTATTATGTATTTGGCTGTGTATAATATATACATAGATTACATACAGGAATCTATACAAATAACATACATGTGATGTTTACATGCGTTACA
The DNA here is from genome assembly GCA_020423425.1 of Chrysopa pallens. NCBI lineage: Eukaryota > Metazoa > Arthropoda > Insecta > Neuroptera > Chrysopidae > Chrysopa > Chrysopa pallens. The sequence continues at coordinate 60,686,580 of CM035594.1, forward strand.
TGTATGTATGTTTACATGTACAAGTGGTCTTTAATTTGTAAATAAAAGGTATAAAATAATAAAAAAAAAAAGAGATTTAAAGTAATTTATTAATTGACTTTTTCATGTCTATAATCCATCATATTTGTTTTATGTAATCAATTTAAAAATGTTAATAGTCATTAAAATTTAGTCAAGTAAGGGTGACACTACTGAATAGTGGATTCAGTTTTTTTAAATACTTTTAAAAAAAAAAGACTATTCAATGACAATATTTAATCAGTTGCTAATGTGAATGGAGAGTGTCTTTGATCTGATCGATTCCGTAGGAGTGCATTTTTTATGGCAGTGATTAAACAAGATAACAGCTAACAGTGTTAATTGCTTGGATATTTGACTTGAGCATAAATGTTTAAACTTTTTTTTAATCATTAGCATTTAAACTCTATACGTAGTTCATATTTTAGATTATAACCAATAACTGTAGTCCGTGCAGTCTACAGAGTTTTTCACTTTATGGTAGAAAATTTAAAAATTTTAAAAATAATAATATATAACAGAATATACGATTTATGTATCACACAAACGTCATATGTTTATCAACTTCTATGCAATTTAGGTTTATTTTACCATTGTTTCCTATATATAAAAAGAAGCAAAATACGATTTATTTGTATCGAGTAGTTGAATTTGACCTCTTATTGTGGCGAAACTAAACAGTTTACAAAAACTGATCCAAAAACAGTAGTTGGTTTTGAAAATATTATTTCTTAATGCAAACTGTTATATTTTTACATAGATTTATTTATGAAATTTAACTCTGATTAAGGAAAACGTCATGTGTATTGTCCTGAATTGAGAAACGGAAAAATTTCTATTAAAATATCATAATATACTATACCATTTCGCAATCACCTAGACGTCAAAGAAAATTTGCCTAAAAATATTATTTTTCAACATTTTCAAAATTTTATGCCAATTATTTTTTAAACTATAGAAGTAAGAAAGCTACAACTACATACGTCGATTCGAGTATTTTGCCGTGAACTTATGTCGTCATAATCCAGCGAAATTAAATTGTATAATAATTAACATAAAACTCAAAAACAAAATTTATGTTGATACACATAAAATTACTTTAATTAAATTTCTGGTATAAATTTGCCCAAGAACACCATTTTATACTTAAAAGTTTTTTAATTTTATTGACGCTAATGAATTAAAAATACTCATAAATCATGATTTTTGTGTTATTAATTATAATTATTATTTATTTTTTTTTTTTATTACAATAGTACATACTTATGTATACAAATTACCTAAAAATTATTTTTTACAATAAAAAACGATTATCTCGTTTTATTACACACGATAGCGGTGTGATAAGCGTATTTTCAATAGAACAAGAAAAAAAATCTGAATGTATTTAGAATGATTCAAGGGACTTTAGATACATATTGCCAAAATAAAATACGAAAAACTGAATTTTTAGCCGGTGAAAATATTTTCAAAATTAAACTGAAATGGTATCAGCAAAAGTATTTGAATAAATTTCGTGCAAGCTATTAAAAAGATTTTACTTTTGGTTTTCTTAGTCCATAGCCACCATAGAAGAGGCCAAAATATAACAAAATTTTGAAGTTTCTTAGATGATGTAAAAAAATTCCAAAAGAACAAAATAATCATTCCCGCCTTCGACATACATGAGTTTGCAGTTGATTTAGATAATAAAGGTACACTCATATAAATTTCGATTTTTTCCCCAATTTCCTAGATCAAATTAGTTTATATTTTTACAAATACATATTTCGACTACAAAGTTGTCATCATCAGTATGAATTAGCTAGTTGTAATGATTCTCTGAGGAGATGTTACTCGTTGCAAATTTATTGATGGTTTGTAAGTTCAATGGTTTCGAAACCTTACTTCTCGATAGTTTTGATGTCTTTTGATAAAACAAGGGTAATTAAGTTATTCCGAATAATTAAGCTAGCGATTTCATTCAGCCTCAAATATACACCGGCGAAAAGTTCAAAATTTTTTGTTCCTTATTTATGGGGTTTCTTGATTAATTAAGGTCTAAAAAATTCAAAAATAATATTTATTTTACGATCGGTCGACTAATTTTTGAGATATTGCATGAAATACAACCGATAAATCGGTCTCTGGATCGGATTTTTAGCAATATCTCAGAAACTACTTGTCCAATCGTTAAATAGATATTATTTTTGAAATCTGTGGGTTGAAATTACCCTTGAATATGTATTTCATCCAAATCGGGGCCAAAAAAATTTTCCAAATTTTATCGACTTTTTCAAAGGGGTACCCCTTAAAAAAATTGCGAAAATTGGGAAAAAAATTTTTAATCCGATTTCAAGAAAAACCATGTTTATAAATATATTTTGACCCGTAGATTTCAAAAATAACATCCATTTAACGATCGGATGCTTAGTTTTTGAGATATTTGCATAAATCCGAGCTAAAGGTCGATTTAGCGGATATATTTAATATAATATCTCAAAAACTAGTCGATCAATCTTAAAATAAATGTTATTTTTGAATTTTGCAGATCGTAATTATCCTAGAAAATCTATAACAAGCGAAAAAAAATTTTTGAACTTTTCGCCGGTTTTTTAAGGTTGAATAAACGAAGTCCACGAGGTGTACATTTGAGGCTGAGTGAAATCGCTAACTTAATTATTCGGCATAACTTAATTACTCTTGTTTTATCATTAAACATGAAAACTATCGCGAAGGTATGGAAACCAATGATATTGAACGTGCAAACCGTCACCAAATTAGCAACGAGTGACATCTCCTCAGAGAATCGTTACAACTACTTGATTCATACTGATGATGACTACTTTGTAGTCGAAATACCTATATATAAAATACAAAATAATTTGATCTAGGAAATTGGGGCAATCCTAGAGTACTCATTAATAGTTATATATAATAAAAAAAGTATTTGATATAAAGAAACTAATTATTCTTTTCCCGACTATAACCGATTAAGGTTCACGAGTTTACACTCTATTTCAGAACCAGTATAATGACTCAAGAAAAGTGTCATCTCAATAAATATACATATTATTTTCAATTTGTGACATTTTTGACTATCAGTTTTGTTTGCTATCATGTAACTAGAACGACATGCAAAATGTAATAAAAAAAAAAATGGTTTTATATGTATTCGTACCTAGTCGGGAAAAAATGGTAACGTCAAAAAATATCGGTCATAAATCAAAGAAGTTATTTAATTACAGTTTGAAGTAGAAAAACAGGTAAGAATATGGTTTTCTTGAAGAAAGAATATTTGAAATTTATTTTTAATTTATATTTTCTAAGAAAAAGATGAGTATTTAGTATGTAACAAACAATGCATACATGGTGAGAATTCTAAAATATTTCTTTCAAAAACAAAAATTCAATTATAAAATTATAAATTTTAAATACATGTTTATTCTTTACGAAAATTTTACATCATAAATAAGCTTTCAAATGTATGAATTTAATTTAAATTTTACGTGTTTGTAACGGTATCTGTCTTATAACATTGACCCTATCAATCTTTATATTTTAGTTAATTAATAGATGATTATTACCATTTTTTGCACTTATCACTGTTTAATGTCTTTGTATGCAACATTTGCCTCTACTACGTATTTTTGTCTTAGGTCACTGTTGTTTTATATAGTTTTGCTATGTGTGCAAACAACAAAATACTTACTTTAAAAAACTGAATGATTTTATCTTTAAAAAAAATGATTCTGGTATTTTTTGTAACGAAGTATAATTTTTTATTGACAACATTTTATTATTATTCGTTTTTTTAAAGTTATATGTTGTTATTTATGTATACTTACTCGAAACGAAAACACTCCCACAGCAAAAGTATTCATTTTCCATGAAATTCCCAATTTAATTTTTTCAAATAGTGCGTGCTTTTGTTGCGTCATTTCCGTACAAAATTTAAAAATGTCCCATTTCATGAAATCACATTCATACATACATACCGAGTGTAAAGTAAAAATGTTGCATCAAATACGGTGTTAAATAAGTCCATGGCACTATTACCACACTGCGTGAATAGGTTGATTTAATACATATAATAAAGTCAAGTGAAGAAGCTGAAGTACTTCTTCTACCTACAAAACGTTATAATAGCAGGTACAAAATAATAAACACGTATGTTAAAAAACATATATCATCTAAGAAGTACTTAGAAGAATGATTTCTTTTTTTTTGTATAAAACACCATGTATATATAAAATGAAAATATTTTTATATAAAAGTACGGAAACAATAAAAAAAAAAAAAAGAAGCTGTACTATAAAACCTGTAGGTAATATACGTAAAGTTTAATATACTTAAGTGTTAGCTGATGTTAATATTGAAATTTGTAGGCGCCATCATCAAAGGGAGGCCAGATGCAAGGAAAGTGGAATATAGAAGCATAAGAGATGAATTTGTGTACATTATTTCAAGTTTGTAGTGAAGAAGATGTATTACTGCGAGAGGCAGCGGATTGAAATTAGATATACACATTGTCAAAGACAAATATTTTGTTTGTTTGCATATTGAACTTTGATTTGTATGTTCGTATGCGTAATTCACACGGAGGAGAGGAGAGACTTTTTCGTTTAACAAAACAAAAAACAAAAAATGTATAAAAAAATATTATTATGAGATTTGTGTATTTGAATTTTTCAAATATACTGACACAGTCGTTTAAAAAAAACCGCTTGATTTATTGTCATATTAAAATGAATCAATATTCTGTGTGAATTGAAAGATACAAAACATAATGTTCTTATATGCATAAAGGGTATTCCTGATGATGCTTATGATGTAATGAGGACTGAATGAAACTTTATGAATACTTGTGAACACCCCTGAAATAAAGTTTGAACTGTACTATTAAAAAAATAGCTTTTTTAATTATTATTGGAAACTGGATTAAAATTGGACACTGACAAACAATTTTATGAGCAAAGAAAATAAAAAAAAGAAATATAATTAAATAATTTGTCGAAATGAGCAAGATGAAATTAAACAGACATAAAAATTATTGTAACAAAAACTAATTTATTATGGCCTGAACTATATTTCTTCAAAGAATTCTTTTATTTGCAACTTTCTTGAAGAAATTGCTTTTGAGTTCTTTAAATTGCTTCGACTTTAATCCCAAATACAAATGGGCAACTTTTACGAATACAATTAAAAATTATCGAAAAAAATAAACCCAATGGTGAATGGATCAAATACCAAATTGACTTGAACTCATCCAAGTTACTTGAGTTAAATCATAGATTCACCAACTATCCTTTTTCTGAAACAATTACTCTATTTCAGTAATATGGTAGCACATATCGTTGAATCCTGGTCTAGATACATACTAAGTAGAGGTAGTTCACAACAAGTAAGCAGCACAATTTTTATATATAACATTTTTTTTTTCCGTATTCGTTGACGAGGGTAAAATTTATTCCTTTTATAAATAAAAATAAAAACTCATCTTCGCGAAAGGAAAGAATGTCGTGTGATGATGATGGGTAGTGTGTTGATGTCGAAGAAAATGTATTTGATGATGTATACCACATAAACGTGCATAATACTATGATGATGATTTTTCTACTAGTAAAACATTATTTTTGTATATATCTCGTTTTCATAATTTGATCAAATATCATTTGATTTGTTTAAGTACTTCTAGATTTACAAGTAAGCAAAAAAGTAGGCCAAGGCTGTTCACGTTCGGTAGTTTCCTTTTACTTCGAAAAGGAATAAGTTATCCTTCTCAATCTTATAAACATACTCTCTATAAGCAAGAGCAAATTTTGTATACTCTTTAAGCAATAAGATTCGTAGTTAATACCAAGCAGCTATAGTGTCAAATTTCGACTAGAAATGTTTATCCTAATAATACAAAATATCAATTGTTTGGATGGGTCTCGTTTTTACATTAAATTGTAGATGTACTGTATTATCCTTATTATATTTATCCTTATTATTATACTTGCCTGTATACAATCACTTTTGCTCTTCATGATGAAATTAAAAATTCATCTGTGATACTGAAATAAAGTTTTTTTTTAATGCTGCTGTCTCGCAATAATATCCACAGAAAGTAATTTCTTGAGGTGTTTACTAATATGAAATAATTTATTTGCCGTTATTATTTCTGTACATAATTTAACGAGTTTGTTCACCTTTCAAAAAAATACAAAAAAGATAAAAAGTCTAATTGTTAGATCGTAAACACTAAATGGATTATTTATAAAAGCAGCACAGATTCCTTACATAGAAGATTTATTGCTGTAATGTGGTTTTGCTACGGTTTTATTCATTTCTATTGATATAGAACAAGAACTTTCGTTTATAAATGTTTGTTTAATTGCGAAACAAGAATGGTAGAATGAGAAGTGAAAATAATATATCAATGGATGTTTTGTGTGTGTGTGTATTATATTTTGTATTTTGTTTTAAATGGTTTAAGGTTATATATAATACCACTTTAAACTTTATAATTATCCAATGAAACTGGGTATTATATAAAACTTATTACACAATCGATAAATTGTTGTTTGATTTACTTTTAAATAAAACAAATTTTTTGTTTGTTTTTAATTTAATTATTGTTCAATCATAATCCTTTAAGGCAGCTTTTTCATATTTTTATTATTATTAAATGCGAAAAATTGAGTATTCATTAAGTTTATTTTTTAATTGAGCATTATACTTTAAAAATTATTTACGCCTCTTTATGCATTTCTTTACTTCTGCTTTGATTTTGATTTTCACAAATATGACTATTTTATCATTCACAACATTTTGACTATTCAAGACCATTTGCTTAGCCGGGAACCTTAAATATTACTAGAATGCAAAATATTTTTAAAGCAATAATTCACCACAAAGATTATTTTTTCTCAAACTACATAAATGTTATAAAACAATTTTTTTCCAGAATTTATTTTCACAGTATGCCGTAGACAATTTAAAATATTTATTTTTGTAGTTTTTTTTTCATGTAAACACAAACACATAAAAAAATAAAATAAAAATAAATCGATGTATAACAAAAAAAAAAAAATCATTGTAATAAGCTTTAGGCATACATGAAAAAAAAAGCATGTGTGTATTTTTGTTTTTTCTATTCGTAGGGTATACCGAAACTGTTTAGTACTTTTTTTCTCTTGTACGCACAATTGTCCTGTAAACAAATTTATAGCATCATCCCTATAAAGTTTAAGTGTACAAACTATAATACATATCACTTATATTATAAAAAGAAATATATAAATATGTATATATCAAGAACACCATCTTTTACATTTTGTGTGACATACATAATAAATTTCAATGTGTGCGTCTATGTAGGAGCTGGAATATCGTAAAATAATAGAATATTATATTTAGTCTAGACATAGTATATGTGAATTAATTACCTAATTTATAAATTATTAATGAGAGGAATCAAATCTCAAAGGTAAATGATTTATGGATTTTAGTAGCCGTTACCTATCCACTTACATTCTCATTTTCTATACTATTTTTATGTACGTATAATTTTTTTATAATGTGACGTTGTATGTTTTAAAGTAATTATATATTGGAAGTAGAACAAACGATTTTGAAAAACTTTATATTGAAATACACTTGAATGTTTCGTCTACGCAACACAGATGACGAGGAAAAATATGTACCATAATTTTCTTGTAGCAATATTAAACTCTCGTTAGAAAACAAAATTTTATTAAATCTGTATAATCGTTGAGTGGAATTTTTATGATAATTTTTTGGATTTTTATGTTATAATTTAGTATGTATATATATCGTTTTATGCAAACTTAAAAATATTCAGTTTTCCAACTGCGAGATAACTTATAACCCAAAATGTAATATAAGATCTTAAGCAGTTTGCTACTGCTACAAATCTGATTGTTAAATTTGAAAATTATCAACTAATGTAGTTTTTGTTAAATTATTCAATAATAGAATGGAAAAATCGAAGTAAACAAATTTTTTGTATGATGAACTGTTTCAAAAATGTAAACAATGTTAGATAAATTATTCTGAATTATGATTGCAAAGGTCATATTATTCGTATTAAATGAATAAGACTAACAATGGTATAAATGTTCAAAGAGATAATTTCTTTCAAATTTTCCATTGCTTTAATTTAAAACTTTAAAGTAGAGAGGCATTAAGTTGAACAAATTTTCAAAAATTCGTTTTCACCACAAATAATTTTACATAGATACTGTGGTTTCAATAATCAAGAAGTCCCAATGATAAAACATAAATTGCAGTATAAAAACTGTTAAGTCTAGACTAAACAGGAATCACAATCCGCATCAGAGGTCTACTTGAATGTTTCAATACACGTATACCCAATTGATAACATTCCTTCAATATTTTTAATATATGAATGAGCTAAATAACATCAGGACAAACATACATTTCTATTTATATATTATTCGTTTCGAAAATTTTTTTAACATTACCACGAAATACATTTAAAAAGTTTGCAGACACAAGACAGTGAATAGTATAATAACGATGATGCATATACAATCTTCAGAACCGTCATGAGATGCAACAGAGTATCGTCATATCATCGCCAGGAAGTCATCTCTAATCACTTCAAAGCATCAACTACTATATAACATTAAAAAATATGTAATAAAGAAAAAAATGTAAGTTGTAAGCATGGAATTGTAAGCAATAGCGTTCGTACCGCTTTTAACAAATTAAAAAATATCATCGTATCGTCGTATCCATTGCAGACAGTTGCAATTATATTTACAACTTACATGAAAAAGGATTATTTTTCTCTAGTCATACTTTTTTTAAACTCAAATATATAAAAATGTATAAAAAAAATGTACATATTGTATACATACCTCAAAATCGAAAGTATCATCATACCGACCTCGATATACAGGTAATGTGGAATCTTAATCTACGAATCATAAAATCTATTTTCATTGTAAGTACCGTAACTTCAAAACTCAAAATATATCATTCATCACAGATTCGAATTTTTTTTTAAAGAAATGTAAGAATAATATTATTCTGTCTGTTACCGGAGCGGGGTCACCATTTAATTTTATTGTTTCAATGATCTTCTAATATAGGTCTGTAAGAAACGTACAGAAATGTCTCTCAGTTACATCGTTCAGTAATAGAAATTCGGTAACTTAGGTCACATTGAGGTTTATCTGTTCTACGACTATAATACCAAGGACAAATACAGGCCGGAAATTCTCAAATGCAAATTTAAATTATTATATAACCAGTTTTTCTTTTAATTTTTTTACAAGACAAATTAATATAACTGCATTTGCCACCTTTTATTTTTATACTAACAGAATTTATTCCATAACAGCATAATATTTGTGGGTTTTATTATAATATTGCATTTTGATTGTTTGTAATGAACAAATGCTTAATTTGTCGTCAGATTGTTTAGCACCCTACAGCTTATACAAAATAATTTTTATAGATAGCTGACGTTTTTTACTTTTATCAGCAGCCTGGGTTTTTTTTATTATTATAATATTATAGAAATATTCTGTATAATTTCAAGGACTTGTTATTTTAATTCACGTAATGAAATTAACTCAGCAAATTATATCTCTATAACCAGTTTAAGTATTGCCTATCAACTTATCCGTCTGGTGATTTGCATTACTTCTTTCAATTTTGATTTATTCTTTTTATACTCGAATAATATGTCAGTAATAATAATATGGGCAAACAATTTGTATATATTTTATCTACACGTATTGAACTCGGCACCTGAATATAAATTCCAAAATTTTGGTATTAATAATTAAGAAAATTTTGGCAATTCTCTTTTCAGACTTTTCTTCAACTACTCTTTAATACAGAGGAAAAAAATATTGTAGAAATATCTCACAATTGAAGCATATTGTTAAATATAAAACTATGCACTCAAGGACTTGTCGACTACTCTGTATCCGTATTTATGTAGTAACTATTTGAATGAAATTGTATATCCTTTTTTTTATTTACGTTTTTTAATATTATACTTTTTTGTTATAATTTATTTTAATACTATTTTACGACTTTATTATAAGTATAGAAATGTATTATAATATAAGTATCCGAATTATTTAAATGCTTGTGCAAATTATATTGTGAATATTAATGAAAATTTTGAAATATAAAATTGGTATTCAAAACTTGTGGCAATCATATTTCACTTAGCATTTTTCTACTATGTATTTTATTTAAATTGTAAATGGAATATTTGTATGAATGCTTTAAAGCATTTTTTGGTTTTAACATGACCCAATTATTTTCAATTTTTTCTTCTTAGTTCATAGCATATAAAACTCTAATAATATTAATTTCTTTCTTTTTGAAGTGAAACTTCTTTAGGCGCGACTAGGGAGTAACTCAGATTTTTTTTTCTGACGGAAGTAACGTTTCCGCCATTTAAAAATAATAATAATTCTGATTGGTTGTAAGTATGTTTCCGCCATTTAAAAATAATAATTCTGATTGGTTGTAAGTATATGTCATATACTACACGCTTCTTGACTTAATTAAATTTTTTGAAAATCTCTAAATATACTTGTTTATTTATTACTTTTAAAATAAGTAAATTAAAAATAAATTTTCTGACAATTGCGACATTTTATAATATTTAATAACAAGGTTATATTGACATGTGCTGATCTAACCTTCAATTTGCTACTCTCAATTATTTTAAGAAATTATGATGACATTCAATTACCTGTTTCGAATGAATAATATTAATATAACATTTAAATAATCTTTGTAAAGCACATGAATAATAAATATAATTAAATTATAATATAATATTTATTTATTTAAGTTAATATTTAATCATTTCAGTGATATATGTCGTCAACGCCAAAGAAGTTTCACTTCAATCGCGCGTAAAGGTTACACGCACACTTTTTTTTAATTATAATTTTGTACATGGGAGGTATTTTTTAAATGTTTGTAGAGGAAACATGACGTACACCAAAAATTTTGCGAGTACCTCAAAAGGTAAAAATTCTACCTTGCAATCTACCTTGCAGTACTATGATGAATGATGAAATAATGCCTTTCACTTATGCCTTTGGGAATATTGAAAAATATGATAAACTAATATAATTTGTTGGAAAATTAAAAACTATCTCTTAAAGGCGCCACTCCTTATAGTACAAAATAGGCTCCCGAGTCCATACAAGTAGCCGATTCAGTACATGCACGTTGTAATACGTAGCGCATATTCCATCCTGTTTTCAGAATCATTTAAATACTTTCTTATTATTCCTTGGATTATTTTTAAAGGGTAACGGTTTCCTACTGTCCTGTTCTTAAAGTGAATCCGTAATAAATAATACAATCTTTAATATTGCTTTACAAAATTGTAAAAAATATGTAAGCTAAAACAAACTTCAGTTGGGAATAAACTATCATAAGAATAAAGGAAATAATTATTTCAATTTTCATTTTTATGAGTTAATTTCTTGAATATAAGTTATTCCTTATCATATCTCAGAGCTTCTATGTTAGATGGTTTGTCTGTTTCCTTTAATATTAATAATTTTGAGTTTTATGTTAGAAGAGTAATTGCATTGGAGTCAATATTTTATATTAAATAATAAAATTGTGTATAGTAATTTATTTTAGACCAAGAACTTAAGATCTTGTTTGTAGTGGGAAAAGACTCTCTACTCATTAGGTTACTAAATTTGGCTGTCGGCATTTATAACCAGTTTTATTGAGATTAGGAATATCATTGGATCATATTTCCCAAGAACAATGACTTAGTATCCGCAACGTTATTTTATAATACGAGCCTTGTAGTGATAGCAAATATGGTTTGAAACATGAGTGATTAAGTAACTTCTTGTAACAGAACTGGGTAAGTCACAAGGCTTTATCGACTGGCGTGGCTCAATTGAGAGTTTCGTAATGGAGCCGATTATGTTAATTCTGAAATTTGACAAACCTTTACGTTTCAAGGTTTAAGGCCTCCAAAACACAATTTTTTTGTCTATAATACGTCTCCAAAATTTCAGATTAATACCCTTTTCCTTCTTGAGTTATCTTAATGACGGACGGACAGGTGGAAATAGATTAATTAGGTAATTCTATGAGCAAATATATCAAACTTTTGTTTTTTGGCTTCATTTTTTTCTAGCGTTACAAACCTTGCACTAAAATTTGTATACTCTGACGTATTGTATATATTTCGAATATAAACACACATAGTCGTTATAATAAACAAATTATTGATTCTTAAGTATCCTCATTGGGAAGAGTGAACCTTGTGGATTTCACCTACGTCAATTATTTTGAGACATTTTTCAATAGATTTTTATTCGTAACACCAAAACAATGCAATATTTCTTGGTCTAATAGCAAACATTAAAAATAGTTTTTAATAAAATAACAATTTTTACTTTGTATGTATGACGGACCGCTCACTATACTATACACAATAACTGAAATAATATTGTTGTTGTTGCTGCTTTTACAGTTTTATATAAAATGAAAAAATACACTTATTAATTATGTTTTTATATTATAAATAAAAATTTTTCATTTTATGTATTCGGTTTTTTTTTTCACCCACCATCATGACTAAAATAAAATACTTGTTTGTTATATTAAATACGATACATACAAAACGTTCCAGACTATTTTGGAAAATATATCATTTGATAATTCGTAATTTTGATTCGCAATTCGATAATCATCAATTTATCGTCATTCGAGATGAGTCGAGTCGAGGTAGAAACGTTTAGTTGGGCCTCACGGATCCCGTGCCAAACTTAAAAGCTTTGGGATATAGAATAAAGGTCCACACACAAAAATAAACATAATTTATTAAAAATAATGTTTATTAAGTATCAACTCAACCTATTAAGACATAATAATAATTACCTTTATTAAAATGTTCTAAGATTGATACTCATTTAGATCTTATTGTCTTCAAGTGTTTCTCTTACCTTGGGATTTTTATTTTGTCAAAGAGGCGAGATAGACTAGTGAGTAGAGCAACGGAGTTCGGAGTGCGCGTTCGGAGTTACTGGTCAATACTTTTATGTTTAAAATTGTTATAAAAGTTTAAAATAAATAAATTTATTAATTATATCATCCATTATTATTTAAAAATTTACTCAAAAAAAAAAAAGTGACCGAGAATCGTACCCTGAAGTTCCTATTCGTACGCTGTTCCACTACCAACTAGGCTATCCCTCCTGTTGATATTAAAATACCATAGTATATAAAATATATAACGTCATTTTCTCCGAAGCGATTGAGTGTTGCAAATATATGTGTTAGTGCTTGTCGTAAGTTCTTACAAAATCTAAAGCATCCATTGTGCTGATACATCTTGTAAAATATGTAATATTTAAGTTATATATGCTCATTTATTTCTATAATATGTTCATGTATTATTTGAATAAAGCAAAAATGTTAATATAATTTAATTAAATTTATGCTTAGAACAAAGAATGAAGTTCAATTTGTTTATAAAATGTATACTAACTATTTTACAATGTAATATTGTAATAAAATTCGTTTTTTATTGAAATCGCTTAAAGATACATACTGACTGCACTTGTGGTCAGGTTTTAAAAAATTATTAATTATTCAATTTATAAAATAATAGACATAATAATTTGAATACTATAAATATAGATTATAATATTACGAAGGATGTACCTGATTTGTTAAAGATAACAAATACTAACTCAGGGTATTAAAATATATAACTAAAACAATTTGAAAGAAACATACTTTTACTACTACTAAGGCAAATTTTATCCAAGCTTACTAGTTTTTGTACATATTCTTTAATACAAACGTAAACAAATGGTCTACATGCGACCTGAAAGGTTGACATGACAAAATTCTCAAATAGGAAAATGAAAAAATAACCCTTTGTTTACTATTACGAATCTGGGTAAGGTTTTTAGGTGATTTTGTTCTAAACAAGTAACGGCTGGTTCTCAACAATTCATTCAGTTCTAAGTTTTGTAATTACGCATTGAATGAAAGTTCACATCACCCGTCTTAATTTGATTCCGAATATCATTCAGCCAAATATATTCTCAACTTGATCTCTACACACTCTCCAAAAATCATTGTTATCATTATTTTTAATGTGTAATTGATAATATCCAAAGAGCGATTGTTAGATGTAAAGCTGTTGGGGATCAAGTTACCATAGGCCTGCGTATTTAGGGTGCAGTAAGCTTGTGTCTCTCGTAACGTTCATACTGTGATTCAAGTATTTGTACGATATTAATACAAATATTAATATAATGAAGAACTCGCACACTACAAATATCAAGAAATTTCAGCCCAAACAATACCTAATTTCCTACATTGACGCCTCAGTAATATTATTTAAAAAAATGTATACAACATTTTATAATTATTTATATGCTAAAATATTATTTATTTTCATTAATATTATCTGTATCTAAGTATCAAATAAAAATTATTACATTTAAGCTTTCAGAAATGTATCATCGTTAATGGATACATTACCTAGATTATATGTACTTTTGATATATAAAGTGATCATTTTATGGATATATTATATTAAAATTGAAATTTATTCTTTATCTCTAACATATCTTTACTAATAAATGTCAAAGTTGTCTGTCTGCATGCGTGTTACCTTTTCACACCTAAACCAAGGAATCAATTTTGTTGAATTTTGGAAGGGACAGATTATACCTTGGATAACGGCATAGACAACTCTTTATTGCGGAAATTATTATAAAACAAATTTAATACGTCACATTTATGTATTAATTTTTCGATTATGTTTATTGTTCTATCTTTTATGGTTTACGAGTTACATCAAGGATCCATTCGATCCAATGAACGGATTTTGCTCATTCATGTATTGAAACTAACTTTTTATAGCTAAAATTAGCGAATTTCAAATGAAATGAATATAATTTATAAGCAAATGGTGTTAGAAATCATCTGTACCGAAGACCGAATTCAGGGTAGATCCCAGGACACATCTTTCACTGGAAGCAAAAGATTTTCTCTCTGATGTTTTTGTATTTCTACTGAAAAGAAGTGGCGGATAACAGCTAGTATATATGTATGATGTTTTGTTTGAAATTTGAAACTTATTTATTATAAAACACATATATTCACAACACATACTTACATTACAAACCATGTAGTTTATTTACAGTTGTATAATATTTCATACAATAATATAAAGATCGTATGAAGTGCCATAATATAATGTCACTTCACAAAATAAAAAGCATCACTTTCTTCAGATTAAATGCATATTGTGCTATGTTATAGATAAGAACGATGTATTATATTACATCTTAAATTGTATTTTGTTATATGATGTGAAAAAGTAAAGCAAATTATTTTTATTGTGAAGATGATAATATTATTTGTGACATATGTAGGTTAAGTTTAAACAGAATAAAATATAAAGTAAATGAGAACAACAGGAATCTTTATTACATAATGCAGTCAATACGGATGGCATGCTTATTGTAAATACATGGATGGATTCTAATGAACTTAAAAGTATTGTAGACAAAGTCGCTGTTAAGGTGTGAAGATTATATAAATATAATTCAATTTGACTGAAAATTTAGGTTATTAAGGAGAATTCTAATAACTTAATCAGGATTCATATTTGGCAGTTCAGCGGGCGTAAAGTAGCGGTAACATAATATTGATGGAACATCGTAAAATAAGCTCCAAATCCAAATAATGCCTTTTCCATTTTTATCAGACAACATGCTTATCCAAGCCTATTGTTAATGTTGCGGTTACTCATTTGCATGATTTGAAGTTCAAGTTATTCAGATGGTAATAAAAAAAATATATTCAAATTGAATTAAAATTAAATCAATTAATCATAACTGAGTATCAATTTATGGGCTATTTATATTTATAAACATTTATAAAATCCTCTAGAATACATAGGCAATACATTATAAGAAGTTTTTTGAATACTAATCATCGATGTGGAATTTTGATGAATTTGAGCTTCAATACTAGCAAATTTAAACAGGTTTTTTGGATTCGTAAGTAATTTAAATTTTTCGATATATCTTGAATTTTGGAAATTTTTCTAGCCAATTCGAAGAAACAAATATATTTGTATAGAAAAAAGGACATTTATAAGAAAAAATTCAATATATTTATTTATTTATTTAACACCATTTTGATATCAAAACCATTTCATCTGTAAATATAATAATGTTAGTTTTAAATTTATGTATTTTCATCAAGAAAATAACGTTACAAACCTATGAGACATTTCTAAACCATTTATATGAAGAGGTCGAGTTCTGAATATCAGATTACATTTGACATCCTAATTCTGAATACTAAAAAATAAATCAATATAATTAACTATAATGGAGTATAATATTTGGTTAATTTTATTAATACTATTAATAACAAAAGTTTGACAATCGAATAGAAAATATATAATTTTTTAATGTTTTTTTCTTTTCTTATTATTATTTGTACAGTAAAATATATTGCATAGTTTATGTTGGCTCATGAATGCTATTATTTGGGACATAATAACTGAGTCACTGAATAATAAAATCTATTTAAAGCAAATCACCCTCATTTTTAATGACATCATAAACAATAAATAATAGCCTTTGGATATTATATTTAAAATAAATAAACAATAAAAACTCGGAAATCAATAAAATCGTATCAAATAATTATATCTATATCTATATGATCAGAAAAATAATTCTATTAAAAATGTTCGTTTATTTGTTCATTATATTGACAGTAAAATCAATACATGACCGAATTTTTATATTTCATATTTCAAGTGGATACGAAACATTTAATTTATTCTTGTAAAAATTTTAAAGGAGCTTGTTCTATATTTTAATTTTTATAACATGGCCACAAAAATGTAGCCAAAAAGTAGGTACAAACTCTGTTAATATTAAAAAATTTCCAGAAAATTCCACGAATAAAAAACAAAATAATTCAATATTTATTATAATTGGGTTTCTTTGATCTTTTTGATTTTTTATAAACAAATGATTTGTACATTTTATATCCATAGACTTAGTCAAAGTGGAGATACTCTTTGTTTTAAGCAAACAATGTAAGGAAATCTGATAGCAATAAATCAATTGACGTAAATAATATATATACGTTATCGAATAACTGAGAACCGATATTGTTTTATACATACATTCGTACTTCAATTATTTATATCGATAAAAAAAATAAAGTTTTTTAATTTTAAATATACTCTTTAGTTTTTGTTAACAAACTTAAATGTCGATATCTCATGAACCGTTCATTCGATTTCGAAGATATTCTATTTGTTCATGCGTAGAAAAAAAAAAGAAATTTTTTACGTCACATCCAAATTTAAATCTGCAAAGTCAAGACGTTCTAAAGATATAGGTATTTAAATAAATATATTCAATAATGCGTAATTCTCGATGTGGTTGTCCGATGTGGCTGGAATTTTGTAAGCAGATTAATAATGTTATTTGACATCAGTAATACGAAATCAATTTTTTATGGCAATTGAGTATTGCATAAAACTTAGCTTTCTTACTTTAAAGGTACAAACAAATTTTATTCTTTGTAATATTCGTTGAAGATGTACCTAAAACTATTTTAGTGATGATATTCATACATTCTGTAGAAATTTGGTTAATTTTGTAATTAAAAGTTCTTGTTTTCAATCTGAAAATAAAAATATTTTATTTTGAGATATATTGATGACGAACGGAGAGGCAAAGTGGATTATACCAAATTCTTTGGAAAATTTAACAAAAAATTCGTTTGTAGCTTCAGTATTTTCTAGCGTTATAAACTTAAAAAATAATATTACTATTAATTATATACTCTGACATATTATTTAGTATCTAGGCTAAAATTCGAATAAACGTAGGTGAGTTTAAACAAGTTTAACTCCAAAAGGATGATCAATGTGGTTAACAATTCTTGTGGGCCTTCCAAATTCAGTTAATATTACCTTCAAATTTTAAACAAACGTGTGTTGGTTACATTTCATTACAAAATGAAATTTAAAACAATTAACCTAAAAGGATAAAACGGTAGCTTACGGCTAAAAATTCAATTCTTCAATTCTTAGTCACTTTAAATAGTGAATAAAATAACAATAGTACAAAGCGTCATTTATTTTCTAATATTCTACACAAACGCGGGTTTTAGATTATTTTTAGATCAGTAAGTTTTTTTTCTTTATTTTATAGTTATTTTAGAGGCATTCTAACCCAAAAATTGAACAGGTATCAAGACATAGTAATGAAAATCTAACAAATTTAACTTTTGAAAAGGATTTCACACCACTTTTCAGTTACAACTCATGCTATTTTTTAATTTTTGAATCGTACTTATTTTTATAATTAAGATTCATCGAGATGAGAAACCAAAATTTCGTATCAATGTTCAAAATTTTCTTAAAGTTCACAAAATGTGATAGAAATTCGCTTTGTTAATCCCATAAACACAGTTTTTACATCAAGCAGTTTATAAAAAAAATTTCGAACAAAATATTGCGTTTGTATTTTTGTTGTATCGTTTAGGGTTTACTAGTTAGTAAGGATAGATTAGATGTCATATATTAAAGTCAGTGATCTGACTTCTAAATGGTTTACATACATCACAACCTTTTATATATTATTAATATTTTCTCTTTTGTTTTTCATATATACAATAAAATTTGAAATTTCATTGAAACACAAACATTTTCGGATAATATTTTTTTATAACAATATTATTTAATATAAAAAACAATTTTTTTTTCTCTTATTATTATTATTTTTTTAAATAAAACTGTCGTTTGATATTTATTTTTATTTATTTTTTAGTATTCTTTAATCAGTATAAAATATATTATTTTCCATTACATAGAATTTATGAATTTTTATCGTAACACACAAAATCACCCGCTAGCCTAAAGCCCAACCTCTCTTATCCGCCTTCTATTCTTATAGAAATTTAATTAAATTGTTTTTTGTAGTACTTTTATTTTTTGAATATTTTTCATACAATAAAAAAAAAAATGAAATTAATTTCTGTATTTAATATAATCTTTTGATTTTCTCTTCAATATCAATTTTATTTTATATAAATAAAATAATTATTTTATGAAGCTTAAGTCCGTTTTGAATGACGAATGTTTTTTTACGAAAGAATTTTGTTCTAAAATGTGTATATAAGTATTTGTAATGCCTCCGGATTTAAAATCAATTAAGCATATCCTTTTTAGGTATGTTCTCGTCTTCCTATAAATACCACATTATGTTATTATTTGAGATAAGTAGAATGAGGACCTTGAATACTATGTAGAAATCGGGTAAATGGATGTATATTTTTTATATAATTTGCACTTTCTTTTACCATTCGTAAGAGAGTGTATTGTAATAGTGTCAACATTTCTAATTCGAGTTTTTCGAGAAAATACATGGTTTGAGGTACACTGAATTAGAATTAACGTTTTAAAAAATTGGTGGCTGCGATATCGTATCGAACGCTTTATCCAAAATTCACCAAACATCTGTCTTCATATACCTCTACTTTTACCGCTAAGTTTTTGGGTAAAACAAATTACTGGATATCCGACTTTATTCGTGTGATTTAAAGGTTTCACTGGAAAATGGCTTTGTTGTTTTTCTTCAAACTTAATATGTTCACAGACAATTTTTAAATTCTACATTTTTTATTGAATACAATTCTCTAGGAAATTTAAAATTAGGGAGAAAAATTCAACTAATCATATTTTGCTACATACATAATAATATCTTCGATTTAATTGCTCCTAACCTGTCAATCAGGCTCGCGTAGGAAATAATCTGATACTCCTACATAGAAATTACTTCTTCCTTGCTCTGATACTTGTTTCCTTATATTTGGCAGTACAATTTGTAGTGTTTGCCATTTGAGATATTTTTTTTATGCACAATCAGCGATTCATTCATTAATATAGAAAATCCATAATCGTTAAATTGTTAACAGTACAAAAACAATTGAAAGAAGCCATTGGTGATATTTCATTAAACAGCGTTAATAAACGAACCGACGCTGATTTAGTTTTTATTCAATCCCAAAAGTAATTAAAGCTGCTTTTTGATTTTTTTTTTTCGATATTCTAGCCTCAAAAGTATAATATCTATACATGAAAATGAATATTTTATCGACATTCTAATGTTTATTTTGCAGCATTATCTAAGATGTGTCAAAATCATTAAGAGTATTTTCAAGATATAAATTATTTGATGCTGTCAAAAAAATACTTTGAAATTATAACTACCTACTTATTTTGCCACTGCCTTTGGTTATGGTGTTTTACCTTTTTTTATGTTTTTTGACGGTATTGCATTATTCCATAATCCCGAATTTCCTCTACAATATTTAATGTAATAAATATAAATACTGAAAAGTGGTGTGGATTAATAACACATTAAATTTTAAGAGTGTTGGTTTTACTATATATATATATATTTTATACATAGGAATATGGATAAACATTAATCACATTTTTATTTACTGATGTATAAAGGAATTTCCGCGTAATGTTTGTCTATATAATTTTTACTATTTTTCACGGAAGGAAATATTCACATCGATAAAAATGAAAACCTCCTTAAATATTAGTATTTTTATGATTTATTACATTTTTACACTTAATATAAATTTAATGAAAAAATCTTTAATCTTATTATCATCGCTTGAAGGTTAATATTAATATACTACTCATTTTTTGAGAATGGCTTTGACTCTGCTTGTAGAAGATCAATCATGCCTTTCTCATAAAGCCAAACGTGATCATTGTAAATTTAGAAAGATCAATAGGTAAATCCGCTCTTTGGCACAGCTGTACATTCATTTTTGTAAGATAAGGATAGAAATTTTGCTAAATTTCGACTAAAATATGTTTTTGGAAGTGGATAATAATTTAACCGGTTAGTATTTCATTGATAATAAAAGGTTGATGTTATCTATTCTATATGATTTTGGACTGAAAATAAAAAATTAATTTATACTCCATGAAATATTTCACTGCAAAAAATAGAACCTATTTTAATGAAATTAAAATACTCACTAAAAAGAAAAAAATTATCTTAAATTTAATTCTTAAATTTTATTCTTGAATTTAATGAAGATTATTAAATTATAATTATTGGAACGAAGTTCCTTACGGTAGGCTTGGAGGGGATAGGGATTTTGCTACGCGACCGAACTGAAAAAAATGTGATAGTAAAACCGCAAGAAAAAGTGCGTGGAATAAAACCGTTAAATGAGACGTAACTATAGTAACAGTGTAATAAATAAAGTAATAAATATAATAAATATAATAAATATAGTAACAATGTCAAGTGAACCAAAAAGTGACTTGAATGCAATTGACAGTGATAATAGTGGGAAATTATTCAATGCAAAAGAATTAAATACGTAAGTATTAGTTTATTCTTTATTAATAAATATATTAATAAATATATATTTATAAATATAAAATATTTTACATTGGTTAAGTAAGGTTTTCTGGGTTATCTTTCTTGATGATTCGATTCGACATTAGCCGAAGGAACTTCTTTCCTACCTGGTGTCCCACGACACCATATCATTTTTATTTAATAATTTTAAACTAGGTCTATTTATTTCAAAAAGCTTTTTATTTTTAGATTTTTAACCAACGACGGAAAATGTCTTTTAAATTACTCACAATCGTCAAAAACATTTTTTTTACATAACCACGCCCTCGGTTGCTTAAGACTTGAAGCATTTAATTTAAAGCATATCGTATTCAATAAAAACACTCATTCATATTTAACACTCTTATAAACAGTTATACGTGATCATACATCCAAAAAATAGGGATCGGCTTGAGAACCTCATTTTTGGCCCGTTAAAAAAAGACAAAATTCTTCGAGCTGACAAGATCTTAATCTTAATTTGTCTAAATCAGACAAAAATTGATATTTATAAGAATATTATCAAGAATTTTTCTTAAAATTCGTAATGTATGAATACATTATATGTCATTTTTAAAATAAATAAAGAACACTTCAAAAAACATTCGCTCAATCAACCATCCGAACAGGAAAATATGAATATACAAAACGTTTCTATTGAAGGTGATATTTCGTTTTATATTGTTGATATAAAAAAGCACATACACACGAATCATTCAACTATATTATAACGTTTTCAAAAAAAGATACCGTATATTTTTTTAAAGAGGATTTGAAAATATTGTAGGTGAAGAAATAGATAACACGTTTTTCTTCTGGTGTAATCGTAATTTTAGTATTGCATCCAAATTTTGTATTGTTGCCAAATATTGAAAATACATCTTCGTACGTTCGCGTAACTGTTCTTCTGCTTTACTCTCACCAAGATAAAGAAACAAGAACTACAAAAGAAAATAACATATCGAGTTTAAGTTTCTTGGCGTATTAGAAAATGAGTTTAAATTCGTGAATGAGTAAAATCGATCAACTGCGGTCCAATTCTTAACCAAACACTTAAACCATAAATATTAGAAAATTTCAAGAACAAAATAGTTTATTATTTCTAAACTGAAATTTTTTCGTAAACTCTTTGAATTCATCTCAATTTCAGCTCAAGCTTAGCATATAAATACGTACATAATTTTAATTCATAAAAGCAAACTGTTATAATTTTACAGCTGAATATTTTATGAATATTTATGATTAAGAATAGTTCAAACATGGATTGTCAAGCTAATAAATTGAAACAATCAACATTGTTAGTTTTCTTTAGTTGCATAAATATTAATTTCAGTTACATAGCTTTCATGTTTTTTCAAATGCTTTGTATGTTCAAGAAGGTATATGAATATATCTATTATACAAAAGACATACGTTAACAGTTACATGTTATATGTATGTGTTGTATACTTTATGTCGCGTGTTCAGGATAATGATTTCAACGCAGTTGATACGACCCACTAGTATAATACATCACGTCCGCAAGTGAGCAAACAAGGTACAAGTCTTGTTGTTATGTTTAGTATCTACCTACATCACCGCTTCTATTATTATTACGTTTACGACAACGATTACGTACATACTGTATACTGTGTGTGTGTACACCTCACTTTCCACCTTTCGATCAGAAATGAGTCAGAGTTATCCATGCCAAGAATGCTTTCCTATTATCTATAATATCACTAACATCACTCGTAAAATATATGTTATTTACATAAAATTTTTACGCCATACCATGATACGATATATCTATTTTAATCTTTTTCAGGCGGGTTTTATTGTCATGTTACATAATAAACGATCTCATATTGTAATTTATATCAAAATAAAATGCATAAAAAAATCAAAGCAAACTACTTATAATAACAATTATGCCTTCAAAAACAAAACGTAAATATGAAAATAGATTTTATGCCAAAATTTCGGCTATAAGGTATAAAATGAAAAATTGTGTTCAAGATCAATAATGAGAAAATTTTATGTTGTTCAAATATTTTCAAACTATCTTTCAAATATTGCAATTTCGAATTAGCCAATGGTTCAAGCTTTGGAAAAATTTATTCAATAATAATATATCTACAACTTTGCGAAAAATTGTTTAAAAATTTTGTATTATTATTGTAGGTGTTAGTAAACAATATTAAGAAGACAGTTTGATACGTTTAGATATAAATTCAATTTTCGAATTCAAGAATTTGGATACAATCTTTGATCTTATTTATTTTACAGACTGAATTTATTTGATAGGAGAACTTGTTCCTAATTCACATTAGGTTCAATCAGGGTCAATTTATTTTATAATACTAATTGTATAAAACTAGTAGCTAAGCCATGTTTTAACTTATTTGTAAAAAAAAGTAAGTTAAAAAAAGATTGACTCTGTTTCGATCACCGTGTTTCAATACCCTGTAAATACTAGTTAACGTATAATTGAATATTAATTTTTCTTTTTTAAGACCTCATAATGATACATATCGAGAACATAAAATTATGTAATAATAATGTATATTTCATAAATCAAATCTTCTTACTTGTAAAAAATTTGTAGTTATGTATTTTGATCGTAAGATATATAGGAAACTCATAAATTTTGGATGTATATCATTAATGAATAATTCATAGTAATAATGAAATCATATTTATTTTATAAACTTTTTATAACTTGATTTATGTGACTAATTCAATGTCTTCATTATATTTTGAAAAAACAATAAATAATAAATTATATATTTCATTCGAAATTAGTTTATTTTACTCGATTTAAGATTTGTTGGAAAAAACTAGTTTAAAATATTCCGAATTTTTTTTTCTAGTTTAACGACCCTTACAAAGAAAGTTTTTAAAAATCGATGTTATTAAGATATCTAGAATTTTAATTAATGTTATTTCATCCTTAAGACTTTTTTATTTACATATTATCCGATTTTATAAAAGAGAATTTAAAAGGACTCATATAACATAAATTTAGAAACAGAATGAAATCAACGCTTGTCATAAGAGCTACTTTATGTACATCATTTTATTGTTTCGATAAAAAAAATTATAGAGTTCACATTCTGAATACTGGAAAACTTTAAATATTTGCATAATTAACTGTTTAGTGAATAAAACACGGGAATTGAAGGATAATACTAAAGCAGCCTCTATTATATAAAAATCTTTTAATTTTCGCAAAAAACACTTATCCAAATGTTTCGAAATTTGGTACGCACAATATTAACATGGAAACAATGGGATGGTTTAAGAGTTTTTCACGAAAAAACATTTATAATATAAAATCAAATTTTCATTTTAATTTCCGAGAAAATCTTTTCTGCAATTGCTCCCTTTACATGTCAATATTTTGTATATCAAAATTCAAAACATTTGTATTTTTGAGTCAAAGGGGTGCAAAAATTGAAAGAAATACAATGTGTATTATATGGAATCTAGGTCCACTGCTTATTAGAAGCACACTCTTTTATGCCAATAAGAGGAGTGTATAATCCCTACTGAAGTAAATAATGATGAAATATTGTTATTATTTTCTGGTGATTTTTTTTTTATTTTATATGATTATTCTCAGAATTTCAACATGGAAGAAATCAGTTATTGGTGTCCTGTTCCAGTTTTATTTTAATATTTTTCTGGTGTTTGCAAATATTTTTCTGGTGTTGATTTCTTGATTATTATTTTTAACTTTTATTAATATATAATATATCAAGTATATTTCGTATCCTGACTATTAAAATTTTTTCAACCAGAATTAGACATATAACCAATTATTTATGATAGAACAAAATGGACAAAAAAAATAAACAAACTAATGTATTCAATTATTTAGGCTTTTATGTTAATATATATATATATATATATATATATATATATATATATATATATATATATATATATATATATATATATATATATATATATTTATATAAAAATGACTTCACCATATTATCATAATCACAATAAAAATATTAAAACATGATAAAACAAATAAAGTGAGTAGACATATAGTTTGCGTTTAAATGTCAAATAAATCACTATTTACTGCCTAAATAACCATATAAATCATCACATGGTGAAGCTTTTATGCATGGTGAAGAGGACGACACTAATAATTTTTTACAATTAATATTAAAAAATACACAAGGGACTAAAAACACAGCCCTATCGTCACATGTTATACAGTTGAAATAAATGTGTGCTTATATACCATATATGCATACCTATTAAGATTACAGAAAGTTTCGAGAAATTTGATAGACTAATTATCTCATGTTTTGTACTGAAAATTCGCTGTTGCCAATAATTATTTTGATTTTGAATCATTAATATAACAAATAAATGTTATATTTATTATGTATTGCGTTTATATGAGTGATTATTAGTTAAACATGAGATGATATTAAAGAAAACCTAAGAATTAAAAAAAAAATTTCAAACAAAAGTTGTTTTAATAAAACAAATCTTTTTGGTGTTTAAATTTTTCTTCTATCTATTATGGTTCAAATGTTGGGTTTTAGACTCATTTGGTCCAGTGGACCGAGTTTGAACGAAATCAAACTCAGAACAAAGTCATTTGTATATATATTTGGTTTTTTTACATTGATTAATTTTTATATATAACAGACCATTGATACGGCTGCTACCAAGGTGCTAAATTTAATAAGAAGAAATTATTACGTGGTTTTTTATTACACTTAAGATATGAATATAATTACCTAAGCTATGGACAATCTCCTTTTTACCAATAGTCTTAAATGTATCCATATAAATTCCCTGTAAATGAAAAATATTTTCTGTCAATAAATAATGAACCCATTAGATTAAAATCATAATATATTCAATTTATTCTCATGCACTCTCGGATAAAGTTTTTCTGTTGAAGGTATAATGACATTGTTAAAATTACCTTTTTGTTGAAGGGTTTACTAACTAGATTCAAACAAAGTTGCATGTGCATACATGATGCATGTGCATAAATGAACACAATTGTATAGGTATACGTAAAGCTGCTGTATAATATATGTGTAGTGATTGATATATTATGTTTTTAATATACGTACACTTAAGCTTGCGTAAACTTTTTAAACAACGGTAGTTTTCCAACCAACATGATATACATAAACTTAGGTATACAATGTAATTTAAGAAAGTTCAAAAGTTTTAATTATAAGTCATTTATCAACATTTTTTACAGGTCGTTTTATAATCAATGCATATGTTTGTTTGAATACTTTTGATGTTTTTACAAATGCATTCACTATAAAAATTATCTTGTTTCTATAATACCTCTGGATTGCCAAAACAAAAGTGACATATATCTACGGTCAATGTCCATGGATACCTTCGACGACACAAATAAACCACTCACCTTTGAAAAAAGACTCAAGAAACATTTTCTGATAATAAAAATATAAATAATTACATCATTACGGCTTACACCAAATATTTAATTCACCAAATAAAGAATCCTTATTTCGAAATATTTGTAAGGGTACTAATTTGATTTTTATCAAATGAATAATTTATATAATAAAATTTATTCTAATTCCAGTTTTTTTTACGTAATTAATATCCTTTTCATATGATAATTAAAAAAAAAAAAATGTTATATAAAAAAAATATATATATATAAGTTTATCCCATGATATGCACACGCAATGTTATTTATAATAAAAATCTAAAAAAAGAAAATTATTTGTTCATAAAATATACAAACATGACCTTCTAAAAGTGTTAAGTCACAGGAAAATTATTTTAACTCTCTACACACACCGTCACACGTGTACCCACTCATTTAACGTGTTAATGTTGATGTCGTACTACAAATCTACAGACAGGTAGTTCAGAGATTGATCAGCTGTGGAACCAAACATGAAAAAATTTTACAAAAAAATTAATTAATTTAACATAAAAAAGATGAGTAAGTATTATTTTTTTTCTTACACTTTAAACTTAAAAAAATGTGCTATTCCTGTTAGCGAAAATTCCTTAGTATCGGCTGAGACGTTTCGTTAGCGCCGTACAAAGTTTAACTCCCAGCTCATCTACTTTTCGAGTAAACGGATGATGGTGAAAAAGTAGAGTGAAAATATTTTACCCAAATGTTTTTATTTATTTTCATTGTGCTTCTAGTTGAAATTGACGTAACTTAGATTTTATAAAATTTGTCTCTTCTATTTCTTACTTTTTTGGCAAACATCATATGTGAAAAACTAGAAATTGTAATATTTAAAATTATAAAATAGAATATAAATCAAGAATTGAGATTAAGCAATTAAAATTGCGTTAAATCATTATAAATTTACAACAGATTTCCAAGTACTGAAAATTTATGGTTATATATTAAATATACTATGCTTTACCTCTAACAATATATTTTCAGAATAAATAGGACAAAGGACTAACCAGCGTGTAAATCAAACTCCAGACAGGAAATAGTTAACTAAAGGTACACCTATACATTGCATATACCTTATAATTTATTATTTATAAATAGGTTTTATTATTTTAAATGTTTAAACAACATTTAAACGTTAATTACTAATGATGATTACAGAATATTCACCAACAGTTGAATAGAAAATGGATCCAAAATTATAATTAAATTTTAATGGGGATCAGTTTTACAAAACTAAGCACTTGGAGCAGCTCAATTCGAAGTATTTGTAGTGAAAATTTCCCAATCGAAAATATTAATATTACGGTAATATACAATTCTAACTTGAAAAACAAAAAATATTTTTTTTTTTTTATAAATAATTAATACCCAGGAGCTTTTGCATAAATATTGCAAATATTGAATTCATAAACATATTTTATACGTAGCATCTGTTTTCTCCTTTTTGAGAGAGATAACATGTGTAACAACATCAGTGCTATCAAGGTTATATTTTATTATTTTGAAAACTAGTTATATTAGAAAAAACAGTAATTATATACGTTCATATTCAGTTGAATTATTTTGATGTAGTAATAACGACAAATCAACAAACTATATATATAGTTTATTCAAGTTATTCGCCTGATATTTTGATCAAATATTTGCTCGACACGTAATGATGTATACTGCAGCCATCTGTTGGTCTAATAATGATCACTCTGTGGGTCTCATAATTAGGATATATCATTTGTCCCACATCGTAAAGGATACATAGGGTGTCCCACACCAAATACTGGCGTATATATAAAATTTCATGTCATGGATATCCCGCAACAAACATCGGGTGGATAAGAACAAATTTTCTGAAATTCTTAGCCCACCCCCAACTGCGACCCGTTTATTATGAGACAAAGTGATTCTTTGATCCAATCTACTTCAATTTTTGTAATATCGTTTGATAAAATGGGAAAATGGTTTCTTTAAGCTTATGTCCCTGTCACTATCTGTTCAAAATTATCAGAGCTACGAGTGATCTGGTCTGCCTGTATAAGTATATACGAGAATGCATTTATAAAACTCCAAACATCACAGCGTTTAAAAAGCTTAAAGTTCTCACCTTGAAAGATTACTCTGTGTCTATCAGAAAACTTAGAATTATGTGAAACTGCGTGCTGAAAATAATCGAATGTTTTATTTTTAAAATAATAAAAACTACTTTAAAATAGATCCAAAACAAAAAATTGAGTACAATCAGCAACTTGAAATAATACCATATTTTGCTGGAGTGTCCCAACGTTACATTTTTCAGCCATTCCATCTCAGTTAGAAACAATATTCTTCTTAGAAATCTAATAGAGGTTATCAACACTTTTCCGTCAAAGTTCAGTCTTTGTGACTCAGTTCGGCTTCTGTCACAGTTGTGTCACTTTTAAATTCGTCGTTTTTTACAATTTGACTGACGGCATTTATGTATGTTTGTAAACAAATTTCATAATTTTATCCCCACTATTAACAAATTATAATAAATATTCAAAATTTATTCATTTATATAGATTTATTTTCATTATGGAAAGTGTTTCGATAAACGATCTGTATTTTGTGTTCTCAAACAAATCAAATCAGCAATTTGATAAATTAATTTAGCTATGCTGTAGTCATTTTCGTTAATACGTCATCAATTTGTACTTTAATATACATATCAATAATAAATATAATATGCTCACAATATTGTACTTAATTTATGTGACAGCTATAATTTTATAATATTAATACTATATACGAGTTGAAATTCTCGTTGAAAAATGGACAATATATATTAACCAATTTCTTTTATAAATCGATTATATTTCGTATATGTTTACAATCAGTGAAATATGACAAATTTTCAAAATTTTTTTAACATAACAAGTTCCTAAAATAATATATTACCAATTAATAAATTATTATCCTCAACAGAGCTTTATAATTTTAAAAAGTCCATTCAAGATTACCTACAAAATATGAACGTCGAACAATTGGCTTATAAACATGTGCTTAAAGAGGATAAACTTCATTTTATAAATGAATATCAAAGCGAATACGCTAATTGCAATAGCCGGTGAAATCGAAACGAAAGCAAAGCTCAATCATCTCTATCGTATAATTTCGAATGTAATGATGTGAACAAGGTCTTTGATCTATTAATTGTTGCATAATAAAAATGAAGATTTCATTCCCGAGCAAAGTTTTCAAAATTGGACTTAAATTTACTCAAAATTAGATGCTTTAAGGAGCATTTTACTTATGGACTGGAACGGTAATGGTAAAAGTTTTAATTTTATATCATTTTTACAATCTTTGAAAGATTGTTATTTAATCTGGCAAAAGTCACTGAATAATATACATACATAATATGAATTAATCTTCTATAAGACGTGTATTGAGTGAAAAATTGGAGTTGCTCAAATCGTGGTTATAATGAATACTATTCACAAAATCTGAAAATTTCGATTGCTCATAAAAACTACATTACTGACAATTGTTTTTATTTATGTTTTTAATATTATGTGGTCAAATTAGGTTTGAAAAAAAATTTTTTGTATGAAAAATAAAGATTTATTTTTCCACAACGGATATTCAATAAAATTGAAATAATAATCCATTTTGTAAGGCAGTTTTAAACGCTTGCGTAATGTATGAATATTCGTCAACATTTATCAAAGTGAAAGCGTAGAGGATTATTGAAAATTACATTAAATAGACGCAAATATAGTATTCTATATATAACTAATTCAAGATGTCTGTCCATTTACAGGCTAATTTATTATTAAAATATATTTTAATTATTAATATAAATGATCGTTTAATTGGAAATCATTATAATTATTTTACCTGCATGTTTTATTGATATATATATTATATTGTATTATATTATAAATAGTATTTATGAATTCCATTGAGGATATACTATCAAAGTTATTTGAAAATGTTTGAATTACTAATTGGTACATATTTAAACATGATATGTCATTAAAGTTTTACACCTATCAAAACCAATATTTATACAAAAAACAGTTCTTTGGTTTTTTTTAACTCCATTTATCGGTAAAAAGTTCAACTTTTATAGGTTGAAATAAATATGTGTTTTTTTTTTTTTGGGTATATTTAAATACATGACCAAGACTTTCTTCAAATAATTTTTAATGATATAAATTATTTTTAACGTTTTAATTTTTTATTTCAATTATTTATTCAAATGTTTGGTCTGCCGCCTATTGCGGCACGTGTGGCACAGATTGCCACGCACTTCCCTCGCTAGATGTAAGGCTATATATATATATATATATATATATATATATATATATATATATATATATATATATATATATATATATATATATATATATATATATATATATATATATATATATATATATATCGTTTTAACTTTTTATGGTATATATTATATATAAGTATGATACGAAAAATCGTGTTGTGCCATCGTCTTCGTCTTCGCGATGTGCCACACGCGCCGAAATATACACTAAATCCTATACTTTTGAGGTATTTCGAAAATTCAGTATTCATCAAAATTAGTCCACCCATGTTTGTGCTGATTCAAAATACTAGAAAGAATCTAGCTGAATTTCTTCCATAAATTGAATTAATTGTACTTTTCATTATTCTTGCAAAACAGTGTGGAAAAATTCATGTGGAACTCGTGCATTGCATTCAGATCAATAGTTTTAAATGAAATTCCAAAAAGTTTTACAAATTCAAGAGCGTGGCTTATATTTTAAGTTGATGCTTCCACATTTTTTTCAAGTAGAGATCTTCATCATTTATCAATTATTTTAGTCAAACGCTGTTATAAAAATATCATATAATATAAAACTTACAAACTTTTGATTTAATTTATAATAATATACTGCTAATAAATTGCATATATATCGTTTATAAAAAATATTTTGAAAGAAAAGAATATTTATTAGTGTACAATGCTGTTATTTCTCCCATGAAGTTTAAATATAATTAACATGAATAATTAATTATCAAAACTTGGTAATTCACGTTATTGAATAAATATAATTTTAATATTATTATGCAAATGAAAATACCCAATCGTACGTACATTCACATTAATTAGAATAATTAATATTCAATATATTACGACTCTAATATGAACAACTGGATTGAGGATTATATTTGTAATAAATTAACCATAATTAATTTCCAACACATTGTACGGAAGACTTAAAAATGTGACCAAATGACGCAGTGACGGGGATTAAGCCACCTTGGAGCATGTAGAAAGTGGATAGCATTACCTATTAAAATTTAGGATGCAAATAAAACAAATCATTTGAGCCAATATATTTTTAGTAATTGAATGTAGGCAAATTTAGAAACAATACTCGTCAAATCAATAGTTAAAAAAAAATTATAATAGCCAGCCAGCACTCCGGGATTGCCTACAATTGTGAAATTTGAATGTTAATTTCTTAACCATCAGGAAATATTTTAGTGTGCAGGAAATACTTTTAAATTAATTGTTTTTTAATTCATTATTATAAACTACAAGTAAAAAAATTATAGTACATTTTCATTTAATTCACTCTTGCACTTGAAAAATATTGTATATTATTTTACATACACAATAATTTGCAATTGTAAATAATGTTGAGTAAATATAATCAAAATAAAATAAAAATTGCTTGATAATTACTTTATAAGTTGAAAGCACACTCGTAATTTTTAAAAAATATAATCAAATAAAAATTAAATGAATGCAGTAGTATTCGAATCTAACTCCGTTGAATTCAAAAGGGACCCATGCTAGTCTAATAGCTGATACTGCTATAAAAAAAAATAAGACATGTAGATTATCCTATGATGAGGTGTCGTACCATTATTGCCAGTTAAATGGTTTTCCCCCCTCTGAAAAACGGCCAACATCGGATGTTTGCCTGTTTCATTGAAAATTAGTAAATTAAAAGACAGTAATTGTAAATAATTTTTGGATAAATATTAAAAGATGAATGCAGTAGAATTCGATCCGTGATCCGTTCAAATGTAACCTTCCTAGAGCCGATGCTTCTACAAACATACAATGTATTATTTAGCTATATATAGAAATTAATCATAACGTTATGATACTTAATGAACCTTGTAAGCTGTCTTCTAATATGAGAATTAATTTACTAGTTTTATGTACCTCAAAAGAAAAAAGTTGGCACAAAAAAAACTTCAGCTTACTTTTGACTAGTTTTACCTGTCAAGTATGAGTTTCTTAATTCACATTTTCAAACTATATATCTATTGTATCTGTGTAATGTAACGAATGTTACATAAATAGTTATACAATATACAAAGCACTGTATAACAATATTAACGTTTACAAGTTTCAAGAACACCACAATGACGTTGAAAATCCAAAAAAATTCGATAATAACGGAGGATTTAAAAAAGGACATAAAAATATCTATAAGTCAGATAAAGAAAAAATTTTTTTATTTTATTTTTTATTTTTTGGTATACATTATATGGTGGAGTTTTATCAAATTAACAATTAGACTTTCTCGTTAACAATCAATTTCGTCTTTGCAATTTTGATAGAAATATTGAGAGAAAAATTGAGCTTATCGCCTTACACGCGCCACAATATGTGCGTGGCTTTAGGCATCTTCTGGAATTAAATTTGGAATCATAAATGCATTATTGAGATATAATTTATCATTCCAATACTAAATACCTCATTAAATTCAGATTGCTGGACGACTTGTTCATCGATATATTTTCCTACTTTCTTTCACAATAAACTATATAATCCATATTGATGATGCCCAGATTATAGTCAACATACCCACATTTCATTGATTATGTATGTCATACAATGTTACTTCATTTTTGAGATGATTACCAGAATATCTTAATATGTATTTCTTCTAAAACGGCGAATAATGGTTGATAATATATTTATGATATTTTAAATAAGGTCAAAGAACAACCTTTAAAGGTGTTCTGAAAATATTGCTTTCTAATATATCAAGCAGTTTCTTGAAGTGAAAAAGTCTCAAAAATAACAAATTGCCGTAATAACGAAAAAACTAATAGCTTTTAAGAGTATAATAGCTCATGCATCTCCCTGTACATGAATGAGCGTTCACATACCTATGTTGTTAATTAAAATGATTGATGATGTTTGTGTTTACGTTTTTATAACTAGAAAATAATAATTTTATGTACTTAAAAAATTACTTTTTAATTAACAAAGTATGACTACTCAAAAACTATTGTTCAATGTTTTCTTTTCAATACTATTCATTTTTGAAGCAATACAGTTTATTATTTATAGGTAGCTAGCAATTGATTATAGATATTGGCTTTATACATTGAAAAAAAGTCCGTCAAGCTGGATGAGTTTAGAAGGAAATATCTTCTACAACCTGTCTCAGGACTATCTTTTACTATTACCACACGAAAAGCAAAATTAATAATACAAATAATGTATATAGTAATGCACATTATTATAATCGTACATTATTATAAATTTTTCGGTGAATATACTAAGTTTGAAGAAAATAGTTGAAGCTCTACCTACTTTCGCGAAAAACATAAGAAACCAACGACGACACCCGGTAGTCTGATTTTAACCAATATGGCTGTACAAAAATAGCGGCAAGTGAAAAAATATCAGGATAACATAACTCATGGAAACCAAAACCTGTGAAACAAAAATAATTTTAAACAATTGTAAAATTTGACTTAACTGGATATGAGGCTGAACTAAAATTTAAGCTTTGCAATGAGTTTTGATTTTTATATTGGGTCAAATTTCAAATTTAATTAGTTTCATAGATTTGATATCTGATAATGTCTTGTTACCCTCTTTGCAAAAATTATGCAATATTTTTAAAATATCAAAAGTTTTCAACGAGAATATTTTAATTAAATTTCAAGCGGATTAGGTAAAAAAAGCTGAAACTCAAAAATAACATATTTGCTGTAATTTACTTTTGAAATGACTTTAAATTCAAAAACCTTTAGTATACTTGATAAAATTTTTAATTCAAGCTTACTTAATGGATCTCACTTAACACTTTAATGAAGACAATAATTAAATTTCTTTTGATGGATTCAATGACGACTCTTGTTAAGAGAAATTAATATTTAACTTCACATTGCAAAACAAAAAAAATAATAAATAAATAAATAAATTTACTTGACCTTCGACACACAAATTATTTAAAGAAAATATGTTTTAATATTTATTATCGCAAAGCCGTCATACGTATTTCATAAACGAAAGTGTTTGTGCTAAATATGTTCCAGGTGAAAACAATTTTATAAAGGATACTTTAACTACCTTCAATATCAACAGGATCCCTATCGTAATTAAAATTATTTCATATTTGCTTATTACTATTATTATTATTATTTAAGACAATAGTAACAAAGTAGCCTATAAATTTTAATTAATGTAGGTAAAAGTTAACATAACATTAGTTTCGTGTCACGCATTGTTGGAATAATTACATGTGTTGTTTGCATCCTAAAATCAGTAATAATTATTAATTTCAAACATAAAATCTTATTTTCTCATATTTTACGATCAACTACTATTATATATATATGACGTAAAGTGTTACTATTTTCATTAAAACGATAAAAATATTGTAGTAAATATCGCGTATAATTTGCAATAAAATGTATATGTATGTTTCTACCTCTTTACGACCAGCATTGGCTATTCTATCAAGGAAATCAGGAGAAATGAATAGATTATGTACTTATTGATAGAAATGATCGATATTTATTAATAAAACAATAAGAACATCGAAACCTTCCACATCTACAAAAAAAAAATTATAAACGGTATTTGTAAAATTTTTATCAGATTTAAATTTGTTCAAAATTGTTTTACACCTGAAGATTACATCATAAAAAGTGTGTATTTTACAACTCTTAAAAGATAGTTAAGATTCAGATAGTCGTTTTTTGACGCCAAGTTAATTAAAAATATTTAATCAATGATAAGTTTACCAAAAGTTGACAGATATATCGAGGTATTTAAATCGGTCAATGATATTAAAACTTGCGGTATAAGTACATAAATATTGGTACACAACTTCAATAGTATTCAAGCTTAAATTCATACATAGGCATAAGATTCAGGGCGGAAATATTTAAAATTTCATACGAAATAGTTCGGAAAGAGTGTTTTTTTTATTAATTTGGCAGTATTATTATTTTTAATTATTTTATAACTATTGTAATAAAATTGAAAAATATAGTTGTTGCCACTTGCCAAGTTCGGTATATTCCCATCTATTAACTACGAATTAGTATAATTAAATATAAATATGGAGGCAGTAAGGAGACGGCAACAGTTTTTTATTATGATTATTTTTAATTAGAATAATGTTAAAAATTCTTAATAAAAAAAAAAGTAGCACTTAAATGTTAATCATGTTTTTCAATCTCATTAATTTGTTTAATTTTTTAAAGAATTTTATTGTACAAAATTCATTTCTGTTACCATTTGCAATGATAACAATATCATTATAAAAAATAATATAGACTTCCAAAGTAAACATATTTTATACACTAAAGTAGATAAAATATGTTTTACATGAAAAGTGTAGAAAATCTTAAAGTGAGACTTAGGAAATCTATTCTTTCGTGATAAGTTCTTGCTGATGAATGGTTTTATTTTTTCAATATCAGTTAAACTATTGTATTGAAAGATTTTCACTGCTTGACGCTGTTATTTTAAGTATCCATGAGGAAAAATTACAGTGCAAATCCTGAAAATGATTAGTCTATCGGTAGAAAAATTATTGTGGTATAATTTCCGTAGAATAATTAAACTGTTTCACACTATTGCCATTGACGATAGCTAAGTTATTTGAACATATTCTTCTATGGTCGACGTAGGTATCTCATTTAAAGTCGTCCACAGTTACGTAGGTATTTACGGTTTTGGCCAGCTAAGTCATTATTGTGCTAGATTAAACAAAGTACACTGGTAAGAACACAATATGAGGTTTAAAATGTGGTTGAAAATGAAGAATATTATCGAAACATTTATTTTATTTTGTCTGTAAAACATTTTCGTATCAAAGCTGGTTTGTGGACACTTTCATTATATTAAAATAAAAGTAAAAGTTCGTCAAAAGGCTTTTGTTACATATGTAAAAATTTTCTGAAAACTATGAAATTTTGTTTGTTAACCATTTTGCGGTACTTTTAAATTCACTTTCAAAATCCCACTTTATGCACTTCACATACCTTCAATAAAATATGATAAAAAGTATCCCCCTTATTTGTGAAAGTACATGAATATAAAAGTTTCCTTATCAGCAAACGTTTTTTTTTTTTTAAAGCATTTTCATAATTTAAATATTTCAACTATTTGAATATATGCAAATGAAAGTTATACGTATAATGACCTGTTTAATACACTTGAATTTTTTTAATATCCTACATTTATTGAGGGTATTTACCATCAGAGGCGTTAGATAAGGGTCGTCATAATAATTATTTTAATGGGTGATTATTATGATTTGTAAAT
Organism: Chrysopa pallens; assembly: GCA_020423425.1. NCBI lineage: Eukaryota > Metazoa > Arthropoda > Insecta > Neuroptera > Chrysopidae > Chrysopa > Chrysopa pallens. The sequence goes on from CM035594.1 coordinate 60,724,021, forward strand.
GAATTTTCTCTTATTCTAAAGAATGTGTTTTATTTGCAAATTCTTGTGTCCATAAATAAGACGATTTGAAAGATAATATGACAAAATATATTTAAAATGCAATTTAAAAGATTAAAGATATTTCATAAGTGTTTATTAAGGCAGCTAGAGTAATTAGATATAAGTTTCATCCATTTCATAAATATTTTAAAGTTAACACCAAGACGGAAGTATAACACATTAACACCTTTTACAATTACGACTTTTACAATGGTTCCTTTATATTGATCTTTGTCGGAAATTGAACGACTCAGTAGCCATACGAGTAAAAGCGTGATGCCTATTAACCGATTGACTTTCTAGACTGGGAGGTTGTGGGCTCGAATTCCGGCAGTGACTGTTTGACAGTGATTATAAATAATGGAGCTGGTAATTGCTTAGGGTTGTTTCTTGGATAAGAACGATGTGACCACCTCCATCCACATTATTATTTTAATGTAATATGGGATATAGTTTAAAAATGGGAAAAAGTTTTCTAGCGCATTTGTCATAGGATTTCCCGAAAGACAGAATAAATAAAATTAAATGTATATGAAATAACACGTCTGGATCCGAAAATGTTCTCCACATCTTTAATAAGTTTTGCAAGTCTATAGATATTGTTATCATAAAATAACAAAATAATAAAACAAAACTACCCAACAGAAATAATAGCTAGTTAATCAGTTAAACGAAGGGAAATGATAGTAAAATTAAATACAACAATTTTTACAATACGATTTCCTATATTAAGTATGTTATTTGCCTTCGTCATCAGTAATAACATTTTATATCTATTTCATTTTATGAGTTTCGTTTTGTAAAATAGGAAAAAAAAAACACAAAAAAAAAAAAAAAATAAAGAAAACACCACTTTTAATGTGACTTTTATAATACTAAACGTGTGATTTATTATTACAAAGTAACATAACTAACAAGTTACAATAACCACCTTCATTCAGTCAGTCACTGAAGACGAAGATGAGGAGGTACTACACTTGATGGACTTACGGACGGACGCGAACGACAATAACAACAAAACACAACCTAACCAACCAAACTTCTTGAATGATTTATTACTTTCTTGTTATATTTAAACATAAATGATGATGACAGAGATAGGAATAATGGCATACCAAAATAAAAAAAAAAAAAAACAACGTGGGTACTATAAGGCCCATTGTTATTATTATTATATTACAATTTTAAAAAACCATTAAAATTGTATATATAACAATGTTGGACGACGTGGTAAACAAGGAGGCGACATCGGAGGACTGACGTCCAACGTATGTACTAGGTACACTTAGAATAGGAAAAATGTGGTCCTATATTAACGCCATATTTATATAATGTATTTGCCATGTTTTCTTTATATTAACTTTCGATCGTATTTCTAAGGTTTTTAATTTTGTTTGTTTATAAAAAAATAAGAAGCATAAATGCTTACAAAATTTTAATTTTTTTACTAAATATCGAATTGCTGGCAGTCATCTATTTTAAATTTCCAAATAGACTAAATATTATAAATGAAAGTTGATATTGTTTTTTTGAGAAATTACTTTATTACTTTTCACTTGTCTGTCAACAAAAAAAAGCAAAATAGGTGGATTTTGCGATATTTTACGAGTGATTAATCGAGAAGTTTACCATTTACTACCATTTAGATAAAAGTGAATATTAAATAATCAGTGTGCACTTATTCAACATGTTGATTGATCTTCCTTATTGTTTTAGGTATTACGCCTGTTATGAAATTCTTAATGTATAATTTCAAGTTGCAAAATCTATAAAGAATTAACCTAAAGTAGTGAGGATTACGTTTTAAACAGACGTTTTTGCATTTCGTTTGGCTGCTGCATTTGTCTATGTTTGTTTAGATGTAACTTTGAAACGCGTTTTTCGATTTTAATGAAATTTAAAAGAAAATTTTATCACATTCAAGAAAATTAACTATATAGAAAAATTGCATCCCTTTATGTGGGAAAAATCACCAATAAAAACTTTTTTTCTGTATATGCCAGAAATATACAATCCTGGTAAAAACGAAATGATATAATTACTGGAAATAGAAAAACTTAAAACACCTTTAAAGAAAATCCATAAATTACAACTTTTATTCTATGCAAGATTGATTGATGCTCTATTATTTGTCGATGATCGTGTAAAGATGTCGAAAGTATGAAAATTTAATGTCTTCTGTACCCTCCACCTTCTTAGCAAAAATCTATAAAAACATCATATATGCCCTCTTAGTAATTAGTTCAGTTTTACTATGTATTTAATATTTCTTTTTCATTATTTACTAAAACTATGAGCTGCCATACTTCAGTCTTTTTCAGCTTAAATTGATTAAAAATGATTTGAACATAATATTCTGAAGCAATCACAAAAAATAATTATTGCTTTGGAAAAGTAGATAGATAAGTTTATAAAATACTGCCTGAAGCAAGATCATTCAAAGTCAAGATCTCTTATATTTTAATTATTTTTGTATAAAGCGGTTTCAAATATTTTGAATAAAAATGTATATGGCCGGTATACTTTTATAAGAGATCAATTTTAGTTTTATTTCTTCCTTGTTTTTACATTCTATATGTATTTATTTTACTTTAATATTAAACTGTTGAATCAAATTCTTGTTACTTCAAAAATTCTTCTGTACTGTTAGCTTTTATATGAATTCTATACATACACTGCTTCGTATTGTTTATTTTTATATATAGGTTGAGCACCGTCAAAATTCTTGAAATTTTTGTTGAAACTTTTTTATTTAAAGGCTTTCTAATACAGGTTGATTAATGACAATAGACACCGATTTCTAAATATAAATAAATAGATGTATAATAGATTTTGATTATCTTGATTTTTTGTAATTTGCGCTACAAAATTACCCTTAAAAATTAATTTGAGACCAGTTTTTTTTCTAGTTTTCAATTTTTCTTGGTAGTAAAAAAAAAACTATTTATTCGCATATATTTCACTTGTCGGCTATACTATTAGTTCAAGAAGCTCATTAAAAAGATTAAATAAATAAAATTATTTATCCAGAATGAATGAAAAATGTATTGTGATTATAATAATAATATAACAATTATTTATCAAAATACATAAATAAATAAATAACACTAATTAAAATATTATTTTTACTATGTTAATTTTAATTTGGAATTTAAATATTAATACAATTAAATGTTTTATAGTTTTAGTTTTGGATTATACTATTAAGTATTAATATGATAAATAATTTATTTATTTAATAATCAAAAACAATTGTCTAATTAGGTTTGTATCAAAAGTATAACAAAGTATGTTACTATTGTACGAGTTTTGTACTTCTCTGCACATTCATATTAAATTCCAAAATACTATGAAAAAGTTAAACCAACTGAATATTGTATTCCTAATAATAATATTGATATGAACAACATTTTTTATTTAGGTTTTTCACTATTAAAACTATATTTTACTATTGAATAAAAACCAGCAATTATAGCTTGAAAATATTTATAAGCATCAAACATTATATTCTATGAAAAATTTAAATTAAAATCAGTTCGAAAAATGAACTGGAAAAATTACATATCTTTTAAAACACGGAATGTTTAAGTTCTTTGTAATTAATATAAATAATGATTGAATTAAAAAAAAAAAATTATCGACCTTGTTTACGCAGGTCTGAACTCTTAAAAAATTATAAAAGATTGAAAGGTCGAACAGACCAAAACCTCCTTTGCACAGTCAAAATACCGCGGCTCATTAATTTATTATCGTTGGGCAGGTTAGACTTTAGATTTTAAACAAAAAGGCATGTTTTTGTTAAACAGGTGAATATTTTATTTGCTGAATTTATTTATTTGTACGTATTGATTGTTATTCATAAAATATTTACAAAAACCCGTGCTGTGTATTACTTGATGATGAGATGAAAAACGTTTTTAAGCGACTTCCAAAATAGGATGTATATTTTTTAGAGCTCATGTATGTGTGCATTTAAGTAAATATTTTTATTCCATCAAAAATTTTAAGACGTGAATAGATTTGGAAGTATGAGATATCAAGTTTTTTAATTGGAAAAAAAATGTAAAAAAAATCAAATTCGTCTTAAATTTATTAAATGTGTATCAAATTCAAAGTCCTGACAGCGTATTCCCAAACTATATAATTGTAATACTTCAGACTAAAACTAGCTCAATCGTTGAAATTTGACCATGTGCCGAGTTTATAACAAGTAACTATGTTAGTTGTTACATTCTAATCAAAAGTTGTATCAAAAAACTATATCAAAATTTATTATAACGGTAATGTAAATGAAAAAATCCTTGGTTTTTGTTCTGTTTTCAAATTTTTATTCATAAATGTAAGAGAAAATAAGTTATTCTGAAACTGAAATATTTTTATTACTTACTTAAGAGATTTTTTTTTTCATTTATTTTATATTTTTAACAGACATATATTTTTCTAAAAGCATACTTCTTATCGAACGGAAAAAAAATTTATTTTATTTCTTAAATAAAAAAAAAAAATGGAATATGATGAAATAATATATAAAAATATTATACTTTAGATATTAAGGCAAAAAAACATAATATCCATAACATGTAAGGGATATAATGTAGTCCTTTCTATTCATACAAAGTATGCCAAAATAAATTTCTTGGCATAAACTTATTCAGTACCGCCATCGATTCTATTCAAATCATTATTCATTTGTTTTCCAATATGACGTCGGAATGAATTCATCATATGAAATTTTGAAAACCGATTTTTTAATACACATAGTGGTGCTAGCTAAAAAATTTATTTTGAGAACTAAACATTTCATGAGTTTGGGTTTTAAATCCCGAGTCTGATTAATGAAAACTAAATTTATCTTTCTTGAAATATTTGAAAGGCCAAACAACAGATTTTTTTTCAAAGATTCTAAAGGTGACGTTTATATGGTACATATTATAACAAAATTATTTGGTTTTCAATAGTTGTTTTAATATCATTAAATCCTGTATTTAAAAAAATATTTTATACTTTAAAACTTGTTTTAAATTAACACGTCTGTTTTAGGTGTAAAAATTGTATAAAAACAGAAATATTTACTTTTTTCTCTAAAATTATGATACGAAATTATTCCTCAGTATAATATCTCTAGAGTCTAGGCAATAATTTAAACTTCCCGATATAAAATGCTCATTGCATATTTCTTTACCTTCATTTTATTGTAATTACTTCTTAATGAGGTTAACAGATCAAACAATTTTAGAAATTAGTTGGTGTCCTTAGTGTCATCAACTTTTGAAGTAGCACAAAAATTTTCAGCGACATGTTGTACATGACATATGCATGGAAATAACCTCAAATATATAAGATTAAAACATGAAATTGGCATTAGTGACGCGACCACCGTTACCAACTTCTCGTCACTCTTGCAAGGATAGTATGTATACAAATGTTATATATGTGTATATAAGTATACATTTATACATATAAAAGTTCACATACGTTTATTATTTCAATTTCATGTCAAGACGTTATGAATTATTCTTGTTTACTTATCCTGTACATATAAATCATTTTTCACATGCATATATTATACATTATCTGCCGTTAGTGTTTGAATATGGATTTTATTTATAACATTTAACTGTTACTAAAAATCATAAAAAGTCACTCTTCTAATGTTAACAATGATTTGGATTTGAAAATTCAACATATTTCATAGCACTAATTAATTAGATAAGTTAGACACGAAAATGAGTTAATACTGGAAATACTCGCAATTAATGTTAAGCAATCTTAAATAAAACTATTTACGTCCAAACTGAAATGAACGTAAAACATTACCGTTTGGAAACAAGCATTTTTTTAATTAAACATTTTTTTTCTATTCAAGATAAATGGATGGGTAATAATTCAGAGGACTTTTTCAATAACCTTTCCCAGTTATTTTTATCATGAGACCGGCAGACCAATGGAAACGAGGCTAAATTTGCTGAATAACCCCATAACGTCACGATATATAAACATTTTTGAAATCGGAGCAACAAAAATTATTTAAAATCGGGAATACAAAGCTTCCAAGTTCGGAAGTACTAATACTGCTCTAATGCTTTGAAACATCATCATTCAAAGTTGTTGATTTTAAAATATACTCCCGTACTGAAATTGCTTCTACTTATAATTGATCGTTAAAATACCTATGTTAAGAGGTTTACTATCAAAATCCCATAAATGTTCCAAAATACAAGGGGCATCTTCGTTCAGATAAAAACTATAAAAATAATCGGAAACTTATGTCTGCGATGCATGTTTGTTTGCTTTTGAAATAGAAACTATTAAATATATATTAATACAGTAAAGTTAAAACTTCATTTCATATTTCAATTGTCAAAGAAAAAATCTTAGATTAACCGTATATGACCTGTTCGCCAATAAATGCGTACTATACATTCACTTTCAGATTTTATGCCAGTCTTTTCCCCTTCGAGGAATTCTTTTATTTATAGAACCTCCACATTAAATTGATGCTAATATATTATGAAACAAAAAAGAAAACATTAGAAAAAAAATTTACTTAAAAAGTTTAAAACTTTCTATATACATATATATATATATATATATATATATATTATATACATATATATAAATACAGAGTTTTCAAAAAGTTACGTACTACTGTTCTTTCCTTGGAAAACTGGAGAAAAATCATAATGTATGAATGCAATGTCAAGAAATCAGAGATTTACTAAAACGATAAAAATGTATAATGTCGTAGCCGTCTATTTTAAGGCAATTATTTATTGGGTTCAATGGATTTTAACTGTTTTGAAATTTTATATAAATTGATTTAGATCAATAAATTTTCTTAAGCCAAAAAATTTAAAATTTTTGGCAGAATTTGCGTGGTTTCCGGTGCTTAAAAAATACAAAAAACTGGATGTTTTTATATGGATATAAATATTGCCATAGTTACTGGTGTAAGAGAAACTGTATAAGAATATTTTGTATATAATATGTATATTTTTTTCCATATATAAAAGTAATCTAATAATTCAGAAGAAAATGTGAAATACTAATAATAATAACAGTAGCTGAAAACTTTAACTTTTATAAATGGATATATTAATGTTGAAATGTATGAGAAATGATGGGTACATTCACTTTAGGATGGTTTCTGTTTACTATCTAGTAGATACCTTCGAATATATTAGATAGTATAGAATTTAGTTTGATATATATGTTTTTTTAGTATATATATATATATATATATATATATATATATATATATATATATATATATATATATATATATATATATATATATATATATATATATAAATATGCTGTGTATCTGAGTGTTTTGTAAATATAAATTTGTGAAAACAAAGAGCGAAATTTGGCCATTTACTATAGACATAATTCATGATTTAGGAAAAGAAAACTTTATCTTCATTAACCGGTAAATTTTGTTTAAAAAAAAAAGGTATATTATTAACAATTCTTAATATTCCTCAAATGTAAAAAAAAATCAAGTGTATACAAAAATCAAGTCTATTTAATTAAACATTATCTCACATCATGACGAAGCTCATTCTTATAATTGCGTTTTCTATGTACAACGAATAACATTTTCTTACCCGACGCACATTTAGTAGGGTGATACATCTTGTGAAGTGCTATGTAGCGCTGGAAAGCTGGTAGCACAGCATATTGCCAAGAAAATACAATTTACATGTGGAGAAGTTCAGCACAGCATTTCAACGTGAGCAGATTCATGCATGAACATTGATTTACAAAGAATGCCCTTTCGACTATGGGCCATCTATTCATCCGCTCTCAAACTATGAAATATATTTCAATAGACTAATTGAATTGTTATTAATGTTAATCATTTATTCATAGTATAATATAATATTATGATTATCTATACCAATAATTAATAATTCTACGAATTATTGCAAGAGACCTATTCAAGTAAATTTGCTGAATCCTCCATAATGTTAGTTATATATTCAAATGTTAGTACCTACATTATAATAATTTTATAATTATTGATTATTACAAATACATCAAGATTTAATAACAGAATATAGTATAGTAAATTTATCATCATCGTCAATACATCGGCAGTCAAAAATGAGTCCTTGTCTTCCTCAGATGGCTGTTCCATGCTGCTCTATGAGAGACGAAAGTGGACCAGTTTCTCACATTTCAGATGTTAAAGTTTGTCTCTATGTTATCTCCATATCAGAGTTTAGGTCGGCCTCAGAATCTACTACAACCAAATGGATTAATTTGTTAATTACATTGTGTTAAGTTTAATATGTTTGTGCATACTCCAGAGTTAAATCGACATTTCCATGTTCGATCTAGTGTCTCCAAAAATATTTCTTAATACCCAATTTATCTATACATCAAAATTGTTGATATAGGAAAGTTATTTCTAGTAGAGGCTCCTAGAAATCTAAAATGTTAAACTTTAGTTATAAATATAGATAAAAATGCTTTTTACATTTAAACTGATAACCGATCATAATTTATCTTTGATTCAAATTAAATAATGGTTTGAGCTCGACTTAACATAATGTATCATTATATAAGAACGTGGTAATTATAACCGCAGCCTAAACGTTTCAATGGCTTCTGTCTAACTGTTGGTATAAAATTATTAATTTATTGTCTAGTAATTTAAAAAATTGCCAGAATATAAACTTTGGCACATTTAAAATACTTGTCATATATTGAATTGAACTTTCTAAACTAAAATTGTATTTTTTACAGGAAATGTATCTTTATGGGTAGATATATAAATAAAATGTTTACTAAACTTTTAAATAATGACAGATTTGTCCCGTGTGTGGACTTACATTTTAAGGAAACTAGAACATTAATCTTGGATTCGTTTAAACGTTAATAACAACCATTCGATAACAACTAGCTTTTCATTTTGTAATGGCTTTTAAAAATCATTATTAAACAAAAAATCAACGAATTAATCTAAAACGTTTTTACAATGTTCATTTTGATAATGTTAAAATTTGTTTTTTTAATTGCGAAAATAAAAACCAAGCCCTATTTCAAAAATTAAGACTGCAGCTTTTTAGATATTATTTAAATCGAATTTTCGGTCTCTGATCAAATTGTTTAGATTGTAACTCAAATTCTGATTTTTAACTATAAAATTTTGAGCATTATATAAGGTATTTTTAAGAGGTAAAAAATAATCTAGTTTTCATTCTCCCCAACTTCATGAAATTTAGTTAATTTTATATAGTTTTTGTAAATTAATTACAACATAACGAATAAATTTTCTTTTAATAACAAAACGCTTTTGGTTTTGTAAAGCTCGTTAAAAGGTTTTATCTTCTGTTTCCATAATAAATCTTTAACTGACAGATTTTTTTAAAATTTTTCGTTGATTTCAGTTTTCTAGGCTATTCAAAGTCTTTGAAAGGCAAAAATAACACATATTTAAAAATTTAAGGCGTCAAATTCTTAATTTATATTCGTTTTGTAATCCTTTTATTAAAATTTTACTATATTTTTATTTAAATTTAGGACTAACATTTTATTTATTTTTTATTTTTTCATTTTTCTAAAAATAATTTTTTGTGCCTTTTTTGTAATTTTAAATGTTTTCTACAAAATCACACAAAAAATTATAATACTGTAGTTTTTTTATATCGATTATGATATCGGATAAGAAAGAGTCAAGGAAAAGCCTCTGCATATAAAATTGTGAAAAAGACGTGTTCTAGGAACTCAATGAATACTGGATCGGATATGATTCATTGATTGCTTCGCCATATCCAAATGTGGGAGTTTCCAAAGCAGAATGAATTTTTATACATAGTTATTAATTAAGTTTTTTCTTTTGTTTCAGGTATGTTGAAGTAAATGTTCGAGAAGAATAAAACTATAAGTGACATAATACACAAAACATTTAAAAATGTTTAAAGTATTAAAGAGATAGCACGATTCATTTTTCAATGGGTTGTAATTTATTATTTACCTAACAAGTCAACCATTTCATTTCTCTAATAATATGATGACAAATGGCAAAAATAAATATGGTACGTAAATTTGATGGTAAAAACAATAACTGTTTTAAAATAATATTTTTACTAAAAAATCAAAATGATATTTTTATTATTTATATATTATTGTATAGTAAATCTTTTACTTAATGGAATGTTTTGCAGACACATTCGAATCGGGTGTCGTCTACATTTCGGAAACAAAATTGTTTTTAGAATTCAATCAGTTAAACATTACTTGCTAGCTGTTTATTGTGGAAGTACGTTTTATATATAGCGAGTCAACTTGATGCACTTGGCAATTGAATACAAGAAAATTTTTTCAGTTTGAAAAGTCAATCAATATAAAAAGTCCTGCTTGTTGAAAAGCAAATAAAATTCGATTAAAACTGAGATCAGGCTATGGCTTTTTCAAAAATTATCAAAATATAAACATCGCTCTTAAAAATTAAACCATTGACTTGTACTCATATTGTAGAGTAACAGCCCGTGACTGTCTTCATTACTTTATAAATGATGAACATTTCTCAGAGGATGTCCCTAACTCTAAGAAGAACGATGGACCAAACGAGCTTAGACCATCATGGGTGGCTTCATCAGGTTACCGGTAACAAAGGTTTGTAAAATAGTATCGATAATTCATTCTTACATAATCGTAAATTTTTAATATTTTCTAATTTGATAAATAGCGCTGTGCATTGCCAGAGACTTAGTGTCGTGGCAACCAGTTAACAGTTCAGTTAGCAAAGTCAATATATTTGTGATCAACTGTCTGAAGCTGAAGTAAAATAGTGACAAGTCTTTAAAAAATAAGAATATTAGAAGAGGTCCAGACGATTGATTGTAAAATTTTTTGCTAAAATAGAAATTGTAGAAGGAAAATTTTTAAAACGAGTTTAATTAAATCAGATTAATTTTTAATTTCTTTTGACTCTTTTAATATAAACTCACAATGTATGTCGCTCGTGGTGAAAAATTAATTGGACCGATAATTTTTTCTATAAATAATTATAAAATAACAATCAATTTAAATACACAAACAATAAAATTTAAAATTTCTATTTCGTTCAGAAATATACGCAAGTTGTATACTCCTGATTACATACATTCCTGATTATTACATTACATACATTCCAGTGAAGTTCTCCTTTCGTCTATATTTGCACATGTGAAGAAACTGAAGGTGCATCCCAGATACTCGAATATAAAAAGATAATGAAAAGGTAATGCAAAGAATCATTCTGTATGACAACCTAATGATCCGTTACACTTACTGTATACAATGTATTTATGATAATAAATAATTTGATATGTGATTTAATAACAAATATATATATAAGGTGCATTGTAGAAGTATAGAAGTATAAATTTATGAGATCATTCCGTTTTTAATGTTTTATAATAATGGTATATATGTACATAAAAAGCGTCATCTTTAAACTGAAAATGTTTGGAATATATTTCTCATAGAATATCACTGTATGGATTTATGTTCTACATAATTTTTCTTTGAGTAGTTTTTATTTGTAATACATTTGTCTTCAAATATACAATAGTAATGTTTTCACATTAAACATGAATATAAAACATACTTATCAAAATATAATTATAATATGTTTATATAAAACTTTTTTAGTTGTTAAGATAATCGACATATGATTCTATATTAATTTTTCAATTATTTTTCAATATGAGCTTCCCTAAACTGCATTCATATACAGTGTGCATATATAATTATAATACGGGGACCGAATCCAGAAATTCCGTAACGAAAAAACCTCATATGTTACAAATCATCATTTCCATAGAAACCAAAATCTAATTTTGAAATTCAAAATAAAACTTCTTTATCTATTCAAAATAAAACTTCTTTATCTCTTCTCACTAGCAGTATGACGAATTGTATAAAGTGTGCATATCGCATTGTTCAAGTATTACCGGAATCATTGTATAGCTTCTATCGCGGGCCTTGAGCGCGGGGACCGAATCCAGAAATTTCGTAACGAAAAAACCTCACGCTCCCCACTCCGACGGGCAAGGAGGTGTGGCTTGACGAATCGAGACGAGCTGCTCCGAAATCGGACGAATACATAAGCAGCTGTTTATGAGAAAGTATATAGGTGTATAGGTGTAAGAAAAAGCAATACTGCATGAATAAAATAAATAAATAAATAAATAAATTATAATTGCATAAGTTGATACAAAATGCTATGCAATATATTTTTTTTTTTTAAAGTCATTATGCAATATATTTTAGCAATGGGGAAATGGTGACTACTCAAGGAGAGTTAAGCTTTGATAAACGATTTTTTATAAAAAGCTTACTAAAATTCGATAGTATACTCTCGTCCAGGTTTTCGTTGATGTTTATCTCTACGGGTCAACCGGTGCGTCATACTGCATCTGCAAAGTATTACTGAGTGGCGAAAGTGACGGGGTATCAATCCAAATGACGTATACACCCGAGCTAATGTGTCACTCCGATAAGGCGGCACAGTTTTTAGTATACCTTAGTTTATTACTAGTGATTAGGAAAACGAGTAAAGCGATTGCCTCGCGCTGCCAGTAGTTTTCTCATGGCTATTTCTCATTTCTTCGCTGGCTGGAAGTTTCCCAGTATTGTATGTGTGCAATAACTTACACAGGTATATCTTTCTGATGTATCTGATATAAATGTCTAGTACATATATACATAGACTAACCCTTGATAATAAAATTAAATCCAATAAAAATGTATGTAAAGTATATTAAATTTTCCATATGTATAAGAAATCAATAATATCTATCCATCCTAGTATAATCCTCATTCACCTTAGAATTTACTCCTATAATACAACACACTTCACATGACAACAATAACAACAACAAATAATATATATTGCAATAGCAAGTAGAATTTTATATTATTCAATGTTTTTACATTATTCATGATTATTTTCTAAAGTTCTCCTTTACTATAGTAGTTTTGTTGTAGTAGTTTGTTGTAAATATATATCAGTAAAGTATTTTGCAAAAGCACCTAGAAAAGCACTGTGTGCAGTAAACAAGTAGACAGTAAAAAACATTCACTAAACAACATTTTTCATTTCATGATTGCCAACAATCTGTTGTTGTATGTTGGATTTTATAATATTGTTGTGTGTTGGTGTTCTCCTTTAAATTTTTTTTCTGTGCCTTTATATAGAATGTTTGTTAAATCGATGTGTTTCATAATAAGACGTTTACTATAATCTAAGAAATAGAAAATTTATTGACAAAATAGAAGACATAAATGCACGAATTCCAAAAAGAAGTAAAAAGTCCTTTATTATTCAGCTGTTTTGTGAACGACTTAACCAATCACATACATGAAGTCCAAGTTATTACTTATGCTGATAACAAAACTATTTGCGTCAGTAGAGATTGCTGAATAGAAAATTCAACAAACGGTTTTAGATTTGAGTAGGTTAATCTTTTTTTGACGAATTGTATCTCAAATTTCTTGAGATTCATTATCAATAAAGATAATGCCTCAAAATAAAGCGAAACATATGTCACACGTTTTTTGGTTACATTTTATAAAACGAAAAAACATATCTAGTGGAAAAGTAATTGCATATATTGATAAATATTCGTTTATTAATTACATGACTTCAGCAAATTGTTCTGATTCAGTTCCACAAACCACTATCCCACTAGACTGACCAAAGATCCAAAGTAAAACAAAACTTCCGAACTAGGCAGTATTACATACCGCCGAACTTAACATTAACATTAGCTACTACCATGCTATATTACTGGCATACTTATCATTATTACTGGTATCAAGCTTGCTTGGTTAAGACAATCTGTATACAAACGTACGTGGAATTATAGATAGTAAGAAATGTGTGTATATATGTTTGCGATGCATATTAAAATATAGAAAGAAGAGTGTTTATTACAGAGATGGACTTTGAAAAGGATATCGTTTTTAGGGATTTAAGAATTCCTTAGTTATTAAAACTGCGAAAAAAAGCAGTCAACTTAGGAATTTTCATCAATAAACATTCATTTTCTCCCATTTAGATAAAGCTACGAATGTGTTTTTTTCATAATAGAGTATGTAACATCATTCGTTGCAAATTTTGTGACGGCACATGTAGTATACATAATATTTTTATCTGCAGGAATATCAAAGAATATCTGAACTAAGCCCATTATTGATGAGAAACTTTATTTGAAGATATTGATTTGATAATATCAACAATTACATCATGAATTAGAGAATATGACGTTGATGTAAATTACACTTAAAATATCTCGAAAATATATGACAATTTTTCCAAAATCAAATGAAAATTATATGCAGTGTATTGATTGGAATATTATCGATATTCAAAAGTTGCGAAAAGAGAACTTTTGTTTTTTTTTTTTTGTCGTCTCACACTTAAAAGTTATACCATGTAAATACGTGTCATGGGGTGACCTACGGTGACCAGTCATACCTCTTGCTGAAAAATGAATTCAAATCGGATAAGTTGTTTTGACGTGATGACCAACAGACTGACAGACAACACATATTTAAATAAAAATAAAAGTATATTATCCAAATTTTGTATAATTAAATAAAATATTTTAATTAAATTTAACTATAAATATAGTTGCAGATGAGAAAAATTAAGTGTTATAACATAATTAATTAACAATATATTTTTATTAAATATATAATAAACAATATATTTTCGCCTCCAGATAAATCAAACTCTGTAACTCTGTGTGTTTGTACATAATATGTTGTACATATACTTAAATATGTATATGTAACAAGTTTAGTTAATAAACTGTGTTTTCTATCTGAGTAAATACCACGATAATATGTCTTGCACAACGTATGTTTGTTTACATTCATTTGTACACAATGTTCTAAGTTTGGTTTACATAAAAAATGCATGATTCTAATCTATAAGTGAGTATTGCTCTATGTAATTTAATAAGTAGTATTATTGTGATATCGACCGTATAAAATGTACATTTAAGCAAAAGCAAATTTAAGAAATGAAAAAGAAATGACTGTGAATGAAATGAATTTTATCAAATGATATAAATGTTGTCTTCTTTCTATATTTTTAAGCATCTGTAACCACATTCTTACTTCATTAAGAAAGTATTACACTATTATAAATCAAGAGTCATCGCAACGATGTTGAGAATGATGTATGTCGCTTCATTATTTCCTAACAGCTGATTAAGATGATAATTTTGGTAAATACATTCATTGAAAAACGACTCCTCAAAAATGTTGTCTTCCTTCTATATTTAAACATTTGTTGGTGCATTTCAATAGGAACGTTTGAAATCTTCCAGTATTAAAAACTAAGAGCCATCGCTGAGATTTCGAAAAGAATGTATGTTGCTTAATCTTATACATTGAAAAAGACTCCTAGAAGTCAAGTAGTATCCAGCAAATAAATAAAAGATTGAAAATCTACATCAGGTAGATTTATGAATCGAATCTGACTATAAATTAAGTTGGTGCAAAAAATTGACAATGAGGTTATAAGTAATGTCTTTGTACCAGCTTAAGAAAGGTTAAAACTAGTACTATGTTAAAACGTAAATAAAAATTAACACTTATTATTAGATTTTGAGGAGCTGCGTACGAATCAAATAGAATAAAGGAATTTAAAGTTATTTTTGAAATAATATATATAAATAGAAAATGTGCTTTTTTAATAAAATCTCAATGATTTAAGTGAAAATATGATGTTTTTTTTTTTATAAAATCACTTCAACAACGTATAACGTACTTATAGTAACTTAAAACGGCAAAGAATATTTTGATTCATTAAAGCTCGAATGAAATAGTTAAAAAAACACTGAATTTCTTTTATCGTAACTAGTATCATATTGAACATCACTGTACATTATTTTGTATATTTATTTGTTGACTACAAAAGGAATATATAAAAACAATACCATTCACTATAGTACACTGTTGCATTTCGTGGTATTTACAATTATAATTATTATTATTGTCCAAATTTATGAATTTACCACACAAATATAAAATATATACTTTGTCTAATTATTAATTTCGATGATCATGAATTTTGTATATTTACTTTGTTTTAGTTTTATTATTTATGTATTTTCATTCTGCATTGCGCCAGAGCACATAATGTGATATTGATTAAAAAGCATTTCTTGCGATTGTAGTAAAAACATAATTCTATCATATCGATGTAGAAATGAAGTATATACTTGTATAACATTCTAGAGCAAGTGATGATAGCCAGTAAGATAATTAATCGCATAGATATCCCACATATCCTTGAGTGACAGTACTGTTTCTAAAAATAGTCAATATATTCTATTTGTAAGTGTAGATAAACTATTTAATTATGAAAATGATTGCGAGCCTTAAGACTTGCTGAGTATATATTTCAATCAAATACTTTTTCTTCTATTGATGAGTCATGAATTCGTAATTTTTTCTGACGCGGAGCCAAGGTCGGCCCTGGGGTACCTGGTATCCCATATGAAATTCCGGGTGGATATAAGAAAATATCGTGTCACGCGTTTCCTACCCCAAATATTGGGTGACTCTCAACAAATACCGGATGGCCGGCCGGGTGCACCAAATTGTCATAGCAACGCGTGACCGGGACTGCCAGTATAAAATAAAAGACCAATGTGCAATTATGTAGGGAAATCACTAAAGGACAATGGATTTCATCAATATATTTTTTTGGATTTTACCATCAATCATTTATTAAAATCATATTTTTGTAGGAGTTCAATACTAAATAAATAATCAGCCAAATATAATATATTAAATTAAAAAATTTAAACATAGAAAAGTCTGACTCTGCTATCAAAGATTAATCACAATAATTCTGAAGATTCAAAAAAATGAAACTGAACCGTAAAAATAAAATAACCTCGAGGACATAAAAATTATTATCAATTAGCATACTGCCAATTATAAATTATAATGAATTAACTGGAAAAATCAAAAACATAACAATTATATGAGCACCAGAAATCGTCTATATACAAACAAAAACATGTAAAGATGAGTGAATAGTTTTACAATTAATTTGTTATAATTATCATATTTTATTCTAATATTGAATTGAATTTTATTTGTTTAGCGCGTTAAATAATTTCACATGATTGCTCAAGCTGGTGTATCAAGAATTGATAAGAGTACGATGGGTATTTAAGAAAATTAATTTTTTTCCTTAGCCGAGTGTCGTCGATATATAATGCAAATATTTTGTAGAATTTTCGTTTCTTGTTCTATGACTAATGACATTTACATACATTTTTAATTAATGTTTTTAATTAAAAAATTTATTTTTATCAATTTTACAACAGGCACTTTTATAAGTTTTAAAAAAAATCGGATTTAAAAAACCGATTTGCATATGGATGTAAGCAACATTGAACTAATTTTATTTTATATTAAAATAAAATTTAAAAAAAAAAAAAGAAATATGTCAGATTTAAATAAATAACAAATACAACAGTGGCTTTTTTATTTATTACTATTTTTTTTTTTTTTTTGAGCAGATTTGAAAATGTGATTAACAGCAATAACACACATAAATAACAAATTCATTGTTGACAAATTCATCAGCTTATAATTTAATCAAATGTATTTTGTTCAATTCATTTGAAACATTTACATATAAATCACTGTTGTCTATCTATGTCAAAACAGATTTATTAAATTTGATCTAGACAAAAAGTGGATTAATGGTTATCATTATCTCCACAAAGCCGAAATATATTTACTGGTAGTTTTAAAATAACTATTTTACATATTGGATTATTGAATTATTATAATAGAATATGTTATACAAAAAGAAACAAAAAATATACAATGCAGAGATCCGTATACACTTCTAAATAATTTTATCCGTTCAGACACATAAATACGCTAAAGTCAAGTATCCGTGAATTACAAAAAACGTTACGAACAAATGTCGGTGGAACCATAAGTCGGAGATACACATGTTTGCATGTGCTCATTTGTTCAAGTGTTAATTTTTATTCAATACCGATTTTTTGTGTGTATTTCACGGACAAATTGAAATGGACTCATTAAGTGGTTTTATCAAAACCTATACTAAAGTATTGTTCGTCCATTCAAAATGTATTAGCAAAGCTTTACAAACATGAGATTCAGAATAAATTACCTATAAATTCAATATGTCGAGTATAAAAGACTCAATTAGAATATATCTTACATTTTCTCTTGATTAAAAAAAAAAGCAGGCTTTAATACACTAAGAAAAATAAAGAAAATTTTCAATATTATTTAAAATTAACTAGCGTTATATAAATAAAATGGCTTTAGTTATAATGTGTTTTTAACAACCAGCATTTCACTGTTTCATTCAAATATTTTAATACGTATAATGATAACGAAATAAAACAGTATTACACACATGAAAATACAGCATCGTTATTAATTCATAATAAATAAAATCAATCATTTAAATACAAAACAATTTAATTGTTTTATAAAATTTTAATTAATATGAATAATTTTATTTGCAAAGTTTATTAATTTAAAGGGTTCGTAATTGGACCTTCAAATCAAATCTGGAAATAAATTAATCAATATTGCATGTTTCATTCATGTTTCAAAAAATTCAACAAACTTAAAGAACAACGTGATACATTTTAAGGAAAATACTTTTTCAGAATTCGTCCAAGTTTGAAGATCGGATAAAGCTTTAGTAATTTCCCAATTTAAATCTTTTTTTATTCAAGGAATGATTGTTAATTCAAAACAGAGTTAAAAAAAAACGAATGATTACGCTTGCTTATAAAAATTTATCCATGAGGGTTTCGTAAATGTATTTTAAAAGAAAATTTAAACGCACGTGAATGAGGTGTACATAAACTGTTTCGTTTTATATAATGGCACTTATTTTTAGTTGAAAATCGTTTGACGTGTTTTCTGTTGTCTATAGAATCTTTTATCACCTCATATTATATTGTAAATATTATGTGCAAAAAGTGTTGGGAATTTGTATCCCAAGACAACAATATTCTATGAACCTTATTATTTTGATCTGACTACATTCGAGGTGTAGTTACAATGTATGAAACATATTACACTTTACACATACTAAGTGTCGATAGAAATTGGTTATTTTTACCATTTATGATTCAAGAGACGGTCATAGTAAGGTCGTTCTTGGAAAGATTAATTTTTATTATCAATTTTACTTTGTGATTGTCGTTTCTTTTGTATCGTCAATAAACTTAACGTTATTTACACACTTATTACAATAATTATATTATAATTTATAGCTTCTAGGCGTTAGAAACATAGTAATTCATATATTTTCGCTGGTTGTGTGCTTTCAAAAATCAAATGTTAAGGTAGACAAAAAAAATTTGTTAGAATTTCTTACCTTATATAGAATTTGAACAAAAAAACACAAAACTTCCTCAATTTGTCAATCAAATAATACCAGTTTTCACACATTTATCGTGCAGCTCCCGTGTTTTATATTAATTCACATAAATGAGATAATCATGAAAACTGTCATCATCTCTGAAAATGTAACAACATTGTCTTAAAGTACCGTATAAAATTTATAAAATAATAAGAAGTAAAATTTAAATTTTATTATTATTAGGAAGGATTTACTAGCTTTCCTCTATTTTTATTCGAACACAAAAGCTACTACAATCTATACATACATATGAGTGAGAGTAGAGTATCTCGATAGTTTTTATAGTTCTAAACAAGTATCAATTTTAAAAATTTATATTTTCTAGTAGATGTTTGACGTAGATTTATTATATAATATTGCAATGAGAATAATAAAGTATAATAAGAGACACATGAGTTTCTACACTACAGTTTGATTGTAATAAAAGTATCAGAGAAGATTTATGTAACTCGTTTCTAAGAAACTATTATCTCCAAATCAATTGTATAGAATACATAAAGAATAAAATGTACAAAATTAGATTTAGTTTTTATATTTTGTTGATTAGACGAAAATATTGATTCATTTGAAAGATTGCAACAGTTTCAATAAAACTAATGTCGTTTTGTGTCTGTACCGAAATATATCTTGTAAGCAAACCATTTTAGAGGATCAATGTTCAAATGTATTTTTATTTTCACTTATAAGTAAATTGTTTTACTGTTAAAAGCAAAGTCGAATTGTTTACATTTTGTGTGCGATGGTCAGATTCTACACCTCTGTAAATAGAATGTTTTTAATTAACTACGCCAATGTAATCCATAATGATTATTATTTTTTTGTATACATATAGGTTTAGTCCGCCTTTTAACCCATTCATGAAAAACCGTTGTAAGGTTTTTTTTTTTATTTGAATATAAATGCTATAAAGGATAGGGTGATTAAAAGAAGTTTGGCTAATTGTGCGTCATGCAAAAGACAAATTTTTTTGAAAGAAAACAGAACCGACTTCAAAAAATAAATCAGAAACTTAAAAAAAACTTAATTTAAAATAATTTTAAATTAAATACTTCTATAAATAATTCACTTGTGACCAATTTCCTGTCGTAATTGGCTCCAATAATATTTTCGACTAGAAAATGATTCGCTGGCACAGACTTCAAAAGGTTATTGATCACAGGTGAATTATTTATATAATTTATGAATTATTAAGTATTTTGCTGAATATTGATTTAATTTTTTAGTTCATTATTAAACTTATAAAATTGATATTATAATTTTAAGATATTCAATAGATTTTACGACCTAAAAAACAATAATGTTAGTTTTTAAACTTTATTAAAAAATTTAAAATTTATTAAAAACTTTTTAAATAAACTTTTGCAATAAATTTTTAAATACATACCCATGATAAATTCTGTGAATATCAAATAATTTTATAAAGATTATTCTAAAATATTATAACAATTTATAATCCAGAAATTCAGCAAAAATATCCAATTTTTTTTATATATGACTTACTGGTTCGTACACCAATTCTCTATTGTATACATTTAACAAATTGTTTGGAAACTTTTAGCTATGTGCACTTTAAATACAGAGGTACCGTAGCTTACATATAGCTTCTGAGCTGTCTGCACAATCATACAATATTCAGAATTGTCACACAATATAAGTGTAAGTATGTCGTACCTGTGCTTAAAACTTTTTGTATCTCAATGGGAATTAATGCATTTTTATCTACATTTAAATACTCGATTTATATTTAGTACAGTTCATATGGGAATTTGTTCATCTAACATCTACCTATTTTTGTTCAAAACTTGTATATATTTATTTTTCGTTGTTTCCTATAATAGTTAAATTATTTATAAATAAGTAATGCAACTCAATTGGTATTACCCACGTAATAAATATTTTCTATCAGGGAACTCGTATAATATTTTGTTACTCGTAGTATCATATTTTAAAGTAACTTTGAAATTTTAAATTAACCAAACTCTTTTCTAATATTTTACTGTTAGTAATTTCAGTAAGCTTTCCAAAAAGATGGAGTTGGTTTTTTTGGCCTAAGCTACTCAATGAAACTTTCAGCTAAGTCTGTTTTTGCAAGATACAAACAAAAATTCAATTATTTATTAATTTTGTGAATAAATATATGTTTATCACTTCTTCGATATTTTGTTAATTATATCATTCTTTACTTCAGGACTTGAAGTTTTGAAATTTATTCATATTTTCAGCTATAAGTTACAAGAAAATATTTTTTGCATTTTGTTAAAGTAATTTTTGAATTTCGATACACAAATCGAATTATGAGGGGCGTGAAATTACTGCCAATACATGTATCAAAACATAAAAAGGATTGGAATAAGAATTAATTGTTACGACATTAGAGAATTGGCAACAAAAATGGTGGTATAATTATAATTCTATTATTTACTACAATATAAAGGTATATCGTTGTAAACAAAATTCAATATACAAATGATTTCAACGTCAAATTTCAATTTTCAAATAACCATGTTTGAGTTAGAGGAGGGAGATAAAAGAAATGAGAATGGGAGAACAAGAGTTAGTTAACAAACTTTGTCGAATGCCTGCAAACATTATAATGAATTTTGATATTTTAATTATAATATCCTTAATAACATTTAATTTTCATATCGATATTTTAATATTTATTTTACTTTGAAAATCGACTACTAGAATTATTTAGACTTTTTTTGAAATACGTTTCTCATGTGTACAAATTAATAAATCAATAATAGCCTTGTTGTTAGGTTAGCGGAATTTACTTAAAATTCGTTTTAACTTTAAACTCTTATGAGAAATGAATGAAAAAATATTTGGTGGACTTTAACATAACTGACCAATAATTCGCAATAATCAGGCAATACAATTCAAACATGCAAATATGATTCGTGGTTTAGAAAAAAAACGTGACAACACAATAGAATTTATTGTAACCGGACGTTGTGTGTAAGTAGCATAATTCATACTTAGTTTGTTTTTTTTTTTGCATGTTAATTAGTAATTACACATTGTAAAAATAACAAATAAAAAAAAATTGCATTAGTTAGATAAATCAATTGTGCTCATACACAAACAAACACACAATGGTTGGTTGCTATTCACATAAATAAACAAGCCAATGAGTATTTAATAATTCCTTATGTACAAAAACCTAACATTCAATATGTTCGTTTATACTTGCTTAACAATATTCGTGATCTAAATGATGGCTGGATAGCTCGATCTAGGTAGTTAGGTAGGTAGGTAGGTAGCTCTGATGTTAGTTTTTATTATTTAGTTAGGTAAAATGTACTCTTGTAGAATTATATATTTGTATTTGTTTTATGACATTACACGAACATAAATATTTTATAATTATGATAACACATACAGTGTGTATGAAAAGAGTTAGGTATTTATATTGATACTAAATTTTCAATATTTTACATTAGAAAGTCAGCTTCAATACCTTAATCATCACTACAGAGTATCGCTATCTTTTTTTAATGACGATTTTTATAGTTCCGACGTTGAACATCACAACTTTGATGAAAATAGGTACAAATGTTGAGCTATTCACCAAAAAAGGGAAACGACCTTCATATTTTTGGTCTACTGCTTTTCCCTTATGGAATCAATTAAAGCATCGAGCTGAAATTTATTTGTAATAAATATTACTATTCCTGTGGGAATTTTCTGATTTCTGTTCAATATCTTCTATTCGAAAAAATGAAACTAGTGGTTGAAAAAATCGAAAAATTTGAAAAAACCCTCTTTTTTTTCTAACAAATGATTCAAAAGGGATAAAAAACATAAAATCGAATGGTCAGTTTGCTTATATTCTTAACTTTTTCATAAGTCCTTGCGATTTTAAAGCCATTTAAAAATCCTTGACAAATAAAATTTTTCTAAATTATTAAACAATAACATTCTTTTGATAAAAAATCTAATAATTATTTAGTTGAAAAGTTAGCTCATTTCATCTTTCATTGTCACCTGACATTTAACAGACTTGAAAATCAAAGTTCTTATTTTATTCGACATATATGCAATGTGAAAAATAAAGATGAAAACGTGAAAATAATTTGTATAAAACTACATTGAAAGTTGGGTTTTACCAGCTTTTTTAATTTGGTAAAATAAATGTTTCGTTGCTTAAGTTAGCTATTAATTTAATATGAACAATTAATGGAGCAGTGCACAAGAAATTAAGGCCAGATAGACATAGACGGCATTTTTCTAATGTTTTAGATAATATTGTATTAATTAGCTCCAGCTCTTATTCATTGATAATTTTATAATTTGAAACTCAATTTGTTCAAGAAATTGGAAACCCTTTGTACAATTTGTTAAGAAACGATCTAGTAATATTGATTCTACCTCATTTATTATAAGCTTCGAAGTCTTTGTTTAAAATATATGTTTCTCATGGATTCTCTATGTATAGTAGTTAAAAGTATAATGATGATGTGTAATTAAAACATACATTGTTAAATTATAAATTAACTATTTATACTTATAGTTGATAATTTATACATAATACTTATAACACGACTACGATCAATACAGCTTGTAGCACTAAAATTCATGTTCCGTAGGAAAAATAAGAAACAATTATTTTTCAAAATGGCTTTTAATAATACAATAGTTTTTTTTCAATTTAGTAGTTATTATAATCATGAAATGTATATGGTATTGACACCTAATTTCATCGAAGCGTTGAGAGAGGCTGGAATGAGAGCATTTCTATTAAAAATTGTAAAACGATTGCCACCCCTTGATTTTCAATTATTTGTATGAACATTCTATTGCTAATGCCCATAAAGAAATGACACAAATTCATTATATTTGTTGAGCTAAAAATTTTCAAAATATTATAAAAACAATATAAAGGTATTCTATAATTTATGTTTGATTTTTATAATGTAAAACTAAAAAATTAAATTATGGATGTTAGTAAATAGATATAAATTTTGAAAGTAAAATAATATATCATCAACATACAGATCAATAAAAGAGTAAAGGATAACCAAAATTTATTGATGAATCAGTATAGTTTTATCACAGTAGCTATTGAAAGTAAAAATATTTACGGTACCAAAGATAGTCATAAAATCCAATATTTAGCTTTGTATGTTTCTGATATATACACGAGACTTACTGGAAATATTCCTCAAGAATAGCATTTCAGATTATAAAAAGCATGATGTTTTGTTTTGGTTGTTTGAGCTTTAGAGTAGGATTCTAATATGAAAGCGTCTATTTTTCTCATAACGTTTATTTTTTAAATCCAAAGTATGATACATCAAGCATACGAAAATAAAAACGAAAGCTTACGAAAATATTTTAATGAGACCTTGAGAGTTGAAAAAACATGTTTTTTTAGAGTTTTGTAATTTTTTTTTCTTCCTTACGCAAGGTTGGGTAGAACCCTTTAACTATTTTTTACCTTCAAAGTGTATTAAATTTGTTGGAGTTTACGTGTAATACTTACATGAAAAATGTGTAGGACTTACATACTGATATTTTGTAATTTGATCTGAATCAATATTGTAATAATTATTTTCAATAAACTTAGATAAATGATTGTCTTGCCCCCGAGTATAGACTATATGTAAGAACATATGTAATATATGTTGTTATATTAGAAAAGCTATTTTATAGTTAATTATTATAATAATATAAAACAAGTAAGTTTATAATTTGTTATTAATTAAAATATGTTTACTCGCAAGTAAAATATTTATATAATTATAAACAGAACACTATTTACTTATTCCAAAACCAACGTTATTCAAATATTGTATAAACGTTATATACACGGTATGTATGCTTATTAGAGTAGTTAGAATTCATAATTAATTGTCTTTATTAATATGTAAGCTTGATTTCTTAGAAAGTTATCCTACAAATAATAAACGAGTGTTAAAAATTGGTTTTTCTATGGAAAACAAAATTATTATTTATGCATTTCAGTACTTATGAATATCAAATTTACATTCACATTAAGAAAAGGCACACCATTAATTAAACTATTTATGTATTTGCTACATTCCCGAATTGGATTATCGATTTTATAAAACACTTTTGGCATTTAATATTTTATTTATTATTATTTTTTAAATCTGTGCAAGCCAAACAAAGACAAGCTTAATTGATTCTAAGCCCATTCAAAATCTTTTCTGTATAGAGTTAGTATGGAAATTTCAATTAACAAATAGAACTCCAAGCTATACAATATTATATTTATTAAATGCAGAGTTTCTGCAAAAATAAAAATAAAAAATAATATAAAAAACAACAACAAATGGTTAGTTTATATTTGTTTAATTATTATTCAAGATTAAATACACGAACAAATGGTAAAAAAAAAAACAATTGAAAATGAATTGTTTATGAACACTGTCATGCAAATATACTTACTGGTAATAATGTGAAACTTATACAATTAATGAAAGTTATTGAAATATTGATGATAGATATGATGGCGTCATAGATGATGTTTAATTTTTATTTTAAAAATATTATCATTTTTAGAGGGATAAGCCTTGTGCATTTTTATTTCCGAAAATTTTTTTTAAATAATTAAATCCAGTATATACATATCCGTTTGTTCGAATATGATGTTAATGTGGAAGGCTCATTCTATAGAAGGTGGTTTATATAATCAATTTAAATGTAATCACTACACAGATATTGTGACTTTTGATTCATACTATAGGGTCGAAAATTATTGTTGGTGCTATATAAACTATACTACATACAAATTACATTAGTGGTTTTTGGATTTAATCTGACGTTTTCCAGTAATTTCTTCTTTTAAAAAATATACACTTTTACATCCAATATACATAAAATACTATTCTACCATCAATTTTCATCAATTTCCTGTATGAATGAGTACTTATGTTTGTATTGCCTTTTACATTATGTAAAGAAATAATTAGTTTTCATACCGGACATGATTCGTTTTATAAACTAATCTTTTTATAAACTGTAAACTAGTTATTTACTTATAAATACGATAAATATTCTGAGAAAAATAAACTGTTCTGTTTAGTTTTTTTAGTTTTTTACTTTTATTGCTATATTCTTGTTTTCATTTGTGCTTTTTTTTCTTGTTTTTTTTTAAAACTCTTATTGTGTATGCACAGTGCATGAAAATAATTAGCCTTATAATATTTATGTAAAACGACATATAATAATTAAAATGACGAACGCTTTCCTAGTTAAATAAATAAAATATTTATCATGCTAGAAAATATTAGTTGTGAATAATTTTAATTTATTTATTCAAGTTTTATTATTGTAATAACAATAAGTTTTATATTCATTAAAATAAGTCTTTGAAAATTATCACATTATTTATGATAAAAAATAATTTACGGTACATGCTAAGAGCAATTTCGGGAATTATGGCTCAGTCGGAAAATATGGCCTAGTAACATTTTTTCTAAACAATCCAACAGAAGCAGTTAATGTATGTTTCATAATGACATACCAATCAAATTCATGTATTCAGCAGATTATTTCCTCAAATGGTCACTGTTCAAAAATTCTTAGTGTATATTTTTGTAGGTAAAGTTTTATTTATAGTATGGTTACAGTTTTTAAGCATATTATTCAATTGGTTTTAGGTTAGATTCCTATTTGTGAGAAACGTGTCTAGGTTCATTATGGCCTGTTGGTATAGCATTTGGTCTACCAGGCCATACTGAACTCATACAATCTTTAGATATAATGGTCGTTTTCCCTTGTAAGGAGAAAACTTTTAGCTTAGTGCAAGAACTCAATGTGAAGATTAATCAAAGATGTGTTGAATAACAAATTGTGCTCAAAAAATGCTTCTAAACAGTATAATGTTTCCCAAACCTTTTGGCAAACTTAATATATTGACGAGCTTATTGACAAAGTTGAGAAGAAAACCTACATTGCCAAAGGAACTAGAGAATCAATCAATCGGAGGTTTTTTTCTTGAGTTTTGTGATACAAAACAGCGCAAATTATATTTGTATATATATTTATAAATCAAAATCATGGACACAAATTCTATCATTTTCCTCTATTTCCATACCTTCTTCTTAAATTGTAACCATTTTTTTGTGTATACTAGGCTTACGAATTTCAAATAAAATTGATTATAATTTCTTTGACAAAACAGTTCATATTAAATATTTGTATATATAAATAAATATTAAGTATGTACCAATTTACATATGTTTATTATGCTTATAGCATGACGCTTGGGGTTTTTTTGTTAAACAACCTTTTTTTTGTTAAACATTTTAGAACAATCCCAAAGGAAAGTTTAAAAAGTTAAGTGGTATACAAGAAATGTTTGCTAGAACATTCAAAAATTATATACACAAAATAACGTTAAATTAATTTTAAAACAAAAAATGGAAATTTTCTCTCTAGCTTTCTTTATTTTCATAATAAAAAAATATATAAAGAAATTAGTTTTTAACATAATACAAAGTATTTCATACAAACCGATGGTAAAATTATTTGTCACAGGGTGTAAATAAAGCAGTGTTGAAAATGCTTTTAATAAAAACTTTAATTATATTAAAAGGTAATAATAAATAATAATGGTTTATTTTAATTTATTATTATAGTGGTATAATTTAATGTAGAGCTATAGATCCTACGTATTCAAAAATATTGGAAGCAAAAGATTAAATATTCCGATTTTACAGCACTACCATAATATTGGTAGTATGGTTATCCCACTGACATCAGTTTGCAAAATTTCTTAGCTGAACCATTAAACATAGTGTCAAAGCCGATGTGATGTATGTCTCCATAACTTATAAGTATATTATTTATACCGTAAAATATACTAATCCCGACAATCAGTATTTATTTACTCATCAATTCCTCTTGTTAGCGCCTCAGACTGGAGTGTAAATTATTAACGCATTTTCGTGATTTTTATAGGAATATTTATATTCTTGAGAAAATGTCTGCAAAGTTAAATAGAATGATGTTCTCTATGATCCAAAAGGGTGTTTTTTTTTTACAGAACAATTTTATGATTACAATTGAGGATTTCATTTTTCAGTATCCTTTCAGGATTTAATGCAACTGTTATGTTGGTGTAGTTTTCAAAAATATAGTTTGTAAATAACGAAAATGTTTAGGAAATACTTTGTACTCTAACATGGTAAAAATTTTATTAGGAGGATTTAAAAAATTAATATATTTCCTCGTTCACCAACCACAGTTTTTCGTGTTTGTCTGTGTTTATTATTTTATATTATATTATTAGAAAAGGTAAAAACATCATCTAATACTGACATTTCACTGAGTTCAACGTTTAAAATTATACAGTTTTTAACGTTTAAAATAATATTCAAATGTTTTGATAAATGTTTTTCATTTTTGTCTTTTTATATATATACTTCTGAGAAATTTAAATAAATTTCACTCTTCTTGCTAGAGCTTATGGCTTTATTCAAATATAGTATTACAGTTTTTTTTTTTAAATATTGATTCATTAAAATACAGTTAGTTTATTTGTGAATTTAAAATTGCACGTCAATTTAAAATAACATTTCAGTGGTATATATCTTTTTTTTGCTCCTTTAAACCCTCAATTTCTTAATTTAAATTAACCAATTAAAACATAGAACTTTTAACTTAATAATTAATTAAAAAATCGACTATCATGTGTTATTGAGGAAATATATGGTCTGTAATCGAACAAGAGGTTTTCCTGTGGAATTAATAACGTAAAGGACTAACAACGTACTGGCAACGTACATAAAAAGTGAAATTTTAGGATCTAGATTTTTATTTGAAATAATTTTGGACCTATGTTCGTTCCATACCGCGTTAGGTGCCCTGATAGAATCATCCGGCTCAAAGCATGCGCGTTACGACAGAGACAACTTTTTTAATTTTTTTTAATATTAAATTAAACTGACCAACTATTTATATTAGCTGACCAATTATCAGCGAATGTTTCCCGATCGCGCATAGGTGGAGTTTTTTATTTTTTCCGCGAATGAGGTGCTAAAATTATTAATTGACCTTGAAAAACTTTAATCCTTAATAAAAAATTTTCTGATGCTGACCAATTAATGAGACCAACTGACCTTTTATGACCAATTTCTGACCTCATATGCGGAATTTCGATTGACCAATTATACCATCTGAAAGGTCAGAAATTGGTTATAAAAGGTCAGTTGGGCGCATTAATTGGTCAGCATCAGAAAATTTTTTATTAAGGATTAAAGTTTTTCAAGGTCAATTAATATATATATATATATATATATATATATATATATATATATATATATATATATATATATATATATATATATATATATATATATATATATATATATATATATATATATATATATATATATATATATATATATATATATATATATATATATATATATATATATATATATATATATATATAAATGATTTGGCAGCGTTATTAAATAATATCTGTGTTTCATAGCAACAATATTTGGTATTTGTTTCCAAAGTACCACCTTGCTGTAATATGTTAGAAGACATGCGCGTACAAAGTTTACAAATATCGTCAAATCACGAATATCAGAAATTATATCTAGACAGTTCGTGTTCGCTTTTACACTGATTTTAAGGTGCACATACTAAGATTTTCGGATCAGAAAATCTGATATAATTCTTAGTAGATCCAATATGTGCGGTAATTATATAAAGGGGTAATTATACTAAGGTCGCTTATCAACCTTAAGGACGTACTTCTCTCCTTATATTTCCCGACAATGTAATAACATTCAGTGTGTCTTATCTTTATTAGACCTTGAATAATGACTTTTGTCGTTAAACTTTAGTTTCAATGATTCTTTTAATTTGGGTTGTTTTTGTGATTCAATAAGAAAGCTTAAAAATCCGTCAAAAGGTTCAAAATTTTTTTTTTCGCTGTTTATGAGTTTTATAGGATAATTTAGATCTTAAAAATTCAAAAATAACATTTATTTTGAAATTGGTCAACTAGTTTTCGAGATATTGCAAGAAATACATCCGATAAATCGGCCTCTGTATTGGATTTGTAGGGATATCTTAAAAACTACTACCCCAATCATTAAATAGATGTTATTTTTGAAATCTGCGGGTTGAAATTACTGTATAATATGTATTTCATCGAAATCGGGGAAAAACAAATTTTCCCAATTTTTGCGATTTTTTCAAAGGGGTACCCCTTTAAAAAATTGCGAAATTTTGAAAAAAATATTTTTAATCCGATTTTGAGAAAAACCATGTTTGTAAGTGTATTTTGAAACGTAGATTTCAAAAATACCATCTATTTAACGATCGGATACTTAGTTTTTGAGATATCTGCATAAATCCGATTTAGAGGCCGATTTAGCGGATGTATTTAATAAAATATCTCAAAAACTAGTCGACCTATCGGAAAATAAATGCTATTTTTGAAAATTGCAGATCTTAATTATCCTAGAAAATCCATAAATAGCGAAAAAAAAATTTTGAACTTTTTGACGGTTTTTTGAGGTTTCTACAATCACAAACAACAAAACCCCAAATTAAAACAATCATTTTTACGACCAAAATTGCCATTCAAGGTCTAATTAAGATTAGATGTACTAAATCTTATTAAATTGTCAGGAAGCATAAGTGGAGAAGTACGTACTTAAAGGCTGAAAAGCGACAAAAATAGAAAACTGTTACTTTCGACCTATGTACTGAAATGTGTGAAAAATATTATGAATTAGGAGATCAGGAAAATATACTATTTGTGAGATATTATATGTTTTGCTTTGAAGATTCACATATGTAAAAAGATGCTATCTATTACTATAGTAAATCTTGTATCACAATTCTTTTTTCTTCCTTCTACAATCGTTGTGTGAAAAATAGAAATTTTCTTGGTTTTGTGATGAAGCTAATTGAATCAACTACCTAAAAACCATGCAGCTATCGAGTCTGAAATGTTAATAATAATAATAAGTTTATTAAAGATATTCTTAAATGAGTTTTACTTTATGGTGGTCATGCAAATTACACTTTATGTGAAACATTTACTTAACTTCTTTGCAAATTAAGAGAAAAAATTTCACTCGCAAAACTGGATCGTATTTTTAATTGCATCTTTTTTCCACCCCCAAAACTGGGTATTAAAATTTTATAAAAAACATTAAATTAACTTCTATTCAAGTAGTGTTACAAAATAAAAATAGTTTTAATTAACATTTTGTTATAATTAAGATACATCTTTAAGCAGATCAAATATCGCCAAAACTTTGACGGTTTGAGTTCAAATTTGATTCAAACCGAAAAATTCGAAAGGAACATAGTTCTCACTCGGTATTTAAGACAATTCTCTCTACGAAATTTTATTAGATATAAGGATATTACGGGAAAATAATTTTTCCTCTACTATTGAAAATGATTCTATAACTTATATTTCCAATGAATTTTTCTGATAAAGTTATTAGAAATTTAACGTAACATTTACAGAACGAAACTCAAACAAAACATTTATTTTAAATATTAAATAATGTTGCTTAGACCATCTACAGAACAAAAATATATAAAAAGAGTGGAAAAGTTGAAATTAATTATTTTTTAAACAGCTACAATTAATTTTTTTATACGTTCCTATATCTAGATACAATTTATAACACAAAATTATATTCATAAAAAAAATGTTTCATTTAAATTTATAATTATCCCTTCACGTGTCTTTTCGTTCATATTTAATTAAATGGACAAAAAAAAATTTTATCCTAATCACTGAAAAAGTCACAGTAATTATATCTTTTACAAAAATTTTTGTTTTATAATTTTTTTGTCTTTATTTAATTAATTCTTATTTAAATTACACAATTGATTTTGATTGAATTTAAATACTGTACACGGTGATACTTTTAAATATTCATTGACAAAAATTTTATTATTATAATAAGAATTCTAGGATTTTTCGAATAAATTTCGATTTTTAACCCCGATTTCCAAGATCAAATTATTTTGTATTTTTATAAATACGTATGTCGACTACAAAGTAGTCATTATCAGCATGAATTATCTAGTTGTAATGATTCTCTGAAGAGATGTTACTCGTTGCTAATTTGCAGACCAAATTAGTAACATCTCTTCAGGGAATCATTTACGGTTGAACTTCAATTAAACGCTCCATCTTCTGTGCCATCTATCTTGATACCGAATTAACTTATAAACATGTTTTAGCAAAATCATGTAGAGAATTTTATCCTCAGCAACTTTGATAATTAATACAAATGCAATTGGAGGCAGAAAAAACGAGATATTCTGCAAAAACTAACTTTTAGGTCTTTTGACTTTGAATACGTAAGGTTCCTTACACGCGACCAATTGTGACTTTTATGTCATCTTTTATAGTACAAAAAAATTTGTACAAGAATTTATCTTATTGCCTTAAATTTCAAAACTGGCATTTATATGAATCAGGCGATTGGAGTAACTGTTTTATGGTTATTAAAGCACAAAAGGTCTGAATCATACTGAAATTCGAAAGGTAGAACAGTATAAAAAGACATTATATTTACATTTTTTCTTTAATATTTTATATTTTTCTTGTTTAAATTATATTTTTTAAATATTTTTTAAAACAATGAATTGACTTGTTTTTAAATGTTTTTCGAACACTCGGAGCATTCGAAACAAAATGGTAAATTAGACAACAATGAAATGAAATAAATGAAAAATCTGAAAAAATTTCTTCAAATTCCATTTGATTAACTTTTAAAGTACATTAAATTATTACACTTAAATCAAATGAATTCTTAAACAATTTGTTGAAAATTAGTTGTACCCTTAAGTTGTTTGTTAAATTTCACTTTCGATTTGCTTGCTATTCACTATTGAAAATTAATACGAATGTCGTAGATAAAACTTATTTAGAATCAATAGATTTACTTACCTGAATGACAACACATGTAAATAAATGCTTGAGGTATTTCTAATTTTAATTAAATAAATAATCTTAAACAAAATGTAAATAGATTTTCTCTCATGTTCAACTAGGTGTATGCTCAAACTACAATATTTATTATAAATTTTATACAATAACCATTATTACAAGATGGCCTCTAATACAACTTAGAAGCATTTAAAAATTTTAGAACGACATTCTTTAACAGAGGCCATGCAGAGTGAAAAAAAGAGAAACAAAAACAAAAAGAGAAAATTTTGTGACGAATTCTAGACCTTAAAAGTAAGTTCTAGTTAAATGTTATAAATATATATATATATATATATATATATATATATATATATATATATATATATATATATATATATATATATATATATATATATATATATATATATATATATATATATAAATCGTGACATTAGGATTGATTTGAAAAAATTATTGTCAATAAAAAAATAAAAAATTAAATAGTATATCCTTCAATGAAAGCGGCTTGAAATTTAATTCCATTTTACAAATGAACTAGATATATGAAATTTGTATGAGATTTTTTTGTTTTAATTTTTAAGTTTTGATAAGTCTTCCTGTATGTTTAGTTTTATATACATACTAAGTTGGTAGAAGTATATTATATTTTAGGTATAAAGTTAAAGATTTTGAGCGATCAGATTTACTTACTTGTTGAATTACAAAACCATAACTTTTAGTTGAATTTATTTATTTGAATTTATTACACATGAATTATTTACAAGTTGATAGAAATCTTTGTATCTTCATAAATAGTTTCAGCAATATTGGTGGTAGATTACTGTTTAACTGTATTTTATAATAACATTTTAATTAAGCAACTGTCTGTATTATTGTAACCCAATGTTGTATATCATTCGAGATCATAAGTCGGAAAGAAAAATATAACTTTTGAATATAACTTCTAAGGTCATCAGTGACTATAATGTGTACTGTAAAGCACATATCATACATGGCGACCCATCCAATTACTAATTTTGACTGATGTTGCATAACTTTGAAAATCGGTTGAAAATGCATGACGTCATCACTTGGGTATATTTAACTCTAGATTATGATTTATTTAACTCAAAATTAATAAAATTATCAATAATTATTTAAAATTAACATTGAATATTATAATCTGGTGGGCGTTTTATGTAAAAACTGTCACGTTCTTTTTCGCCTCAACACATGGTGCTAACAATGTTCAATTATACCAAAGTACCAGATACAAATATGACTGAAATGTAATCGTAAATTATATAAAGTTTGTAAACGGATAAATTCAGGTTACTTTGGTTAATTATTGCAAGAACTCCTTCTTCATTAGTTACAACACTTTCCTTCAATAATGTTTGTTTGAAAACTTTTAACTAACTGCAACGTCAATATAATCTGAATTCTTTGTTTATTCAATAAAATTCATTCACATAATATTTTGGTAATTCAATTTACAAAATTATTATTATCAAGTATGTATGACTAACAGAATAGTGTATTGAATTAAAACTAAACTAATATAGTTTGAATACCTTCATATACTTGAACAGAAATTGAAATAGTTAAATAAATTAATTATAAGATATAATATTATGATAACGACCGAAATTATTCATGGAATTTTCTATTATGGTTTTATTTCGCTCTTAATTATTTATTTAATTATTTTATGGTTTTGTTTTACAGTTTTTATGGTATATATTAAATTTCTCAAAAAAAATGCATTGAAAATTCACCAATCTTGCATTCTTATCATAACTTTCTTTTACTATTAACTCAGTCCTGATTTTTCCAGTCTCAACAATTAAAAAAAATAATGATCTTAACAATCGAAACTTTTTCACAAAATATTTTTTCAACCATTAGCACATGGTAGGATAGCCCAAGCGGCGATTTTTGGATTTTCTCGAGCACGTCAGATTAAGATATGGGATATACCATGTTTAGTACATAAAACAACTATTGGCTCTCTACATGGTGCCTCACGTATGAGAAGGCGTTTAAAATACTAAAACAAAAAATCGATAGTTGGATTAAATCCAGGGCGTCTGATTAGTTATTCTATACCGAGTGATTTTCAAGCTGGAATTTTTTCAAGCACAGCTATATCTGACACAACAAAAGAAATAATAATGCAAGCTTCTATTTTTGGTTAAGTATAAGGAAAAACACTTTTACAGTTTCATAATAAAACGATAAATTTTATATCTCGATAGACGAATTTGTACCAGAAATCGAAAGAATCAGCTTGGATTGTACAAAGTTCTAGCAAATTGTTTATCAAACTTGTAAAACGTATATAGAAAAACAAATAAAATCAAGTTGTACTACATGGGTCTTAAGAAGGATCTTAAGAAGTTTGCGATAATTTATCTAGAGTAAGTCAATTTGCATCTCTTTTTAAAAATGAATCATAGTATATTAATTTTCAGAAATCAGTTTGATAGGACAACCTACCTAATACATTAACAGATATGATAAGTGTGAATTAATTTGATTATGAAAAACAAACCTAAATTTTTTGTGCTAGTTGGGATTAACAGGCACTGATCTGAAAGTATTTGTTTGAAGAATAATTTTTTATAATAATGTTTTTTAATCATTGTTCATTTTGTCTTGCATTACAAATTTCTAGACCACTTTTAGTTCTAAAATGTATTTCTTTATAATATGTTTTACATCATTAAAAATTTGTAGTAAAAATTAATTTACTTTATTCAGTTATTCTTTTTCTTACCACTAAAATAAGCAGCACAAAACTTTGAAACTTTTTGTAGAATTATAGTCTCATTGTCTGTGTTTTTACACACAAATTCTATGAATTTGTAAGCGTGAACA
Source organism: Chrysopa pallens (assembly GCA_020423425.1). Taxonomy (NCBI): domain Eukaryota; kingdom Metazoa; phylum Arthropoda; class Insecta; order Neuroptera; family Chrysopidae; genus Chrysopa; species Chrysopa pallens. Next base: position 60,760,290 of record CM035594.1, read on the forward strand.
AATTTTAGTTAATTTACTTTTTACTAAGCACTTGTTTGAATTATATTTGCTTTATTAATTTTACGCAATTTATGCTTTTTTAATTAATTAGAAACATTACATAATTACAGACCGTAATAAACGAATAACAAATTCTGATCTATCTATCACAGGTCAGGATTTGGTAATGTAGACAAAACTAGAAACCTAGAATTAAATACTTTAAACGATGTGTCAACTGTTTTTTGTTTTTAAATAACACTTTCACCATGAAAGAATCGAACATAAGAACGTCACTATTGATTAAAAATTTAAAATTTGATTTATTTCCAAGATAGTTTTTTTCTTAATTTTGATTTTTTCGCAACTAAGAACATAACAATTATTTCACAGTACCGAATTCGTTGGGAGTTTTAAAAAAATTATAAATATTAATAAAATTTTGAATTTGTTTTTTGGAAACTAAGGTAGTCACATCCAAACCAATCTCAGTCGTTCGCCTGAAGCCTGCGATAAGTACAATTAATTAAAGTGAGTTATTTCTAAGGCATATCTAAATTATATTTTGCTTTCAACAGAAAACAAATTATAACCAAACAAATAAGAATTTTTGTTCTTATTTTTTTTAAACGTTTTTTGTTTGTAATTATATTTTTGTTGCATAGAGAAAATATTATATTCTGTTCATTTTAAAATAATAATGATAAGAAAAATATAGGACTTATATGCTTAAATACGAAATTTCGTTTCAAAAGAACTACGTAAGCTTGACGAAGACTTTTTAAAGAATTTTACGCATTTTTATTTTATTGTACACCTAAGTTAAATGTCATGGTAGTGAACTTAAAAAAACTATTTTATGTATTGAGATTCAATTGTATTTGCAAACAAACTCTTCTTGATGAGAGTGATACAAACTTCTATAATGACGATAACAACCATTTTTAACACATTACAATGGTTTTTTATTTTTTCAATGTCTGTTTTGAAGAATAAATTGTCTTTGTTATTCAAAAAAGCCAAAAAAATTGTAATTGAATTCTTTATATAATCTAGATTTTATTACCTGTTGCAATAGAGAAGCAATTAAGGGAGTTATAATTAATATATTTAAACCATCATTTTCATGAACTTATAGCTAAATCTTTAAAATCACGGAGCATTCTGTATAAATAGTTCGGTATAATGGGTTAGTTTTTAATTTAATTAAGTTATTCTTAACAGTAAGAAATGCTTAAAATTACAAAAAGAAGGATTTTATAAACAAATATTTATAACTTCCATGCAAAATTCTAATAAAATTTGTGTATTCGAATTACAAAATTCAGTTCAATATAAAAGTTGTTTCTTTATATTTTATAAAAAACAAATTCTTAATTTTTTTATCTAGCGATAAAATTGATCAATTTTAATGTCCCTCTTTTTGAAGTTAAATAAAATTTATATAACTCAATTTTAACAAAATAGTACCAGCGGTGCTACAAAATCAATACCTCCATTTTCTTTAAGAAAATTCACCAACGACAAACTTTTTACACTTAGCAAAGCGATGCTTAGGTTATACAGTACAACAAACAATATTAAATTACTTCTATCTATTAAAATTAATATTCTTTCTTAAGAAAATTTACATAAAAATCTATATTTGGAAGAAGAAATTTTGTATTATCATGAAACTTGATAAATAAAGTAATTGCTTTAAATTGTATGTAAAATGTATACAAGATTTTTACTTTAAGTATTTGATAATTTGTAATCTGATCTTACCATCTATTGTCAGTAAGTTCATCATTCTTTATTGATTGTAATATAAGAATTCTTAGAAAATTTAAGTTTTAAAATGTTATACGAAGAAGCTCTTTTATCGAGCGTAATACACCGATATATAAGAACGCAATTAATTTCTTATTCTTAACAAACTTTTAATTAATAATATCTGAAAATTTATTATTTTTTCACTAGCATATTTTCGTTTTAGCTACGCAAATAGTATACATTTTAATGATTGAATGAATACTGGGTAGATTCACTATTTGAACGCAGAGCGTTCTCGGTTCGATTGGTGTGGTAAAGTACTCGTATTTTCGAATAACAAACAATAAACAATGTATTTATTATATTGGTACAATCCGTTCCTCCTTTAGAACACTCCATCCAAGGTAACAATTATATTGTTATTATGTGTTCGATGGAGCCGGTTTCTTCGTTCTTATCCAAGCGATGAGTATAAATCAACCAGACTCCCCTTTTTTATTTTAATTGATCAAACTGTCGTTGCCTGGATTCGAGCCCGCAACGTCAAAGTTACGAATAGTAATAATAACATTAAATATTATTGAATAATTTTTTACCATAGTCAAAACGAACAGGGTTTCGTATTGTAATGTGGATCTATTTATCACTCTTAATTTTTCGTTAACTTTCCTTCATTATCTAACAACCTGTATTTACAATTTAAAATTAATGAACAATATCCATCTAACTAACAGGCAGACAGACTTCCATTAAATTAATATTTGTGGCCAAATAACACATAGTTTATATATAAGCATTATTAGTACTTCAGAAACTATGTGTAAATATTCATATGGCTTACATAATAAACGTGTATTTCAGTTAGATACTAAATAATACAGAATGACTATATTGTCACATACTCTTTGATTTCTAATCTCAATTTCTCCTTAGCTTGATTGAAGTACAACAATACATTTATTTATATACGATTTATTTTTTACATTTGATTTATTTTTAAACTAAAACTTCAGTATATGTAGCCCCCCTCCGATTGGCTGTTTCGTGTAAGAAAGTAATTGCCAAAATCGGTCTGATTTATACAAGAATTGCGCGAATCGAACAATCAAAAGGTATATAAAATCATTTATGTTACGCACGGTTTTCTTGAAAGTACGCCATATCTTGAAAAATTTTGATAAAAGCTTTGGTTGAAAGTATAATGCCAAATAATGAGTGGAATGCGATTATTAGTTTCTGAGAAATAGTGGTAATATATAAAGGTACAAGCAGGCATTTGACATGTTGGCTAAGAAGGCCATAATACAAACTTACATATACGAATATTGTAAATTCCAATAATATTACATTTATACAGGCCGAATTGATGACATCCTTGTTTTTTGGAAGTCGGTAAAAATGAAGGTAACTATTGATTTCTCGAGTTTCAATTAGTTTGCATGCACTGAACTCATAATACAGCATCATTAACTTAGTATACTATTGGATGTTTTAGTGGTTGATATAGGATCGTTGGCTTCATCAAACTACACCACATAATAATTGTTGTTATTTAACAGAATGTAACAAAATAATAAAACTATAAAACTTTCAAATACAGACTATTTTGAAAATATTAATATACAAGCAATACAAGCAAAATAATTAAATGAAATTAAATATTGACTATAAAATCTTCGATGTTTTTGGCATATTGTGTTTTGGTGTAAGCTCATAGATTTATATTTATATGTAGAATTTTATCTGGTATACCTGAAGTAGCGCTGTAAGCTTCAGACTGCACTTGAAAATTAATGGAAATTTGCATCTTCATTAATTGCACAAAATGAGAGCAATTCATTTAACACCCATTTTAATCCACCTCACCTTCCCAGATTGTAAAACAAAAACGTTATACTTCCAACAAATTTCCAAAATGGGAAAAATTTCAGTTTTCATGTGTTTCCTCGCCATTCTATATGTATTGCAAAGAAAGCTATCTAATTTTCCATAATGGCGTTTGATTCGTATTGGTTCAGTAAATTCCCTGAATGTAATAAGCATGTTTTCTAAATTTGATTAAAATCGGACAAGTCGTTCGAAATTTATAGCAGAAAAAATAAAAATAGAGTGATAGACAGATTAAATATTAACGACAAATTGATGGATAGGTAGGAACTAACAAAAATTTAATAAACAACTACTTTGGAAAAATAAACAATCAATATCGACGTTTTATTTTGTATGCTATTGTATGTATATAGTTTGATAAATTATTTTCATGGTGGCCACTTGACTTTTTTTATATTTAGCTCCAAAATCTCAATAAATAAAACGCAGGTAGATTAACCTGCGTTTTAAGTGAACAGAATAAAATTAATCTGGATCTTTAGTGCGACCCACCCTCCCTTAAAAAATTCCACATTGATAAAAATTGTTCATCGTATTCAATTTCTATTTAAGTAAATTAATTTATAATAAATATATTCAATTAACGCAACAATGTTGAAATGATGAAATTTGTTTAAATTGTAAAATAAGTTTGGTAGAATTTCTACCACCTCATATTAAATTATTTCATTATTGGGTTTTTAATTGTATACTTGATCTCTCGTGATAATTATAAAGATATAATCCTTCCTTTTGGATTTTCCACCCTCGAGCAAAAACAAAATAAAAAGTATTAATATGTGCCTGAAAATACGGAAACGCCACTACTGTCTATCCGCGAGTGTAGAAAAGTTATTCGACTACTACAGGAAATACCTTGGAATCAAAAGACAATTATCGTTGTGGATTTTATTTCTAATAATATATTTAATTACATCTTTTATTGTGATTTACCTTATTGTAATATTTTATTTGATGGCTATAACATAAACTCAATTCGCTGTCAATAATAAAATATTCGATCTCGTATTCAATATTACTATTTAATAACTACATACTAAATTTTAAATCTTTTAATATTATATTTTATTAAATACTAAATATACCAACATAGAAATGAATACCATAAGATTATATAGAATTCTAAATTATATACAGTAATAGAAACTAAAAACTTTTATATAGTAGTAATAAATATATTTATGTGTGGTCTATATTACTATATTTGTGTAGTCTCCTAATTCTCGGTTCACATTGTGGTTCTTTCTGCATGTATATCTCTAAATACTATGTGAGGTTTTTATTTGCTTTCTGATGAAAAGGTATAGTTTGCCTTGTGAAAAAAGAAATCGCAAATTAAAAATAATAAAAATAATACTACAAAAATGATTAAAATTTTGAAAAAAAAGTTCTGGAATTTTGATAAAAGTTTTCTAGTTATTATATAAATTTTATCACGAAGGAAGAGAATTGACGATATTTTGAAAACTGAAAGTTAGACCACTAAGCAAAGCAATGTTCGAATAAAGTAAATGAATTCAAAGCGAATATTTGAATCAAAATAAGCCATGAGAAATATTTTCAGTAATCTGAAATGATATTACTCATTTTTTATTCAAATTTTTTGGCAAAGTATCAAAAACGTGAATAATTTCTTTTGATTTCGATGAATACATTCGTGTTGAATAACCGGAACACGGCAATACAATGGAATCTAAAATTGATTTAACTATGGTTTCCAATACATGAAAGTCAATTCAAACATTCTCATATTTGGGCTTTAATTATTCAAGAATAGTGTAATCAATAAAAATGGATACAAAAAACTTATTATTATTACTATATTAATTATTATTATTTTATTTTCTTCAATAAAAATATAATTAATATTCTGCAAAAATAATACTATCAATTACAATGGTGTCTAATTTAAGACAAAACGTAAAATTATCAAACAATGTACCTTTTAAAAGTCCCAAAAATTGGTAATATTTATTCAATGAAACATAATTTTATATTTACAACAGAAACCGGTTTTACGTTTAGTTAAAATATTTAGCTTTGCAAATAATAATTTCACAATTTCAAAATACTGTAGTTATATAAAATTTTCAACAAAGCCCATGTAGAAATCTGCCTTGCAATGGTTACACCTTGCACATTCATACACACACCACATATACGCCGAATATTTAGTTGATAATAGAAATTATTTGATGCATATAATTACAAGCGAATGATACTCTGTATCAGCTAAATGCGGATTGTATTAAAATATAATGAATGAATGTATAACACACACACGCTTCGTATTAATTAAATTCAACAACGAACGTGCATGTTAGACAACATAAACAATTGTTTATTAAATAATAAAATTGTTTTATTTACAAAAAAAAAAATTTACTTGTAAAAGAATCTAGTACATTTTTACATTTGAACATCGATATCATTGTATCAATTGATTAAAAATTGCGAAAAACAAGAATCTAATAAATACAACATCTAAGGATATTTTTTAATATCCGTACCGTGGAATAGACTTTTGAATCGATTGATGTGACACGTGAAATTAAATTTTGTAATAAGAAATTTGGATACACGACGATACTGACGAAATTAACTAAATTTTAATTAATTATAAATAAATAATAATAAAAATGTATTTATTTAGTTCAATTTTTTTTTTAATATTGTTTTTTAACTTGAATAATAATTTCAGTATGATTTTTCCATTTTTAGAAAATATTAATTTGTAGTAGTATTTTTTACATAAGATTTTTAAATACAAGTTCTGAAAATTGGTAAATGAAAATTTTATAACGCTATAAATATATTTACAATATTTAGTAATAATTTTCCAGAAGTTATAATAAACAGCAAATAGAATCCTGAGAAAACGCGACTATTTATTGTTTTCCAAATATCTTCAGAACTATTAAATATTCTCAATTTACAATTGCAGCAACCCTTTATAAAAAATATGATAAATTCAAAAATAACTATAATCATAGTGTCTCAATAATTAGTGATTGAATTCTCTACACACAAATTTTAGATTTTTGAAGTAAAGAATCCATAAATAAAGATTATGATTATTCAGTATAATAATATTATAAAAACGGGACTATTTATTATTATATGTATACACAGAAAAATAAACATCAACAAGCAACCATATCGTGAATTGTGTATATCATTATGCGGGTATGAAGAGAAATGATATACTAACCTATAAATGTTATTACCAATCTATATGTAAATTATTTTTGTTTTTAGGTTTATATATATATATATATATATATATATATATATATATATATATATATATATATATATATATATATATATATATATATATATATATGGATGATAAAAATTGTATATTAACAAATTTATTTACGACATCTCAAGAGAAAACAAAGTCACAGTATTATATAGGTCTATAACATGTGTATTATATAGGTAGTTATTTTCTGTACTGTTCGATGAACGATGGATGGTATAACTTTAAGTTTTGTAAATAACAACAGTCATTGTCCAGATGGGACACACATGAGTTATAAGATTCATTGTGGTGTTTGTTAGAAGATCTAAATAGTGTGGCGAGCCGAGTAAGTATCATTAAAATACTTCGGTTGCGATAAAGGCCAATATAAATCGTATTAGTTTCAATCGAATAATGGCAGGCTGCTGTCGTACTTGTGATGTTGTTTTAGTTCCATGATTATCTGACTTTAATCGCAGATACAGCTTTGTGCATAGATATTGCTGGAAGGGATGTCTTCGCACTTGTGATTGATCTCGGACAGAACCTTGAAATGCAACAATTTATTTTGCTTCAATTAAATAGATTCATTCAAGTGCTAGTGCCGAGACTAAATAGCTTGGCGACTAGGCTTTTGGAATATTTCTATGTTTCAGAATGCTTATCAGCTGTACGTTGTACTTAAAAAATTTTGCACAACTTTTTCTGTTATAAGCTTATTATTAGGTTATTAGGATTTATAAGTCAATAATTTAAAACGAATAGCAGTGTCTAATTAAAGAACATATTTAAACAACATCATACGTTTTCGAATATTCAACTCTCTCAGTGAATTTACGTTATTCCTCTGGAAGAGGAACCACGTTAATCTTATATGCATTCCTAGACATACGAGCATTCTATTAAAAAACAGGTAAACCGAACTGCGCAAAAATAATCAAAACTTGTGAAGCATGATTAAGGTTGTGAAACAAGTTGAGACAAAAAGGATGGTAAGAGACAGAAAGAGAGGAAGAAAAAAAATATGTGTGGGTATCAGTCTACGTTATTATAGGATAGAAAACTAGCGTATAGTTTTTAATTTTTTAAAAACAATTTTTTTCATAATGATAAATTTTTGTCATTTGATAATAAATAATACGTATATAATATAATGAAAAAAATTAAATTAGTTTAAAACATAAAACAAGTCCGAACATCAATTATATCACAATATATTAATTATCTTGAGCTTTAACTTCTAGAATTCCATAATGATTAATAATAAAACACAATCATATCGGAAGAATATTATAGAAAATAGTTATTCAACTACACCCTATTTATGTAGCTTTTTAACCTTTTAATCTAAATAAATATTTACCTATCTCCGAGTTATTTATAAACCTATAAACGATTTTTACAAAACTGGTTATCGAAAAAAATCTATGCTTTTTATTAGTATTGTTAGCCAAAAATGAAATGTTTTGTGGTCACCCAACTTAAAACTATAACTTCAACAATCTCGGAAACTAAGTTCAAGAACGTTTCTTATTTTGCGCGAATTTCGCAATGAATTAAACTTTTCTCTCAACAACCTTACCAAATCTTGATAATGAGTCTAGTTCGACATACGCCAAATTTATCAACTGGTTTTCCAATTCGTTTGATACTATAAGTATCAAAAATGTCATTATATGTTTGATGGTTTACACACATCTATTTCAAGTATGTAAAATATGATAGGAATATATACACATTTTTAGTACATATATAATATAATATATAATGTTGCTACTACCTACCTACCTCTATAATATAACGATGACTGTATAGCTATAAAATTCAAAGATAAAAATTATGACAAAAAAAAACTTCTTTTTGTAAAACAGTCATAAGAGACGAAACGTATGAATGAATGAATGGTAAGTGAGGTAAAAAACGAACGCTGTTTGTTGTTAAAATAGAAAGAAGAACATATTTTATTTGAACATTATTACATGATCGAATGTCGTTTTTATGTAAGACATATTAAAATAAACAAGGTATAAAAATGTAGTATTCAATGTACGTATTTAAATAATATGGAAATAATTTGTCATACATTTTTTGTATTTCATATATAAACTATCAACGATAGCTTTTGCTTAGGCAAAATGTTATAAATATTGTTTTTGGCAAATTTTGAAAAGATAATAAATTTTCCAGAAAAGCTTTTTAAACCTGAAAATTATAGAGTGGGACATTCTATAGTCCCATTTTAACCAAAGGTTCGTGGAAAAACTCTATATGAAGGCACTGTCACCAAGGCACACAAACACACACAGACCAATTTATATAACCCACTTTTTTGAATTCAGGGAGCCACATAACATGTTTTTCAAACGAACCTTATTAATACTACAATCAACATCAAAATATAAACATATTGATCAGAAAGCAGACTCACATAAGTATTAAGAAACAAGATGTAATATTTTCTGAATATAACCTTCAATTACCACTTCATGCTAAGTATTTACGTGGTAAGCTATGCTAATTATTTACGTAGTAAGAAGTTAAACAAAGTATTATTGAACATTTTTTTAAAATTATTTATATTTGAAAATTTAAATCCAAAAAATGAAACAGTTTTTAATATCAACCTAAACACAAAAAACTAACTTTACATGAAACACATATATAGAAAAACTCATTAATAATTTGAAAATGTTAAAAGTTTATATATTTGTAAACAAAAATTTTCATTTAACTTCATTGAAAAGTAAATTTTATAATTTTAATTGACAAAATATTCATTTCGTTTTACAAATATTCATATGATATAATAATTGGTTTTAGATAAATGTACATATGAACAAATAAAAAAAAACATACTATTTTAATATGTTAACATGTTTATTCGTTCTCTTGTATGTCCTCCGGGTGGGATTTTGGAATTTGATTTTAAACTGACTTCTCTTGATGAGTCAGATATATGAAACATACATCAGAATAGGAGAGAAAGAGGATGTAAAAAAGAAAAGAGAATAAAACAGAAAAAATAAAAAAATGAAGAAGCAAAACATTTACTTCACTTTAATAAAAAGTATAAAATAATTTCTCTAATATCAAACGAAAAACATGGGGCGCAAGTGAAAACTTTAGTTGGGTTAAGAATGTATCAATTATCTGCTGCATGCCCTCCCTCCATGTTTTACGTTTCAAATTAGATAAAGTATTTTATACTTTTTAGGCCGTTGTAAAAGTATTGTACATTAAAACTTATTATTATTTTTACTAAACCTCAAAATTGACTCTTATGTTACAAATTGGGTAACTAAATTGTAGTGTTTGATTATTGAAAACTAAATGATGAAAATACTTTCCATAATAGGCTTAAGAAGAAGTACACATTTTTTTATACAAGATGGTTTAACGGGCTAAATATCTTTACGGTGTTCAAATTTTATTTTACTATTTTTTTCCATAGTATTTGAGTTCTTCTGAAACCCACAAATTTATATAATTTTATATTTCTTTTTTTGCATGATGATTTCTGCCTGTATTGAAGTCATCAAAAACATACCATTTCAAAAAATTCACACCATCAATATTTTATATATTTATTAAAAATGTTACATGTTTTATAGAAAAACTACACCCCGCTAAGGATACTAAAAAATATTATTTTATTAAAAATATTAATAATATTGTTTACTATGAACAGATAAGAGTAGATTAAATTTTTATGGACTAAGAATATGAAAGATTCACTAGACGTAAATAAATATAATAATTGCAAACATAAAATTTCAGTAATTTTCATAAAAATAATTGACGAATAAAAATTCATAAAAAATAATTTTTTTTTTTTAATAATAAAATTCAATGTTACATTACAAATCCGTAATTTATTTACTAATCAAATTTATGTTTTTTTTAAAAACATTCCTGTTACGCTGTTACATAATTTTGTTGGAATTTTGATAGAAAGTAGGTGGTGTTTTTATTAAGAAAACTGATCATATATCATCGTATCCATATAAATTAATGATTTATGGACTTTATAAATTTGTAATTTGAACTTATTGTACATCTATAACACTTCATAGCAGATTTTCTTATCAGTAAATTCGGTTTCGAACTGATTTATTAGTGATGGGGAGTTCTTGAGATTTTGATAATAGATAATAGATAATTTGTGGATCATATAAACCTTAAAAGAGCCATGAAATAATGTCAAAGCTTCCTTCATCTCAAACTTCTCTGAATACTATTTTATTTTTCCATTTTGGTTAAAAAACAAAAAAGAATAATCAAAATCGATTCATAAACGGCGTTATCCGCAAACACACATAGAAAATATATAAACGACTTCAAAAAGAGAAAGTGGTCAATTTAATTAATTTATCAAAAAATAATGTAATTCCTTTATTTTATATTCAAGATGGGTGAGAAATACCTAAATGAAGTCTTTATATGAGTAAAAATAATTTCTGCATAAAATATTAATTATATTTTTAATAATTTTATATTTTATATGCATAAAAACTTGATACTCAAGATGAAATGATGAAATATAAAACCTTTATGTTTTCAAAAAAACATTCGTTTTAATACAATCAGAAAGCTATTGACCTCGTAGTTAATATGCCATTCATCCACCATGAATTGTTTTTATTAGTGTTAAAAATAATACAAACATATTTATTACAATAAAAGTATATTTTGTAAATAAATGTACGCTTGATGTAATTTTACCTAATTTTATATAAAAATTAGTGATTCTATATTTTATTGTACAATACCGTTTTTTTTTTATTTTTTTTTTATTCATCTGATATTGTTGTTATTTTTGGTCTGTAAAAGAAATGAAAATGTAATCCAATACAAAAATAAATGATGCGAATAAGTACTCAATATATGAAATAATATTTCATTGACGAGGTAGAAAAGGTAGATTGTATTTTCAATGATCGCAAACTCCAAACCTTATCTTGTAAAAAATATGGTATAACTAAAACAAAAACAAAAAAAAAAAAGGAAAGTAATTTCAAACGATCTACACCATTTAATAATTTTTAAATTGATATTATTTTATGTTCGCTTTTAAGGATCCGTTCTCTCTTTTAATAATATGTAAAGGATTATTCTGTTTCGTGAAATCTTTGTTTAGGTTTAAGTCAAACATAGATTTTAATCAGGAATTATTTTTTGCTTAAAATTTAATAAATTTTAGAATATATACAAAAATTCTAAATCCTGGCACCTTTTCTTTATAACCGTTTTAAGGTTAAGGTGAAAAATGTTTTGTTTCAGATTGCTTTTCATTTTAACACCGGTTCATTTTATATTTCCTAAAGAAAATTCCTAATGAGAATTGAGTGATATTGTAAGAAAAATTACCATTTAAAATTAAATTGAAAACGGCATTCAGTAAACAAGTGTATTTTTATTTAAAACTCGTTATTTTTCAAGCGCTAAATTAAAATGATAAAATTATTATATCTCCTTTTTATTTGAATTATTATTTAGTTGTTAATGAGAGATAAAAGAAATTATTCATTAAATAATTTTAGTGTTAATTAAAAAACGATAATGGAATGTGTTTTAGTTGGATATGTTAAGTAATCTAATAATTCGTCAAACAAGGTTTAAAGTATTGGCCACGGTGCTTGCTTGAATTTATTACAGAACCCATCAATTTATTACAGAACCAACTCACACTTTTTCAATTTTTTGTTCTATTCGTGTTTATCTTGTAATATTAAGAAAAAAATTTTATTACAAATCGTTTTAATCAAAATATAAAAATTCATTCTGTCGTTTATTTTATTTGATGCAGTTATATTATTTTTAACGATTATATAAAAGTGGTGACGAAGAACGCGACGTATTTACATTTTAAGGCGAGAGGTCGTTCATTTTATGAATATATTGTTATGATCCTTTCAAAAAGTTTATTACCTTACATATTAAACAGTTAAAAGTATAATTTTCTTCTACAGTTTTGTAATTTTTTTTCGGTCGTTAGCTCGAACATGGTATGCATATTAAATTGTGATAATCGTTTTTTTCTTTCCTACAATGAATTTGATTGCGTATAATGTTTAAATTTTATTGTCACATAATTTTTTTGAAATCGTTTTTAACAGGTATGATTTCAATTATAGTGTCTAGAATACAATCATTGATATTAACTTGGATCAAAGCATTATAATAAATTTATTTCGCAGTTCAATTGTTATAATTCTTCTCCAAGATTTATTTGTAATATTGTATAAAAGACACTTACAGTTGAACTGACATTTACTGATATCCATTTCAGTATACAGTATGAGACAAAAGTGCAAGGTAGACTTATTTCATATAAATATATTTTAATTAAGTAAATGTTACACAATTTTATAATCAATAATATATCAATTATTTTTTATTTGTTTTTTTAACAATGATTCCATGTGGAAAAATTTTCATCCTCATTGTTTTACAACAAATTTTACTACTATTTATTTATAAGGCTTAAATGTTATTATTTTTAATCCCTTCTTAAAATAAAATTAACATTCACCTAAAATATAATTCGTTATTTTTCAAATAGTGTGAGCAATTTTCAAATACTTTTTTTTGTTGGCTTCAGCTACTTTAGCCATTAACTAAAAGGGATTATTATTTTTATACAACAACAGTACACGGTATTGCTAGGTGGTCATCCATACAAATACCGACTGTGACTGATGTTGCTTAACTTTATTGATTTTTTCAAGGTCTATAATTACGTTAGGTCAGCCCGGGATCAGTGTTCAATGATTTTACACATCAAAAAAACTGTGCGTACATGGTGTACAACTTGGCTTAAAATTCTACATCTCGACATCTATAGACATATCATGTAACTAAATTACTTTTAATTTTATATGCAAATTGTAAAACAAATTGTGAACGCGTGTATACAGAAAGTCTTAGAACAAGCCAATAGGCAAACATATAAATCATTATAAAATGTCCATAGATCAACAATCATGTTTAGATAAATAATATTGACATATATTTTGTGAATACAAACTATATATTACATACATAAGATAACTGTTTCATGTTTGGACAATGTGAAATATTACTGATGTTTCTTGAAATATATTAATACATAGAGTTTATATGTTGTATAAATTGAAATATTTAAAGTTCAATTTAATATATGCATGTATATTATATCAATAATATTTATAGAAAGGTTTATAGATATTCACATAAATCCATTTAATTTTCGTATTTAAATTGAAATATTTTACAAATTCATGAAATAAGAAGGATATATATGAATATGGTAAGTTACAGAGTAAATCCATATATTTGACTTACAGATAGGAACGTTTTATAAATTGTATGAACATATGAACATATATACAAAGTGGATCCACTGATATGGTTTACAAAATGATATTACAAGTGAAATTTATAACATTTAAAAAACACCCAACATCTTGGATGTGAAATTTGTCATGGTGTATAATATTTTGTTAGTGAAGCCCTTTCATTTGATACCCATATTGATGGAATATTGAGAAAATATGTGATCTCTTTTATCAAACATAGCTAAGAGCATTCTCGACCAATTCAGCTTTCAAACTAAACGAACTAAATCAAAATCGGTTCAGGAGCTACAATCCCACAAACAGAAACACAAATACACACATACACAAACCAACACACCCACACAGACAGCTAAAAATAATAAAACCAGTCGGCATCATCGAATCCAGTTGTAAGCTATGCAAGTGAACGCCGACTTTGAATGATGCCTTTATGGAACAAGTTAATTATCTATAGAAGTTTTTATTTTAAAATTATTTATTACTTTTTAGTTTATTTATTTGATGACTTTTTTTTTGTTGGAAAAATTTGTAATTTATACTTTTGAGTGTAATCAATCATGAATTTTTATTATTAAAAGACCTTTTTTGAAACTATACAGATAAATATTATTTGATACATCCAGTACAATAATCATATATGCATATAAATAATGACCATATATATATATATATATATATATATATTACATATATTATATAAAATATTTTTGATATAATATAATACAGTAAGAACTAACGTTTGATAACAATAAAAAAAAAAGATTTTTGATAAATGTATGACAATAAAATATATAAAAAGGTTAATATAACAATAATAATATTATTATTATTATGATTAGTGTATAAAATAAAATGTGTTATTATACTTTTCAATATGTATACAAATAACATAAGTTTTGAGGATACACCCTTTAGAACCCAAACCAATAACTTCATATGAAGTTAGAATATATTTTTTTCCCAAGCACCAAAAAATTTTTTCTACTGATGTTCATAAAATTATTAACATTTCAAAAACAACATTCAATGGATGCGTTTTTGAGATATCTCCCGACATCCGATCCGGGGGTCTGTATTTCAGACAACTGTCAAGCGATCACTCCATTTATAAGCTATAATCTGAACTAAAAATAAAAAATGTTGGTGCAACCACGAAAAATTTTTCATTTGCGTGAAATTTAATCATTAAAAATTGTCTCCTCTTGGAGTTGGATTTTTTATTCAAATAAATTTCGTATCACTTTGAAGCTGTAATTTGAAGCTGTACTCTTTGCAAAAAGAATTTTTTACATCATTCACCAACAAAGAAGTACAACACGCAAATAAATAATTAAAAAACAAATTGATAACCTCTTCCTTTTATGAAGTCGGTTAATATGTAAAATATTTAAAATATATATATAATATGAGGTTGGTGTCCTTAATTAACCATAGTGAACAAACTCGTAACTTTATAAAAAAAAAAAAAAATGTATTTTAATTTCTCATTAATCTTTTCACAAAACCAACACGCAAATTATTCAGTTTATTTTCTATATAAAGGTATGAATATAAAACTTTACTTATAACAATAATAATAATACCTAAAGGTAAAAAGTTTTTAGGATTGCGTTGTAATATTTTATAGAAAATGCGATAATACTGCATAATTTAATATATATAAATTTTATTATACATAATTATTCAATTGTATTTACTTAACATATATAACCATCTGATGATAATATATCTTTTATCCTTACATACAAAAGTAAAAATTTTTATCTATTATTCAGTTATTTACATAAATGGGATTAAATTGTGTAACTGAACATAGGATTTTGAAGTGAATTCTAGCAAATAATTTTTTTAATTATCAACTAATGGGCTGGAATCGCTTTTGATGTGATTAATTAATATGTCTTTACACATTGTTCTGAGCTTGAAAAATGGCAATATACGCAAAATGGTTTTTTTATAGTTGGTTTCATTAAGTCCCGACAATCTTAAAATTTACCAACAAAAGTTTTATTGGTATTTAAATCATTATTGCTAATCATAGACAGGCTATAATTTGCTACTGCCTATTTACATGTTTAAGGGCTACTTAGATTTATCGATCGTCAAACATTTTGGTTTTCTACTTTTTATTCTACTTGTATTCCTTATTAAATAATACTATAATAGTTTAAAAAAACTAAAAAAACACGCATGCATGCGTAGTTCGCGCACTAGCTCTATCTTTATTACTCTCATGCAAAGGATCCGTTCAGATGCGTTCTGCAGCCAACTTCAGAGAGTTACCTACAGACAAACAAACATACGAGTGAAGCTAATAAAAGCGTGTTAAAAACAAATTATACATATAATTTTTTGGAAAAAATGATTAACTTACCTATGAAGCAAAAAAATCAGTATGTGTCTCATGTTTTAGTGAATTGAAAACTATCACCCAAGAGTTGATTTGTAAAAAATTGGAGCAAAATATAAATCAAAACATCCTTTTAAAAAAAATTCTAGATAAAATATCTCAAAAACTATGAAATTTGAATTAAGTTTATTTTGTTATTCATAAAGAGCAAACATTACTCATATGCCGAAGCTTTTAAATGCAACGAGGAAAATAAAAAACCAAAAATTTGTTAGTTTAAACGAATATCGAAATATTTTTTATCAGAAACAAAAAACGGCTTGACGGATAACAGAAAAGTCCTTCAGTAAAATAATTTTAAGTGTTTACATATGGATATAGTTATTTGTTGTCGAGATAATCGAGACAAAACGTTTCTAGTGGCCATGAAACGTAATGATGTGCCAACAGATAGAATTTTCATAATCCACCTGATTAGAAGAACTTCGGGAAAAAGGAAGTGAAAAAAATTGAAAAAATATTTTGAATAAATATCAGGATTATAGTTCACTTTATTCTACACTGCCATTTTGAAACTTTTGTAAACTTTTAATTTACACCATTATAAGACCCTTCAGTAATTTATTCAATAAACTCAACAAGCTAGAGCCATCATCCATTTAAACATGTCAATTAATATTAAAACTAAAGGTATAAATTATAATATATTCAATAAAATTTTATTAAGTTTCATATTTTATTCCTATCATATCAAAAATACTAAAAAATTACTAACGACCACAATTTTAAATTATGTTAATAAACTAGAAGGGTGTCTATATAAGACTCATGGGAATCACTAATGTTGTCTATAATACTACTCTATATCTACATTAACATTTATGAATAGTTACATAAAAAATTGTTAAATAAGTGTGTATGGTATATATGTGCAAGAGCCCCTTAAGCTTTTGTATATATAATAGGTATTTTGTTTGAACAATATGAATATTATAGGCATATACCACACATATAAATTTGTTAAGGGTTGCCCATTGTTAACAGATTATTTCATAATTATTTCTGAAAGCATTTTATAAAAAAACTAAATAAAAATGTTTATGGGGGATAATCCGTTATTTAAATTCATTAAATATCAATTAAGCTTAAGATTAAATTCAAATCGAATCTTATATTAAAAACATGTAGTAAAAATATACGATCATTTCACCATAGATTTAAACTATTATCAATCCTTTTGTAAATTTGAAACCACAATCCCAATTATATATACTGCGATATCGAATAAAAAACAAACTGAAAAAAATATATACACATGCAACATGTGTAATGTAGCACACCATAACGCAATTTTGATGCCTAACTGCAATTTTTGTGAAGACGTGACCGCGTAATACCGACGTGTAACAAAAGTTGATATACGACGCTGTTAAATCGCGTCCCACAATATGGTAGTAAATTTGAATCGCATCAACATATGTTATGCGAGGTTACGAATACTGGGGACTCAATTTGCAAAGCTAATACGTTAACCTTCAATTGTATTTAAATGTTTGGATATAGAGTGGAACAAACAAAATTTATTGAAATTTACAAACATAATCAGAAACTTAAGATGAATGTACTTTGCTTGTTAAATGTAACACGAAAAAGTACAGATTTACGGTTTGATATTACGTTACGATCGAATGTTGCATGTGTGTATCATGCTAAAGACAATGAATCCGTTGTATTATTCAAAGATGCTAAGTTTTCAAAATTGCCACAACATAATTCTAACCTTTTTGTTGACATATACCTAAGAGATGTGAAAAAATCTATGTTAAATATAGAAAAAGAAAAAAAATATTTGATTGGATAAAAATATTTTCTTACAAACTAATATTTGAGCTTTCACTCTCACAACTCAACTGCTTGCCTTTCTCTTTGTACGTTATAAATATGAATTGTGATTTTAATTATAATAATAAAACAAAAAGTAAATCGAATAGGTGCTTTCAAATGAACGAAAGGTATAGTTAATAATTTTCAAGCCCTTTATATCTACTATAAAAATTATTATTTTTATCTCAGTCATTAAATTTTTTTCAGTTATTTTATTTATTTTTTTTTATTTTTTTATAAAGTGTATATTATGGTGTAATATATAAAATTGCCGTATAAAAAGAGTTTTAATTTATTAAACGCAAATGAATAACTACAGTGAAACAGTTGGTGAACAAATTCAATTTCATATATTAAAGTTGGAAAAAATTTATTATCAGTTTATATAAAGAATATGGCGAACATAAAGCGTTAAGAGACTAACAAATAATGCTATAATTTTCGAATAATAATTTGTTTTGTAGAATATTAAGAAACCGGACTTTTCCTCTGCAGTTATATTTATCTGGACTTTTAATATCACATTATTTTGTTCATCTATCGAAATGCAATTTTTAACATTAAATTAACTAATTTATTCACAATAAATATTCAAATAATACTCTAAAAATTAATTTTCGTATTCAATTATGGAATTAAATATTTTATGGGAATGTTTTCGAATTGTAGTATGTGTTTTGTTATTAAAAAAAGAATAATTTCCTTTCCCGTTAGCTTTTCGAATGAATAGATTAATTTTAGTATTTATAATAATTTTTGAAGGTCGAAAAATAATTTTTTTGTTGTTGTAGAGGTATCCATAATGTATAATATGAAAGAGAAGAAAGCAACATATTATATGATGATTTCAACAAGTTCAACAAAGCATTGTGTACATTTAAACAATTAACAGTGTTAGTTGTTATATTTAATTGTTTATAGGCGAAAGCTCCACATTTGTTTTGTTAATAAACTTTATGGATGCTAAAAATGTTAAAATCTACAAAATGTCGAGTAGAAAATATATATTTTACTGTAATATATTCATAAGTATCAGTTATTATTTATAAAACAATGTATTTTATTTTCTCAAAGTGTTGACAGTACTTTATGACATGACTTTGATCTTTTCAACAACATACATTCGCTACTAAATAACAATTGTTATTATTAATGTCAAATCAATACTCAGTCACACATATAGCTTTTGATTTGAAAAATTTTTAAACAAAAATGAATATGCATTTATTTGAAATGATCAAATTTGTACAAAATTTTTTTTTTTTACAATCACATCAAGTTAATGAATGAAATTTTAATTTTTCAATTCATTTAACCATAATCTAATTTTTGTTTTGATCATATGCATAGATTAGTACGGGATATATATGAATGTACAACAGTTTCATATTTACCAAAATTTTATTTTTACAATAAAATCAATACAATTCTGTGGAATAGATTTAATAATATTGCTTTATTTTAGTCAAAACTCGATTATATTAAATTACAAATTAAACATGCTGCAGCTGCTATACGATTGATGTTTCTAAAAAAGAAAATAGAGTCTTAGTAGTATCAAAGATAAAAGCTAACAGACTTAATTGTTAAGAATAATAAAAATAAATTCTACAATTAAGCTTTATATATTTAATAAATATTTATTTATTGTATTTAATAAATACTATATTGCTATTAATAATAATTAAAATTAAACATTTTATTATTAATTTTATTTTTTTTTTAAATATTTTCAATCAATTTTTTTCTTAATTGCTTAGTCTTTGTTTTATATTATTTAAAATATTTTATATTATATTTTATTTTATTATTATCTAAAATGTGCTAATCGTTATTTCATTATCTCTTTACATTTTTGAGTTATCTTGATTAGGTCGGCGAGTTTGACGAACGTAATGACAAACGTAAATGGCATTTTTATATAAAGTCGTGTATAAAAATAAAATATTTAATGTTTTTGCCTTATTTGTTTGATTGAACTGATAATTCGTTTTTTTAGTTCAGTTTAGTTCGTTTAGTTGCTAGTTTTACTGATTATTGAGTGTTGTTGTACATACAGGTTCAAAACACGTTTAATTACCATCCTATGCATTATAATATCATATTTTTCATCAGTTTAATTTGAAATGAACACAGTTTTTCACAAATTGTGAAAATATAGTATTTAGTAGTTAATTTATAGGTAGTGATTATTAAATGACTATCCAACCTAAAAATAGAGCAGTTCGTCGATAAATATAATTGAAATACATTTAAATGGGGAAATATGATATTCACCAAATGTTGAGTGCAACAAACAAATAGTAACAAAAAAAAAAACTTTAATATATTTTTAGTTTATTATTTAAATTTCAGTGCTTTAATTGAATGTACATATTGTGTTGTATACCTTCAATTTTACTAATTGCTATTTTCAGTATACCGTAACTAAATATACGTTGAAAGATAGAATAATTACGACGATTACAGTGCCTAGTGTTCATCGACTCCAGATGTGCTCCATCATCATATGTGCCGATCTCTATAAAATATATTTAAAAAAATATATATTGATTGAGTATGTGATTCATAGAACTTTAATCATTCTTTTTGTTATTATTCATTAATTTCTGTGATCATTCTGTCAACCTAAGATGTTTTATGATTTTCCGTATTAATGTCTTCAGATCTTTAAATGAAAATTGACAATGCAACCAGGAATATCATATATTTTATTTATTTTATAATAAGTTTAGTTTTTACCGAGAATTGGCCAAGCATTCATATCGATCGTGAACTTATACTGTTAATTCAAAATTATAGTCATTATCAACGTTCCGGAGATGCTTTCAATGTTTTTAAATCAACTGCTCAGTAAAAAAAAAAAGAGAATACAAAAAAAAATAAAAACCTTGTACAGTTTTTCTTAATGGATAATACTCATACATTAAATATTTCATTATACAAAATGAAAACAAACATTTGATAAATTATATGAAATTACTTTCTAAATGAATATTTATTATCATTTAAATGGAGAAAGTTACATGTGGAAAATGTGAATTTAATTGAAAACTACCTGAAACTGATGGTTGAAAAGAAAACATTTTGAAAATAATTAAAGGTATTTTATCAGAATGTTGTTCAACAAATAAAAACCATTTAAATATTAAATTATTCATTGCAACGAATAATGATTTTAAACAATTTTAAAGGATTTAAAACTTTTTCAATTGAATATTTAATGCATCATCACAGGAAAAAAAGCTAAAACTATTAAATACTACTACCATTGTTTAGAGATATAATATAAAGTGCTTTTTTTACACTTTCCGTAAAACAACACGTATTTACCACTAGAAAGTACTGTTTAGAAATACAAAATTATGGTAAACTTGTTGAAAAAATCACTTATATAAAAAATATATTATCACCTTGCTTAAAACAAAGTTTTTCTTTCTCTTTCTGTGATTTATAGAGAGAAAAATAGAATTGTCGAAATAAGTGTATACCTAACCCTTTCATAGGAACATAAAACATGGAAAAGTTTAATATTGAGAAACGTATTAATTAGATTGTTATTTCTAGATCAACAATAGAAACATTAATTCAACTAAATGACCATGAGCCTTCTATTAACTCTTTGGGTGATTTTTCCAAAGGGAAAATATGATAATTTAATAGACATTGAAAATAATTAACTACTGGTGGAAAGTGAAAATCATTCATCCCTAAATGAATAGAAGATAAACCAAACTTGAAACCAGAATTGAAAACAATAATGATTAGATAAATCTCCCTCCTCTCAACTATCTTTTCACACATTTCGAACATAATGTATTTTACCGCTTTCCATATCTAGAAAACTTTCTATATATATAGTTCAAAATCAAACTCAACAAAACATTTTAATTGGATATATTGGGAAATGCGCCTATATGACACAATATACATGGTTTGTCTACAAAAATTTCTATAACAATTGAAATTATCCATGTTTAGAATAATTAAATAATTGGTTATATGTTATAATATAACATGAAATATACTGGAGAACTTATCCAATTATATATTGGTATACCGCACTTTTACCACAAACTTTGTATGGGAAAATTTCTATCTATATAATTTAATATTACATATTATATATACAATGTTGAATATAATAATATACATACCATCATAATTTCCCCAAAAATATAATCAGTAAATGCTGTGTTCTCTCAGCGTTCAGTTAAGAGAGAAATGTGTGAAATTATTTCTAATAAAGTTGAATGAAGTCCGTTCGTTATACTCACAACACACCAATAATAATTCTATTTGGTTTTAATTACATTATATATTTTACAGTGCCTTAGTTCCTCATGTTTAATAATATATTATTCTTTCAAAATCTTAGATGCCGTACAGGCCAACTTCCTTCCCAATAAATTCAGTCTATAAAAGATCTATGTTAAAGTATTGATGTTAGTATAAATTGCGACCTCACAATTAAAAATTATTGCGGGCAAAGTTGTTTTTTTTTTCAATTTTCCAGCACAAATTAATAACAAAATACTTGCAAATGCTATGAAGTTTGGTATGCACAATATTGACACGAAAACCTAGGGATAATCGTATAGTTTTCCCTGAAAAAAATTAATAATATAAAAATAAGAAATGTTTTGTATAAAAATAAAAAATTTTCGACAAACACTAGTTTTTCATTTCAATTTTCAAGTTTCTTAACATTTTTGGATTAGTATTTTGGTGGAAAATTGTGTGAGTCTTACATATGTTGATTATTTCCCTGTGTAACAGAGAGCGATTTTGAAAGCGATTTTGAAAAATAATAAATGAACAAAAAAAAAAGTAAATAAATATAATAAATGATACTTCAAAATAAATTTCAAAAGTGTATAAATAAACGTAAGTACAAAATTAACAAAATTACGTAAATTTTGATACGGAGGAATAGAATCGAAACGTATATTGAAATAATAACAATTAATTCTTAATCTTTGTTAAAACAAAGACACTGTATAAAATATTGTAAGAGTTTGTATAAAACCTTTTTGTATGTTATTATATATTACCCTGATGTCCATTACATTGTATGAGAAGGTCCACAATACCAATGTTCTTCGTAAGCCAAAATCATTACTGTGAATGAATTGCTACGAACACAATTTTGTACCCATTAACTTTAAGTGTAGAAAGAGACAGATAATATTATATATTATTAAGAATATTATTGACGTTCTGACAACATCTACAATTATTTTGTAAAATATAAATATTAGCATGACAATTCATCTATCTAGTATGTATAATGTCGTTTTATTTATGTTGGTACCCATAATATATTAATAAGAATATACAGAAGAAGAACCCTTTTCTTATTATGAAAGTATGTTAGTTAATATTTATTATTAATTATTATCTAAGGTTACTATAAAATCACATATTATTTGTTTCTGCTGAAAAATTTGTACTGGGAATTATTCATAAATAATTATAATAGTTTAAAAAAACTAAAAAAACACGCATGCATGCGTAGTTCGCGCACTAGCTCTATCTTTATTACTCTCATGCAAAGGATCCGTTCAGATGCGTTCTGCAGCCAACTTCAGAGAGTTACCTACAGACAAACAAACATACGAGTGAAGCTAATAAAAGCGTGTTAAAAAAGAATCTTAATTATACCGAGTTATATCTGTTATATAAAATCGGTAAGTGATTTGCGAAAAATTTTTTTGCTCCGATGACACAAATTTATGTTTGGTACTGTTTTGGAACTTTCTGAAGAATTTCCTTTTGTGCCTTTGGTTTGTCGATCTACAACCGATATTACTACTTGATCCATGTTTATAAATTTTTGATCAACAATAGCTATATCCAAGGTTTCAAACTTTATACCTTTTTTTTTTTCTTAAATACTAATATTTCGTGATTCGATTATCCGATTTTGATGAAATTTTCTACGTACATGGGCGTTAGAAGTTTAAATTTGAAGTTTAAATGGTCCATTATTAAAATACTTCGTTTTTAAGGAAAAATCTATTTTTTAGATTGTATTACAATTCTAACTAAATCAGTCAAGCCGATATCAATATATATATAGTAGCTATTGAAGTAAATACATTCGCACGGGTAATATTCAAAATTAAAGTGATTTTTCGTAAATATCCGCTAGTTTTATTCTTTTTTGAAAATTATTAGGTTTTATTCAACATAATTTTCACATTGTATGTGGAACTTACTTTCGTAAGACACAAACTATTAATTGTTTTCTGGAAAAAAATCTTCGTTACTTTCTATAAATACGATTTCGAATCTGTGTCAAATATATTCGAATGTGCACGATGTAAATAAAAAATCGATAAAGTAACCACCTGTAAAAATCGCATAAAGAATTCATGCTGCTAATGGTGTGATTTTATACCACTCACACACACGTAACCAATTATTTTCTGAATTTGTGAACAAGCAGCAATAAAAAAACCTAAACGAAACAATACAAGTACTACGTACTACATACTGCCAACCTTTAAAAACAAAAAAACTACTAGAAAATGCATATGCATCTAGTGTACTGAATGTACGTCGTATGTATTCTGTTCGTTGTTTGGTGTGCTACTTCATGATGTTTCTTTTTATTTATTTTAACTTTTTTTTTGTTGATAATTTTTATAGCTAATTTTCTCTTTAAGCCAAACAAGATGTGTGTTTTGTTTGGTTGCACGTGGGTAATACGAACAGACTTCTACTTCGAAGCTTGTAGATAAATAACTCAAAATTTCCTTCCAGGGTTGAGTAGATTTCTTGCAAAAATCTAAATAAGGTTTCATTTAGAGTGTTGTATTATTCCTTAATTTATCGACTTTAATTCAATCAAAATTTATATCATTTTATTTTTAGTTAGTTTCCAGTTTATCGAAAGTTTTTAAGACTTCCAAATAAACTACTTATTAAAAGTGTTATTTGTTTGATAGAAAAGTAGATAAAAAAATCATTATATATTTTGCACTTTCTGTACATTTGTAAATACAATCGTTTGGTATCCTAAATGACTTTTAGTCCATTATAAGTTAAAAGTTGATATTCAATTAGAGCAAAGCTTAAATGCGAAGACTTAAGTCTTGTTCACATTGATCAAGTAATTAAGCCGAGTAACAAGTAGTTTAGTATTATGCTCTTGGCACTCCATGGAGAATGCAGCCAAGTTTTTCCATGTGTATGGAATGTGAGAATAAAATTGATTTTTCAACAAATAATATTTTACTTATTGTTAATATAATATAAAAAGTAATTTGTTTAGCTTATGCAATTACTGCGAGATAAATTTTAAAACGTGTCCACAATTTAAAAATATCGTATGTGTTGTTCTTATACGAGTATGATTTACGATTGTACAGAGTATTGCAAAATTGTGTTTCAAAGTTCTATACGGACAATAAATAATATTCAACCAAATTGGTTTCAAAACTATTAGATGTTGACTTTAAGTAAAAATTTCGTAGATATTTTTAAATAAGTTAATTTACTTATTATGACTTAAAAAGTGTAACTTTGAAATTGACGTTATTTATTATTATATGTTTTCTACAATAATATTAAATTTTGAGCACTTTTGTTACTTTATCAAGCCAATAGCATCATACCTATACGAGAATCGAACGACAATTCTGTAGCTTACACAGCTCTTATGGATTAGGACTTTTATTTCTTGATGTTGTGATGTAAGAATTAATTTGAAAATTTGTTGTCAACTATTTATGAATATGTTTTTTATTATTATCAACTTTATTTATTAAAGTAACTAAAAAGATTTTACGACTCTCGGTATTTCATATGTACAAAGGAAGTGAAGTGCTTAAGTATTGCTTCTAGCATTGATGTAAAGGACGTTATACAGGTCGAATTGTTTTAGCTATTCATAGGAAGTATTCTCAAAGACAATTTAATTCTTAAATATACAACTTGAAAAGAATTGAAGATTGAATCTTATTCGAACTTTCCTCATGATGTCTAGTCTTTATTTGCTCCTTTTATTTAAAATATATAAAATACAACCCTTGCATTGAGAAACTATCGCTACCTTGTTAATTTGTAAGATATATTAGCTGAATGAATTTCCGAAAAGTGGATTAATTAAATTTTGGAAAAATATTTATCTTTAATCTTGGTGAAATGCTGAAACTATCATATTTAGATTAACTAACAGCAATACTTATATGCTGTTTCCAAATGATGTCCACAAACTCCTCCATTTCACGACTAACATTTTTTCAAGCCCCGGTTAATTTTATACTTGTACCTTAGAATCTGGGGATTTCAAACTTAATAACTATCAATCGGGAGAGGATTGGGAAGATTTATGAGTTAGCTCATCATCTGCTTGTGACCCTTCCCTTTCTTCGTTTCATCTCGACTTTTAGGTCTTTTAACAATACTCTTTACTAATCCTAATCTTTAAGTCTTTAACAATCCTTTCCTACTATAATAATATAGACAATGTCAATGCCAAGTTGCAACAAACTACGAGATGAAAACTAGATCTGTTTGTAGGAATCCTGAAAATCACGGGATTGGCTAAGTACAGCCCTTAGATGCCCGAGAACTGAAAATATAGGTTACTTCTTAGTTATAAGTAGTTCGATTTTGTTGGAAGCAAATTTTCATCCAATAATAAAAGCTGTCGATAAAATCAAATAAAGGAATGTTTCATCGATTATTTTCTGCACTCCATTGTAAGTTACGAAAACGAAATATCAAGTTTGTTTATTGTTTGATTGGATTTTTAATAAATCAGGTAAAATTTGTCTTAAAAACTAAAAAAACTGACTCTATATAAAAGTATAAAATCAACTCTTGACTCTCTTATGATATAAAATATTTTTAAAAAGTGTATTTTTAAATGTGTAAAAGCTTTCGTAATTTCACATTATATTCTTTGCCCACAAAGCTATTCTTTACTATTAAGGATTCAAGTGTACTTAAATAATATTCATGCAAAGTAAACATTATTTCTCTATGTTTATTTATTTTTATTTGTATGCATACATATATATGATATTTTTTATACTTTATTATTATATTTTTTATACTTTATTATTATATTTTAAAATAACGTGTTGTAATCGAATAATGGGAGAAAAAATACACACAGAATCATCGATTGGAGA
This sequence comes from Chrysopa pallens, assembly GCA_020423425.1. Classification (NCBI taxonomy): domain Eukaryota; kingdom Metazoa; phylum Arthropoda; class Insecta; order Neuroptera; family Chrysopidae; genus Chrysopa; species Chrysopa pallens. The sequence goes on from CM035594.1 coordinate 60,787,878, forward strand.
AAATATAAAATTAAAGAATTTAATCAAACTATATTACGTCCATCAGAAAGGCTCTTTCTTTCCTAAACTGTAAGTTATGATAGTCTCCAGTTTTATTGAAGCTTTGGCCATTATGTCCACAGGCCAAAAGCCGATAGATAAACCTCGATTTTTATTTAAAACAAAGACAACACCTTGTTATTTCACACTAACAAACAAAGATAAAAAATACCTGGTGATTTCATGAGACTTTCCCTTTTTGACGTGTATTTTTTAAAAATACCGACTAATACTACTTGAGATGACAAATCCAAATTTATCCAAATTTATATTGAGTATTTCTTATACTTTCTATACAAGGAAGTAAAATAAAATTCATACGGAAGAATCAGTTACAATAAAGTATTGTGTAATCATTTGCAGATTTTTTTAAACATAAATACATGTATATATTTTTATTAAAGGTATTGTAATGTTGATGGGTTTTAACAGAGAGATGTTGCTTACTAGAACATAATATTTATAAAAAAACACACATTTATACTTAATGTGTACACAAAAGCCATTTTCATGTTATTATTTTCAACTTCCATTATAAATACTTGCTTGACTCACAATCACTATTATAAACCTGAATCTGATGAAACTTGACATAAAGTGGATATTTGTAACATAAAAACAAATTTCATACACAAGCTTATATATCGTTTATATTTAATTATCTAACAAGTTCTCTGAATATATTTGAATACTCAATTTAGAAAAGGACATGTAACGCATATTTTGAGAAACATGTTTCTTCATGTAAATGTACATTCAATACCTACTTCTTAGAGTGACTTTTATCCTCGAAAACTGGAGAGTTAAAGCATTATTTCGACTAACAACGTCATAATGTTTGTTAAGCAATGTTGAACTATAATGTTCAGGATTTTTCGAAATCGTTACATTAAGTAAAGCGAGAATTACATTAAGAGTAAAGATGTCTAATTATAATATTAAAAAAAATAGTTAATTTGTAATCTTTTTTCATTGCTATTACTATTTTTATTTAAAAGAACATTTAAAAAATCATGTTTGCACAAGTTACTTTCGACCTCGAAAGATAATCGGATATACATTTTTTGAAAAATATTTTTACTTTTCTGTAATCACTGACGGAAAACTAGTCTCTTGAGTGAAATTTAATTAACAAAAATATACTGTAATCCAACTGTCCTCTGAAGATCTAAGGACTAGAAAATTGTGTGCAAGAAGCATAATTCTATTAGAAATTATTTAATATAACATTTCAAAACATGGTAATCAATAAATATCCTATCAATTACTTACATTTTTTTATCTTTTTGATAAAAGCCAGATTGTTCAAATAGCGAGTTTATTTTCAACGTGATTTTCGTGTATTATTTGTTTCTATCATACTATTTTTATATCACTGTTTTGAAAGCTTCTCTTATTTTATTCAAGTTATTGTTTTTATAAATTTTTCATTCATTTTGTCATCTTCATTCTGTAAACAATTTTAATTTTATATTTAAATTATACACTACATAACGTAATTGCTTTAATATTTACACGATTATTTCTTTTCAAAGAAATTCTAAGAAAAATTTCTCTGAACAAAAAGGAAGTTTTGTCTTTATATATTGAAAAAAACAATTCTGCCTTCTGGTTTCGTCAAAGGTTATTTTAGTTCCATTTTTCGTTTTATTTTTATTATTATTTTTTTTATTTTATGAAAATGGTAGTTAATTAAAATTAATTTTTATAATTTGGCCTGTTTATGTCTATGTATTTAAATTTTGTCTGGTATACAATATAACACAAATGGAATTTACATTTCAAGATCGCCATACATTATAAGGAATGATTTATTTTTAAATGTCATCAAAGACATGTGTTAAGAATTATATTGACTCTAGTCATAAATAAAAATGTCTCACTTGATAAGAAAGAAATATCGTTAATTTTTATTCTATACACTAATTTGTGTATATTGACGAATCTTGAGTAAAAATTTATATTTAGATAGCTGCCCCGTCTTACTCCACAGTACATTTTAGCTTTCACGTGTCATTTTAAATCAAACCATAACTATAAGACTGGATATTTAGTGTAAGCAATGAATGTTTATGATTCAAAATATAATTCAACCATAGATACTCAGCCATATGTTGAATATCAAAATAGTTAAATTTGTTACCTATCTTCAATCGTTTATTAGTATTTCTAAAATTATGATTTTAAATAAGGCATCCTAAATTAATTTGTGAAAGCCTTAAAAAAAACAAAAACTATTTTACGTTTAATATTGATGATTTGAAAGTAGAATATTTGTTGCCATTCAGAATATAGATTGTACAAATTTTAATCTGTTAACGGCCTTCTGAAGCCCTGATAACTTCAAGCCTAAGGTCAAAATGTATGTTGTTTTACTAAAGTAAATAAATCATAAATAATGTAAGAGGTCTTTGCACTTTCAAGGTTTTAAAAACTGATTCAGAAAAAAGTTTGTACAAAAAAAAAAAAACATTTTTTCACTTACTCTAAAAAAGTAAAAAGGAAAAATAATATTAAAATTTTTACTCAATAACAACAAAAATTTTATTCAAAATACTTTTAAATTACATAAAGCGTCACATAAAATTGTATAATAAAAATGTTAGAAAGTTTAAATTTTTTCCCAAATTCCCTAAAAAAAAACAAAAACAATTGAAATACCTATTAAAACTTTAAGCCACTTGTTTTTATAATAATAATAATAACAGATACACCCTTTCCTTTTTCTGGTAGTATTTTGATTTTAATCAGTCATAAATAATTATACACCTCACTAGAGACATATTTCAGATAAGTATATTGAGTCCCTTGTTTGTAATTTAGTTTGAAAATAAGGTACATGTACAAGGTACAATAACGGTATATGTTATGTTTTGTTTTGTATATATTTGTATTATATTTACTTTACATACATACTTAATTTACATACATGTTGTTACACATAAACTTGAAAACTGCTTGAAAATAAATCTTATGTGAGTTGTTTTCTTCTATATAATAACAACTAACATGTACAAAATACAGACAATAAAATTTGAACTGGTAGCATGGGATCCCAATCCAAGTAATAACTGCGTCTGATGTTGCTTAACATTTGATGTCTGTTATTGATTTTTATATTTCAAATATTTACAATATTACATTTTATATGGTGGAAGCGCAAATAATTGGATGGTTTGTGATGAAGTTATATGCATTATTTTTTAACTGCACTTCCACCATTTGATAAATATGGATGTGAGGAATCTATTAGATGTCAAGCAATAAAAACGCGTGCATTTGTGTATGTGAGTGTGATGATAATGAATACTTTATCAATCAAAAAATTAATGTCATTGTTTTTACGATTTTACGATTTAATCTTTGTATTTTGTATTAAAATCAACCAAGACTCCAATATATAGTGATTTTGAAGCAAATTGATCTGTAACCTTTTTCCCGATTTGATCTTTTAATTCAGACTTTTAGAAGTAAAATAAAAATATTAATAATAAATTAATTCAAGAATTAGAGCATGGAATGGTAACTTTGGTTTCTATTGTCATTAAATCTGTATATATAATGTGATGTTAATAGCAAAAGCACTCATTTACTCAATGCTGTGTTTTTCAAAAGAGATACGACCTACATTGCTCTTGCATCAGTAAATGAGTCCTCTGTGCTGCCTGCTGTTAATTAGATCCTTGATTACTACTATTCTTTATATATCGAGCTAAATTCTAAATAAGTATTTGAATGGAAGCGGGGATTCAAACTTGGTTTCCTGCTATACTGCGAATGGTTGCCGCTGTCATTGGTATGCCTGCTCCCTAGATCAAATCAAATAGCAACTTTTGCATAAAAAGTACAAAATGTCATCATATAAAAAACTCATTAAACTTTTGGAAAATTCTTCACTATATTTACATTGAATTATTTTGATCAATAGCATACATATTGTAATGTTATCTAACCTCCCAAAACCCGTATTGCTAATGTAAAAACCACATTCTATTATAATCGCTTATATTGTACCCAGGTGTCTACAAACTTTTTGTATATTATAAATATATACACTACCAGTTACCCTCATCCCCGGCTCCCACTGTTCATTCCCCTCTCCAATCCACTTATTATTAATATACATTTGATGCGTTATATGCTTATATTTATGTATATATGAAATTTATGTTAAGGTTTTAATTTACTTTATTACTGGAAAACCAATCTTTTGTATACACTTAATTTAATTACTTAAAATTAATCAATTAATTACATTTTGCATGTTTATATTATTGTTTATAATTCTGAATGAAATTTTGGTTAAAAATGAGCTTTAGTCACGTTCACTAATCACGCATTTCAGTTTATTATTTTAAGATAACTAGAAATTAGAAAAACTTTAATTTTTACTTACATTTACTTTCTGATAAAAAAAGTTTAATATATAAAAAACAATCACATGTATTCGTTCTCTTTGACATGGATATCGATCATTAAAATATCTTTAAGGTAGATTAGTTACTGACAGTGTCTTAGATATATACGGAATTAATGCAGGTATATCTGAAGGTTGATAGAAAATACAAGTATTTACATTATTTTAGCCAAAGAATAAATCTGGATATTGGGATAAATACTGGACAATTTATTAAAAGTTAGGCAACATCATCGGTGGATCTTAATTTGTTATAAAGGGACAATGAAATATTGTAAGCCTACTCATGCAAACCTTCAAATAATTTGATAATTTTTTATTTGCTCAAAACATTTACATACAGATAATAAAATGTAACGAAAGCAATGTTTATCAAATACAAATTATCCGGATGTAATGTTTGTAATGACTAACATAAAATTGGAATAGATTCGTTTATTAAAAAAGAGCAATCTACAACTACAGAAAATAATAATTACTTCTGTATATATTTGCTCTATTTCGTCCTTATTCACTCGTATATTATTATAATATCTCTTTGTTTATTAATTAAAAATTTCATTATGTTTTTCTTTATCTCTATATATTGAAACAAACTAACAAAATAGACTCTTTATATACCTTGAAATTACCTATTTTCAGAACAAAGAAACAATTATATTGTTGTATGTATTTATTCAATGAAAAAGTACTATTTTAGTTGTTAGTTTTTTGTTTCAAAACATTAATTCTTTTGTTTTTTTTGTCTGTTGGTAATATCTTTTATGTGTGGGTGCAACAGTCAGCCACAAGCTAGCGTGTTAATTATTTTTTATATTCACCATAAAAATAATATACATGCAGCAGTAATGTACATGTAATATGGTATATTTCGTCACGTTCAATCGTCTAGAAAAAGGCATCCGTTGATGATGCAATGGTCATAAAATTGTATACTTGCCATCTCTGCTATGAGTCTTTCATCAACCTTTGATGATGATGTAGCTTGTATAAACACAGTATATGAAGCAAAATGTTTATAAATTTTTACTAAACAACAAAACTTCTTTAATTTTCACAATAAATATAAAATTTTAATAAATATATGATAACTCATTTCTATAAATTGAATATTATCAATATAATATATTATGTGTCAGAGTACACAAACGGTTCACACAAAAATTTGGTGTACTTGTTCAGAGAAATACCGAATTTGAAAACGAGATAACGAGCTGAAATTGCAATGACGTATTCTTAACATAAAAAGTGAATTTAAGGTCGTGAATGAAAAAAAACCGGTCCATTGAGTACAACACATATGAAATCAAAATGTATACCTTGGAAATAAATAAACGTAGGTACTTTCATAAAAACATAATTTCAATCATATAAAATAAGCAATATGAACATTGACTCGACTTAGAACTTCACAAAAACAGAACAGAGCTTCAGATAATCTTAAATAATTATTATATTTTTTCGAGCTTACAAAGCTATTGTGGTCATATCTTTTAAAAAATCGTTTAACTATATACTAAATTGTGTGTAAAATGTATGAGAAAATTATTTCAACAACCAAAATGCAACTAAACATTATCCAATTTTTTCGTATATTATATTTTAGATGCCACCATAATACTAACCGATGGTTATATGAGAAAACCTATATAACTTCCACACTTGTAGACTATTTACTAAACTTTGTCACGTCTTTATTCGAAAATCCATTACTTTATAAATGAAAATCTTATAATGATAATGAAAGTGTCAATGGTTATCATACTAGATGGATATTGGATTCTGTTATTTGTGGATGATTTGTTCAAAATTATTCTCTACTCTAATTATAATTTTATTAAAATCATATTCGATCTATGTTTAGAAGCTGAGGAATGTTGGACGCGTTGAATATGGTGCGCTTATTTTAAGTGTTTATTTAATTCAAAAAAATTACATATAAGTAGGATGTTTTTGGAATTTTGGGAAGTGTAAGAGAAAGATAATTTACTTGCAATATCATATAAATTGTTGATTCATCAAACACTGATAGTTATAGTTTTTCTCAATTTCTAACTCAATTTTAACAATTTTTATTTTTATAAACACGTTCAAAAGTACTAAAATATTTGGAAAACTGCCTATGATCTGTGGAACAATAACCAGATTGTGGCAAATAAAATATCAAATCCGACTTAATTTAGGTCACAGTTTCAAATATTTTGTCAAAACAATCATATCTATAATACGTTACAATATATGGAGGGTCTGGTCATGATTTTTCATAGAAGGGTTAAAGTTAGCGAATCGATAGTATAAAATTTGAAAAGTATGACCCAAAATTACTAGGTTTCAAAACAAAGTTCACTCAAATCAGCCAGAGTTTGGCCAAGATATCAAAAAAATTAATTTTGTGAAACTTATGACGTCATCAAATCCATAAAAAATTAATTTTGCTCTATAATCCTCAATTTTCAACCAATTTTCGCAAATTAAGTATGTAATCCGACTAAATTTGGGTCATAGTTTTCAAATATTTTGTCAAAACAAACATATCTATAATACGTTACAAGATATTAAGGGTCTGGTCATGATTTTTCATAGAAGGGTTGAAGTAAGCGAATCGATAGTATAAAATTTGAAAAGTATGATCCAAAATTACTAGGATTCAAAAAAAAGTTCATTCAAATTGGTCAGAGTTTGGCCAAGATTTCAAAAAAATTAATTTTGTGAAACTTATGACGTCACCAAATCCACAAAAAATTAATTTTGCTCTATAATCCTCAATTTTCAACCAATTTTGGCAAATAAGGTATGTAATCCGACTAAATTTGGGTCATAATTTTCAAAAATTTTATCAAAACAAACATATCTATAATACGTTACAAGATATTAAGGGTCTGGTCATGATTTTTCATAGAAGGGTTGAAGTAAGCGAATCGATAGTATAAAATTTGAAAAGTATGACCCAAAATTACTAGGATTCAAAAAAAAGTTAATTTAAATCGGTCAGAGTTTGGCCAAAATTTCAAAAAAATTAATTTTGTGAAACTTATGACGTCACCAAATCTACAAAAAATTAATTTTGCTCTATAATCCTCAATTTTCAACCAATTTTGGCAAATAAGGTATGTAATCCGACTAAATTTGGGTCATAATTTTCAAATATTTTGTCAAAACAAACATATCTATAGTACGTTACAAGATATTAAGGGTCTGGTCATGATTTTTCATAGAAGGGTTGAAGTAAGCGAATCGATAGTATAAAATTTGAAAAGTATGATCCAAAATTAATAGGATTCAAAAAAAAGTTCATTCAAATTGGTCAGAGTTTGGCCAAGATTTCAAAAAAATTAATTTTGTGAAACTTATGACGTCACCAAATCCACAAAAAATTAATTTTGCTCTATAATCCTCAATTTTCAACCAATTTTGGCAAATAAGGTATGTAATCCGACTAAATTTGGGTCATAATTTTCAAAAATTTTATCAAAACAAACATATCTATAATACGTTACAAGATATTAAGGGTCTGGTCATGATTTTTCATAGAAGGGTTAAAGTTAGCGAATCGATAGTATAAAATTTGAAAAGTATGACCCAAAATTACTAGGATTCAAAAAAAAGTTCATTTAAATCGGTCAGAGTTTGGCCAAAATTTCAAAAAAATTAATTTTGTGAAACTTATGACGTCACCAAATCCACAAAAAATTAATTTTGCTCTATAATCCTCAATTTTCAACCAATTTTGGCAAATAAGGTATGTAATCCGACTAAATTTGGGTCATAATTTTCAAAAATTTTGTCAAAACAAACATATCTATAATACGTTACAAGATATTAAGGGTCTGGTCATGATTTTTCATAGAAGGGTTGAAGTAAGCGAATCGATAGTATAAAATTTGAAAAGTATGACCCAAAATTACAAGGATTCAAAAAAAATTTCATTCATATCGGCCAGAGTTTGGCCAAGATATCAAAAAAATGTATTTTGTGAAACTTATGACGTCACCAAATCCACAAAAAATTAATTTTGCTCTATAATCCTCAGTTTTCAACCAATTTTGGCAAATCAAGTATGTAATCCGACTAATTTTGGGTCATAGTTTTCAAATATTATGTCAAAACAATCATATCTTTAATACGTTACAATATATGAAGGGTCTGGTCATGATTTTTCATAGAAAGGTTAATGTTAGCGAATCGGTAGTGTAAAATTTGAAAAGTATGACCCAAAATTACTAGGTTTCAAAAAAAAGTTCACTCAAATCGGCCAGATTTTGGCCAAGATATCAAAAAAATGAATTTTGTGAAACTTATGACGTCACCAAATCCACAAAAAATTAATTTTGCTCTATAATCTTCAGTTTTCAACCAATTTTGGCAAATCAAGTATGTAATCCGACTAAATTTGGGTCAAAGTTTTCAAATAGTTTGTCAAAACAAACATATCTATACTGTTTAGTTTGTCATATTTTCTCTTCAAAAAATCTGATTAAGTCTGCTACAAGACTGAAAGCAAAGTGTTTAATTTTACAATAAAATATGATGTAAGAAATTCAATTATTCTGTGAAAATAAGATTAATGGTTAATATTATTTTCTAGAATTGATATAACTTTTTGAAAATATTCATGCATCAAATTATGAAAATATGAGTGAAGTGGAAAATTAAATTCATCTGAGAAATCGGAAAAGTTTTTTGTTCTATTTTTTTTTCTTTTTTTGCACGTAAAGAAAATCAAACGCTTGTCAAATTATAACAAATATATGAAATAATAATAAAAATAAGAATAATATATAAAAATAATAATATTATATAGAAACAAAATCGAAAAGTTTCATTTTATTTTTAACGACTTCATACGTTTAGTTGCTACTCCTTCAAAAATAAAAAATTACTTTTCATACGTGAATTCAAAGTATGTGAATACTATTTACAAAATGTGTCAGTATTTATGTATAAAAAATGAAGAAGTTTGAACAAATCGTCAAGAAATTTTTCCTACGCCATTTTTATGAATTCATTATAAAAGTACAAAGAACGTTAAAATCAAGCTCACAAAAAGGTCTTACCCAATATTTTTTTAATCAGGATACATAATGATATATATGGAGTGCTCTTAAAGTTATAATGGATAAAAATATTGAGAAAATTTTGAAGTAGGCGATAATAAAATCAAATAGAGAAATGTACTGATACTAATCATGCGCATTATATTCTAGCCCTTAAAATTTACTCAAAGATTGTGGATGAGCGAAAAAGTTGATTTTTATTATCCAGTTTTCAAATAAGCAAAATAATCGTTTTTTTAAGAGTAATTAATTATTGTTTGAAATATTTTGTCATAAAGTTTTTTGATTAAAATTAAAAGTCTATCAATCCCGTCCAAATAGAAATTTTGAGTAAAATGTATATTTCTCGAGCTGGAAATAAGCTGACTTTGAACGGACAGTGTGTTTTTCTTTTGTACGTAACTTTCACATTTCTAAATGTTGCAAATATTGACACGCCTATAGTGGTTTGCAATATGACAAAGCAATTATATAATCCAAGATATTAAATGTAACCGGATCTTACTTGGTAAAAATTGGTAAAGCAATTGATTTTACGTATTGCCATAATGGACAAGCCTATCCATTTTAATATATAAAAAAAATATATTCTTTTAATTTGATGTTGGATCCTTACACAATAAACTTCACTTCATCAAGATTGTTTCAATTACAAAATCATCTAAATTATTCGAAATAATTCTGATAAAATTGACTATAAGCAATCGTGTACAATTGGAACAGTTAATTAATCGTCGTTTTTTAAGCTTATCATAAATATATCTGTGTCAATGAAGTATTTTTTTTAATATTTTGTATGAAATATGTAATTTTTTTCTTTGTCTTTCCCTTAACGAGTAGTTTAATTTATTATGTGAATTTGAATACAAACCATGAATCCATATTTGATACAAACAGTTTTGATCACTTTTTTTTTTTTAGTTTTTTTATAAACTTAGTACAAACTTTTTTTAAAACCCACAATTTTTACGTTTTACCTCAACTGAATAATAATTAAATGTTAAAATAAAAATAAAACTTTGCTTATCAACTTCCGGTAGATAGTTTATAGACCATCTCGGAAAATCGAAAAAAATTCAATATCCAATTTTTGGCATGATTTTAACTTATCTCGATCTCAGATTATATTTAAGCAATTTTAAGGGTTTAGGCAAGAGAAAACAAAAATTTTCGATCACAACAATGTATATGGATACGTATATTTTTCTTATTTTGACGCCTGTCAATTTTGTAATTTTTTATCCAGAGAGAACTATTTCTGTTTGTGCCTTTGTGAATACACAAGAAAATTATTTTATTCGGGGAAATTTCCACTTAACCCATGGAAAGGCTTCATATTTTATAAACAAAAGCAATTGTCTAATTTTTATACAAATCAAATAACTTCAACAAATTATAAACTTTTTGAAACTTTTAAATATAATTACATAATTTTTGTCTTGGGTCACGTCCATCTCTTATTTCTACCCGCATCTTGTTTACTAATCGAGAAACCAGAAGACAATAGTGTAATAAAATGCCTTATATTTTCGAAAAAATGATCCCGCTATATTCCATTCAATTTCAAGCGAACAGTAGTCCTTTTTCAGAACTTGATACTGTATTTACGAAAGCTTTCATGTGAAATTTATCTTCAGTTCAGAGTTCGTTAAAGTCTATTTAAAAATAAAAATATATAGAAAATATTTTTTTAAGAAATCAAACGTCATTAATTACATTGCGTTAGCTAAAATCACGAAAACAAAAATTCATAATTAATTTATTAACGCATCGTAATTATTTTAAATTCTCTATTTCTTTAGTTACAATGCAGATATTAATCATAAGAAATTATTTGAATATCAGAAAGTGCTCGTGTCAAGGTAAATCCTATTTACCACTGTATCTTTTATTTTATTTTCTACAACATATCATTCACATACGTACCAAAAAAAAAAAGAAAATTTTTTCAAATGTTTTATTACAGATGGAAAACAGAAAAAAAATACGAAAAAAAAAATTCATATAAATTTTTATTATAAAAAAAATTTTTTTTAATTGTTACTACTCCAAATACATATAAAAACAAAAATGGAAAAACAAATTTAATAAACTTCTCAAAAGTCTGTGTGTAGATCGGATAAAAGAGAATGGAGAATAAATCATCATCGTGATGGTATTTTCAAAAAAAACAAAGTATATATTGTGTTATTAGTAGTGGTTATTAAGTAATTATAGCAGACATGAAGATAAAAGGTTATTTATGTAGCCAAATATTGGTGAAAAACATTTTCGGTGAAAAGTTTTTTTTTTTTTGTTGTTAGTGTTTATTTTCTTCTCTCTGTTTTCAATTATATTTCATAAATTATGAACATTAAATTTGTTTTCTCGTTTAATTGTTATGAGTTTTTTGATCCGACAAATTCTAAAGTTAATTTGTGTTTTTAAAAACTAATAAAATTTGTCTTTATCCCTTACTATTGAAAAAATTTAAGCTCCAAATAATGCCTGACAACAAATCGGTAAGTTATTAAACTATTATTTAAATTGAAATCAATTTTCAATTATTTTTATTATTGTAAAATTGAATATCGATCTGTAAGCATGTTTGCTCTAGTCTCGACAAAAACTTTAATTTTAATGGGAATTTAAATTAATTTTTAAGAATCATATTTTTTTTTTTAAATTTGTTACAGTGATAGATTTAAGAAATTGTTTTTTTTAATAAAAACTATGTATTACTAAACTGTTTTGACTGTATTTTGCCTTGATAATTGAAATCTTGTTTACAATGTATTGAATTATTTCGGAAATATTGGCGATAGAATGATTGATACGACCGACTACGTATTACATCAAATCCTCAGTTTAAATCGTATACTCACAGGAAACCAAGCGATTTTCCAGATTAATGTTTTCTACGATTTTAAAATATTAAATCCTAACAAATGGTGTAACCTGAAAGTTATCATGTAAAAAAAATGAATTGATTGATACTTGGAATTAATTGTATTGTTTCTGTTATAGGACTTGCCCTCAGTATTGTCAAAACAAAAACTACAAGTTTATTTACAATATAAATCCATTCAGTATTCCAAAAAATATATTATATTCTTATATCATTCCAAATACAGTCGCATAATAGATCGTCAATAAATATCAGATATGACAAAACAAAATATTAGTTTATCACTTGTCATTTTTATTTTGATTGTATTTTAATATCATGATATAAAGTATATATCTCCATTTAGATATATATCTAGGCGAGGAAGGAAGGAAGGATAGTCGTATATAAATAAGATATGAACTCTAAAATAAACGACGTTATGTTTGTTATGTTTCACATGAAAAGAGATTTACAATAAGCTGCTGAGATTCAGAAGTTTTATGAAAGGTATATAACATTTTTTTTTTTTGGATTCGGTGTACATAAAAAATACAATGCTACACGGTTACAGTTTGTTAATATGATTTTGTGAGTATGTGAATACTGAGTGATCAAATAAATCAATTGAGGTCGAAATAAAACAAACAAAACTAGTACCTATGAATGCAGCAAGAGTTTTTTCTCAAATTAATTTGTTTTATATCAATTCCCTTAATGTGAATTATTTTATTTGATTTTCTGTCTTTTGTTCTACTAATTCCAGATTCATAAAACATTATTATAAAACATAAAACATTATTTAATTTTTTGTACAACTATTAATTGATGATGTGATGTAGTTTTACATTAAATTAACATTTCGAGATTAGAACAAAATTAATTGATGCATAAAACAAAACCTAAAAAAATTACGAAAATCGATTTTTTTTTCTGCCTTTTGTTAAGAAAGTACAATGAAATAATTTTCTTGACAAATCTTAATAGAAAACCCTTATGTATATTTCATATACATTTTTTAATCAGTCGAAATAGTCGTTCTAAAAGCATGAATTTAAATAATCCAAGCTTTGGTAAGTTTATATTCCTTAAATTTTCTTCTAGTAGCATAGGTTGTTATCAAACTCAATAAAGAAACGTTCGACTTCGCATATTTATCATTTTGAGAAACAACTTTTGACACCAACTACTTATTTTGAGTGATAATTGTCAATAACCTGTCATTATGTCACTATGGTTAAAAAAGGTATTCGTTATTAATCGACTTAAAAAAATTCGATTTTAATTGGATTGAATATCAACCAAATGACAAAAGCGAACTCCAAAAAATGAAGTCAAGTATAAATCAAGTTTTAATTAAAAATTTCTAAAAAAAATTTCCTACCGACGATTAAATCAAAGACGACTATTGACCTATTTTAAAAAAATCGCAAGGAAATTTCTTGTAGATGTTTTTACTATTTACTTTAAAGGATAACTTAAATTTTTATATAATTGACATCTACAGATTTAGCCAGTTTCATGTAAAATTGCGTTCTTTAGAGCTAGATAATAAATCACAATTCCCATCTCCGCCTACAGATGTAGAAAACCAATACATTTCAGAATCAATTTTTTTTTTAAATACCTAATTTCAAAATTATTTACTATGTAGCGTAGTAACTATTTATAAGTCACCTTGTATTTCATCCGAAAACCCCAATACTTATATATTTTGAGTTCTGTATGTATCTATGATATGGTTTATCGGATTACATGTTAATATACTAGATTTTTTTTGTTGTACAAATAAGGAAAGGTTCGAATGTATCTTTAAATATTCTGTTTATATTCGATAAATGGACTTGAAGGTATTGATTATTATACGTCTTTCTGTATACGTTTGTTGTGTTCATGTAGTCAATCATGTCTTTAGATCGAAATGATATCATTTTTAGGTATCGATTACTACTTTTTTATGCAAAAAATTTATTAAGCTTGGTAGCTTTGTTGTTGAGAATCATTTGTGAAGAAATATGATTTATACTCGAACCTCTAATCGGAAAAATTTTTAAAATAGAATAAATAAATAAACAGTAAAAAAAATTTGATAGATTCGAAAAGCCTTCCGTTGTATTCTTTTTGGATTTTTATTTGTTATAAATAGATGAAAAATTCATCGTAAATCGCTAGAAAAAATCCACATTATTTTAGTGTCCATCACTTTATGACTTAAAAATAGTATCTGTGTAGATTTATACAAATTCTTGATACTATATAATTTTATGTATACAATTTTGAAATATGTATTTAATTATTTTATAATTTTCGAGATGAATTTTATTTAGTTTTTTCACCTTAGGCATAATGTTCTTCCTCTTTAGATTGATTTACCGTGGATTTTGTATGAGTATAATAGAAAAGGTACAGAAAAATAAAAACAAAAAAATCCATCAAATGAAAAATAATATACCTTGAGGTCATTGAACTTGATTTTAAAGTAGAAAATAAAACTAGTGTATACTTTAACTCTCTAATTTCTGGAAATAGAATTCATCGATTGCGGCTTGGAAAACAATATAATTAGTAGCAGAGTGTATTTGTTTGAATAACACGTTGCATAGAATTATAATCATATATTTAATATGTGAATATAACAACTAACAAAGTTTATTGTTTAGATATTCGATACATAATTGAATATCAATGTTTCAACTATTTGAATATCACAAATATTTATAAAATACTCTAAATATTCAGTTTATTCTTACAAATGTAATAATTATAATACATAGTTAACATAGAAATTCAAATACAAACAATTTCATTACATCTTTTAAGGTTTGAAAGTCATTTATCTATTGGACTCAGTAAGCCGGTTTTGCTCAATCACGAAGTTAAACTCACTTTTTATGCTAAAAATACGCCACCAAAAATTAGCTGGCTATCATTTTTCGTTTTTGAATTGTCTTGATTTTTGAATTGTGTTTTCTTATTTAAAATAATTAATACTACTTATATTTATAATTTCCTACTTTAAATTTAATTTTAAATTAATAAATGACAAATTTTCATAAAATATTATATTTATTGAAGTTGGGGTGGCAAAAATACACGAATATAATCAATGGAAATATACAAATTAAATCACGGTTAGTGCTGAAAAACTATCGTAAAAAATTTCCTTCTTAATGGGGGTCCACCAACTTTACATGTTTTATTTCTTCTATTATGTTTCATACAGCGGTCACTGTATTCAAAGGAAACTTTAAGCGTTTTGATTTCACATAAAATTTCATAGACTTAAAACAAAAAAGCCATAAAAATATATTTATTGTTTGTGATAGGGTCGAGTATCTAAAGCTGTCTACTGGACAAAAGCACAATAATTCTGTTAATACATTACATTGGAAGTAATAAATTTTATTACTGTGGCTTATTGTTCAATTTATATGAAGATGTTCTTGAAGAAAAATACTCTTCATTTATAGTTATATAAAAATTTTATTCATTCAAAACAGGTATCATATTTTGTGATCATTTATTCTTCTTAAAACAGAGAAGAAAAATGTTTACCTCCGAAAAATGGGAAAAAAAAAGAAAAACAACTCAAAAAAATAAAAACGAAACCATCATTTTTTATCAAGTAATAACTTTTTAATATGTTTCTACTGTTATATGGAGTTTTCATGATATTAAAAAAAGAAAATTTTTTTTATTTTTGATCTAACTAAATAATGCTTATACACTATCTTATATATATCTTCGTGTTTGCTATTTTTCGTTAGTCGAAATTGATAGAGATTTAATGGATTTTATGGTTAAATTACATGTTTGTATATAAAAGTAAATGATCATTATGAGATTGTTAATGTCCTCACGCAAAAAAATAAACTAAGTTAGAAAAGTTCGAAGTTATTTAATAAAAAAAAAAAGTATACACTAAAGAAAAGAAGGAAAAATATCATATGTATTTTATAGGGTTGCAATTCATTAGTTTTAGTTCATTTTCCAGGATTTGTTGAATGTTGTAAAAAATTAGTAAATGATTGTATTATCAAGATTTCTTCCATGTTAAATCCTCAAATTAATGACACTCAGACGAACGTACTTAAAATTAACTTTTAATGAATTGTTTATGTTGTTTATCATCTCTTTTTAATACCTTGCCTTATTCTGGAATTTAAAAGTCTCAATTTTATCTCACAAAATCGAGAATTCAAATGATAATCTATTTCATAATGACCCTGGATGCTGAAATAAGTTCTCAATTGAAGTTTAGAATAATAGCATATAGGAATAACTTTGTACAAGGCTATGAAGACAATATTACAAAATAAAACTTATTTTTGGGCAAAAGAAACATAACATAATGCAATTTAATACTCAGGCTCTGTATTTAATACACCATTCTTCAAAAACTAAAGAGTACAACATATTTTTATATGATAATTTATTTAACATGAGCTTCAATATGGTGTATGTTATAAAAAAAAATAATGGTATCCCAATTTTTCATTTTTCACAATTGTAGAATGGATTTCTTAAAAGAAAAGAAAAAATTTTAAATTATTGTTAGATAATTTAATAGAAAAAGAATTATTTTCGTAAAGCGCATAATATTTTAATGAAGAAAAATTATAATTTTATTTCTTATGTATCAGCACAAAACAAAATAATCAGAAAAGAAAAGTATGAAATATGAATACAGAGCGTTTCAAATAGTAATTGGCATATTATCAAGAAGAAAATCCAATACTCAATAAATTTTTATGATAAAAGTTTCATTTTATTTTTTATGATAAAAATATTCGATAAATCTTTGAAGGCACTATACTCACTGTTGCCATTTTTTTTTAAAACACTGCTAACTATAAAAAAATTATAATCGAATTGAATCCTAGATGTTCACCTATCCATGATCTGACTGTGTCTGTTGTTGCTTAAATTTGGTGATCGATTGAGATCGGTAATTACGTTACGTCAGTGGGGGGTTTTAATTTACATTCATATCTAAATTCTGAAATTAAAACAAGTATACCGAAGTCGGCGACCGCGCATTACGGATTTTTTAATTAATTAATTTGCTTGTTTTACGCCCTTATCAAAATTATTTAGTATCAAATCCGTATCAAACTTAGTTATTAAATTCACGTTGAATTGGCATAGTATATTGCAACTACAAATGTTAAAATATGTTATAGAAAAGTTTGCATTTTTTCTTTTTCAATTTGTAAATGTTGTATTTAAGTTCTTTTTTTGTTGTTGTTGATACCATTTGCAGTAAAGATAAAATATTATATCGTAAGGTATGAGTTCTTATCATGATCACCATCTTAGCCCATACTTATGAAGTTATACATAGGTTACCTTACTTTAAAATTTTCTTCATCTTTTATTTTCTATATAGTAATGGTATATTTGAATACGTGATCTGAATATAACAACGATTATTCAATATGTATATAAGTATGTACTTTTAATGAAAAATATACAAAATGAAAATATGTTGATGAATATCAGGGGTTTTTTTTTTCTGCTGACATAATAAAATTTAAATGAATAATATATATATTTAGGTACAAATAAATAATTATTACATACCAAAAAAATCAGCGGCTTATGTACATCAAAGTATATAGTCTGTATATTTATCATACTCGATATACATAATATGTCAGACTCTATTAATTTTAATCTAAAGTTGGTAACGCTACCTAATACAAACCGTATCAAGAAAATTTTGATATAGATGTTCATAGAAACACCTAATTAGTCCATTTTCGTTTGACCGATTGTCAATCATCACTAGAACTAAAAAACAAACAAAAAATAGAAAGCAGAGAGAGTTCGTGAATGAACAATATCGGTCCATTGGATCCAACGGATTCATGACCCAAGTTTCTAACTATAAAATATAAAAAAAAAACATTTATGTTTTTGAACAAACAACTTTTGTTTGAAACATTTTTCGTAAACTGTTTGAGCTCTCCACAATCTTAGCTCAAAATTGGCTAATAAACAGTAATAACAATAGATATTATTATTATACATGTATATATAACTGTATAAACTGGATATTTAGAGTATTTAATGAATGATAATTAAAAATAGTACAAACAATGAAATTCAATTATATGTCGAGTATCTAAACAATTTACTCTGTTAGTTGTTATCTTATCTTCTATTATATATAAATATAAGTCTTTTTTATTAACGTGTAACTATTTCGCTCCGAAAGTCTTTCATTTAATGTTTTGTTTTCAAAAACTATCTAAGTATACTAGGATTCTTATAAAGTAACGATGCTTTAATTGACGAAATACATTCAGCCGTTTTGAAGAAAAGTGGAGTGATAATAAGGAAAATTCCAATTATACATATATGCTTCCTTAGCTGTTGGTAATAATATGATTACTTTGTAAATGGTCGGTAAATCGTATACAAAAATAAGGTATAAATGTTTGTTTTGAATGCAACTGACAGATTAGATAATTTATAGAAATAGTTTTAAAATTACTTTATATATAATAAAATATAATGAAGAAACTTTTCTAACAAGTCTTTAATATATGTGTGGCACTTTAATCATGTTATACACTATCCATTTATACAGAAAGAGTTGAAATGAATGTTTTGTGATAAATTCTCTACTTTCAAATTTCAAATGTATGTTTTTGTCTCTAGATTGTATTTGGTGGACAATCTTCATGTGGATATATGAATTCACAAATAAAATGAATCTATTTATATACGCTTTCAGTTTTGTATTTGTATTTGATTACTAAATAAATGTTGAATGGTATGTAATTATAACCATTAATGATATTCTTTGGATGTATATCTTGAGGGGTATTCAAAATACGTCTAATTCGCGGATTCTTTTATAATTATTTCTTACGCAATGAGATTTTTTCAATATTAGACAAAACATGCATCGTTGTGATTTTAAACTCGATAAAACAAAAAAGCTACAGTAAATAGAGACAAAACTACATGCATATATTGGATATAACATGCCAGAGAATGAGACAGAAGGTATTATACAGTACATATTATAGGATTAGTATTTGTGAGCACACGCGCATACGTGAAGGTTTCATAACAAACGTAGCGTATTGTAATATATACCTAAATGCCATTATTTAAATAGAAATATTTTTAATAAAACATTTATCGAAAATTCAAACTCGGAGACTGGTTATGTGTAAGGTACAGCGAATAAAATGCTGTAATTATAAACTTTGTTTCAATATCATCAGAAAAAACCCTACATTTATACTACTCCTTAAATTCAATATTTACCTCCTTATTTTAAAGTTTCAGTTCTATCACATGTGATCTGAATTTTAATTTTTTACATGAGACTAATTATAAAATTTATTTTAACTCAATGAGCTAAAATAATACATTTTTAAAATTTCTACTATTAATTTGAATTATTCATAAAAAAAAGCGTAGACTACTGTATTAAATTATGAAATATAATATTTTTTTTCTTTCTTTCAGATGCTTTACAAAGCTTAGGAGAATTAAGCAATGCAATGGGTGTCATAGGAATGGATGGAGAAGTAGATGGCAAGAAACCAAATTTTGTAACGCCTGGTCAAACATATCGAATTGTAGCGGGTGCAACGGTTGTGCTACCTTGTCGAGTAACAGAAACAGGTAAGTTAATTATCCTCTGCATTAATTGGTACATTAATTATTCTAATGAGGGAAGAGCTATCAGCTCAAAACCTTATTTGAAAGGATATACTTCTGAGGTGTACCGATAAAAATTTTAAGACAGAGTTCTTGTTCATTGAAATTTGTCATGGTTGAACTGAAAATTAAAAGAAAAATTTGTATAGTGTATTCACACACAATTTCTTCAAGTATATACCTAATCTCATAATTATTATACTCGACATATATATATATATATATATATATATATATATATATATATATATATATATATATATATATAAATATATATATATATATATATATTTATTCCGTTTTTAGAACTTTATTTCATTCAATTATTAATTATTCATTAAAATAAACAAAATACAAACATTTTTTATATAAAATATGGCTGTGTTGTTGTTTTAAATACAATATAATAGCACTTGAAATACTTTTTAAAAACTAATATTATACAAAGAATATCTTCAATAAGTTATAATTATTGCTAGCTAGATGCTGTATCTGGTTACAATTTATATAATAAAATTAATGAACTGGAAATCCGTAATGAAATTAATCCTTTTTTGAATATGGGAAATTTGATATAATTTATCGATAGATTGTATCTTAAAGGAAAATGGAAAGAAATATATTTAAATTTAGTTGTAAAAAATAATGTAATGAGATATTTTAGGTTTTAATTAAGTAAGTAATTGATAGAATTCAAATAAAATTGAAGATAAGGCAACATCCGCTGTAAAATTGAAATTAAAGATTATTCAGGAACGGACAAGGCTATTTGTTTACAATAAAATTAAACAAATTATATAATATTTTATTCAATATAGTTTTGTAAATTTATACTCGATATAGATTATATGTCCGAGTATATGTGTTCATAGAAACACCTAATTAGTCCATTTACGACTGTCCGTCTGTACCTCAGTCATCACAGCTCTAAAAAAAAAAAAAGAAATAGTGAGCTGAAATTTTGGTGACGTATTTAAATCATAAAAAAGTAAATGTAAGTTTCTGAATTAGTCAAATCGGTCCTATTGTGATTTTACTATATCACAGTTTCATTTGCCAGAAATCGATCGTGAAAAATTTATTAGAAAGTAAATTTAAAACGTCCTTAAGAAACTAACATAATAATTTTTTTTTTAAATTTAATTATTATTACAAAAAATAATTATAATGTGAGCAATAATAAAATGAGAATAAAATGAATATAAAATGGTTTTCAGCTTATGATATGAATGTGCATCGACATTAAAAGCTAATTTCCACAAAAAATTAATACAAAATGTAAAATCTGGTGCTAGTATATTGACCTCGAATTCTTTCGAAAGTATTCATCTAAATAAATAATTCGCGTTTATAAATCGCTAATAGGCACCTGTATATCAAATACCCTGTTCTGTATCAACAAATGGTATGAAGAAAGTTAGAGCATAGAATGTTATTGTCCATGTTTAAATAATTCTATGCAATTTATATGTATGTTTTAGTTCTTTCATAATCATGCTCAAACAATATTTACAACTAACTTCATTATAGTGTTGTAAATAAAACAAAACCATAAATTGTAAAGTGTAGCTTTGGGTTGTATCATTGTTTCTAGTTAGTCTAGCCTATACTGCCTCCCTGCTTGTCCAGTTTGCAATGTGAAACTTTATATCACAACATTAACTAAATAACATTCAGAGATCCAAATATAATATTGTATGTTTATGTTATATATGTGTATAGATATTTAACATACTCTTCTCTATACCATAGTGTTAGAAGATAAATATGTGTATATAAATGTACAGTTAATGTATATACAAACGTTTCCAATTTGAAATTTCGTTTCATTACTTATAACTTGAGATTCGATGATGACTAATTTGTAGTCGAAATACGTATTTATAAAAATACAAAATAATTTGATCTAGGAAATTGGCGCAAAAAATCCAAATTTATAAAATATATTTTATAAATTATATTGTGAAAACCGGTTAATAAATTCATATATAAACACAAGATCTTGCCATATTTCTGGCAACAGAAAGAGTTTTCAGTAGTTTGTTTTAGCTTCTTAATTAGTAGAAAACCTACCTAGTACTTTAAGAGTTTTTAAAGATTTAAGAGTGACACATTTCCATTCTAACAGTTAAACAATACAAATTCGTGCATAATGAACGTATCACTCGCTGTTTTAGACATAAAGAGATCAATGTTTGGCATCTCCTTGATCGATATTAAATCTTCTCTACTTGATAAGACTTTTTTATGACACACACTTTTTAACTTGAAAATTTATATTTTATTATATTATTATAATAAAATATAAAATAGGAATATTAAATAGGTACACTATTCGTATTTTACATTTATCAATATAATATTATACGTAACAATAGGATCTTGTATTATTTATTGTAAAACATACTCAAATAATAATAATAATAATCATCATCAAATATAATGATATAAATACAAATAGATGTTGAGTTGAGTTTTTTAAGTATTATTTCAAGCAATGTCGAAAATATCGGCCGCTTTAAGTATCATAATATGCCTCATAAAAATACAATATACGTACTTAATGCAAATGGAATCACATTTTTTGAAATCAAGGTCGAACTACTCTTATAAACTAAATATTATCTAAACCGAAAATTTACTCTTTTTTATTCTTTAATATTGAGAAAAATTGACAAAAACTTTCGTAAAAATTCGTAAAAATTGTTTGTAAAATTTTATTCATGATAAAATGCATTTTATATAAAAATTTAGATATTTAGGCTCATTAAAATTAGTAATCAGTAACCTGAATATAAAAACTATTTACGAAGTTAACAGTTTTCAGTAATTTGTAAAACTGTATACCTATCTGCGTCATAATATAGCTCTTAAACGGGTTATTTTTTTTTTTAGATTTTTTGATTTAGAAATTTCTGAAATTTTGTAAATTCCACTAGTCTTCCTAACTGTTCATATTTTAAAGCATTCACAATAAAAACTTTATAAGAAATAATTATTATTATACTCAATTTGTATTTTTTTCTACAACTACAATACATTTTTTTTTTTACATAAACAATTTATGTTTTCCAAAAATATATTTTTATTTTTATTTAATTTAATTGCATGTACAATAAAATATGTTGTAACATTTTTAGTTTAAAGTTGAACATAGCAAATTTTCATAGCACTAGTATATTATAGATATTATAAAGTTTTTAATAATTTCAGAGAACTAACTTGAATTTATCTAAAATAAATAAATATCGTTACTATAATTATTGTATTAGATTTTCCATAACACTTGAATTTTCAATGACCAAGTTAATGAAAATATAGTGTTTAATTTAAAATTTTGTTTAATGTTAACTTTTCTGCGAGTGAATATAAACTTCTAATTGATTAAAGTTTAGATGATCATATGTTTAAAAATATTATTTATATCGTATTTTCATAAAAAGTTTTACTTTCGCATCGCACAATGCACATAAAATACATATTCGAAATTTATTATGCCAAATAATTATACTTTTGCCAAAAGAAAAACATTATTTCAAGGATATCACTGTATTTAATAAAAATTTTTAAACACTATTAACCGAATTCAAATATTGATGCCCCCTATTATTGACAAAGAGCGTACTTTTTGTAGATTAAAGAAAAATTACTTTGAAACGATTTTATTACTGGAAACGGGAAATAATAAAATAATAAAATTACGTTGTTTTTAAAAATATCTTAATAATTCCATTTTATTAAACTATCCAAATAATATTACAATTTCAAAGTAGGTGATAGCATAAAGAATTTTTACGCTTCCACCACCTGCTAAAAGTATTAAAATTACATGGGAATAAGCACGATAAACCTTGTTTAAAGCGCATTATGTATACTTCCGTTAAAACGAATCTAAAAAGTAGGATATAACAAAACTACATATTATGATTTATATATGTTTATAGATGGAATCCTACAAATATATCAACATGAATAGATACAATCGTACATCCATAGTAAGGATGTAAGGATAGGTAAGGCCTTTTATTGCTCTTGCATTTACTCAGATATAAACAAACATTTTACTGTATATATATATATATATATATATATATATATATATATATATATATATATATATATATATATATATATATATATATATATATGTATATATATATTTGTTTTATAAGCATATTATAGTAAACTATTCATTAACATTTCTGTAACTATCCATTAATTATATTGCAATTACAAATGGCTGGCGCATTTTACTATTTTCCTTCCTTTACTGTAATATCGTTTTGGAGTTTATTAAATACTTATTCTATATAGATCTGTTTATACAGATTGTACCCTTGTTATTTATTTTATATTTTTTATTATGATTACATCTTACCCGGATGTTTCTCTCTTAGGTTTTTTTTCTTAAAAAATCCTACAGAATATGTATTAGTCCAGATTATTGCCTCTTAATTATACCAAAAAACAACAAAATTTAGATGTTGGTTCTACTAACCCTCTCCTTCAAAGTATTTAATGTGCCAGCGGTCGCTTTTTCCCTGAGATTTAACATCTCTCTTTGGGGAAGAAAATTTTTAAATTAAAATAAAAGTATGGTAAAAGATATATTGACTAATTCTAAGCTACTTTTGCTCTATATACGTTTTACTGAAAGTCGATACTTTTCGACTTATTTTAAATAATTCTTGCGACACATACGTTAGATTGTATATAAATGCAAAACTATATATTGTAGAAAATGTTGACAAGGAGTTAGTAATAGAATCAAATTAACGTTTTGTGTAAACATGTTCTAAGTATTCAATTTAACATATCTTTTCAGTGGTAAGTTTTTGAAATCGGGCCTACGAAATTTTGACATATCTATACGTTTTAAGATCACAGAATCCAAATCAAAAGTTTTTAAAGGCATGCCTGTGTACGAATGTATGTTTCTAATTATTTTACGTGTCAATTATCTCGAGAAAAATAATGATATCGTCGTGGATCCACTTTCATTCAACGTGTAATTTCGTTACTAAAAATATTCGTAAAAATAAAAAAAATTTTGTTTTTTGATCCAACTCACTAGGAATGGGAATCGTCTTACAGATCTTGCAAATTCAATTTAGACTACTTATTTGTCAATGTGATACTAACCAATCCCTTTGTCGGTGATCAAACTTTTCTATAAAAGTTTTTTTTTCCAATTTTCCAGAACATCCTGATATAAGTTATACATTTGAATATCTGTAAGTATTATCTCTATTTTTCAAAAACAGTATTTTTGGCCAAAAATTGAAGTTATACTTGATGAATTCTGAATTATAATTATACTGCCTGTAGTAACAACAACGATATTAAATCGTATTATGAACAATAAGTAAACTTCCTATTTATTATAAATGTGTACAAATTATCAGACATAACATTGCTCACATCCGTTATTGCTAGTATTCTACATGAGTATGTATATAGATAGATAGATATTCTATATGTGTTCATATATGTTATTGTAAATTGTATTCTGGAGAGAAACAAATTCTTAATAATCACATTTTCATACCGAAAACAAGTCATGTACAATGTTATACAGAAATTAAATACAATAATTATGCTTTATATACACATTTTCGTATAATCAAGATTCCTACTGGAAATAGTAGCTGTTGGATTTCGTATCGATGATGGAACTGCATTATTCAGAGAAACTCCAGAAATATTTCTCAGGCAAAAGTTCAATCTGGGTTGAAAACTGGGTTGAAAAACGTGGTCGTGAATTTCTCTTCCATCTCTAATCGATAAAAGATTGGACATGGATCCATGGGACCCGATTGGCTGATTTTTCTCATTCATGAACCTGAACTAACTTTAAAAGTCTAAAATACGCCACGAAGATGGTAACTCGTTCTCTTTTTTCTGTTTTGATCTTCATGGCGAAAAGGTAGACGTGTGGACGAATAGTCGAGAATAAAGTACTTAATTTAACCTCACCCATAGTAAAATTTTAATGGTGTCGCCATATTTCCCAGTGTTTTCATAACTAAAAACTGAATTTATGGACTACCACTATTAATATTAACAATTTTTAATTGTTCATTTTTTGCGAAGTTTTGGTACGAGTTTCTTTGACTAGTCTGTAAATATGATGGCTCAAACGGATTTTTTTGACAGATACACATACATCAAGAAAACAATTATTAGGTATTATTATTATAAATAATGATAATGTTTTTTTTTTATCATTTTTCATATAATATAAAACAACATTTTCCACTTTCTCTTTTAATAAAAGTAGATTTTTAATAGAAGCAAGAGCAAGAAAATGGATAAAATTACTTGTATATAATATTATATAATATACCCTCGATGTATTTATTGTATATAATAATCATTTGAATTGGTTATAATCCTTTAATAATAATGCATTGTGTCTTAAATCACCTGTGCTATATATATGTATAGAAATATGAAATATAAGTACATTTATTTATAATAATGTACAATAATGAATGAATATGAATACATTGTAACAGATATAAATGTTGTACACTAAAGATCAAATTAGTTGATTTAAATTCCTTCTCAAGGAAATCAGTTTTCCTAGAACCTTTAAGAAAATCCAATTCATATTTTTGTTAAAATTAACATGGACATGTATTTCATTTATAAATTCACTTTTAAAAATTTGTATATGACTTAATTATTGTTAATGTAAAATCTTTTTCTGAAAAGTCGTTTTCTTTTTCGAATCCCGTAAAGTTTTCGATGGTCTTCACAGGAATTGAAGGCTATCTGTTCTTTTTGTAATTATTATCGAAAGGTAATTAAAAAATAGATGCAGAAACAATTTGCTCCAATTCATGACAAAACAGAATGTCTTTTAGCCAACAACATGAAAATTCCTATTTTTTTCATTTTCTGGTTGTTGAACAAGGGATATTTGGTTTTATAGCAGAGGTTTAATAAATGACTTTTACATTTGTTTTTGAAAGATCTTTCTACTACAATGACGAATGCTGATCAATTTAAGGCCTACAGAGACAAAAAAAATTTTACGAGCTCCAATAAACAAAACGTACTGTATTTATCAATAATTACGAGCATCCAACCTAAATCAAATTTATTTTTGTGGAAAAATTTTAATCAAAAATCAATTTGTAAGAACTGTTGTGTACAATAAATGTGTTTTTTTTAATATTTTCAATACAATCAGTTATTGTTGTGCGTTGAACAGGATGTTTTAAGTAGGGATACATAGAAATAGAAGAAATGTGATCATCCAACAATATAGAAGTACCTTTGTATTTTTTTTTTTTTTTCATAAACGGTGTAATAATATATTTTAATATCTATAATAAAAATATATTTATATAAATGTCTGTGAAATGAAATAAATCATAAAAATAAATCATATATTTTATTATGTGAAAATCTGTTGAAAATTATCGTAAATGAGAGATTATAATGAAAATTTCTGTTCATAATAAAATATGTTATTAAGTTTTTATATCTGGCATAGTATTACATATATGAAATATAGATGGAAGCATCAAAACAATAGGGTCTATGCCTTCATTCAAATCGAAAGAACATTCTTAAATCTACTCCAATCGACTCCATAACACATTCAAAGTACAAAATTAATAAAAATATATTTTTAAATTGAGATTTTATATCATATTTCAATTGTAGTTATGAAAATATTAAATCATTGTCAGGCTTAAAAGCTGTTAACGCGCAAAATGTAATTTTAATTTAATTTTAATTCACACTGAAAAATTTATAGTACTTATTATTTTGATTTTTGTATAAAAACGTGTTCTAAAAAATTTATTTTTATTTAAATAAGTTTATTTTCAAATTCTTTGTACAGTCTCTCTGATTTCAATATTATGATAAAATTTAACATATTCCTTTATCTTGATTTGACTTTATCTAATAATTTGGTAAAATCTCCATCTTTCTAGCTTAAAAATGCTTTCTCCAAGACCATTTTTCTTCAAATTCGAGCATGCATATAATTAAGCACATGATTTATTAACCTATTCTGTACGATAAAGAAAATATTTAATTTACAGGCAAACACCAGATTATGTGACATTGAATGAACATTTTTTAAAACAATTCGAAGTTTCTGAATCATATTGTATACAATATATACGTAGGTATATGAATCGTACAATATTTTATTATTTATAGACGTGTAATCCAATTAGATACTACAGACAAGTCCGCTAGGTTATAATAATTCATAATTATTACATATTTATTATTATTTTGTGGAACCATTTGTGTATTGAAAGTAATTATAAAATAGAGAAATATTATCATACATATACCTTTAATCTACTGTCGATCCATTATACCTTTAATAAACCTATATCAAATCCATGTATACTGTTGTTTCATACATTACATAAACATTTGTGTAATTTTAAATTCTTTCAATTGTTTTTTTTATTAATCCCAAATTGAAGTATATTGAAAAAATTTAATGAAAATTTATTTCGCTAAATAACTAGACAAATGTTATTAATGAATAAGTTTTCGCTCAAAATAATATCAAATTTTCGAATATTCTTTAATTATTATTTCAAGTCTTCATATTGTACTTAAAGCCCATTCTCGTCCTTTTTCTTAGAAAATAAATAGCGTTTTGTTGTATTCTTATTACAAAAAAGTCTAGGGGGCTCTATAATGAAAAGTGGCCCATGGATATCTTTTACAAAAGGCAAAATAACAATAAAAAGTTTATTAGTAGAATGAATTCAAGCGTTATTTTTCTACAATTTTCAAATAATTTTAACAACTTCCCATTGCTAGTCGGATGGTCCTGGGTTTGAACCCAGACAGGGATGCAATTTTTTCAATGTTTACTATCTTTTCTTTATCTATTGAAATGCAAACGTCATTTTTGCTGTAAAATAGATATAACAAGATATCAACTCACCCCACAGCGGGTATATACCAACTCAAAATGTAAAATGTGAAATGTTCAAATATTATGATTATATAATACTTTTTATTTTTTTGTGTTTTGGAGTATTTTGTCATTAAAATGAAATAAACACTTTCTTGTAAACTATCGGATTTATGTCACTGAAATGACTTTGAAGCTCAATTAGTGTAGCCATTTCAGGTAGCCAACTCAACTCGAACACATATGCAGCACTTGGACAAGAGAGGGTTGTATAAAATGGACATGTTTAGTTTTCAATTGATTTTCTATTTTATTTTAAAAACTATTTAGATTAAACTTTGAGATAACCATTTCACAATATAACGTAGACTAAATTATATAGTTTTCCAGTTAATTGAAATGTTCATAATTTACTATAAAAAAACTTTCGATAAAAATTAACATACGTGTTGAAAATGACTTTAAATAAAGAGTATATATACTAAAGGCGACGTGCGACGGTCCGACATAAATATTAAAACATAATATATAAAGTATTTTATTATTCCAAGTCAAACATATAATTTATTTAATTTATATACACTAAAATGAAATTATTTTGCAATTTAGAAAATACTTATCTAAAACTAAACGATTTTAAGTACATACATTACTTGTAGTGGTTTGTATGTGTGAGTGTGTCTAGATATTGTTTAATAAAGTGCTATTACAAATTTTACACAAATATTGATGTTGGAATGGGCAAGGCTGTTTATTCAATGTGTGTAGGACATTGTATGTTCATAGAAGCGGTTGACTTAGTTTATATTTTATGTACTTTATGATTCCCACTAATTTCGGATCATACTTTTTGTTTTTTGTATTTTTAATTCGCAAACTATAACTTATATATAAAATATCATGGTCAGACCCTTACTATCTTTAAATATATTATAGATACATTTTATTTTACCAAATTTTTGAAAATTTCGTCTCAAATTTTGTAGGATAACATACTTTGTTTGTCGAACTTGGATAAAATTTGAGCATTATTAAGCCAAATTAATTTTTTTGGTTTTTGTGACATTACATAATTTAAAAAAAATTATTTTTCGATATCTTGGCCAAATTTTCACCGATTTTAGTAAACTTTTTTTTGAATCCCACTAATTTTGGGTTATAATTTTTGTTTTTTGTATTTTAAATTCGCTTACTATAACCTATATATGAAATATCATGGTCAGACCCTTACTATCTTCAAATATATTATAGATACATTTTATTTAACCAAATTTTTGAAAAATTCGTGCCAAATTTAGTAGGATTACATACTTTGTTTGTCAAAATTGGATAAAATTTGAGCATTATTGAGCAAAATTAATTTTTTTGGTTTTCGTGACGTCACATAATTCAAAAAAAATTATTTTTCGATATCTTGGCCAAATTTTGACCGATTTTAGTGAACTTTTTTTTGAATCCCACTAATTTTGGGTCATAATTTTTGTTTTTTGTATTTTTAATTCGCTTACTATAACCTACATATGAAATATCATGGTCAGACCCTTACTATTTTCAAATATATTATAGAAACATTTTATTTAACCATATTTTTGAAAAATTCGTCCCAAATTTAGTAGGATTACATACTTTGTTTGTTAAAATTGGATGAAATTTGTGCATTATTGAGCAAAATTAATTTTTTTGGTTTTGGTGACGTCACATAATTCAAAAAAAAATTTTTTTCGATATCTTGGCCAAATTTTGGCCGATTTTTGTGAACTTTTTTTTAAATCCCACTAATTTTGGGTCATACTTTTTGTTTTTTGTATTTTTAATTCGCTTACTATAACCTACATATGAAATATCATGGTCAGACCCTTACTATCTTCAAATATATTATAGATACATTTTATTTAACCAAATTTTTGAAAAATTCGTCCCAAGTTTAGTAGGATTACATACTTTGTTTGTCAAAATTGGATAAAATTTGAGAATTATTGAGCAAAATTAATTTTTTTGGTTTTTGTGACGTCACATAATTAAAAAAAAATTATTTTTCGATATCTTGGCCAAATTTTCACCGATTTTAGTAGACTTTTTTTTGAATCCCACTAATTTTGGGTCATACTTTTTGTTTTTTGTATTTTTAATTCGCAAACTATAACCTACATATGAAATATTATGGTCAGACCCTTACTATCTTCAAATATATTATAGATACATTTTATTTAACCAAATTTTTGAAAACTTCGTCCGAAATTTTGTAGGATAACATACTTTGTTTGTCGAAATTGGATAAAATTTGAGCATTATTGAGCAAAATTAATTTTTTTGGTTTTTGTGACGTCACGTAATTCAAAAAAAATTATTTTTCAATATCTTGGCCAAATTTTCACCGATTTTAGTAGACTTTTTTTTGAATCCCACTAATTTTGGGTCATAATTTTTGTATTTTTAATTCGCTTACTATAACCTACATATGAAATATTATGGTCAGACCCTTACTATCTTCAAATATATTATAGATACATTTTATTTAACCAAATTTTTGAAAAATTCGTCCCAAATTTAGTAGGATTACATACTTTGTTTGTCAAAATTGGATAAAATTTGAGCAGTATTGAGCAAAATTAATTTTTTTGGTTTTCGTGACGTCACATAATTCAAAAAAAATTATTTTTCGATATCTTGGCCAAATTTTGACCGATTTTAGTGAACTTTTTTTTGAATCCCACTAATTTTGGGTCATAATTTTTGTTTTTTGTATTTTTAATTCGCTTACTTTAACCTACATATGAAATATTATGGTCAGACCTTAACTATCTTCAAATATATTATAGATACATTTTATTTAACCTTATTTTTGAAAAATTCGTCCCAAATTTAGTAGGATTACATACTTTGTTTGTCAAAATTGGATAAAATTTGAGCATCATTGAGCAAAATTAATTGTTTGGTTTTTGTCTGATTGATAATTTTGACTGATTTTAGTGAAATTATTTTTGAATACCACTTTTTTTTCGGAACAAAAAGAAGTCTTGTCAGAGTCAGTCAAATTAATGAATTTCATTTGTGATCTTCAACTGGTTTCCGAAAGTTCGAATTTGAATTCCTTAGTTAATAATATTACAGTCATCAAAGTCTAAGGAAATAATAATTTTACACTTTACAAAAATATATGAATAAAAAATGTTATTCTTGGAACAGTACATTTTAAGCTATTAATATGTAAAATTCTTATTCGAATATATTCAACCCCAAAACGAAGATCATTTTTTGCTAAGTGTTTTATATTTTATATTTGTTACAAAATGTATTTTTTCTAATAGCATTCTGTTTATGATAATGATAATGTTTAACAAAAATATCATTATATTTTATAATTTTTAGTATACACTTTTACCATTATATTATGCTTCTGAATGTGTTATGCTACTTCTAAAAATAAATAACTATGACTGTGGTGTAAAGTAGTCGTGTGAGGGCTTTAATAACATCATCGCCATCATCATATATGATGTTAGAATAACGTCAGCCATCATAACATTATTAAAATAATCAAGCTAAAAACTAAAGTGGTATAATTAGTATTTATATTAATGTACATAAGTTTATATTATATTTTGTTGGTGAAAATATTCACCTAACATCATTAAAAGTTAGACCAGACGCATTTGATTCATAGAATTTTATTCAATTCCCAATATACTTGAAGTTTTACCTCTCATACAAAATATTTGTTTGAACCTGAGGTCTTGATGGTTTTCTAAACTAAAACTATGTGAACGAAAATAATTTAAAAAAATTTTGCTATTAGTAAAACACATGGTAAATAAATAAATAAATAAAGGAGTTTTATACTTATAAAATGGCTTTTAAATATTTTCGAAAATTGTTCCGTTCATATCAAATTAGACAGGTAAAACAGAACTACCACCATCAATGATAAAAATAACCGCTATCATGTTTAAATACATATTTGGGTATATTTTATAATTTATTCAGTTTAAAAAGAAATTTTTAGAAAGATCTTACGTATATTTTGTAATTGCAAATAAACATGAAAGATTTAGCTCGGTACGGTTTTTAACATTTAAGTTTACATTCCATACTCAAGGCAAGCTACAATAGTTGGGTCTGTCTATCGTCCATCTACATTAAGTGACCTGTGTGTGAGGGAGGTACTGATTTTGCTGATTCTCGATCCTAAGTTTTTTTGCCTAGAATACGTCATCAAAATTTCAGCTTGCAATCTATTTCAGCTTGCAATCATTTTTTTTTTTTTAATAATCTTGATGATAGACGAACGAATGGACATGCGGAAATGGGCGTATTAGGTAATTGTATAATAACCTATTACAAAATTTTGTTTGTGGCTTCAATATTTTCTAGCGTTACAAACTTAAAACTCACTGACATGTTGTAGATATAAATGTTAAATGTAAGACTTCATATACGTCAGATTACTTTAACCACTCAACTGCTATTTCTAAATAACATTATTATTTACAAACTACATCAGAAGTGTTATTATAGATATACATCTTATGGATTTATTAAACTAAAGTTTTATAACGCTCTACGGAGTGCCTTTAGGTTTAATATACACGTAACAATTGACTTTAGTCAGCCAGTTTATCCTTACTTTTGATTTAGTTAAATTGAAATAAATATTGACTCAACAATGTTGTGTAAATTAAATAAAACCTCATATCTACTGCAGTCTTTACCTTACAGTGTTTGTGTACAAATTTTTACGCTATAGATTTTGTAATAGTCGAATGATTAATACGTGCTGCTGATGTCATCTAAAGTTAAATTGTGTGTTTGATTCATTTCGAAACCACTTTCAAACAAAACATCCTATACAAATAATATATTTATTCGGCATAATGATACTAAGTTGGAGCTTGTACTGTGCTAGTGTGTAGACATTATTAATCCACTTTCGTCAAAGTATGTAAACACATGTAGTAAACAATCCGTTGTGAATAAGACCTCTATACAGGTAAGTTTTTTGTTTACTTAAATTATAATGGATAAATTAGTTATTTCTTGGATAAGAATGTTTTTTTTCTGATTCCAAATTCCTAATAAATTTAGTCCGGGGGAGCTTCGGAAATGATAGCTGGGTGGTAATATTCTCAGCATAGTTCACATAATCTATGCTTTGAGTATGGCCAGCTAGCTATAAGTTCAAAAATAAATATCCCCCTTATCCCTCTCTATACTTGAACTAGAATAAGAGGACAGATAAAGTCTAGTTACTAGGCATTTAATAATGTCAATTTGAACCGAAAGTTTACAAAAAAGTGTCTTTTTTGAATGAATAACCCTACTCTATTCTTAAGAGGAAAAAACGTAATTATTCTGAAGTATAATAAATAATTAATTCACTACTCTTTACCCAAGTTAAAATAACAATAAAAAATAATATTTATTGTATAATATGGTTTTGTGTTGTATTGGGTGATAAGAAAATATGAATTTGTATAATTTGGCTGTTATTTGACCATTAGTTAAATTCATGAACTCTAACAGTTTGGGCAATATATTGAAATCAGGTAAGTATAAAAAATTTGTTTTAATTTCGACAATCGTGGCGCAAACCTACGACTTTATAATAGTAAGCTAATATGTACATATATCCATTGTTATGTACAAAACTAGTCGGCGTATATACGAATTGAACTTGATTCTATTATCTTTTCTAAAATATATATATAAATATATATATATATATATATATATATATATATATATATATATATATATATATATATATATATATATATATATATATATATATATATATAAATACAAAACCTATTTATAAAGCTATTATTTAATGTGGGCATGTTTGAAAAGGCTTAGAAGTTTACATTTTGTTGAAGAAATAAGTGTGCAAAATGTACAACAAACAATATAATAAAAAAATCGATAAAGCTCGAAGTAAGATTAGATAATTTGAGAATACAAAATCACCGAGGATTTTAAAATTATGATCTTTTAAATATTTCAGAAATTTTGAAAAAAAATGTTTTTATTGGTTTCAAATTTTTTTATTACCATTGAATTTCACCTGATCCTTAAACCTATACTGATTAAATATTATACATACAATAAAAATCTTTCTATATTGATTAGTTATAATAGATACATCAATATTCATTAAGAACTTTAGACAAGATTATACGCAGGAGCGAGCGATGGACTGTTACCTACTTTTCACTATTAGTTGGATGAAGTACTTTGATTTCCGACATAATTCTACTAGAATCAAACCTGAATGAGTTAACCTCTTTGCTAGAAATTCTGTATATGCCTTCGATTTAAATAATTCTCAAGAAAAAAACAAGCTCGTTATAACAATATGTATAAAAAATGAAAAAAAAAAACGATCATCAGAATTCCCTGTTAAGAAAAAAGCCAATAAAAGTAAGTTTCGTGAAAGAAAGTGTATTATATAACAGTGACACTATGCTACGGAATGTTATAAAAAGGCTCGATATGTATATATTTAATCGATTTAATAAAATAAGATCAAGAAACTTCGATCCAATTCTAAATATATTATATGTTTACTTATTCTCTTATATTATATTATACGAAAGATAAATAAAACCCTTTCTTCAGAACATTATTAACCATTTTTTTTTTCTTCAATATTCAATTCGATTAAATTTGGTTAAAAGATTTCATGTTAGACAAAATTATTTGGGTGAAAAAAAATTGTTTGCCGACAAATTTAATAAAGAAGTGAATTGGAAAAATAACAATTTCATAAAACCTTATAGAATGCAACAACTTACTATATTAGTTTTTATTCTGTAAAAGAGTAAATAATTTATTTTCTGATTTAATTAATTGTGTGGAACGTGTTCCAAAGAAATATCGATACCAAAATCAGATCAATTTTTTTACAAGATTACGTAAAAATATGCAAAACAAAAATAAAAGTCTACAAGTTTCCACTAGTATTAGCTATTAGTATTGACTGGTAATCTTTAAGAAGGAAGACTTATTTCATCTGCATAAAACTCTATTCAATCTTTTAAGTTACATGAATAACAGTGATATCAAACACAAATAAAGAATATTTGAACTGAATATTGTATCGTAATTATAAAATGTAGGTATTATATTGAATTTGATATTTTTGATAGATTTCTTACAATTATTGGCAATTATCGTCAGTACTATTTCGATTTACCGACATTGAACTATCAATTCTTATATTCTGTTAGTCAGAAAATGATGCTGTGTCTCACTTTCAATTACATTTGTTTTTATTCATTTACGTAACAGCAGTAATACATTCCTTTTAATAGTTCACTGATTGTTATTGCTTTGTTTTTTTCTTCAAACTGAGACAAAGAGTGTTTCAATGTAACTGAAAAGTATTAGTTGGTACTATTGACACAGCATCAATATACAACAACCACAATGGGTACTTACATACAATGTCATAGACAGATGAAATATATACCACATATAAAATTCAAAGCAAAAAGGGTTCTTTATTTAAACAAAAGTTCTTTCTATATGTACATGTTCTCATTGATTTCATTGACACATTTATTATATATGACGATATTATGACGATATTATTCATTTTCAATCTTGTTTTCTAGTTTGAGTTTTTGACCTCCATACATTTACATTGTTGCAAAAGAAACAAATATTGCAGCACAATTACAAAAGGTTTCAAAAACATCCAATATGATTCAACAATTTATTGACATTCATATGAACAATGAGTGCTTTTCTAGCTTTGGAATAATTTGGTCAATGCTCTTAGGAAAGATACGTAACGAACAGCATGGAATTTTTCTCTGCGTTAATATATTTCATTATTTCAAATTCTCGCCCACTAATTTAGCCATTAAAGGCTATAACTTCGATACAATTAGATCTAAAATGTTTAATTCTTTATGGCTGTTCCATCAATGGAAGATTCATGCTATAATCAAAAAGCCATAGTAGCTTGAGATAAATGCGTTGTGGCTGTGTTCACAAAGTTTATATATGCAAACGATTCATTTTGTCCAAAGTCTGGCCTCTTTTTATACAATTATCGGACAACAGAAACTTTGTTTTCAATGTGCCGAACATAACGAATCTTGTTTTTTGATATTGAAATATAATAATTGTAACTTGTTGGTGCTCATAAATATCCATCTAATTTGAAGCTGTGATAATCACTGTCCCGCAAAACCCACTGAGCCGGAGCAGAAGAAACTCGATAATATGAGTTACGGTATTGAAATTATCCTTTGGCTTGAATATACTTTTAAAAGAATTTATCCTATGGTTCCTTATATACGGTTCTAAAAAGCGGTTTGGAAAACAAATTAATTCAATCAGATTTACGAGCGATGTAAGAAATTTTTCTTACCTTCAAATTTTCACATCCTCTTTTTATTTTTAACCGAAACCATAGAGAGAGAGCGAAATCAACAACAATATATTCTATTGAAGCTTGAAGCATATAGAAACAAGTAAACATTTGAAAATGAAATAAAGTTTGTTGTTTGTTGTAACATGTTGTTGTTTGTTTGACAATTTAATCGTGCCATGTTTTACAACACACATACACAGAGCCACTACACGCTCATACGCTCATAGGTTTATTCTAAAAGTGTGTCATACAACATGTGGGTACATGTTTGTGGGATGTGTGCACATTAAAGTTTACGTGGAATCATATTATGGAATACAAGTTTTTGGTACAATTTTGTTAATTTCATTTCGACCATTATTATATTTGCATATAAAGAGAATACAGTGAATTTTACTGTATAATATATATGTTTATTTCTAATGGTAAAATGTATTCTAAAGAAATTGAGATTTGCCAAAAAAATTTTTTAAAGGAAAATATTTCATTTGATTTTCGTAAAAGGGGACCGAAAGAAATTTATTTTATTTTTTATAACTTCAATTCAAGCGTCTTAACTTCAAGAACAATTATCTGAGTTTTTCGTTAAATTCCTTAAAAGTAAACAATATATTCAAGATTCCTAATAAAACAAGGTGGAGATAGAAATGAAAATAATCCTTAATAGCTTAAGCTTCTATTTTTTAATCAATTTTATTTTATTTTTAAAGTTTTGTTATGGTAGTTTGTCTAATTACACATTTTGATGATATGAAACATAGCAAATTTAAAAATGAGCCCTATACTCTTATCTAATAATAATTTTAAAAAAAAAATAGATTTTTTGAAATTTTGCTGTTTAATTAATGAATTGATTCCATTAAATGAAGTTCGCAAATGAATAAGACGAAAACAAACATAACCACAAGCGTAACGATCACCATTGGATAATATTTAACATTTTTACAAAATACTTTATTCAGTCGCTTATTATTTCAGCTTCTGTTTAAATTTTAAAGGAAATAATTCAACCCAGAAACTAGATATACTTCGAAACAGTTGTAATCTCTTTAGTTAAGTCGATTTCTTGAATCAATAATTGAGTTAATCACACCTTATAATTGAACGATAAGCACTTAACGTTAAAACTGGCTTCAGCGTTAAAGCTTAAGATTAATTTTACATTTTAAATTTCATTGAGTAAATTGAAATTCACTTAACTAAAATAACAAATTCACATAGCTGGAAATAACAAATTATTTTCGAACAGATTTTGACACAGATAGACTATAGACGGAGAAAAAACATAGGCTACTTTAGAATACGAAAAAAAGGCTGTAAGGTGTGAGAATATGGTATACAATTTTGTATGGAAATTACACCATTTTTGAACCTAGAATACCATATATTTTTAACATTCAATTAGAATTAAATTTTTATGTTTATTTTAGTCCACAAGAATGGAAAGAATGTTTTCTTAATTTTCATTAAAATTTTTATTTAAATCAGAGTGAACTAAATGATACTATTATAAAACTGTTTAGTATAGCCTATAAAACGAATTGTTATTTATTATCAGTTTCTATCTGTTGACAGTATTTTCTAAACATTGACATAAATAAATATGAATATTTTATTGAAGAATATTAATAAATTCAATAACAAATATATTTATAACCCAATGAATGTAATATTTTATGAAGTTATATGTAGCTTGAAAAAAGGTTGGTCCAAATATCGTCAATTCATGCATGTATAAATATTATATTTTATTTATGAATAACATAGGTGTATAGTCAGTCAGCCTAACTCTTCCGTACCTACATATGGTAGACTATATTATTACGACTAGTTTTATGAATAATAGAAAATGTTTTATCACAATCATAACAATAACTATTGTCAGCTGTTTAATATTCCATGGCAGAGTAGCTAGAGCAAAGTACACTGTCAAAAAAAGTTTCTAGATTTAATTTTCCTAGATAGAAGCTAGTATCGATATTGATCGAAAATAAAGTCAATAATTAATAGAACTATTTTCCTTTAAATATTTTCATTGTAATTGCGTACTAGAAATACTTTGAGTAGTTGGCTCGAATAAGATAATTACAAATTTTTTAATTATTACAATCAAAATAGTTAAAGTTGAGGCGACTCAAGCATTGCTATTCGTAATAATAATATCGTGACCTCCTCAAAAATTCGATGATTGGTATTTCTATCAACAGATATTTACCAAACAGTTTGTTTACAAGTATACTTAAATTTTTGTGAAGTGTGGCAAATTATTTCTGATGAAATATAAGTTCCTAAATTTCATTGGAAGGAAAAAAAAGTGCTAGTATTCATAATTTTTTGGACACAGGAATATTCAAAATGCTCTGTGCTTTATGCTATCAAACATAACTTTTCAAGTTTTGTACGCAACTGTCAGATTCTTTAATTTGATATCAATAACTTTTGTTTCAGGACATACGTACCATTAAATTTGAAGCTGAGTTGACCTAGAAAAAATTCAGATCAAGTATTTATTCAAACAAGGAAACGTATATATCTAGTTACACAAATTTTAAAGTTGAGACTTGTTGAATATACCCAAGAAAACGATTAAGAAATAGCATACTTACTCTCTACTAAACTAAAATTAACCGATAAATAGGGTTCTCGGTACCCTGAAAATTTTTTATCAACACATGACGTAAAACACTAGGCTATCATGGTATGACGTATGGGTAAAAAAGTTGTCTTTGTCAGCTCAGTCTAACCATTT
Source organism: Chrysopa pallens (assembly GCA_020423425.1). Taxonomy (NCBI): domain Eukaryota; kingdom Metazoa; phylum Arthropoda; class Insecta; order Neuroptera; family Chrysopidae; genus Chrysopa; species Chrysopa pallens. Next base: position 60,827,971 of record CM035594.1, read on the forward strand.
AACTTAGTAGAAAATATTTTGTTCTCAATGTTTTATAACCAGTATTCTTAATATTATATACCGGTTTTACCTCACCAAAATAGCAGACAACGTTTTTATTGAAATAAAAGAAGTTTAAATTTTAATGAAATTATATGGCAAGAAATCGTGTTTATTTTATAAAAATATATATTTTTGGTGACATTTTATTTAGAAATTAATATTTTGAAGTACTATTTTAAACATGGTAAAGTCACCAATTGACGACATAACATATGAAATGATTGTAAATAGAGTCTCTATATTTTAATCGATTTATATGTGTATGAAATGAATACATAAAATAGCATTATCAAGTTGTCGATTTGTATTGAGTAGTTTTTGATTTGATTTATATACCTATATAATGATTATATATGTTTTTGTTAATATAATTCCAATTTCATTATTGTATTATTATCTACATTATTACGGACATCATATAATGGTTGAACATAAATTTGAATGGATTCTATGAATAAATAAAATCAAATTGTAAATTTCAAATGTAATATAAAATGCAGATTACAAAAACCCAAGTGTCCACTTCCAGAAATCACCTTCAATTTCAAGCCGTGATTCATGCGAATTAATTTTATAACATTTTTACTTATTACCATTGAAAGTTGAAGCAGGTTGTTATATGTACGACTCTATAAAGTCATGGCAAGAACTTCTTATCAAAAATTTGTGTCTTATCATTAATTAAATATATTTTGTATAATGATACAATAAGGTATTAACTACATTGTGGCAAATCTAAGCAAAGTGTATGAAAAAATATTCAAAAAAGTTTGTTTTTAAAAACCAACCATTTTTATATATGAATCACTTAAAGTACCAATTATTTATTATTTAATATGTTTATAGCTATGAAGTGGAATATTAATTATATGCAAAAATAGTATCTGTCTATATAAATATATGCGATTAGAAAATATATGTAGGAAATTTATGATATAAATAATTAAGTTAATTTGATCAGAATTATTAGAAAACAAAGGATGACTAATTACAATACGTGAATACAATATTACTCGGCTGCCATGTATACTAGTGTTGGGTAGAATATACTTTCTGAAAAGTTTTAGATTTGAGTTTAGAAACACATATTTATATATAATAAAATGTAAACAGTTTTTCAGCATTTACTTGGAAATTATCTGCAACATTTTAAATTTACAATTTACAGGCATTTTATATTATAATTATTATTTAAACGGAATAATGTACAAGGATATATATGAAACCAAGAAAGCTTTAATATTGATTTTCATAACAGGATGCATGCAGATTTTATTGTGTCTTTACTGCAAAATCTATTATAGTATCCAAGTAGAGAAATCCTGATACTGGGTGGCGATTTAAATAGCGTATTAATAAATCAATCAATCAGTCGCGGTTTCCTTTTTAACAGGTCCGTTGAGTGTGTTTCTAATCGATAACGTTTCGATTAAAATTAATTGAGAAATTAAGGAAATTTATATTTTCAAAAATAATTTATTTTCATGAATTAAGATCGCTTTTATAAGAAAATTTCTATAAGCCATCGCACTGCATATTAAAAATAAAAGAAATGTTCTCTCGGAAAGAAATATCACAATAAACAAAATATATATTTAAAATTTTTTTTTTTTTTTATAATATGGCTTTATCATCTTTTGACCAATTTCAAATTGAATGGAACCAATGGCCATTCAGCACAAAGAAATTAAAAAATGAAGCATTATAAGATATAGGTACATTTAAAAAAAAATAATTTCAGTGCTCCTGTACCACCCAGTAAATTTGTTTTTGAAAAATATTAAAAACCTTTTAAAATAGTAAATATTTAATTTTTATTATTTATTTTTTTATCAAAAGATCATCGGTTAAAGAGATTCGGTTGGGCCTGTTTAAAACACCACGATGTACAAAAAACAATTTATTAGTTATCGTTTTATCATATTGAGGAATTTCTGAATCATAATTACTCATTTCATCACTAATACATTTATCTACATACCAAATATATGGCCGTAGTTTAACTTGATGATAAATCTATAGGTACATTAGGTACAATATCAGATATTTCATATACATACACATAAATTTTATAGCTATTACATTACATTATTAACTCTATTTAATAAATCATCTATATACATGGTAGAATAATGCAAAGCTCCAGCTACCTCTAGATAGGAACTGAACTTAAACTTAATAATACAGTAAATAAATTAGGAAAAACGTTTTAATGTTGGAAATGTAGTGGAACAGCTCCGATTTTAAAAATTGTTGTTAGTATGTATTCTGTACTTTTCGTGATTTTAAGGAACAGATATCACCACAAACCTTTGCCACTCTATGAAAATTGAAAAAATTAGTATAGTTTTCCCATCCCAAATTGTAAAATTGATTAAAAACAATTTAAAACTTACAAATTTCACCATTCAAATCATTTCAATCCCATTAAAATACCCTACAAATAACAGATATAAAACTTATTTTAAATCCAAATTTTATCTTGGACATCATTTATTTGTGGCTACTGATCACTAGATTTAAAATCAACTTAGGTTTGTTGCCTCTTCATTCAAACCACCCTTTTAAGTGGCAAGGAAAAGAGAATGAGTCTGGCCAGTAACTGAGATTAAACAGCAATTGAGAATGGTTGCAATTCCTTAAAAACTACCCATAGAATTAAATGATTGCAACTAAAGATTTGTTTGGCTCCAATGAAACCACTCTTTTAAGTGACAGATATAAAAAATTTTTAAATTCTGAATTTAAAATCGCGAATCGTTTTTCAGTGATGTGAAAATTTTATTTTATCTCTTTCAATTCCGGAGGTGATTTAAAAGGAGTTGCAATAATACTTCTTGTTGCCTTTTGACCTTGGATCATCAACTATGATAGCACCCGAGAAACAATTTTCGAGGTGAAATTATAAATTGTAATATTTTTTTAAAGTCTGTTACTTGAACCGATGGTTTTATTGAGGTTGAAACAATTTTTTGATGCTCTTTGACTTCTGATTCGTGGTCAAATTCGCGACCCTAGCAACACTTAAAACCCCCAAAGGACAATTGTTGTGGTCGAAATTATAATTTCTTAAATTTTTTAATCATTATCACTCTTTAGGGTAGAAAACATATCCTTATTATCTCAATTTTAAAAGATGTAAGGAACTCGTATAATCAAAAATTTTTACATCGTAGCTGTATCACCACATTTTCGGGTTTATTTACTGAGTTACACAATTAGAGCTAGTACATACCCAACTAATATAGTTTGGAAAAATATGTATGTATACTAACCAAATCATATCGAATTTTCTATACCATAGTATGTGGTACAATATTAGTCTATTGAAATAGCTAACTGTTGTTTTTAAACCAAAAAGTTAACTCAATATTTTATTAAATTTAATGCATTTTGAGGTCATTGTTTTTGTACAAATGATATATATTGTTATGTTCCTCGTATAGTTTGTCATTTATATTCGTATTTATCGAATATTTATGGACTTAAGACTACATAAACATTTCGTACATATTATAGTAAACTGTATCTATTATTATGATTAGTGCTGTAAATATTATTTGTTTTATAAATGTGGCATGTATTTATTGCATCCATTTTTGAGACTTCGTATATATAATTTTTCGAGTTTTATATGTTGGATATAAAAATAAATATCTGTTTGAAAATAAAATCAATGTTAGAAGGTCACACTAAATATACAGTTCATTATTCAACCAGTTGCATCTCAGAAAATTCATATGTCAAAAGAACTAAAATGAATTTAAATAACATGTTAAGTAATATTGTCGTCAAGTAAAATGGTATAATAACCAAGACACTTAAAACGGTTTGAAAATGCATATTATTTAATATTTAGTAAAGAAATTCATTTTATCAATGTTTGCATAATTTAACATATAAAATTCCCATGTCATAATGTGAGGCAGCGATGAGCTCCGAAACTACTCAACGTCACTTTTTTTTATTATTATTTGTTCAGTCTTAATATTTGGGTATTTTTTATCCCATTTATTCATTTATTTTCTTTTGCAAAATTAATAACTGTTTTAATAAATTCTCTTTGACTCTACAAGTTTCTAACAGATGGTTGTATAAGCTACATATTTAGTATAAACCATCAAAAAATTTTGATATTTAGGTTGGCTAATGTGAAATTTGATTCTAATTTGTAGTTTTTACATTGATTTTTGTTTTTAATAAGGAAAAAAATTATTTTATAGGAAATTTATGTGGTTAAAATTTAATGATTAAATAAATGCAAGAAGCCAGTTTTAATAAATTAAAACAAATAAAATAAAATAAATGCAAATTAAATAGATTATAGGCTTGAAAGACGGTTGCAATTTTATTGCATTTGATATGAAATGATTGAAGGAATGAGATTTTTCCTAATAGGTTGCAAAAATACTAACCTTTTTCTCTACAAACTAGAGAGATGCAGTTATTTCAAATCGATGTGAAATGGTTTGATAAAATGGAAAAATTCTATTTCAAAGTAAATTCAATAAAAATTTCCATAATAAAGCGTGGCTAGATCTACTAGTTATACATATAAATGATATTACTATAGATTTTTAATCATAAGTTTACTATATTATATATTTATTTTGATAAATATATTAAGATAACTTTTGTATGCATATAATATATAAAACGTACATACAATGTGAATACTTAATGTAATTATGATAATGCATGACACTACCTACCTAACAACAACTACTCATATGCATAATGCATATAATATAGGTATATACACCATATAGTAGTATCCATTACAATATAATAAGGTTTTTCATGAACTCAGTCAATGAAAATAAGACATTAATGTAAGTAAGAAACTTAGTTTACCTACTTAATGCATGTTAATTAAATACAGTTTATTATTATAATATTATGAAATATACAGTGTTGGTATGAAAATGTTAAGGAATAATGTTTTCTACCTATTGGTAAATAAACATTACATAACTTGTCTATGTGCGAACCACAAAACGACTCATTGAGGAGAATAAAAAAAAAATTATCTGTTTTTTATTTTCAAATATGTATATTTTTTAAGTATGTATAAGGCGAAAAAATATACCAATTTAGATGAATGTATTCTATAAATAATCGAGAAAAAAACAGAACGCGCATACATACTTACCGTACAAACAAAAACGAAGACCTGCGAAAACACCAGATTCACAAAATCTGTCACATTGGATCTTCCCAGTTGAAAGTAAATAAACTGAAGACAAGCAAAGCACGAATGAAAGTAGAGTGCTATTAAAAACCGACGACAATAATAGCAAACTTCACGCGAGTTAAAAGATTAACCCATGTCATAAATTACTTGCTATATTTTATACAGCAATTATTAACAATTTATTAAAAATTTTAATGTGTCTTAATGTGAGCTTAATAAGTAAGTGCAATTATTTAGTTCTATTCTTAAATTCTCATTTTTGAATCATTTAATCAATGAAATATTTTTAGAACTCAATAATTACGATGTTGATGCACACCGGTAAAAGTTTAAAATTTATAATATTTGAATTTTCTTTAGCAACGACATTTTCGATGACATTTTATTTAACGTCTCTGTATATAATAGCCAAAGTAATACCTATATATTAAATTTATTTAAATTATTCATAACTTTTGAAGTCATGATTTCAGTTTTACCAGTTGCATATACATGCATTAAACCGCATACAACAAAGTTTTCATTTTGGTTATGAATCCTTTATATGTTATTTACAAACGGCTTGAAGAAAACTTTATTTTTCCAACTCTGTTATGTGTAGTCTAAGCTCAACTTAAATACGGATTACCATGACTTCATATTTTACAAACAGAATTAATAAAGGTTGTTTTTTAGTTACGAACTATAGACATTTACAAAATATAGAAAATATAACAACGTGTGATGGATACTATCGTTGGAGGCAAGATCAATAAATGATATTGATTTTTGGAAATTAAATAAAAAAATTAAAATAATAAAAACTTATAGATAAATGTTTTTGTATTATTCCATCAAAAATAAGTATGGCTGATGTTTTCTTTTTTGACCTATCGTAAAAATAGCTTTTTCATTTTCATAGAACAGATATTTGAATTTGGGCGTGCAACTACAATTTAATGTTTAAGCTTGTTCTACAAATTCTTTCCAAATATTTAACTTACTGGTTAATTTTCGAGATGATTACAATTACTTTCTATCAGAATGTCAATAAAGTACAAAACATTACTTTAAAATCTTTTTCAATACATTAACTTTTAACTACATTAAATTGGAAGTGTAGGTATAAGTAATATTAAAAAAAAAAAATAAATAAAAAGGATTATTTTTACAGAAAGTCGTGTGTACATCTACGACTTTTACTCCTACAGTGCAAAAAGTGTTGGATACAAAGTGCAAAGATTTAAGCTTTAGAGATATATATTCTGATTTTCAATTTTAATGAAAACCTTTTTTTTATTTAATATAGTATTTAAGGTAGTTTGAGAGGTATTTAAAAATACTATGAGACGGATGAAAATTTAAAAGAACGTTCATCATTTCGTTCTAAAAGGGAACGGAATGGATTTCATACTCTTTTTTGAGATTTTTTTTTGTTAGCAATATATATTGTAAATGTTGACATCTTGCCATTCAATCAACATATATGAAAAATTCAATAATTGATATATGTGAGAGCTGTTATAGTTCCATCCTTATACCTCTGAAATATATTATTTTCAATTTTAAATGATAATCGAATTGCTAATAATTTCATTTACAAATACTTTGAACTCAGCCTATAAACAAAATTGTTATCAGTATTATTATTTTTTAGACAATGGAAACTCTTGTTTCAATTGTTTTTATCTTCTACAAACAATTTTCTTAACACAATTTTACATGTGAACCTACTTTAAAGCAAAAATACGTGATTTCGATGAAATCGTTCCCATTTAACCGAATATTTAAACAGTGTTAAGTAATATTTAAGAATACTTTTACAAACAATACAAAACGAATATTTGATTTTATATATATATTTTATTTGTCGACATTTCACTTACAAACAAGAAACATTAAGAACAGGAAAACAGTTCTTTAAGAAATGTAAACAATAAAACTAAAACATTAAATTGTTTTCATTTGAAGCAGAAGAATGAAACCATACATAATTTTACTTACCTTAAATACAAGGAGTTTCTTAAATTATCTAGTATAATATCTATCATTATTAAAATTCATATCAAGGAAGAAACAAGTTCAGAAAACAACTTACAGAGTAAATTCTTTATAAATTCGATATATGCTTGAATATCATTGTTTGGAATATTTTTAATTATCATTCATAAAATACTATAAATATCTAAATTATCCAGTCTATACAGTTATATATACTTGTATAATAATATATATTGTAATTACCAATATGTGATAATTAACTAAATTTGAGCATACATTGTGACGAATCCTAACATTTTAGGTAAAAAGTATTTATTTTTTTCAAGAAGGGGATAGAAAATCCTCAAAAGCTTAACACGAATTTGTTTTTCATCAATTTTAATTTAATTTTAAAATTTTGTTTGATATTGAGTTTCACATTTTCATATGCAAATTTTATTTATTGCTTCTTCCCTGTTAGAGGGTCGTTATAAGCTTTGGTAAAAATTTCTCTAAGGGTATTAATTCTAGGTATTTGTCTGTCGACAGATATAAGCACACAATAATATTAACAACAATAGATCACTTTAACCATACAAAAGCTAACTCTCAATATTTCAGTAACTTTTTGTACATATGCATGGTTACTTATCGGTAGGTATTATCATGTTTATCTTACGAATGTTTAACGTTCAACCATGCACATGTAAGTAGTATAATATGGATTATTTAGCACAAACTTTCCATGAATTTGTTGTTTTATGAATACATACCTAATTAAAGCTCGACATTTTTACATTCACTTTATAAGCTGTAGTTGGTTTCATGACACAGGAATTGACTTGAACCTCATAATTTCTTATCCATTTAATCATGGTAATTAAGTGCAGTCATTGACTTCTTGTTTCTACATAATCATTGAATTGTAGAGCGTTTCCAATACTAAAATTGTGTAAAGCTTTTAATATGATTAACTTTTATAAATAAAAAAAAATTAAATTAAATAAGAATCAATGAAAAAGTATTATGATAAAAATTTTATTTTATCTTTTTTTCAGTTTTTTCAAAATTGAGCTGATTCAAACAATTAGTTGCTTTAGTTTTTTTTTTTTTATTACTTTATTAGAAACACAAATGGAGAGATAATATTTATAATTCTGATTAATATAATTTTCATCTCCTGAAAAAAATGTTAATTGTGAATTTTTCGTGGAAAGTTAATTCAATTTCGTAATACATTATTTCTTATTATTTTTTAGTCCTTTCACCAAATATATAAACTAAAAGTGTAATTTATAACCAAAAACATTCTTCAGTGTAATTATTTAAATTGTTTCTTATATAATTTTAGAACGCAGAGTCTACTTAGAACAAAAAATATACTTTTTTTTTCAAATTTTTTGTAATTTCCTTTACCTTTTCAATATATTTGGTTAATTTTCTTTTATAAATGCGTTACTTTTCAAGGCAAGAATTTGCCATTTTGCTTTTCGAAGACCCTCTAAGGCCAAATACGTTTTTAAGATCAATATAATTAGAGCTTATTTCTCGAAATCTAGCAAGTGCTTTGGATGATAGGGTCAATATAAACGAATATATCAAATTTAAATATAGTCTAAAAGCATATACCTTCTTTATCAGTAGGTAAAATAAGTAGTAATTTCTTTTACTATTGAAGGAAAGTTTTTTAGTTGTTTAGTTTTTTCGAATAATTTTGATTCGTTATAAGTTCTGTCATGATACTTCCATCTATCATATGTTTATGACTGATTTAGTATACTTGTCAGATTTTCAGTTCATGCAACTACTATTATTAACTAAAATTAGCTCTATGGCTCTATAGGTAAGGTACGTAAATTGCAGATACGCTTAACGTAGGTATATAGACAGCAATTAGATGCAGTTAAATAATTACTGTGGATAAACGCAATGAATTGTTTAACACTTCAATTGAGATCTAAATTATCAATTAATTTTATTCATGTTTATTGAAATATAATTCAATTAACAACAATCTATATAATATATGTATATTGTTGTATAGTTATGTAGGTAGATAGCTAGGTATTGTATATAGTTTAACCACATTCACAATTAGACGAGAGAAATAATAACTTGAATGATTTATTCTCCATGGATTCGAGGCGTTTCATAAAAGTGATTCATATTGTTATAGTGAGTCCTTCAGGTACTTTCGAAAATACGTAGTTCGATAATAAGTTTAGGTTAGTCCTTTATTTCCGATCAAACTCTATTAGTGTAGCGTTTCTTATATTATCTCGGTGAAAAAAAAAATTGCCATACTCCGTGTCATGTGGCTGATGTTATTAGCAAATTGACCTCTCCATCACCAAGGTAACTTAAAAACAAAATGAGATAACCAGCCGAACTCGGCCCATTTGATCCAATGGAGCATTAACTTTAAAACTATAAAACTCATAAACGTAATAATTCATATTATTATTATACACATATACATATATATCTGTATAGACTGGATATTTATAGTATATTATCAATTAAAAATAGTAAAAACAATGAAATTCAATCATCTGTCGAGTATCTAAACAATTTACTCAATTAATTTATATATTCACCTTATGTTTTTAGATTTTCATGTAATTGTGTATTTATTTTTATGTGCTTTGTTTTAAGCACTTTTAATAATAATATAATATAATAATAATAATAATAATAATTTGATAATATTTCGGTCCATCTCCAGTAAGTATTGTGGAGGTTTAAAAAAAAAATTGATAAGAAATTTATCATATTTTCATTGAATAAAATAACAATGAATTTTTATTTTATTTTTTCATTTTAATATATTTTTTTCAGTAATCTTTAAAATGACTGCTTATAAAATATTAATAATAATAATACTAATAATAATAATAATAATAATATTGTGTGGTTGGTTGTCAATGACATACATAAACCATACTAATTTCGAATATATATATATGAATTATACGTATATCATTTATACAAAATTACAACATATCAGTTGACATGAATGAGTTTTAATCATTGTATTAAACCATCATAAATTATATAGTCAGACAAAGACTTGATAAAATAACGTTTATATCAACATCTAATAATATATATATTATATTATATGTACATCGTGTATTATTCTGGTCTATTTAAATATAGTCAAACGATAAAAAAAAAATTATTTGTAAGTGTTCAAATCACACTGCTTTCAAATACAGTGATAGAGGACGGTTTTAGGACTTTCTGTGCTGTATTACATTTCAAAGGGTATTTTGTTATAAATTTTATATATCAACTGTGGATATCGTAGCATTAGTACAAACTGTGTTAGTTGGTTAGACGTACATATTAGATGTACATACTTGGTAAGTTGGTTAGACGGCTCATTTACAAGTACCAGGGGATAAAAGTAAGTAAAAATAGAACTAACTTAAATTCTGATAGATGATTTTCATATAAATTCTATAAATTATTATTACAAAATCTTCTGCCCAAAAAAAAAAAAATCCACTTAACTTTATTCTAACGCTAGGTTTTTATATATGTTACTAAGGAAAATATTTAAATACATATTTGTTCAGTCAGTCAATTTTCAAGGGCCCACGGTTGTCCCAGACAACAAAAACATACAGTCATGCGTTTGATGGCTGCCATATCAACTTAGCAGATCTGATCTAACCAAGTAAGTCTGATAGCTCTGGGATGTTGGTCATTATACTATTTGATATGGGTAGACACGTATTTATCGATTTCGATGAGGCTGATATAAAACAAAGATGTCAATAAATATCAGGGCTTCTTGTGAAACTTAAGTTCCCGCTTGTTTTGCTAACATAACATATATTCGTAGGGGCCGACTTTGATTGGTAGCCATCAAGATATTATTTATAGAAGTATTCATTTAATTTAAAATTATGTTTTACTTTTAAGTTATTTTTTTAAAGTCGTTTCTATTTTTTTTTTTAATTCTTTAAAAAATACGTGTAACAAAATTACGCTAGCATGTGATCTACCTAAACCTTTATATTAACGTATATATCAACATCTAATATACCTATGTCTATGGTAAATGATATTATATTAATAATAATGAGTTGTAATGTTATTAGTAATTTAGACTTATTTAGTGTTTGTTTTTGATAAATGTGATTATTTTGACAATAATTTACTACATAAGTTATAACTATACATAGTATATTATTACTTGTGTATCCATTATAAATAATCATTTCGCAGATCAATGCATTTCTCTAAAGATATGTATCTTTAAAACTATATATATTCGTATATTTGTGTGGTGAAACATTGTTGCTAATGTTTAAGCTAATATAACATTTGATCTATTGTTTAATAATGCTAATGGTATAATAAATTTGAATTTTATATACCTGCATTATATTGTATTCAAAAAATAAAAAAATATATAAAATAATTATGCAGCACCTGCGGTAACTTAGCAAATTTATAATTTCGGATTTTGTTAAAGGAACATGACCTATAGCCGAAAATTAACGCAATCTCACTAAGGTTAATAGTAGAAAGATTGCTTATTTGTGTCCGCATAAATAAACACCTTTTATAAAAAATTTTATTTGTCTTTTTGATATCAAAACTAGTTAAGGTATCCAATATGATTCTGATAGGAGAAAAAATAGCAAGAAACAGTTTGTCATTGGGATTTAAATCTACAACCTGTCAATTGACGTGTTGTAGATAATATTTTTCTAAAATTTTTCCGGAGATTTTTCGACGCGCATAACTTTCACTACCCGCTTTTTAAAAGTTTATTAGAAAGGTCAAATTTGACTTAAGAAAGGCCAACCTATGACGTCAGTAAAACTTTATAGCTTCTAACGTTTTATGACTTATAATTGTAATAGTTTCTCTTACTCATCGTTTCTGAGTGGGATGATGGCCTCATGTACGGGAAGTAATTTTTTAAAATTTAAACTTATAAATAACTCAATCGAGCCCAGATCTGTTAAATATGAAGGATTGGTTTTACATTCAAAATTCAAATGTTCAATTTTTAAAACTATGGTTGCATTTGTGCTCTGATGATACGGTCACTAAGCACCGTACCGTAGCCTTTATCGATCATTTCTTAAGAACACACTACTACGGAAGTTCTGAAACAAACACATGTGGCTTAATTCAATTGATGATAAGAAATGATGGCGTTCTGAATATGCAACTTTGCAAGATACCAACTTAGGAGCTATAGTTCCTAAACTTCCTTGACTTATAATAAATTACGTTCGTTTACTCAATTTCCTATACAGAAAGATTAAATGAAATTAATATACTTTATTGTATATTAAATGTTTTACTTTAAATAGTATTGACTAAAAGTTTTTATTTCCGAAAATAAAATAAAATAATAATATTAAAGGGCATAGTATAGTATATAATATATCTATTGAAAAGTGTTTTTTATACGATTTTCAAAATAAATTCATCAAATATTCAGTATGCTTTTGTTATAATTATAACATCATTCAGAATATGTATATATTGTTAAAGAATTATATGTTGTACAAGGAGCATGTAAAGGTTTGAAGGGGTAGCATGTATACATACATAATTAAAAATCCCATAAATTGCATGTAAGGTAGATTGTGGAACACTGTTTAAATTGAAAAATACTACTGACAAAATAAAAACTAAAGCAAAATAAATTGGTAAATTTTTCATTGTTTTTTTCATCGCTTGTTTCTCACTGAAAACAGCAGATTTAAGCTTCCTAAGCGTTTTCAACAAAAATATTTTATAGCTAGCAGTTATTATGCAATGTTATGAAAACTCAAAACAAAACATTCCTTTTCTTGAAAATTCTTTTGAAAAACAGATTTTTGTTGAATCAATCAATACTCCAGATCAGAATCAAAACTTAATTTCTTTTTTTCGTAGTCTCTCTATGTTAATTTTTCGTGGTTGGCAGACTTTAAACAGTTAATACACCTTCTAATTCTGATCTTAATGATCTTGTCTCTCGATTTTTATGAATGTCCTGTATAGTATATAGGTACGCGTGTACTTATTATACACATATATCTGAAATAAAGTTTTTAACGAACAATACAATTTTGATGACAATAGAATGAAAATTATAATTTATTCATTATTTTGACAGTAAAAGATATTTAAAGACTGATAATAATAATTGTTATGTGTATTTTACTTTTACTAAAAGGGGAAGAAACAGAAGGGAACATTTTTTAATTGAAATTTTGTTTTTAGTTAATGAAGAAAATATGTTGAAAAAGAGTTGTCAAAAATACTGCATTAGAATATGGAAGATTTTTGTATTTTTACTTTGAAATTGCAAGTGATGTACAACTAAAGAGATAATATAACTTTACACAATATTTTTATTATTTATTTTTAATCTATTTAAATTTTTACTGTTCTTTTGTTTATTATTTGTAACTTTTTACTTCAAATTATCTCATTTCTTGTTTTGGTTTTATTCATTAAACAAAGTTAAACTGGATCTATTATCCAGTTAAATAGGATTCTATTTTTAAATAGAATTAAAACTTCAAATATAATTTTTGAACATTATGGATTCGAACCAAAACATATAATCAAATTTTACTACAACAATTCATCGAAAAAACAACATAAATTGAAAAAATAAATTGCAAATTTTAAAATTGCCAATTTAAAATTGACGAAGAAAAACTAATAATTAGCACTGGGTGTTATTAGAAAAAGATATAAACTGTTATTTATGTAGCAAATTCAATTTTCTCGCCTCTATAAAATGAAAAAGAAAAATATTTATAAATAAGAAAATAAATAGTTTTCGACACAACAAATCTGTAGCCAGTAGATTTCAAGTACACATATATACTTCAATTTACTATAATTTCTTTCTTCTCTTTTTGTTGCAGGAAATTACATATTAGTGTGGAAACGTGGTATTGCAGTATTGACCGCTGGTCCAATGAAAGTAACTCCTGATCCTCGTGTACGTTTGTTAAGTACACCACAGCCAGCATCACCGATACATGGTTTATCGGGTGGTGGTTACAGTTTAGAATTAAAGGATGTACGTCCACAAGATGCTGGTGATTATGTTTGTCAAATTGGCACATTAGAACCAATTGAAATTACACATACGTTGGAGATATTAGGTAAGTTATTTTTATTGTTTTTCTTTCTTTATTTTTAATTTGTTTCGTTATTTAACACATGATAAAAAATTGTACATTTTTCTATTAGCCGTGTCAACCTGGTGTTTGCAGCCATAAAACGTTGTAACACAAAATATTTATGGCATGTATCAATTTAAAATATGATTTATAACTATGAGGAATATGAAATTTTATTCTATTTGTACAATACTTTTGTTCTTTCGATTAATTTTATCTTACTTCGATCAAATCAAATCTAAAAATAAAATCAATCAATTTCGAAGAATGGTTTATTTATCAGTACTTTTAATATTTTGAATTTAAAAACTATAGTCAATCAATACTCAAAATAATTAAATCTCTCATTCGAAGTAAACATTTAAAATAATAATAATCCATTTAAAATAATAATAGCGCCCATCTCTAAGAATGACCTACATTTTTGTGTTTTTATTATCATGGAAAATAGAATAAATAAATAAATTCATAAAAAAAAGATCACAAAATTCACAAAATTTTTCTCTTTGTAATAAATTTCGTAGAATAAATACAAGCCTAAATAACTAAGAATATTATTTCGTAATATTTTTATTTTATTTAGTAGAGAAAAAAATTTGAATGATTATTTAACAAGATAAAAGTTTCAAGTCCTCCTACACAAAACAATTTTCATAACACAAAATAAATAAAACTCAATATAGCCAGGGACGAATCACATATAAAAACTCTCATACACATATTAAAGAGCTTCATTTTAATACAATTTATATTTAAATAGGCTTTGATTATATCTAAAAATAAACATAATAATAATACTAATAATATTCATCCAAGGTCCGTTCATTTGTTCGTTATACGAAGTGAATTTTAATATAACCATATCATCATCATTCTGACTGGAAAATTTTTCAACAAATAAAGGTTTTATGGTCCACACAATAACATTTAAGTGTATTATGTTACATTTTGTAAATACCACTATTATCTTAAAATTTAAATAATTATTCAGAAGATATTCATAAAATTTGAAATTATTTGTAAGTACAAACTAGGTTACTAGAATTTGTTTAAAATATTTTACTTTTTATCACCTTCGTAAATACGTAAAATTATATTATGAGATGTGACAAAAAATACCTTTGTAAACAAGTAACAGTGGTGAAATGAGAAAATAATGAAAATGTTACTTGAAATGAAAAGTACTATATGGTATTCTTGAAAAGTAAATCTTAGCGGGAAGTAAGATTGGTAAGGGTAGGCTTCCTAAACTGGATATATTTCTCATCCAATGTTATATAGAAACTGTAATACTTTTTCGAGGAGCTGATGGTATCGTCCGATAAATACCAAGCCATAAAAGTATTTCAGGGAATTGCGAAATCGACAAACCAGTTATTATCGACACATGAGCAGGACACTTTTACTAATAGTTCATTTTATATTAGACATCTCACTCCAAATTTAAAAAAAAACTTTTTGGTATTCGTTTTTAAGGACATTTCAAGTTTCAACTTTTGAACAATTTTTACCGGGCTTTTAGGTTTAAATTTTAAAGTTTTATTTTATCAGGAGTTAGCTTACAACAGATTTTTTTCCATTCCCTTAAAAACTTCCCTTTTGTTTTTAAGACTGTTTTTGATATCATCGATAAATTATAAAAATTTATTTCCTAGACAATTAATCAGCTGTTGATTCCAATGTCTGAAACTTTCGAATCGTGCGAAATTTGAGCGATATTTCAGAAACTATATTGATAGCATATTTTGAATTTTTGTATTGAAATTAGCTTAAAATACCCACGTTCATTCATTCATATTCCAAAAAAATTCAAAACGAGCTTTTAAAAAATCGATAATCGTAAAGTAAAATGAGTATCACGTAAAATCCTAATTTATCAATAAAGTTATTTCATGTGCTTTTTGAGTTTAAAGTCTAATAAAATTCAAAAAATAAAAAATTATTAGTTACTAAGCAGTTTTTTAAAGTTAATTAACTTTAAATGAAATGAATGTAGAATATATGTTATAAATTAAACATATTTTCTCTTCGTATTATTTCTTATTGTCAACTTATAATACGTGTATGTAGCAATAATATAACGTTCACTAAAGCCTACGCAGAACATAGTATGAAATATCTTAATAATTAACCCGAAATTAATCATTATTACACATTCAAATATAATATTCTAAAATGATGTATTCGTGTGTTTCACAAGAGTGTTGTAATATATATTATAATAATAATATCCAATTAATAAAATATTTAATATTATTTTGATACGTAAAATATAAACCATAGCACATTATTAATAGAACATTAAAATTATGTGTGACATAAATTTTATGTATATATGATGTATTTAATAATAAGATACATAACATACGCACAGATATAATAACATACATAAAATGTAATTAATGTTTATTGCTGTTATATACCAATAAAAGAGTAGAAAATAATAAAATGGATCATTAATTAAAATACACATTTACATTACACAGAGATTAGTTAAATATTATTACATGGGAAACAAATTAAAAAGTATTTACCATTCGATATATGATTATAATACGGTTTAATATGCCTCTATAATCTTAATAATAATTATGGAACTAGTTGACACAGCCTTTAATATAGTTATTTAATAAGAAAACGTATGTGAGAGAAAGAGTTAACTTTTGATTTTTTTTCTGAGATGTGTCATTAAAAGCATTTACCAGGTATCGTGTTCTAAATAAAATAGTCTCGTTGCAAGATAAAATACTAATATATATTGAATACCTTGTATCTAAGTGCTTTTGCATTGTACAACAAGAATCTTTTATTTTTTCCAATAAAGAATAATTATAAAATAGAATAAATTTTATGCGAAATATTGGGTTTTTTTTAGTATAATTGAATATAAGTTCCTATAAATTATATAAATTTTTAATTAAAACTGAATATAAGTGAAATAATCTCTTTACAGAGATTATACAAGTTTTGTTAATTTTGTTTGCAGTTATCGAGCCATGAATATTAATGTTGAGATGATAAGAATATGTGAATGATGAGAAGCTGTCCCTAGAAAATTTCACCAGCATTCGAAACTCTTCGAAAGAAACGCACTTCTATTGTAGCACAAATTTACTTTTTGCTTAGGTTGTTTGATATTCAAAAGAGTAAACACCAAGCCATGTATAAGACTTGAAAGGATATCAAATGATCATGCATATGCCATGCTTTTTTTGTCTCTTTAAATCGTTTTTAATCGCAAAAAACGAAGTTCTATACGCTAGCTTTGCAACTTTAAACGTGATTAAATCTGTAGATTTATATTGATTATATTAGTGTATTTTTGTCAGCTCTAAATCAATAAATATCATTTAATATTTTAGGATGAGCATTAATTTAATAAAAACCATATAAAATAGTGAATTATAAATATTATTAGTTATTTTAAAAACTATTTTATGTATTGCACCATACCATATTAGTGTATTAGTGTAGTGTACCATAATTCAATATAATTATTGACTTATGAGAACTATAGTAACTACACTACCGTACTTTTTCGGCTATTTCCTTTACTGTAAGCTCTCTAAAAGTACTTCGTTCTACAAGGTCCACATCTTTGAATAGAATAATTTTAAACTTTGCATTTAAAAGATTTATTTTTTAAAAAGTTTTTGTTATACTACATGAATATAATCTAATTCAGGATGTGGCTATGAAACATTATGGTGATGCATTAAATTAGTCCTGGTTTGAATATTTAATAACATAATTAACAGGTTAATATATTAATTATTCATATAATAATTATACATTGCGCCATCGAGTGCTTGCAGCAACGATATTTCTTTCAATATTTTAAAAATACATGTCATTTACTTTATACCACAAGGACTATTGAAGAAAGGAAAACAACTATTATAAGAACACAATCCTCTTATAAATGTTTAATATAACAACATGGATTTTGTTATACAATGTTGTTTTTTGACTAGTCCTTAAGAAACTGATATTTTGAATAATTAAGTAAAATATTTTAAATTTTCCTAAATAATTAATGATATATGATATCGTTCTATACGGTTTTTTGATTTCAAACAGATACGGAAAAATGTTTCCCTGTTATCTTATTGAATAGAAATATAGAATCTACTTTGGTAAATTTGAATGTGCACTTTACCAGCTCGTAAGTATTTGTTTATGTTCGTATATTTGAACATATGTGAAATATATGATTCAATACATAAAGCTCTTACATAGTTTTTCCATAAATAAATATGAAATACAATATAAATTGAACCATTAAGAAATGGAATCAAATAATATAAATATATAATCTTCTAAGTATGTATATATAGTTTGTTCAAATAACTAACAAATATAATAATGGTCTATTATTATTATTATTATAATATTATAAACTATATACGATTGAACAAATAATAACGACTATCTCAATACATACATAATATATAAAATAGTAATAATATTCTATGTAAATAATGTCTTCTAGTTAATATTGATATTATACTATAAAATAAATACTAAATGTTTTAGTAAACCAGGACATCAGTGAGTGAGAAACAACCCATGATGGTTGTTTATCTTTTAAAAGCTAGGTCAATTCTTATTTAAAGCAAATATCAAATAATTATTTTCAATTTATCTATAAATGTCGTTCCTGTCCACAAGTATTGCATTGCCTAATTCAACATGCTAATACCTAAAGTTAATCAAGCCTGCTTTTATGTACGTGCTGTGTTTTACGGAAAATTGAAACTTTAGAATATTATTAGATAATATCTTCTACTTAAGTGATTGTTTAGGAAAGGTCAGAGACAATAAAATTTGTAAAGTAGTCAAGATGTGACTTTGAGGTTCAATTTCCCAAAATATTCTGTATAAAATAAGCCACATTTTTAAATATAATTGGTTCAATTTTATTATTATTTTAAATTATTTTCTTTACTTTGTTTCTTTGTTTGTTTGATTTTTTTTTTATATTCTTCATTCGATGACTGATGTCTTAAAAACTAACCCTCGAAGTACAAGTGCCTTAAACTAATTATTTTTAAATGTTCGATTCTTATTCCAACTCTATTAAGTAGTCATCATCAGTATGAATTAGCTAGTTGTAATGATTCTCTGAGGAGATTGTTACTCGTTGCTAATTTGGTGACGGTTTGAAATTTATATTCAAAATTGGTTGTTTCAATATTCTGTTCCCTCATCAAACAAAACAAACAACAAGACAAATCAAAAACAAGAACTAAAAAAGATTATGTTTCAAATAAATAAAATGAAAAGCTAACATTCATTGCGTATATTTCCATTATTACCTATATTACCATGAAGCCTATTATCATTCTTAATGACACAAATTATTTTACAACGCTTATACTCAGTACAGTATGTAAGCTCGAATTTTGCTTTTGTTTTTTCGTAGAATATTTCATATAGAAGATTTGACATACTTTAAATAGTAACAGGAAGATGTGTTCATTATTATGAAAGCTTATAGCTTTATTGTAAAGTTAGGTGTTTATACAGCGATAATATACATACGTATATAGCGTCTATGTTTACTTCAATATTAATACACAACTATGGCTTTCAATAAAAGATGATTAAATGGAAAATATTTGTAGGATGATTTTTTTAAGCTTTATACTTCTCGATGACACTATACTATATACTATACTCGCCATATATGACAGTTACAAAATTTTTTTATGGATGTACCAATTTAATTTACTTCCGTCTGCCAGTTCATCTGCCATTAAGTTCAAAAAACGAAAAAAAATAATGATTTAAAATTTTCACGGAATAATCTTAACCTGAAAAGTTCGTGGCTGAGGGAGTCTCCAATGACAATTTGTCAGTTGTATGCATGTTTATATGGGTTTTTATTATTCAAATATATTATTATATAAGATATACACAGCACTAATGTTGAACAATACGTTACCCTGTATAGATGCAGATATACTGCATTTAAACAGGTGATTTCACCCATTCTACATGCATCCAAATCACACAGCAACATCCGCCAGAAATGAGCATGCCGGTGACGCGAACCCCTAGAACAAGATTTTCCTCTACCAGAACGTGCCCAACGCCGCTAAAGAAGTCATTCATTTCAATAAAGATAATAATGATAAACTGTTTTCAAAAACAATCCTGTATATGGTTAATATTACTCTAACTATTGTTATACACGGTAACCACATAGATTAGGAAGACTGTATACAACACACGTTGCAATTTGGTGACGTCAATATTATAATATAGCTTATAATTGCTGTAAATGTGAGTGTCACGTGTTTACTTGAAAAATCACAATCAATAAGAGGATATTTATAATTTACAGCTTTAATTAGTTGGTGGTACAATTCCATGTAGAAGTGATTTTGATATTACACTTAAAATTAATTGTTTGTTGAATATAATTATTTTGAATTAAAAATTTGTAAATTATACAGGTGTGTGTCGCTATAGCAATCCACTTCATTTGCTGTTTTGGTGGATAGCTCGCTAGTAACATAACAAATTTCCTCCTGAAATCGATCTTTGAACCCTATTTGGGACAAAATTTCAAAAACTAGTCACCTGATCGTTAAATGAATGTTAAAACTTTGAATTGGCCAAAAGTTGTAAAATAAACATGTATCGTTTGTGTTTAGGATTTCGATTAATTTCTTTAAGCTCATTGCAAAAGAGGGACAAATCGGTTTTCATTCTATAAGACGATAAGACTAGTAGTTTCTCTCTACCAACTAAATATCATATCGTTAGATGAAATGAATATTGTTTTTTTTTTTAGGTCCTACATAATCTGATTAAAAACATAATTTTTTTTTTGATACAATTTATATCGAATATTATCTGAATTCGAAAACATTGCTTTATGAAAATATGACTTAAGATGTCAAATAATCTAACAGTACCTGGATGACCGAGCTTTGCTCGGTATTTTTTTTTAATTTTTATAAATTGTGTTTTTTGGAAATTATATTACGTCGAGGCGGAAGACGAGTCCAGCACGCTAACACTTAGCTACTCCAATGACTTTAAATATTAAACAAATATATCATTACATTATAAAAAATTATACAATTATAATAAAAAAATCTTATTTGAAAAATATTTTTCACTTTATTGTGTTGTTTTGTTGGGTTGGGTTGGGTTTAAAATTAATAAAATTTAAAAAAAATTAATTTTACTCGTCGGTCGGGCCGGGATTCGAACGCGGGATCTCTGTATAAGAGCCTCGCACGCTACCACTTAGACACTGCAATGGCTATATGACTTTAAATACTAAACAAATATATCATTACATTATAAAAAATTATACAATTATAATAAAAAAATCTTATTTGAAAAATATTATTCACTTTATTGTGTTGTTTTGTTGGGTTGGGTTGGGTTTAAAATTAATAAAATTTAAAAAAAATTAATTTTACTCTTCGGTTGTCCCGGGGTTCGAACGCGGGATTTCTGTATAAGAGCCTCGCACGCTACCACTAAGCCACTGCTATGACTATATGACTATAAATATTAAACAAATATATCATTACATTATAAACATGACATTTTCTAAATGTCATGACACTTTAGACAATGATGAACTCATGAAACATTATTGACATTTTCTAAAAATGATTCCTAGCTAGATCGATTTATCGCCCCCGAAACCCCCTATATACTGTATTTCATGAAAATCGTTGGAGCCGATTCCGAGATTCCAATTATATATATATAAATATATATATTTATATATATATATACAAGAATTGCTCATTTAAAGATATAAGATAGACTCATAATAAAAACACATAAAAATAACTAAATATAAATATAAAAAAATTTGTCAATTGTAAACGAAAATTAATATTTGATTTACTCGAATCTATCGCAAAGAAACAATGCCAAAATAATATTAAAAAAAATCATATTTCATAATGAAGTCATTCTATAGCAAACGAAAAACAGGAAAAACATAAAATTTAATGAACTGAAATAACTTGAAAATCATCTTAAAAACGATGTATATTTTTCTTTTTACAAAATCACAGATACCCAACACGAAGAACGAGTATCAAAAAATGTTACAGTTTATTTTTTTTTTTTATCTTTGCGAGTTTTATTTTAAATTAATGTAATAATTTTTGTCAAGTAGCTTTATAAAATTCATTTTAAAGTATTTTTGTGAAAAACAAGACGTTAGAATCATAATCATAACCATAACTTCCAGTAAAAGATTATATTAAAGTAGAAGTGTATGGTGTATGCATAGTATGCATAGTGGTTAATAAATATTTAGCCTTATATAGTCCAGGTATACTTTGATAATGTGTTGGAATAAAATAATTTGATTCAAGAATTGATTCTTTAAAATAATGTCAAGTTTCACTAAAATAATACAACAGATATGATGGATGTATTATTTTAATCCAACTTATTATTGCAAAATTTAAATAATACCCTTTCGTAAACAGCAAACCAAGTAGCCATTTGTAATTTGTACAACACCAAAATATAATTTAAAACAGTATCTTCGTATAAATTTTGATTTTTTACCCAATTTCCTAGATCAAATTATTTCGACTACAAAGTAGTCATCATCAGTATGAATTAGCTAGTTGTAATGATTCTCTGAGGAGTTGTTACTCGTTGCTAATTTGGTGACGGTTTGCACGGTATCTTCGTAAATTTATCAAGATTATGCACATTCAAGAAGTGAAAAACATACTCAAACGATATCAAAACAGTTTTATTATCTCCGTCAAAATAAAGGATACTTATTATCCTGATTCAATGTTCCATAAGGTGCATCTATACCAAATTTCAAGTGATAAAATCATGTAGCTCATTCTAAACTACCAAATATGTGCCTGGATTTTTGAAATCCCAAAATATTCTTTGTATAAATCCAATTAATATAATATTTATTAATCAAGGTAATAATCTTTGTGTGCGAAATTTCATACAAATCCAACTCTTAAACGGCCAAACATGTATGGATCCAGATATAAAAACTTTCAAATTTATAATATTATTAGGATCCTTGAAATTAAATATAATCAAAAAATCGAACGAAATACTTGTTTCAAAGCCTTGAATGATTCAGTTTCAAAATCACATTTTTCGATTACATTCTAAATTTACGAAAAGCTTATAAGTATCAAAGACAAACGCCTTTTTGGTACATACAAGAAATATTCTGGAACGCAATAAAATTGAATGGATAATATTTCTCCAAAATTTTACCATATGAACACATGCACTAACACTTACGTAGTCATGAATAATACATAAGTTGTTTAGGTATTTACCGGTATATGGTTTGATTAAATGTAGGTATTATAGTTCGTTTAATAATAGATTAAATGTAAACAACATTTCAAGAGAGTTGTAGATACTTTAATGATATTAGTATCAAAGCATCTTAATTTTTATCAGATTTTTATCACCTTTACATAATTTTTTATTAACAGACAAAATGTAATTAAATACTTTATGAATCTTAATTGTTTAAATACTAGACATATGATTGAATTTCATCGTTTGGATTACTTTTAATAAGCATTCATACTATACTAAGCTAAATTTGAGTTTAAAATTTGACGAATCCTTATATTTTACGAAAAAAATTTCAAACTAAAGTTGTTTGTTTCAAAGAAGTAAACATTTTTTGTATCTTTAATAGTTTAAAAGTTGGGTCAAGAATATATTGGATCCAATGGGACCGAGTTTTCTCATTCACGAACTTAACTTTTTAGGTTACGTCACGAAAATTTCATTTCGTTTTTTTTTTTTTTGAATTGATGACGGGACAACCTGAAATGACCAAATTAGATGTTTCTATTTTTTAATACCCCTTATCAACATTTTATATATGCAGTTAATAGTTCTTAGCGTTATAAACTTTCGACAAAAATAAATACACTCTGATAAATTATGAACGTCGAGTGTAAAAAAAAACCATAATAAATTCCTTTAAAACGCAAAACATTTAATTTTAATAGATGGTGGCTAAAAAAATTAATTTTATATCAATAACTGACTAAAACGCTCATTCAATTTCTACAAATATAAGAAATGAGTTCTAAAAAGTAATCAGTATTATCTATATTTTATTCCACCATCTTAATTTATTTATATTAAAATAAGACAAATTTTTCTTATATTCCCTTAAATTTATGTGTTTGACATTGTCCGTTCAAAAAAAAAATATATTAAAACGTCATCCTTTATCTTCAACTGGGAAGAAATCTCTTTTGGGCTGAGTAAAAAAATATCATATCAATATAGAACTTTATATATATATTTATATTTTGCGGTTGGACAGTTTTGACAAAGGTAGAATTTAGGTGAATAGACATAAAAAAACAGAACATTGACATGGTCGTTCGTCGACAAACCTATTTATTTTAAAAACTTTTACACAGAATTTTGGAATTATAAATGTTAATTTATATTAGCATCAATCGTATTAAAAAAAATTAAACTATTTATTTTGGGATTCTATCTATAGTCATTTTTTACCTAAAACTTCTTCTACAGATATTCCTCTGGTATCAAACGTGGATCTTTTAAATTGACTTCTTGATCACTCGTAACGTCATGCTACGTAAAATTATCCCTGCTTCATGATTGATTATTTATCAATACGTTAATAGACATTATGAATTCTTTATTGAAAACAACTCCGAATCTATTGAAAATTACTGTAGATAACAACTAGTTGTGATAATTGTCTAAATATCTCACAAATAGTTGAATACAATATTTGAACGATTTTTATTTATTAACGTTACCCATACAAGAAATGAGGATTGGCCCATTAATGGGCCAAGACAGGCAGCCGATTTAAAAGTATCGGCCAATGATCCGAACATATCATCGGCCCAAGACTGGGCGAGTATCGGACTGTAACGCCATGCCGATATCGGATCCTATGATCGGCCGAGCATAGGATCCTATGATCGGCCGATCATAGTATCCCATGATTGGCCGAGCATAGGATCCAAGCATCTGCCAAACGTACCGATATTGGATCCTATGATCGGCTAAGCATAGGCACCAAGCCTCTGCCAAACGTACTATTATAAATAATTATTTTTAATTTAGAAATAAAAAAAATTTTTATTTAAAAACATTAATCTTTATTCGATAAATATATTAATTTATTATACTAAATTATTTTTTATTTTAAGAGTTTTAAAAGAATATTGCACTGCAATTATAAATATAAGTAATACAACATTAAGTGAGTTATTAAAAAAGAAAATAAGTAATTTTAGTATAAAAACTAATTATCACTGTTGTCCTCGTTATTATTATTATTATTATTATTATTATTATTTTATTATTGTTGTCTTGTTGTTGTTGTTGGTTGTTAATAGCTCGTTGACGGCGGCCTCCATCCCTGTCTCCTGCATTAGTAAGAAAACTGCCGATCTTTACCCTTAACGATTTGGATTGATCCGAGTCCCGAAACTTTTCTTCAACAACCTCTGAAATTAGAAATATTTATAGATAAAACATAACTTTATTCAGGTGTAGATTTTAAACATATATATCCTACCTTTTAAACAAGTGTAAGTGCAAGTAGCACTAAAATTGTGTTTCCCGATACCACGTACTTTCTTCCCAGTGCCAGAATAATTCAATTGTACGGTAGGTGTAATGACCTCAGATAAAGTTTTTCGTATTATAGTTACAACATCTGATTCCCCGTACATAATAACTCTGAATAAATTCTTCAGTTTCTTTTTTTCGTCGTCAGTTTTCAGGTCGTTATCAAAAATCAAAAATTGCGCCTCATCGTTGATGGAGAATATATTTTTATAAGGCTCCATAGCAGTTGTTTTAGAAATGTTTGGAGCATTTTCCCCAGTTTTCATTAAAACTTGAGTTTTAATTCGTTTAGCTTCATTTTTTATGATATACTCCGTGCTTATTTAAAATGCATCCAAATGTTCATGTAATTCGTCAAATTTCCCATCAATATAAGTCTTTATATGATCTAAAACAACAGTAAATAGTAAAATATACAAAAATATTATGAGTAATTAATAAAATAAGTAATAAAATTTATTAAGAAGAAAATTAGTTAGAAAAATCTTGACTTTTCATTTTAAATAATCATTATTTTTCTCAATAAAATACTTGGAAATAAAGTTAGCAAATTCGATGCATGTAAATACAGATAAAATATTCATTAGTTGTTTTCTCATCGTGATTAGAGAATACCTAATTTAATTACATGCGTATAAATTAATTGTCATGTAAAAAGTTGGAATAGTAAAAAATAATAAATGGAAACAAATATTTTTTCCGCGATACGAGCAATATTCAACTTGTTTTTTTAAATAAAAACCATAAACACTTACCAAACAATATACCATCATAATTAATATGAGTTGAAATGGCTTGCTGATTTTCTGCCTTTCCCCATAAACGTATAATAAACTTCTATAATGAAAAAAATCAATAAAAGACATTGTATAATTATTCAGCTATTATAAACATACCTTTGACCTTAAATAATTTTGCATGTTTATTTTTGTCTAAACATGCATCTGTGCTCTGACAAGCAATCGAACTCACTGATTCCACATGATTGAGTTAATCTAAAATATCATCATTTTAACAGCTGATCTAATTTTCAATACGCTTGCGCAGTCAAAAAAGTGTCATATCATCGGCCAAGCATCGGCTGAAGATCGTAAATTATTATAGAGCGTATACTACGGCGGGCGATGATAAGCCAGCCATTGGCCGTTAAAGAATGCCGATGCTTGGCCGAGCATTGGTAGCCGTACCTTGGCCGATCAACGGAAAATAGTTGATCATCGGCAACTTTGTATGGGTAATGGAATACATAAAATACGTAACCCATATAGTAATGAAGAGATTATTGTGTAATCATGCTTATTATAACTATTATTATATAATTTTAAATACATGGTATAAAGTCAAATTTATTATCATGACTGTGTTAATAAGAAATTTTTTCTTGTTAAAACAGTCATTTTACACGTGTTTGTTTTAAGAAACAAACAAGTTTTGTATCAGAATTTTTCTTTTATTTCTTATGCTTTAAATAATAGATTCATGAAACGTATGAATCGATTTTCCCGTTATTTTATGTAATTCCATATTTCAGTTAGGGCAGATAAAAGAAAATGGCCTTGGCTTAATAAGTGATTAGTAGAACACGTATTACAAAAATATTTTAGATCATTTTGTAGGTTTATACAGTTTACACATTGTTGAACGGGAATAATAACTAAAGGAAGAATAAAAACTTGTTTGGAAGTATTTTTAATATTTTTATTTGACCCAATTTCGAGAAATACAATGAAGGTGTTTTTTTATTTTATTTGCTTCCACATTCCAATTGATTCTCGTAAACATATTTTGATAGTATAGACAGCAGAAATAAATACAGAAATATTATTTACATTATTATAAAGTGTTTATTTACAAAATGTAAACAATATGTTACTAAATATCAAACAAGGATTTTAATTGAAAGTAAATAAATATGTTGCAATGGCAAGTATTGTACATTAACTGGTAGAGGAACACAGAAAGTATTTATGTTTCTCTTTCGCAAATCTTTCAATTCATTTTCTTTGTTCATTTATATTATGTTATCTTTTTGAATTGAATGGATACATACAAAAGCTTTATAATTTCTTAAAAGGTCAAGAACACAAAATAATCAATTTAAATTTATTCATCAATACAGCGGATTGGTCGAATATTGTAGGTACTATTTATACATATTTTTATAACTTGGTTAGTCAATAAAATCTGCATCTTCATTTGTTTGTTTCATTTGGCATATAAAAATTAAAAATTAAAATTTATTAGAAGTAAGTTTAATGAAAATGGTGCTAGTAATAAAATATTAATCCATAAATTTACGTAATATATAACCTGCAGCTCATTTATTTCTATATATATACCAAAATTATTTTTATCGATTAACTTATTTTAATCGGCTTATTCCAATTAAACGATCAATAATATATTTTATGAAAACATTCGAGATTTATTTTCAAGAAATGCTCCAGTTTAAAATTTAAAAGAATATTTTTTATCAACAATTTTTAATTTTTTATCAACACTTTAGAATAACTTTTTACAGTATTTCTTTAGTTTAACTTTATAAGATCTGAACCCCGAATGCTTTCTTTCTTTCATTGCAGATATTGTTGGATCCTACTTTCTGAGGGGATAACTACACCGAATGCCCTTTTTACTTCATAATTAAAGTAATTTCCTATCAAAAATATTGATTAAAAATAAAATATTGATTGTTATACTTATACCTTATAATCCATTAAAATATGCAATGTTATCTAAATGAATATCACCATTTCCTAATTGCAAAATTCAATAGATCGTCCTTCATTACATTATTTCTAAATAAATAAAGTATTTCAGGAACTCAATACTTTTTGAAAACCCAGTATATAGTTTTTAAAACAATTTGATTTCAATGTTTTTATATCTAAAAGAATTCTTTCACGCGTAAATAAAAAAAAAAAAAATTATTAAAAAATACATTATGTCAATTTTATATAAATAAAATAATTTATATCTTTGTATTTTTTATACTTTACGAATCAATATTTTAAAACATTTTTATTTTTTTGTTCATAAATATTATTTTTTTAATCAATAAAAAATAATTTTAAATGGTTTTTTATTTGTATATAAAATATTTAATGTATATATATTGTTTTTTTAAATTCCCTTTGAAACGGGGGCCTATTGGGAAAACATTTATAAAATCATTTTTATTTCGGTATCCATTTAAGTAAGAAGGGTCGTTCATAATATTTATTTATTTAATTGTATTTCTTTGAAATGTTAAAAAATTTATGAACACAAACAAAGCTACGTATATAAGCTTTCGTTTCGATAAAACTGGGTGGGGTAAAGCGAATACTGAGTATTTCTTTTAATTTTTTTCAATAAGAAATTGTTATAATTTATTGATTGAGTTTATTTCCAAAATGTGTTATTTTTCAATTTTCCTTATATCAATTTCAATCGCAATTTAGCAGTTTCAAGGTCGATTATCGATAGATACATAATATTTTAATTCCTATCCATCTTCCAATTCTCTTTTCTAGATAACTTTCATTGAAGTAAATCAAAATTTACATGACGTTGCAGCAAAAACATTCGTTTTTGATGGACAATAAATAGTAATAAAAACAAAACCATAAACTCCATACCATTTTAAACGATATTTTAGGATCGTTTACTAATATTTTAATAAAGTATGCCATTAAATTAAAATTCTCAAGTTGGTAATATATGTACTCAATAATAAAACAGTTTCGATATAGACAGTTTTAAAGGAGCATTTCTTTAACATTCTTTATACATGTTAAAACAAAAACGGTTGTAACGAACGATAAGTTTTATATCAAATTTTATAGAAATTCTAATGAAAAAGTATAAAATAAATTTTTCGTATAGCCATAAAATGATCGTTTTACAAATAACTTATCTAGCATAAAAATAAATTCAAATTATTACGTCCATACTCTACACGAAACATACAGGATGATATTTAAATATAAAGCTAAAAAATTAATTTATTAGTTTTAATATAACTTAGATTTTTTGTTAAATTTTTTTATTTTCATTGTAGACATTTTTAATTATATTTATATCCATATTTATTATTATTTGTATGGCCGTGTACAAACAAATAAAAAGTCAGTAAAAATGTCAATAATACGTAAAAGAAAATCCTAAATATTGATTCAGTGCAGACAACTGTTTATATACTCGACTAATGTTGAGTCAAGGAACTAATTTTAATCGTAAGCATTTATTAAATACCCTAAATAACCTGTCCATTTTAATAATATGTTTATTATCAAAATTGAGCTTCAAATTTAGGTGAATTTTACGAAAAATGTTTTAAACAATAGTTATTTCTTTTTAAAATTAAACATTTGTTAACAAATACCAAATTTGTAACACCCATAGAGGCTGGAATTGAACAAACGGAGAGGCTTGTAATGTGTTGAATATCTTAAAACAAATCCATTATGTATTTACAAGCTACACGAATTCTCAAAAATTATAAGATGTTTTCCTTAAAATTATTTTCTTAAGCTGGTAATTTGTTGTATTTTAATTTTATTCTATAGCAGTTTAACACCAAAAATGTAAATGTGAATTTATTTTATACATATTTAGTTAAATTTAGTAAGAATCGTATTTTTGTCTCATCTTTTTGTTATAAATGGTAGAAAAAAATTGTCAAGTTTATTGTAAAATCAAAATCATTCAAAATGGGGAATGTTATTAAAAAATTTCAGTACAAAACAGTAATTTATACAGTTTTACGTTTCGGTTTTTGAAAAATTCAAATAAGCTAAAACAAAATAAAGTTTTTATGCTTGTTAAAAGAAGTAAATTAGTATGATCGTTTTTGTTTTATTTTAGGTGTAGACTGCCCGTAGTTTGATTACTTAGTTTCTGATTATCCTGTATTTATATATATACCAACAGTCTGATTTTCAAATAGTTCATCTAGAATATTTCATGTATATAACGTCAACCCAATTCTAGTTAGAATTTGGCAGTAAAAAAAGTAGGTATCATAAAACTTTATTGTTCTGTTTTCTATCATATCAGTGATTGATTGTAGAGGTTGCCACACATTAAATACTTTGATTTATACTTTTTCGAGTTACTAAAATCTTGAGGAATGTCGTTTACATTTAGAAAATGTCCTTAAATAGTTATTGAAGATGATCTTCTTAAAATCTTTTTACCAGTGTATGATTTTGTTGGAACGATATTGTAAGCAAAACATTAAGGTTTTGTTTTCCCACATGTATTGATTATTGTTTATTGTATGCACAAAGTTTATTATTTTCAATTTTTTATCTCTAATGTAAATGTGTTCCTGTGTGATTGTGAATAACATCCCGTTTACAAAGATGTTATAAGTTATTAATATATTTATTAACATATAAGGCGATACATATTCAGTAATTTCGGCTTACAAGCATACTCCGTAAGCTGTAGAAGTCATTTCATTCAATTAATTTGAATTCAATTAATTTTGAAACTGATTATGATAACAGAAAGCAAAATTTTGCATTTCATTATATGATGTAATACTGTATAACACTCGAAGAACAAAATTGCATATACAATTTTACCAATGCATTCCGTATTCCGTTTCCGTATTAATAATTCAGCCAAATAGTGGCTAGCTTTGGTGTCTTGTACCAAAGCTCTGAAATTCGCCACTTAATAAAAGCTACGTTGCCTCGATATTTTTTTGTAATTATTAAAACACGTTTCGCCTGCATCTTTCTTCTATCCAATTATAGATACTTGAAATATCATGAAAAAACAGTCTTTGAGAAAACAGCGAACAAAATGATTATGTTACTAACGGAAATTATACGCTTCTTTGAAGGAGTGAATCGTAAATTTTATAATAAGCACATTGTAATATCCATATGTTATGAATTTTATCATGTTAATCACGTTTGTAAGCATAAATCTCTGCGATTACAAAATATCTAAAATATCATATCGAACGTATAAATCAATAAAAAAAACTTGTTTAACCTAACCATTTGATTGAATATTTTTTGGCATGAATACAAACAAGGCATATGCCGTTGTATAAAACATGTATATGGTTTTTGTACCATCCATTGTAAAGCTATGTATAATAATATTAGCTAATCATACAGATTAAATGTTATATAGATCATCAATATTTATGTCTCACGAATGGGTTTGTTTACAGCTATCACAAAAATCTTGTCTCATCCTACAATTTGGCGCAAAAAAACATAATTTTTTAAATATTCGAGATATGGTTGAGTATCGATGAAGACACAAGTCTGTACAAGTAGAATTCAAAAGACTGGGATAATGTAGCATGTACTTCAAAATATTGATTTCTTAATAAAAATTCACAAAAAATAAATATTTTTGCAAAATAAACAAGATTCTTTGCCATA
Organism: Chrysopa pallens; assembly: GCA_020423425.1. NCBI lineage: Eukaryota > Metazoa > Arthropoda > Insecta > Neuroptera > Chrysopidae > Chrysopa > Chrysopa pallens. The sequence continues at coordinate 60,860,337 of CM035594.1, forward strand.
AAATCATATTAAAATTTTACCAGTTTTTATAAAAGTAAACACGCGGTCTAATAATTTTACCAAAATGACGCCATACCATGAAAGCTTAGTGTTTTAGGTCACGTGATATAAGGATATCAAATTTTAATTTCATGATAAAAATTAATAATTTGCTTTTCTGAATCAAATTAGAATATTTATGAATTTTGTTACATAAATTTTAACATGGTTTATTTTTCACTACCAAAAGTATTGTTTACAAGGCTATAATATTTTTAGATATTCTGTATATATGTGATATAACCATTCAAATACAGACAAAAAACATGCATTTTGGTTTTTGTAGTGGTGTGATTTTCATGTGTAATTTAAAATAGCAGATATAAAATTTATATAATGCAATTTTACTCGAATATGCTGCAATGGGTTATACATACAATGATGTTTGAATTCGTTATGCATTTTATTTTATTCATATATAGAATAAGATATAACAAATATGTATTTGTAGGTATATATGTATGCCTTTATGCATATATATGCTTTGGTAGCAAACAAGTCCAAATCAAATTTGCATTCATAGAGAGAATTTGTGCTGCTCATAGGCTATCCACATATGTGTTTTTAACTTAAAATAATATAAAGATTTATTGTATTCACGAAAATAGAAATAATAAATTTTAATGTCACGCTTATATTTTGAGCTTAGAACTTTTAATTTATATATGAATACGAGAAGCAAAAACTTTGTACCCTCAAAAAATAAGACGCACGAAAGAGTATAAAATTTACCACACTTATAGTTTATATAAAGAAGGACTGGAGAAAGCTAAGATTATGTATTAAAATACATTAAATTAATAAACAAAAACATTTGACACACTATTACACACACAAAAGCGGTGTGGTCTACATAACACACACTATCATAAACACACATGTATAATCTTTTGTTTAATATAATGTTTTCTTAAAAGGCACTCAGATAAATATCAATTATTATAAAAAAAGTACAGAAAAAATTAATTTAATGATTTATGCCTGCTATATTTACAATCAGAAACGAAGTCTTATATTATTTACATATGAATCCATGACTCATGTTCCTTTTAAACAATTATCATTTCGTGAAAAAATCGAAACAATTCTAAAATCACTGTGTCTAAATTAATATTTATTTATCTACAGGTATTAAGGCTATTAAATGAGATTAAACTACAATTGAAACCGTAACTATATTAATTGAAACCGTAACTATAGCTCACACCAGTCATTTCCATTACAGTTCGAGAAAATAACGAATCATTTTATGGATATGACATTCTCTCGGATAAGTAATTGAAACTATGTAAAAGCTAGTAAAATGTAAAATGGTAACTTTCGCGTAAATTAAAAAATATTCAAAATGTAAGAAAAATCAAATAAATTTAATTAAATTACTTTCTTTTTTTTTTTGGTATGTATATTGATCGATAATATTGGTGTATTACATAAATATAAAGAAATTGGTGTATCTCCAAAATGATCGTATACGTAACAATTTGTTTTTGTGTGTTTAAATAAAAATTTTGTCTAACTTTTAAGAATAAATCAAATCAAATTTATAATATGCAGTCATGTATATAAATAAATTCAGTTGAAATTTTTTGACACAATATTTTTATTTTTATTAAAAATATAATTCTATTCTTTTCATAAATTTTAATTGAAATAAGAATTGTTTGGAAGTATACTATTTAGTATATATTTAGTATGTCAGCATACTAAGAATTACTGAAGTATGCTGACATTAGTTATTAGGGTTAAATAAAATCTCAAAATAATTATAAAAATATATACTTCGGTATAATAACATTAGTTTAAAAACTTATTTATTAAGGTTCAGTAAAAATAGTTTGTTATTTTTTGCTTTTCAATTTTTTGGCGTTAAATTTTTCCTATTGAAAAGATTTTTTTGTATTTGTTTTTTTTTTCTAGTTTTTTCACTACCAAAGTTTTATAGTGACTACAGTGAGTACATATTCAATCTAAACAACAACAGTACACAGCAATCTTAGATGTTCACCCATCCATGTTCTGACTTGGTCCCTTATGGCTTAGCTTATGTGATCGTTTGAGATCGGTATAATTACGGTTTTGTATTAGTAATTGAATGATATTCCTATTACAATAAATACACTGTAAACATAATTATTTTCACTAAAAATTAAATTGATTAATTATTTTATATATTGGATAAAAACCCTAAAGAAAAATATTACTTCGGAATTGAAGATTTTCCTTTTTGTTCAAAATAATTATTTCTACAGTGTATACATCATATATATCCTTCGTCTTCTTGCCTCTTACTCTCCAAAACGTCTTCTGTTCATATTAAACTTTCATATTCAGTTATGTTGGCTGCATGGTTTTAGTAAAGAGTACAAAGTGAAATCAATATAATCAAAGAAAACGTGAATATATACAGACGAATTAATTTTGTCTTCAGATTTAATATATAACTTTGAAGCTGTTAATTCGTGCAAACAGAGTAAAGAAACATATACATATATACTCTCCTCTTATATAACCAAGCCATCATTCCTTTTTACCAAATTTATTGTGTGTAATAATGATAAATAAAATATTAAAGAAAAAAAAGAAGAAATATCACAAAATTTATTTATTTATTTTTTTTTTTTTTTTGGTATTCGTTTTTATGTAAAAAATTTATCTTGTACTCATTTTAATTTTTTTGTGAAAAGGAAAACTTCTTGCAAATATTTTATGCGGATTGCAAGTGTGTTTATATTATATAGGGAAAATATTTTTGAAAAAGAAACAAACAATTTGTAATTCAAAAAACTAATATTTGAAAATAAAAATTAAAAATTTGATTGTCATTTCCATTAATTCTGATTCAGCCAGCACTAGCCCCTAAGTACATTCTACCGACTTAAATCCCGGGCTTATTTATGTTTTTGTTCATAGTGCAACGAAGGCATTTGGCGTTCTAGGTAATTTTTCCAACCTCTTTTTTTCACTGAAGTATCCCAACAATTATATCTTGTGAGGACGGCGTAAGTCGATCCTCGTGCTGAGTAACTTGCATACATTACAGTTTACAAAATACCAAGCTCCAATTGGCGAGTTAATTAAGCAGTGTTATTTAGTGATATTTTGATAGTTATTTAGATAAACATAAGCTATTTACTTATTTAACTATTAGGATAATTCATTTCCCTTTACGATTTACGTGTTTTAATCCATTTGTATATGAAACGAGGTGATTGAATACAAAATACGGAATTTATCAAACAGTTTTCAACTGTCATAAGCATTGAAAAAGATATTCCATTGTAGAGTATACATTTCAGAATCCTTTCAAATAATCCAAAATTCCTTTCATATTTTTCTTTCGTTGTCGATAATTTTTAACATAAAAAGGAAAGGCAATATAAATTTTTAAAAATTTGAGAATATAAAAAATTTTTATGACTATTTTTTAACACAAAAATTTAATCGATTTGATCAAAGACAAATTTGATCAAAGAAAACTACAATAATTGTATATTGCCATTTAATTAACAATACTCATTTTCCAAAAATGTTTGAATACGATTACAAAAATCACACTATTATCCCCAGCAGAATGTCGTTACTGCCGAAATTATAAAATTACTGTCTAGATACATTTAATGATGTTGGAAGAGTACACTTATGATTTATCTCTCTAGTGTATGAGCGAAGTGTTATTTTGTACAAGATTTAACCAAAAAAAAAAAGCAAAAAGGAAAAATACTAAAAAAAAGATATATGATAATTGTTAGTATTATTCATGTATGCAGGCAGCGTGCATGTTTCTCTTGTTAACTGTAATATATTGAGAACAAACTATTTAAATAATTCAGTGAGTCATTTATATGCGCTATATAAAAATGGTTTCTATGCTTTAGATAAAAAGTTTCTACAACGATTATTATTATTATTTTTATTATGATTATGATTATTATATGACAATAAGTTTCATGCATAATTGTTGCAATATGAAATACTAGATTCCAGTAGTCTCACTTATTTTATAACATGGATAAAATAATATCTACAGGTTCAAATTCAATGGTTTATTTAAATTTATTGTTATATGTACGTCATCAATGTTTATGTTCTTTCACTGAGTTTACGAAGGGCCGTTCCATAATAATGGTGTGAAATTCAGAACTTCTCATTGTTTTTTTTTTTACTATTGAGACCAACTCTGTGACACCACGTGGTTCTACTCTCACGATTTTAACTATGTACCTTACGACTTTCTTTTAAAATTCAGTTGAATCTAGGAGTCATCACATACTAATTAATTTTAGCAATGTATATCGCCTGCGCCATATCGAAAAATCATCAACATAGCTAAAACCAGGCAACGTCCGTCGGGTAAGCTAATTTAAGATAATTTAAGCAGATTCTTTGTAATAATTTTTCTCAGTTCGTTGTACTTTTCTCAAAAATTCAAGCATAAAACATTTTTCAGTGCTCTAAATATAAAAATGAATAAACAAGCATTCCATTTCTGAAAAATTTTACCAAAAATTTAATTTTCCAGTTTTTTAGGAATATGATACAAAATTTGAGTTATATTTTTTAAATGGATACAAAATACTTTTAATAATAAATTTAACATTTGAAAAAATAATATAACAGTGTCTTTATCACAATTAATTTTTATACTATAAATGACTGAAAATAATGTTAAATTATTAATTCAAAACTTTTACAATCTAAGTTTTCCTGTACGTACATTTTTTTATAATTATTTTTAATTAACAAAAGGAATTTAAAGTCTTAAAAATGGATTATATTTAATACATTTAATGAATATTTCTTTGGAAATATTAAATTTTCCAACCAATTTATAAGTAAGTCAAGTATTTTAATTTTAATTAACGAATTATCATTGAATATTTTCATAAATAGGCATTTTACATAAGGATCAAATTAAACCATTTAGAGTACGTATAATAAGAAAAGAACTATTGTTGTATATTCATCTACTAAAATCAAGAATAATAATTGCCAAATAAAACTGCTAATTTTGCCGGTTCAACAAATTATTCAAGATATATACAAGTTGTTTTATTTTTTTCATCCACTGTTTAGAAATCCAAGGAAATTTTTTATCATTCAAGTATAATTTTTTGGTCTTATACCATTGCATAGTACTTCTGCTTTCTTTCTTTCTCTTACTGGCAAATACATGATAAAGTATAAGAATGATTTTAACGTATAATAACTTTTACTAATCATTTTATTTTTAACATTAGCCGTCAAATATAGGATCAGCTAAGATTCCTACAATTCATATTGAAATTGATTTATCCTATTATATCCGGGATAAGATTTTGATGCCAAAAATATGAATTCTAGGGATTATTTCAATTCAAAAACATGATTAGCTTTAGACAGTTAAATAACGTAACTTAATAACCTACTAGCAGACAAAAGCTGACAATTATATTGGTTTGAAACCACGTAAGGTTTAATTGCAGTACCAAACGATTATTTTTAACTACGACTGAAAAAGTTTGAATCGTTCAATTGGTGCTTTCGAGGATCAAGCTTTTCACTTATGACACCCGCGTTTTGGTTTTGTATCTGAGCCCTTTGTTTGAATGCTCGTGTTGTTAACCATACCACTTCTAGTCAAAAACAATCATAAGCTAGTAAATAAACACAGTGCTTTAATCAATATTCTAAACACCAGACATGATTTCAAAGTGTAGCAATGTTTGTTTGTATATTTAAGTTATTTCAAAGACAATCGGTATTTGGGTATAACAATTAAATAATATAAAATGTTCTGCGATATTGAAGTTATTTTGTTTAAACGTAATTCAGAAAGTTTAAATAACAGCAATAATTATTATTGTTTGTATGTTCTAAAAAGTTTTTAACACAACATAAGCTTATCTTTAAATAACAGAACAACATTCCAAAATCTGTTTTTGATTCGCAATAGAAATTTATAAATACAGTATAGTTAACTCATTTAAACTAGTCACATGGTCCAAAAAAAAAACAACCGATATCAAAATAATGATAGTGCTTGCTTAAAAAAAATTCTGGCTTTCAACACATGTTAATTATTATGTGAAAATTATTTAATGCTTTGAAAAATCTCGTTTTTAATAAATAATTCATTACACAGGATCTTAATTAATAAAATTATTCAAATTAATTGGTAAAAAGTAGCCATTTAAATTTTGTATAGCAAAACTATCGGTAAATTGAAAAGTATGCATTTAAATTTTGTATAGCAAAACTATCGGTAAATTGAAAAGTATGCATTTTATCGACTGGCATTATGCAAACATTGCACTTTAGACAATATAAGGCTTAGCCTCACCGTAATACTGTCGTGATATTTGGGAGTTCAACTTGGTTTTCAATTGCAGAGATATATTTAAAATTGTACTTCACATGATCTACTACATGGTTGTTGAATAAACCGATTTATTAATATTTTGAACTTGAGGTATTCGAACGGCCGTTCCAGTAGTAACTTACACATAGTCTCTCAGAGAGACTAAAGGGACAACTCCATCTCCTGGAAAGGTTTGCAATAAATCTGTCTCCACTAACGTATGCTTCAATTTAAGTTATAACATATACATGTTATATATCAGAATGCTCAATGGAGTTCTAGTCAGCTCTTTAGTTGCCTTAAGTACTTAAAAAACAAGATTGATTACATACAAATGAAAATTTAAAGCCTATATGAAATATCCACATTAAGTTGAGTTGAAGTCGGGACCCAGTTTGGCACTTATATATCGAAAGAAAGTTAATGGTTCCCGCTTGAAACTCAATAAATACGGGTATTTAACTTCAGTAAAAAAATTATCCTATGCTTAAACCAAGTAACCATTAAAAAATATTATGCTAAGATTGAATCAGTAGTTTTTGAATTTATGGAAGACAAAAAATGTATATTTTGTTACCATGCTTGTCACAGATCAACCTAAAGACACTTGGGTTTTTAAGACGATATTACAACGATACATTAACTGTCGAAATCCATCCAGCCGTTTGGGAAAGAAATTTACATACGTATATGCTAAGTACTGAAATGTTTATTATATTACCTATTTATTAAAACTTTCGGGAATTATAGAATAACATATATCCTTGTTGGAAAAAAATAATAATAATTTCAAGCTTATAATAAATTTGATAAAAGGCTATAAATAAACAATTACCCTTGATCAAACAGATGTAGAGGATTACGTAGTAATTCAATAAATCAAAATGATGTATCAAAAATATAAAAAGCAATATTAAATGCAGTTTATTTCACATAGAATCGTCATCATCAGGTAAAAGTTAGAGACGTAAGGTAGATAGAATACGTAGGTAGAGTAGTAAACTGGTTATAGTAAATGCAATATTATGATTCTGTTTTACTGATGTTGAAAATGAAGCTTGAAACATATAGTGAGTAGTATTCAAACGTCATTAAAAATAATGTGCTAGAAGATAACGAAACTTGTTACCAGCATTTATATGTTCATCATACTACATATTATTATATACAGAAATAATAATTACAGTATGCATTTCAATTCCTCTATTCATTCGAATGCATAAAAAAGTATCCGCCTCGAAATGTTATGATTTGAAGCACATACATTTTTATATGTACTTTAAAACTTTCCTGTAAATATGGAAGCACAGCACAAATACCGATGTTTATTTTTTTTCATAAATTATCAACTCGTTCACTTTAACCAGTTAAATATTCATACTTTTATGAGCCAACTAACTTGAAGTAAGTGAAATCATTTTTTGTTTAGGTAATTAGGTTGAAAATAAACAAGCAATTAAGGAAATCAAAGAAATGGGTTGTTAAAAAAAGTATTAATTTTATCATTATTTGAATTTTTTATCGTAAATAATACTGATATAAATAATTTACTGGGCACAGTGTGTAGTACTAACATAGGAAAGGCATAGCCTTGGGATATTTATTCCGGAATGAGATTCCGTTAAATTATTGTATCCCTATAGGGTGTACTCGACTTTCAATAATAAAATGCAACGCTTAATCGTTTCAGAGTAAATGACGTTCGAAAATTTTTCTGTTTTATATACTTTCTATTCAATTAATAGCTATTTTCAATTCCTGCTATAATACAAAAACTACGGAACTAAAAACTATTTTGACGAAAATTGTAAACATTTTTTTGTACGTGATTAAACCGATAATATATGGTTCTATTAAACCAAACAGAACTGTACACTTTAAAGACATACACAATTTATCAGTATAAAATTGTTCGTTTTCAAATATTAAATACGAAGTTTGTATTATAACTAAATACATATTTTTAATGGATAAAATATACCAATTCCCAAGGATATATACTAGTTGAACTCTATTATTATTAAAGATTTACAAGTATAGATCTGTATATAAATGATTTTATTTATATATAAAGTATATTTTATTTTTAAATACGAAAGTGATTCTATTTAAAACTATTTATAGTAGAGAATCTAGAAGTTTTTACCTAGAAATTCTATTAGATTGAATTGACGGTAATCAAACGTTTTGGATTATGTTGTATACGCTTAGTACTGAAATATTTATTTGTTTAGCTTCCTTCCCTTTTGCTTTATTTTTGTTGTTTTCATATCTCCTCGGAGAATAATAATGACTAACTAAAACATACTTATGATGACTACTTTGTAGTCGAAATACTTATTTTTAAAATACAAAAAAATTGTTGATCTAGAAAATTGGGGCAAATAATCGAAATTCATTACGATCAAAGGTATAAATGATATTATGTTTTATAATTTACTTTTGGGTATAAAGTCTTATCTTTATTTAATCTTCAAACATCAAATATAATGAATTGTGAAAATAAAAGGAATTATTTAAATTCATATGTTATCCTTATATCACGAAAAATTGAACAATAAAGAAAATCATATCTTATTTAATAATTATAATTTACTTATTAATTGAAAATACACGTAATTTTCAAATATTTTTGATGTTTATGTTTTCTTTAGTGTTTACAAACGATTATATATTCTCTTTCTTCTGATTATAACTTGAAACAACTAAATAAGGACTGTTGCAGATATAGTTCATTTTGTTTAATGAATGCCAACCATTCAAAAATGTATCAATAGTTTTATTGAAAGTTATGCTACCTAAAATAAAGCACTACAGTTTACTGGAAATGAGAAGGTAGTTTTACAGCTCTTATGATGTAACGCCATTTTAATACATATTTTATTTTATAATTGAGTAGTAATTTTCAATTTGTTTAAGTGGAAACTTTTTCAGGCTCGTTGTCTATTTTTTGAAATAGGAACACTACCGGCTACATTATATAAATATCTACATATATACAGTAGTAAAATCCCTATGAAATAGCATAGTGGCCTTTTTTATATTTTGGATTTTAGATTTTACGGAAAGAGACCTTCATTTAACTTTTTTCCCATCATTTCTAAAAATAGCAAAATTTGGTGACGAATAAAAACTTGTTTTATAAAATAGAATTCTCATCGGAAATTCAAATCTTTTCAGCGTTCGGATTTATTCATTGTATACCAATAGCTTTGAATAGGAATTAATCTCTTTAGGGGTAAAACTAAATTCATCAAAATAATAATTTGGAATGGAATACCTATAAATTATCAACTGCCAACTTACAACTACTTACCTATGTTACACGGTTTCATTAAATGAATTTTTTAATATTACATATTGTTAATAATTTAAATACTAGAAATTTTTTAGTACATGTCATGTAATAGATACATAATTTTCTACAACACATATTATTCAAATAATACTTCAGCTGAATAATATATGCCATGTTTTATCTCGTAAATTTTAAATGCATGCGTTAAATGTTCACATTATTACTATGTTAATATTATTATTTCTCTATATAATTATGCGTACGAGAGATTATTATTATAAAATATACAGGTTGTACTCACGAGAGACACCAAATAAAAATTATTGTAAATTGTTAAATCGCATGGGATCCGATATAAAAGTATAAACCTTTAAACAAGTTTAAAATGTTTTATAAAATGTTTTCTTCGTTTGGTTTTGTCTTGTCAATTACTTTTATCAATCAAAAACTTAAGCTACAAGAAATTATCATTTTTTAAATTCCTAATGAGTTATCGTAATGGTACTGGTGAATCCAAAATTTCAACGTTTTCATAGACATGTATGTGTACATATGTGCGAAAGATTTCATCTGAATTGTCTCTAGTACAAAAAATGATATCGATCTGGACCCAATTCCATTGGATGCATAATCATGTATTTAAAGCGGAATGACTTTTCAGCAAAATTGGTCCAGTCAGTTTTTGTGAAAAATCAAAAATAAAAAAGACCAAAATTATCCATATTAGAAACAATAAACAAAGTGTTGTTATTTTGTTCGCCTCATTAGGAATACTCCAGCACCAGTTATATATATGACTTTCGAACAAATACAATCTTTTTGAAGCAAACAAAATTTGGCATACAGAAGCGTTATATAAAGATTATGTATACTAAGAACTCATTCAAACACTGCATGTGTTAAACATTGGATACTATTCATAGCATATAACTTCTGTATAATTAAATTACTTAATATTTATTTACTCGGTTCTTCTATATGGCCCTCATTAAATATATGTTGTTTGTATAATTATTTCGTAAATATAAGATGTTAAGCCAAAAAGGAATGTTAATAATTTTAAATACTCTCATCAATTTTAATAATTACGCATATACTAAAGTACATCCCAACGTATTACTTTCCGTAAATTTTTTTATATTTAACTTAAAAATATATTTAGAGCACTTTTCAACTTGATTCGTTTGTATGTAATAATATTATAAATGAAGTAATAGGTAACCAAAAAATTAATATTTTATAATGTGGTATAAAAATTTTAGGATTTAAGACCTTGCATACTCATTCTATTTTAATTGTTTATTGCTAATTTGAAATTACGAAATAAGAAACTTCTCATGAAAAAAATAATTCGTTTAAAAGATAATCCGTAGGTCATTATTTCAGACAGATTTCGAGCAACTTCTCAGAAACTGACCACTGAAACGTAAAATATGTTTTGGTTTTATGTTATTTAGTGCAAATTTAATCTAGAACAGTCTCAAATAGCGAAAAATGTTATCGAAAAATTTCACAAAAACTTAACAAAATTGTTCATTAAATTTACTTTTCATAACTCTGCCACCTTACTCCAATCCAAATATTTAATTTGAAAACCTCTATTTATGCACAAATTGAATCGAAGTGTAAGTATATTTTCACGGCTTCCTATTTGCGTTTTTTTTTAATTTTTTTTGTTATTTTTATTTCTTCTTTTCATATATTATGTATTTGGCTTTACCGATTTTCAAGTCACAATAAATTCAATATGCATAGGTTTTTTTTTGTGTGTACATAGTGTCATAAAAAATTTGTATCGAAAATATTCAGGTGGTGTGGTAATTTATTATGCGAATATATATTAGCAAATAAATTTAAAATTGATATATTGATTCTATCATAATATATTTTTCAATGAAAAATTATATTTTTAGGAAAAAATATCGTTTTTTGTTTTAAGTAAAAAAAAAAAAAAAAAAATGAATTATTTAAGGTAAAATTGCATAATTAAAGTTGGTACATTGAAATATATATTTCAAAATCTGATAATGATTGCTGCTTGAAATTTATTGTTTTCCTAGGTCTAACTAAATTTATTATTTATCAAGTTAATTAAATAATTAATTTAAAAAAAATCTACGTCTTTCTTGCTTTTTTAATTGAAAATATTCTATATATATATATATATATATATATATATATATATATATATATATATATATATATATATATATATATATATATATATATATATATATATATACATATATATATATATACATTTATATATATTTAAAAATTATGTACGCAAACAAATAATATGACTGTAAATATTTTTTTTTTGTAATTCTAACATTTAAGCTAATGCGTTTTCAATACTATCAATGTATATGCACATATGCTTACCAATAAAATGAACTGACCAATACAGAATACAATTTTTTGCACAAGTTTTATAAATCAAATTGAGCATAAATAAATGCACCTGTGTACATTCACTGTATGACTTTTGCTGTAGGCATTTATGAAATATGTACACAAATACATTTGTAGCTTTAATGATTGTAACTAGTATTATCGAAAAATAGAGTATGAAATTGTTCAACAATATCATAAAATATTGTTTACAACACACCTGCTAGTAATTATTAGCTAGTATATGATTATGTAACTAAAGTATTCAGGCCATGTATTATTTAGCCTGAAAATACAAATACGTTTAGTATTGCCGATCTTAATATCGGAATAATAAAAGAGTAATTATTGGCCGAACGAAGTGGTATGTTTGGTATAGACGATTTTGAATTTCGTTTGTATGTATGTACCCATTTATCTATGCATCTATGTGTGTTGTTTCGCTGTAATTTTCTAACGCGATTGTTTTATTTGAATGTTTTTTTTGTGCTTCATAGCTTCATTTCTCAATGACAACCCTTGAAATATGAATTATTTCTGTTAGTGCCATATCTTCTTATAATGATTACTAGATATTTTATTCAATTCAACTTCCAATTAACTTATATACCTTCGTACAATTCCTAAAATATGAATAATTCTTACATTTTTGGAAGAGAAGACACTTTAATAAATGAAGCATTAATATTTCATTTGCTTCTTCTTCACTTTGCGCAAACTTTATATTCCATTTTTAATAATAATTATCTATCAATAAACAATTTACAAAATTATTATATCAAAATAGGTACTATTACATATTTCATACTTACCAAAATTTAATTGCAGTTAAAATTATTTTTAAAATATTGGTATATTTGATAAGTCGAAAATTGTATTAATATAAATCTCAGATTGATAACACAATAACAGCTACCATCACGCATATACAAAACCCCATCATGTTCTAAGCCATAAATTTATCGAAAGCTGAAAAGCACACATTTATCGATGTATTCAACTTGAAAAATTCGATTCCAGGATATATTACATTCATTTTATTAATATCGCCCTCAACAGTCTGAACTGTCTTACTGAACGATATTTTCTAATTAACTAAATGGCATTTTATTAAAATAAATATAAAATATAATGGTTTGTGTAATGAAATTGTATATAATATGAAAAATAAACACCTTTATAATTATCCTCGTATTATTTCACCTGTGTTGTTGTTCTTTTAATGTTAGATAGATAATCTTCTTTATCCAGTAAGTGAAATAAAAATTCTCTCACAAAGAGAAAAAAATTCATTTTAATATAAGTAAAAAATTATTAAATGTGTTCATTTAGATTTACTTTAGTTCTTATTTCATTCAATTAATTAGCGTACAAATATACCTCATAATTACTTTAAAATAAGATTTAAAGCAGAAAAAATAAAAGATAAATGATAATTATTACCAGAGTTTATTGCTTAGATACTCGACACATCAATAGTTGAGTATCAATAAAAATTTGAACTCTAAATATTCACTCTATACAATTATAAATATATATTTAATAATTATTGGTGATTGTATACAAGGCTCACTTAAAAATGAAAATATAGGAAACATTAGGAAAGGAAACAACATACTTATTTCAGAACTATTTTTCATTTTTCTGAAAAAATTTAGTATTTAGTTCACTTTCATAGTCTCTGCTCTGTGTGAATTTTGGGAGAACAATAGCAAAATTGAATTATACTCACATCCCCATTTCTATGTATACACAGAATTAATAAAACATATTCTCAGCTAACATTAAAAGAAAATCTAAAGAAAGTTCGTGTTGTGATAAGAACTTATATCAAAATTTATTCAAAAAGAGAATGTTCTAAACAATGTTTTGATATAGGCGTGTTGTATGAATATAACATCTCATGACACTTAAAAACCCTTTTCATAGTTTGATAGCTAGGTGGATGGGTGTTGTTATCTATGTTAAAATACAAACAAACACTTTTTACATAAAGGTATCCCTATTAGAGCAAAACGTGGACGTACTGAAATATGCAAAAGTGGAGCACTACATTCTGTGGCAATGGAATCTTTTTAAATAGTTTAATACTTTTTAAATATTAAAGATCTGGATATTGTCGGATAATTAATAATTATTTTATGTTAAATAGATAAATACTTTTTGAAGGTTTGTAAGAAAATTCAACGTCTTAAAATTCAAAGTTATATTTTCTTTAAAAGATATATCTGAAGTTCTTTATACTTCATATAGTTTTTGTTTTTGATAAAAAAATTAAAAGTCCAAAAGTATAAATGTTACTTCAATATACATAAAATAAACACTCTTTAGTATTTCGAACTTTATTTGTTTGTTTCGAAGCGATTTTCGAAAATAAATACAACAAAACTCTATAAAGGAGAAAATGGGCTGAAAAGGCATTTTACCATGAAAAATTTTATTATTAGCCATATTTTAAAATATGAACCAAACATTGCGCCCGCTGCTTTATAATTGAACTATTATTTATACCGCCCCATTGACAAATGCGGTTCTCGATTATTATATATTTAAGTACCTCCATAACCTGTTCTATATGTTATTGTATCACTAATGTGTACGAAATAAATATATTATTTTGAATTCATTATATTAGAGAGAAGAGATTCAATAAATAATGTATGAGAATAAATATTGCACTAATGAATATGTAATTCATTTTGACGAATGAAAATTTATATATGTAACGAAATTTATATTTTGGATAAATTATATATGTTGTACAATTATATTTTGTATTTTAAATTTTTGTTACCTCTATACGGTTAAAAATAACAGTTATTTGAACATTTATTTAATTTTAAAAGTCTATCATATAGCTTGGGGAAATCGAAGTTTTTAATTTTTTATTTGATGTTTTATGGATAGTATTTAAAAAAAATTCAAATAATATTTACGTAGCTTCATACACTTTGTTGGGATAATATTTAAAATTATTTTTCAAATATTAGCTTTAGGTAATCAAAAATAATTGTTACGCTTTACCCAGCATCAGAATTGGTTCTTTTTCGCTAAGGCAAATAATATATTTGTGAATATATAATAATAATTATAAAATTATAAAAACTTTTCTTCAATAAACGTCTCTCTTTTTATCAAATCTTAATCATTGAAACGGTTTAAACTTAATATTTGAGTACCTGGATGACCGAGCTTTGCTCGGTATTTTTTTTTTTTTTATAAATTGTGTTTTTTGGAAATTATATTACGTCGAGGCGGAAGACGATTCCAGCACGCTAACACTTAGCCACTCCAATGACTTTAAATATTAAACAAATATATCATTGCATTATAAAAAATTATACAATTATAATAACAAAATATTATTTGAAAAATATTATTCACTTTAAAAAATTAAAATGTATTTAAAATTAAAAAATTAAAATGTATTCACTTTGAAATGTAAAAAAAATTAATATTATTCGACGGCCGAGGCGGGATTTGAACGCGGGATTTCTGTATAAGAGCCTCGCACGTTACCACTAAGCCACTGCTATGACTATATGACTATAAATATTAAACAAATATATCATTTCATTATAAACATGACATTTTCTAAATGTCATGACACTTTAGAAAATGATGAACTCATGAAACATTATTGACATATTCTAAAAATGATTCCTAGCTAGATCGATTTATCGCCCCCGAAAACCCCTATATACTGAATTTCATGAAAATCGTTGGAGCCGATTCCGAGATTCCAATTATATACATATAAATATATATATTTATATATATATATACAAGAATTGCTCATTTAAAGATATAAGATATCTAAAAAAGAAGACTTTTTTCTATCACCGTTAATATTTTCCAATAGCTTCATGTTCCTTCATTGGTATTTTTTTACCTTTCTAACTACTCTTAGAATATTTTGCGCAGTAAAATTTCTTCACTCTATTTTCTTGAAATATCGAGAAATTTTGATTGATTAGTTCTGCATAAAGATTTGTTGTAATAACTACATGATCTCTCAAAAGAAATTGGTTTTGTATTTGAAAGAATAGTAATACCTCAAATAGGCTAAGACAATGAGCTAGTTGATCAAAATTTGTTATTATTTTTAAATATTTAGATGGACAATTAGAACTTCTGCGATGATGCGATGATCTTGTTAACAGCCACTCTTTAATACCAATAATATCTCTAAAGTTAACGAAACTATGTTTATTTTTAATTACGATAATATATTAATTTTACTATACGCTCAATAGTCTTAGCATATAATAGCTAAAAGTCAACAATGGTCCTACAATGTAAAGTGAATATTCAGAATTTTTTTAGACCGAAAAAAATTTATTGAGCTAAAATATTATATTTTTTTAAATAATATTTAACACTTTAATATTGAAACGCATTTGTATATAGAGGTACCGTGAATTTGAACAACAGATTTCACAATAAATAATGTTTTTAGTTTAATATAATAAATTATCACATTCCAAATTTTTAGTAGTTTTTTTGTTTTAATTTGTAGTTTTTAAATACAGTCAACATACGACGGTAACAAATTATTAAAATTTTGTGTGGCTACAAAAAATTAAAGCTTTTATTTACATCAGGTACGGTTAGAACATTTCAAATAAGTGCACAACTATCGACTCCTTTTAAATGCACTCAGTAAAAGACAAATAAAGTAAAGTCCTTTTCCCCCCAATCTCTTAAGAGAATATATTGAATTTTCAAAATTAATGTAAACTAATTCTTTAAATATTAACTAAGGGCTAACATGTAAAAAAAAACCCTGGCGGAACTGAATCAAAAGTACGGTTAAATGTCGTTAAGGTCATATATTGTAAATTTTGATCAAAATCACTGATCAGTTATTTAAGAAAGTTAAGATGATTTAGCTCACTGATAAATTAGGTAGTCTTTCATTACAAATGTAATTTCTTTGAGTATTTTGGCTTATTAATCAGGTACGGTATAGGCATTTATTTCAGTATTGTATATAATAAAAATTTAACGAATTGCTTATCAGTTTTTATCGTTTGATCTATTTAATACTTTGGTACTTCTCATATAAACATTTAATATAAATTCTACGTGCATGCCCTATAAATGTAACTTCTTACATGTCTTATTATATTGTCATATATTATACGTAAAATAATAATAATAACTTTGATATTGTACTATTTTAATTCTTCGCAAAAGACAGATCATTTCCTTCATATATACGACAACTGATTTTGTAAGATCTATGTTAGTACTTATGCTCTTTTATTATAATAGAACAGCAACATAGTAGTTCATGTATTATTAATGTGAGCTACTTAAATTTATATAATTGAAAACATAAGGAGACACAACATAAATAATATTATCATATATATATAGTCGATGACTATATACATTAAAGAATGGAATTATAAAGAATAATAGTCGGTAAATTAGCCCCTGTTTTAGTGTTGTATATCAAGAACGTAATTCAAAATTCTTTAAATAAAGTTAGATGGAATAGGTCTCCCGATCAAAAGAATTACATACGTATATTAAGAAAAACAGTGGGATTCTCCGAATAATTCTTTTTCTACAACAAATTTTTTGTTGGTAGTCTTTTTGTAATGGCTGATATTTTCATCTGATAGAACTTGTATTCGTACATTGAAACACTGCCATATAATGTTTGTGAACTATTTAAAAATATATTATTTTTCACATTTTTTTTTCTGTTCCTAGCTGAAATTCAACCAAATATCATAATAATATAAAATACTTAAAATAAATTATACTTATAATAAAACACACTTATTAAAACTGCCAATGGAATTTGTGTATTTTATAAATTTTAATGATTTAAATACTTAAAATATGAATTTATACAAGAATATTGCTCGTTGTTTATATAGCATTTTCATATGAAATATGATACTTTTTCTGTTATGTCTGTTGATACTAAAAAGTCATTACTATCAAATAAAGATGTTTACAATTGCTGTAAATTGTATAATCAAATGTCAATAGTAATTTTTATATAATTTTAATTGAAATAAAAGTAATTCCAAGGCAATTTTTTGTATAATCTTAAAATTAATGACTAACAGTTAATGGTTGCTGGAGGGAGAAGGGGCTAAATGAATAGACACTGTAGACAATACAATATAAAATAATAATAATAACTTAAATATAATTTATATTTTCTATGTTTGAGTCTACAACACAATAGTTAAAAGACATTACAGAGACAGAAAACTACTGTGCCATCATTCTAAGTCGAATAATACGTATAAGGTATTTTATGTTATTTGTGGATAATCACGCATGCTATCGTTGAAATATAATGTCTGCTACACGTGAACAATATTACAGATAAGAAGTATTTCGACTAAATATTTCATTTAATAGCAGTAATAGAGAAACTTAATAGTTTCTGTTTTGAATTGAAATAGCCAAAGTGCTTACGAAATATATTGCTTGGTTTCCTAAACTTTTAACGCATTTAAAGATTTTGTTATTCATTTATCATCCGGTTTGCACGGAAATAAAAATAGTCGACCTATAAAAATGATGAAAAGTTTGGGTATTTGATGGGAGACTGGAATTTCTTACTTAGTAGATGTTGAATTATCATTGGGAGTATCGGGTCTTAGAATTTGTAAAGCGTTCTCTAAAAAACATTTCAAGTGTTTTAAGAAAAATTATAAAAAATCGATTAATTTGATATATTGTATCCAGTTTGAAATAGCCACTAAGACAATCTGCTTTTTTCTTATTTTTACTTATAGTAAATTGAAGTATTGTTTAGAAAATTGAACTATCAAAATTTCGATTTTGAGTTTTCACCGGAAATACATATTTTGAGGCCTTGCGGCCCCTAAAAAGTGGATTTCTGGAACTGGTCAGTATGTGTGTACACGCGTACATACATCGAAAATGATTATCAAATTTTTGTAAAATCTTATCATAATAAAACAAATTTTGATAAGTTTATAAAGAGAAATAATTCATATAAAAGTTTATACAAATATAAAATGGTTTATATAAATAGGTTATAGAAAAATTGGATTAACTTATAAAACAAATAATATTATACCTTTTCGCTTCTTCCATCATTTAAGATACCATTTTGAAGGGCATTTTTAAATTAACACTTCTAAATTTCAAATCCTTCTGACGCCTAAAAATAAATGAAACTTGAAATCTCTTAATTAGTAAACGTACAAAATGTCAAAATACAGTTTATAAAATGCATGATCGTAATTTTTGTGTTATCGTGTAAACTGGTATTTCATTCATATCAAATTGTTTTTATGTATGTTATATTTACACGTATATTATATGAAATACCATTCCATTATTATTTTTCGTGTATATTTGAAATATTTTACATTTTATCAAAACATATGGATGATATTTAATTAACAATATATATTCGTAATATTTTTTGTACTGTAAATTAAATTGTTAAAATGTTATTTGCGTTTAAAAAAAAAAAATATTTTTTTACCATTTTGTTATTAAAAAAAAAAGTTTTAATTTAGTGATTTGACTACGTTGTTATGCCGCATACTAGTAACTTTTTAACCTTTAATCTACTCTGGCGTCGAAAGGTAACAGATTTGTTTTAAATATTAAATTATTAGATAAATACATGGCTCTATCTTATTGCTTACTATAAACATTTTGGGCTTTTTAATATTCATGAATAAGCATTGAAAATAAAGACTAAAGATTATACGGTCTGGTTGACAATTTCCGAACTATAATCGTAATAAAATCACGGCTTTTCATTTTTTTAATAGATTCAATTAATTTAAGGTTGTTTTTACAACTTTTTCTATATAAAAATGCACATTTATTCATAGAAAAGTCTCAGAATTCTCTATTACTCAACTACAAGATATTTTTCTACTACCCATTTTGGAATTTTTGTAAAACCTAATGACAAAATTCATAACATATTAAAAATTGTATGTTACCTGAATTTAAAAAATAAAATACTCCTATATTTTGTAAAGTGTCAACCATAAAAAGTTAATTAGATATGTATTCACTTTAAAGTGAACTGAAATATTGTAAAACAAATTATAGTTTGTCAATATCATTTTAAATTTTAATTGAACTATCAAATAAATGAAATAGCTTGTAATTTTTTAATCTAATAGTAATTTCATGATTGATGGAAATTTATTATTAAAATTAGAAAATTGTATTTAATTAATTTTTTAATTTAATTTTGACATTCATATATATTAATTTTATGATAAGTTTAAAATATTTAGAATATTGTTTCCGGCGCTGTTAGTACGTCCTATTGGTTAGTTATTTTAATATACAAATACTTCAAAAACCAAAAAAAAAAAAATGTGTATTTTGAATGTATTTATTTACACCCTACATGCAATATATAATAAAATATTTTATCATCGTTTTATACTCGCAAAACTAAAACAAAAATTGTTTTTCTGGTCATATTCAAATCTATCAAACCGTATGAGAACTGAGAAGCCGCCCGAGGCCTTTTTCATTACATATAATTATTTAAGACAAGCAACTTTTGGTCGTAAAATTTTTTCCTTTACAAAAAACAAACAAAAAATTATTAAATATAAAATAAAACTAATAATAAATATAAAGATTTTAGAAAACTTTTAATATAATCATGGTGAGATGAAAAAAATTAAATATAAATATAAATAAATTTAATGAGAATAATAAAAGCACAGGTAAATATAAATTTAGTAGCACAGCGTATGAACATTGTAAGCTCTGCATTCCACAAAGTTTCATGGATTGGCCCAAAATTTTGATAGTGAGTAGGGAATACCTCAAACAGTAAAAAATACCAAATACTAATGTACTCTTCGATACCATCCCAATAGGAGGATGGATAGTGAGAAATTTAATACTTTTCATGTTATTCAACATATTTTCTTCGATAAAACTCACGTTTTTAACTTATTGTTTACAATAACTAAAGCTTATTGATTTTATTTAAAAAAACAAATGTAATAATTAACTGTAGTCTATCAAAATTTGAGATCCAATAAAGCCAAATTATAGATCATTGAATTAAGGTGAGTTTTTTTCAATGAAAAATCTAAAGATTTCAATATTGAATTATGAATAAACATAATTATGAATAATTTACAAAAATTACAAATAGATATTTTAAGCTGAATTTTTTATTGTGTATACTAATAATAAATTGACAAATTATTAGCATCTAAATTGTAAGTTTGCAATAACTAACAGGAAAAAGAAAGTGATAAACCGTAACAGAAATAATATGAGGGTAAAGTTTTTCTTGAGCCAAGATTTGCAATGCTTTTAAACATCACATACAATAAAAGAATCCAACTTTTCGATTTAACAAACACAGTAAACTGAAGTGTCGAATATAAAGTACTACTTATGAATTCTAAGATCAGTTTATTAACCAAAGTGCACTAAAATACATTTATTTCCCTTTGTTCGAGGTTTATTATTAAATTAGAAAAAAAAAAGGGAAGAACCATTTCAATACACTCTCACATCATTCTTAATACAATTGAATACCCACAATTGATTGGATACAAATATGCAAGTCAAGTGAGCTAGTGATTTTACCATATAAATTATGGTTGTTTTACTGTGATGTAGCAACAACCAACAAACAATACAACAAGCTAAACAACATATGTATATCAAACATTATATATTACACCACACACATACAGAAAGAGTAGCCCGACTCTTCGAGCTAACATAATGAATTTAACTTTTTGTATCTCACTAACTGCTCTGTTTTATGATATAAATGTAAAGGGGTTGTAGAAAGTGTAAGAAGGGGCAGCACTTGGAACTGACAAAAGAATTAGTTGAGATTTTTTTCTGTAAAACTGTGATTTAAGCTCGACAAGCAGAAATATTTTTACGATTGACGGAATTTTTTAATTTTTTGGCTTTTTTTGTGAGAACCTATAGAGTATTTCCAGAGTCGTCATATGAAATTTATTTCTTAATATTTCACTTAAAATCCGACCCGGACGTCAATACTTGAACACAAATTTGGGGCAATATCTCGAAAACTATCTTCAAACTGGCAAAAAATTGTTATTTTTGGTTTATTCCCTCACTTTCTTGGATGAATCATCGGTCATGTTGACTTGAATCATAAAAGAAACAGCTTATATTATCCAGACCATAACAACTAATCGATTGACATCTAATTCATTCACTTAGTTTCATAGGCTATGTCTAAACCATAATTCTTCTCTTTGGATTTGTCGAAGTAAAGTAAAAAAGGTTGTATATGGCCCACTAATTGAACACGCATTGTAACTAAACTTTACTGGAGCAGTTGTCATCCTGTATTAAATACATATGCATTTAATATTTATGCATATTGAAAAAAAAAAAAGCTATTGAGTATTTGGGTGTTGTATGTTGTTGCTGTTTGTATTTTTGAAACTGTCAAGTACAAATATTGCTCGTATATTTACTGACACACTTTTTAGGTATATACACAGCATTTTTACTACACTATCTATAATGTATCTGCATATGACACATGTCTACACATTATTGTTATATGCTTATAGCTTTTTGCTACTAGTGAGCAGCCTGCCTCCTACCTACCCATTCATTCAGTAGCATTTATGCATAAAAAAAGTATTGAACATTCTTTTTTTTTTTTAACAATTTGGGCATTTTTTATATATCTAAATTATGCATACCAAAATGTAATATACTCTGTAGAGATTTCGATGTTCTTGGATTGTTGAGGATTTTCGAAGATATTATAAAAAAGTATATTTTTTCTAAATTTTTTGGAATAAATGGAATAATAAAATAATTAGATCCAAGTTTGCATAAAAAAATTATTTGTTTCATTATTTTGGATCGTTTTTCCTGTGACCACATAGAGCGAAGTGTACGTACCATTCAAATAATAACTGATAATGTATACATTCATCTTTACAAAGATTAGCTCGTGTTGGAACGAGAGATTTTATTTAATCGTAACAAATTTTACAATGAAAATCATTTAGCAAATTACACCAAACCTGTCCTAACTTTTTCAATAATATTCTTTTCATTTTGTTTCAGGTGAGTTTTTATGTTTTCGAATACTAACCATTGCGACCATCTAAACCGTAAGTAAAAAACATCAAGAAGTCATAATTTTTAATTATGACTTCTCAATCGCTATTAAACAGCGCAAATTGAGATCCTTTTAATTATATAATCCATATTTTTTTAGTTTATTGAAACAACATTATTAGAACATAAGTTTTTTATTCTGTTGAACGTTTGAGCACAAAAAATATAAATATATTAATCTAATTATATAAATAAATGTTTATAATTACAGAAATAATTTCATTACTCATCCCCTTGCTGCTATCAATAATATTAGTTGACGTGAAATACTGAATAAATAAAAAAATAATGAAAATAGATTATAGCATTAATTTATTAAATTAGAGTAATTAAAATAAATACATATTTATGAACAGTTTATTATCATTCATTATAGATGGCCTAATTGTTACAAAAACGGCCATTTATGTTAATGAAAGCCTATTTTATTGTTGGTTTCAATACGTATAATAATAATTATAGTAATTATGATACCTTATTGATTCTTTTAGACAAGTAACGTTGTATAAAGCATGACATTTATGATTATGTCTCTGAAATTTTTAAATGTTAAGAATAACATGTAATTTGCGATCTTTTTCTTTTATATATTTTGCAAGTTTAAAAATAGAAATGAATTTAACATGCAAAATATCTAAACATAAAAAAATATGCATATTAATTAAACTCCGAAAATTGATGAGTTAGTAGTTGGATATCCAATTTTGGTTAATAACATCAAGCGTTTTTCTTCCAAAAATATATATTATTATTTCTGTTATATACATTTTGCAATATAACATTTTCTAAGAGATTAACTCTTTTTTTTCTATTTTCTGTTATTCAGAATACTTTCCAGTTCGCTTAATGTTTTTATGTGTCTGCCACAAACAAAATATGACTACGTGTTATATACGAATTAAACATTATATTTACTATCCGTTTTCTTGTGTATAAAAGTTTATTTAAGAAATAAACAAATAGTATGTTTATATGAATACAGTTCTGCAAACGTGTTCAACAAAATTTTAGCTTTCATTTCTCATTTTAGCTGAAGTAATTAATAATAAAACATTATAGTTATCATTTGAGAGAAAACAAAATTTAACTCATGATAAAAATGCTAAAATAAGATTTTGTTCTGTATTTTCATGCGTCTGTTTTTTGAAATTATAAAAGATATGAGGCTTCAAATTCGGAATATAAATTTTTCAACAATCGGTTTTAATATAGAATTTTAGGGGATTTAAGAATAATTTTTTATCAATATTTGCTTTTAATCACCTGCCTACTTTTAATGAAAAATTTAAGTTGATCTGTGATAGCTTACAAATAATCAATAATTGTTATTTACTTTATATAATAAAAGTGTTTCTAAATCATACAAAATGGAAATGGAGAACTTTTGTGGAATCACACGTATGGCCATTTTGTTATCATCATAGTGTCTTGTACCAAGTAAATCTAAAAGCTCACTATAGTAAGCCCTCATTCTAAATTACGAAAAACTTGAAGTTCCTTTAATATAGAAGGTTTTAGTATATATGAGGTTGGTTCTTTTAAATTTTTCAAATTCTTCATAAATGGTTAGATCAACTGAAAGCCTTGTTAAGATACGGGCTAAAACTATAGTATTAAATATTAATATCCTAGTATTTTTGAACAGTTTTAAGAGTTTCATTATATATTTTTCTTGTACCGCCATGTTGGATTTAGAATGACGTCACACAATATATATGCATTGTCATCCAAACTGAACATCTATACAAAATTTCAGCTTAGATTTAGATTCTACCCGAACAAATGCATATATTGCAAGTTACATTAAGGACAAAAAAAACTACCTTACTGCCATTACTGCCAAGAACAAATCAAATTCACCCAATATTGTGAGTAATGTGATGTACTTTGGCCATTATTTTTCAAATATCGATATTCATACAAATATACAGTACAGAAAATGTAAAGAAAGTACATTGTAAAAATTGAGCTTCTGGGAAAGCTTTGATTCATGTACAGGTTAAACCAAGAAACTAAATAAAATTTTGCGCTTAAAAGGAGGGCTAAGTATTACAAGCTAACTATAAGTTGAACAAACAAAATGAAAAAAGAAATCTCATAATGAACAATAATAATTCACAAATATTGTAGTTTCAGATATTACTTTTTTTTTATCAGTCTGTTTTTCAGATAATACTTTCATAATATTGTTTATGAAAAAAAATTGTCGTCGAAAAACAATTCACCATGAATATGTTTGGAATAAAACCAGTGACGTACAAAGGAGTTAACAGTAAGAAATAGAAAATAGATAATATTTCGAACAATATAATTGGTTTCATATCGTATCGTCGTATCGAATGTCAAGGTTGTCTCGATAATTAGCTAATACATAAACTTTATATTGAGCAGTAGGAAATACTCCATTGACTAACTAACTCTCATCGACAAGGTAATCCATAAAAGACAAATGATATTCAGAAAATTTCATTTATATAAATTTTAAAATAAAATGCAAAAATAAAAATTTAGTTTTTTGCGGTTGGATTAATTTCGAACACAAATCGAATTGAATCTTAAAATAATCTGATATGCAATTTTACCTCAGAACACGCTTACATCATTCAATATTAAATTTCGTACATGGTTCTCATCATGCCTAGAAAGGTTTGGTTCAAAATAGTCTTGAAAATCAACTTTAATGTTTGTTCAGAAATTGTTTTCCGAAAATCATTATTTTTCGAGATATTTGAATGTCCCGATCTTATTTGCCAACCAGTGTATAATCTTCACAGATTAAAATTATTAAACTTATCACAATTTTCCAAAATAACTTAATACAGTACTATACTTTAAACCTAAAATATTCTATTTACATTAAAAATTACAAAGTTTATGCAACCAAAATTTTGAAAGGCAAGATTTTCAGTTCTGTCATTCTGAAGAAGTTAATCTTAAAGGCATATTTAAACCAAATTTTAATTTGGCTTAAATATATGCGTTTACTAACAACATTACCAGGTACAAAAATAATCGATTAATGTATTTTTTCACATGGCTATCGATATTTGTGATTTTCAGTGAAAATATGGAATACAATTTTCAAAAAAATAAAATTGGACAAAATATGATCATAAAAGGCTCTATATTTTAAATAAGAATCACAAATTCATACAAAAATATTACCACAATTGGAATAAGGTACACAAGATAAAAACCATTGGCATATTTTTTTTACATTTTTTTAGAATGGGTAAATAGTTTTACGTTCATATCCGGAATGATTCAATAAAAATTGATTCACCATGAACTATTTACGAACAGTTCAAAACCTATTTAATATCGGAAAACAGTTACACATGCACAAATACACATATAACACTATACAATAGACCTGAAGCTGACTCATACTTTTTCGAAATAGCCTGACAGGTTTGTGGTAACGCTTTCTTTACCAAAATTCTTAAATATAAATTTCCTAATAAAATAAAGTGAAGAAATAGCTGCTGCATAAATTATGAAAATATTAACATCCATTCTTTGAATAGATTAATGATAGACAATAACGAATTACAAAATGTTCCAAGTCAGACATTTCTTGATTCGAGGTACGAAAAATAATATTTGTTTAAATAATGTCTAATTATTAAATAAAAGCCACTTGGAATGTCCATAGCAATCACAATACAAGGTTTATTACAATGGGTTTTTATTGAATATATTTTAATTCAAAACATAATAATGACTAAATTTTTAATCCAAAACCAAAATCTAATTATTATATTTTTTTTATAACTTTAAATAACACTAAAATATGGATAAATAAAGAAGCTTCTGAGAAAATGCTATGGTAGCTAAAAAGGGAAATTTGTAACGATTTTTTCTAGTTTTCAACAATGTATTTTTGATTCATACTCGATTTAAGTCTTGAACTTATCAGTTGATGTTAATTACAGATTTCTTGGTTGAGCTACAGGCCTATATAACACATATTAAGCAAAAACATATGTGTGAAAAAAAACCCACACATACAATAATAACAATAATAATAATAAGAAACGTACCTTTCTGGGAAATATTTTAGTCGAAAATATTCGAAAATATTTGTGTATGCATGTATATTACCTATATAGAAAAATAAATGTATTTCTGGAAGATATAAATGAAGTGAACTGTAAAATATACTCAAGTGACAAAATATAGATGACCTAGAATCTTCGATTCAACGATTCATACAACTCGACATGTTTGTGCAGCAATATATACAATATATGAATAGTATATGTATAAAGTTTATTTCCTTTCGTAATAATACGAAAGAATCGTTTTATCAATATTACCTCTATGTAGTGGTGAATTTTCCGACAACACTACTGCGTTCAAAAGGTTTTTTGCTTTCCCATCTCGGAAACAGCGTATATAGTTTTTTTATGTGTGTTCTCGGATAACTTCGTCGTTTAAGAGCCGATGAGATGAGACTGGTTCCATTATAAAAAAACTAGAATCTGAATTCCGTAAAGGGAGAGAAGGGACAAAAACAATTTCTAGTGATTAAATTTTATCCAAATGAAAAATTTTTCGTAATTATAAACAAGACTTAAAAATTTTCAAAAAAACCGCCTTCAAACACATTTTTTTACTGAAACTTCTATAAATAATTCCCTTCTGACCAACTTACTTTTCAAAATCGGAGCCAATTTATCTTTCAGTAAAAAAATTTATTGGTTGGCATCGATTGAGAAAAGTTATTGGTCACATGGACATTATTTATAGTTTTAAAATTATTTTTTACTTTTTAGTTCATTTTTGAAGCAGTTCTTTTTTTTTCTTAAGATTTTTATTGTATCCATAAATGATGTTGTGGTAACATATTTTCAATACAGAAGTGTTTATCCAATTCACACCCGATTTTTTTATCTTTTTTCTTAAATTATTCTGATATTTATATATCAGTCCGTGTACATTATTTATGATGTCATTGTTCGAACGATTTTCTATATAGATTTTAAGAATCATGTCGTTATATTGTTGAATATTGAAATGAATAGTACTTTTATAAAAGAGAAAAAAATGTTCATAAAAAATTGAATTTATTATAAATAAACGCGGAATAATAAATAATTTAAACAGTTTTATTTATAAATAAAAAAAAAATATTTTAATATAGAATGGAGTAAGTAGTTCTGATTTAAGAAAGCTTTTTCTAACACCAGAATTTAACATTCCGCTTCACTAATTTGTAAATCTTAAATTCATAATAACGTTTTTAAATATTGCGATTTTTATAAGATTATTTAAACTATGTTGCTTGGAAGATAACATTTATGTTATTCTGTGGCTGGGAACTTTGAAATAATAAAACTCATATATGTTTTTCTTAAGGATTGTTTGAGCTTTCGTTAGGAGCATTTGCACTTTTTGCTGTAGAATTGCACACTATTCAAAACGATCGTTTCGATTATTCAAACTCTTGCCAATTGTACCAAATAATATTCTCGAAGCATATTCCTAAATAATCCTGAAAAATGTGTTCATTTTTTATGTTTATTTTAATTGTGCACAACCACTCAAATTAATACTACAATTTAAAAACTGGGAATTTTCAATTTTTTTCTTCTAGCAAAAATAAAATCTGATTTTCCCTTATCAGTAATTCAATAAAAACCAAATAATCAAATTGACCGCCTATAGTAAAATTTATAATTTTTTTAATAGCCAACTTTTCTTTAATACAAAAATTCACTAAAAGAAACTTTAAAGTTATATTAAGATAAGATATTTATTTAACGAAAAAGCATTTCTTTAATTAAATATATCTTTATTGAACGATTTTAATTTAAATAAAGTTTGTCAAATTGATAAGATAAAATCCATTAATGGAGACAAAACAATTACGACATTAGTTCATTTGTTAATTACCGAAAATCAATATACAATAAATTTTCTTAATTATATACTGAAAACTTTTTTGTAAATTATCAAACATGATGCTCTTATAGACAATCTGAATTTTATAGTTTATACATAGAATTTATTTTCAATATAATTTACATCAACATAAAAATTTTCTTCAATATATACAGAGTGGTGATGAAAACAACGAATTAATCCTGAATTGGATCTTGAAAATTTAAGGGGGAGGGGTGATCCAATTATTTAAATAAATACCAAATTACTTATAAATTAGGAATATTTTTTATGAAAGCAGCTTATTGGCGGTATATTTTGGTACTTTGATTTTAGATGTGACCGAAAAATAAAGAAAAGAAATAATGTAAAGTTCATTTTACATACAAATCTGACTCTGGGTCAAGTAATTATTTAACAATCCTTGTATTAATTAACAAAATCTTTTTCTATTTTATAAACTATATTAACGTTTATATTTTATCTATTTTATGTATACTTTCTTTTTAAAAATGTAATAATATTTTAATACCATTAGTTTACGATCGTTTCAGCCTATATTAACATTTTCAAAATAATGTATTTATAATCTCAAGTTGGCAGGTCCAATCTAGCAGCCATCTGTATACAATGGTGACTTTTGTCGTAAGACTTTTTTTTTTAATGATTGATTTAACATGGAGTGTGTTTTTGTGATTGTGTAAGATACCTCAAAAAACAGTTGAAAAGTTAAAATTTTTTTTAGCAATTTATGGGTGTTAAGATCAGTCCAGTTTTAACCGTTTTTGTCGCTTATCAGCCTTAAAGTACGTACTTCTCGCCTTATGCTTCCTGGCAATTTAATAAGATTTAGTATATCTAATGATAATTAGACCTTGAATGGTGAGTTTTGTCGTAAACTCTTTTTTAGTGATTTTTTTTAACATGGGGTGTGTTTTTGTGATTGTACAAGAAACCTCATAAAACGTCGAAAAGTTCAAAATTTTTTTTCCGCTATTTATGGGTTTTCTAGGATAATTTAGATGTGCAAAATTCAAAAATAACATTTATTTTAAGATTGGTCGACTAGTTTTTGAGATATTGTGTGAAATACATCCGCTAAATCGGCCTTTGGATCGGATTTATACTGATATCTCAAAAACTAAATATCCGATCGTCAAATAGATGTTATTTTTGAAATCTACGGGTCAAAATACACATATAAATATGGTTTTTTTCGAACTCGGATTAAAAACATTTTTTTCGAATTTTCGCAATTTTTCTAAGGGGTACCCCTTTGAAAAAATCGGTAATTTTGAAAAAAATTTTTTGCCCCCGATTTGGATGAAACACATATTCTAGGGTAATTTCAACCCGCAGATTTCAAAAATAATATCTATTTAACGATTGGACTAGTAGTTTTTGAGATATTGCAAAAAATCCGATCCAGAGGCCGATTTATCGGATGTATTTCATACAATATCTCAAAAATTAGTCGACCGATCGTAAAATAAATATTATTTTTGAATTTCTTAGACCTCAATTGTACAAGAAACCACATAAATAGCGAACAAAAAATTTTGAACTTTTCGCCGGTTTTTTATGGTTGAATAAACTTAAGTCCACAAGGTGTATACTTGAGGCTGAATGAAATCGCTCACTTAATTATTCTGAATGAAATCGCTAACTAACATTTGAACTTTTCGTCAGTTTTTTACAAGTAGCCAGTTTTACTAAGCAACCAAACCCTTATATGTTATAACGCCTTTACTCGCCGCTTAGCTACTGAAATGAATTTTGTATATTTGTTTTATGACACCTTGTAACATAATTTACATACATGTTAAAAGTATATATAACATACAATATATTTTCCTTTCTATACTACACATTTAATGTGATAAAGTTTTTTTTTTTCTAACGAATAAAATATACCTTATGATATATTTTTGCAATAAAAACTTTGTAAAGAAATTATAGTTTGAGGTCAAAAAATTTATATATGTATATGAAAATAATATAGTAGATTATTACATACAACATATACACACAATTTATACATTATGTTATTATTGTTGTTATATAAAGTAATATGTAAAACTACAACAATATATTATCATCATATGAATGAAATGGTCTTGAACATATTCTGTCCTGTATCTGAATTGAATAGACAATAATTATTGTAGAATACGTTTTCATAATATTAATATCGTATTATGTCATAATTACCTACTATAAGTATTCCTAAATAATTTATTTTTTCTTCGATTTCACAATATTTTGTGTATATCAACGTTTTACAACTTTCCTAGTGACTTTAAGATTTCATAAGTAAATTTGAGGTAAATAATTCGTCAAAACTAAACACCTTTCTTCACTTAAATCCCTTTATTTTTTTACCTTTCATTCGATTTCTATGAATTTTTATATATACATGTATTGTATAATTATACATTAGTAGTTAAAATCGTAATGGGGCTCAAATCGATAATTCTAGAATACATATCTATAGACACGTAGCTATTGAGTATGTTCTCAAAATTTGACCTTTAAAATAGCAAATTCACAGTATCACATTAGTAGTATTTAGAAAATTGCATCAGAATTTACGAAAAAAAAAAGGAAATTATTTAAAAATTTTAAGAAATCTCAACATTCTTAAAATTTCGGGCAGACAAAATAGGATTGACAAAGTAGTTTCCTCAAAAGTGCAAGTATTTTTTCCGTTAATTTTTCAACACGTTTCTTATTTAATATTATAACATAATTATATTTTATTTGCTAACATTTATTTTTATAAAAACATATTCTTCTTGAAACGATTTCAACGATTTTTATCATGATTTTCGTTTATATATTATTATATATTTTTGTACATATAAAAACATAAATTCTAATTGCGGAATAAAAAAAACGTTTTTACGTATTTTCAATATGTCTATGCCTTATTTCAGTATTTAAAGACAATACATTAAGAATCGTAATTTAGATTTTGATTAGATACACTAATGCTTTCAGTGAAGACAATTGTTTGCAAAATAAGTTTAATTGTTTTTTCGAAGCTTAATTTTGAAGAATTTTTCTTTGATGGAATCTCTACAATTTATACCACTAGCCTAAAAAGTTTCATTTTGATCCAAACTCGTATACAAGGAAGCAAGCTGTTATGAAAAGTCATAAAAATAAAATGAACTACAAATGAAACAATTTTGAAAATTTATTTGATTTATTAAAATACATCACACATAGCTATTGTTCTCAACCAAACGCTGATTTGAAACGAGAAGCAGATATAGAAAATAAATATAATCAACACATCATAAATTTTACACCTCAAAAAATATCTCAACTATAATTTAACACTTAAAAAACCATTCTACGTGTACGAAATCTCAGAAATATGATGAAAATTCTCATAAAAAGATTAGTGATGTAATAACTTTCTTATTTATTCAATTGTTTATATTCGATAACAAACTTTAAAATAATAAACAGTGTTTCATATATAGAAATATGTGAAATAAAATAAGAAGAAATATATAGTAGAATAATATACAATCCTATTTAGTTTAAAGTAAAATTGTTTGCTTTCTTATTTATATTATGGCTTTAAGGCATGAGAATATATACAAGTTTTATATGTAAACAAATAAATAAATTTAACAATACTGACTGCATTTATTACAACCAATGGTAAAAGATTTATATTTAACCCTAAAAAAGTCTCGTAGTATATAAAAAATTCATTCTTGGTTTATGGACCTTGTTTTAAGTGTGAAAAATTAATTAGTTTTTCATTAATTCGTGAAATTCTAATGAGATAACTCAAAAATACATAGAAGCCATAATCAAACTTTGTTTTTTTATACATTAACAAAGAACTTGCTCATATTAAGATACTGCGGCCTTCAGGTAAAAGAATTCATAGAACTACCTTATGGATGCAAACAATGATAGCAAGTGTTTGTGTTTTTAAGACGAATAGAAAATCTACTGGTGCATTAATACTTTAAGTTAAAAAAATTAAAATGGCCTTTATGACAGGTGCCTATAATCATTCTTCGAACCTAGTATATCACGCTGACATAACCATGACCTATGGTTTTTGTAAGTTTTATATGGACATTTATCTCCTTTTGTGCTCTATTTCTACGAATAATTAGTTAGAATAAATACACTTTTTGGATATGATTTTTTTTTCCATGTATTAATTATTGGTTCCGACTACTTATTGTATGGTTTTGAAAGAGATTATATTTCAATATAATTAACTGAAATCAATAAAATTAGATTACAAAATAAATTTGAAGTTTGTATTTCAATGTTAAAATAAAAAAAAAAAAAAAAAAAAAAAAAATAATATATAAAAGTTATGGTTATGCTCCAGGGAGATATTTTATTAATATTTTAAAATATCAAAACCGTAACCCATCTTGGAATATTATCAATATGGATAAAACAGAGGACGAAATTTAGCTTTTAAGATCAATTTCAAATCAAAAGCTGAAAATTTTTTGTATCCGCCATACAACATTTGCATTCCCAGTTCACTCCTTTAGTACTGAAAAATCAGATACTTGGGTAGAACCTCGCAAAATTTAATTAGGATCGAATCGAGAACGCCACGTATTCAGTAAATCGGTGATTACAGCCAAAACTATGGTGTATAATTTTATATGAAGTCATGCAACGTGGCGAGCAGATAATGGTTAACGTAATAAATTTATGGAAATTTAAAAAAACATATTCTAAAAACATGTAATTACAAATCATAATATGTAAAATAAATTTTTACTTTCGTGTGGCTACATGTAAATGTAAATTCACTTTCTCGGTACTCTGGTAAATATTTCTCTCTGTCTGTGAATTTACAGATGTCCTTTGAACATTTTCGTTTTCTTTCAAGATATCATGTTATGTAAATTTTCACGATTTTGTGTTTTGTGTAATGATTAATGAATTTGTTTTTGAAAATATCATCATTGTATGATATTTTAACATGCAAATACGTGATTTAAAAAAATTATAGTTTTGCGATACTAAGAAAACACGCTGTCTTCATGTTAACTAAAAAAAAAAATATGAAATAATTTTGATAGTAATGTAAAATTTTATATTAAAAATTGTTTACTTATTTTCAAATAAATGACCTATAATAATGCATATTAAGATCAGCGCCTGTAAACATTGAATTTTATCTTTAAACCAAATTAATAATATTTTATTTTTTAGTCCTCATGAAGTATTGCTGCTTTAAGCATCACTATTAAAATTTATATTTTGAATAAAATTTTCGAATTCTGTCATATAAATGTATTATTAACGGGTCAGTGGGTCAGTACATTCAGAAGCCTGGAAGTGGCTTCATGACTCTTTTTTAAGAATTTAGCGAACAATCAGAAGGCTTTTTTAAAATCTTCTGATTAGAGTTAGATCTTCGTTTAAAAGTGGCTCTTCAGAATGAAAGAAAACCACTTAAAATGATAGAGTCTTTAATGTATCTAAAATAGATCGGAATTGTACTACAAAGAAGGCTTTGAATAATTTATGTTTATGGAAGCATGTCACTCTCTTATTTAACGATTTGATGGCCAACATAACTTTTTATGGGAGCATTTTTGGCGATCTATCAGGACAAAATAAAGAAAGCATTTGTATTAAAAACACATTTGAGTTTGTAAATATGTTGTCTCAGACGTCATCATATCATACAACCGAAATTTATTTTGTATAACGAAATGAACACAGTATATCCTGTAAAACTCGTACAGCATACATAAAATAATAACATTTCAATTGCGACAATCTAGATCGAGTAATGTAAATTGAGGGATATAAAAATATATTTTGCAATCAATATGTAATAAAAAAAGTCGTACTTTCTACAACTTTTATTTTTTCTTGCTTCTTGTATTTATTACAGGAATAACATACACATAAAATTAATATATTCAATAAGTCAATCTTACATGACGCAGGCATACCGTTCAATACATGCACATATATCGTTCAATCATCGGGACGTTTTTGTTAGTGCATTTTAGATGAATTCCGCACTGATAAATTATTCAAAAGTCAAAATATCAGGCGTATTTGTAATTTTAATAAAAGTAGTTATACTGATTTGAAGTCAAAAGTAAACAAAAAATAATAATTTAGCATACGTGTGTAAACTCGTTTTTGTTTTGATAATTAACTTGTTTTCAATTGTTTAACATTCAATCAATCTCAAGCATGAGATAACAAATAATGTACGTATAAGTACAAAAATATCATATTTATGATCCTTTAATATTTGGCAATATTTATGAAAAAAATATTAATTATTTATTTATCTTAAGTTAAAAATATAAATTTTTAATTTTAAATTAAAGCAATATAAGCTTAGTATTAATATTTTCGATTTAAAAATTATCGCTAAAAAGTACCAGTTATTCTGCTGCTCCAAGTGGATAAGTTTGGTAAGACGGAAATCCATTAAAATCATGGGATTCACAAAGTTCCTTTCATTATTTTTCCATGAACAGAAATATAAAAGCACTTTTATTGCGTTATTTTTATAATTCGTTATCTTTTATTTATCCGGTCATGAGAAAATATCTCTTGTCATAATTTTTGAAAAGGATATATAATTGAAATAACTTCAATTAATGATTTTCAGATTTTTAAGACAATCATAAGATAATTACTTTTAATATCTAATAAAATTTTCGCATCAAAATCGACAAGATTGTAACCACGTGTTAAAAGTACAATCTTTTACAGATAATGAAAAAATGTTCTACGTTTAGAGGACACTATTGATTGTCTTTTCGAAATGATTCTGAGAAAACTGATTTTCTTGACAATGTTCTTAAGTTTTTATTACGCTTTGCATAGATTGTACGATACGCCTTCGACAGTTACAACTGAGCCGAGATAACCGGTAAAAGAACTTTCTATATGTATAATCATTGATGATGATTCAATATAAATATTGCTAGAAGCTAATATAAAAACTAAGTTTTCCTTCAATATTATCTATTTGTATCCATATTTCAATATTTGTATTGATTTCAGAATAAAAATTAATTATTCATTTTATCGTTTCTCTATATTCTTTTTCATATATTCATCGTGAAGGTAAGATACTTCTTTCATCGTGATATAACTTGATATTTTCGTTTTTTTTTACAAAAGTGATAATATAAGACATCTGTCGTCGAATATCAAAAAAATTTCTCTATAATTTGGGATTTAACTTTCTACGGCGTATACAATGATAATTTCATCTGTCATTAGTTTGATTAACGAACTCTATATTCTGGTGAAAACAGCATTTAATATGAGTAGATTTTGAATACTAATTAACTTCGTTTTAATGAAAGCTATTGGAATCGCCTAGAAAATCAAAACCGGGAATGATGTCATATATTCATGTTTGGAGATGTATTAAATTTATTAATACGATTATTCATCAAACCGAATGGAATCAATCAAAATTTTTTAAGTTCGTAGGTATCCATACAGAATTGTGACTGGATTTTTGAAAAAAATTGGCCAATGGGGTTGCCGTAGTCAGAAATCAGAAATTATTTTTCTTTCTATACTGTCAGAAATAGAATCGGATTTTATATTATAGTTATTTTGTGTAGGATACCTGTTAGCCAAATATGATCAGAACCATTTACATGAATTTCTTATAGGCCTGTCTTATAATGTGTTTTAGTCTTACGACCCGATGTTCTTACAGGACTATCAAATGGTGTGCGTTTATCAGATTTTTTGATCAGAAAATTTTATCATGTACGCCCAGTCTAAAAATTGAGATTTTTCTACAAGTTTTCGAGGAGATAGAGTAAATTATTTAAGTACACATTTTTGCTAACTTTTCAAATAACATCGAAGTTTTCGGTTACCGTGAATTTTGTTATATTATTGTATAAAAGCTAATAAACCGGAGAGTATACCGGGTTATTAATTCGAACAAACCATTTTCTATATATTCGTCATTGACTGTATTCTCTGCAGAAATAAATGAAACTGTAAATCCGCATAACCAATGATCGTTTATGTGTAGGTTTACGTAAAACAACAATTCCATCTAACGGTTTATTGTTACGTAATAAACAATATATATTGAATGCTTGAACAAATTTTAATTAAAATCAATTCAGAGTGTGTATTTGAAACTTCATTTTCTCCACAGACAAACTTGTATTGAATTGAAAACTTAATAATATGTTATTATTTTATATAAAAATATCATTTTATTTAATAAAAACTATAAAGTAATTTCTCTTCTTTAGGTTTCAATTGTATACATGATAGTTTAAACTAACACATGAAACACATGAAACTAAATTTTGTAGACATGAATCTTTTGAACTAATATAAGGGCGCCATTAAACTGGATCCAGCATACTATATCAATAAAAAACGAGCATAATGACTTTTAGAAATGCGTGCTTATTGTAAGATTATATCGATTTCATTCGTTTTCAACCAGTTATAGTGTTATAAAATTTTAACGAATAGCTATTGTGAAATTTCACAAAATAGACATGAGGTATCTAGAAATATGACGTCATTCCTGATATTGATTTTCAGGTCGATTCCAATAATGTCTTTCTAATACCAGTTCCAAAAGGAAAACTAATAGTTTTTCATATTCTTTTTGGTTATCATGCTTGTATGAATATGCAAAAGGCGAATAATTAGTTAGTAGATAAAAATTTCGTCCCAATTTATAAAAACTAAAGACTAGGTATTATCAGGATCCCAGAAAAAAATGGGTTTAAGAAATAATAAAATATCATGAATTGATAAAGTTTAATGAAAGCAGGTTCTTAAGTGTCAAAGGTACTTATTGAATTTAACCTGCAGCATGATATCTGAAGAACATTGAAATAAAAAATATATTCTGTAATACCAGTATCATATACTCTAACATTTAAATCATAAAACTATTTTTTCTTGTACATTTTTATTTTATTTATTTATTTACACTGGAATTTATACCATGAATTTCTCTCTATTTAATTCCTACCCTCATAAATCAAATTATTGATCTTATTCACTTGAATATCTAAAACATTAATTAATTAATTCATATTAGTGTCATAGATGGTATCGTAATTAATATTCTAGGAATACACAAAATAAATTATAATTTACATCGTAACAGTAATTATGTATGCATATAACTACTCACATCTCAAATATATGCGAAAATAAACTATTTAGAGGAGTAAGTATAAGTGTAGCTGTTACTAGCAAAGTAAATACTGAAAGTTTATAAAATCCTTACTTTCTATTCAGAAAGTACGTACATTTCTGAGCATAAGACAATGTAATTTATTTTCTAAAGTAATGTTTAAAAAAAATGTAATATTATAGAGTAATAAAATAAATTTCACAAGAGATGCAGGAGTTTTTTCAATGTCTTTGTTCGATTTCTTGAAGGGCTTCCAAAACAAATGCCAGATATCTCAGCACCTGAGACGCCAAAAACTAACGATAAATATTTCTTTCTCTGTTGTGCCTAAAAACCAGTTAAAACACTAGTTATAGCAACAAATTCGGGACTAAAAACTAAGATTTAAACAAACCATTTGAGTTAACTCATTCTTAAATAAGTTATGGCAAGAAGTAAATAGAAAAAATCTAAATTTAAAGATACTCAATATATATTTCAATATCAAAGTTTCAGCAATTTTTAATCATTAGCATTCGTAAAACACTCTAAATATCTCGGTTATTCAGATACTTATAATATTTGGAATAACCTGATGAAGGAATAATATAATAGAGAAACGTAGTTAACTTAAAAAGTATTTCATTTTTTATTATTTTTATATTTTGTCCATATTTTCGTGTTTATAATTATTAATTATAAATATTGGACGTAATTTCACTATCTTATAAAATACTTTACCGGTAACATATACAGTAGTAAAAGAAACACGTAGTACTCCTTTCATTTGAGTTGTTAAATTAAATAGAAAATAGAAAGATTATAATTTAAGAATAATTTTCACTTGACTTAACAATGGATGCATATTTTGCATTGTTTATTATTTATGTCAGTGAAAGTAATTGAAAGGTTTTCATTCTCGGTATTAGAATACTATCCACTCAGAAAATGAAATGAGTATTTTGCTTGTGTTGAAACGGTGAAAAAATGGCGCTTTGTTAGGAATGATTGGGATCAACTTCTTTTCCTCGAATCAATCAACTCTCAAACCTATGATTACTGTTTCAAACAAAATTTTTGGTACATTAACATCAATACTTGAACTGAATACAAGCAGCCAAACGGGGTCCTTTTCAAAAACCATCACTCGTCACCTTGAATCAAGCAAGGTATAAGAAAATTGTCATATATTGTTCTAAATGTTTATTTACCTCACGGTAGAAATTCAGACTTTAAGTATCTAATTATGAAGTATTTATCATTGGAATGTATCGCTAAATCGTATTTACTATTGCAGTATAGAATGTGCTATCAGATTATTCAGATGAAGCATCGACTGGCGTTTATTTCAAAGGCTTAAAGAAAAAACAATAAATGACATTTGTATAAAAATTTACTGTTGAAAATTTTAATGTTTATTAAAATTTAAATAAAGGCTTATTATAACTGATAATTAAAGTAACTACCACTTTCCCCCGGGGGTAAGTAGAAGTATCCAATATAAACTTTTTGTAATGCGTGATTGCCGATTTTGTAAATCCTGAAATTACACAAGTATTTACGTTTCAAGTTCATTAGTTCTTATTTTCATTCGATGCATAATTACTTACTGTAGAAGTGACTGAATTTTAAATTTTGTTTCAAATGTTTAGAATAATTTTCAATTATTTTTGATTAAATGAATATTCATGCTTTAATTTGTATAAAAAATATTATTTGAGAAAACCCATTTTGTCCATTTGGCATAGCCCATTTCACTGTATTTGAAAATTAAATTAAATTTCTATTACAACTTATCATATTTAGTTATAAAAAAAATGGTAAGTTTAACCAACTCATTTTACGGTTATCTCGTTTTATTCCTCAACTATTATATATTATTTATTCAGTATAATAATAAATCACATGTATTTTTGAATGTTTTATACAAACATCACGTTCAAAACGTTTTATTAAACCGGGAAATGATGATTTTTTTTTTGTACACTTTCTATGGGATAAAACGAACAGGACAAAAACGTATGGCATAATTTAATTGAATCAATGAGGATAAATTTATATATCTTATTGTGTACATAATTAAGTAATGTTACGTGATGTTATTCCACAAATAACTTTCAAGAATTATACAAAGTATTATTTATAAAAAAAAAAAATGTATACAAAGAAGAATATAGAAAATAAAATTAATCATCCAAAATAAAATATGACTTTAAAATCAATACGTAATATTTGGATTTATTATGTATACTTAGAGTTCTCGAAAATTATCGAACTCAAATATTCCTTCAACAATTCGTAGAATCTACTATAATTTCTTATTTTTGAGACGAATGATCCAAGTCTAGGTCACTATCAAGATCGTTCAACTTCATTTTTAATAAAAATATAGGAAAACATAGGTTTTGAATGAACTAGTGAAAATCGATTATAGTCTGCTTTATACATAGTTAAACCCCCTCAAAAAAAAAACTTTAGAGTAGTGCCGAGTATCTAAACAATAAACTCGGTTATTCACTTATATTAGATTGATTTTATGTAAGAGAAAAGAAATTTTTCGGTTGGATTCATTTTGATAAGGTTATGTTTTCAAACTTTGCGTATGGTTACACAGTATATAATAATTATTAACAAGTTTAACCTAAGGCGATAAACTGATAAACAACATGCATATGAAATTGAAATATATATTGTTGAAAGATGAAACATGACAAATACCAAAATTATAGGCATTATGTTAAGTTATCCTTGGTAAATATATTTACATACCTTAGGACATGTTTATGTATATATATATTATATTCGTCATTTATAATCGAAATTATATGATGAAAGTACAATTCATTTATGAATTATATTACAATTATTTGAATCTATACATGTATACTCAAACAATAATAAAATGCGTCACATGATTTTTATATTTTTTATAAAAATATTAAATTATTGTTTATCGGAATTAATTTTGTTACTCAATCAAATCATTCATTTTAATCTGTAAAAATTATAAAATACACTTATTTTATGGTATATTTTATAATATTTTTCGGTTTTAAATGAATGACTTAGATAGATTAACACACCTAATTCTGATAAACAACTCAGCTCAACATAAAATGATAGTAATATAATTCATTGATGAAATGTATTTTCAGAGATTTCGATTATAACAGACGAATATAATATATTTGTAGTTATCGTGGAAGATCCAGGACGTCATTTGTTTTCTTTCATTGAGTATACATTTTTAATCTATATATAATGTCAAATGATATTTAAATTATTAACATTATAATAATTTCTTTGATGAATGAAACGAAAATTGGATATTGATCAAACCTATAGGTACGGTAATGCAAATCAGCGAGACAAACGAACAGAAAGTTCGTTTTGTAATAATTTTTAGTAATTTAAAAAATTTGCTCATTTTCTAAATTTGATAAATACACAAATTATATTGTATTTGTTAAATTACAGATTTAGAGGTATAATATTTCATGTTTATATTAATTTGTCAAAAAATTTACTGCAAAAAAAAACAGGTATAACTTTCGTGTATACGATAATTACTTCATCAACATTGTTTATTGTACAAACCAGAATTTATTATGATTATAAGCATAATAAAAAATATTCGATTAAGTGGGAATTTAACCACTACCTTATGAATACCAACCTATATTTATACTTTAAATTTTTCTCAGTAGAGACAGTATTATGCAATTAAGTACAATTGTAATATATGTAAACCAATATCTAGTCTGTGGCCATAAATCGTACATTCTCAAACATCCATTATAATTTCATATATCTAATAACTAGACGTTATTTTACCATGATTTCCTAATAAATTATAAAGAAATGACTAAAATAAATATTTTTTTAGTTACAATTTTTTTATTTTAAAATTTTTATACAAAACGTCTCTTATTCTTTTTGAATGGCTCTATCGTTCACTTTTTTAAATAATTAATACGAAAAAAAGTATACAAAAATTTCTGTTCGCGTATTAAAATAAAACCTTAAACCTTAAGGTTTTATGCATATATGGGTATATGCATAAGGGTAAACCCTTTTGATTTGAAAAAATATTGCAAATGATTATATTTATTGCCTTGCCAGATTTCATTTTTCATAAGAAGTATAATTGCTTAAAGCAGATTGTCAATTTAGAAACGATTAAATTAAAACGGATTATTTTTCATCGAATAACATTCAACTTTAGCCTAGAACTGTTTTATGAATTTTTCAATTTTTTAGATGCACTTTTAGGGGAAGAATTAAAGTAACGTAACGGAGGGAGATGTGGTTTATAGCTTTACCGCTGTTATAGTAAAACAACGGCTCTTATATTATTTACAATCACCATATTTGCTCTTAATGGTACTTTAATTTAACATCAAAAAAGTATTCTGTATTTGTCTAACTTAAATTACAGTTTAATTCGGAGGAAAATATTTATTTGTATTATGTTCGTCTAATTAATTCAAAGACAAATCTGTCAGTACGTGCATTCATTTTAAATTATTTCATAGTGTATTAATAGAACTATTAACTTGATGCTGTTCGTAAAAAATAATTTCCAGATACTCGACGAAACTGAATCCTAATAAAGTACTGCTGCATACCATTTGTTATAAAATAAACAAATTTGAAAGTTTATATTCATAACAGATTAAATATTACAATAATGTTTATAAAGATTAATTTTATATAAAAAAAAAGTTATGAAAATTATTGTATTACGTGTAAAATATATATCTGATAACAATCTGATGATGCTATATAGGTTTGTGAGTCTCTATTCGAAAGCGGTATCGTATATACTTAGATTCGAAAGTATAATGTATTATGTAAACAGTTTAAGTAAAT
The DNA here is from genome assembly GCA_020423425.1 of Chrysopa pallens. Lineage (NCBI taxonomy): Eukaryota > Metazoa > Arthropoda > Insecta > Neuroptera > Chrysopidae > Chrysopa > Chrysopa pallens. The sequence continues at coordinate 60,903,450 of CM035594.1, forward strand.
ATTTTGTTGTATTGTTGTACAATACTGGTGTCCCTGTTTTACTCCTCATAAATATGCAAATAATATTCAGCAGAATGATAAATAAGTATGTTTACTTCAAATTTATTAATATTTTATTTACTTTTTAAATTTATTTTACATAAATAAAACTTATTTAACGTTTAGAAAGGATAAAATCAATCGAAAACTTAGCTTTATCGGCTTAGGCTTTTAAATACAATTGAATGAAAAGGGGAGACCTAATTGTCACATTGACTTATTATCCTAGATAGAAGCTCATGGGCAAAAGTTTGTTCGGAACTTTATTTTCATGGAATATTTTTACCAAATTTGTATGGCTTTTTTCAAAATGACCCGTTTTTTCAAAAGTTCATTCTGTACAAAATTATAGTAAGCAAAATTTGCAACATTTTTCTAACAAAATCTTTTTTTGGAAGTATCGAAAATCTATAAATTACCTTGCGTTTTTTGGTTCACCAATTAATTTTGTTAATATATGTGTTGACATATGTTTCGACATATATGACCATTTTCAAAACAGCTTACGGTTTCGCCATAGAGTAATATCTGCAACTGCATTTAACAGTGAGTTCAATAGACTTTCCTATTATATCAAATATGGACACACTGTAAAAAATATTATTTTATAAAAGAAAATGTTTAATATTTCAAACAGGAAATGTTTATTTATGGCTACGTAAAATAAATATTTGGTATAAATAATATGAATGTGAAATTTGTTTTCAACAGTGTTGTATGTTTCTGTTGTTTTTATATTATTTTTATATATTTCTGGTGTAATTGCATTTTGTTCTACTAAAAACTTTTTGTTTGTTAGCATTCCGTAAATCAATTTTTATAAAAACAAACTGTAAGCTTTAAATATATAAAAAAATAATAATAATTAAACATGAACTGAATAAATGAAAAATACTTTTGAATTAAAAACAAAAAAAGGAAAATTTTTACGCGTTCGGGTTTTTGTTTAGTTAAGTTATGTTTTATTTTACACTTTTTCTCAGTTAGGATATAATTGTCCCACTCGCTTTTACTTCACAATATCGTTTAATCCCATGTTTATTGAATTCAATGCTTATTATGGTAAATAAATTTAATGTAGATTTTAAAACGCCCAATTGCGTTATTTTAAGGGATATTTGAAAACATAAAATATCGATGTTACTTGAAAATTGAGAGTCTGTTTTTTTCAAAATATCTTCACCTTTTTTTTTAACAAAAAATGAGTAAACGTTATATAGTAAATATTTCGAAAAGAATGCAAGCAATTTACTTCTATAATGTTAAAACCAAAAGATATTTTTATAAATAGAAGCCCTCTCAGTACAGAAATATGCATTATGGCTATCATTCAATTGAATGAAGAGAAGCAAACCACAAGTATTAAAATAATTAATTTTCCTTTATTTATATGTCTTTGGTTTTCAGATATGAAGTTTATTAAATTATCATAAAGCTTAAGTTTTACTTTTCTTTAGAATACCTCTTTTCCTATTTAATATTAAAAATTATTAACCCTTTGAAGTGAAAGTGGATGATTAAATACACATACGGGACAATGTGACACATTTTCAGTTGTATTTTACGAAATCCTCACCACATTTTAATTTCACACTTAATATTTTTATTGATAAAATTTTGATTTGTTATTTACTATATCAAATCTATATTTTTGGTTTTTATATTATGCACATTTCATTTTATTCCATACAAAATATTCACAATGTATTTTTATTTAATGAAATATTTTATTTACTCACTAAATTTTACTACAAATCGAATGATTACTTCATAAAATACTGGAAAATAAAATAGCAATGTGGATTCAGTTCAAATTTATTTCAAGCAGTCGTGAATATTTTGTGAAAATCGTTGAAAGATTACATCCATTGTTTTTACGAAAGAGCCTTACGGTTTATTTGCTCGTAGTTTTACGTGGCAACAATTTGTTTCTCAAAAATTCTCTGAATTACCATATTTTTCACTTTTTAAAATTCTGTATGGGAAATATCAATTTTTATTTATTTTAAAACTTTCCAAAACAGCCTTATTTGAAATTAAATCATTCATATACTTTATCATTATAACCTCGCAGATATTCTTCATATCCTGTGATATTCTGCTCCAATATATAAGGTTCTTTCTTATTCATCTTTTGAATTATAGACTTAAACACTTTTTTTTTTAAATTCCATTTGAAGTTGTAAACTCGAAAGCTGATTATGTACAGATTGAATGTGATCCCACATTGCTACTTCTATACGACTTGTGAATGACTAGGCCATCTGAACAGATACCTAGCAACTCGTTCCTTGAAAAGTATATCAGTTTGACAAACTATGCAATATATTAAACATGTTTTCTACTGACTCATACAATATGGTAAACATAATTCAAGACACTTTATAACTATGTAAATGTGTTGTAATTAAAATACTAATTAATTAAGCTAATTTGTTTGTTACATAAGAATTTATTACAGTGTTTTAATATTTTATTAAACTATGTTGTTATACCGTTTCTACTTATACTATACTTTACTGCAATCCTACAGTATAAGAAAAGGTATTTATAAACAGAAAAATAATAAGCATACTGTTGGCTTTAAATACCAACAACAAAGTTTACAATTTAACTTGAGAAAATGAAAAATTAACATCAGTGATAAATATGAAATAGTAAGGAAACTAATTTTCTTGAAATTATTAATTTATCTTAACAGTAAAAATATATATCTACATCGATTGTATTTAAGAGAAAAATAATTTATTCAAATGAAACAGGATCTATTTAATTATATACAGGTACTGCTTTTGAAGTTTTGTATTAAAATTGAATGTTCTAAAAGTCAGTTTTATAAAAAAGTATTCAATTTAATTTACAAATATACTGTCAATACTGGGCACTGAAGTAAGTTCCTCTTTTCATTTGCTTAGTTAAACAAAAGTAGGCCTGAAATGGTATGGTAGATTGAGTTACTAGGTATTTGAAAATTGATTGAATAATATACTTTTGTTTTTGAATTATGACGTCTCGGCTCAATGTTTTTCTTTTTCCAAATTTCAATTTTCCATTTCAAACAGTTTCAAGAACTCTCATTTTTGTTAATCTTTTGAAATTATCGATAATTTTCATCTGAATTATAATATATATAAATTATAATAACAACTTTAAATAGATTCTAGGAGTGATAAAGTTCTTAAATGACAATACTAAATTCCTATTTGCTATAGTTTCATAATATATATATATATATTTTAATTGAATATTTTCTATAATCGAATAAATAAAATAAATTTTATCCAATATAAATCTGGTCCAAATAAAATTAGATCAAATAAAATTATTTCAAATATATTATTTTCAATGATACAAAAATTCTAATTTATAATAAAATGTTGTGCATTCAATCAACGGCAGTAAATAAACATTGTTAAAAAGATAGTATTGAGTATTTCGGTCATATTATTAAACGAAACCATAATAACGTGCCTTTCTTAATGGCAAAACTGAAGGATTAGAACGATTAAATCAAAAAGTGGGCAGTCGCGAAATATTTCCTCAAATAAAGAAAGCAGCTGTGAATGAACATCAATGGAAACATATGGTCGCCAACATTTTGTAAGAGATTAGTGTTTCATAGAGTATATTGCGATGGGTACCCTGAACCACGTTCCTTGAACCTCGACCTATTGGTCTTCGGTATCCTCATTTTTTAGAACAACCAATCACCTGAAGGCACAGATACCTTCTAACACAGTGACAACTGTATTGTGATTATACTGATAGTGGAGCCGGTTATTTCATTCTTATCCAAGCGACGATAGCGTGATCATCCAACCACCCTTCTTTTATATGTAATAATTGATCAAACTACCGCTACCTAGATTCAAACTCGCCACTTCCAGCCGTAAGTAAGTCGTAAAATGGATGAAATTATTAATGCAGCCGGTTCTGTAAGGGATACGACAGTTCATCATCATTTAATCATAGAATGTATATGTTGTTTTTTCAGTTTCCGATTCGTTTTTCGAATCATAGGTATATCGAGGCTTTAAAAAAATATTTTCTTTGCATGGTCAGTTAAATAAAAATTAAATAAAATAAGTGGTAGCTTAATGAATTTTACAAGAATTTCTTGTCTAACTACTATCTGTATCTTTCAACTTGACTAAAGAATTGGGTGTAGAAAGAAATGCAATATTTATGCACTATAATGAAATAAACAATGTACTATAACGATGCGAACATCATGCGAAACCAGACAAACGGATTAGATTAATATACAGCATACCATTTTCCAATATTAACGTTCCACAAGACACATGCATTCGAAATTTTAATTGAATACGTTTTTAATTATCTTACAGAGACCGGGAAAAATTAACACTCCCATAGCATTACCGTGATCGTGTGAATGATACATTCGGTATTATATTATACATTCAATACATATCGTTTATATATTAAACTTTAATTGATTGATTTACACCGTAGATAAAGTTTCATTATTGCTTTCGTCACTACTGGTGTTAATGGATTTTGTTTATTTACTCTAAGCACATAAAGAGTGTAGATCCTGTAGATATCTTCACATCTTAGAGTTGTCTTTATATGTATTAATTTTACGTAAGACAAATAAGTTGTTTACCCTCTAAAAGAAAAACAAAAATCGGGCGATATCCTGTGACTGTCATCTCAGTGTATTTTACACCAATATATGGAAATAGAAATAATTTTATAAGCGCTATAACTATTTGGTAATTGGAAAGGGTATACCTCAAAACTGGACCCATATAAAACTCATAAATTTCACGTTCATGTAAACGTGCCAAAAGAAGTATAACTTCAAAAAGTTCATGAATGACAGATGAAAAGAAAGGCTGCTATAGTCAAAAATAGAAAGACGAATTTTTATTTGAAGGCCCAGTAATGTATTAGTAATTTGTATATAAATGAAAACTTTATAAAACTTCCACCTAACAACCAAATATTCAAAGCTTTAAAAATATTTTTATTCATTTTAAACAAGACTATAAATCTTTTGATATATCCATACACATATGTTTATAACATCAGTTCATTTTATAGTATTTGTTGAGATTGGGTTGTTCGAAAGGTTGAAAGTTAAAATTCTGGTCTATAAATTATATGTTATTAAGAATGCATTTATCTTAAAAAAAGACCATAAATAAATAAAAATTTATACTAATTTACGTATTAAAAGAGTATTCACAGAGTTGCCAAGCTTCGATCATTTTTTATTTCGTTTGTTCAATAGAAAGAAAATAGTAAAATATCAAATTATATTTGAATAATTGATTCATTTTCTCCTAACACTTTAGCATCATAATGGTCTTATCTTTACTTTTTATACGTTGATTTCGTGCTTGGCAAATACTAAGGTACATCACTCAAAATTACAGGGCGCCAAATGCCAGAAGTGTTTACCATAGTTACCAAAGTTACCAAAAGTCAATACATGATACATGAAAAATTTAAAGAGATTGTTATTATTTAAAATAATGATTAATATTTTTAATTGACTATTTTGTGTTCAATTTTTAATAAATGAAAATATTTTCTAAAATATTATTCAATATTTATTTATTTAGGGAAATTCACGAATATAGTCAATGAAAGAATCTGCAAATTAGGTCACGGTTATAGTGAAAAACTAACGTAAGAACTTTCGTTCTTGGCAGGGTCCCCCAACCGCACTAACTATTTTTCTAATGAAGATACGATATAAGAAATGTTAAATAATCTGTAATAAAATAATCAGTAACATGTTTTCGCAGATTCTATCTATGTATCTTCCTTATTGACAAATAGGAATACTTTTAATGCATGTTATATTTTATGTGTGAAAATAAATATTATTTTTATTATACATTTATTTATCTAACATTTTATATTTTATAACTCAATTTAATGACAAGTACTTCTTATACTTACACCATTCGTGTAATTCACTTCAAAAAAATTCAAGCTATACAGAATATAACTATTGAAATACTGATCAATACCTTAATTGTTAAACAAATTATTATTATATTCATATGATTTATATTTATTATAATACAAGGGAAATATTTTTTATATGTCCAACTTTTGAGATGGCTAGAAGAAAAATTAAAAAAAAAACGGCTTATTGTAAAATTCTGGAGTAGAAAAAAGTAAAAAGTATAAACTGCCATGTTTTTCACAGAATTACAATTTTTGCCATACTTTATAACAACGCTATTAATAAATGGTATAAGAAGATATAGTATAAACAAAGCTGCTTTCCTTAATAGTTTTTAATATCACATAATAAAAAAAATCAAATGGAATCCACCCATAATTTTTATCATCGTATTTCAAAAAAATAATCACTTCGTCCAAATAAATGTCAAAAGTTTAAAATTATACATCCTTTCGACAAAATGACGCCATTTAAAGAAACGTCCTATAATTTTCTATGCTAGCTCTAATACGTTTTGGATCGCCAATTACTTATTGCAATAGACTAGAAAAAATCGGACATCAGTTATAAGTGATATCATGTAATTCTATAAAAATGAAAAAAAAACCTACACGATATCTTTAGCACTCATTTTGATTTTCAGCATAAGAACAACAATTTTCTATCAGAAAACTAGAAAAAAAAGTTAGTCTATATATACAGGCAGGCAGCATTGATGAAGCCATTACAGTCATTACATAGTAATTTTATTACAAGTAAATATAATCAACTCAAATTACCACCATGAATAATAAAACTAATATAAATATTATATTATAAAAACATTCCTTGTGCAGAAACTGCATTAACTAAGTGAATTTCTGATACATTAAAAATTGACTGCTATTCAATTAAAAAACGCTTCTTCTGCCAATGGTACGCCCATATCGAAACAATATCACTTATTTATTTTCAAAGCAATTTGAAATTATAAACATTTTTGTCAAGTGTATTCAAATTAACACAAAAGTTAAAAGTTTCACCGTCTAATATGAAAGTAAAATGTAATTATTACTTTTTAAATCTTTTTTAATGAGGGTCGACCTCAAGCTTAAACAAATAAACTAAAAAATCTTTCAGAAATCTTTCAGAAATTTGACATTTTGTAATATTTCACGCTACGTTTTGAACCATATCACGAAAAGATTAACATCTCATTCACTTAAATCGGTTTCAGTAGTTCAACCACTACTTCATACACAGATTGGTTGGACTATAATCATTTCTCTTTCCTTTACCGTAGTAGGGAAAAAATCCAATAACTTACTCAAGTTTTTCAGGAAATTGGCTAATAAATATATTATGTACTTACTTATTTATTCATAACATTAATATTATAACCTTTTTTAATTTTTTTTTTCAAATTACTTCCATTAACAAAATTGTAATTTCAACAATAACAACTTACTTTAAATTGAACTAATACCGTATTTTTATGTGGAATGATTTAAATTATTACTTTTAAACATGAGAAATATTTGAAAAATATTATAATAAAATGGTTATATAAATAAATAAATTATATCAGATACTCAATTCAAGTATTATAATGTATACATTGAGATAGAGTTTATCATATATGTTTTTAAAAAAAACGTGAAACCGATTTGTAAAAGGTACTAATTCGTGAAAAAAATCTATGTACTCGACATAAAAAGAATATAATAATAGAAAAAAGTTAGTCCCTTATCAAGATAACTCATAAACGGAAGAAGATATCTAGCTGAAATTTTTGTGGTATATTTTAAAACGAAACCTTATTTATGTAAATATAATCCTTTCATTTGAAATATTTGAATTTGTATTGATGCTTATAAAGATGATTTTTAATAGTTTCGTATTTAAATTATAAATATAAATTGTTGGCTTTTGTAATTTTCTTGTTAAAAATTGATGTATTTTTAAATAAACTTATTTATCGCTTTTGTTGATTATTAAAATTGTTATTTCAGGCGATATACTTATAGATTATGTAGGTTATTAATAATTATACCTAATTTCCAAGTATTCAAAAATCAGTTTGTAAGCTTAGTTATTGTTGATTTAAATTATCATTTAACCAGTACCTAATAATTTGATAATCCATTTAACTACATATACAAAGTATATAAAAACTTATATTCGAAATGTTGTACTGTACTTTTTAAATCAGGGCTTTAAAATTTAAATTATATTCCTTTTACTTGACATATATATACAATATAGTACATTAGTTTTAGACTAAAGTTTGTACCCCATCAAATTAAAGACCACACAAGCAAAATATTGGTATTGATATTCAGAGAATGATTAGTGATTAGTCCATTTTGGCCATTATCTTGCATCTTATGTGATTGATCTATTCAAGACTTATTGTATTACTGCATAAAAATTTATTTATTAAAGAAAATCGAAAACATAGAAGAATGCATCAACAACAAAATTTGAAAAGATAATAAGCAATTGTACACACATTTACATTGGACCTACCTAGGCAACTTTCCTAATATGAAAAAAGAAATTCACGCAAATATGGCATAAGCTTTATGTGTACAGATTTAAAAGCATATGCCTGCCGTACACAGTAAACATTGCTCATATCCTATTTTATTTTACTATATTTATAATAATAATAAAATAAGTACTCTTAGTAGTACTACTCTAAAATAGTACTTACTACAAACCCCAATTTCAAAACCAAACTAAAAACATAAGCGGATATTATTCTCATTATTAAATGGAAATCTATCTACACACATCATATTATGTGAATAAGCTTACAATATTATTATATTTAACCATGCACAGAATGCCACAAAATTGAGATCACACAAATAATTATTTATCCTATATCTATTTTGTTGGTGTCATTATTTACTTCAAAAATATGTTCATTTCTTTAATAAACGATTTTTGTAAAACAGTCTACAAAAGATATCAAATAATATCAACTCTAATATCAACATACTATTGGATTAGATTTTTCATTAAGATTTTCCAGCATAATCGATTTAAATTACATATTTAAATTACAATTTAAACTAAAGAACAAAATTTAAATTACATGTCAAATGTCTGTATCATGCTTAGAAATGTAATTACAAGTGAATTGTACATCTTCCAGCAATAGGATCACAGATGCCTTAGGTACAAACGCCGTATCTACAAACGACTATTGAAATGTGTTTAAGTGACTACCACTAATTAACGAACTGCAGCACAAAATTTTTTTAACTAGGATGAATATTGAAAATTTTGTAAGTGAACTGTATACAAGATGCCACATTATTGATTCACCAAAAAATGAATGGGCTGAAAGAAATTAAAACAAACAAAAAACTCATCAAGTCCAAATTAAAGCCATTGCAAAATTGTGTAAAAAGAGAAAAAAAATTTTTAGCAAAAATATTTCGACAAATAAAATAAAGTCTTCTTTAATTAATAAAATGAATTTTTATAGAATTTAACTCTTATCAAGTCACTCATAAAAATTATGAAGTATCTTGTATTCGAAACTAAATTAAAAACAAATTTGATGTACATTCAATATCAATTATATGTTGTAAATATACGTATTTACATATATATAGGAATACTTTTTTATGCTGAAGTATTCAAAAATTAATAATTTTGGTAGATAAAATAAAAAAAAAAAAAAAAAAAAGAATTTTAGTTTTAATAACCAGTAATAAATAATTTGTTTAGGTGAAATGTGAATATTACTTTTTTATTTTTTGTTAAAAATAAACATATACCATATATTTTATTATTTATTTTTATTTTTAATATTCTTTTTCATTTATGTAGCTGTAGTTTTATTTTATTTTTTTTGTAATCAAAAGTATTTTGAATGCGGTTTATTTAAATATTTCGTTGGAAATTTACCACTTACTTCGGGAAAAAAACAGTATTATAATATTCAGTAGTTTTTGAATATAGTGAGTGCTTAAATATTTTTATAAAATTTTTATTTATTTATTTTTTAATGTATTATAAAATTTCAAATCCATTAAAAATCAGCAGTTTTAAACAAATTGTTTTAAAAAAATTTTTACAAATGAAATCAAATATTCTCTAAGGGTCTTCTATGCGTATAAAACATAAAAGCATTCAATCACTCTTCTCTCTTTCTCCAAAACGGATAGATTTACACAGCTTAGATTTGTACACTAAGAAAGAATTTACCAAAATGCTTCCTTTACTTCAAAGGGTCACATAATAAATGGAAATATAAACGCTTAAACAATGCCTTTGAGTAGAAAATATATAATATATTCTGCCCGTGATATTTTTCGCATTGTTGCCATGACGATCTGAATAATGCACTAGAACGATACGCAAAAATGGACGGTTTTTATTGAAATACTGATTCATATGTATAAATTGGATTACCGAGTACTGAAGTTAGTATAGCGGGACTTATGTCAAAATTTTTACCATTCAGTAAATATAACTAACATTTTGAAATATAAGTTCTTCTACCGTTTTCATTATCGGGCTAACAATCAGACAATCATGGAATTTGTTTTCTATAATATATATTTTAGATTTTATGCAACACTGATAAAGTTTTTGTAACCGAAATGAAATAAAAAATCATAATTTAAAAAAATAAATAATTTAGTTTCCAATAATTACTTTACAATTATTTCCACAGAATGTCATTAATCGATTGAATGAATATTGTTTGAAATTTCTTCTAAGTTGTGATCGTTAATGGATGCATATTTTTCCTGAAACCAAAAAGTAAACATAACAATTTCTTCATAAAACTTTTATCAAAATATTATAACTTATAAATCTACCTTAGTAGTACCATTTGTGATGGCATTCTTTTTTTTAAACGTAAAATATTTTCGAATTACAGGTGATAATAGCAAAGGATCCATTTCTTCTGGATCATTCCAATCTGATGTTACATAACTCACGAGAGTTGCAATAAATATTGATATTACACAACCAAGTAAAGTATACCACAGATACGAAATTCGATACAGAACAAAAATTTCGCTGAAAAAAAAGTAATTGATAAATAGTGCTTAATTTCGTTCGACAGTTTTACTCACTCTGATTTGTCCACAATGTTTGTAGTATTAAAAATGTCTTCTGATTGCTCGAAACTATACTGGCAGCCCTCCGTTGTAAGAGGTTTTCCTTCAAAACTAATGGCTCCAGTGGCAATGGCAGCTTGTGCATTTAAACCAATCCATGCCATGATTATTAACCCTGATATCCCTCCAATAAATGCAGCCTAAATGATGAATAAAAAATTACTCACCCGTAAATAATTTTCTAAAAATTCAACATACCTTTCCACGGATCCACGGTAGAAGAATACCCATTGTAAAAATTCCAAGATTTGGACCATTTGTAATTGCTTCCAGGCTAATTGCTAACTAAAACATTTCAAACTTTATGAGGGACATTTTATGATAACTACAATTTATTAATTTTAGAATATTGAATTTTCATTCTTGTAAGATATTTACATGAGACGAATAGATACTAAACAAAAGCAAATGTATTTTCTTTTCTTCATTAGGGTTTAGAAAGTTCCTACGCTGATTTACATACCTGCAAAACTGTACCCATTTTTTCCACCAAAAAAGCCAATCCAACACAAGTCACTCCTATAACCACAACGACAGTTTTCATAATAACTTCAGTTTTAAATGGTGACGGTTTACCAAAATATGGCTTATAAAAATCTTCCAAAACAATTGCAGACATTGAATTTAATCCAGTTGATAATGAACTTAATGCAGCACTAAAAACACCAGCCAAAAATATTCCAGGCAATCCAGGAATACCACCTAATGTATCCATAACGAGCAGGAGCATCAGTTGATCTTTAGCCTTCACCAACTGTAAATTGAAATTTTTACAAATATAAAAATTTTCTTCAGATATATTTAGCTAAATACTTACTTTAGTTGATAACGGATCACAGTCATAATATTTTGCATATATTAGCATCCCACCATAACCACATGAGCATAGCAAAAATAATATACCAAGAACAAAGTTAAATACGGCCCTGTAATCAATTTTATATCATTCAAACCTTAAAAATAGGATGGCTTTATTTACTGTCATTAGACCTTATACCAAAGCAAATTTCTTTTTATTGAAATCAAAACAAGCAATTTCGAAATAGCTATTGAACTAACAGCAAGAAAGCTGGTAAACAGTTTTAGTGTGTCATTGAGACATATCTTTAAAAATAAAAAAATTAATTACCATCGAACTTTTCTTAAATTCGGAAGTGATAAATATCGTTGTAACAATAGTTGTGAAGTAGCATTCGCTTGTAACCAATATGCAAATCCACCAATTGCCAAACCCCAAATAGTATGACGCGTTAATGGACTTGGATCAGTTCTAAAAAATAAATAAATAAAATTAGTTAATGTATATAAAATCGATAATTTATTTGTATATAAAATATATGGATACATTTCTTACACTGGTAATTCAATTCGTCCACTATCAAAGTTACGCTTCAATACAACATCAATACCACCGACATCAATTGTTCCTTTTATTACAACCAATAGAATTGACCCATACATAACAAATGATTGTATCACATCGGTCCAGACCACAGCACGAAGACCACCCTTAAAATAAATTAGTTGTCATTTGATAATTTCTTTTAATGTATAATGTTACAATAAAAAAGAATTATACCCAGTGTACACAGCTAGCAAAATCGGAGGTCGATTCTCAATAAACTTTTATTCAAAGAAATAATGTGTTTTTTTATACAAAAAAAAAACCGTGAACTCAGCGTTACAAGCAGATAGAACTTTGCGTTTTTTGCAAGCATTTAATGTGTTTAATTAAGTATGAGAAATGATGAACCGTTATTTAAAATAGTTTTATTTATCATTGGGAAACAAAAATACTTAGAGTACCTACAGCCAACAGGGTATAACAAATTTTATTTGATTGGATCCTAAATATGTATGTGTGCCAAGCAGAGGGGAACCCTTAAATCACATTTTCAGATCAATAATAAAATATATACATGCTTAAGTCTATAAAAATGAAAAAGCATTTATGGCAAATTTAAATAAAAATTGATAAACATTATTTAGGATTCCCTTTTTGTGAAGATTTAAAACTTACCACACAGGTATAGAATATACAAACAAGACATACAATTGGTGTAATTATGTGAACATTTATTCCAGTTACTGAAAAATTATAAAAAATCGTGTTTAAATATTGATTTATGAACTTATAGAATTTATGTATTATGAAGTGAAAGATGATCAAATTATAAATATTTACCTTGATTAAAAGCTAATGCTGGGACAAATATTACAATTGGAAGCCAATTTATCTGAAATAAAATAACATAAAATGTATGAATATATTTGCTTATTTCTAATTCTCAAAACGGTATTCACAATTTTTACTGAATATACTCAAAATTTACTCACTGTTGTAAAAGTAAAAAGTATTGCTGCTAATAAACGCATTCGTCTATCAAATCGTAATTGTAAATATTCGTAAGAGGATGTTAATTGCAATTGATGTAAAACTGGTACATAAACTATACTCATCGCAATACCCGTTAATACGATAGCAACACCAATATACACATATTGGATACCATATAAGTAAATCTCAGTTGGAATGCCTAATAACGATATACCTGAAATAAAACTGGAACAAAAAAAACTTCATCATCGAATTATGTTTCTGCAAGAAGAAAGATTGTGTTTAACATTTGTACAAATTTTAATGTGGTGCATTTATGTATTATTAGACCAATAAATATTTCTACAACGCAAAACGAGAAACTGGCTTCAAAATTTTTTAGCTAACAAACTTAAAATGTGCGGAAATATGTTTCTGAGTAATTCTGTAGAATATAATTAAAACTCAAAATTTAAAAACATATTTTATATTTCACTCAGCAAAACAATGTTAATATTATCTGAATACTAGAAAATTACAATATACTCCAATTTCCACACTATTTTACAACGAATATCGAGAGAGATTTTTTCATTTACTATTGTTTTTCAGTTTAAATATAAAAAAATAAAAATAAATAAATAAATAAATAAATTGATGAGCCATTAAATTTACACATTCAAAAAATTTTTAGATCTCTTAATTGCTTTCGCTCCACTTAAAGAATTTTCGAAAGATAAAAGCTTAGACAAAACAAAATTAAATCACGGACAATCTTATTCTATGTATAAACTGTATTATATGTTGACGGGTAGGGTAAGGCCTATATTGCTTAAAAACCTGTTGTTATTTTCAAGAAAATTATTTAAGTTTGCCGTTTTCTGATTCTTCAAACATTTGAAGATTAATAAAATAAATTACGTTACATCTAAGTAAACATCTATGGAACCGCACTTCCTCGATACGCAGGCTATATACTCAAACACATTTTCATTTTTATTAACAACCAATTTTAACAGAATCTTTATAACGTTAAAAATTATGTAAAAATATTTGAAACAATTATCTTCAAAGTTCTATGATTATTGCACTTTCAATAAATAATGAAAAATAAGGACAGTTATAATTTTACCTAGCAACAAGTGATAATGAAACCGGAATTACACTCATATTTCTTCCACCCACTAAATAATCTTGAGCATTTTCTGATACATTAATAAATCCAAAATATATGCCAACTAATAAACACACACATAATAATAAAATAAAAATTGTAAAATCAATCCACGTAAAGCTGGATGCTACACGAGCTTCCAATAAAATTTCAGAAACATTCATTTTATAAAACAATTTTGTTTTTTTTTCGATAATTATGAAATTTAATTTTCTTGTCTATTAAAGTTTTTAATAATTTTGTATTCTTAAATTTTTCATTTTTTAGTTACAAAGTATTTGATATTTGTTTTACAATTCACAAAAATCATTATACCCAATACGCACATATTCTTGCATTACATTATGATCGTCTTATTTAAAACAGGGCACAAATGATTATAATATCAACCAATTTACCAAGCACTTTAACTATTATGATTATGTTTTATGGATCCACTAATCTTATTTCATTAAAAATAAATACAGGCTGATCTACATAAATCGTTATTTAAAAATGTATATAAATTTATCAACTACAATACAATTTTCATTCTCTTTGAAATAAATTGCAACGAACATTTTTTAAGTTCAAACACCATATAAAACTAGATAATTCCTAAGAAGAAAAAATACATGTACAGAATGTTCAGAAACTGATCAAATCTCAAATACCACAAACAATGTCATGAAATGCTTTTTTCAATTTCTTATGGGTTATCTTGTTTTTATTTTAATATAGCTATAACAAATCTAATTGTATCGTTGAAAAATTGACTTGAAATAAAATCATTTTAATTTCAAGTCAATTTTAAGTCCGAAACGTGAAACTTTATCAATCAGTTTTCTCACACAATTTCTACTCAAAAATTCCGATATAATATACCGATTTTGAATGGAGAACTATTTCATGAAATGAGGAATCTTATTGACAAAATTTTCCGTTAAATTACAGGTAAAAAAGTAATTGATAAAATTTTGACATTGGAAAACTCAACTAAGTTCAAACGAAATAATATTTTAATGGTTCTTTCAGGTAGCAAATACAATCACTTTTTATGGATACGGCAAGATTATTATTGTAGCTCTTAAAATAAATTTACAGGGCTCTTTAGAACGTGATATAGCCCATAAATGATCTTACTTTGTGTTCATAGCTCAGTGACCTATCAAGGCCCGCAATATTAATGACTTTTACTCGTCTAATTCAAACATGAATTTTAAATCCGATGAAATTAGATAAGTTTATTTTCTAAAATAAATATGTGGCTTTGTTTTTATTTGTATATTGAAATGGCTATCAAGAATGGTTTCAAATAAGATTTTGTATTGCAGCAACATTATAAATTGTCTATTTGCATACGCTTTCTTAATAACGATATATTTTAGGAGCTAAATTTTAAATTTCTGTTTTTTGTTATTTTTCAATCTTCTGTTATAAAGAGAGTTTCATTATTATTTATATTCCACAGGCACAAAATATTTTGGGTTTTTCTTTATATAAAAAACACAAGAATATAGTGATTTAATATAGATAAGAAACGATGATGACAGAGCACTTATTAATAATTTTGCTGAGATAAAAATATTACACGGGCCTCCATATACTATTAATTTTTCTTTCAATGTCAATTATAGATAATAACAATGGTGACCTTTATGTCTATATTTATTTAAAGATGGTTTTTAAACCCGTTAAAATTTACGATAACATTCTACTGTTTTTGGATGGTTCGTAATATTTAAAAAAAAAACTAACTTTTTAAAATGGAATGCTTAACATAAAAAAAAATATACATATAAAAAATATACAATAAACACAGTCTCATAAGAAATAACTATCCAACTAATGAAAAAACTATTACATATTAATTAGTATCGCTTACATTGTTTCATATTTTTATCACTTCTTAATTGCAACAATGCATAGGTGCTGCTTCTTTATTTCAAAGTTTAGTAACAATTAATTATTCTTGATTTTACAGGAATTAAAATTTAACTTAATTACCGTTACTGTTTCTTACCAAGTTTATTTCGTACATATGAAATGATCTCATAAATCTTGCAACAAATCCATTTATCGAAAAATAATTTTGATTTTAAAAACTTCTGAGCTGTTTTTCCATTCAAAAGCAAGAGTTACAGGGCATAACTAGTAAACACTCTCATATGACGTAAAAAAAAATATTTACCATCAGTCATCTTAATTCATTTCAATATACATTTAGTACAAGAATGCGTCATTAAAAATACTCCCCTTTGTAGACGGGCATATCATAAAATTTTTCAAAAGCCTAACAAATTGTTTCTGGAGATTTTAGGATAGAAAGAACTGAACATTGTACATTCAGTAGAATAGTTATTGTTTGCTCGTGGAATGTGTGGTAAGTATAGATATACTCTACTAGTATATAAATAATTTGGCTATTGAAATTTGTTAGGTACAATTTAAAGTGATTGCATATATTATAATTATGTATATGTATGTACACACAACTTTATTTGTATCTTTAATTCATTGAAATGTTTAAAAACCGGATACTATACGTCCCCGTATAAATATATAATTGAATAATCGCTTCAAATTGATAACAACGTGAAGTATATTTTATTATTTTTAGTCTTAATCATTTAATTGGTAAATCATTTTGTTTTTTCATGCATTATTATTAGGTCTGAATAAAAAATGGTGCCTTTGAGTTTGTTTTTTATTTTTGTTCTTTTCCTTCACCAATTTACCACTTCGGTTAAATTCAACTACATAATATAAAATGTGATGCTTGTTATTTAAATGAAGAAACGTTTAATTAATTGTGAATTTCAAAACTCAATCCAAAAAAAATAGCCGGATAGCTTTATGAATTTTTTATTCTAAGATTTAATTTTTTTAATGTAAGTATAGTAAAATTAAAAATTGCATAACCATTTGTAATTCATTACTCATATATCGATTTAATTTTTATCAAATGAGAAAAAGTAGAAAGGCTACCAGTTTCTTGAATAGAAAGTTGATAATTTTGTAACAAATTTTTGATTGCAAAATGGACACCATTCGATGCTATTCGATGGTGCTTGAATAATACAGCTTCATGTTTATATTATCTTAAAAAAAATTCCAAATAAGCTGGCTTTATATTGTAAAAATACTGTTTACTTATCAAAGTATTTTTTTAATATTATACAATATTCTGGAATATGTTAACAAATAATTGCCTGGCAAAATCCATCATATCCCAGTTTCAAAAGAATCATAAAAAATAGCAAAATTTATTTTATACAGGGAAATTTTTAAGCTGTTCTTAAAAGTTAAGCTATAATATATCGTAATACATATTTTTTGTATATACACTTAATAAAAATAATAATATCAACATCCTTACGATCGGTACTTCGATAATAAGCTGAAGTTAAAAGTGATGCATATATAATTACATACATCCATAATATATTATTTTTATATCTTACTCATTGTAAACATGCGAAACAATATATTAAATCATGGCTTCAAACATTATGAACTTGTTCTACATCTTTCTAAGAGGTGTGAGAAAATCTATATAAATAATAATATTAATAATTAAATGACAAAAAACATAAAGATATTTTTACCGAACTTCCAAAAAAAGGCTATTCGTATGCATGTAATATTGGAATTATACTATATTTTAATATATTAGGCCTTCAATTAAGTAGTTTTCAAGATATTATTAGATAATTAGATATACCGGTTGTCCACCGAAAAATTTCACAATTACAAGTATAATAATTCAGTCAACAGACAATGGTTATTATTTGTTTATTTAAAAAAATTCCAGTGGGTTGTATTATAATACGTTGAATATTCTATAAGTGTATAGTTATATTATTTAATCAACACATACATACTATATTTAATGAATATAATATTGGCAGTTGCCAATAAGTAAATTTTGTTTATAGTTTACGTATTTGTACTTTATTATTAACTTCCCCTTTTTATCTTATGACAAATAATTCTGTCGACAATCAGATTCAAAGTAGTCCGATTTCGACGAAAACTTTATTTACTTAAAAAAGACATCCTTTGTAGTGGCCACATATGACTGTTTTTTAAACCGACTTCTTGAACTCTAAACACTTTTCGATTTAAAATTCTGCATATTTAACACCAACAGCGCCACATATTAAATGAAACCTGTGAACATCTATGATATAATAGCAGAGAAAAACATAGAATATTCCACTTCCAATGTATGTTGTGGTTATTTTTGTGTATAGGCTATTGTACATATATTGGTGAGAGATATGGGCGATGGTATCTACCACTCTACTTCATACCTTTACCATATGGTAGATGTACAACTAACCAACAATAGATGATGTTGCTATGTATAAAATATAATACAATACAATTTTAGTTGTGCACAGTGTAACACAGTAACACAGTAACAGTGGTCTAAAATAACCTTTTCATTAGTGAGTTAAATGTTTTGCCAGAAATTTTATTGTATTGATAATATTAAACACATATAGGTATAGAAAATTGTACTCAGAGGTTGTATGTATGGCTATACTTTTATTTATACGCCTGTGCAAATAATTTGATCACATTAAAAGGAAACTGGTCAAATGGATGAATTGATTAATATCAAATACTCATAATTTGTTCGAAAATTGTACAGATTATGAAAACAAAATATTTTGGTTTATATTACAATCTGAATAAGTTAAAAAAGTATAGATCAACTAATTTCAATCAAAAAATAATAACAAATATACATGAAACACTTTATTTTTATCCTATGCCATCCATGGATGATCTAATATTGTAACATATAAGTCTGCTTATCTTATTGCTAGGAGTCCTACCTAGGGAACATCTTCAAGCATAACACATTTAACTCTATAGTTCTCGGAAACTTATATAAAGAATGTAAAACTAAAATTTTTACAACGGAACACCAGTCAATAAGTATACTTACTTATTGGAGTCCCATTTGCCTGTTCGAAGTTTTTCGTAGAAATTGGAAATTTTTTATTAAATCAAGCAAGATTTTCAATCATTTCAGATATGTCAATACTGGCAAATTTTGGATCTTCTACAACATCATTTTGGATTTGTTTACAAGTATAACGCCTTGTATATTTAGATAGGTTCTTCCGTTTTATGTACTTGAGTGTACATGTATATTATTTCTATCTACTTCGAGTAGGTACTTGTTTGTAATGATAGTCGTGTGAGGAGGATATACATGTAGATAATATGTTACAGAGAAAATGTAACAACAATTACACAAACCATTAACCTATTTAAAATTAGCTTTTTATATTCGTGTGTTTCATTATGCTATAAGTAAAGCTATATAAATATTCACATTTATTACAAGCATGTTATAGAAAAAGAATATCTTTATTATATTCTATGAAAATTATTACATAATATTTTATGTACGAAAAAAAAAATATCGGTCAAATGTGAAGCATATTTATGTCTCAAGGTAATTGGATCAATTCAACAGAAGTTTTATAACAGTATATCAAATTAAATTTCTAATAATGTAACTTGAATAAACAGTAAAATCAATTTCACGTTTAACCTTCAAATTGAATAAAATTTAATTGAATAAAATTTATAGATAAAGTTATTACAAGAAAACACGTGAATGATTTTAATTATAATTTAAACTAATTTATTTTTATCATGTCAATATGACCACCAAATATTTAACAAAATACTCGATAAAAATATACTTTTAAGTTATTGCTGTCAGATTTATTGTTGCAAATAATTTCTGTGATCTTATCATTGATCGAGAAAAAACTCCTTTGGACTACAAATTACGTCTCGCTGGACACCTAATTTGTATTAAATGCAAAATAAGCCTTTTTGCGGAACTAAATTACGTCCCACCGGACAGACAACTTAGAATAGAGGTAAAACAAACTTCATAAAACTGTCTTGGACTACGCCTTTACAATACATTCTACAGAACATCAATTTTCCAAACGTTTTCTAAGAAACTATAAAATAGGGATGTTTCAAGTATCTTCAAGAGAATAACGGGTCTTAAAAATTTATTTCGAGTAAGAATAATCGTTTGGTAACTTTTAGCTGCCAACAAAAAAATACAACAAGTTAAACCAAATAAGTTAAACCACATTTTAAAATATTTGACATGAAGTTACTGTGTAAGATTTTATTTGAAATAGTTTTAGTATCTAACCACCGAACCAGTTAATAAATGCTATACATACGTTAAAAATGTCACCCATCGTAAAACTATATTGAAATAACAGTTATATTTAACATAAACAAAATACCCAGAAATACCCTTTATAATCATTATTTCTTATTCATTGATTTTTATGCTTCTACTGAGTGTCAACCTCAAAGTTCAACAATTCAATATTTAATTTATTTTTCTGTGCCAAATTTTCAAAAGTAAATTTCATCATACATTTAATTTGGATGAGGGACATAGGAGACAACTAAATTGAACAACAAATAATGTGACAACGAAAGGTATAATAAAGCTCGTTTATCGATTTTCAGATAATATAATGATACTCACTTTACTATTAATTTTATCCTGAAATTCAAAATTTTCTTTCCATTTACGAAGAACTTGTTAAAAGAGAAAACTAAATTTATATATTATGTTAAAAAAAATATGTATACTTATAAGACTTAAGTGTTTGAAGAAGATTTGTTGCCAACTTCATGCTTACTTTATTACAGTTTTATGCGTCATTCGCCTGTAAGGCCCTCGATGTTTCTATTATTTATTTGGTAAAATAATTTTAAGACGAGTATTTTAATTTAATCATTTCTAGATTTAAAATTTCAACTATGTAACGTCACATCAGAGTGGATCGTTTTTACAAATGTGACCGTTTGCGACAAGGACGGAAGGAGTTAGACACTCTGTATATACTCAATAATCTACGTACATAACAATAAATAATACTAAATTATAATATAATATTCATTTGTGAACAAAAAATAGAACTTGTGATGGATAATAATAATAACACATTTTACTTACCTACTTTTTCTATCTCATTAACCATCCATATTCTACTGTTCTTTTTTATAATATTTTTGTGCGATATACGCAATAAAACTTTTATAGACATAAATTTACGATAATGTACTTACACTTCTTTTGAATTCATACATATATATATATATATATATATATATATATATATATATATATATATATATATATATATATATATATATATATATATATATATATATATATATATATATATATATATATATAACTAACTCTCTCTTGTTACATAAGAAGAAAAATATAGAATTGTAAAACTTAACTATATTTTTGTGTACTGAAAAACTTTGATTTATTGTGTGGTATACATATATGAATTTTATACATGAATTTAGTGGTATATAGGATGTATTTTTATACTCGACATATATAGAATATGCAAAGTATATTAAGTTTAGTGTAAGGTGTGTAACGGTAACAAATATAGACCACACAAGAAAAAATTTTTTGTAATTGTCAAAGAATCAGCTTTTAAGTCTTAATAACTCAAAATTAAAAATATATAGCAAGCTCAAATTTTGTAGGCTTCTAGTAGATTTAAAAAGTGAGTTTAAGTTCTTGAAGAGCAAAATCGATCCACTGAATTAAATGGTATAAGGACCCAATGACGATGATGGTAAGAGATTCAAAAACGAAAAATGTTTCTTTATTTCAAAGAGCTGAGTTAGTTAACACATACATAATATTACTATACATGATATTATAATATATGTATTTATAACTATATCAACTTGATAGTTAGACTATTTTATGAATGAATGCTTATGATTAAAAGCAGTTGATATAAAACCTTAAATTGAAGATAGAAAAATGAACTATTTTAGTCATTTTCACTTTTTAATAGTATACGCAAAAGAAAGAGATTCGAGAAATAAGCCAGAGAAAATTATTTTAAACATAACTAATGGAGCTAACAATGTGAAAATGAAAAAAAAATTATTGTCATATTCAATAGTATTCAATATATCTCGAATATTCTCCAAAAAAAAATAAATTGATTTGTTTGAAATAATTTTTTCGATTGATTTTATTATTTTAATGTCTTGAATATTATGTAATATATGAACAGCCTATATATTGAAGATCGAATTGAATTTGGTTAGAGAGATATTTAATCAATAAATTGCAGAATCAGCATCAATAGATTGAACTTTTATTACATACAAAACATTACTACATTCTTAAATCATATGTATTTACCAACATATTGGCGTAGTTATAATATACCGGTAATCGAAAAATGTTATAAATTCTTTCGTTGAAAGGATATTGGCAATATGTTATATAACCGTTTATTAAGGCTGATCAGAAAATATTTAATTTTTAATTTAAATACGTAAACAAGATTTAAAAAACTGAAATGATGATTATTCAATCAGTTTATTTTTTAAATGTATGTTTTTTTATTCCTCAGCATAAATTGAGGAGTTATATTTTTGATTAAAATTAATTCATGAAACTGACATGAATTATGTTCAAATAAAAAGACAATAATTAAAAAAAAAACTGAAAGTGTAACATAATTTCTCTAATTTCAAACGAAAACCATGGGACGTGTGCAGCAGGTAATTGTATGGTCTTCATTTTTTAAACTACCTAACTTGATCACCAATGCCCTTATACTTGGTCTTGTTACAGGATTAAATTTTTTTTCCTGACTCCAATATGATAAAGCTCTATAAATTTTACCACTTCCTAAATGTACTCTCATGGATTTCATATACCATTGATGTATTCTTCCTTATAAAGGAAGTTGTAAGACTCGGCCCAAAAATCAAAACCGTAAATAGCGTCATATCTTTATTTTTCAAGATTGGTCAATAGGGTCCCATAAACCCATACACC
The DNA here is from genome assembly GCA_020423425.1 of Chrysopa pallens. Lineage (NCBI taxonomy): Eukaryota > Metazoa > Arthropoda > Insecta > Neuroptera > Chrysopidae > Chrysopa > Chrysopa pallens. Next base: position 60,926,937 of record CM035594.1, read on the forward strand.
AAGTTTTAAACCATTATTAAACAATTCCAACTCAAACTCAGCTGATGAAAGCATTTTTAATAATTCACATAGAATGAAGTTACTAATGGCAGCATATGACTGTCCTATAAGAGAGTTTAGGAGAGATTTTGTAGAGTAGAGCTCCCATTACGGTTTGTTATAACAATTTATTTTATTTTTACATTCAATTTCATACATATTTGAAACGTAATTTTGTACAAACAAATAAAAAATAGGTATAAATCTGTGAAAAAAATGAATGCAAACAATTTTGTATATCATAAAACATTAGTAATATCCATCAGATACGATGTTGAAATTGCATGATAAAATAAATAAAATTTATGCTCCCGTAATACATAAATCTCTCATATTGAAGAAGATGCTTGATGTTCCTAGCTGGTTCATATGTACGTACGACTTATCTCCTTTCATCAAAGTATGGTTCTCATTCGGTACATTTTAACACGAAGATACGTTCATTTATATATTGAATGCTATGGAAATAGAATTACTTTTAAAACAATAAATTTCGATCTTCTGTATATGTATAATTATTTTACAGCAAGTGAGAAGATTTTTATTTTTATTAAAAATTTTAATTTTTTATACTGAAGCTATTTTATGCATTAATTGTTAAATTAAAATTATTGTAAATCTATTGAGATAAACTCTTCGAAAAGTAGTCTTTAGCAGGTATTAGAAGACTTAATGGATGAAAAGAAAAGATATATTGTATAATCTAAAATTTATTTAAAAATATGATAGTGGTCATGTTTACGAATATCTACGTTAGAGATTTCATTCAGCCTCAAATAAACACCTTGTGGACTTAAGTTTATTCAACCTTAAAAACCGGCGAAAGTTCAAAATTTTTTGTTCGCTGTTTATGGGGTTTCTTGTATAATTGAGATCTAAAAAATTCAAAAATAATATTTATTTTACGATCGGTCAACTAATTTTTGAGATATTGCAAGAAATAAAACCGATAAATCGGCCTCTGGATCAGATTTTTATCAATATCTCAGAAACTACTAGTCCAATCGTTAAATAGATATTATTTTTGAAATCTGCGGGTTGAAATTACCTTAGCATATGTATTTCATCCAAATCGGGGGCAAAAAATTTTTTCCAAATTTTTCGATTTTTTCAAAGGGGTACCCCTTAAAAAAATTGCGAAAATTCGAAAAAAATTATTTTAATCCGAGTTCGAGGAAAACCACGTTTATTAATATATTTTGACCCGTAGATTTCAATAATAACATCTATTTAACGATCGGATGCTTAGTTTTTGAGATATCTGCATAAATCCGATCTAAAGGTCGATTTAGCGGATGTATTTCATATTATATCTCAAAAACTAGTCGACCGATTGTAAAATAAATGCTATTTTTGAATTTTGCAGATCGTAATTATCCTAGAAAATCTATAAATAGCGAAAAAAAATTTAACTTGTCGACGCTTTTTTGAGGTTTCTTATACAATCACCAAAAACAAAACCCCCAAGCTAAAACTCATTAAAAAAAAAAAAAAATTTACGACAAAAGTCACCACTCAAGGTCTAATTAAGATTAGATATAATAAATCTTAATTAAATTTAGATTTTTTGCCCCAATTTCCTAGATCAAATTATTTTGTACTTTTATAAATACGTATTTCGACTACAAAGTAGTCATCATCAGTATAAATTAGCTTGGTGAAGATTTGCACATACAAGCCGCCACCAAATTAGTAACGAGTAACATCTTCTCAGAGAATCATTACAACTAGCTAATTCATACTGATGATGATTACTTTGTAGTCGAAATACCGAATTTATAAAATACAAAATAATTTGATCTAGGAAATGGGGGCAAAATCGAAATTTATTCGAAAAAATCCTTGAGTTCTTATTAATAATTATAAAAAAAAGGACTTATGGTCCTTTTTCCTTCCCGTATGGTTGACCAGCATATTTTTTAACAAAATATTTTGTTCTTTTAATTAAATTTCATTGGTATAAAAAAAAGTACAAAATTTAAAAATATAATTACTTTTTTTTTTTTAACTTGATTGGAATAATATAATGTTAATCCCTTTGAACTGAACGTTTTAAAAATCAGTAACTTGATCAATTTAAAACAAGCTGTACAATACAAATATCAGAGAATGATATTTTTCAGTATTCCGTATCGTGTAATAATTCCAATGATATATTAAAATTACTATTAATTTTCCAATATTTTTTTAAATTTAAAATAATAACATAATTTCTTATTAATCTCATTTATCTTATTAATCTCATTAATCGCATCACTCTTTCTTCGAGACGGTATAACCTTCTTTTTTTTTCTAATATAGTTTTTTAAATTGTTAATAGTTTTTAAAATGAAGTCCCTTTTAGATTTTTTTTATGATGAAATATATTAGCTTTGAATATAAACCACCCCGCTATACTACACTAATGAATAACGGTTTTGTTGATCCAGAGTTATATAACATTTAATAAATAAATTTGTATATTTAATAAAATTTAGAGCAGAGGTGTATTTAAATTTTAAGAACTATATTAAAATATGTATTGACTTCTGAACCATTCATTCACAATTTTATTTATTCATAGTGAAAAATTTAAATGTCGTATAAAGGAATCAGTACACTTTTATAATTTGGAAAAATTTCGGAAACATATTATTAAAAGTTGTAAATGTAAGAGCAATGGCTCTTATTATGTTTTCATACATTGCGGCACTAATTTGTAAAAAATTGTTGGTTAAAGATTACATTTTTAACACCTGGTTATTATCTTTAATTTCTTCATTTTAGATGAAGTTAATAAAATGAAACCTTTGCCTTGAAATAATTAGATGAGTAGAAAGAACCTTTTTCTTAATTATTGGGAAATAATGCACATATTTTCAGCCTTCATTGACTCCCGTAATGTAAAACCTCAACATAAATTTTTATCCATTAAAACCATATCTTGATTGAATGTATAATATATTCATTCGTACTGTAACTGTTTTAAAATTCAATTTATATTAGACGATAATTTAAAAAATTAAAGAAATAATATAAAAAGTTTTTAACATATTTTTTTGTATTGATTTGTTTCAGTTCCACCAAAAATCCATCATGTGTCACATACAGGACGTGTAGAATTATCACAGGGCGCTAGTGTTAGGTTGGAATGTCGTGCCTCAGGGAATCCAGTACCAACAATTATCTGGTCACGTAAGGTAAGCCACTGTACATGAATTTATATAGTTTATTAATAATTATTTATACCTGTTTTATTTAATAACACTCATATCACATGCTGGTTATAATTATAAGTGAAAATGTCAGTAATATTAGATTACATACCGTCGACAGACAAAATAACGTAATAGTCTCGGTGCCCATATACAGTTACCACTTTTTTAGCAAACAAATATTAATAATAAGGCGTTACTTTCACTACACTCGAAAAATTTTCATTTCATACGTACAAGCTTTCCATTGATGGTTATTGATATTTTCTATTCTAAGCCCAAGATCAAGGTAATTGAAAAAAATTAATGAATTTTCTAAATTTTTTTTTATAACTTGATAATCTTTACTTCAAGCAAAGTTATTTGCTTGTTCTTCTTTTGCATCGATTTTAATTTTATTATCGTGTTTAAATCAAATTTCAACTGTTTTCTCGTGAAAATTTGCTGGCAGATACTTTGCGACTATATAAATGATGTATCAAATTTTCGCTTAATATATACTCCATTTACAAATAAAGGGATAATACAAAATCTGGTTTTTATGGGATACTGTTTTTGCTTTTTAGTTCATTTTTTGAACACTATTTTTTTTTTTTTAAGTATAATATTGCTGAAAATTTGACTTTCCCCTGCTCTTTAGAAGTATGATTTTTTCTTCAAATTTTTAAAGAATCACTTTCTAAGTATGTCCTTTCAAATGAAATGAGAAAATACTCAGGTAACAAAACTATAAATTCTTGATAATATCTGGGTATTTAGAAAAATAGACTCCAATTCTGATGTTTCCTTATTATTTTTATTAATGAAACAACCTGTATTTATTATAGTTCATAAATAAACATTATTAAATATTTATATAAAACAGGCACATATTCATTAGTTAATTCAACCTTGTTGTAGAATTAGTTCGTTTATTTTCCGAACGTATTTTCTTAAATGTAAAACTTACTTTAATACTGTTTAATAAAATAGACTTTGAGAAAATTCTTTCATTCAACTAATATAAATGAGTTTACAAGATAAACCAGATCAAAATTTTATATAACAAGAAAATTGATAATGAATAGTTAATTAAATTATTTTACTTACCTACTCTTTTCTAATTAAAATTTTTAGCTCTTCGATTTCTTAGTGAAATAACAATAAGAAATAATTAAATATTCTTTCAATCTATCCATAACAAAATGTAATCCATGAAACCGAAACTCATTTGAAATCTGTCAGATAACACCGATCTAGGAAAAATTCCAATATAAGCTGGAAAATGATACAAAAATTCAAAATTGTATAATGCCGAAGTGTGATTGTACCTTGACAGTTGATGCCATCCTTTTTAAGGGATAAAATTGCAAACACCTCAGGAATCGATAAAACAACTTTTCGAGAAAATATTACCGAACATTTTTTTTATAAAATAGAAAGAACTACTTGATTCCTGTGCTAATTTTTCTTTGTAAAGACAAAAATCAATTTAAAATATAAAATTAGTTCGTACGTTTATTTTATTTTATATTATTTTATTTTTTTAAATATTGTGAGATTAAATTTTTTAAGAATAAAAATCATTTTCGACAACATAGGAACTATTTGATTGAAAAATAAAATAATAATATTCGCTGAATTACAAAGAACTATTATATAATACTAGTATCAAATGTATTTATATATTTATTTTTATTTATTTTCTTTTTCAGAACAACGTGCTACCAAGCGGTGAACGATCAGTAACAGGATTAACACTTCTATTACAACATGTCGATCGACATTCAGCTGGTCAATATCAGTGTAGCGCTGATAATGGTGTTAACACACCTGACACTCGATACATCAATCTTGTTGTAAAATGTACGTATTATTTCTACATTTACACTATTTTCAAATTCAATGTATTTATATTTTTATCCATTTGATTTATCACTTGAAATTTCATTGAAAATCAATAAAAGTTTTGATTTTTATAGTTTTTTGTATCTTGAAACTGTTGAATTGTTAAAAAATGAAGAAATGATGGTTAACTCACCATTATGTGTAAATTATTCTGTAATTTTGAGGGGTTTTAAATAAATTGATTTTTCTCCTCAAGAGAAAGGTCTTTATTATATTGCAAGAACATTAATCTGAAGTTATTTTATTTTTAAAACTTTAAAAATAAGCAAGATAAAGATATTCAAAAATTTTGATTAAACAACGAGGAACACTCAAAATTATGAGGAACATTCAAGATTTTTTGAATCAATTTTAATTTAGTTTTTGTGTTTTTCTTATGGTATTGATTCTAGCTTCAAATTTAAGTATTTAAAATAACAAATTTATTTTGCAACTCTTTTATTAAGTATCTGAATGACACACTAACTCGTTTATATTTATTCGAATAAATGTTTTGGGTATATTTATAGTATATGAGTGTTTATTCTGGGATATTTCATTCATTAATATATTTAAATCATTTCTCGAAATATTTCAATCTAAAAGGACAATACCTTTTCTATTATCATGATGTTAGAATGCATCATGCAAATGCCACAAATAAATAGGATAAACACCTATTGATATTATTTCTATTGATTGGATGAATTAATTTCATAACCTTATATAAAAACATTTGTTAAACAATGTGTTCAGTTTATAGCTTCCACATACATCAAACGTTAAATATCTAACTGTTTAAAATTGAGGATGGCAAACATTTTGTTAAAAACGAGTTTTTTTAATGTAATTTAAATAAAATTTTTCTAAGAAGCTTCGAACAGTATTGAGTTGGCTTATATTTCTTTTTATTTACATTGCGTGCAGTTATTTTTACCGAAAAATAAGACACATAAGTGTATATAAATATATGTTATCGACTATATTAGTTCCTAATTTAGGAAAGAAAAAAATTATTTTGCTAAGATTTCAAAACTTTGAATGTATGTCGCCGTTCTAGAAACGAATACCCGAACAGTTTTCATTTCATGTCCGTCTGTAGCATTGATGTATACTTTGACTAAACTTATAAATGTGTGGTAAACAATAGTGAATCAACAACCACCCGGAGATAAAGCTCTCGAAACTTACCTCGTTTGTCACTCAAATGTCGATATCTTGTGAACCGTTTATCTAAAACGTAAGTCGATAAAATTTTAATTGTTTTTTGGGTATCATTTTTATTATTAGAAGTTTTATATTGTTGTTCTTTAATTTGAAGCCCTTGCATTCCTAGTAAAATTTCGTATCGTCCGAAAATATCGATAATTTCCACATGTTGATGTGTCACTTTAAATAATAATCTATGTTATACAATCGATGTTTTTAATGAACGATGCTGTATCCCTATTTACAATATAGAAACTTAATTATTCAACCACCAATAACAATATTATATTAATATTAAATTCATTTCTCTACAAATTTCTATGCTTAGTTAATTCTGTATTTACCATATACAATATCTCCTGGAGTTGAAACTGATCGAATTGATTGACTCTTTCTAAAGGTAACCACACGAATATTTGATATGGACAACAACTTTTGCAATAAAGGTGGAATTCAATTTTATTACTAGATAAAAACACTATAGGTGGTAGAAGCATAAAATATTACCATGCCATTCAACAAAATAATATTTCGGCTTAATTTTATTACTACAACTTATTTATTGAGTATATATCAATAAATTTTATTCTTCTGTATTTTGCGTTTAACACAGTTAGAATGAATGTCGAGAGTCCGGAAGTAATTTTTCCGCGGAGTATATATAGTGACAAAATAATACAATATTTCAAACGTCCTCAGCTTCTATTTTGCTGATAAAAAGCCATAAATATACGTAATTTATTTGAAAAGAATGGGAATATTGCCTTAAAGGCATGATAATGTGATGATGTGAATGCTTTTGGCATTTTACTTTCATTGAAGAAATCAAAAATATATGTTGCCTAAAGGACAATAATTACATACTGTATTATTTACAATATTAGAGTATGGTTTAAACGAATTTAACGAACTAATTTCCAATCTTATAAGATATAAATACAATATCTTACATATATCCTAGAAGATACTTATAAATAATTAAATTATTTTCCATGTCTCTATACTGTCAAATATATTTAGTAGGGGAGTGAGGATATTAACGTTATATACTAAATATATGATAGCATAAAATCAATGCATAAATTAACAATACAAGATCGATATAATAATAATAATTTGTGTTACAGACGCTCCCGAAGTGGAAACTGAACGATCTTCTGTACATACTGGTATCGGTTTGGAAGCACAACTTGTATGTATTGTACATGCAGAACCATCGCCTCAGGTAAATAATAACAATAGTTATATTCTAAAATATATCATGCTGCATATCTTAATTGTAATTATATTTACCAGTGGCGGATTTAGGTCAAGTGTTTTGCGTAAAATGAATTTCAAATTTATAATTTTTTTCAATTGCTTCACAGCTTTCAAGCTCAATGGACAAAATTGAATTAACCGTGTTTATTGCAAAGGAATAAATACAAAGAGTACTAGAATAGCCGACATTCATTTCTATTCTAAATAAAGTATAAAAAAATGAAATATGTTGAGTAATTTCGTATATAAAATTTATAACTTCATTCTCCAATTCGTAATAATTAGATACACACCCAATTCCATTAAATGTATAATCAAATAAATTGGAATATGAGTGTATTATTTGTGTTTGGATTATACGTTGCAAACAGCACTTACTATAATTCATTTTACGTGTATTCTGAAGCTCCAACGTTTCCAAATTATTAGAATAATAACGAATATTGATATATGTTTAAATTCATCTAAAATTCTCTAAAGTTTATAAACCAAATATTTTGCGAAAGGGCCTTTTATATTTCTATGAATTCTACGTATTAATAATACGAATAGAAACGTTAAATATTACAAATCTACCAAGGTACTAATTGTCCATTTTGTTCAATATTGAGAATATTATATATCAGCTTAATACTATCGATGTGTTTGAGTTAACCTACGTTATAAATTAAAATAAATGAATATTTAGATCATAAAATTAAAATTGTTAAAAATACATGAATTTCTATAATAAATTTTTCATAAAAAATAGAAATTTTTTTGTAAATAATCATGCGCTATAAAATAATTGAATAATCTACAAGTTACCTAAAAATTTATTATTACTCGAAGCATTCATTTTTGTTGTCCATTTCATAAGCTTAGAAAATATTCTTTTTTAATATCAAAATGATATAGTGTACAGCAAATCATTAGACCTACATTTGGCTAATGGATTGGGAATATTAAAATGAATTATTTCTCATTTATGAATCGAAAGTTAATTAAATATACATAAAAGATTTTTTTAATGGGCAAATTAGCATAATCGCTGGTTGTATATCATGTTTAGCAATATAAAATTGCTAAATTGCCTTAAATAAAATACACATTCCTCCTACAAGTGGCCAAATGAATATGGATCCGATATTTTCTTCTGATATTTCAGTATTTTTGGATATATTTAGCATAAGTCTGTAACAACGTCTTAGTCCAAAAAAAAACTAAAATTGTATCTTCGTGCATCAAATAAATTTCCCTTTGGAGATTACAACATAATTAACGAATGATTAAAAAATTGGACTTATTTTCAGTAGCACCAATTTTATTTTTCAGGTGATTTGGTACAAAGACACAACGCAAATTGGCACAACAGAGAAGCATACATCACAGTATCGTGGGAATAGACACACGCTGTTTATCAGAAATGTATCAGCTGGAGATTTTGGCAATTACACGTATGTACTTGATTCTATCAAATATATAAATTATATATAATTTTATTGTATATCCGTTGCCCTCTGTATGAATAAAAAATATAGTTTCATCTATAAATCTATTTACTGACTGTTGTATTCAGGTAAAATACTGGGAGAAAAGTTGCTACAATTTTTTCGAGATCTATTCTAAACGAGATTATTCATGATTTAAATTTAAAAAAACTAATTTGCCAATTCCAAAATTTCTTGTCTACGGCGCTGCATATGCAACCCATTAGGCTGATACCTTAAAAAATACTGTTGGGTAATCCTAAAACTAATTTAGGATTTGTCAAAAAATAATTTGTATAGTTATTACGTGAAATACTAAAATGTTTGCCCCAAAAATTTTGTTCAATACAATTTAAATTCAATTTTTTAATTTGAATTTCTTTGTCTTTCGAATAAAAAAATCGGCATAATTGTTGTTATATTTACTCAAATAAAGCTTTTTTCCACATTCAACAATCATTATGAAGTTGACAATTGCAAAAGAATAATAAAAATCATTATATTTTGAAAAATGCTATTTAGATAGGTGAAATTAATTAATAATTAATTAGACAACATTTAACAAATAATAAGATAATTACACAAAGAATATGGCTACACAAATTTTTTGCTTTATGTATTATATATTAAATTAGCTCTGTGTTTTATTCATGAATTGAAACTTGTTTAAAAGCGTTTGTGATAACCTACACTTCAGATAAACTATATCAATCTTCAAGGCCAAAATTATATTTATTTTCAACAGGCATTAGTTAAACTACAAATGACTTTTAGAATAGAAATCGCTCCACATTTTTATTGTGAAAAATGCAGTAAAAGCTCTTGGCTAACATTCTAACTATACTTAAATAAAATAAGATAAATTGTTAAAGGTGACTGCGGCAATAAATTTGAATAAAATTTATTATTTGTTTTATATCTGTAGGTGTCAGGCAAGCAATAACCAAGGCAAAGCACGTGGGCATATTACATTAACTGGTACAGCAGCAATGGCCGTATTTGAAATGTCAGCAGTTGGTGATTCAACAAATTCATTTAATCTGACTTGGAGTGTCGCCAGCTATTCACCAATTACTGAATTTCGGTTGTATTTTCGGCCACAGCCACCATTAGATAATTTTCATCATAAACCAATTTATCAACCCGACATTCAAATGAACACAATACCTAAAATAGTAAGTCTATATGTGTGTATGTTAAATATATAGTTATTTATACCATTTTTATGAGAGCGTCGTTTTTATGTGTAGATATTACCTACCGGATGTCAACTCTGAGCTATTAAGCTGTGCTTAATTTTTTAACTGCTCGGGTATATCGTATGAGCTTTAAAAGCTCACTAACATATACAGTTTTTATGCCCCACATAATTCACTAAGCTTCACTTGACAATTCCAGCTTTCATAATAAATCATCATAATTCATTTGAAAAATAATAAATAAGAAAACAAATGTAAGATCCTCTTTCATCATCTGAGCCTCAAAACTCGTGATTCTCTACTATGCCGACTAATATGTTGAGTAAAATTTCGAGTTAAAAAAAAACCAATATATTTGTAGCATACTGTCTTAATGTAAATTTCAAAAATTTTAAGATAAGATCTATTTTTAAAGACAAAATCTTATTCCAAAAAAATTATCAAAAAATTCCTATACTTCGCAAATTTTGGATATCGTTAGAGTGACACTGGAAACTCATTTTCAATAAATGTGTATTTATTGTTTTCCCAAGTTTTGAATTTAATGCTAGTAGCCAGAAAAGAGTAACAAAATTGACGTATAATTGGTGTAATTATTCTCACACTCCAATACCATGACTACGTTTATTCAACAATTTAAAACATTTTTTGTGGGCCAGTCTATATAATATATATTTATTACACTAAATATGTGTTTTTTTGAACTAAATATGTTTATTTTTATTACATATGTGTTGTGATAATAACTATTATAGGCGAGACATATGTAAAAACATATATATATATTTTTTTACAATAATTTTCATACAAATTATTACTAGACATTTAATGTTATCAAAATACATATTTAAAATTGTGTTTTTTTTTTTTTTTGTACGAATATGCAAAAAGGAATATTTTATTTGACACGACACAGCTTTGAACTATAAAAACTATTGCCTCCAACAAACAAGCTTGATCATCAAATTACAATTCTTATAAAAACACTATGTTTTCATTGACCGAACATAGTGAAGTCTACAGTTTAACAAATCGATTTTACATTTCGTTTGTCTGCATCTATGATTATTTGTTGTTTTCTGTAAATATTAGAAATATTCAGTTTGTTAGATTTTTGATAAAATTTAGTCAGCCTTTCAGGAAATTTACTAATAACTGCCGTTTTGGGCAATAATATGTATTTGTTTCTATATTTTCTAAAATCGCTTTTTTGACATCAGGGAAAATTGGAATTTTTTAATTACATCTCTGCCTCTCTTTTGGGGAAGATCTCTAAAATTATTAATTTTTTTTTGATTCAAGAGAGCTTCCCTATAATTTTGGAAAATCTGCAAACAAATTTATGAAAATCCTTTCGATAAAGGCTAGGTAGGCGGAGCTTTTTGCAATTCATGGGAAATTAAATGATTAGGACTATGTGTAAAAAATATTATGTGTAATCAAGGAAGTAGGGGTTTTTTTTGATTGGGGTCTAAAGCTCACAGAGTTATTAGTGTAATTATATATGTAAGGTCACTATAAGGTCACTATATTTATTTATCGTATTTTATTATAAATGCACTCATATAATATAGGTTATACTGAAATTATATAAATGAGATTAAAGATGGTTTGGATGTCTTTAAATCACCGAATAAATAATATCATTTTTTGTTTAATTTTATATTTGTATTGGACTTTAAGACCAAATTTTAAAGCAAATTTATTATAAACAAGCAGACACGGTCACGCGTTGCTGAGACAATTTTCTTATTTTATCAAATATTATATCAATTTTATGCAAATACTGCTAGTGAGAAGAGATTTTAATTTCAAATATAAATTTTGGTTTCGATTCAGAGCACTATGTGTTTTGGAATTATTTTCTAATGCGGTTTAAAATTTATTTGAATGTCAGTTTCAATTTGCGTTTTTTTGGCGAGATTCCTCAGTTTTCTTGTTACTAAGAACTAACGTTAGGGGCATGTAAATTTGTAATCAATAGCTAAAGAAGTTTACAATACACTAGTCTCTTCGAATAAATCGCAACAGTATGCATAATTTTCATTCCTATGTTGGAAATTTTTCAACGAAATTCGTTAAAAAAAATGGTACGGATTTAAGAAATAAATTAAATTTTAAACAATTTCACTTTTACTTTTACTAAATGCGAATATACACGAAGCATCTACACGAAAGTAATATTGTAAATAAATATAAAACGATTACAAGATAAAACTATACAATCGTGAAATCATACGAAAATGGCCGAATGAAATTAACAAGCAGGAATTAATTATTTTAAAAATATTATCTAAACATGCAAACCAATAAATATATAAGTAAGAGAGATAGTTAACCGAGGTTGTGTGGAAGAAACGGGGATAAAAATGTTTTAATGCTAAATTCATAATTGTATGAATTCATACTAAGTATATTAACATTTCAATAATCCTGTGAATATTTTTTGTTCATCATCTTGAACTATAATTTATAAGTCTATTGTCTATAGTTGACTACGAAGCCTGGGCGGATACTGCTAGTCTATATATAAAATAAAATGATATAACTAAGCATGTTTAGAAAAAAAAAACAGTCATACAATTACAATAATAAGTCACAACTACAAATACTCTTCAATCTTATATTTCATAATTGATGAGCCCACCCACACATCTAACTATATGCATCATTCATGTAGTTTCTACTATCCTATTACATTACATTTAGAATACGAGGTACTAATTTTTATACAGTGTGTTCAAGAAACATTGGCACTTTGGCCGACTTCCTGATTTCATGATCATATATATATATATATATATATATATATATATATATATATATATATATATATATATATATATATATATATATATATATATATAACGCTTTTACGATTAACTTTGCTTCAAAATATCTCCTTATATACTTGTCGATTTGCCAAGTTCAATAGTACGGTTCGTAGTATACCTAAATTTAACTAGATCTGTTGGATTTGTGGAGTATAATCTAAATCGAACGCATATTTATGGAGATATACAGAACAAGATATCTCGGATTTGCAAAGAGAAATTTTGAAAATTGAACGGAAGATGAACACTAAAAAGAGCAGGGTAATACAATTTAACAATGAAATCGACGATGTGTGGAATGCTACGATGCTGCTGTTGATAAAAGAATAAGGAAAACGCAGCAAGTATTCTCGGAACTCGTGCTATTTGGAGATCTATAAAAATAACCTTAGGGCTAAGATCAGAATCTTCAACAGCAATGACAAATCAGTCCTTCTATATGCAAGTGAAAACTGAACAGTTACTTACTTGGCAACCAAAGTCTGCGAAGTATTTTGAGAATCTGATACTTGACACTCTTTCCATTGAAGAACTGTGCTAGAAAATTAATCAAAAACTCGTATCCCTGGTCACCAAGGGTAGGAATTATGGGTGGTGGAGTCACGCACTCCTGGAAAACATCACACAATAAAGTCACTAGAAGTAAATCAAATCTAATCCGACTGTTAAGTGGACAGTGGTAGCGAATTTAACGCAGCAGACACCAAGTGAAGCAGCTATCAAGAAACAGATATTTCTGTTGGAACTTCTAATGGACCTAATGTCAAATCTTTGGCACTATAGGATTTAAGTCAGTTAAGATAGAAGTCAAAGAAATATTCTGAATTGAATATGTTACCAAAGTCACCATTAGTTTTGAATAATTAGGGAAATGATAAAAGTTTTTTTTTACTTTTACTGTTTTTATTCTATTAATTTAACGTCGAGAGCATTTATTTGTGAAAGTAATAAACATTAATTCAACAGAAGTTTTTATTTGCAAACATTCACTTTACATAAAATAAAATTTGTCAACCAAATTTATTTATGCATATTTCGACTTGTTAGTCATCATCAGAACAATAATGTTGTTCTATTTGAAATTATTAGACACGAAACTATGGATACAGAAAAGAACTTGTTGTACGAATAAGAGGCTTCAGTTATCAGCTTGATAGTTAATAAAAATTAGAGAGTAATTTCCATGAAACCATCTGTATACATGTGCATAGATTAAAATCGTTCACAATCAGTGTATAATAATGTTGCAAGCTATTCTGCTATAGATATAAAATCGCATACAATAATACTCAATATAATATTAAATAATGCACATTGAACTTATTATAATTTATATACTACATGAAATTTTACTAATGTCATTACATGTATTTCCACTTTTCATATGTCATACATACATCGTGTATTTATTATTATTAAACTACTATACAATGTATAACATAGAAACGAGTAATATAATATCATACAGTAAATATATGGTGAATAATTTATGATTATATCACATTTTGAAGAGCAGTTGTTATACAGGTACAAAAATAAATGTAAGATACTGAATTGAAGTTTGATCCATAATTATAGTTAAATTTTAAATTTTAATTTTGCTGAATTTTAAACTAGTGAACTTTCTTTCATCCCAGTACTACTTTGTGACAAAAAAACGTATCTCCAACATATTAAAATTTCCTAAACATTGTATTTTGTGTCTTTATAAAAATACTTTGAACGCGAATTCAACTTGATGTAATTGATCACTTTTACTGTAAAAATATTTAATAGATTAATACTAATACATCCATGAATACATTCATGAGCATAATTCATGAAATTCATGGTTAAATATAACTTTGATATTGTATAACAACAGATAAATGAAACATTGTACAAGGACCCCATCAAATTTTTAATAATTCGCAGAAACAATATTTCTATGAAGAAGTCTATAAATACAAAAAAAATACAAACTTTTACTGCAGTATCACATTAGAAAAGCAGATGTGAGATTATATTAGTGATGTATGGAGGCTTATAACCTGTGATCTTAAAATGAATCGTAAACGAGGAGGAACTTAGATAATTTTGAGTTAAAAAAATTAAATTTTTGAAACCAATTTGCTTTTGTCTGTGGTGTTTTCAACAACCAGAATTGCGTTTATTTTGCATTGTTTTTTCTTGGAATTAAATTTGATATAAATTAAAATATTACTATCCCTTACTACCTTATTACCCTTATAGCACCTTAATAAGCTTTTGATAATCATACAATTTTACTAGAATAATTTATATTTACTTCTAGAAATATCAAATTTTCTATATTTTTAAACTGGACTCGTTTATTTGATTATTGTTTGAATGAGTATAAATGAAATCCAGTACAAATTTGTAAGTCTTGTGCTTTTAATTAAATACACTTGCTTAATTATATTAATTATTTATTGAGACGTGTTAATATGATTACCAATACATTCTGGCTATTGCATATTAATTAATTATTATAATAATATCAATGAATATTCACAACACTTACACGCATTGTAATTCATGTGATATCGAATAAGAAGAGGTGCTCGTTACTAATTAATCAAAATTTCATCACCTTGTGTTTGATTAAATTTTGTTTCAAAATATCAAAAAAATTCTTGAAATTTAAAATCGCAAAAAAAGATTATGGAAAAAAATTTAAATATAAAATAAAATTTAATCGAATATAACATATTAATGTGCAACCACTTGACTATAAAAGCAAAAACTTTCCGGATAGTGTGACAAAGCGGTTTTACCTAATGCACCTAAAATATTCACAAAGGCATGTCTAAATCTTAATGTTATTTTCAAACAGTACGATAGTTTTCAACACTGCTTTTTCACCGTAATTGACTTGTTCTTTTCAACATTAACATATTTAATGTTTCGTAAAAAATCGATATAAAGACTAAAAAGAATACCATTTAAAATTTACATAAAGAAACATCTTCAGAACTCATTTAGTGTTTGCTTTAAATTAAAATAAACTTGTATCTATACTTATAATTATATCTATAATTAAGAATAAAGTCAATATGGTGGAAGTAAGACCAGTGGAAGGTAAAAGAGCTCAATTAGTTCATTTTAAAAATATAGGCATTTACCTAATCCCAAAATATAAGCAATAATAAAAATTGTACATTCATCGGTTCCCACATAAATTATTTGTTAATAATATTTTGCCTTAACCAGGAATAAATCACACATTTAAAAAATTGTGTAAACATTGAATCAGTTATTTCGGAATCTATCGACTATCCACTCAATACGTTTGGCTAACTTTGTTTTTTAAATAACCTGTTACTCTTTCACCCTAACACGTTTTTTAAGGAGAGTTAACAACAAATAGCTAACACAATCAGGTGGTGCAGAGAGAAAACAAAATGTCCATATACTATCTGTCAAATAAAGTATATCTTGAATATAAAAAAAAAAAAAAATTGTCAAATTATTAGGAACGCACAACAGCATTATCCCATTTTAAAACAGAAATGTTAAATTTGTTGTATACGATGAAAACATTTTTCCTATGCATTATTTACTAAAAATATTGATTTCCCATCTAAATATAAGTTACATAAAATACATAAATATTTTCATTCTTCTTTGTTTTTTTTTTTGTTTTTTTGTTTTTTGTTACATATAGAAATTATTCAACGCGGTATAATTTTAAAGCAGTGTATCAAATGATAAGACCCTTGAGTGATACAAATTTTATCATGTTTTTTATTCATTTATTCATTGGAAAATATTTTTTATGTGGTATTAGCTTGGGGATTATTATCAAGACACGCATGTTTTATCCCTTATTAACATGTTTAACCGTTTAATAAATCTGTTTCATGTGAATAAATGAAATTGATTTTTTTTTAATAGCTCTGACATTCTCTGGGGATTATAGGAAATTAGAATTATAAAAAATTATCATTGTTCTGATGATCATTTTCATTCAAAATATAATTATAGGAAAATGGAACTACATTTTATCATGGCAGTTATATGGGAGGCGGCATGATTAGTTCCAGTATGCGTAAACAAGATTGGAGTAGTGTTGTTTTACCAGGACCATCTGTGTATACAGGCTCAGTATCTTATCCCACATTGACACGACAATATATGTCATATGTAATACGGGGTCTACAACCGGCAACTCATTATGAAGCTCGTGTACAAGCAAAAAATGCGCATGGTTGGAACAAAATTTCAAGTATTTTCCATTTCACAACAAAATCAGAAGGTAAGAGGTCATTTATGTGGAAATAAAATAAAGAATAATATTTGTATCCTACAAATACTGAAAAATAGATTTCAAATGGTTTTCTGGGTTTTCCAACCTAATTCAAGTGATAATTAATACTTTTAAAATACAATTGAAACAAAATTTTATCGGATCGATGATTATATCAAATGTAAACATTCTATTTTGTACATCATTTCTAGCTGTGTAAAACGGATATAATATTGTTGATACAACAAAAGTTGTTAAAATTTACAATTCAATTTCTTTATAGATATTGAACCGGTCGTGGAACAATCAATTCAAACAGCGTTTGGAGTACCCTCAAATACAAATTCAGATTTCTCAGCATATAACACAGCCACACAAAATAATAAATTAGTGTTTTCATTTAACCATTTTAGTGTTTTATTAATATTTATTATTAATAATAATTGGTGTTTTACTTAATTAAAAACAAATTAATTTTTAATTTTTTTTATTAAAAAATTTAATCTAAAATATATTATGATCACAGGACTAAAAATTTAAAAACATAAAATATGACCAGTGAAGCTTAGAATTTATTTTGAAATTAGTATAACTATATTATTCAGTAAACTGTTTTTTCTAAACAAAAAATATAAACTTCATTAAATCTAAGTATATCGAAACAAAATTTTTTATAATAAGACAAAATGCAAAAAAAAAAAAAAAATTAATTGATTAATATTATTGATCAGAGGTAATTAAAGTTTATATAGTATTTTAGATCGAGTAAACACAATTATTTAATTATAATTAAAATAAAAGATTTTGAAGATAAGGATGCATTAAAAATATATAGGTTCCTTTTATTTTAAAGATTGTCCTTTAATTAACAATTTTATTAGATTATTTTCTAAAAATTTTAATTATTTCATTACAAATAGATTTTTCATAATTTACCAGATTCCAAATAGAAGTCAAAATGCTTAATTCTTCTGCCAAAACCCAAATAACACAGCCTACTCAACATGGACTTAACAGCAAAATATTAATCACAGTGTTTCTTGGATTATTTTCGTTGATGTGCACATGAATCGACAAAACATAATCATGATATAAAACATACCTGATTTACAAAAATACTATAAATATTACCAAGAGTATCTCTAGGATGTTTCGAATAAATTTGGATTTTTTGCCCCAACTTCCTAGATCAAAATTTTCTTGTATTTTATAAATACATATTACTAGTACAAAGTAGTCATCATCAGTATGAATTACCTAACGGTTTGTAAACCACCTCTAAATTAACTATGAATAACATGTCCTCGGAGAATTATTACGATTAGCTAATTCATACTGATGATGACTACTTTGTAATCGAAATACGACAGTGAATTTATAAAATACAAAAGAATCACTTTTGACCTAAGAAATTGGGGCAAAAAAACCAAGTGTTTATAAAAATTTTGTTCACTTCCAATTCTCGACAGTTTTCCAGTAGATGCTAATTGTTTTAAACTCCTTATATAGTTTAAGAAACTATTTTTCTTCGTTTTATGCTCAAATGAAAGGAACAATATAAAAACATGGTACCAATCGAATATTATATCGATTCTTTTAATCAATGAATGATTTCTTGAAGGGTATTAGATTTGAAACGATACCTTCTGTATAACAATTTTAAAACGAAAATTTGTAAAATCCGAATTAATTTGAGTGACGCCAGAATATCACATTTTGATACTAACATCTAAACTTTATTCAATATCGTAATTACAGCACTCATCGCAAATTTTAAGTTTCTTGCATTCTCTTGATTCATTTCCATAAAAATTAAATCATTAAAAATGGTAAATTTTTTTTTTTTTTTAATGACAAGGGACCGAGACTGTAGATTGTAAATCGATAGTTAATTTCAGTGTTTATAATAAAAATATTAAAAACATATAATTTGGTGACGTTTAAAGACTTAATTATATATAAATGTTATATGTATAGGTAATACCTTTCACAAAATAACTTATAATTTTTAAAATAAAAGTAATGTAATGATTTTTATCTGAAAATTATATTATTTTTAAGCACTTGTTCGTTTTAATGAAACGAATTATTCTCTATTATTATTTCAGGAGAAATTTTTTTAATAGAAAATACAGGACACGCTTCGTTTGGTTTTGTATGTTCTTTATATAGACTTGTTCAAAACACTAGATTAATATTTTGTATTGGAAACATGAGCATAGGAAATTTTTTCGGATTCAAAGTAATTTATAATTTTTTATGGAAGTTTTATTTAAAAAATACTTCTGGAAATTTATTTATTTGAAACCTGAATTTCACCCTTAAACATATGGATCTCATGAAAGATAAAGGACAACATATTTTCAAAATTATTTGTATCAAAAACCACTGATTATATTACAAAATTTAATGAATTTTAATAAAAAAATTTTTGCAAATTAAAAGAAAAAAATTGAACACACATATCTGGTAAGCAATACAATTAGCTTTATATTTTTAATACATCCTATCCAAGAAATGAATATTATTTAGAAAAATTAAAAAAATATAAATAACGGAAATATTTTTCCATTCCGAGTAAAAAATTTAATATTTATAGTAATTAAAAAATATAATATGTATTGGGCGTTTAAAAATTTACCTATCAAATGATATATTCCATAGGAATATATCATTTGTTAAATATGTTTTTGAGCCACCCTGTATGTATATACATATATATACATATATATATATACATACCATGTAAAAAAACTTATGAATAATTTTTTCACATGAACCCTTAAAAATTTTCTTATACAGATTGTTTTTATATTAAACAAATAAACAAATTCACAAATTTTTTAAACACAAATTTATTATAATTGATGTGTTGTGACCTATTTATTAGACAAACAAAAGAAGACTAGACAAATTTATCTACAAAAGTTATTGGTATACAGTTTATCGTTTCGTCAAATTTATCTCAACCAGAATTAAGTTTTGTTCAATTACAAAAATAACTCGAACAGACAAACAAGAATCTATTTTCATATAGATTTAAAAAAAAAATGATAACCACATAATTTTAAATTGTGAAAAATTAATTATATAAATTGAAGTATAAATTGAAATGCATTATTTAAGTTAAAGATCCTTCTTTAACCCATAGCATTCTTTTCCCCGCAAATTATTAAAATATTGGTTTCTGTCATTCAAATTGGTTTGTGTACCAATTTAAAAACAAAAATTGAACTTTGTTTGCTTATGAAAACACCCACGTACAAAGATAACCATATGCGAATTTAACACATTTTGAATTTCTTTTAAAAAATAGTAGGATGAAAACTTTTTTGTCGATATCGATTTGTATATAGCGTGGTAATAAAATATTATAGCATTTATTTTTAGACTGTTAATTTTTCTGTGTGATAAACGAAATTGACGCATCGATAAACTGTTTACAATAAATTAACTGAGGTAAATTTTCTAGGAGCGAAAAAAAAAATGTTCGATACTTTATATAAAATTTAAAAACAAAATCCAATATATATTATTAAAACCAAAAAAAAAATGCTAATTGTAACGTTAAATTGTAAAATTGAATTGAGAATTAATGTTTATCTAATATTAATTATTACTAATATTTAATGTGTGTATAAAATAATTAAAAACCAAAAAAATAAACATAAAAAATAAACAAATGCTGAACACTTTCGTGTGGAATTGTTGTAGATAGCAAAAGACTGATTAAGAACATATTTTATATTTTATTAATATTTATTTTTATTTTTAAATTAAATTAATTTTGTGATTATTTTATTTATATTTGAAAAGTTTTATAGTTACATACACTATACAAAAGCATATGGTACCGAACAATTCAAAAGAAAAACCAGGCACACAAATAAGTATTACAGACACTAAATCTTTTAGACTTACAAGCAATTGAACTACAATGGAGCTTTTAAAAAATCAATAAATTCGGACTTTAATGTTTATTTATAGTTTTGTAAATAATTAAAATTACGTTAAAATTCACTAATCTTTACTAAAACTCGCAAAGCAATTTTGGTACTATTGTTTTTTATTGTGGTGTATGTATGACTTTTGAAATTTTACGTTATAAATATGTATTATACCACTTTATTATTAACCATCAACAAAATCTAATAAAATTGAGAAAATATCCCATTATAATAAGTTCGTTCATATTCAACGAGTGTTGTTAACATTATATAACTATTTTCCAATCCAATTTGAACAATGTAAATTTAAACCGGTTTGTTTAATTTAAAAGAATTGTCACAAATTTTTCATTTTAAAAGTGTTGAATTGAGGACCAATATTTATTCATAACATTTACAATATTTATTCCAAACATTCATTACTCGGCAGTTTTTACAAGATTTTCTCATTTTATTAGAATTTGTACATTCAATTCTATACTTTCACAATATACAATTAAAATTCAGTAATTTAATTTATTCATTCGTTCAAATTAAATTCATTAATGGATGTACTTGCACGCACGAATTAAGTCTTCTTTAATTTGAACTAGTTAGTCGTCAAAAACACAAAAAAATACATTCCTTGAATTGGTAAGTAAGCACTAGCAAAAATGTTCATTCTTAAATATTCCGTGGTTTTCGAGTTGAAAAAGGTTGAAAATATTTTCTCTTCCTTACTAATTCTAAAAGTATAAAACTTATTGTAAATATTTTTTTCTCTAATATTAAAATTTTTGGGCGATAGTATAAATTAAAAAAGACTTTCATTATGTTCATTTTTTTAAATCTTTTACCAATTCTAGTATTTTTTCTGATGAAAATACCGAATAAATTAGCCGAATATCAAGAATTTGCAAGGGTTAGTTTGTACTCATTGTTAAATTCCTGGTAACTTTGACCCCACGGCTTGTGCGCGTACATCTTTTGAAATATGTCAAACGGAATGTATTTGACAGTGAATTGTACTTTGAAGATATTTTATTTTTGTTCCGAGTCACTGTCAGTTGTTGACTTAGATATGGTCACTTTTACGCACAATATTTTATATTTGTTAGAAAAACAAAGTTTTTACAAATAAAATTGGGTACTCTGATACAATTCAACAAGCCACACATTTTGATGTTTAATTAATTTCAATATTAATATTAGTTTTAATGCAACACAGTCAACGATTGATAGTGACGAGAGTTAAAAAAAAGACATAAAATTTAGTAAAACAAAACAAAAAATTAATATTCTGTTTCTTGAAATTTCTTTCAAAATTAAAAAGATTTAAATGTGTTCTAAATAATTATGTATTCTTGATTTTAATAATTAATTTTTAATAGTTATTATAAATGAAATAATACTGTAAATATTACAAAATATTTTATGTATGGCTTTTTCTTATTTTAGAATATTTGTCTATATGTGCAATTAAAATAATTAATTTACAACAAAATTTTTTTTTTTACTTTAAAAAACACCTGTCTAGAATTTCAGAAACATTTCTACACAAGTGTATCGAAAATATATCATCTGTATGGTAAGTCTTATAATAATTATCTCGCATGTACATTTTCGTTGACGTGGTTTATAATTTTACAATCTAATAATATGCACTGCCCGGTTATAAAGACTTAAAAATTATACAATATTTTGGGATTGGTATCGAAATTATCAATACCGTATACTAAATGTTACACAATGTAAGCATATCTGAATATATGCATTTTTAAATAATAAATCAGCGCTGAAATAATCAGAATAGTTATCATAAATTTTTCATTTGCGAATTTTATTTTTTACAAAATAAAGTTTGATAAATCAAATTTTGCGTTAGAAAATTTACAATAATCGTAGTAATCTATGAAGAAGATTTCTACCTAGTCGTAGAATATATCAATCGTTTATTTCTAGCTATTGATTCAAATATAAAGTAAAACATAAAAACATAAATGTACAAATATTCATAAAAAAAGATAATTAAATTATATTTAAAAACAGAAAAACAATAATTTTATAATTTAGTACTACCGCAATACATATATATTCAACTATAGATAATTGATACTTAACTGCAATTATCCATTATATTAATTAGAATGTAAAATTATTTGAGTTGTTATTCTTTATAAATTTTATTTCAATAATAAAATAGTACTCATTAAAGTATAATCTCTCTTGCAAATAATTATAATTGGGGAAGAGCTCACCGTAAGGAAAAAGGTATAACGATCAGATACTTTTACACATATCGTAACTAACGAAAATTAGTAGTATACCTAAAAGGGGATGAATGAAAAGTGGATGAAGTGGAAAATTGATTGTTATAAT
This sequence comes from Chrysopa pallens, assembly GCA_020423425.1. Classification (NCBI taxonomy): domain Eukaryota; kingdom Metazoa; phylum Arthropoda; class Insecta; order Neuroptera; family Chrysopidae; genus Chrysopa; species Chrysopa pallens. Next base: position 60,950,561 of record CM035594.1, read on the forward strand.
TATACCGACATCAATAGTAAAATCAATAGCTTTATTTTTCATAAAAATAGTTTTATTTTTATTTTTTTAAATATTTCTATGTATAGTAATGCCTATTTATTTCTTGAATCACTCATCATCTCTTAATTAAAGTGCTGAATTTGGTAACATTTTAGGGACAACAAATTTTACGACATATGTTTCTACTGAATCTACCAATAAAAATTATTCTTTAATCGATCAGATACATTATTTTACGGTGGTCTGTTGGTCGATATACAATTAAATTATAATAATTTATTTTACTCAAGTAATACATCCAATTATCTAATTGATTTGATATTAAAATTTGTGAAAAATTTATTAAACACCATAAAACATTATTTTTATATCTGCAGAAAGGTTTTATAGTCTCCATGCTCACAATTTTTTTTATTTTAATTAATCTTAGGAATTAACAATTTTTTCCCCTACAAAAATTCTGTTAGAGGGTAAGGGTTTTTTCTTTTACGATGCCCGTATGAGTTTTGGTTTGGATTGAATCACTTAATTTTTTCAATCCCGTCTATCCGTCATCAAGATTACTCAAAAACGAAATTGATAAACAGCTGTAATTTTGGTAGCGAATTCTGGACATAAATAGTGAGTTTAGGTTCACGGTTGATCAAAATGGTTCCATTGACTTCATTGGGTCCATGATCTTTCTTTTAAACTATGAAAGATAGAAGAAGTGATTCAAAAATTGAAAAGGCTCATTTTTGCTAAATAAGCAACTTTTCGAATCATATTTTCTTAAACTATTTATATTCGCTACAATTTTAGTTCATATTAAGCTAATAATCAAATAAATTTAGATTTTTCGCCCCAATTTCCTAGATAAAATTATTTTGTATTTTTATAAATATGTATTTCGACTACAAAGTAATCATTCTCAGCATGAGTTAGCTAGTTGTAGTGATTCTCTAAGGAGATGTTACTCGTTGCTAATTTGGTGACGGTTTGCTAACATGATAAAAATTTATTTTTGCACTTCAAATCCCAATTTGAACGCAATCGGTTAAACTCTTCCAGGCATGCAGCATATTCATGATATATTTTGGATAAAATAAATTTATAAGACCATATTATATAAAAAGATTGCAAAATAATTCTTCATATAAGTTTTTATAATACCTTGAATTGTAAAAAATAAAAAAAATATTATAAAATTATATTATGAAAACAAAATCTTTTTCATATAAAAAAGTAGCTATCTTGATAATTAAAATAATTTCTTACTAAAACAAATGTATAAAAAAAGAAACGTACCAAGTGTGAGATTACACGTGTTATTATCGATGGTTCTGTTGTAAATTGGGATAACGAAAAAGTATGTTTAAAATACAAGCGAGTTGTTGTCTAGTTAAATCATTAATATCTATCTGGGAGTTGTATTGCTATGGGTGTTTCATCTAATTTATTTTATATTTTAAACACTCATTAATGGACAATATTACGACTATATGGAATATTTATTCGTCAATGTAAAAGCAAATATTTATCTATAGGCTCCGTGCCTCAAATTGTTTTCTTTCGTTGCTATGGGTACGGTATACTAGTTTACCAATCAAATGATGTATAATAAGTCAGTGAATAACTGAAAATAGGTTACACAAAATTTATTAACAAATTTAAATGAATAATTATTTATATGTACAATTAAAAATAATAACTAACGCAATTTCTTCCAACGTTCTTATGATTTTAAACATAACAACCATAATAAAATAACTCCCTCCCACATGTAAGCAACATCTCACAACAAACTGGAAACCTCTTTGACGAAACATAAAATGCAATCAGCTTATAATAATAATTGTAATTTAAGCAAATCAATTTTGGATAATTGTTTATACTAAAGAAAAAATCCACATCCTTAATAAAAGTGTTGTTAGTATATAGATTATTATGCTCGCAATGCAATGAAGCTTTTGAAAATGAATAGATGTATTATTTATTTTGTGAAAATCCATTTTTATAAAATAATGGAAACTATTATTTTCACTTAATTTTTTTTTTTTTGTAATTACGATTGTACTTTTGACTTATACAGTCAATATCAATTAACGAATAATTATTCTTTTATTTTGGAAATATATAGGTAAAGTAGCTAAGGTTGTTGTGAATGAAGAAACTGTGGGTGGAGTTGATAAATTTATAATTACAAATTATATAAAGGGGAGTTATTAAGATATATTTTTTCACAAATATGTAACATCCCCAGCTTGTGTTCACTATCAATTTTAGTTACCTGTTTTGGTAAGATGAATAAAGAAGTTATACTATAGCATTGTCCCAATCTTAAATAGGTATTGGACGGTTAAACTGAAATGAATGGTCAAGTTATTTGGTAACGGTGCCTTAAATATTTAAAATATGTATACAATACATTTCATATTTATTATACATTTTACTTTAATAATAATTTACTTATTATGGTAATAATTAGAAAAAAATTCTTCAACATTAAATTAATTTGAAAAACATGTAAAAAAAAGGTTGTTTTTTTCTTTTTCTTTTATATAAATTTCTTTAGATTAAATTTAGTATTTCTCATGTTTTTATGAATAATTGAAATAATAATTTTGAAATAACAAAAGATGAATCGCAGACGAATTTATTTTTCTTCTACTCAAGATATAAAGCTTTTTGAACAAAATAATACAAAAATATGAAAAATTTCCTCATTTTGACTAAAGCACGTGAAATAAGTTTGTTAGAAAATTCCCTCAAACGATGAAATCGGGTTTAATTTATAAGTTGTCGGGAAGTTTCGGGAAGACGCCATTCTAAATAGACCACAGTTGGATTTGAAAATTTTATTCTTAAGTTCTCATACAAATTTCTATTAAATAGTTGCATCTTGCTCAAAATTGCGTGTGCTATTGTACATATTTTTGAATCTCTCTGACAGTCTTTGCGAATTTAATACTTTCGTTTTTTTATTAATTTAGAACAATACATCATCCGCCCTTCGTCTACCAGCACTCGTATTTTTTATAAATTTAATTAGTATTAGTGAGCATTTATCGCTTAAGCTAATTTCAAGTATATGAATTCGTTGCAAATTCAATGGATTCAAATTTTGATATTAAAACAGCTATCGTACCCAAAATTTTCGCCTGTACCTATTTAAAAATTACACAGACCAAAAATTTTTTATATTCTTTAGATATTTATTAATGAAGGTGTTTGTAGTTTAATTTAGCAACCGTAAACATGAAAAAAATTACCTGTCAATATTCATTATAAAATTTTACGTACTTTAAAAGTCGTTGTGTTAAAACCCATTCAACTACCGGTGTAATAGAGATTGTGTATTATATCAGTGGAAAAATACAATTGTATAGCGTGATTTTCATTTCCTCTTATACACCAAGCGTTAAATCATTTTTTTTTTTTTTGCAAGCAAAATTATTTATTTTTATAATTAAATTTTATGAAAATAAAATTATTAGATTTAAAAAAAATTACAAGAACATACATAAATTCTTAATTAATTTTTGTAATTAAAAAAGTTATGCAAGTTCTATATTCTATTAGTGTTCAAAAAAAATTAGTAAGCAATAAAATATTGTTAACAGAAAAAAATGCAACAATAATTTCTATGTCACCATATGTGAACAACAGACATCCATGTTCAGTTTTCACGAAAACAACAACAAAAAATAAGTGAAATAAAGAACCCAGCTACTATAAACAAGTAAATATTATATATTATATATATATATATATATATATATATATATCAGAACAAAAATGAAAATAAACGTGATCTAGATATTAAATCGGTTTCATTATCGCTATAAAAATGAAAATTGTTACACGTTTTTCACTTATTTCAAATAATAATGCTAGTAAATATGCCACATATACAAAACCTGCAAAACCATGTTATTGTTGTCATATTCTTAAAACTTATTATACACAATAGCGAACACCAGGCTCTCACCAAATATATGACATAATATTGTTGTAAGGCAAAGAAGACAATATCCCACATCCATTGTATTGGGGGCTCTGTAGAGTAATACATTGTCTATGTTTGTTCCTTTTTTTCTTGTATTTTACAAACAGAACCCAAAAATGTCACAACATTTTTTTTTTATATTTGCTTTTGTTTATTGTATTTTTTTTAAACAATAACTTTTCAGAAAAACTAAGCTAGTCATTTTTCTTGCCTGTGTAGGTGTTTTGCATATTAAAATATTTTGTTCCATTGAAATAGGCTACCAACTAACTTTTCATTTGGAATTAAATTAAATTTTAAAACTAGCCGAGTTACGTATGATTTTTAGAAGGCACACTAATAACTTTCTGAATTAGCGAATTGTAGTTTTCATTATTTGACATAAGTGGTAGTTGTACAAGTTTACGTGTAAATAACTTCCTACAAAAATCATTTGAAGATCTTTTTATGCCCAGCAAATGGTATTTCAAAATTTTCTCTCAATTACGTGAATTAGCTAAGTCTTTTACATTTCAAATCATTTCTCCAAATACTATAATAAATTTGTTAAGAACGAAAAACTTCTCAAATTATTTTCTTTATTCTTCTATAAATATTTTGCTCTATAAATTTTTTAAATAAATGTGTTTCAAAGTTTGTGAACAAATTTTCTCATATAAGATTAGAAAGCCATGTTTCAGACCCATAAAATACTCTTTGCCTAGAGAGCAAATAGCATTCCAATATCTTACGGCGTCAGAATAAGAAAACCGAAATTGAGGTAACTCTAAACATAAATGTTTCAAGCAAGAGTTGTTTGTTTAAAAAAAAAAATAACATTTTTGATTTTTTTACAGACGGACGTTTGGAAATAGACTAATCGGATGATTTCGTGATCAACCACAGCAAAATTTTGTTCGTGGCTTTAAGATTTTCCAAAATTCCCAAAATTCTTTAGACTGAAATTTATATACTCTGACTTATTCAATTTATCTCGAGTATATTAAAAAGCTAATAAGCAAAAAAAATCTCTATTTACACCACTGTCATCACAGGTATTCACTAACATAAACGCACATATAACATCTTAAGAACGGTTATCACAATAAATATTATTTTCAATATCATGATGAATTCCAATCATTTGCTGTTAAAAATTTAATTATATAAACATTGAAAAGAATGGACTTACCGCTTACATTCTTCTCAATAGAAAATATATATTCAATTTTGTGTTTTATTTAATAATTCAGTGAAAAAAAAAAGTCATTTTCTCTTGTCTTAGTTTAGTGTAGAAACGATAAAAATGTGAAAAATGAAAAAGAAAAAATATCTAATCTTGTTAAAACCACTGAAATTATATTACTTAAATGCAGTGAAGTATATTTTTACTGTACATAGATATACAATTTATACAGCCTTTCGAGGTTTCACTAGGTAAATATAACATAATACGGGTATTTTCTACCAGCATCCGCAATATAGTTATTTGGTAATGCGACTATGTAGTGTATGTTTTTGATAGAGATGAATACAGGATGGCTAGAATTATTGAATTTGTGCTGTAAAAGAACAGATTTGGTTAAGATGACTTTTAAGAAGGGGCTAATTAATTCACACAATAATATTGGCCAGAGTATCTTTTCATAAAATTTTATTAATTTTTATTTTATAAAATGAATATTAATAATTATATTAGATTAATAAAGAGTATTGGTGTGTGTGGCCTCTGTTAGGGACATATATGTCTAGAAGTAGCTGCTATATGCGGTAAATTTTGTAACATGTTATAAAAAATAAAGTAACCTTAATAAAGAAAGGTAGCTTTATTTATCTATATAATAGACTTTAATTGTTTTGTAAAAGTCGATTTTATTTTATGTGAATTGTATAGAAATTTACAAAACTAGAACCGCAAAACGAAATATTTTCTTGTACAGAATAATCTTATGAACAAAGTTTAACACACATTCTTTATTCTTCGTACAGAGAGTTTGTAAAATACTGTCAGTGTTTTTTTTTTTTTTTGAATTCATTTAATCAAGTTCAACTTTTAGTCTTTAGTTCTAAATGTTTCTATCGGAATCTGTAGTTGGTGCTTTTTTGAAGTTAATAGGAATTATGATAGGCTCAGCTACACTTTATGCTTTTGTCGAATAGCTTTCGTGGAACAAAGAAATCGAAGCATGATACAATAAAGGTTACTTCTTTTATTTATTGTGTAAAGTTCTTAGTACCGTTGTAAAGGTCTAAAAAAAGGTTATAAAAAAAACCCTGTTACCTGTTAGTTTTAATGATAAAGATCACAAACGTATAAGAAATCAGCCGCATTGACAAGTAAGCTGATGATGCCTTACTACAATTTCAAAAAATTGAACTGATTAATATGGATTAACGTACATTTAATGCTCCGGTATAAATGAAATGAGAAACTTCAAAGCTGTACCACTTTTATACCGACCTATCCGAACTCACAAATTTTTCTCTCTATTCAATATTTAACGACATATTGATATAATCAACAATAATAATTCCACACTTATAACCATATTATCCTGTTAGTAAAGGCTTTCTCACGTTACAAAACGAATACACACCTGTTATAGAATAATTTTATTTCAAAAAAATAAAAAATAAATAGATTCAGTCGCCATAAGAAGCTGGTTCATTCATTGAATAAACACACGTTTAAATACAGAAAATTCTTTCAAATGGAAATAATACAATTCTAGTTTACTTATAAACCCATAGCAAATAGTACAAATACATGTACCGTATGTCTCATTTTGAAAAACCATCTTAAAGCTCGGAAAGAAACATCTAACTGCGTAAATCATTTCAAGTTCATAACTGAATAGACATTAAATTATTTATATTTTTTATAAATTATATAGATCATAAAGTATATTGAACTACAGGAAGAATAAAATATATTACTCAAGAGTGGTCAATATAATATTTACTTACAAATATAGAATCAGAAGTTTAGTTTTGGAAATCACAAAACGTAACAAATAATAAAATCTCAGAATAATAATAACTAATAAATATTAAAAATAAAAAACAAAAAAATTACGTACAATTTAAAAAGAATTGTAAAAAAACGAAATAAAGAATTTATTCACAATAATGATGTTTTTCTTTTGCACTGATTAAATTGCCTGTGTGAACAATCCGACCCAATTAACGATCGATCCTTGATAAACAAAATGAATAAAATACAATAATACAAACATTTTAAAGAACACAAGATACTATGTTCATGATATTATATAATTTAACACACATATATATATATTTTGTCAATATACATATTCTTAAATAATATGGTGACCTAGATGCTACTAATAGGAAGAATATCAATCTGCTCTTACTACTCGATGCGGATGGCAATTTTGGTAATTTAAACAGTAAGCTGGAGATTTTAAATGACTACGCACGCATAAATAAACTATTCTGGTTTTAGGCAGGGGTGTCAAGCAAGTAATGAAGAAATATTTAAGTGTGGTATAATCTGAAGTTGTCAAGAAATTTAACTATCTCGCAATTTTTAACTACCTGCTAGCTGTTATTTTCAGCTAACAAATAAAATTTAGAATATCATTCGCATACTTTTTGTAACCTTTAATGTCGTTCCGTATGGGTTCATCATTTCTATTTAAAAGTTATTAAAATTCTTAACAACAGTTCTGTTAAATGTTCAAATGCATATTATCCAGTAATATCGCTATTCACGAAGAACAAATCTTATTCAAAATATTCAGCTATGTTTACTTTCCAATGAAACACACGGTTAACAACACAGTTACATTTTTCCTATTACTTCTCCTAGAAAATATTATAGAAATAAGTTATTTTATTGTTTATTTTCTTCTTTTACGAGAAGACGACGCAAAAAATTTGGTGAATAGAAAATGCGTAGACAAGAAATTTTGTTGTAACGAATGCTTAAAGGTGGCAGACACATTCTTTTACAATTTACTCCTTTTTTTATTTTTATTTCATTTTAGATTTTTTGTTACACAAAATGAAAATTTTTGATTATTTATTTTATTAATTATACGACAATTATAAGATTTAAGTTAAAATCAAAAAAATAATTTTTATTTCAGATCAACTATAATTTAAAACCTTTTATAAAATTATAATAGCGAAAAGCGTAATTTTTTAAAACATTTTTTCGTTAACTATTTATATGCATTACAAATTCAGATGATCATTAAAAATTTTTTAAACCATGATAATCAATTATAAATCGAGCATCTAAACAATTAACATTTTTAGTTGTTACTTTATCTTAATTTTTTTTTTAAATAATCTGAGTTCTGAAAATAACCTTGATTTCCTGACGAATATTAAAAATGTAAATTAAAAAATGCACAATAAATTAATCCTGATTTCAAACATTTATTTCTACATAACTGACTACAATTTCACAATAAAGGATCTGTGTATAACAATTACTTGTTTCTGTATAAAATTGGTAAAGTGATGTGGTAAACTATTTGAGCCAATAATCCATATTCCTTAACATATTCCAGTCGTCAAGTATAGAACCGAATAATTTTTTTAAAATTTATTCGAAATTAGTTTCCCTGTAAATTAAATAAAATGAATTAGAAACACAAGACTTACAGTGAATTAAATAGCTACGATAATTGGTGCTCAGATGACGATTCTGATAGCATATTCAGAAAATTTTTGCATAGACAGTTTCGTGGTCTCTATCGAATTTCGTAACTATTCAAACCACCACATAAATTTGAAAAAAAAATATTACCATAAATTTGGATGGAGCTTCTGGTGGTCCTTCTGGTGGATCTGCAAAACTTGTAAGACTTGGTGGTGCAGGTTTTTCTTCATCAAGTGGTGCAGCAAGTGCAAAGTTCTAAAACCAAATTAAAATTTAGTATCTTGATTAAATTTAAAAATATATAACTTGATGAAGTTCGTGGACAAAACAGCCTTATAATAAAATAATAACAAAGTAGTTAACAGTTTATTCTGATTAAAAACTTCATTTTTCAATTTTAAAAAACTTTATATAAAAATAATCAAATAAAACTTTCTCTAGTAAATTCTTGATTCTTACAAACTTCGTAAAATGAATCATAAATCAATTAAAATGCAATAGAAAAGATTTCACTTACGGTTAATAGCATGACTACTACAACAACGAACACAAATAATAACCAAAAACGCATTTTGAAGTTTTAGAGTGGTTTTGTATTACAACGTTAATGCTAGTGAACGATTGATTGAATTTGATTTTCGTTTGAAATTATTAGCATATTTATATGATTCTAAAATCGAAAAAAATTAAGAAAAAACATTTGTAATTGTTTTAAATTTGACATAAAATCATAATATTTTCTATATGTAATTAAACAATAAAGTTGTATTTTTCACATTGGCATGAAATATTTTTCAAGGTATTTAAATAAAAACGACATAAAACATTAATAGTTTGGTTTTATTCATGTCAAATACATTCATCCGGTTTATTGAATGCGCAACACGAATGTAAAAATCATTGCACAAAAATACATCAATTGAAGTACTTTAACGAAAAGTAAAAATTAATTTGGCCTTTGCATGATGTATTTCAAGTTTGTACATTGATCTGGAAAATACGACCGTGAGAGTACAATTTTTTTTTTTTTATAACACGATTTTGATTGGAATTTGTAATACATATAAATTTCGATTTTTTGCCCCAATTTTCTAGATCAAATTATTTTGAATTTTTACAAATACGTGTATCGACTACAAAGTAGTCATTATCAGTATGAATTAGCTAGTTGTAATGATTCTCTGAGGAGATGTTATTCGTTACTAATTTGATGACGGTTTGCACGTTCAATATCAATGGTATCGAAACGTTACTTCTCGATAGTTTTGATGTTTTTTTATAAAATTTTGATGTTTTATAAGTTATTCCGAATAATTAAGTTAGCGATTTCATTCAGCCTCAAGTATACACCTTGTGGACTTAAGTTCTACCTTAAAAACCGGCGAAAAGTTAAAAATTTTTTGTTCGCTGTTTATGGGCTTTCTTGTATAATTGAGGTCTAAGAAATTCAAAAATAATATTTATTTTACGATCGGTTAACTAATTTTTGAGATATTACATGAAATACAACCGATTAATCGGCTTCTGGGTCGGATTTTTAGCAATATCTCAGAAACTACTTGTCCAATCGTTAAATAGATATTATTTTTGAAATTTGCGGGTTGAAATTACCCTACAATATGTATTTTAACTAAATCGGGGGCAAAAAAATTTTCCCAATTTTTCCGATTTTTTCAAAGGGGTACCCCTTAAAAAATTGCAAAAATTTTAAAAATTTTTTTTAACCCAATTTCGAGAAAAACCATGTTTATAAGTTTATTTTGACCCGTAGATTTGAAAAATAACATCTATTTAACGATCGGATGCTTAGTTTTTGAGATATCTGCATAAATCCGATCTAAGGGTCGATTTAGCGGATGTATTTAATATAATATCTAAAAAACTAGGCGACCGATCTTAAAATAAATGCTATTTTTGAATTTTGCGGATCGTAATTATCCTAGAAAATCTATAAATAGAAGAAAATAAATTTTGAACTTTTCGCCGGTTTTTTGTTCATCAATCAGATATTTTATGTTTCGTTAATAGGTATAAAAATTCAATATTTTGTTTTGATTTTTTTTTTTTTTTTTGTGTACTTGAAATTCTATACATAACGATTATTAATAAATACAAAAATTGTCTTTACGAAATTAATGAACTTGAAATAATTTACAATATTTTATTGTTTTTTTTTTTTTTTTGTTTTTTTTTTTTTTTTTTTTTTTTTTTTGTAAAAGCTAAACCAAAATACTGAAATAAGTTTTTGGTTTAATTCTTTAATGTACAGTAAAAAGAAACCCATTTTGGACATTTCCCAAAGTCGTTAAAATATATAAAAATGCCTATCATTTTAAACATAAATATCATCATACTCAACAACATCATACAGTATACAAAATGTTACAGGAAGAAATAATCGGTTTTTTGATTACCAAAAAACGGTAATCAATTAATAGTATTTTCCCATATTTTTGGAAAAGATTAACATTTCTTCAGAAAACTGATACGAATTTAGAATGTATAACACTAAAATTTGAGTATCAATTTCCTCGCAATAAAGATGACTTAAATAAACTAACAAACTTTGAAACTTTTGAAACCTAATTATTGATTTATATATAAATATATATCTATTTTATATTGATTTATGACTTCTGTCATTATTTCGGAAAAAAATACTATTTACTTTGTGTCTTCATCCCTTTACCATCAACCTTGAACGCTCTTCACCCAAACTTCCATTACACACTGTAAATTAAGTTTACCCATCTGTAAAAAAGAGAATGTTTGCTTATATCAAGGGCAAGTAAAAAACGATAATGATAAGAAGAAAAACCGGCAATGATAAAAATATTGATAAATACAAATATAAAATACATTAATAAAAAAATAAAAATAAACTACTGCACACTACAGCAAAAGAACGTATACACAATGGTGATTAGAAATTATGTGATCGTTTCATGTGACTGAAATATCAAACTGCGAACAAATTCAGTGTGGTGACCATTTGGTTTTATGTTTTGAAGAAATTCATATTATTTAAAATCTATCAAATATGAAATATTTGATAGTACTTAGAGTAAATAAAATGTGTTTTTTTTTTTGGGTAAGGTGGATGTGCTTGATATGTCCATTATAAAGGATATAGTTTATCATTGGTAACAGATGACATACCTACCTGAATGTGTCTCGTACGATAGCTTCGGGATATTCGAAAAATGTGCTTTAATAATTTATTTATTTTTTTTCTTGTTATCCCTTTCTGAGGTGTATTACAATTGGGTTCATAAAAAAAATTACATCCAATTTTTTAGCATAGATTATGGTGACGATATTGTAGACTATTTACATTGCTTGTGTCATTCGAACAAGAAAAACAAAAGTACAACATAGCTGAATTGAAGAAAATCAATCGTTTTCGAACCCTGTGAAGAAAATATTCCTCAAAGATTTTGGTTACTAGCAATGCTTAACTTTGATAGATATGAGATCAAAATATTTGCGAAGCAAGATTTCCAATTTTAAAAACCAGGAAAATTTCAGTATATACTATAATATTACTGAACTCATTTTGTTAGCATAGTTATCACCATTCACCAGATCCCCTAACAAACATTTCTTTTTTGTATGGTATGAAGAGTTTACAAAAAAGAAGCTTAAAATTAACAACAACAGTGCAGACATGTGGTTTGTTAGGACAAATAACGAAAAGCTTCGACAAACATAAGCGATTAAATTTATCTCATCCATATGATGAGAACTCATAAAAGAATTTCATCGTTATAATTAACAAGCCACTGCCTTTTGTAATAACGGTCGTTATTTATAAACACACTGTATGGATAAAAAATTATCTCGATATATCTTTGCAATTTTTTATTCCTTTTTCGTTCTAGAGTTGTATTTTAAGTAGTGTTAGAAAAACTTAATCAATTTCAATAAGTTCTTATAAATACAGAGTCGGTTGAATAAAACCAATCCTCAATCCCATGCATGTTGGCTAGTGTTATATACATATATGATAAAACATCCGATATACCGGGAGAATCAGCCACCTTTCTTCTAAAACCGAAAATATTTCATTAATAAGAAACTGGAATTTTTTCTGAAGAATTCGCTGCGCGTGAATCATTCAGACAAAATGGAAAAAATTTATGTAAGATACAGGACTGCAATTTATAACGTAATAAATTTTTTTTAGAAATTATTTTCAAAAATCTAAAAAAATAAAATGTTAACTCATATAAATGAATTTTCATAAATTTCTTACAATGCTAACAAACTTTTTAAATTTATTGATGGAAAATTCATTTTTTAGAAAAATATATTTTTATCGAAGTTACGTTTAAACGAAAAAATCGATTATTTGAAATGTTTCTACCTCCTTTGTTGGGGCGGTAAGTTTACTTGCATGGTCGATTTTCCTGGCCCAAATAACATTTACTATTGAGAAATTTGTTGTTTATGGTTATACGTCGAAGTATTTATTACAAATATTACCATGACATAAATTTTATTCTCAAAACTAAGGAGAGAAAACCAGATATGCGTTTTTTAATTGTAAGAAAAAAGTTCACCGAAAGTTCCTCTATTTCTTGTTATCTACTAGACCAAGGCTATATAAACAACCTTTTATGAAAGATGTTTGACAATTGAGAAAGGTTCTTTGTTTATAAGATAATTTTTGGGAATAAAATGACTATTTTCGTTATAACATTTTATCTCTTGTGCAATTATTAGAGATCAGTATAATAGACGATATATATCATAATGTCGATTGATAAATTTTTGTCCCTGCAATTTTAATGTTCGGAACAGGAGGCTTAAAAACAAATTCTTCATGAGTACTAAAATCTTAGCTACACTGTATTAGAAAGTGTATACAGTGCACACCCGGTAGAGGTTTGCAACTCTTAGGAAAAACTTATAGTGAAAATGAGAATGTATCAATTTTGTTGTTGTTGAAATGAAATGAACATTACCGATTAATACACAAAAAAACCGTTTATTTACACAGTTAATTCAATTGAATTGAGTGTTTAATTTCAATGAAACGAAACGTGTATAACAAAACATTCACTTTATTTTAACGATAATGATTTTGTTGAAAGAAAAGTTAATGTAAAACATACATTATAAAAATGTGAGTTTCACTTCTTTCACTTTTCTATTTTTTTGTTTTTCTTTTACCCATTTTCACCTCAAGCTTTTTGTTTATTATTCAAACGTATAGTATGATACAAAATTTCACCCTGTATTATCAAAAATGTTTCAATAGTAACAAAAAAAAATTTGTTTATCTCTGTACAATATTTTCATTGACCAAAATCCGTTTGCGATAGGCTTTATAAAACAATATTTATCAATATTTTATACGATTTGTCAATTTTCTAAGGGTTATAAAAATTAAATTTGTATATTTAATATGTAACCACTTGGGTAGCTTCAAGCTATTGGTTCTGAAAAAGAATTTTTTAGCGTTTGATTTACTTTTATTGTATTAATTGAAATTATACTTCCTTTATGTTCTCTGATATGATTGATCTAATATGTGGTACACAGCTTCTGTATGTGGACTAGTCGAATAAGGTACGCATTGAAAATAAAAATTCAAATCGAATTTAGCCGCCAAAAATGGCGGATAACACTTTTTTTACAACCTCGTTAAATACAGGCACCAATTGAAAGAGCTGGGCTTACACTACGACAAATTTCATATCTAAGTTGGCCATAAATCTAAGAGAAGTAGAATACTAAAAACTTGAAAGTTTAGATTTTAAAGTATAAACGAGTTAATCGAAGAAAAGGTAATTCAATTAAACAATTCTTAGGTTCCAGTCTACAAACCACTCGTTTAATTATTGATTAATCTAAAGCATGGATCAAAAAATAAATAAAATAAGAGTTCAGCGAGACGACATCGTTAAAACGGGAATTTGTTTACAAAGATAGTGTTAATTACCTGAATTCTATGTGTAATTATAGCGAATCTGAACCAAATGCTGGGTATTTAAATAGTTAAAAATGCAAGTATTTCTTAATATTTTAAAATGACAAAAAATTTTCAAAAATATTCAATTATTTAATTAAAGTTTAACGTGTTTATTGATTTTTATTTTATAAAATTGTGACAAAAAGTTTATTTTTGTATGCAATTGTAAAAATTTAATGATTTAGAATATTTCAAATTCTACTTTTAAGTTTTATTTTATTTTTGAGTGAATGTTCAATGAAAAAGAAAAGTATTGATATACCAACACCAATAGCCAAAATAATAAATGCCCAATAACTTTCTGTTATTCCAACTTGAACAAAATTTGCTACAGACGCTCCACATTTTGGTTGAGTTTTATAAATTCTTAAATACCATCTTTGTTGCAAACCTGTTTCTTCCAACCGTAGTAATCTGTAAACAATTCACGATCAAAGATTTATGAAGCTTTACAAAAAAAAAATAATCATAACAATAGCTTACCCATTTCTAAATACTTCAATGTAAGGGGACTTATTAGGTGTTGCATGAAACAACGCTGAAAACTGAAAACTTATTAAATCATAATTTATCAATTGGAATAATTAAAATAGACATCAAATCATAGTCAAATTTGAAGTATAAGCACCGGTCTATGATTTAGAATTCAATGAGTGAATTTTTATATAATCATTTGCACTTACCTCGCCAGGAGTCAAAATTTCTTGCAGGTCACATTTTTCATTCTCTTCAAATGTCTTACTTACATAATGAAAAATAATACCTGGTTCCCCGTAAAAAGCAAACAAACCTTTTCTCAATCTTTCAACACCTTTGGCATAACTATAGTAACCTTTTGGTCCAACTTTCTCCTCATAAATTTGTTTCCGTATTGGATTTGATGAATTCTGAATAATATACAAAATATATGATTTGGTATGGTTTATTTGTACACAAATATATGATTTGGTATGGTTTATTTGGACACATGTTTGTCGGCCACAACTTATGCGTTTTGGAATGTTATTGATTTTCGAGATTTTGTATTTACAATCATTACGGTTAGGTTCGAAATAATAAGGGAAACCGCATAAATAAAAATTGTATTCATACTTACTTCAAACATTAGTTTTGAAAATTCAAAGTCCAAAAGGCCAGCTGTTAATGGACTTGCAGTAAATTCTTCAAATGTTTCAATACTCGCAGATGCTTGTAAAAGAGCAACAATATTCGCTGAATAAGAAGTATAAACGAATAACATAGACAGGTATACAAAAAAAGTACCCACACGGCCAGATACACCTACTGGTTCTTTCTCGACACCTGTTAAATATAATTTTCAACTCAAAAAAAAAATTTTAACGAAATTTTGTTGAAACCGTAGGGTTTTATTAAGCAAAGTATCCAAGCAGATTCAACGAACCTACGTCTATTACGGTGTGTTGATTTTAAGCTATAGGACATTTGGGATAACTATTGCAAGGTCTAACAAAAATAGAAGTAGATTATATATAAAGTTCTGAAATTTAAGTGAATAATCCCATTAGTGTTGTGATTTCTAACCAGCATATTACAAGTCATCACGACGTCATAATTGAGACATCTTTAAGAAGTCTGAATAAAGGCTTTACTATTTAAGTCTTTCTGATTTGGATGTTTGCTTATAGATAGGTTATTATCTGATAGATAGACTTGGACACAATAGAGTTTTTATTCAAGATACATTAAGTCAGTTACTTAATATAAATTAGTCAAACCAAATTTTCATAGTTCAATTACCTTGTTGACATAAGGATCCCACAATAAATACAATTATAGATGCCCATCCTTTTTGTAAAGATAAAGATTCAACGTTGTAAATTTTATTTCCCTAAAAAAATATTTTTTATTAGAAAAATTATAAAATCATGATTAATTTATTTAGTATAACTTACAATTCTATTCCTTTTAACTTCAGCTGTAAACAAATATTTCATTACCACCATTATCAATAACAACAACACACCTAAACCTGCCCATAATTTCGTTTGAAAAGACAACCGTAAGATGTTATTTACATACGATAAAGCTGGCATTCGGAATATAAAAGCTGCCCGACATTTTGATGTTCTTGCTAAATAACGTATTAAATGTAAACGATTACTCAAGATAGCTAATGCCGAACCTAAAATCAAAATCTTTTATAATATCATAAATGTCGTTTTTGTATTCATGTGTTACCAGTTACATCATCTTCACCATTTATTATTTTTTGCGTCACCCCAATCCATGATCCATTTGGTAACCTTCGTCCCCAACTATTGGTAAGTTTGTATTTTTGGGTTGCATTCACATAATAACATAATAATTTGTTCATATTAAATGAATGCTTACCATTTGCATCGATATGTGGATTACTAAAAAAATTTGCAGTATTAAAATTAGTCCTGTAAGATGGAGTCCAGAATACATGATAAAAAATTATCCGCAGAAGAGGTCAAAAGTTTTCTAAATAAGATCATTAAAGGACAACCAATATCAAAATTTTAATGGAGAAACTTCTTACATAAAATCCTCCAAATGATTTGGTGTATCTTTTGAGAAAAAGAAGTACGACTGCTTCATTTCATATCCATTCAAATTTCTTCTCCGATGTGTTATAATTTCTCTACTTCTTTGATCAAATATTCCAGTATCCTTACTCCAAAATCCAAATTTTTCATAGACTACAAATACAAATTATATTTCAGCAATTTTATTGCTTTCGAAATCTAATTTACGATAAAAACGAGTAAGTCTTTTACCAAAATATGTTTCATATTTATTATATTTATAAGGTTGCTTCAGATGTATCACCACGTCATTAAAGATCTTTGCTGTAATAACATTGCTATCAATATCAAGTAACAGGGACTGTTTTAGGTCGCTTGTATTTTTACCAAATAAAAGAACCCATCGATTAGGTGAAGAGATATGAAACGTTGAATTTGCCTGAGAAAAACGTATTATAGAAAGAATAGAAATAAAAATCATAGACAGATCATATAAGGTATAGAAAAAATTTATTAAAATAAAAAATGCATACCTCTAAAAGAATATTATTTGCTGATGGACAATCCATATCTAAAACTCGTATCATTTGATGGTCAATATTGTCATTAATATAATTAACCGGGTCTTTTATAATATTATATTGGTTTTGAAACCCTAACTGCTTTTTAGTCATTAAGTCTACAAAAGAATTCGCATTGTATTTTAAATTTAAATAGAAAAAATTAATTATAGAAATAACTGAATTTCTGCTAGGAATACGTAGGAACAAATTAAATGGATTGCATCAAGGAATTTAGTTTTTAAAGAGCTTTGTTTTAATAATTGCATAATTTATTGTTATAATACGGTCTGAGAGACGTATTTTATATTTTATATGAATAAATCAATATGGCGTATGGTGGTGCTACATCAACAAAAGTGGTAAAAAATAAATTTTTCTTTTCGAGTATGAAGTGGAGTTCAATTTATTGCGGAATTAATATTATCCGAAATAAGATAAAATGTTCAGAGGACAAACATGCCCATACCACCTCATCCCTAAATGTATTTTTCAATAAAAACAACACTTTTGACTAGCACGGCTATCCTCTGAACATCACTTTATCTAATTTCAGATTAAATGATTTTCTTTTCTAAGATATTTAAAATGCATTTTCTGTTTCTTTTTGAAGTCTCAAAACAATTATTAAAAAAGAAAATAAATTTGCATAGATACCAATTGGAAAGCAGACGTGGAGAAGAAATCTTGTATTTTGTTCAAATTTAAAATAATCTTTTAAAAAATCAATTTTCATTTGAGTTTCATTTGCTTGATTCAATGGAAATAATAAGAAATAAAATAAAATTAAAAATATCCAACTATGAAATCTCTTCATTGTTTTTACTTATTCTTAACCATTGACGAGAAAAATTTATATTTGTTTACGTGCATAATATAAATTTCTTCTAGTTAATGTTTTCTATAATATATAATTTTCGTCATCGTATTTTTCTATTTTATATATATGTTATTATTTGGATTTTTTAACATATAATTTATAGTTAATATAGCATGTGGCATTATTAAATGATCTATAAAATTATTAAAATACATAGAAATTAATTTCTCAACCCATAAGATATTTAATTCTCCAACTCTTACATGTGAAATTATTTCTTATTGGTTCTTACCAAGAAAATTTTGCATAACATTACTATAATCTAAGCACATATTGAACTAATTTTTATGTAATTTCCAATACGAATTTAAAATATTGAATATATTATTAATTTAAATTAATATTTTGCTATATATTAAAATAATTATTATTTCAAGTACATAATTTTATCAAAATAATAGAATGAAAAAAATGTGTATAATAATGTTATGCAGGTAAAATTTAGATAAATAAATACCCCTGTATGAATCGTTTTATTATCCTTGAATCGAGTCAAGGTTTAATCAGTCATTAATAGCTATTATCGTTTTGTATACCTTTCTTTGTTACGAAATATTTGATATAAGAGATTATCCAATTTGAAAAATAAAGTACTAAAATAAAAATAATGAATAAGCTTGAAATAAGCAAGATTCTTTAAAAAAAAATTTTATAAAAATAGAATTTTATAATCAAAATGAACCTCATTTTCAATTTTGAACTACTTTCAGGGATACTAGTTTTTCGAAAAAAATACATCCGTCAAAAAAATTATTTAAATTTAATTTTGAATTAAATACTTTCCTTGAGATCAATAATATTTTGATATCGGCATCAGCGAATCAATTTTTACCTAAGAAGAACATAGGATCATAAGGAAATTATTAATAGAGGTATCATATAGTTTTTCAAAAATTTTTATTTTACACTTATACATAAAAAATAATATACGGGTCTACTTAAAAACTTCTTCGTTTACGCGTCAGTTAAAGAATCATTTCATCAAGAAATTGATTTGCTTAATCTCTCTTATTAGTTTTTGAATATTACCGTGTGTTCAAGATACCACAAGTCTTATGAATTTGAGCAACGGACAACAGATATTTTTTATCTAAATTTCGAGCGAAGCTTGAACTTAATTTCGATACTTTAATCTGAATCTCTTCAAAGCTCAGAGTCAAACCCATTACTGTAAAGGTTTTAATCATACTTACACTTAATGGATTGGTAATCACTTAAGCAACATAATCCTTCTAAATAATTCCAACTTATTTATTTATGGGTATTTTGTTTTCAATGAAAATGACTATTGTAGGTGTAAAAGTTTATTGTGCTTCGAAAATTTATAAAATTGTGACAAAAATCAGTTATTGAAGTAAGGTAGTTGTGTTGCCGAAGTCATAGTTTCAGAAAATTCTAAATGTTTGTATACTTATTTAAGGTAACAAGACAATTAGCATTAAAATTTTTAGTCGATTGCCCGTCTTAAATTCAAGTTAATTATTATGCGTTATATGTGATGTTCACGATTAAAAAAAACTACTTACACAGAAGTACACACAATTTTCCCCGTTTTGTTATGAAAATATAGTAACTGGTTTAACAGTATGAGTGTATTCGCATATATGAATACCGTAGTAATGTGTTGTTGACTTTTACAGCAACAGTACACATAGACAGAACTTCCGCATATTATCAGACAAAAATTCCTTTTTACTACAAAGTAACCTACTTGTAACTCGCATATAATGCATTATATTTTTACAATATTGTTGCAGAACAACTACCTTAAATAGTGCACTAAATTTTAAATTACGATATTAAATTCGATTTTTAAGTTTTATTTTATTTTTGAGTGAATGTTCTATGACAAATAACAAAATTGCTGCTCCAACTCCATATATTAAAATAATAAATGCCCAGTAAGTTTCTCTTATTCCAACTTGAACAAAATTTGATACAGATGCTCCACATTTTACTTGAACTTTATAAAATCGCAAGTACCATCTTTGTTGCAAGCCCGTTTCTTCTATTCGTAGTAATCTTAAAATAATTAATAAATTACTTTAAGAATTTGCCCTTATAGTTCTTGCCAGGGAACTTCAAATATTTAGCTTACCCATTTCGAAATACTTCAATGTAAGGAGATTTGTGTGGCGTAGCATGAAATAACGCAGAAAACTGAAAATATTTTTTTTTTAATTATAATTTTAGTAAATCTGACTAAATAATTTTTCTTACTTCTCCTGGAGTTAAAATTTCTTGCAAGTCACATTTTTCATTCTCTTCAAATGTCTTACTTATAACATGAAACATAATACCTGGTTCAGCGTAAAATGCAAACAAACCTTTTCTAACTTTTTCTACACCTTTTGCATAGTTATAATAACCTTTAGGACCCACTTTTTGCTCAAAAATTTGTTTTCGTATTGGATTTGTAGAATTCTAAAATAAAAGGGCTGTGTAATCAAGGCTATAAATTGATCGCAATATGCATACGTACCTCGAATAATATTCTAGATAATTCAAAATCTAAAAGACCAGCTTTTATTGGACTTTCTGTAAATTGTTCGAAGGTTTCAATACTTGCAGATGCTTGTAAAAGAGCAACAATATTTGCAGAATACGATGTATAAATAAATAACACGGCCAGGTATACGAAGAATGTACCTACACGTCCTGAAATACCTTCCGGTTCTTTCTCCACACCTGTAAAATATAATTATTATGTAAATATATCTAATTTAAGTCTGAATTATTAAACGTACCTTGTTGACAAAAAGATCCTAGTAAAAAAACAGACATGGATGCCCAACTTTTTTGTAAAGATAAAGAGTCAACATTGTAAGTTCTGTCTTTCTAAAAATGATGCATTAAGATAACTTAGATAAAAAATTTTGGTTGGAAATTTTTGAGAAGGTGATATTGTTTAGTTAAATGTGCTTATAATTAATTACCTTACTCTCTGCTAATACTTACAGTTGTATTTCTTTTAACTTCAAATGAAAATAAAAATTTTATTATTGCCAACATAACCAATACCAAAACTCCAACGCCAAACCATAGATTTGGTTGAAAAGACAAACGTAATATATTACTAACATAGGACAAAGCTGGCATTCGAAAGAGAAAACTTGCTCGACTTTTTGACGTCCTAGCTAAATAACGAATTGCACCCATTCGATGTTTCATAATGACCAATCCTACTCCTAAAAGTTTTTTATCCAGTATTAAAGAGTTTTAATCTTAAATTCTCCTCAATTAGTTAACTTTAAACAAAATATTCATTAGAGAATATTTGTATGCAAAATACTCAGAATCACCAAGACTAAATATCCGAACTTAACATCATTTAAAGAATTTATGTCATATTTGGTCTGTGGTATTTGAGCATTCTGTCCATGGCTTTTGGTCACTGATATAACAGCAAATACTTTGTTTTCGTATAACGTTAAGATATCAATTTTCATACCATTCACTTCATCATCTCTTTGACGTATTCTATCGATCATAGAACCAGGATTCCATGATCCATTCTTTGATAAAAGACCCCAACTGTATGTGGGTCTGTATCGTTGTGTGGCATTTACAAAATAGCATAATAAAGTATTCACATTATAGGACACTTTAGCCACTGAATCCACATGCGTATCACTTGAATATAAACATTACAATAAATAATCACAATAACTTTTCCAAATAATTCTATATAGAAGAAAATAATTTCTTACACAAAGTCATCGAGGTGATTCATTGAATCTTTCGAATAGAAAATATATGATTGATACATTATATACCCATTTACATTTCTTCGCCTATGTGTAGCAATTTTTCTTGTTCTTTGATCCAAAATTCCAGTATTTTTTGTCCAAAATCCAAATGTTTCATAAACTGCAGATATGATGCATTATAACTTTATTTGTGTGAAAATTAAACTTAAGAATGGATCTTTGACATTAAGGGGAGGTTTGTTCACTCATGTTTGTGGGCTGAATCAGCGAAAGTACAAAATTTATTGCTTATAGGCAGTGAAATTTCTAATTTGCAAGGATCAAATTCGACATTTCTGAGAATACCGTTAAAAAAGACATAAGGCTTAACTTATTGAGATTTAAATATGTTTCATTATTTAATCATTTGTAATTTTGAGGATTAAAAATCACTTTGTAGTGGATTTTACGGCTGAGAAAAAATTTTATTAAAAAATCCGTGCATAGAGATTTGGACTGTTGTTTCTTGAATGTGTCAACTTTAATCCTACTTTAAGAGAACCCTTTTTCAAATTAATAAATCAGTGTTTTTAACAGTGCGTTGGTATTGCAGTTGGACAGTCCGTTTATGTTTGTGAGCACGGTGTCTATATATATTATTATGCGTATCTTAAAAGAAAATTATTTAAATATTACCCAAAAATGTTTCATAACGATTATACTTATAAGGTTGCTTTAAATACATCATCTTTTCATCAAATATTTTCACCGTAATAACATTACTATCAATATCTAATAACAAAGATTCGCTTAAATCACTCGTGTTTTTTCCAAATAAAAGTACCCATCTATTAGGTAAAGTGAAATGTAATGTTGAATTTGCCTGTGAATAAACAGATATATTTCGGATACAAAATCCTTAACTGTAAATTAATATCATGCCATTATACACTCACCTTTAGAAGGGTATCATTTGCTGATGGACAGTCCATATCCAATACTCTAATCATTCGATGATCTAAATTATCGTTTAGAAAATAAACTGGATTTTTCACAATATTGTATTGATGATGAAGACCTAATTGTTTTTTGGTCGTCAAATCTACAAAATTGGAATATAATCATTCGTATCTTTATTGTCAATTTGTTCTCTTTACTTTAACTGAGTTTGTACAGATTAAGTTTCCCGATTGATAAGAATTTCGATAAACTTCCAATAATTTTGAAATTAACTATTAATTCAGTTATCAGTAACATACAATTGAGCACAACAAGTTAAAGATTATTGTAGTTATAATGTACACTACGAAATATGGTAAGGAATACATGCCAGTATACTGGTCAGCACTAATTACCATCATCTTTACATTCTTTACTATCACGTCTTTTTTCTGATCAGTGTATCATGAATTTTGATTAAATTGATTTTGGCTATTGATTAAAAAATTAGAAAACAAAAATTAATACCAATTGGAAAGCAGATATGTAGAAGAAATCGCACATTCTGTTCAAATTTAAAATAATCTTTTAAAAAAGCAATTTTCATTTCTTTTTCATATGCTTCAATAAACGACAATAAGCCATAATTTATAAAAATTAAACCAATCAAATTTCGAAATATTTTCATATTAACTAATTCTCAAGAAATAATATGAATAAGTAAATATATGAGTTATAAAAATCATTTTAATATAATTTGCATTATATTGATATTTTATTATTTTAAATTCCAATATAATTTATTATAAATATTGTTTCAATAAATATATTATTAAACAATTATCTATTTTTCAAAAATAAATTATAGCATGACTACGTCCTTGATAAAATTCATCCCACAATAATTTTTTTTACAAACTTCGTATATTGTGTGGGAATCTACCACTATGACCACCACTAAATCACAGGTCAAGAATATATTATTATCAAAGGGTTTTATCGAAAAATTTCAAATTGTTCCCAATGCTTTTTTTTCACCCTTGCTCTATAAAAATAAAATAGTGGACTTAATTTCTATTATTTAATATTTCTGCCATACTTTAAACCGTTTGTTATAAGATCAGGTAAAGAAAACATGAACTAACCTTATTACATATGGTAGTAAAATACCTGCGCTTTGTAAACCCTCCCTGATAAAAATCAAGTACCCAACCACCTCTTACCCTTTTATGCCCATATTTGCTTACATATCTGTAAATTTGCTTAATATTTACAAAAACATCATGCTATTGAAGAAAGTCGGAATAAGACCTTAAGGTATGGCAACCGATTGGAACAATTTCCGATTGGGAACTTTTTATATTCCGATATTAACGAAGGCTTTATGATCGTTACACCGCAGAAACTCACAAATTACCAAAATACTTAATTTAATCATCTTCTTCAACCTTCTAACTTCCGATGGAGTAGATAAGAGAATAAAAAGATAATTTTTTTAAATTAATTTATTTAAAATATAAGTACTTTTTAGACAGTAAAATTTACAATTTTATTAATCCGTGTTTGTAATATTTTGAAAATAGAACGTTTACATATAAGCAAGCAGAATTAAGATTTAATGTATTAATACGCAGTCAAGATTTATTGTGCTGTTTAATATGAAATCTTATAAAACTATGACACAAAATTTGTTTTATTATTGCATTAAATTGTACAAATTGATTTACTATTTTAAATTCTACTTTTAAGTTTAATTTTATCTTTAAGTGAATATTCAATGAAAATGATAACAATTGCAGCAAAAACACCAACAGACCAAATAATAAATGCCCAATAACTTTCTCTTATTCCAACTTGAACAAAATTTGCTACAGATGCTCCACATTTAACTTGAGCTTTATAATATCTTAAATACCACTTTTCTTGCAGTCCCGTCTCGTCAATTCGTAGTAATCTGAAATTGATCCAACAAACAATTTAAAAATAATACCTTTATTAATTAAAATGTAAACACTCAATAAGAAATGTCTTTATATTTCCTATTCAATCCTTTCATAACCTATTAAAAATTTGGATAAAATTGAATTCGATTCTATAGAAAACTATTCCCTATTCTATCCGATTTTTAATTTACAGGCTTATTTTAAGTTTAGTGAGAAAAAACTTTATGTGAAAACTGTTTTTTATTTTTGTAAAAAGTGAGACAATGTGAGTCAAAACTTTGACAAGAGAATGAAACAAAAGTAGAACAGAGAATTACAGAAAAATTACAAACAGAGCTCAAAACGAACACATCAGTATATTCGAAAACTATGTAAGCTACTTCTTCAGCTGTAATTTAGTTACCTTTGAAGCAAAAGTTGTACGTTTGATTACTCAACAGATTTCCTCTACTTATTAAATCTAATATTCTCAGAAAACTATCTATAAAACAGTTGTTAATGTATTTGTATTATTGACAATAAATTCCGCTTACCCGTTTTTAAATATCTCAATGTATGGAGATTTATGCGGTGTTGCATGAAACAACACTGAAAACTATAAATTTTTAAATTATAAGCTTCCATTTAAACTATAAGATATATTTTGACTCACCTCGCCAGGAGTAGGAATTTCTTGTAAATCACATTTTTCACTTTCTTCAAATGTTTTACTTACATAATGAAAAATAATACCTGGCTCACCATAAAATGCAAATAGACCTTTTCGTATTTTTTCAACAGCCTTTACATATGAATAATAACCTTTAGGACCAACCTTTTCCTCAAAAATTTGTTTTCGTATTGGATTGGATGTATTCTATGGTACAATAATTTTACAAAAATGTAATGTATGGTTTTGTAATTAAAATATGCCATTAAAGTCATATTTACTTCAAACAATATTCTAGATAATTCAAAATCTAGAAGGCCAGCTTTTAATGGACTTTCAATAAATTCATCGACGGTTTCAATACTAGCAGATGCTTGAAGAAGAGCAACAATATTCGCTGAATATGATGTATAAATAAATAGCATAGCAAGATATACAAAAAATGTACCCACACGTCCTGAAATACTTTCTGGTTCTTTCTCCACACCTAACGAAAATAATTATTTGATAATGATTAATTCTTTTTATACCATATTAATTCAATTATAATTGTTGTTATACCGCCTCTACCTTGTCCCGTATCAAAAAAAGGCTCACACACTATAATTTTGTCAGGTTGACAAACAATTCGCATTACAAAATAACAATAAAAATTACCTTGCTGACATAAAGAACCCACAAGAAACACACTCAAAGATGCCCAACCTTTTTGTAGATTACAATTTTCAACATTATAAGCTCTATCTTTCTAAAATAAATCAGTTATAATGAATAATAATGGATATATTTTATTAAAATGTTGTTATACTTACAATTTTATTTCTCTTAGCTTCAAACGTAAATAAGTATTTCATTATTACCATCATCAACAACAGTAGAATTCCTAAACCAGCCCACAATTTCGTTTGAAAGGACAAACGTAATATATTACTAACATACGATAAAGCGGGCATTCGAAATATAAAACCAGCTCGACTATCTGACGTTTTGGCCAGATATTTAACAGCGGCTAAGCGATGAGGAAAAATAGCCATACCCATACCTAAAGGGTTTTTTTTTCATGAATTGAACACATTCTGTAGAGAGGTAATTTAAACCATACAGTACTGAGGGTACCACCAAAGATGATAGTTCTTCTGAGTGCCATCAGTACCGAATGGACTACTACAATTTTCTAAGAATTTTATTTACCGTTCACTTCATCTTCTCTCCTATTTATTCTGTCTATCATGGAACCTTTATTCCACGATCCATTTGGAAACTGGAGACCCCAACTGTACGTAAGTTTGTATCTTTGTGTAGCATTCACAAAATAACATAGTAATTTATTCACGTTGTACGCAACTTTAGCGACTGAATCCACATGTGCATCGCTTTTGTATTAAAAAATAATAATATTAGTTTTTAACGAAGACTTAACATTGATAATTCAAAACCATCTTACACAAAATCATCAAGATGATTGACTGTATCTTTTGAATAAAAAATATAAGACTGGTTCATTACGTATCCATTTACGTTTGTACGCCTTAGTGTTGGCATTTTTCTATCTCGTTGATCAAAAATCCCAGTACTTTTTGCCCAAAATCCGAATGTTTCATAAACTGTTTTTGTAATAAATACTTTGAATAGTCTTATATTAAAAATATACTGTACAAAGAACTATAGGTAGATGCTTTCAATAGTTTAAAAAATTTTGTATTCACAGAAATACTTTTAATAGGTTTATTGTACATAAAAGTAGAATTGGAAATTCGTACTAGGTGATACGTTCAAAACATAAAGAAAATATTTTTGACAATGCCATGCAAGTCTTTGCCTGTTTCATACATTCAGGAATTTTAAAAATTAATAATTTTTATATAATATATTCAAGACTTTTATGCAATACACATTATAAATATGTATATTTTATTGTATGAAATTAACCATAAACAAATGTTTGTAGCCATGTTTAAAATGCATCGAAAATTGTGCATCGGCTATGCCTTCAATTTATTGTTTGGGCATTAATAAAGATGATTTTCATACTAATTCAAATACCTACTCAAAATTATCTATAGGTAAGCTTTAGACTAATACATAATTTTAGCCAAAAATTTTACCATAGTTTCCTAGTAAATTTTAAAATCAGGGTTTTAAGACAGATAAATAATAAATTACAATTCATCGTTTATATTGTATATACATTGGGTCACCTAATAATCTGCACTCCTTTGTCATCATAGTACCTCTCGAATGGTATAACTTTCCTTAATTGTTTTTGATAATAGATACCCAAAAAAGTTATCTGAAAATGCTTATTTGCTTATTAATGTATACATTACCCAAAGAAGTTTCAAAACGGTTATACTTGTAAGGTTGCTTCAAGTGAATTACTTCATCATCAAATATTTTTGCGGTAATAACATTACTATCAATATCAAATAATAGACCCTCACTTAAACAACTTGTGTTTTTACCAAATAAAAGTACCCATCTATTAGGTAAAGTGAAATGTAATGTTGAATTTGCCTGAGAAAAAAAAGATCTCTACATAATAAAGAATCATTAATAGAAAAGTAATACCGTGTAATTATATAGTCACCTTCAGAAGAGTATCATTTGCGGATGAGCAGTCCATATCCAATACTCTAATCATACGATGATCTATATTATCGTTTATAAAATGAGATGGATTTGTCACAATATTGTATTGATGGTGAAGACCTAATTGTTTTTTTGTCGCAAAATCTACAAGAAAAGTTCACGACATTCATGGCAGGGTTTGCCAATGTATTTAGCATACTGCCATGTATTTAGGAACACAAGCGGTAGTTACTAACATAATAGTCCTGGTGACCGTTGGCAAATGAATACCTCATTACTTCAAAATTTTGTTGTAATATAGATGGACATGCAATTTTTATGTGATATTCTCATAGAAGGATAGTCGAATATTGCAAATTAACTCTTGTAAAAGTAGAAGTTATTTAGCTCAACTTAATTCAGTTGCCAAAAAATCAAGTGTTGTGTATGGGATTATAAACTGACATGCTCCTAGCCTATCAACTTCAATTCAATTAAAACTGTATTCATTCTTTTTAAACAATACATGCACAGTGCGGAACAAGTCAAAATAATACTATGGGACATACAAACGGCAGAGGAAGGTGTACAGTTATGGCTGATTTTATTCGGAACTATCCTAGTAAATTTCTTTGCTTGCTACGTGACTATTTGATACTGCCAGTCTCATTAAAGCATGGTGATAACATAATAGAAAGATCAAAAATTATATTATTAATTAAAAAATTTCCTACCAATTGGAAAGCAAACATGAAGAAGAAATCTTACATTATCCTCAAATTTAAAATAATCTTTTAAAAAGTCAATTTTCATTTGACTCTCATATGTTTCACCATTTGATAAAGAGCCACAAAATATTAAAAATACAAAAATGCAATTTCGATATATCTCCATTTTAACCTACTCTCAAGAGCCAATGAGAATAAGTAAACCTAAGATACATAGATAGCAGAAAAATTTATTATACATTAAAATTATTTCCGTTGCATTGATATATAATTATTTGTTTTATTTTGCTATCAATATAATTTATTATAAAACATATTTATTTATGATATATTATTAAATAATTTTACGATATATTATTAAATAATGTCTTTCAATAGTTATTGATATAACATATGTTCTACGTACTATGCCATTTGTTTTTGCATTCTGGTATAACGATAATATAAAATCGGATATTTTATTCCTTCAAAAATTATTGCATCTTTTGGGAATTCAATGTTAAGATGATATTTAAAACCAAAACGTTTCGGCCCAAAACAAGATATAGGTATTTCTGTATCAAAATTGTCTATATTATTGAATTCCCCGCTGAAGATATAATTTTTTAAGACTGTATACTATTCTTGAATATGGCAAAATATGTTTAACGCTTATATGAAATAATTTGTCAACATTCAATACGATAATTTGATTAAAAAAGTATTTGTTTTATCATTCTAAATTTACACCTTGCTAATTCCTACAAGACTATAGTAAGCTTTACTAACGACAGCGACTAGTGTCTACTTATTTGGAACAAATTTCATATTCCAATGGCTAATATGAAGAAAAAAAACTTCACCACAGATAGGATCCATTATGTATGATTGGCAAAATCCCTAAATTTTATTGAAAATATTGAGAGTAATTTCACAAATAAAAACAGGTAAATTGAAAAGTTTTTAAAGGGGTTTATTTATGTGTTCCATTTTACTTCGAACTCGTTATTTATTTTAAGATGTCCTTTTTTACATATCCCGTATTAAAAATGCCATAAACTGAACTCGGTAAGAAACAAATAAACTAAAAACGTGTAAGAATCTAGTCAAACTTGGATAGTAATTTTTTGAATATAGTAAACAAATTTTATACAAATAAATGGTATGATCTACGTAAACTAAGTGAAATTTTTTGAGAATTTCAATAATTTAAATATAATCATACACGAAAACTTATATTGAGGCATCAGACCAAATAAGTAAAATTTAGAATTTTAAACAAAAATTTTATAATTATTGAAGGTTATCTTAGAAAAGCTACGCTGAATTTCAATTTTTTATATTATTTCAGATATATATTTCAACTCACCACTAATCATTTATTTTTCTTAGGCTACTAATTGAAACATTTTTAAAATTGAATTTACAAACATTTAAAACCTAATTTTTAAGTAAGGTTTCTTCGATATTTGTACTGTAAGGTTCATAGATATTTGAAAAAAATATTAAAAAATGATAGCAACGCAACAAAACCAATATTCCATTTCCATTGGAGAGGAAACTCGTTAAAAGCAATTTTAAATAGAACAAAAAATTTTCTCTTTCAAAAAAAACATCTCAAAAATATAATAATAAAACATTAAGTTTGTCGAACTATAAAATCTTGTATGGTTTGGTACATAAACAATTTATTTATATTATGAAAAACATTGTTTGTATACAAAGTGAGCGGAAAATTCATTTCATAAATATTTTACTCGCATAAAACATATCATATTTAACAAGGTTTTAGATACATTATTATATTAACAAGAATATTTATGCGTACAGAAAGCTTAAACCTTTATTAATTAAATATTTTTATACCCCAAATGTATGTACATTAATTTTTGTCTCAAGTTTGCTACGCCAGAAAATGTTTAAGGCAATTGAATCAATTAATTAGTTCATTTTTATTTGTCCGTACGTCCGTCATCATAATAACTAAAAACAAAAAGGGATACTAAGCTGAAATTTTGAAATCGAATAAAAGTCAGCTAAAGATCGTGAATTGAAGTTTAAGATCGTTTAAGTCACTCAATTTGGTCTAATGGAGTCGTAATTAATCTTTAAGTATAAGTCAAGAAACCTCCAAATGCCAAATGCTTATTTATGTATTACAACTTTTGTTTAAAGAGCCACAAAAATTAAAAGTTAACTTTTACCCAATTTCAGCTCAAATTCTTTTAATACAAATCCTACTCACATTGAACTGGACAGTCTTTGCCTATACTAGTGGCTTTCTATTTTCTTCTCACAAACTCCAGATGACAACTGTAGACGGACACATCACCCATAAATTCCTAATCTTAATCTTCAGATAAAAAAAGTTTGTGCAATTGCGTCAAAACGGCGTCAAAGTTTTAAAAATTGATATTTTGTTATATTATGATAATTAATTATCCAGCGTTAATTTTTTAATATAATTTTGTTTGTTATTCAATAAAATGAATATCATCAAAAAAAACTAGAAAAGAGAACAGATACATGATAGTTTGGTTAATTATTTCCCATACATCCTATAAAAAGATTGAAAACAATTTCAAAAATTGACAGAGCAATGGTTAACGTTTCTAAAATATAATTTTTTATAAAAAAAATACAGAATAGAAAAAGAACAACATGACACAACTACCCTCCTTTCATGTTTGAATTTAAAAATGTCTCTTTTTATTTACATCCCTGGCAGTGGAGCTTTCTTCTTGTTGATTTTCAGATGACCTGTTTTCTAGATACTGTCCGTTTTCTTTCTTATAATTTTTTCTTAACAAAACTTATATTACAAATATTTATATAAAAATACATTATGTTTACGTTAAGATATGTCCACACCTTTTTAATAGAATTTGTTTTCAAAAAGCGAAAAAAAATATTTTTAATATAAGCATTTGTAAAAATATTATTCAGTTTTCAACTACAAACAATTTTACTTCTTAAATCCCCGAAATATTTTAACATTTTTCCATAAACTGTTTGGCGTTTTGATTCGCTAAAATTTAATACATCAACATAATTGATAAAAATAGATAAGAAAATTATAGAGTGACAACTATTTTATAATCAATTTCATTACGTAAGTACTGAAAAGAGCATTCAGTTAAGGCCTAGAATTTTTATTGAGTTTTTCAACAATGGTATCTAAATGATTTATCGGTTGTGCCATTTGCAATTAGTGCCTTCTATTAATTGAAATAATGAAAAATATGTTTCATCGTTTAAATCCTTCGATTCCTTGTGGGATAGAGGTCATAATGTTTTATAAAATTGTTTAATAGCACATGCTGTATACAGGAAATGGATTATGTCTTATTTGTATTTGGAAAATGGGAGGAAAAAATACAGCAGTACGCATAAAAAGTACTATAAAATTCATTGCATTTTATAAAATAGTTGATTCATACTTCCGTCGGGAGAGATATCTTCACATTTTATCATGTATTGTATATAAAAAATAAAAAATATTATTATATATATAACTCAAAAGTTTATAGATCATAAGATATTGCGGCCGAACGATATATTAATGTTATTGAATATCAGATATCATTGTATTGCTTTTCATATAAATGATTATAATCGTCAATAGCCTGTTATGTGTTAATCGTTTTAGCCACTAAAAACATTCATTCTATTTTTTCAGGTCACAAGCCTTCAATAATAATAATTTTACTTTTATTTTAGTATACAAAATTGTGAAAAGAGATATTGGAGCAAATGCAAAAACGTTTTTCAAACCATGTTAAAAAATGTTAAAACGTTTTTCAAACCATGAACAATTTTTTAAATAAAGTTATTATTTTTAAATTTGGCAGTCAGCTCTCGTATTTGGACAGTCAATGGATCCTTGTTTGAAGGGTTGATTAACGCTGTCAATACTGAGTTACAATCCGAGATTGAAATCAGTTTCTATTGTCCTCAATACGGTATAGGATAATATATAGGGCCACAGCCTCGCTTATAACAACGGAGAGGTAGTCAAGAAGTCTTAAACTTTCAGTCATCAGTTCCATAAACATTCTATGTTGTTGCCAATAATGGATTCGCCGGTAAAGAATTTTCGTAATCTGAGAACTTGTTACTCAATTTGTTTCTGTAAACTCCTTCTAGCATATCTATTCTTTATTAGTACTCAGTTAGAACTAAGCTTATGGGAAGCTGAATGCATCTTCAAAAACAATTATTTTTATATTATTTTTTCAATCGGTTATTTTGATAATTTGAATTTTTTCCCTTGAATGTCAAATTATCAATTTTGTCGAAAATTGATTTCAATATTCGACCAATTTTAAGGGAATAAACACCTAGCACATTAGTATACTTGAATATTTGGCACAATAACCTTCGAATGATAACATTTTTTGATGAATTTTGAAAAAAAGAATCTTAAATACTTTTTTGACTAAAATAATATGAATATCTTATAAAGGCACCAAATTTAGACTTGATATTTCAAGGTTGTTTCATTATCAATTTCTTTTAGTGTCTGATAAAAGTATTTAACCTATTATGTACACGATATATATCAGTGTGGATTAAAAGTGGTTGGAAATTATTAATAACGCTATATAATAACAAAATATTTTTATAAATGTGTGCTTTATTATTTATTATTATATATTTGCCTTTTCTTAGCACAAAAACAAACGACATGTATTCACATATGTTCGTCTACCGGTGGCTTAGACGATTCGTCTGAAAATATGATGATAAATTTTTTATTACAATGTTGAAAAATGACATGGATACTCACATAAATAATTCTAGTATGCAAGAAATTCTTTTTAATGGATTTTTGAAATCTGGTTGGTACACACGCTTTTTTTTATCATTCTAGATAAATATAATTGAATTAATTATTTCAACTTTAGAGTTGGAAAAAATACAACACAATGAAGAAATCTAAAAATACTTTTCTAAAAGGTGTGTTGTAATCCAATAATTTTAATTTTGTTGTAGAGAAATACAATGTGCGTCAAAAATCATTCAATATTTTTATATATTAATTATTTTTTGCACAATTTCATGGGTGCTGGCTGTTTGTCTTAGAAATATTTAGGTCAATAATTATGCAGTTCGAATCAAAATTTTTAAAATGAATATCCGATGAATGAATATTTTATGGCATTTATTTATACAAATAAATGGTACAAAATCCCTAATCGTATATGAAAATCAGCCAATAACATGCGCTTATTGTGACGGAGTAGAACATTAGATTTGAAATCATGAGAGGCGAATATCAAGGATTCAAACAGCAAAAATAATGCCTCTTGTGAGCCTGATTTTGCGTTGATAGCAGAACAAATGAATTCATAAATAAATTATATTTTACCACCCGCAATGAGTCTTCAGGAATATCAGTAACGAGCGAAAAAAATGCATATAAAAAATCAAAAATAGTTCGAAATAAAAAGTTTACGTTCGCTAGCTTAATTGACAAAATGTAAAAGCATATTGAGCCAAGCTCTTAGTTTCTGTGCTTCCAAGTACATTTCTTAACATTATTTTGGCCCAACTGGAAAATATCTTTGTTGCGTGCTCAAATGAAACATACATTATCCATATTTCTTTCTGAATCTGTATATATCTGCATATTTGTTCGAATATTTTCTTTGGTATTTCACTTTTCAGACATTAGCGTCACAGCTGTGAACACAAAACTATTATTTACA
Organism: Chrysopa pallens; assembly: GCA_020423425.1. Lineage (NCBI taxonomy): Eukaryota > Metazoa > Arthropoda > Insecta > Neuroptera > Chrysopidae > Chrysopa > Chrysopa pallens. The sequence goes on from CM035594.1 coordinate 60,985,294, forward strand.
ACATCTTTTGATTTTATTTTGTATTCAAAAACCTATCCACCGGTAATCAGCTTTTTATATTCCAATTTTATTAGGTGACCCGTACTAAATTTCTCGTGAAAAGTATTTAATTATTTCTAAAATTTGACATTTTGTCGAAAACGATGTTGAATTTTAAGCTTCTGGTAATTTTATTTAACTGATACTGCTCTCATATATTTTTCGATTTCTCTTGCGTTTTACCTTTAAGAATTAGAAATATGATCAATTAAAAATTTTTATCATACTAAAATCATAGGGACATGCATTCTTTTGAAGCGCCTGGTAGACATTTGATCTTATTTGATGCATAATCAATTTATATGTGTACAACGTTTTAGACATCATGAATAATAAAAAATATTTATTCAAAGTGTTTGTGAATCCATCTTCTTTTATTTACTATATATTTTGTGCTTGTGTGGATCTATCACAGAAAAATATAAATCGTAAAATCATGAACCTAAACACCCACCCAAGAAAAATCAAATGCTATAAATTGTATGTATGTGTAAATATTTAATAGATAATTCTTACGATATGACTTTATTTTGTATGGCTGAATGGCTGGCATATATTATTCTATATATACAGTCGCCATAATATACAAAACCGCCAACCCTTATTCACAAAAAGTTGTCGTGCATATGACTTTTATAGATCACACAAATAACTGTTTCATGAAGTATATTTGAAAAAAATTTAACTTATATTTGTATTCGCTTACGATAAACATTTGCAAGCGTTTGTACTCATCGATAAATATCCAAAAATATATTAAAAGTTATTAGTAACGGAGAAGATTTAGAGATAATTATTTTTTATAATAGTTTCTGGGTTTTGTAAAGAACTTATTTTTGATTGGTATTTTAATATTTTCGAAGATGATCATGAATGAAAATGATCAAATTAATTATATTTAAAGTTTTAAATTTTGAAAACCGTATATTTGATCAATTTTTGAGCAACAATACCTCTTGTGTAAGCCCGAAATTCGCCAAAACAAGATGTTAAAATTAAATTTACAAATATTTTATTTCAAAATAAAGAAGTTTAAGATATTTTTCAACAAAACCGACATTTATTTCAGATACGACACATACACTTCAAAGGATAGAAAATTATTATTAATTTTCTTTTCGCAATTTTAATAAAAATTATTTCCAGGAAATTTTATATCAAAAATTTCAAAGTTGAAGGAAATTTGAGGTATAAGAGCTTAATATCTCGAAAACCCCAATTAAGATCATACATTAAGTGACAGCAACGTTAGACTTAACGAAGATTTGAAAAATTTGTTTGATTTCAATTGTCGTGAGAAAAACAACAATTTCATATCAGATTGTTACCAAGTCACAAACAGACACTACGCAGCAAAATTACACTAAAAACGCACAATATTTATTATAGTATTAATAATTTATCTAATGAAAGTAAATATAACATACCATTTGAACAAGAGAGGTTTGGTAGTATAACCAATAACGCACAAACCTCAGTTATATCGACAAGAAAAAAAAAATTATATTGCGTCTGACGAGAGAAAAATACAAACAAACATTTATGTAAGTGATTTTAGATTTACCCTAAATATTTCACAACAAACAAACTTTTTTCTGGGGGACAATTGAAATGTACCAGACAGTGTGTTGTACACACTCAATCAAAAATCTCGAGCATCTTTTAATTAGTATATAAAATTTTCTTTAATTTTTATATTCAAAGTTTAGATTTTGTTGTGAGTAAAGTAGAAAATGAGTAGAAAGTATCCTATTCGCAGAATAATCCAAATAGTAAAATAAAATAGATTTTTAGTAATATTTTAACACAGTTTATTTTTTGGAGTTTAATGTTCACAAATTTACGATTTGTATTATTTTTCTTATATTTTGTCGTAAATTTTCGAAACTTTAATTTCGTTTCATCGTTATAACTCGTATAAAGCGTTACAGTTTGAATATTGAAAGCTTTCGTTTCGTTTTCATTTCCATTATACGTACTTTTCTATCCTTTTCTACCACACCTAGTTAATGTTTCCATCTTTCAATATATAGTTTCACGTGAATATTTGTATTCAACAATTTGATTGGTTGTCTGTTGGTTATTATATACATTTAAAATTAATAATTTACTAGTATTTGTAGAATACAATATGACAAAAGATATATTTATAATATAATACATATTATCCAAAAAATGGAATCAATAAAACAAACCTTAAGGGGGATTGAAACAAAATACGAAAGCACACTCTATTAAGAAATAACTTAAAAAATAATTATTCAAATGCTTTAAAATTTGGTATGCACAATTTTTCGGCAAGCCCTCCCATTTTATGCCAATATTGTGCATACCAAAATGGATAAGTATTTTTTGAGTTATTTGCGCAGGACAATTAAAAGAAATACAATGATAATTTAAGCCGATAGCTTATTAGAAGCTCTCTCCTACATATTAATAGACAACAGTAGATACTAGCTCTTTATATGAACACCCCTAGTGAATACAACTTTATTAGCACAAAATATTTCCACAAAATTGTTATTGGCTCACATTTCTTAAGCTCGTGAGTACCCATAAAGCCACTAGTAGTACTCCATAACATTTGTATTTTGTTTATATTCATTCCTATTTAGGGTTCTTATAAGTAACGAAGTATATTTGTTGCTATTTGTTGTTATATATTGTACAACAACAAACAAACGGCTGTATATTATTATAGTGTGTAATATGTAACGACATAATTTATTATAATGTTTTATGAATACCCCTACTAGTATTATTTCATATTAAACAATAAAAGTCGTATTTTATAACCTAATAAAATCTTTAAAAATATGACCAATGTTTAGTTTTAGTATTTGTATATGTGTTTACTTCCGTAATACATTTTAATGACAATGTCATTATGTCAAAATATTATGTATTATGTTTACAGTTTATATGCAAAAGTTAAATTTTATTCATAAAGAATAGTTTCATTTTATTTTTTATGATATGAAATGCACATTATGTTAATATTACTTGAAGAATACGGCAGAAATATATTCTTAAGTTTTAATTGAAATGAAAAAACAACTAACAGAGTTTATTGTTTAAAAACTCCGCATATTATAGAGTAGTCCTCAGTCTGTACAGTTATAAATACATACATAACAATAATAATTATTGTAATTATATTTATTGTGTTTTTAAGCTTATTTTGTGCTAAAATTGAGAAAAATCCAAATTTATTTAATATGTTGTTGGTGGAGCCGGTTTCATCGTTCTTATCGAAGCGACAGTGTGACCAATTACCCGCCCCTTAATTTATTTTTATAATTGAATAGATTACCGATGTCTGGACTTCAGTCTAAGTAGTCAAATGGGTAACGGTTTAAGTGCCTTTACTCAATTATACACTGAGCCAGTGAGTATAGGTGTTTATATAATCACTTAATTAGTCCGTATGCCCATCTGTCCGCCTGTACATCATGAAAATAACTCAAAAACGAATGGAGATTGGGAGCTGAAATTTTGGTGACATATTCTAGAATTACAAATGAGCTTAAGTTCGTAACTGAGTTTTACACATTTTGCACTAACTTTTAAACCATTAAATCTAGAAGAAAACTTGCATATTTTAGATATGCTTATGATTAAAAATAGATCAAACATTGACGCTTAACCAAACATTCTAAGCAATTACCACTGTTAGTTGTTATTTTCACTTGTTTATTTTACAATTAGAATTTCTAAATCTAAAATACAATTCAATAAATGCCTTTATTGCCTTTAAATTTTCTGAAAAAATTTATTTCAATAAATGCGTGTGTTTTCTCTCTCTGATTTAAACAAAAAAAATTCATCCCTACAACTGAAAAGCAAATAGATACATTTCTAAAAATATCTAATTTGTCATCTTTTTAGATATACAGAATATCAAAATATTATATGACATATATTTATGTAAATATAAAATTTATGTGTTATTATTAAGAATTGAATGTCACTGACAACTACTAAAAATATCACGTATGTAAAAAAGCTATTTGATATGGAATTTTTGACAGCATAAATTAGCTATTTGTAACAGGAAGTTGTTGAAATATATATTTATATACATATTTAAATGCAGGGTAGAAAGTGGTTGTATATAATATTTTTATCATATTTGTTATTATATCATATAAGTAAATATATAAACTAAGTATATATTTATATATATATTTTTTTTTATTAAGGACATTTATTTCAAAATGCAATGATGCACAACTTAAAAAATATGAATATATAAATTTAAATATTTATGTAAAAGTAGTTGAACCCGCAACTTCGTGTGCGTAGAACTTCAATTTAACTGAAATTATTTATAGAAATATCTCATTATCTTGACAGCTTCCACTTCATGTCCGTGGAATTTTATTAAAATCCTCTTCATTCGTAGAAAGCCATTCAGCCATTCATACAAAGTCTACCCATCGCTTTCAGTTTTTCGAAAAAAGAGAGGTGTAAAGAAGCTAATACAACATGCGAGAATTTCCTTTTTATGCCTCATCCTTTCTTGAAAATTCATTTATTTCACCATTTTCATGACACCATAAAAAGTTTAATTCATCATTCTAACTTTTGCGAGTGGGCGGATAATTTTTGATACAAAATCACTCGAATTTCTTATTCATCCTTTAGAACAAACAATATTTTAAAGTATTAGAGAAAATTACACGTGAAAATATATTGGTTTTCATTGTAAAAAAAATAAGATAAAACAAACAAAATGAATTTTCAATTCAAATTTTCTTAACACTCATTACTAAGCAAAGATCCAGTTTTATGTTGAAAATATTTAATTTCAATAGCTCAAAAACTAAAATGGTATTAAGATTAAAATTTATTTATTTGAAAATGATTTATTATTAAATAAATATATTTATTATTAATATCCTGATAGGACGTTGTAATATTTTAGCCGAAAATCGAAATAAATATTTCATCATATTGTTTCATATTAAGGAGTCTCATTAATTTCCTCACCACATGTATCTGCCTGCGTTTAATTTAATCAGTTGCGAAAAATTACACACAACAATTTCATGCATAGTAGACAGCAACGACCACTTGTAATTTCCCATCAAACCAAAATATATATGTTTTCCTAAAAATATTTGGTGAAATATTTCAAAAAAAAAAAAATGTGGTATATATTTTGAAAATAATAAACCGATCTTTAGTCAATTGTTTGATTCAATTTTATGTTCAGTTATATGATTATCTATCATGCTTACAGTTATGGCTAATGCTTGCAAGTATGTGAAAATGTATAAATATATTAACCAAGAAAATTTCTAACATTTAGTGTGATCTAAACAAAACTTCTGGATAATATAAATCTTATTACACCCTGATAATGAATGCAATCAGGTAACTAAATCTGGTATTGAAGAGTTGTTTTCTCCACACCTTGTTAATTTTTCGTTTAATCTTTACGTATTTTGTACTTCTCTATTCAAGTATATGGATTAATATATCTTTTATTCTTCTGTTGGTTTTATATTTCAATCAGTCGGTATCATCTTAACATTTTCTTGAAAAATGATGAAAGATAAATTTATGAGATATTTGAAAAGTATTACACTTTTAAATGAATCCTTTTATCATTTAGAAAATTGGTTTTTTATTTAAATGCACAATGTTCAGTTAGGATTAGAGTTTTGTATTGAATTTAAAATTTGACACTATTTTGCAAATATAAAACTTTCATTATTATATTAAATTTCTAGCTGTTACTCGCCTGTCTCTCTAGATAGTTTGTACTATCTCCAAAAATTTTCGAAATGAAAACCTTACTATATTTTAATAAGTATATCTATCTTTTTTAAACTAAGTATAGCGATCCTTAATACATTGTTAATTGAAGGGTATACAATTGAGCTCGGCTTATACTTTCTTATGCTCAAGGATGGCCCAATGAAAGATACTTTTATTGTACTCTTTATCTTAGTAAAATTTTGTTCTTTTAACAGTACTTTTTACATTAATTGGTTAATTTTTTATATCCACTTTTATGAAAGAAGTCTTTTCTAAAAATTTTTTCCTTGAATAATAAATTGTAATATCCATTTATATGAAAACAATCTTTTCTTGTTATTTTACCCAGACGCCTAAATAATTTTATGAAACTTCCTGTAATACACACAATAATTAATTGTACCACAATATTTTCTTACACTGTTTATACACAAGCCAAGCAAGCAGTGAGTGAGTGTTGTAGATGAAACATTTAAGATGAACCAGCCAGCATACGACAAAATAAATAATAGAATAAAGAAAGTATTAAAAAAATATTTATTTTCATTCTAACAAATAATATAATTAATTGAATGAATATAATGTAAATTCATATCATTTACAGAATAAATATTATGAAATAATTAAAAATAAAATATAACAAAAGTATGATAAAGAAAATAAAAAATAAAACAAAATAATTACAAAGAGTCAAAAAGGGTTAGATTCGAGTCCAAAAGATATAAAGCATGTACAGGAATTCGGCATTCAAATTTATCTAAACAAACCCTTTTCGACTAACATATATAAAACGTTGGGAACTACCTGAGCAATTTTATATCACATGTGTGTGTGTGGTATAGGTTTACATTAGTATTTCTATAAATTTTTATATGGGCCAATCAATAAACATGAAAAAAATTTTAAATTAAATTGTGAGTGACAGCTGACTCACAAAGTTTATATTATATATGTGAGGAAATTCATTTTTACCTCTTACCAAAATTGCTACGACTCGTCGATCAAGCCGTTCCAACTATGTAATTCCTTGGTTTCAAAAGATATCTTGATTATAGGTGGGCAGAACAATTTCTAAAACTTATCATTTAATACACAAGCTCACAAATTCAATCGCGGTGCCAACCTTGATTGCAACAAAGTACCTTATTCAAAACTTCAGGCCTAGCGGTTTTGTACTTCATCGATGTATGAAAATTTGTAACCCGCTAACACCTCTTCAGTAGTCGAATATAAAAAACCGTTTTTTATAGCTTAATATATGTTCGAAAACTAAACTAGTTTGTGTATTGACTAATAATTATTCTTTTATATATAGATAGAAATTATCAAACACTATTAAATTATAATCCGGAAATATTATTATTTACATTATTATCGGTCAAAAAGAAGCTATTTATCAATTTGAATTAATAATACCTAATTAAATAGACATTAATTTCGAATAATAAAATAGATTATTGATTTATTTACCATCTGCAGAAATATTTTACATTCGAATTCATTTGGGAAATGTTTAATAGATAAACAAACATCTATTAGAGATGTTTTCCTCCTGTATAATAATAAAACTCTGGTTCCTCCGGTTTGTATTCTCTAACCGGGTGATCCATTAAAAAATCAAATGGGTTGAATTTTTTAACAGTAGCATGGAAAGGGTATGAGATTTCTATAGCTAATAGCATATAGGAAATTTTTAATTATGATTAGTTAATTGCTGTTGTTTATTTAGCATTTTCATTAGCTTTTATCACATATGTATTTTCACTTTCCTTATATAATATATATTAACATACTGATATAATACAATTTTTATATTAGTATTTTACTATAAAATGAAATTCCACTAAGTTAAGCTGAATATAATCAATTTTTTTTTATAAGAGGTTAATTTAAACCAATAAAATGATTGAATGTTAAAAAATAATCTTTTGTTTTTTAAACGGCTGTTTTCATTCAGTTTTTAACAATTAATGTTGTTTTTATTAATTTTCGTATTTGTTGAAAATTTTGAACCCATTTAACTAGTCAACTTCATTAGTTTTATTTATTCTTATTATTATATTTATTTTTCTGGTTAGAAACATAACAAGATGGAAACTTCAAAGAGATATTTATTATATACATAAATGAGACAATATTTATAATTTTGGTAACATAAAATAATAAAGGAAATTATGATAATAAAATATGAAAAAATAATTATTTTTAATGTTGTTTTTTTTTTTATTGAGTTTTTTCAATGTATAAATTTTATTCGTAAATTTATGTGTATATACAGTTTGCCTCACAGCCGACGGAATTGTGTAAGCTTTGACTCACACAGAAATAATATCCGTATCCTTAGTAATATATAACACTGAATGTTTGTTTCGCTTTCACGCGTTGACTGCTTCACCAATTTTAAAAATTATTTCACTAATAGAAAATTTTATTTTCTGAGAGTAACATAGACTGTAGTAATAGCAGAAAATTTGATTTTCGAACAAAATTTTCAACGTCACGTTCCGATTTTTTTTTCGATTGTGTTTTGTTATCAATGGTTGCCAACTCATAATAACAAATGAAATTTATAGAATATTTAAGAATAATTAAAAATCATTATGGTAGATTATTTTTTAAAGAGATTTTTCGAGAAAAAGATAAATAAAATAAATTTTGATTTTAAAACGCAGCACATAGGAGATAAAATCCATGCTACGTCACCCATTTTTATCAAAATTTTTGTAGTGTGAAAATACTTTACATTGAAACAAGTGAAAATAACTAATACATTAAATTGTTTAGATACTATGTATTTGTATTTGAGCTGAAATTATACCGAAACTAAACAGTTTACGACAAAATGATTAATTTTAAAATTGTTTGTATTAGAAAATCAAATATTTTTAATCTTAAATTTGTCTTTCATGACTCAAAAGATTGGTCATAAATCCATTAAAACCAATTTCGTGAATAAGCCAAATGGACCAATTTGACTCATTCACAAAAGTAGAATCGCTTTTTGGTGCAGCATATGCAAACAGAAGTTCAGAGTTTTAATCATTTTCGTTTTGAATGATCTTCATGTCAAAGGGAAGGAAAGATAAAATAAAGTGAGCTTATGAAGTGTTTTGTAAACATATATACTAAAATTTTTGAAAAATTGGTGCGATCAATCAAGTTAGCGTAACAAACTTAAGACTAAAGAAATTTTCTACATATGTCGAGTATAAAAACAAACAAAAAGCATGCTGGGGTAAGGCAGTTGGAAGAAATGTTTTATGACAGACTATATAATGTTTATAAAAACAAACGATATACAAATTATAAAAAACTAAATGAACAACGAGTAAACGAAAATTTACTCAAGAAAAATTAAAATTAAATAAATAATGTTTAATAATTAAATATAAAAAAAGATGAAAAACAAATATTCCACGAAAATAAATTATGTTAAGAATATGTTCGCATAAAATAATAATTGTATCTACCGAAATAAATTCAGACGAAGGTGTATTTCACTATATTGTTCATTCATTTTTATCTTTTAAAACCAGGTCATGAATATTATTATTATTATCATTATAACAGTTTTATTGTGACTTGTGAGGTAGTAGAAGGTTTGGGTGGGTGAATATGAATAGATGAGACATACTGGTTCAACTTTAGATAATAGCCATTGATTTTTTGATTAGTGTTATGAATTTAGAGTGACATTAACTGACATAAATTACTATAATTCCCAATACTATTTACTGTTTATTTCAATGATAATCCAAATCAATTACCAATAGTAAGTAGTTGGTTGAAAATTTAGTTACAGGTTGATTAAAAATATTATAAACAATATTGAATATTAAGGATTCACAGCAATATTTGCAAATACTTAGTTTATTAACCAACTATTTTTGAATCAATATTCTTGGCTATGACCACCACAATTTTATTAAGGTCGTTTTGGAACTTTTCTGAATTTATTGTCCAATTAGATTTCTTCCAAGACTAAATTGTTATATTGTTAATAGCAATATAATCATATAACAATTAATAACAATCTTCCATGCTTCCTTGAATTTATAAAATACACTAATTTATGGTCTATTTTTATTATTTCTTCAGTTAAAAAATTAATTCTGATTAACAACTCAACATAACATAACTGCCGAATATTTAATGCTTTTAAATAGGTAAAATAAAATTAGTGAAGATTTGAAAAATGCCCAACATGCCTAAAAAATCCACGTAGTAAAATATAACCAGAAAAAAAAATATTTTCGTTGACAGAAAAAACCAGAAGTCAAAAATCAGTAACACTATTGTTTGCCATTTATAATTTATTCGTTACACGATAATAATTGACATTTTTTACAACATAAAATTAACTTTTAATATATATATAAAAAAAAAAAAAAGAAAATGAACAAAGAAAATCAATAATGAGTATCCAAACATTACAATCATGATTTCATTTCAGTTTGGTTTTGGTATATGCAATTCAATTTCAAACAGGCAACAGAAAAAAGAATGAAATTACTTCAATCAAATAGAAAAGTGTTATTGAATGTTATACGGTTGAGATATACATCCAGTTTATACAAAGTCTACAATATATATATTTAAGTTACTAGTGTATACGAGTTTATATAGGTAGGTATACAGATGGCTTTAACAAGCAGTGTCATTGTTTTGGTATGGTCAGTCTATGTATAAATAAAAATCTATAAAAAAAGAAAATAAATTTTATACATGATTTCTTTAATTGTTTAGTCATTTTTTGAAAATTAAATAAGAAATTTTTTATTTTCTTTCAAATACTCTTTACTGTACTTCTAGAGCAAAAAAAAAAAACAAAAATAATCTCAAGAATGGCTGAGTATATATTGTTTTAAAATTCAAAATTGGCAGTTTTTGTCATTTAATCAAAGTTTGTTATCCGGACATGCTAAAGACAGTTATCCGGATACACATCCACACATAAACACATGATAATTAAAAATCCAAGCGTTCTTGCGAACGTCTATTGTAAACAATGAATATTTATTGTTGTTACATACTGTAATAAAAGTACAGATATATTTATACAATTCCAAATTGATATAAAATGTTGAAATTTTCTTTCTTATACACATATCCATGTAATATGTAATCTTAAAGTTTTGTAATCAAATTGATTGATTCATCACCATCCAACATCAATAAAAATGATGTTATATCACATCACAGCATACCAAAAATGTTACGTATTTTCGAATACTTATCGATTATTTTCATTTTGTTATTATTCGATAAGAATAAAATTTTTAACTTCCTTGTAAGACAAGTTATTGTAATTGCCCCGAAAATCAAATCGCTATCATTTCATTTTTCAATATACAGTATTATTCGCTATATTTTCAATATGTATTCAGGGTCTTTATTTATGAAATCGTTACTATTTGATTATGAATAAATTGTGTCAGATACGCAACCTTAACTTTTAAACCATACAAGAAAAATCCAGATACAAAAACTGTGTTTTTTCCAAAAACAAACAACTTCATAAATTGTTTTGATTTGTAACAGTTTCAGCCCAAATAGAGCTAAATAACACATTAATTAAAATACTTACATTAGATAATAAATATTTTAATTTATAAATATAATGATTAATTATTTTTGGGAAAATAAGATGACTTTCTTATTAGAAAGTTCCTGGCGTGACTTTGTAAAGTCACACCCATTACAGCTTGTTTTTTTTTTATATAAATAAAATATTTTTATTGTTCTTTATTTTTATTCATTGAGTTGTCATTTACGACACAAATAACTACGAGATTTTAACGCCACAATAATTATGAGATGATAAACAAGATAATTTGTAAGCTGTTACAGGATTATAATACAAACGAGATAAGATTCTTGCTATTTATTTTATGCTACTTTTTATTTTATTCTAGAACAAAAAAATAATCATGAAATTTAATTTGTTTTTACATTAATAAAATTTTTATTGAAAAAAATTTATCAATTAACATTTTATTACAATCTTCAAATACACCAAATTTATTTGATTTTATTTACACCACAATCGTTTTAATAAATACGAAAGAATCAAAAACTAAAACGAAAAAGCGATTATATTTATTAAAAAGTGTTTTGAAATGAAAGATTTAGAAGTTGTATCGATTTTTCACAATTCGGTTTTTGAAAACTACGACCCAAGTTTAGTAGGATTTGATACTTTGTTCGCGAAAATTGGAAGAATATTGATCCCTATAGAGTAAAACTAATTTTTTTTGGTTTTTGTGATTTGAATGAACTTTTTTTTGAAACCAACTAATTTTCGGTCGTACTTTTCAATTTTATTATTATTCATTCGCTACTTTTATCCTATATATGAAATTTACTGACCAGGGTCTTAGTATCTGGTAACGTATTATAGTTATGTTTTATTTAACCAAAAATTTGAAAACTACGACCCAAATTTAGTAGGATTAGATACTTTGTTCGCCAAAATTGGATACATATTGTGACTTATAGAGCAAAACTAATTTTTTTTAGTTTTGGTGACGTCACAAGAATCAAAAAATTAATTTTCCCAATATCTTAGCCAAATAGTGACCGATTTGAGTGAACTTTTTTTTGAAACCGACTAATTTTAGGTCGTACTTTTCAATTTTAGTATTATTATTTCGCTACTTTTATCCTATATATGAAATATACTGACCAGGGTCTTAGTATCTGGTAACGTATTATAGTTATGTTTTATTTAACCAAAAATTTGAAAACTACGACCCAAATTTAGTAGGATTAGATACTTTGTTCGCCAAAATTGGATATATATTGTGACTTATAGAGCAAAACTAATTTTTTTTAGTTTTGGTGACGTCACAAGAATCAAAAAATTAATTTTCCCAATATCTTAGCCATATTTTGACCGATTTGAGTGAACTTTTTTTTGAAACCGACTAATTTTAGGTCGTACTTTTCAATTTTAGTATTATTATTTCGCTACTTTTATCCTATATATGAAATATCCTGACCAGGGTCTTAGTATCTGGTAACGTATTATAGTTATGTTTTATTTGAAAACTAATTTTTGAAAACTACGACCCAAATTTAGTAGGATTACATACTTTTTTCGCCAAAATTGGATGTATATTGTGACTTATAGAGCAAAACTAATTTTTTTTATTTTGAAAAAAACTAATTTTAGGTTGTACTTTTTAAATTTCACTTCTCACTTAAATCGAAATGATACGAAATTTTGATTTTCCAGGAGGTAATCATAACTTTCTGGCATGAATTTGAACAATACCTAAAACAGTTATACAATTTCACTTACCGATTTTTGTCATAAAATAAAATATCGATTTTATTTTTTTGCTTTTGTGTTATTTAAATACATAACGTTTTCCCGTTATATTTTTTTCCGCCGGTATACTGAAAATAGTATTAAATTAAGTTTTTTTTATATTTTTTTTGTACTAAAAAATATTTAATATCATTCTTTTAGCGCGCTATATTTACAATACATATCGGTGTATCGAAAATTCAAATCACGAAAACTGTTTTATATATTACATCACATACACACATACACATATTATATTACATGCATACATTCTTTTGATCCATTTATCCAGCTATCCATCTTTCCAACATTTTATATAATCTACATAAATTTAAAATCATTTAGTATGCTCTCCTTTTCTGTCCAACAACAAAAAACATACTTTTATACAAGAATAAGACATTATTATGGTAGGTGAGTGACTCTATTACCAACGTCAGTATTAAATATTATCATGATGTTGTATTTCCACCAATTACTATCAAATATACATTACATATATACAACCACATTAAGATAACAAGTTACATAGAAATGTTTTAAGTTCCCGGCATTATCAATGCTTGAAGTATTTTAAAATACACTAAATATGCAGTCCATATATAGAATACCTAAACATATTTAAAATATTTATTGTAAGTAATTATGTATCAATTAGCTTAAATTGAACAGAAATTGTGGAAAATCTAAACATTTTCAAACAAGAATGTTCTAAGCAACTATGTTTGTTTGGAAAAGAAAAGCATTTTCTATTTTAACTTCAACTTACTTTTTTCGTCTAGGTTATTTCATTAAAATTCTAGTTATCTATTAATAGTTATTCTAAATTTATTTTCTCACCATCCAAGATAATTCAGAAACTATTCATAAGATTATGATTTGCAATCTCTAAACAATATTTTTGTTAAAGTTACAATTTAGATTTAAAAGATCTTTATATTATACAATAATTTTAATTAAAAATTGTTTTAACTTTATTATTATATTCTGATGTTGGCAATGAAGTCCCTACTATGCATTCTATATATACAAAATCAAAATTCAAAGATGAAATTTGTAAAACTTTACATACTTTTTTTTTTTATTTTGGTAAGTTTAAAATAAGAAAATATATTATTTTCCTTTGATCCTATTAAATGAAGAATCGTGTTGAATTTTTGAATGAAAAGTTTTACAAATAGATGTTATTAATAAAATTTTGTGCAAAATTTTTTATACATGGATTTTGCCTTTAAAAGGGACAAAAATCCGCCTGCATACTTTGTAATTATAAATAACTTGCTTTTGCAGTTACCCAAAAATATTGTTCATATTTTTTACCATTTTTAATTAAATGAGAAACTGTTTCTACAGTTTCTGCATTTTCAATAGCAGATGCCAGTTCTTAAGGATTATGGTAGACTTAACAAATCAAAAAATTAAATAGTCTCACTCATTTGCAAAACGTTACAAACTAAAAAAGATTCATTTTAATTCCATAAAGCACACTTGGATTTTATAAAAATCTATATTCGGAAGATATTATGACTTTAAATGTATCAGAATCAAAATTTTCAAAATAAATATTTATAACTGCATTGTAAATATCATTGACATTTCTTTTATTCATTTGAACATTTTCTACATACAATTATTATAAAATCAATTCCGTTTATTAAAAAATTTATTACAAAAGGATTAGCAGCTTATGGCAAACAAACTTTACAAAAAAAAAAATCACATGTAACAAATGTTTTACATCCAGTTATGATATTGAACCCTATGTCTACAAAAATGACAAATTTAATTAATTAAAACAAGTTTGATACTTGATATTTTAATACTATGAACGGATATAGAGAATGTACTAGCTTATACTCTATATATGTTATATAATACGAAATTTTAAAATAAACGTTAAGTTGTTAATGATTTTTAAATGTAAATTGTATTATAAATTATTTAACATGATTATCTCATTAAAAATGAACTTCAACCCTTTGATATCACGAAAATAATAATGACACATTAATGGATTTGCTTAATTGATTTGTCTCTACGTATTTTCTACGTTAAGAGTGTAATAATTACACAGAGTGAAGCAATGACTAAACCGATATCAACAAAATCGAACTTTCTCTATACTTTCTTTGGTAACTCACAGAATTTTCCATCTTTTTACGAGCTTTGTATTAGTATATATCGGAATCTTCTAAATTAATTTTCACCAGTTTCTAGATCTCCGTCAACATTTGATGCTTTTTAGATGATGCAAAATTAAATGAATTCCTCTAACTTTTAATTAAGAAAATTGAGTCATTATAATAAGCAATGTGAAAAAATAACTTTTATATTATAATATAATTACCAGAGCTTGATGCTTTTATGTTGTGCATTAAATAATCAATTTAATCAAAATTACCAAAGAACTGACAGCATTGATTCACTAATATGAATCAAAAAAATATGAAGCTAGCAGTGTCATCTTGAAAAAAAGTCTTAAAAATGGAATTTAAATATGCTCAAAATTTGGCGCTATTTATTTAGATGCTACAAAATTAAATTAGATGCTCAAAGTTTTAATTAAAAAGCTTGAATCATTAAGATGCACTTTACGGATATATCACTTTGGCAAAGAAATTTTGAAATACATGCAATAATATAAAGTAATTACTAAAATTAAGGCCTTTTTATGTTCTTTTATGGTGTGCTAATAAAGAAACAAAATCCGTTAGAGAAATTCTGATATAATTTTGATTTACTTATTTCGAATATTTCTCATAAATTTAGAAAAGGGGTTACTTTGTTTTTAACTGTTGTTAGTGATTAAGTAACATTAAAGTATTTTATCACACATTGTATTTAGATAGCAAATTTAATAATTTTATCATCACCCCTTCAATAACAAATTCCTTTAAAGATTAATAATAATAATAATTACATAAATTTATTATTCACAAAAGCCTTTCAATAGTCTTTACTTAGTTTATGTTCTTCATATTTCATTAATGCATTGTTTTTAATAGAATATTTTATTATATCGCAAATAAAATAGTACTGATGTTTTGATTTCATATCTTTTAATTGTATGCTGCAATAAATTATTGGATGGGATAAAATAACGAATGACTGAGCAATAACATTTTAAGAGTAAAATACGAATTTTCAGGATTTCCAGCAAAATTTCAAGTCCTACGGAAAAAATTTAAATAACAAAAAATGTGTTTGGTAATAAAATTACTTTTTTCACATAGCCACAACATTTTTCGATTGAAAATTAGGATGCTGTTTCGATAATTATTCAAAATTAGGTAAAAAAATGAATATTTTAAATAAAAAAAAAAAAAAAAATTACAGTTTTTTTGGAACATTAAAAAGTAAGTTTTAACCAAATGTCGTGAAAAAAAAAAAGATAGAAATAATAAATTTCAATTTTTCACATAATTTTTGAGGTTATGTGAAACAAGCGTTAATACAAAAGTTCTAGACCTTTTTACTGTCTACAACTTTGTAATTTAATAATATTCCCATAGAACTGGTAGTTATGTCGAAATTCGAGATAAACCGTGTTTTACCCTTCGAAACTCACACCCTTCCAATTTCAGACCTCAGATCGCCCTTAAATTATTTTCCTTTCTTTATCTTCCATTTCCAATGATTTCATTCTATTATAAAACTTTTTTTTTGTTTCAAAAATTATCGACCCTAGTCTAATACGTACAACTAACTTACATATCTATACAACATTACTTCAGATTTTTTAATATCTCACCGTATATACAGCGTCTGCGCTGATCTAAAGCTTTTCACTTAAATACAAATATTTCATGAACTAACAATTCTAATGAAATCTAAGTATATTATTATGGAAAGTTAATATTTAGGAAAAAGTCAGTTAATATGAATGAATATAAAATACTTTATATACCATTTCTATTTGCAGTGCGTTTCGTTCATTTCTAAATTATAAATTTACCTTCTTAATAAAATAATAATGATGTAATAGGTATTTATATGTATTCTAAAAGTATTATCTTATTTATAGAAAATATTAGAAAATTTTCAAAGAACATTCCATCCTTTGAAAAACTTTTAAAGTTCATTCTTCTGTAAATAACTTATATACATAGATTCATTCTATGATGTGTATAAGTACTTAGAATTTAAATAAAATAAATTGAAGATATTATGTTTATATATATACTTGTAATGATCGTAATATTAGACTATAAAAAGAAAAAAGAACCTCAGTCAGTTATTATTAAAGTGAATTGATTTTAAACATCTTATATAATATATTTAATAAAAGAGTGAATGCAATATGAGTGTTTAAAGAGTTTAAATCAGTTTTTATAGAGTGAATTTATTGATTATGGAATACCCCATATAGAATAGGTACAACATGGAACTACTCACAAAATGTTTCAAAATTGATCAAGAGAGAGTGAGGCTTATTAATAGTAGAAGAAAATTGGTGAAAAAAATTTTCGAAATTCGGGTAGTTGAATGTTATTCAGATATATATTTGAAAGTGATTCTATTCCATCGATAAATTTTATCAATCAATTTTTCAAAAAATCTAATCTATTACACTTAACTGAAGAAGGGTTTAGACCAAATTGTAAGACAACAAAATTTGTATTTGCCGCCATATTATAATGCAAGCACACTTATGTAAAATATATATGATTTTGGCCTTTTGACAACAACTGAAAGTAGAAATTCTTGACGAACTCAGGACACCTTAAAAAATAAAATATGCTGGATATGTAATCAATTAATACGATTAGTGGTTATATTCAGTTGGTTTTTAAAAATAACCATTTTTTATTTAAATGGACACCGTGTATACAATTATGCAGGATGAGTAAAATCTATCTAAATTGCATCCATTCTACCTCCTATATATCTAAAAAACTAACCAAACTTTTTAATAAAACTATATCTTTGACAAATGTTTTACAATTTATTTGTCTTCTAATTCAATTCACATTTAGTGCAGTTACAAGAAATACTTTTATGAAATACATCAATTTATTTTCCATCTAGCTTACATATTCAAAGAGATAACAATAAATGCTCATTACTTTTAGCATTTAATATTGCTATAGCCAAAAACTCCTCTTTTACTTCTTTTTCCGTTTGGGATTGTATTCAAAATCATTTTTTAACTGTTATTGTGGATGTCGTAGCAAAATCTGCTTCAAACGCTGTTACCTTTTAAATATAAAATGCTTCAAGCTAAAGAAATATTCTTATTAATTTTTTCATTAACCAATTTTCCATAAACCAAATTTAACGTTGATGATCATACTTCTTGATTCCAAGGATAAAACATGCTGGCCTGAACTGTTCTGGCATGAAAGATTCTCTGCCTGTGATTAAACATTTTGTGTAGTTTCGTCTAACTCAAACGTAACATCCTTCTCGATAATATTAATGTACAAATAACTTGTTTTAACTTACTTTTATTTAAATTTTGAAAATAATCTTCACGAAATTATAATGTGAACAATAACTTACGAACAAACTATTCAGAAGAAGGTGGATTGAGCCAATTAGTGAATTTTTTTTCCGATAAAGATACCTTAAATTGTACACCAATTATTAAGAATGATGTCAAAGCATCAATTGCCTAAAATAAGAAACAAAATTAGGATTTTCAATACAAAATCTACTTCAAAAAATTATTTTTATTTACCCCTAATAAAACATAACTGTTTATTGGTATACCAGAAAATGAAATTTGAGGATTTAAGTCATACATTTGATTTAGAAACATTTCTATCTGAAACACAAAAACGGATTTACTGGATATTATCAATATTTAAGAAGGATACAAACAAACAAAAATTTTAATCAAATAGGGTTCATCCGTTAACGCCACCATGATTTTAATTTGGTTGATTGAATTTCAGCTGACATTCCGTGTTATATGTTAAATATTAAAAGAAACGGTCCACCTTAGAAAAGTTTAACTAAAAAATGTAAAATAATTAAAAATTAAAAACTTCTTCAAATAATTTCCTTGTGACTAATTACCCTTCTCAATCAACGACAACCAAACAATTATTTAGCTAAGTATAAGGCTGGCACCGACTGACTCAAATGATCAGAAGGAAATAATTATTTTAAATCAGTTTTTGATTTAAATTAATTTTTACTTTTTATATAAGGAAGGGAAACGTCATTTAGACTCGAAAATTACAAAAATTGGGTTTATTTAGCAATGGGGTGCTTCTTCCTAGATGCCTGCTGAAATCATAATCCTATAGCGCATCAAATAATTGTAAGTATAATTGTAGTTTTATTTTAATTGAAAAAAATAATAGTAATAAATAAAAAATAAAAATAAAAAACAATAAACATGTTTCGGTTTTATATTGATATCTTAATATAGGAAATTGAAAAATGGTTTATACATCTCAGAAACGGATATTGAATAATAATGATGGTAGAAAATCATTGAAATTGATATTTTTATTTCTGTCGGTACCAAATGATTTTGTACATTCATTCAATACTGAGCCTGACACTGACACAAAACCACATTGGAAGAAAAAAACGATGAATACCATTTATGAAAAGTATAAATATATCAGCCATATTTTTACTTCTTTGAATTTATACCACAGAACACAAATATAATATATACCTATGTATAAATATAACTTTTTTATATCATCCTAATCTTATTCCGTATGCTGCTTCTATTCATAGGAATAATAGAGTATTGCCCAAGTATTCTAGAGTTTATATATTGAAAAGAATATTGAATGGTAAGCAAATCATACTGATAATAATTCACAATTGATAACAACGAACAGTTATAATACGTATCTATATCTATATAAATACAGTTAACACAAAAATATCGTAGAACAGTGTTTAATGGCGTAAGATCTCCATGAGTAGTCATACGTATTTAAATAAAGTTTGTACATAATGGTTTGGACTTGAATCAAAAACAAACAAAAGTAATTTAGTTTCGCAATCATTGTAACTCCTAGAAAAATACAAGCTGTAATACGATTTGAAATACAATTACCGTAGCATTTTTCACGCACAAATAAATCAAAAAATACTTCCAAAAATAATAAAATTTGGTATGCAGAAAATTCACTTAAAAATGGAGAGCATCTTTAATATTTTTTTACGAAAAACAAGGTTTCACTTTTTCGTTTAAGCGGTTATTCTACTGGTGAGACATAAAGTCTAAGAATCGTTACAATTTCTGCTTAAATTCAACTAATAAACACATATTTAAATATAAGAAATTACATTATTCTATAACAAACAATTATAACTATTTGGATTGAATATTTAGTGTATTTTATGAATATTATTTTAAATACTCCAAAAACCTGTGTCGAGTATTTAAAAAATTTAAACTGTTAGTTCTTGTCTTAATTAGAGAAATTTTCTAAAATTTTAAAAATGTATATTAATTCTCCAAAAATAGTATGCAATTTTATATCAAATGTGTGTTCTATACATTATAAATCTTCATAACCTTCTTTATATTACGGTTTCTACATTTTATTATAAAATAAAACACTTTTATGATATAGTTAACTTTGACAGGAATTTAACCAAAGCGTCTTCACCTCAAACTAATATCTATTTTACAAATTTATTTCCGATTGTTCATAAAATTTTGATAATAGTGACATATATATAATAATATTTTTATTATTAGTACATCATATTGATATTATATAAATCGTATAACATCTTCAATTCGTAAGATACAGGTAGGTATATACAGTGTATTTAAATCAATACTTGTTTCAATAAAATAAAACTTATTTTGTTTTAAAAAATTCAAATTACATTTTTATATGAAAAAGATATAAAACTTTCAATTTGATTTATTTATGTTTCTCGGAAAATGTAGTAATATTGTTACATTATATCACAAATATCTTTAATAATTTCGAAAATATTTTTTTTCTTTCTTAATACATGTTTCTTTCATTTTTATTGAATACGAATTTTTAATAGATGATTCAAAAGTCTTTATATAGTTTTTACAATAAATACCAGACAAAGGCAGAAATTTTTCTGGTTCAACTGAAGATTTATCAGCGTCAGGTTGTTCGTACCACGTTTTATATTACCTTGTACCTTTCATGGGTGAGAGTGATTGTATTGACTTATAATGCACAGATAATCTTGAACACAAAAATTATACTTAAATACCACAATTGGAAGTAAACTTAAGTTTTTTTGAAATTTTCTCCATTCCTAGTCAACCTCTATCTCTCCTTAGTCAACCGGTAGAGATGGCCATATCAATATAAAAATTAATGACTAGATATTGAAAATAATATTGAGGTTATAATGCAACTCTACAATATTATATCCGGGTTACACAAAAAAGTAAACGTCATGCTACTATTTGGATCACGTATCGTATTCATCAATAATCCCAATTTTTAAGAAACAGTATTCTCTTGAAGTGAAAATATGCCCCCATCTCAGAGTCTACTTTGATATGGCGGATTCAAATTTATATCGTTCAATAAAAATCGGACAAAAAATCAACTTAACCATAAAAATCATAGAATGAATCAATTTAACCAAAACCAGTACCTCGTATGCATCGAGTAAATCCACGTTTGTAAATTCAAATCCATAAATAAATTCTTCAAAAGTTTTTGTCTACAATAAAACAATATTAATTACAAAAAACTTATAATAAAAAGATCATATAATATTAAGAAATGTATACCCCATTTGAAATTGTATCACAAATATAAAATACTGAAAAACCGATCACAATTACTGCTACAGCTCCATTTCCATACGACGAAAAATATATATTCTCTAATCCATCCGTAATAACCGCAAAGTATATATAAAATGTTGTTCCAATAATTAATGCTATATGTACGATTGCAATAATCATGCCTGGATCATACATTTGATAATGTGTGTCAAGAGTGCATCTAAGTGCTAAGAATAGCCGTCGTAAATCTTTGATTCGATCGCTTAACAGCAATTTCTTATCGAAGTTTTGTTGGTTTAAAACTTTTTTAAATGTCGTTTTTTGCATTTCCAGATAATCAACATAATTTAATGACGTATTTTTCGTTCTATTTATGATTAATAAATGTTTTAATTCTTCATAAATTGTTTCAAATGCAAAATGATAAACCTAATAAGAATTAAAGGTCAACTGTAATAAAATTTAGTTAAAGAATTAGAAAATCTGAATTCTTTCATATTAATATAATATTATAAAATGGCAACACAACTGAGCATGTTTCGATATATAGAGAATTTGTCTATTACACTTTTATCATATTGATCCGACCCCTGTCACAGATCTAAAAATTTCTTGACCTTTCAACGATCTCTAAAGTTATTTCATGGTCAATGTTTACATGAGTGAGTTTAAACTTACAAGTCAATAGGCTTGAGGTTTATGGATTTCAATTTTATGGGTTAGAAGTATAACAATTTTGGGTTAATGGGTTTGAAGAATTGTGTACTCCGTTAAAATTTGTACAACTTGTGTCAAAATCACCGTTTTCAAAATCGGATATTTTTGAACGGGAGGTCCGATATTTTAAAAAAATCTTGAATTATAAAATTAAACAGCCCGTACTGTGGTATTTTGAATTATCGAGTTAAAAATTAAGATTAAGAGCCAAAGTCGAACACTCACCATAAATACTACATTACAAGCATACAAACTTGTTATTGTAATAATTAAACCAAAATCATGAAATATTTTTATAATAAATACTGATACATCAAAATCATAAAAAAATAATTGTTTATAATCACTGATTAAAGTTAATAAATAAATAAAAATAGTTATATATAAAATTAAAATATAATGTTTTAATTTAATTTCATGATGTTTTTTAATTAAATAGTATTTTAAATTATATTGTTGATAATTATTTAATAATAATTCAAATTTATAAAAATTATTTTTATAAAAATATGTATTACGTAAATTAAATAAAAATAAATTTGGTATTGATATTATAATTAATAGTGTATGAATATTTGTTGCAAATTGAATGTCGGTATTAATGTCATCCGAGTATATTATATTATATATTAAATAGAGTATAATCAAACATGATACAAATGTTATGAATATATTTTGTATGAATGCAAATTTTTTTATTTCACATATTGAATATGATAGTTTTTTATTTGAATGCACACACGATAATTTTAACGGATAAAGACCAATTATACGACAAAATAGACTTAACGATTTAAAGGCACAAGTAAAACATCCTCTGGATTCGATGATAGTCATACTTTCAAATTTATCAAATAAGTAATGGTAGTGACGGTTTTTAGGATACCAATTTTAATCATTTTTAAACACTTAAAAAAATCATATTTTTATGAATTTATAGGAGTTTGTACCTAAAGTGTATCAACATAAAAATTATTCTATGCTTTCTCAAAACATCATTTTTTTTGTGAATTTTTTATTTCACGAAATTCTATCTTTCTACTCAGAATTTTACAATTATGAGCTTATACTTTCTCAACATCATATTCACAGCAACTTTTTCAAAATTTTCCGTTCAAAGATACAAGCTTTAAATTGACAGATATTCTTTTATCTTTTTTTGTTTTGTTTTATTAGAATGAATTCATGGAAGATAATTTAATAACAAATTCAATAACCATTTGGTCTCATAGGTGATAAAACTTGGTGTCTGGAAAAAAACAGCCTACAAAACTTTGAAGAGAAAAATATTTGTGTACTATAGACATAATGACCCTGCTCGTATCATTAAACATACTTCAATTTGATTTGAGTAAAGACCATACATCTTCGAAAAATTACAACCACTTTTTCGAAAACTAATACTTACTCTATATTTGCCCAAAGCTCTCATCATATTAACATTGATAATAATTTTATTTTTATATGTTAATGAATTTATTGAGAGTTTATTACTCATACTTCCAGCAGCATTTCAAGCAAATTCAGGCAGTAAAATCACAAATGTTATATACATAACCACTGAAGTATGGGTAAGCTTCATATTTATGATTTTTAGATAAGCATCAATGTTTAAAAGATTACTTTCATTGATTTTAGAATTAAAAAAATATTTACCTTCATTAAAGCTTAACAAATGTTGACATTTTATTTCATTGAATAATTGATAAGCAAAAATAAGCATTGATTTTTTTTATTAGTAAATATACCGAAGTGTTTTATACAACTAGTTCAATTCAGTAACATAGATAGAGTTTAAGCGCACACAGGGTATTTTTTCTTTTGCGGGCTCATTCTCATATTATCAAAACTGAGCGAGAAAATTTTTTTCCCGAATTTTTTATCGATATTAAGATATATGCCACTTTATGCAGTTTTTGAATCGCCACCTTCGTATAACAGAAATAATAAAAAATGTACAACATAATTACATTAACTTATCCAAAATTTTAACGTTTTTTAGTATCTTAAAAATCATACATTAAACCAAAAGCAGACAATTATTTAACGATTTCAACGAATATCTTATAAATTACTCCTCTTATCATTAAATGGGTGACATTTTGGTCATTTTAATACATAAAACAACAATAAAATAATAATTATATTAAATAATTTTGAAATACAAAAACAATTTTTAGTATAAGTTTTTTCTCAAAATAAATAATTTTTTCATGATAACATGTCCCTTATTTATTTACGCTCGATTAATTCACACCCCTAGAGCATCCTTAGCTACGCCAATATGCTTATTTTATATGACATTCCAAAAGTATTCACATTTAACTAAAAGACTTTTCAAAGCTATCCTGTTGCTTGGCAGATATTTTCTAAATATAATTCAGTGACTTTTAAATATCACTAGTGGTGTCAGAAAATTAGCCTGGTTAACCATTAAAAAAATACTGCATTTTCTGACATATCTATAATAAAATAATATAATTTGAATAATTTGCTTTTTAGGAAATCTATTTTGAACATAATCGATATAAATAACGTTTATGACATTATCTATCACATAATAGCAAATAATATACACTATTTTGTTGACATATTTTTTCTTTTATTTTAAAAATATTTATTTCCAAATAATATGAGATTATTATGCCTTTTTTAGTGTGTGTAACGACTTCTTGGCGCCATTTACTATTTTTTGTATAATTTTAGTTTTCTTTCTTTAAATAAAAAACACATTACTACTTCAATTTTTTTATAATAAATTCTATTGTTTTTTCTATATTTATTTCATATCTTCCAGAAACAGAACATATCTTTCGAAAAATTTAGTTTATATTGATACACAATTTCTTTAATATTGATAAACATTTTCTTTGTTTGATTTAATTTAGTCAATCAATTTGCTATATATATATATATATATATATATATATATATATATATTTTTTTTTTTTTTTTTTTTTTTTTTTTTGATAAAACAAGAGTAATTAAGGTACTCCGAATAATTAAGTTAGCGATTTCATTCAGCCTCAAATAAACACCTTGTGGACTTAATTAAAAAACCGACGAAAAGTTCAAAATTTTTTATTCGCTTTTAATGGGGTTTCTTGTATAATTGAAGTCCAAAAAATTCAAAAATAATATTTATTTTACGATCGTTCGACTAATTTTTTAGATATTGCATGAAATACAACCGATAAATCGGCCTCCGGATCGGATTTTTGGTAATATCTCAAAAACTACTAGTCCAATCGTTAAATAGATATTATTTTTGAAATCAGCGGGTTGAATTCCCCCAAAAATATGTATTTCATCCAAATCGAGGGCAAAAAATGTTTCCCAATTTTTTCGAATTTTTTTAGCCCCTTAAAAAAATGGGAAAATTTGAAAAAAAAATTTTGAATCCAATTTCGAGACAAACCATGTTAGGAAGTATATTTTGACCCGTATATTTCAAAAATAACATCTATTTAACGATCGGATGCTTAGTTTTTGAGATATCTGCATAAATCTGATCTAAAGGTCGATTTAGCGGATGTATTTAATATAATATCTCAAAAACTAGTCAACTGATCGTAATATAAATGCTATTTTTGAATTTTGCAGATCTTATTTATCCTAGAAAATCCATAAATAGCAAAAAAAATTTGGAACTTTTCGACGCTTTTTTGAGGTTTCTTATACAATCACCAAAAACAAAAACCCCAAGCTAAAACAATCATTAAAAAATAAATTTACGACAAAAGTCATCATTCAAGGTCTAATTAATACTAGATATACTAAATCTTAAATAAATTTCGATGTTTTGCCCCAATTTCCTAGATCAAATTATTTTGTATTTTTATAAATACGTATTTCGACTACAAAGTAGTCATCATCAGTATAAATTAGCTTGGTGACGTAATAATATTTAAGAAAATATTTATTTTTCATAATATTTAAGAAAATTTAATAAACGTTTCATTTAAATTCTAATTAGATTTGTTTATCATAACATATAAAAGCTTTTACCAAATATTGTTGTTAATGAATAGATCTCCGTAAAGTGGATATCTCAAACACTGAAGCACACATTTAGTTTCCGTTAATGTAGATTTAATTTTTTTTTTATATATAAATATTATATCCAATCATCTTTTTTCTGATCAACAGCTTAAATTTAAAAGAAACCTTCTTCGAAAAACGAAGAAGCTCTTTCAATTCAATGATATCATATAGATATATAAATTTCATTGATACACGTGTAAGCCTCCGACGGATATATTTTTTCTACCATCGTTAGGATGTCATATCATTGTGAATAACTTATATTAGGCATGTTATTAGTATGAGACAGATGAAAATATGAAAAAAAAATATGATATAACATTTATAACAATCGATGTACAAACTGTTTGAAAATTATGTTTCATATTTTACACCTGGCATACTGCAATGAAAGCTGGACTATTGATAAAAACATAAGGACATCTATTGAATCTTTTGAAAGATTGGTATTGGAGAAGAATATTTAAAATTCAGAGGATTGATTATGTAACAAATGAAAAAGTAAAAAGGCAAAAATTTAAACTTTTAAATCATATTTTTCGTAAATAATTTAGAGTTGCTTTGGTCGCCCAGTCCCGGAAGTTTTATTATCATATAATCATTCAATATAATTATCCATTTTCATTATGACTTTTTTCTGTACATGGAAATAATTTAGTATCACTATTAATTTTTCTTCCGAACTGTCATGTGGAAATTTTACACTTTTGACCTTAGAATGTATTTTACATTCTCCGCATTTCCACCATAAAATAAATACCTATAATTTTATTAAATATTCCGGAATCTGTTTATAATTTGGAAGTTTTCTATTTTTTTTTTTTTTTTTTTTGTTGGTAGTGTATTAAAAATTTTACAAACATAGACGTTCATATCTTCAAGTGAACGGATCATAATTTTGCTACATTTTGTACAGTCAACATGACAGTCCAACATAAAACAGAATTTATGTTTTATGCTGAAATGTATCTGTTTTATTTTTTTAACTGACACTCGATGAAGACAAAATCTTGATAAATTTGTTCAACAAAATATTTTTTTTATTTTATTTTATTTGTTGAAAATAGCTCCTCTGTATTTGTAATGAATCACTGAATAATGACATTTTTATAATTAAAAATTTGAGTTCGACCTTCACACAAATGCTTGATTATGTATTGATATTTCAATCACATTTTTTCTCACATCAAAAATTTATTAAATTAATTATGTCTTTGATGTCTTTGAGTGTCTTGACAATAAATGCTCTCAAGATAAATTTATCTGTTTAAGTGTGTATAACGGCTATTCGGCGACATTTGATATTTTTCATATATTTTTATCACTCAACATAATTCATTTCATTTTAAATGAGAGCTTCATAATTAAGATTTCAAGCTAACTTAACGAATTTACAACCAGAAATTTCCCCTTTCTATAAACATGTAGAAAACTTACCGTTACTTATGGTAGAAAAGCCCAAGCGGAATTTTTAGATTTACTAGAGTGCGTCTATTTAAAATATGGGAGATATCTTACCTTGTTGTGTATCTCCACAAAATCATAAATTTAAGCAAAATAGTCAAGTATAATGAGACTGATTATTTTTATACTCGACATAAATTGTCATAGTTTATTAATTTTAGCCTTAAATTTGTAACGTTAGAAAATTTTTAAATCGCTAATTAAATTTTTTTAATAGGTGTTCTATCACAAATAACAAAATAAGTTAAAATTTTGGTCCATAACCATTACCTGAGCGGCCTTTTATAAGTGTAGCATTTTTACACCTTTAATCTCCTTTATTATAAGAGTCTAAAGTTAGTTTGTAATATGATAAATTTGGAGTTAAATTATTTATGAAAATATAATAAAACATTGTTAAACCATTTGAGTTGAATGTTAATCGCACATGAATTTTATTATAAATATAATATTTAAATTAGTAAGCAAATTATAGCACCAATTATAGGTACTATTTTCGTTAATATTTTAGTCACGCATTATAAAATCATATTATCAGTTAACATATCTACTGAATGAACAAAACAAAACAGTTTCGCTAAATACACACGAAAACTATTGGAAAAATATTATAATAAATACAATATAAATATTTAAATTAAAAAATAGATACCCTTGTTTTACTCTACTCCACCTCATCCCACATTGTTTAATCGCTAATAAAAGGTGTTGAGTCTTCGAGTGTTCTTAGCTTAAAATCAACTTTCTGCGTTCATTAGAACAGGATATATCTAAGTTTGAATGGAGAAAATCCCATAAAACATTGAATATCTGCGCCTTGCTTCCCACCATCTCATACAATTTGAGTGTTTAATAGCTCAAATGAAAGGTCCTAAATCACCGAGGGATCTTAAACCGATACGACTTTAACAAACTTTGTATGCATAGCTCATTAGAACAGGAGATATTTGAATACAAAACTATCACAACACGGAAGAAGAAACGCGAAATATATAAAATAATATATATGTTATGTTTCATGCTGTATTTGTCTATTTCAATTTTAACCACAATAAACATCCAAAATAATTTTAGTTAAATTGAAAAATTAATGACAAATTAGTTTAAATAGTAATAATTTGTTATTATTATGAGTGACTTGTATTTCTTGGTACAAAATATGGTTTATTATTTTTAACAAATTGATAAAAAAATGTTCATAGAAATTAAATTGAAAATATGGTGAATGATATTTTTAAAATTCATAATTAAAACGATAATTTAAAAATTATTTGTAAAAATTATGAAATTTCCTATATACTTGAAATGTTGGAAAAAGGAATGCATTCTATACTGCATTAGATTATCTTAATAAATTTGTTATTTTTGGTTCTAATTCCTCCTAACTACACATTCAATTTTAGATAGTGGTATAGCAAACAAAGATAAATTGTACGTTTGTTAATAATTATTCTAATAACAACTCAATATTCTTACTTACAATTACATAAATATCTATAATATATCTCTATCTTATTTGCATACTCTATACTCATTACAGCCAAACACTAAGCTAGTAACTTAGGCGGCTGCATGTCTATAAACAATGGTTAACTTACCATTAAATAAATAAGGAATAATGACTGTCGTGTATATATATACTGGGGCGTAGGAGCCGTATGGGCAGGGTGGGCAGCTGCCCACCCTGCCATATTCCCTGGCAGAAATTCTATGTCAATATTCCCTGCCATAATCCCTGGCAGAAAGTGTGCTATGGATGGGGTATCGTGTTCAGAAATGAACATCTCGCATATAGGAATGACAGTTTTTAATGCCTTATATACTTTAGCATAGTAAAAAATATGTTTACACTCATAATCCTCCGATTTTCTTACATGGCCGCCAGTTGCATCCAAATGAAGAATAATTGGTTTCGATTCATCTATTATTGACAATTGCCGTTCTGTTTTAAAAATTATTTGCAATGGCATTGAAAACTGTCTAATATAACCATCCCGCAACTTACTATCCTCAAGAAAAGATTGGAGAAGATCTTGAAGCGTTCGAGATTTAATCACCAATCTTTTCTCACATCGACCTTCAGACACAATTTTTTGAATTGTTCCTAATCTCACAGATTTTTGCGAATGACCATCACTATATAATTCGCTATCAGTATTTATCAGTACTTGAAAGTTGTGTTAACCGTGGCGAGTATATTTGTAATTTTTTTAAAAATTTTCTATTTTCTCCTCTTATTGGTTCCATTTTTATTTTTCCAAAACTATGCTGATGTGACAAGTCCTCATGAGTGGAAGAAACAGTAATTTAATGATAAAATTGCTCAATGAAGTACAGTCAAATCTAAAACGAGCACCATGGCTAATAATATTGCATTTACCATAAGCAACTACATTTGCATTATTAATTCTTAAGCCATTTCGAAAACTAATAGAACATGTTATATTTAACTGATTTATTAAAGCTTCCTTTATAAATTTTCTTAATAAATCATTGATCAAATCACCATTATCATCCGCCATATTCGATGTCTGAAGTTGGAAAGATCCCACTTCATACTTATAAAGGGTTTCAAATTTGCCGCTTTTATTTCAAAATCTAACAACGAAATAAAACATTTATAACTTTTCATCCTTAAATTTGCATAATATATTAATTATTTAAATAATTGTATAATATAATAGTTGTATAATTCAATCAACTGAGAATTATTTTAATAATTTAAATAGGTATTTAAAGAGCTTTTTTTTCTATCTACGAAAAAAGAGATAACACTGAGCTTTTTTCGTGTATATTTGTATTTTGAACATTTTTTTCAGTCAAAGGTTATCAAATATGTAAGTGAAACAATGTGTCAAAATATGGGGGGCTGGGCGAGTTGAATTTTTAATTTAAAAAAATAATTATAAAACATGGTTTTGAAACAAGTTAGGATTTATGTTTTTGGATTTGATAGCAATCTTATGTGGCACAATTGGTTAGTGTGTAGAGTTTTCAGTAGAAAAGTCGGTGGTTCGAATCTAGGGGGCGGTTTATAATTTTTTTATTCAGATTAATTGATTATTTATTTATATGTCACTATTCTTTTTGTATCATATAAAGAGACAATTTAGCGTTTTTGTTTAAGGGCGTGGGTTGTCAACCGATAGGACAGCGGTTCGGTT
This sequence comes from Chrysopa pallens, assembly GCA_020423425.1. Taxonomy (NCBI): domain Eukaryota; kingdom Metazoa; phylum Arthropoda; class Insecta; order Neuroptera; family Chrysopidae; genus Chrysopa; species Chrysopa pallens. Next base: position 61,016,510 of record CM035594.1, read on the forward strand.
CCTATTCCGGGGTGATAAATTTTTATAATTAGATTAATTGATTATATATGTATATGTCACTATTGTTTTGGAGTCATTGCAACAAGCCTCTGTGGCGAAATTGGTTACAGTGTTGTGTTGACAACCAAAAGGTCGTGGTTACGAGCCTCTTTGGCGGCGATAAATTTTTATATTAATAGAGCAATTGATGATTATATAAATGTCACTACTAATTTGGATCACTCTAACAAGCCTTCGTGGCGCAATTCGTTAGGTCGTTGATCTATTAACCAAATAGTAGGTTGTTCGAGCCTATTAAGTGGCGTAAAATTTTTAGTTTTAAAGTTATTGTTTCATGATATTTCAGTCCTGTAAAGCACCCATCAGTAGCAACTTCCCCTTGAACTTAATCAGTTTCATAGTGACAGTTGAAGTGAACACATCAATAATTAAAAACAGTATTAGAAATATTTGACAGTGACATTGTGGAGTTAGTTTTAAAAGACGCGGCAATTCGGTGAGCCAAATTCAAATATTTCATTATTTGCAAATTTGAACTTAATCAGTTTCATAGTGACAGTTGAAGTGAACACATCAATAATTAAAAACAGTGTTAGAAATATTTGACAGTGACATTGTGGGGTTAGTTTTAAAAGACGCGGCAATTCGGTAAGTCATGTTAAAATATTGATTAATTTAAAAAAATTTGCTATTATAATTTTTATTTCATTTTTTTCAGGTCCTATTTATAATTAAAAACAGTGTTAGAAATATTTGACAGTGATCATTGTGAGGTTAGTTTTAAAAGACTCCGATTGTCAAATTCAAATATTTCATAATTTGCAGATTTGAACTTTATCAGTTTCATAGTGACAGTTGAAGTGAACACATCAATAATTAAAAACAGTGTTAGAAATATTTGACAGTGACATTGTGGGGTTAGTTTTAAAAGACGCGGCAATTCGGTAAGTCTTATTAAAATATTGATTAATTTAAAAAAATTTGCTATTATAATTTTTATTTCATTTTTTCAGGTCCTATTTATAATTAAAAACAGTGTTAGAAATATTTGACAGTGATCATTGTGAGGTTAGTTTTAAAAGACTCCGATTGTCAAATTCAAATATTTCATAATTTGCAGATTTGAACTTTATCAGTTTCATAGTGACAGTTGAAGTGAACACATCAATAATTAAAAACAGTGTTAGAAATATTTGACAGTGACATTGTGGGGTTAGTTTTAAAAGACGCGGCAATTCGGTAAGTCATATTAAAATATTGATTAATTTAAAAAAATTTGCTATAATAATTTTTATTTCATTTTTTTCAGGTCCTATTTATAATTAAAAACAGTGTTAGAAATATTTGACAGTAATCATTGTGAGGTAAGTTTTAAAAGATTCCGATTGTCAAATTCAAATATTTCATAATTTGCAGATTTGAACTTTATCAGTTTCATAGTGACAGTTGAAGTGAACACATCAATAATTAAAAACAGTGTTAGAAATATTTGACAGTGACATTGTGGGGTTAGTTTTAAAAGACGCGGCAATTCGGTAAGTCATATTAAAATATTGATTAATTTAAAAAAATTTGCTATTATAATTTTTATTTCATTTTTTTCAGGTCCTATTTATAATTAAAAACAGTGTTAGAAATATTTGACAGTGATCATTGTGAGGTTAGTTTTAAAAGACTCCGATTGTCAAATTCAAATATTTCATAATTTGCAGATTTGAACTTTATCAGTTTCATAGTGACAGTTGAAGTGAACACATCAATAATTAAAAACAGTGTTAGAAATATTTGACAGTGATCATTGTAAGGTTAGTTTTAAAAGACGCGGCAATTCGGTGAGTCATGTTAAAATATTGATTAATTTAAAAAAATTTGCTATTATTATTATAACTTCATTATTTTTCAGGTCCTCTAAATAATTAAATACAGTGTGACTAACTGTGACTAATGTTAGATTAGATTGACAAGACGCGGTAATTCGGTTAGACGGTTTGAATTAGATTTTATAATAATCATAAAAATCATTATTTCTCCGATGATTGTGTGTGTACTAATGAAGTAGTTCTGCAAAGGATGATCGTACCAAGTCATGATATTTGTAAGCCCGGACTGAAACTTCGGCAGTTATCTCTATGGCTTAGGTATATAAAACATATACATTCTTGTAGAGAATGTTTGGTTTTTATTTTTAAAAAAAAATCAATTCGACCTGTAAACTGAATGACCGACCATACTTGAATAGGTTTTTGTTTGAATTAGATTTTATACTAATCATAAAAATCATTATTTCTCCGATGATTGTGTGTGTACTAATGAAGTAGTTCTGCAAAGGATGATCGTACCAAGTCATGATATTTGTAAGCCCGGACTGAAACTTCGGCAGTTATCTCTATGGCTTAGGTATATAAAACATACACATTATTCTTGAGAATGTTTGGTTTTTATTTTTAAATGAAAATCAATTCCAACTATAACTTAAGTGACTGACCATACTTGAATAGGTTTTTGTTTGAATTAGATTTTATACTAATTATAAAAATCATTATTTCTCCGATGATTGTGTGTGTACTAATGAAGTAGTTCTGCAAAGGATGATCGTACCAAGTCATGATATTTGTAAGCCCGGACTGAAACTTCGGCAGTTATCTCTATGGCTTAGGTATATAAAACATACACATTCTTGTAGAGAATGTTTGGTTTTTATTTTTAAAAGAAAATCAATTCCAACTGTAACCTAAGTGACATAAAACTGGATAGTGTTAGAGTTTGACTTTATATTTGTGTTTAATGGAGTGCCATGGATGAACAATGGAAGATTAGCTTCACAAGAGGCGGTAATTCGGTGAGTCATATTAAAATATTTATTAATTTGAAAAATTTTATAGTAATATTTTATTATTTTTCAGTTCCTGTAAAACATATTCAAGCAGCAACTTCTATTATTTAAAAGAGTAATAGAAATATATAACTGTGAACAGAGTAAGGTTAGTTTTACAAGACGCGATAATTCGGTGAGATATATTAAAATATTTATTAATTTGATTTGATTATTTAATTATATTGCAGGTCCCGTTTGTTTTTTAATTTTATTTTCTATTAATAATTAAATCAATTTTTCTCTAATATTGGTGTATTAATTTTGATAATAAAATTTGTATATATTTTTGATTGTATAAGACTGTAAAATAAATAATTAAAATCAATGTTTCTCACTTTTGTAAAATTTTGTAAAAAATAAAAAATTTAAAATTAAAGTGTTAGTCATTATTTCATTATATTTCACTACTGTTTTTGGATATGTACCTCCTGATATGTACTCCCCTGTTATTAAAAAACCAAAGGTATCTTAGGATCGTGATAATATGGGGTTGAATTTGGGATTAAATTAATTGGTATTACATTAATTTTAAACTAAAAACAATCATGTAAGGATTATTTTTATTTGAAACTATTTTGATGAGGAGACATTTTGTAATAATTTCGATATTTCACCGTTGAAATAATTGATCGTTTAATTGGGATATTTTAATGTTTTTATTATTGTCATGGAACATTTAATCATGTAGAGTAGACAAATGAAATGGCAGAAAATACACCAATATGGTAGGTAATTTTTAGGTATTAGGTAATATCTATTAATTATTGGTAGGTATAGTAGATACTGGAGGTACCACCAATTCATATGAAATAATATAAATATTTTGACTTGATTTGAATGTTCCGATGGGGTGAAATTCGATAAAATGGTTTTTACTAGCGTTTTTTGATCTTAAACGAGTATTTTGATCATAATTTGAAGGGTCACAAGTCATTTTACCTGAAATATAAATAGTTTAAAAATTCAATTTTTTGGGTGGTTATGGAAAGTTTTCCGACAAAGAAAATTTTATGAAAATAGTTTAAATCAACGCCAGTTCATGTTTATTGCATAATCCAATAATAATTCGCGGGGTCATAGGGCATTTAAGCCGAAAAAATTATTTTCTAAAAAAAGTTGTATTGGAGGGTGGGTTATAGACAATTTTCCGATGGGAAGAAATTCGATAAAATGGTTTTTACTACGGTTTTTTGATCTTAAACGAGTATTTTGATCATAATTTGAGGGGTCACAAGTCATTTTACCTTAAATATTAATAGTTAAAAAATTCAATTTTAAGGGTTGTTATAGAAAGTTTTCCGACAAAGAAAATTTTACGAAAATGGTTTTTATTAACGCCAGTTCATGTTAATTGCCTAATCGAATAGTAATTCGCGAGGTCATGTGCCATTTGACAAAAAAAAATAACTTCAAAAAATCTATACTACTTTTATGTGTTTTTCTTTGTTTCGAATATAAAACTGAAACACGTTTTTGAAGGGTAGGTGGTGGTAGGTTATATTATAATGAAGTCGGGTATAATTTAATTAATTTTTATTAACGTTTTTTTTTGTTTTAAATGATATCTGAATATGTATTCTATTGAAAACAAGTAGCATTTTTATACGTAAATCCTTTACTAAAATGTTTTGCCTAAGTCTCTTCTATTTGACTAAATTTATAAGTGGCGTGCGCGCCATGGATCGCGCCAAACTTCTATTACATAAAAAATTGACCTTTCTAGTCTAAGAGAGGATTAGATGACTCATCGATAATCCTCTGGATAGTACTTTCGATGGTTTGTAACTGATGCTTATTTTTACCTTCGGAATAACAACTTATTTTCATAGCCAATAGGACAACCGAAATGGACAGTTTTATTGTCACTATTGTAAGTATCCCCTGTTTAAACAATCGTCCAACTACTTTAAAAGCATGCATCGTGCGAGTTTACTTCAGTTTATTTTGTTCAAGTGCACTGTTGGTTACAAATTAAAAGTTAAAATTGTGTCTTGTGTCTTGAGAGTGATCATCGAACGAGTGTCAATGTAAGTGCTTTGATGGGGCACCTACCATGGCTGGACGTCACAATGGCGTGCAGAAGTTGTTGCAAGACGAGCAACCAAAATCAATCTACGTCCATTGTGCCAACCATTCACTGGATCTTGTCCTCCAAGAAACAGCTAAACTACAAAGCGGGGTATGCGATGTTATGTGCTTAGTTAAAGATGTTTCGAACTGCATTCTAGAATCGGCAAAAAGAAAGAAAATGTACGATAAAGTCGATCTACAAGCATACGAAGACGATTCAGCATCTTCAGATGATGATTTGCCGGTTGAAAAACCGACTCGATTAGCCGCTCTGTGTCCTACGCGATGGACCACACGTGTAAAATCTTTCAAAAGATTCAAAGAAAATTATCCACGAGTGCAGGGAACATTAGTTAAGTTCGAAAATTGCGAATCTGTAAAGCCGGAAAAAAAGCTCAAATTCGCGGGTGGTTGCTGAAACTTGAGCAGTCTGAGACCCTTTTTTTTCTTAACCTCAGCATTCAAAATTTTGCTCCTTGCGAACAACTTGCGCGAGCGCTTCAAGCTCCTGGTCTAACAGCTACAGGTGCGAAACAAGCTGCTGATTTACTATCTTCGAGATTGCAATCGTTGCGCACAGACACCGAGTTCGACCGTTTATTTGAAAAAACAGTTGAAGAATCGCACGAGTTAGACTTGAATCCTTTCAAAGAACCGCGCGTGAGACAACCAAACAAACGGTACGAGCATACTTCCAAATCTGCTCCACTGGGGCGACTTTCAGCCAAAGATTCGTTGAGAAAAATCTATTTCGAAATTTTAGATTTGCAAATATCAGAATTGAATGAAAGGTTCGACCAAAGTGGTTTAGCTATTCTAGTGTCACTCGAAACTGTACTGTTGAACGCGACTAAAGGTTTAGTTGGCGACGAAACCAAGCTCGCGGAAGAACTCGGTGTCTTTGCTGAAGATTTCAATATTAGCAGATTGCATGCTCAACTTTTTCTGCTCCAAAGCGTGCCCGATATTGCAAGTTCCAACTGTTCCGAATTGAGCGAAAAACTCGCGAATCTACCGTCGACAACCAGGGATATGTTAGATGAAGTAATTTTACTGATAATTTTGATCCTAACCGTACCTGCGTCTGCCGCGACTTCTGAACGATCTTTTAGCGCTTTGAGAAGATTGAAAACTTATTTAAGGAATTCGATGTCCCAAAAGCGCCTCACAAACCTTTTGCTATTACATGTACATAAAGAACTTACAGCTGCTTTAGATTTAAATATTATAATGAAAGAATTTGTGGCACGGTCAGAAAAATGCAAATCTGTGTTTGGCAAAATCTAGGTTTAAGGTTGAGAAAAGTTGAAGTATAATTTAAGACTTTTGTATTGACTTTTTAATTTTAGCAAGCACTTGTAAAGCGAAAAAGTTTGTAAAAACTAAAAATGTAATTACATACAAATAAGAGATACATGTTAATAAAATTGAAGAAAATAAAAAAAAAATTTTGCAAAAATTATTTACAACTAACAAAAACTGTCTGGTATAATATTAATTAACAATCACAAACATCTTTCATACAAAATTTTTATCATCGAAAATTTAGGGGGGGTTAAAATTTCGTACCTGCCCACCCAGCAAAAAATTTCGTTCCTACGCCCCTGTATATATATATATATATATATATATATATATATATATATATATATATATATATATATATATATATATATATATATATATATATATATATATATATATATATATATATATATAAGCCTCACATGTCTCATGACTTACATTTATTTATGTGTTTATTTAATATCTTATTATTATAATTTATTTTGATTTTAATGTCTAAAACGTCATTGTTACAGGGTTTTATTTATTATAGTAAACAAATCACGATGACAAAAGAACCATTTACTCATACGGAAAAACGTAATTATATCGCCCTCTTTTTAACCGACGAAAAAACAATGTTCTAAAGTGGACGTATATATTTTTTTGAATGTATGTATCACCACGCATAATTTTTTACAGAGTACCCCGATTTTGATATTTCTTATTGGAAAAAGTATACACCGAAGTTGGTCGCGTATTAATTTGGAGAAAAACTCTTATCTCAAGGGTGATTCATTTTCAAAAAATTTGTGTGTTGAGTGCTGTATATTTTTTTAAAATATATGACCACGCAAAAATTCTTGCACGGTTCCGATTTGAACGATTCTCATTTATATAGGATAGGGAATACTTGAATTTGGTTCCCGTTAGATAAATAAGAAACTAATCATACGAGGTAGGGAGAGAACAAAACAAATTTTATATGACGTTGAAAGCAAATTACCCTTTGAAGTCGGTACTAAATATTCTTGCGAAAAAATTTATTCCTTTGCGCTGCCTCGCTTCAACTTGATTAATTAATAGAAGTTTTCAATTTTAATTGTTACTTCTTATTTCTTTTCTGTAAGCCTTTTTTGAAATACTTTTGTACAAAAATAAATAATCAATAAAAATATTCATTTATCGAAACCAATTATATAACGTAGATGATACCTAGCGGCTAGTAAAAACTATATATAATTAACTCTAAGAAAAATTTGCATTATTAAAATAATATGCTTATCAAAAATAATCATATATAACTAAACCTTCTAATTATGAACACAAATGTTAATATTTATAGATAGTATTCTTACCTCAAAACATGATGATAAAATCATCATGTTTAATGTTAGCCGAAAGGTTTTTAGTATAATTTACATATAAAATTTATTTAACCATTTATGGTGAATTATGATAAAACGTACACACCACTTTTAAAACATTACAATTATCATTGATTTCTACACGGAGAAAATACTTCATAAAAGAACTATGTATTAATGGAGTATTAAACTTGGATAGAGAAGGTAAATGGTGATTACCCAATGGTAGGTACAAAAATAGAGAGTATTTCATTAAAAAATTTTAACTAAAATATTTAATACTACAATCTTCATACATAAAAATCCCTTGCCAAGTCATATTTATGTTTTCCCACGATCAATTTGGAAACTACTCATCCGATATTAATGATAATTTTCATTCGATTTGTAATAATTTATAGGGGAAATAATAAATGCCCTTTTATTCCCTAGCCGATTAAGTCTTAAGTAGCACATATACAAATTTTTTTTCTATGCAAGTTGGGAAGATGTAGTTTTTTTTAAATCGATATGAAATGGTTTGATAAAATGTGAAAATTGTCACATTAAACCGTGACTGTAAATAGAATAAGTTATTTTTTTTGTAGAACAATTATTGATAAGTTATTAATTTTGTCCAAGTTAAGGGATGCAGTGGCTCATTAACGGTTTTTTTTTTATCAAAAACCGTTTAGAAATAGGCAACTAGAGAGATGCGATTTTTTTTTTTATTCGATGTGAAAATCTCGTTGGAATAAGATTTTATTAACTTTTAGATGCTTTAGCATCGTTTAAAATCTCAATCTTGTACACTTAGCTAGAGACTTGTTCTTGTCAATGTAAATTCAAAATTTAGTGCTCTCACATATGTACATTTCATATTTGCCCAAGAAGTAACTCTAAATTTATCCTTACTCTTTCACTTGACTATTTTACGCATATGCACAAATTGGGTGCTATATATATAAGTCGTAAAGAGCAGTGCTCACTCATACACCCACACATTCCTCTAAAAACTGTTGGATTTAAAAACGTATGTTGAAATTCGGAAAATGCAAGATAAAGTCAAAATTTGGTATACACATAGTCGTATCCATTCCAAGAACTTTCCGTTTAAAAGTGATAAAAATGATCCTTGAAAATGTTTTTTGCTATCCTAAAAATTTCTTCGGTAAAACGTCTCCTTGTATTTTCATAAATTGTTCATATATCCGTCATCAAATAGAAGATAAATAAACAATGTATAAAACAGGTAGTAATTATAAAAAGTATTAGACAACATTCGCAAACTATTTAATAATAATCCATGTTTAAAGCTCATAAATAACATTCCGTAGTCGTCTAATTAATATGAAATATTTAAATCATGTGTTTAAAAAGATGAATAACTAATATTATGCAGGTAAATATAAAGTTTAACTTTTATTAATTGTAATACAGAATGTCGAAACAGTGCGTTGAAAATTTTATTTAAAATTAACGATGCCTTGAGACCGATAACCGACTGACAAAATTACCACAAAATTATTGGAGATTATTAAAAAAAGCTTTTAAAGTAAGCTGTATTAAAATTAATAAAATTTTAACTTTATAGGTACCTGCGTAATATCAGTAAATTTTAATTAAGTCACAAAAAAATTAACAATCTAATCAAATTTTGGATTATTATTATCTATGTTATAATTACTTTATTTATTGCAATTTTTACACAAAAAATTAAGCCAACGATATTCACTAAATAGAATTAAATAATTGCCACAATAATTTTTAAAATATCTAAAAGCTGATAGATGATAGATGGCATTAAGTGTTACTATCATGCAGCGACATCTGCGAGAGATGTTTTTTTTTTCAAGTATTAAAAGAGTCCCATATCTATATTAGTGATTATAATCTGTGAGTTATGATAAAAGGCACATATATTCATACTGGTGACAAGTGGGTATTTTTGTGAATGACGCCTACACCTCATGAAGCTTGATAGTATCATGTACTTTTAGTCCATGGAAAATAGTCAGGTAAGTTTAATTACGGGTGGTTTATATATTTTCTACAATGAAACGAAAAATTCCAAAACCCTGAAAATCAGAATATAATAATAATAAAATAAAAGTAATTCTGAATGTACCATGTTCTCATAACGGACTAAAAAGTATAAAATAATTTCCCTAATTATAATCTAATATCTAGTGCCATGTTCTTCGTTTTAAATCAGAGAAACTATTAAACATTGTACAGGTAACACATATTCATCCTATATGTATACATACAATAATCTATTTACTATACTATGTTTATTTAAATAGTATTTATAATGTGTATTGTAAACACATAACGTTTCATGTCTTATCATGGAGAGACATCTAACAAGTTAGCCCGACATTAATGCATTTTTAAACGATTTTCATTAAGTCACTCTAAAATATATTATACCATCAAATTTTGTGTATCTAATTGATTTTTTTTATCCATCAATAATTTAAATTAACATTTAAAGCTTAACCACACATAGACAATGAGCTAAGTCTGCGTTGTCTACATTATACTAGCTACTCTGCCTAGATTCACAGACCCAAACCTTCACAGTGCCATAGGGATTTGATAGATTTTCATCAAGGGATTTCAAATAACAACGCAACAAAAATAATAAAAGGTTTTCCAACATTGTATTTTTTTTCCAACAAAAAAAAAATCCAAAAAAATATATATTATTAGAAATATACAAAAACCAACATTTCAAAAACATTTCCCACTGTATAAAATGAACGGCCCCCTCCCCAAATCTAAGAAGACGCAAAACTAAAAATATATTTTTGATATCAACTAAAATTTTTATTTAATCAAAATTAATACCATTGACTCTCTGTCTAATAACGATAAGAATTTATTATTAAAAAATAATTAATATAATTGTTATTTAATTTTAGTTTTTCTTTGTTTTTATGTAATGGATTTGTGTTACTAATGGAATTATTCTTTTAAGCTCATATGATTACTTTTTGTCAAGGTTATATCGGTCATCGAATTAATGAAAGGTATTCAGTGTATAAGTATTATATATCTTAACACACGAAAATTAGTTTAATAGATACACACGTTTCATGCAAAAGCCTTAGAATCCAAACTTGGAACTGTAACAAATACGGGTATTGTTATCTTCACTTGTAATAGAATAATGATATAATAATAATAAAGCCTAATAAGCCCAATTGCTGGGCTTATATCTCCCGTATCATATTTATAATGTATTTGAACTATGAGTGTTAGATGAGTCGTTAGTGGGTATATTCAAGCTTTTGCCAGAGGACAGCCCTAACCATGTGATATATATTTTTAAATAAACCTAACAATTTTCTTGGATTTCGAATTATTCAGTAGAATATACATAAAAAGTTACCAAGTATAGTATGGAAAAATAACATTCATGATTTACGCATGTAAATTTTTGAGAACGAGCTTAAAAAAATTATTTCAAATTATACCGTTTACAATTTTATAAATTCTCATTTTTAAAATTCTGTTTTTGACAACAATTCATATCAAGTATACACACAAAAAAAACTGATAGATTGTATATAAGTATTATTATTAAAATACACACATGTCTTCTACCAAATATAAGTGAAATATTCAAATTTTCATATATCATAAAGTGTAAGAAAGAAGTCTTTGAAACTTTTATGTAAAAATTTTCTAGGTAATATGTGCATATGAATATAAAAATATGTGTCAAACAATATTTATTTACCTTTTATGTAACCGTTTCTTACATTTTATTAACTGACTGATCTTGAAGTTAATGGTTTCAACCTGTAAAATGAGTCTCGTCAAAAATATAGTTTAAGTTTCAATTTTATTAACATTTAGACACTCAAAATTGGAAATAAATTATGTAAAATAAGATAAAAGTTTATAGTGGTGTAACGATTAGTCTTCCAAAAAAAATAACGCTTCTTTTCTTAGATAGGCCAAAAACTGGTGACAAAAGTGACAAAAAAAATTGCTCAAAAGGTGCCCAGAAAACAATTCGTAGCAAAACTTTTGCCTGCAAACTTCAAAGCTATAGCAAAACTTTTTTCTGAACCCAAATTATGTCCAACCAATAAGCAATTTTTGTAACACACGTAGGTGATGTTACCTGTCTTTTTTTTTTTTAATATTACATTATTTAAGAATGAATCCTATTTATTTGTAGAAGTATTTATTTGGTTTAGTTTGGTGCGTTGGAAAACTTTTAATTTTTTTGATTAATTAGGTGACGTTTTACTTAACTTTTAAACGCGGCGAAGGTCTAACAAATACCGTATTCCACATGAATGCTAAAACGATTGGTCAAAGTCAAACGGAGTTTCAAGTATGTTGATATAAATCTTATTGTGAAGAGTTCTCTGACTCCATGTGAATAACATAATTACGTTTACTCAAGATAAACTGATCTGTCCGATGAAGATCTCATCTACAAGATGATGTATTTTTGCTTTATATATATTTTCATCTGACAACCTCTGCATGTGTATGTTCTGTTGTAAGTCTGATGTCTCTTGTATATCTATATTCAAATATTGTGATCGATTTATATTAACCTAGATATGCACTACTTTTGATAAATCAATATTATATTGATAGATATAGTTTGGAGTCGACAATCTATATATGACCTGTACCTGATAAATACAAATGTGTCTCATTTTTTTCTGTCGCAATTCAAACAAAATTATTATCAAAATGTCAATTTTTATTTTTCAAACTTCAATTTATATTTCTTTCATTCTTCATCTTGACTCAGTATTTCAAAATCTATACATGTTCAGCTTGGACTTATGTAATATATGTAAGGTTCATAAATGTAAAGTATGTGGCCTAATTATGTCGAAGTCTTTAATATATTTTCGACTTTCCAATTTAGATTTTAATGCTTATCACGATACTACTAAAATTTTAATACAGATAAAGCTATCTTGCATTTTTTTCACCAATCTTTGAGCACAGAGGGATTTTTCGATATTATATGCATGAAGTTACAAATTTATATGTCATTTAATCATATATTTACCCCTTTGGTTTTTTTTTTTTGTTACAGAATCAATCTAGTGCGTGGTAAAAAAAGCTATTTTATTGACATCAAATTAATGTTGCTCGTATTCACTGTTCTGGTAGCTTTCTGGATTGATAGAATGGGCATACAATACAGTAATAAACATATTGCAATATAGGTGATAAAGAACCTTTACTCACGACATTGTAATTATCACATGCTAATTCATAGATTCTGATAATAACATAGCCATTATCTTCTAGTAAAGTCTACAATACAAATATATAACCACAAACAATAATTACTCACTTTGCAGATAAATTCATTATGGTGAATACTATATTAGGTGTATACTATATAGAGTTAAAATGTTCATAATGTTTATGTTCACAGTCAAAAATTATCAGAATCTTGCAAAATATATCTAATATAATACCAAGAATAAAGTTACTTATTGATTAACGTATCGTATTCAATTTTTATTATGAGTTTTTTTGTTTGTTTTGTAAACCTACTTAATGAAGCCTAACGTAATAGTTTATAGTTTATAAAGTGGTGTAGAATCTATTACCGTCCGATATTGTATATTACGGACGATGAAGGTATAATAATTGCAAGAATTTTCACCTATAGAGAATATATGGTATTTTTCATTTTCTACTCGAGTAGTACTGTCCATACATGTAGTACTTATGTTTAGTTCCACATTATATGTCTATATATTATTTCCTCAACATTTTGTACGTAAATGGATGCAAATCTTTCAAAAAACATTCAAATTAAATTTACAAACGTAGAAGACGTAAGAGGTAATCTGTTACCCAGTAGAGCTAACAAGTAGAAAAAAATTAATATTTTTTGTTTTTAAGACGTTGCCGAATACCACAAACATATATCTGCTTGTAGAGCTTAATTCACAGTGAAATGTTCAATGTCTATAAATATTTCAGTAGACGCTTTGAAAATTAGCAATCTCAATGTAGTATTACATTATTAAAAATAATTAATAAGAACTTATGTAATTTATAAAAAATTAGTATCGAAAAGTAAAACAATAATAATACCAATTATAAAAATTAAGTTTTTAGATCATCAATTTCACATGAAAATTTTGTTCGTTGCCATGTTATACATAAATATCATTTTAACAATTATTTATTTTAACATTATTTTAACAAAATTTTTATTACAGTTTATTCCATTATATAATAACAAATAGAATAATATTATGGAATAATATTTTAAGTAAAATATTTTTATTGTAATACTACCAAGTAAATAACTTAAATATTTTACGTTATTGTATCACTTATAAAATAAACAGTAGAAATTGATATAGAATATAGAATCTATTCTGTGATTGACTTTGAATTTCATTTACTCGGTCATTTACTATTAGAATTAGAATAATAGAAATAATAATAGAATTGATTACCAATTTCTTCGGTACAACTAAGTAACTACATTTTTTTTTCAAAAGAAAATTCGGTTACAAAAAAAAAACCCAAAGAGGTAAAGAGGTAAAGAGGTAAATATATTTCTATCTTCCTAACAGCCTTTATACAATATCCCGCTCATTCGTAGTAACTATAAATTTATAATATTCAATTTTCAAGTATAATATTCATTTTATATAGAGAGATTTGCATTACGTATTGCTAGTAGATTTCGCATGTATATTAATAATTTTAAATAATATGTACATAATTAATTAACTTAACATATTTTATTTAGTTTTTAGTTTAACTAAACGGAAGAATATAGTTGACTATATACATTATTATATACATGATGGACCAAAAGTAACAAATTCAGTCTTATCTTCTGGAACAATCATTAACTGTAGTCTTTCCAATTACATTAGAAGATTGTTGAGTAATAACGAGACCCTTATAATTTTACATTGTTTATTTGAGCAACTATTAAGACTGTTTCTTTTAGAGTTTAATTTAAATGTTTTGAATAGGGTTTATTTCTTGATGTTTGGCTTTTCTTTTACACATGCAATGCAAATTTCCAATATTTTCTTTGCTGGTTTTGTAAAATGATTGCCTTGTTTAACTAAAATAGGGAATATGTATGAATATTTATCAAAATATTCCATTACCTTGCTTCCTTACAAGTATCTCGCTTTACAACTGTTTCCTCTAAGAAATTTATTTTAAACGAGGTATTCCCTTCCACAAAAAAAACAATTTTGTCTGATACTAAATATCAGATCTCTCTTGACCGAAAAATTCCCGGAAATTCTTGTTATCACAATCAAACTAGACACACACAAACTTCTAAAAATATATTTTAATAACTATTTTAAAAAGTTTGATTTGTTAATTTCAGCTTCCATCCCGTATATCTATTTAAAATCATTATATGTTAAATAATGTTTATTTTTGAGTGATGTGAAAATATCTGAATAATATTTTGATTTGCTTTAAGCTAAAATGGGAAATATTAAATAATTCATTTTCTATTAAATATTCATTTATTTCTATTTTACAATACGTATTAAAAGGGTTGGTTTTCTGTTTGAATATTATTGTTTAAATAATAATCATAAATTAATAATTAAATAATAATTTGCGAACATTTTTTTTTTTAATGAATTTAGGTTAACTATACAAAATGTTTAAACAAGTATATTAAATAACAATATTAATATAAATAAAATATTGATTTAATATTTATTTATACATAAAGTTTGTGTTATAATTATAATTGAGAATCAAATACTTTGACATTTAAATTAGAACGAACGAAAGATAATATGAGGTTATTGGTTTATTTAAACCTGCAATAGAAAAATTACCGGTTTTCTAAATTTTTAACAATACAAGTTAAATACAAATTTAAATATCAAAATATTTTGCACATCTACGGAATCGTTCAAAACTTTTCAATGAAAACTCATAAAGTTTTTTTTTTTTGTGAATCCAATAAACTAATTCGAACAAATCTTTCCTAACAAACTTTTTCCTTTCATAACAATAATAATAACTTAAATAATTTAAACAAATTATTTTATTGTTAAGTGATGTACAAATCCGTTTTCTACAATAAGATATAGGAGAACAAATAATACATATATAAAGAAAACACAAAAAAAAAGCTTACCATAATGTTTTATGATAATTGCTATACATTTTACCAGAATAAGTTACCAATGAACTTATTGACTTCTTTTAGACACAGAGTCGGTCATACTGAAGTCCAATTTACTGTAAAATATGAAGAAAGTAAACAAGTTGTCACATTCGTAATTTGAATTAGAAGGAACTACATTAATAAATGATATACATAAAATTTACTACTCTAAGATCTCTATGATAGTATAACAATTAATTTTTAGCTATTATTGCATGACCGGTTGTGCCCAATTGAATAACACAAAAATCATGAAACTGGGAAATAATTTATTATGAAATATATTTCCGTAAATCGTATTTAAATGCTCAAAGACCATAATTTGAAGTTTCATTAAAATATCTTGTACTCGGTGTTCATATATTAATTTATAGTCTTCCTAATAAAATTTTAAAAAAAAATATTCATTAATTTGAAACTGGCGGTACAAATTTTACTAAAATTGGCTCTTGGTCTACAATATCCATAAAATGGATTTAGTTTTGATTCACAATACAAAAGAAGAATTGTCATACATGCACATGACTGTGTGAATCAGTTACAGATGATTACATACATTGGACAGACAATATATCGAAATAGAAAAGTTTTTAGTGCAATCGGATATCCATATTGCGATTACATGAAGATCAATGATACCTCAACTTACTTCAATAATAGTGAAGTTTTATTTGAAGGGAAAACGATGATAAATAAAGTCTACTCAGTAAACAGCGTTTGTAAAATATTTAAAGTTGAATAACCATTTGCTGTTGATATATATTGTAAAGAAAAGATTATTCGTTTTCGCATTGAGATTGTCTTTTTACACAGGGCTTTCAATGTATGTCAGACTCTCTGCCTCATTGCCGCAAAAGAAAAAAAAAATTTTTTGTGATTTTTTCAATTTTTCAGAAGTATTTTTTGAACTCAATATAATAGGGTCAACAGCGAACCATGAATAAGAAAAACACAGTGAACTAGTTTTAATACTCGTGAAAACATGGCAACAGCTCTGCAAGTCTTGAAGAAAATAAGATAAGCAGCGAAATCATAGATAACGCTTATATCTTATGATTTAACAAGAAAATAGTGGAAAAAATTAGCTTTTGAGGTGGCAATAGTCAATTAAACAAATATCCCAAATTTTCAAACCCAAAATATAAGCACTGATGTTCAATGGTTCAGATTTTTTCGGCAATGCCAAACAGATTTGAGGCAGAATTATAAACAAGCTTTTTTGAGACTATATTATAACTTAATTGCCATTTAATCACATCTGTTCACCAAGGGGATTCGATGTATTTAGGAAGTGACAAGCAGTGAGAATACCAAACGATACCAAAATGCTGGGTACCTGCTAGTTTTTAAGATAATTCCACCATAACTTATAAACAAACTTTCTGTAGTCTCCACTATAGTCTGTAGTCTCCACACACATTAGTTAGTTGAATAAAAGAATGTGTTTAAAATGTATATAATAGTTCGATACTGTACGTAACTAAATTTCAAAAGGAAATTTATATGTCACTGAAAGTCTATTAAGTATGTATTTATCGATACTATTACTTACTTTCACTGTTTTATATTGGCTACAAGTTATTGCTCTCCACCCCTGTTCTTCGTATACATTTTACCTATTATTTTATGCGTTTTTTAATGCAATATAGGATGATTGGTAAGTTGAAAATCGAATTAGTAGTATTCAACAATAAAAAGGCATATCAGGATGCATGAACTTCAATTATATAATACGTTTGATCTCTGACGGACTTATCGAAAATTCAATGACATTCAATGTAAGATGTATATGATGTCTTCTTACCAATTTTAGTCATTCCTTTAAAATACTAAGTTTTGTTTCGCTGATTCAAATGCTATTCTCATAAGAATGGGGGAGGGGGATATAATTCTGCTTTGACACTACACAGAGCTTTCTTTTACTTCTGTATACTAGGAATTTATTTTATTTTACAAATTTTAAAAGCAATCAAAATATGAACGAAATCAAAACTATCCCTTAAACAAACAAGGAAATATGAATATAATCCCATTACTGTTTCCTTATCAATTTCGCTTTAGTTTTCGAATTTTGTATTGAAATTGCTACTAGTATTACATTTTGATGTGCACAATAGCAATCAAAGTCAACTACTTAATTACAAATTTTGTAATTTGACATGTCTAGTTTAATCTGATTATTTATAGCCTATATTTGTACTACCACGAATTTATACAAAGTCTATTACAAAAGCCTATAAAATGTTAGAAAACGTCATGCAAAGCCGATCAATAGTGGTCTAACGAGATTCTAAAGAAATGTACCCACTTTCGAATCATAGCATATAATTCTATAGCATAATGTATACGCTATAATATGCTATTCACATACACAATTCAAGCGTATTTTCTCACAGTATACTTTCATAGTTACCAGCTAACCTATAATACGTCAATTCGTTGTATGTAAGAATGTAACACATTATTTGGTTATGTAGTAGGCATGCATTGAGATATGAAACATAATATGGAGTGGTCTGGCCTATCAGTATGAATGTTATATGGGATAACGAGACAGGATTGACATTAGTATTGCATTGTCAAGCCAAATTTTGATACAAATGGCAGGTGATGATCATGACCCCTCGCCCTGGTGTAGCTTGTGCTATTAACAGAAATATGGAAACTTAAACTAGTACGATTAATGTTGAGATTGCTTTAACACAGCGTTCTGAACCGCAAGATTATTTTCGTTCACATACGATAATTTCATACAACGTCTTTCATCGTACTCAGATTATGCGATAATTTTTATTGTAAATTTTAAAAATTTACTTTATTTTCACCATGGTATCCAATAGCATGATATGATTATTTCTTTCTGTTTACCCACAGTTCTACCCATTGGTCTATTCCTTATTAAACTCGACATACATAATATGTCAGAATATATTAATTTTAGTCCAATGTTTATAACGCTACCTAATATTGACCGAACAAACAAAATTTTGGTATAGGTATTCATAGAAACACACAATTTTCCGAATGTTTATCCGTCCGTCCGTCATTTACGATAACTTCAAAACAAAAAGAGATTGGGAGATGAAATTTTGGTGGCGTATTCTTAACATAAAAAGTGAGTTTAAGTTTGTGAATGAGCAAAATCGATCTATTGATCCAATGGATCCTTGATCCAACTCTTAAACAATGAAAGATATAAGTAAAGATCAAATACAAAAAATGTTTTTTTTTTGGAAAAATGTTTTTCACAATTTTAAATCAAATTTGGCTAATAAACACATATAGAGTTTAGAAAAGGCACCAGGTTGTGTTGAATTGTTTATTAGTATTCATATAAGCAGAAAACAATTATAAAATACATTATAAAATTAATGTATTTTATAATTTTCAATGTTAGGAGACAATGGTACTCAATTAATAAACCATCTAAGTTATTCCTGGTACTAATGGATAGTAACGAATTCTGGTTCCACTTCATTTAGCCACACTGTACATAGGACACGTCGAATTTATATTCATCATAGGCTTTATATACTTTTAAAAATGTTTTTTTTTGAACTTGACAATATTTATGTTGTGTTCCATTCAACATAATCTGTATAGGTGAGCTTACTCTACCTTCTACATAATACATAATAACTTTTTTTTATATATTGTCCTCTTTTTCCATACTTGATATAAGATCAAGATAATATGTTTTGGTATCTTTCCCGCCACAATAACATACAATTCTTGATATCATAAAATATGAAGGGTTCTTATAATTTATATCATTATTGTAGGTGTAAATAAAATTCATACTCATTTCTCGTAGTGCTTCCGTAATCATTTTTTTTTTCGATTTACAAAAAATTATTATTAGAATCCTTGATTTATTTTAATATAAAAAGATTATTAATAAACTGAAAATTTTATTGTATTTTTTAAACTGAAAAGTCATTTATGATTGGTATTGTAATTAATTTTTATAGAGGAGTATATTCAATACAACTTAAAGCTTGTAAGGACAAAAAAATTTTAAAGACACTAAGAATACAGGTGAAAGAAATGCATATTACAGTTCATTAGACATTGTCGGAATATATTTCTCATTTGATTTGTTTGTATTTCTCTTAAATTGCCTCTCCTTTTTGAAATGAAACAGAATATATTGTTTACAGACGATAAACAAAAGTGTGTGTGTAAATTGGTGATAAATAAAATTATCTGTTTTAATATTCTCGAAACAATATTAGCAAATATATTTTGTAAATATAAACATTTACCTTTAAGACTTCTATCTAATATTATTGTTTACTTACACACGTTAGTTAATTTACTATTTACTTATCCTGTTAAAGGTATAAATAATTTACTATATAGGGTATATCATTTATGATGTTCGTATCATTTACTCATGGACGATATACTATAAATGGACTTTGGCACCTTTCAAATCATTTGTTTACTATGGTGTACTTAAAACATTTTTCTTAGAAAATCATCCCTAAATGTTCAAATTGAGTATGATAATAATTTTGAGTTGTCTAATCTATATCCATTTTCATTCATTATCACTGTAATTACTATAATGTTTGAAACTACATAATAAAATCAAAACATTTTTGAACTATTGAGTATTTTAATGATCCTAAAATTGCTATATATTTCAATGGGGGTTTGTTTTGACAAACTTAGCCACTTGGAGCAGAATAACTGATACTTTTCTAACATTAATTTTCAAATCGAAAATATTAATAAAACATTTAAAAACAATTCTTGCTTGAATTATTTATGAATGTAAATTAAAAATTTTAATTAAATGTTTAATTAAATAATTAATAGTTTTTAAAATTGAACTGAAATTATGGCGAATCTAAACAGTAGACGAAAAAATGTTATAGAACTCTCTTTTACGATCTAAAACACGATACCAAAATCTTATTTCTGTATCTCTTTCCGATTTTGAATAATCCTGATGGCGAAGAAACGGACGGACAAACGAAACTGGACTAATTAAGTGATTTAATGAACACATATACCAAATTTTGTAAAGACCTTTAATATTTGCTACCTTTACTAACTTTATACTTACACTGGGACACTTTGGCGAGTCCAGGCTTGTCTGTTAATTCCTATCTTCACTTTATTAAAACTAAGCTCTCTCATTATTTAGACTGGGTTGCACCACTTTCACGTACCGCAAGTTATATTTAACCACAGTTAGATCAATACAATTTTCAATAGAACTAAGAGACAGTTAGTGAAAACTCCAGGTTAATGGAATGATTCAATACAGACTTAGTGAATAGTTATTAAAATTTTAATACTTATTAAATGCAAGTAGAAGACAAAAAATGATTGAGAACATGTCCCACAAAACAAAATAACAATTCGATATCACCATAATCTAATCTATACTAGAGGGTATATTAAAATATACTAATTTTTATATACCGTCATATATTTTATGTAATTTTTTTTCCAAATATATTCTCTATTCAAAATGTTCATTTTATTTTTTTTCATAGTTTAATTGTCATAATGATAGAAATTAATTAAAATTTTATTTAAAAATTAAGCTATACCTAAAAATAATGAACAATTAAAAATTTTTTGTATAATTCAATTAGTGTTTTAATTTGATTAATAAATGAAATATATATTTTATTTATATATATAATCATTTAGTTTCATTTAACAAAAATTGCTGTTGCGCAAAAGATTAATTTAAAAATATACAATTTAAAAAAAATTTGAACCTTGTTATGGAACTTTCATGGTGAATTATTTTATAATTATTTCGTAATTGTGTGTGCTTTGAATCGCAAAACATACAAGTTTTGGAACCTCTATTTATAATGCGTTATTCGATTATAATATCATTAATATCACCATTTTTCGAGAATGTAACTTTAAAAAACTTCTTAATTTCTATCAAATTACGATAATTTTTTATATGATAAAAATCATTATTTTCCAAAAGAATTAGAACATTTTCAATAATAGATGATTTAATAAAAAATAAAAGAAAAATATTCTTTAATTAATTGAATTATTTAAATAAATATTTACCATGAATATTCCAATTCATTTTTAAATAATATTTAATGAAAACAATAAGAATTTATTTAAGTAAAAATAATTTATTATTTGTGTTATTTAAATAAATAACAGAAAGACAAAAGTAAGAAAATAAAAATAATATTCAATTATGTTATAAAAATAATAATTTATGAATAAAGTGGTTTGAAATGATAATAATAATAAAAATATTTTAGAAGAAGTTTGTCAACACAACTATAAAAATATTAGATAAATCAACATTTATTTTATTTTTTATTTTTTTATCATTTATTAATAACGATAATCGTAAGAATATTTGGGCATTTTTCTAACATTTACATAAAACAATACCAACTATATTTATATAAAAATTTATAGAACTACCCGAATTGGAAGGAAAAACTATTATACTTTTAAATTCTATTTAGCTTTTCCATAAACAAAAGAATTAAAGTAATGCTTAAAAAATATAATAAGACTTTTTCTAGAAAACCAATAATTTATCATGCGTGAAGGTCTACTTACAAAATATGAGGATAAACATCTCAATAATACAAATCAGTAGTGAATACTGGTTAGTTATCGATAATTGTGGGTTTAAACTGAGTAGTAATTTGTTAATAATAATTAGCGGGACAGTTTGCGATATTGGGCCAATTTTGTGATTCCGGAATTTTGTCATATCTTTACGTTTCAAAATCAATAGAACACAAATTCAACGATTTTAAAAAATCGATGAATGTATGTACATTAATGTTTTTCGTCTCGATTATATTGTGCAATGTAATTGCGTGGTACCATTTTCATTGAACACGTAATTACGTTACTTAAAATAATTTTACACCAAAATTTGTTTGTTGTTGCGGATAAAAAATTAAAAAGAAAAAGAAAAAAAATACCGTTATCCGTAATAGTTAACAAATTTTTTTATTATTCTCAGTGGGAAGTTCGCCGTGTGGATAAAATGGGACGCTCTTACAATCACTCGTACAATGTCCAGGCTAATGCTGGTATGATTTAAAAAATGTAGCTACATGCTATCAACTCCTAATGTTATTCCAAAATGCTTTACACCAATCACCTCATTCTTTAATAAAATAAGGAATAATTATAATTTTTTTATAGAGATCTGCCACGTAATATTTACCAGAAATTAAAATTGGGTTCGTATCATACACAATCATCATAAAAAAATTTTATTTTTACGTTATCAATAAATCATCATTTTTTTTGGCCCAAGGAATTATTTTAGAATACTTTTGAAGTCTTTTTCCGAAATATTCTTTGCTGTAAGCGATTCACCTTTGCGATAAAACATCATAAATTGTATGAAAATATATCAATATTCAAATATTTCCTATCAAAAATTTGCTGTAGAATCTGAGTAAATTACATTTAAAAATGACGTGTTTTGACTTTTTTCGATTTTTTTATCACTTATTGCACGAAAAACGAAGCACTCTTGAGATCCAAAAGAAAAAAGTTCCAAAAGTGTTTATTTTTCTACAATAAAACATCAAATTACATAAAACAATCATTAAAATAGATCCAAATCTTATAATTCATCTAAAAAGGACGGGAGTAATTTTAAAAACAAATAATAATGCACGGCTGCTATTATAAACCAAAGCATAAAGATAATGTTTGTCGGTATCTATATAAAAATATTAAGTCTATTAATAAATAATAAAATATTGTATATCTATGATTTGCACAAAAACTAACTACATATAATTTTTCATTCGTTTGACTATTTCCTTTCGTAACGTCGTTCGAATTGACGCTATTATAACGGAAGATAAAAACTGATGATGGACGAAAGCATTGATTTTATTCGTATCCACTTTCAACATTCTTAATGGAATAACGGAATGGGCGGTGAATTCTCAAAATAAATATTATCTTTTTTTACTATTTGAAAGAGCTGGCTGGCAGCTTATATCTACTTACTTGTAAATACGTTATATTTTATTAAGGATATATACATTGTATACAGAATGTACCAAACTTATTATAAAATCGTACTTTTACAGAGGTGCAAGATTGTTTGTTACGGTAAATGGTTGATCAGATTTGGAAATTTGACACACAAAAATATATAAAACTGTTTCTGATTAAGGTACATATTTTTTGAAGTGAAAACTCCTGTAGTCGCGTAGGATACTTTTTGGTGGGGGAAAATCTGATGAGTTCGCATCACCGACATGCTCATGACTGGCGTATGCGCAGCGGCTGTGTGCTGTGCGCTTGGATGGATGAAATGTTGTGCTTTCACGTCACCGGCATGCTATCTGTACATATTAACTGACGTATTATTGTATATTAATTGTTTTTCAATGCAAGCCAAATTTCAACCAAACTCATTCAGCCGTTTTTTCTATGCCCATTATCCACATAATAGACACGAGTCATGACTAATGAAACTATTGCTTCTTTTGTTACTCACGCATGCTTTATTTCTCTCTGGCCCTGATTCAAAAGTCAATACAGACGAAATCGCGTGCTGCGGAAACTCGCTATTAATAAAAAAGTGACTTTACACTAATGAGGTAAAGTTGCCAAATATCGTCAACTTTTTGTAAAATTAATGTGAAAATGAATATATTAGGTAAATTGTTAAAAAAAACTCAAAATATTGAAAACAATAGTTACTTTAGTGTTATACTATGTAGAAAAAGTGTAAAATGTACGGTACCAAATTAGCAACGAGTAACATCTCCTCGGTGAATTATTACAATTAGCTAATTCATACTGATGATGACTACTTTGACTTCTAAATACATATTTATAAAATACAAAAAAATTTGGTGTACAAAAATCAATTTATTTTATGCTCGATTTTCTATTTACATGCCTAAAAATGCTGGCTCTATTTGAATTTTTCAATTTAGGTGCAAAAATTATTGAAAATCAACGAGATTATTAGTTTCTTTTTTTTGATTCTTCAACTTTTGTATTAAACTGATGGGCACCAGTCTTTTTATTTCACATCCGGTAAAATAAAGAAAGCACATTATTATTATTGAAGGAGAATACAAAAATGAAGTTTACTTTAAGCAATTGTAAATGTGTGTATAGTCATAACAAATTACGAAAAAAAAAAAGACAAGTAAACAATATTTTTAAGAATTTTTCCTTTTCTGTTTTCTGTTTTTTTTCGCTGGTAAAAAAAAAATATTATTTTTAAAAGTCAAGAAAAACAATTCCTTCAACACTTTTGTTATCATTTTTTTAATTGAATCCACTTGCAATAATGAAGCTTCATATTAAAACCATTAATTTGTTATACTATGTGCTACTGTTTGAAAGAAATGGAAAACTGTGTTATTTTAGGTATATTATCAATTGGAACAAGATAAATAAAATAAATTGAAAAAACGGAATTGAGTATATAAAATAAACTAATTTATATCTACTTAAAATTGATCGCCTTAATGAAAAATTTTTAATCAATTTTTCTCCCAATTCTGATTCCTAATTACATTTAAATATATCAGTTGAATAAATTTATGTAATCACTATTAAAATTCAATATTTTAAAATACCCACTCAAATTTAAGATAGAAAAAATTTTTTAAAATACACATTTTTGAACCTAAAATCCGATATTTAGATTTTGTATATAAATTAAAGAAAGGTGAATCTAACGACATATCGTTTATTTAAATCGGTTCAGTTGCTTAATATTTACGAATAAATATAGAGACATACATATCACATGCAAATCCCCCGTTTTTTGAACTTTAATGTGTTAATTTCCTTTATAGATTGCAAAAAAGTTTGTAGGTTTATTTCTTATAAAAATTTAGTCAACGACATTAAAAGAAATTATGCCCTCAAAAATGCCGAAAATAAAATTTGACTCCCCAAAAATGTCGAAAATAAAATTTGACGCCATATGCTTCAGTCTACTCAGCATAAATCCAGGACTAGGATTTACTAGATAATTTAACTATGTGGAAAAAGTATCAAAATGAGAAAAGGTCATGGTCCTTTTTTTGGTATCAAAAAGAATGCGTAGTACAAAAACTAGTCGAGACATCATAACTAAATAGAAGTTATTTTATTCAAAATATACGTTTACAAATAGCTCCCAGTGTAATACTTTTGCAGAGTGGTGTGATTTAAGTGCCGTTACGATATAGATATTCCCTATTAGCAAGAATACTCATAATTATTATAGTGATTTTTTTATAAATATATACTTTACAAACATTGTTTTTATTGTTGACATTTTCTGATAATAGTGTTTTAGAGTAATGTCAGGGGTTCCATCCAAAATATATACGGATCGTTCAACAACTCATTAATAATGAATAATGGACATGCGGGTTGAAAGTGTGTGTTGACAATGATAGAAACATATCAACGTGTCAATGACAAACGTAATTATATTAAATAAAAACTATTTATATAATAAATGTGATTATAAAGTCTTCTTATTCAAAAATAAGATAAGAGGTTCAAAAGTGTTTGATACCTGGGTCTAAATCTAGAGAGTTTAAAATTGATATAAGATTGGAGAACAATGGTTTGATAGGAGTAGTAATGGATCTACCGTTAGGGTTCATCAGGATGTCATTATCTGTATTTAGTACAATATTACGAGAAGGATTTATCGGATTTCTCATCCGAGCAGGTCGAGACGACGACCACTATCAGCCAGTTAAGTTATTTTGGTATAGGTATGGTATCTAACTCACCAGGTGTAATGGAATTCCTCACAAACAAAAAATTAAATTCTTCACAGTTATAACAAGAATCCAAATCTCATCATAATTATTTGGTTTCGATTTAAATCAAAATCGTTCAATCATTCTTGTCCCTATTTAAACTCCAAACTGTATTGTAGCGACATCTGGAATATTTTTAAACAATTATTTCGAAGAAAATATATCAAGCTCTACTTACTAAAGAATATTACACAGTATATGACCATAGATGGCACTAATGAAATTTAAACTGAATACATCTGGCGAAACTTACAGTTTATTCTATTCGCATAATGAAACCATAACAAAAAAGAACCCAACAATGAAACAATGATTTACGACACCTTTTTAGCGTCCCTTTGTCGGATTTTTACAATTTTCTTAGTGGAAATAATTTAGTCAGGATTGGTTAGTATATTTCATCGGTTGGTCATTTTTAGTTTCATCAGAAATTTTAAAATTTTCCTTATAATAGTTCGGATTTTCGTTGATAGATAGATGGATGAATAAATTTGTTTATAGCGTCACGATTAGCGTCAAACGTCTCTAGTTGTAACAATGTACTAAGAGATGGCTACAAAACTGCGTTATGGAGGATTGATATAACATAAATACATAATGTATAGATTGATAAGCAAAGTTGTTTTTCCTATTCTCACAACAGGGAAGAGAGCATATACTATGCTCACAATGTATTATATATATTCCCAGCAACTCTAGTGTTTTAAAAAGAATTATTTTAGGTGCCAGATTCATGGAGTAAATGAACCAGCTATCCACATATTCTACATTTATGATTAGTACCAATGTTACATATTTACAAATGTCAAATTCGGTATGCCATCTGTAAATTATTTTTATAATTATAAAAAATTGAACATAATCTTCAAAGACTATCTTGACATAATAACCTACAGGTTCACTTTCAAAAGAATTCTTGAATTTAGTTGATTTTTATTGTCATATATTTTTTAAAAAATGTTGTAAATTTGTGATCTTTATTCAAGTATGTTCAAAAAAGTAATTCATTTTTTAGCAATAAATAACAGAATGTATTATAGTTTACATATAAAATCATAATTTTTAAAAAAATGACACGACCATCAATAACAGCAATATTATCATGTCTTTTTATGATATATATTTTGAACGATTTATGGTCGTTAGCACGATTATTTATACCTCCAAAGTGTTCTGATGATTCTCCACATACTTGCTTAGAATCCTATTTAACTTCAAAACCAACATTACAACTATTTTTATACACGTCATCAAATCTAAACATCAAAAATTTAAATTTAATTTATCATAATAAAGAATTCGATTATACACAACCGTTCAATAAGTAAGTACACAACACCGACATTATTTATTATAGCGCACTTTTCTATGTTTCTGTCAGAAATCATCGATAATTTCTATTTTTATAGAGTACTTGAAATAAATCTGCCAAAAGAAACTTTACAAAATGGATCTCTAGTATTAACTGTAGCTTTACTAGATAAAATACATACGTCAAAAAAGAATTGGGATGAGCTTAAATACTTAGATAATGCAGCAGTTGAACGAATATATATAACTAAATATGCAAAACCGCAAGCGAAAACCTTCAATTTACTAGGATCCAACAAAGTGGTAATATACTAAATATATTAATATATTAAAATGATTTATAATATGAATATTGTAGGAAAAAAGCAATACAAAAGAGGTAAACATTAAACCGGTAACACACTTAAAAAGTAAAGTTAAATTTAATGTATTTGCGGACGATGTAAAATTATCTACAAAAGAATTGCCTCCGGAGCTAGTTCGACTCATAAGGTATATCAACTAATTGTTTCTAAGTATGGTATTTTAAATAAAGTTAATTATTTTTGTCTAGATTAAACAAACAAAAAAAATACCTGCCAATTTTGCAATACAATTTTTTGGAATCGCGTTTAGATGATTTAGTATTAGTGACACCTAAAACAGCCTCAGTGAATGTGACATTTTCTTATGCTCCTATTGGAATTGGAAAATTACGTTTACTCCTACACTTAGAACAATCAATGAAACAACTGTATAACTTAGGTTTTACTGAAAAAGATGTTGATTCAGTTAAAGATTTATTTGCTGAATCAAATTTATATGTTTTATGCCTTACTGTGCTGATTGGTGGTGTACATGTAAGTATAAATTAATATTGGGATAATATACATCTCTAAATTCATCTCTAGAGATTGAATACTTCAAATTATTATCAAGAACAGAAATACAATTAAAATTATCAAAACATTCTCTTGTACTTTACACGAACTTGTTGGGGTAAGGGAAGGATCTAACAAGAAATTTGATTTATGATTCAAAATCATTCTTTATGAATTAATTTCTTAAAAAACACACTTAATTTTATAACAAAATTAATAACCCATATCCCATATAAAGTTGCTATTAAATATACTAACTACAAGTTTCAATTCGAACTATTGAATAATGATGGAAGCTCCAGTAATGAAGGTATTAATTTGATATTTTCTTTTCGCAATCATTTTTTAAACTAGATAAAAATCAAAATTAATCTTGAATTGGGGCTTTTCCAATGAATAAACGGCATCTCACTTTCGATGGAAATGTGCTATTTTACAATGGATTAAATTTAGTAAATCATACGGTTAATAGTCAATAAAATAATGTTATGGATAATTTGAATAGTGTTGAATAATATAATACTGTAATGCAATTTATAAAAGAACAAAGAAGATTATTTTATGAATTACACTCAATAACGAAATTAAAATTAATTATGTTTCAGTTACTTTTTGATATATTAGCATTTAAAAATGATGTTTCTTTTTGGAGAAATAAAAAATCTTTAGCAGGATTATCACCACGATCTGTTCTATGGCGTAGTTTCAGTCATGCTGTGATATTTCTATATCTATTAGATGAAAATACATCGTTGTTAGTTTTAATCCCGAGTGGAATTGGAACATTAATTGAAGTATGAGTTACTATTTTTTAATAACGTTTTATAACAAAATTAAATTAATTCAATCGTTTTAGTTTTGGAAAGCTACAAAAATTTTCAAAATATCATTCCAATTAGGTTTTCCTTGTATTAAATTTACTCTGAAAGCAAATAACGAAGACGAGCGTATTACTTATAAACACGATGCGGAATGTATGAAATATTTAAGCTACATTTTATATCCGCTATGTATTGGTGGTGCTGTATATTCTTTGCTTTATGAACCACACAAAGGGTAAGATTTTATACGTTATTCAAAGGATTTTTTAATTTCTTCGCTGTATTCACATAGATCATTCATGTTGCTGGATAGTATGATTTTAATTTATAATTAATAAATTCATATTTATATTATCATAAATTTTTTTACCAAGCAATGTAAAAATTTTGCTTCTCATTGCTAATTTTATTCAGTTCTCAATTCATTAAACATTTAATTTAAACAATTATTTATTCGAATTATGTGCACTTCGTATTATAAATTGATTATTTAACTACTTGAAAAATTTTTTTATTACTAATCAAACTTTTTCTTACAATTTCCAGTTTTGCATATTCGTTCAAGTTTATTTTAAATTGAAAATTTCAGAAAATTCCTAAAGCCGATTTTATAAACAATTTAAAATAAACAAAATATTAAAATTAAATATACTTTTATTTTCAGATGGTATTCATGGACTGTTAACAGTATGGTAAATGGAGTATATGCATTTGGTTTCATATTTATGTTGCCACAGTTATTTGTAAATTATCGCCTTAAATCAGTATCAGCTCTACCATGGAGAGCTTTTATGTATAAAGCATTTAATACTTTTATCGATGATATATTTGCATTTATAATAACAATGCCTACAGCTCATCGAGTTGCCTGTTTTAGAGATGATATAATATTTATTATTTATTTATATCAGAGGTGGTAAGTTTCAATTTAGGAAGTTTTGTATCGTTATGTAGATCCATAATACCGAAATAGCAGATAAATCCATAACTTATAATATCGCAGCTCCATTTAACTTTTCTTTTATGTTGTAGGCTTTATCCAATTGATTATACTCGTGTTGATGATCCCGACGTACAAGCTTTGGGCCTCCAAAAACCTAAACAAATAGAAGATAAGAAAAAACAAGAATAAGTGGATGACATAATAGACGGCTGTGCAATAATTAAGTTACATTTAAACCAAAAAAAAAAAGAACTACACCTTACATAACCATTCCAATAATTTATTCTAGCAATTTTTGATGGAACTATTTCATACATTTTTTATGAAAACTTGTTATCAAATATTATTTTATCTCATTTTTTAGCTTAAATAAAAAAATAAATCGATTTTAAAATCTGAATTTTAGTTTTATTATGCATGTACCGTTTAATCTTTGATTATTAATTGATAACAATTCAATCAAAGTCGAGTTTTAAGTACTTTTCATTTCCAATGAATTTTTTCTTCCTTTACGTCAATGTTGGTCTGATTTGGTATTATTATAGATTCAGTAACTAAAGTTACAAGTAAATAGAAAAATTACGGCTTTTAAGATTTTGATTCTAAGATACGAATGTGACAACAAAACTAGTCTAATTGATATTTCACATAAAATATCAAAACCTATTGTATTTTTATAAAGCTTCCTTGAATTTGTATTTAATGAAGAACAAAAATTATATTGAAGAATTTCTTATGAACAGAAAAACTAAGAACCTAATTTTTATTTGTTTGAACTAAACTTTTTCAGGCTTGATAAAACGCAAAATGATACATCAGGAAGACAAAACGTATCTAAAATTAATCTTATATTCGTGTTATATTGCGAAAAATCCTGACACAATTATCATTTTTTTCGGAAAAACTCATCGACATGCGCTCTGTTTTCATGTTGAGATTTTGCATACCAAATTTCAAAACATTCGTGTAAATTAAAAATAAAATATAAATTATATATAGCATTATAGTGCTATAGAGATTTTCTTTTTTGTGTCTGTCTCATTCTCAGTTTTATCGTGTCTTAAAAACGATTTATAGTTAACACCTTAATCCCAATTACGTATTTACTAAATTGTTAATTTTGAAAATTGAGAGATATCATTATCTAATTTTGGATTCCGTATCTGTTACAACGTTTTATAATAAAAACTATACACACTTATCTTATACAAATCAAGCAAACCACATTATTTCCTGGTTAATTTTCGGGAAAAAGTATCCAGCTAGTAAAGTTGCATCATTTGAAAGGGAAAATATATACTCTACCAGATATTATTTTTATTTTCTTTCGCTACTAGTAAAAAGAAGTATTGTCATCGTGTCAAAAATTTGATTTCGAGTTTTCACCGAAAATACATGTTTTGACGTGCCCTGAACCATCAAGAAAAATTCAGAAATTGGTCTGTATGTGAGACAGCGATATCATATCAAATACTTTATCAAAATTTCACCAATTTTCGTATTCTGTCTTCATAAGATTTAAGTCAACCAAGTTGCTGGTTAACTGTTTTACTGATAATAATTAAATCAACAAAGCAATGATTTATCGAACCCTTTAGACATCTATTTAAAAATCAAATGTAGTTTATTTAGACCTTTAATTGATACTTGAATATTTTCAAACACGTTTTTTCCATACATAGATGAAATATATGATTCATTTACTTTAAAATTATTTACCATGGATTTTATATACATAGTTTTTCAGTTAATTACTCTTTTTCTCACTTGTTTTATTAGTTACAAATATATTTTTACTCAAAGCTCGTATGCAGGTATGTTTCAAAAACGCTTCAAGCATTTGAGATCGTTTATTTAATTTAGTTAATCTATTAATTATGTAGTTAATAAATATGTGCGACTCAATTATTGTCTTTATACATAATGTCAGAGTAAATTAATTTTAGTCTAAAGTTTGAAACGCTAAAAAATATTGATGCCACAAATAAAATTTTGTGTTCATAGAATCATCTAATTATGTTATAAACAACTCCATATTATTATGATTCATAAATACATTTTGCGCAGTTATTTGTCTCGGCTATCGCAAATTGTAACAATTATTTTTAATGTTTCTCAATAATATTTTTTACAAAGAGTATTCCAACTTCGCTACTTTCCCTCTACGTAGATTTAAATATAGGTAATATCTTCCTTTTTACATATTTATCTCATTATTTGTATACAGAAATGATGCTCCTTAGACAAAATTTTTATCTCGAATACTTATAAGTTTTATGTCGATTTATTTACAGTGCTTAAAACACTATTATCACAAATACATGTTACACGTACTAAAAAATCAGAAGGTCAAATTGATTGGCTAAAAAATGGTTGGAATTTAGAGCAACCAACTATAATTAATAAACCTGAGGTAAAATTAATATATTTAAAATTAATTTCTAAATAACATAAGATGATTATATTTCTAGAATTTTGACGGTTTATCTTTTTATGGGTACGATCATGAGGGTAATTCTATATTAACTAGAATTACTAAACAGCATACAGATATAACAGAAATTTGGCTTCAAATTCGCTTAAAAGATGGTCAAATTTTTCAATTACCAGGTAGAAGTGAAATTATTTGAAAATTGTAAGTTGTAACTTATTATTCAATAAAATTGTTGTAGAACATCCATCAACAAGTATTAACTGTAAGAACACTCAAAAATGGTCAGCACATGGACTTGATTTTTGTATATTAGAGCCATTTAAACGTATCCGAATTACATTTAATGGATTACTTCGAAATTCTACTCGAGATAGCTACACGTCAGAAGTAGGGGATATTATCCATGTGAAATTTAATTTTATGTAATTAAATAATATTTAATAACAGAATCATCCAGAACAACCATTCCTAAGTTTGTAGAAGTGGTAGTGAAAAATAGGAACAGTAATTCTGGGATTCTCATTAAAACTTTTATAATATTCTAATTAAAATTCATTAAAATAATTTAAATTTAGATGGTCATCATGTTCTGCCCCAAAATATTGGCCTTTAGAGCAAAGTACAAGTCTTCTTAGTGCAACTATCAATCATGAATTACCAAGTAATCAGAATTTCGCTAATAATTTGTAAGTATACCTTTATTAATTTATGACAAAATTACCCGAATACAAAGCACAATAATCTATTGTATAAGGATGAGTACCTATTCTTTCCGATGGACAAATTTTTAAATATTTCAGATTTAATTTAATTGATTAATGAGTTATAATTAAGTGCACAATTGGCAGGAAAACAAAATAATATAAATCATAAACTTTTATTAATTACTTACAAGTTTTTCATGATAAATTCGTATTCTTTTTCGACTTTTTTGCTAATTAAGCTTTCATATTTCTAATATTTAGAATGAACCAGCCTTTTTATGGATACGATCAATATGGAGCACTTTATGGTGAATTATTTTTTCCCAATGAAAGATTTGAATTAAATTTACCATCTCTACGAAAACGAAGATTTGGATTTTTAAGTCATGAAAACAATTATCTGGATATTTTGGGAATTTTCAAAGATGGAACTCTTTATAATATAGGAGTTTCGTCTACGGAACATTTTAAAACGTTTGTATAAGCATTATGCGTATCCTCGCAGGTTCGGTGATAAATCTAATACAAATTTGAATATGATTCAAATATTTCACTTATTACGGCTTTATTGTCCCCGTGCTCATCTCCATATCAAATTATTGATAAATACACTTCTTAGAATTTGTATTTGGCTTAATTATGATTAGTATAACATCTTTTTCGTCTATAAAAATTCCGAAAAATGAACAATTTTCTTTTTTAGCGCCCGTAAAATTGTCGATTGTCTCCGCAGGCATTAAATTCACAGACATGAGTTTTTTTGTTATTGTAATAGGAAGATCTTTCAATGAGAAATGTAAAAACTATTTTTGCAACATGTGAAAAATGGATTGTCCTTTGTAAGACAACACCAAAATTGCCATGTTTCACAATTTTCAGGTTGTCGAACAACGGACATCTGATTTTATCATGTGGCGGGCAAAATGTTTTTTGAATTATCTACCTATAACAATATAAAAACAGGTATTTTTCAATTTGGTAATTTAGTAACCAACAACACGGTCTTATTTACCGTGACCAAAAATTTACTGAAGCCGTGAGTGTATCGCCAAAACTGAATAGTAATGTGTAATACCAGTTGCATACACTTATTTTTGTTTTATATTTTAAGTTGTGAATTTGGTACAATTCGAATGCCTGATGGTGATATTTTATCGATAACTGACTCTGATATAACAGAAATGAAAAATAGCGAAGCTATTATTGATGGCGGAAAATTGAAAATTCAATGCATAATCAATTTTGGAGGTAAATAGTATTTGCTCTGAATTTTAAAATAATTTTATTATGCTAAGATACAAATACAATTTTAGCTGGTTCAGAAAAATTTAAGTTAATTGTAAATTTAAGTTTGGATCATTTATCAGTGGTGTATGGAGGAAATCCCTGGAATTTTAGATATAATATTATGCCCACAGAGTGCATTTTAAACGGCGTTGAATATGGGTATGGTTTATCAATTGAGGGTAGCAATTGTAATGGTAAATTTTATATTATTTCTACCTTCTTGGCTAAAATAAATTGCCTTGCTAATTATATTTTATTTAAATAGGATTTTGTGATGCACCATTATTAACTCCAAGAAGTTATTTAGTGTTTTCTGATATTCCTGAACAAAATAATTATAATAAACTCATCGTTCAGTTTGATGAAACCGATTGTCGATCAGTTGCAATAGTTGGTGGCAAGGGAGCGTCGATAGGATTACTACAAACAGTTACAAATTCAGAGGTATGGAATTTTTACATCCACAAATTTTACTCGACATATATTATGCGAATTTTGCGTCTATTATGTCATGGTATAATTACTAATAATACTAGTTGAAATACAAGTGGGTGCTTTCTTTTGTTATTACCTCAAAGAATTTTATAAAGATATTCATTGATCATAGGAAATCTGTTTCATCCTTATGCTGTGATTTGGAGATTGTTAATAATTATTAATTATTCTCTTCATTTATTTTTATTGTTTAAATATATTTGTAATTGGCATGTTCTAAACAAATATATTTTGTATTTAAAGAACATACATATTATAATTATTATTATTATTAAAATCTAAGAAATAATATAGTTTAAAAACTTTTTCGAATTTTTAGTTTACCGTTCCATTTGGATTTTGTATAACATCAAAAGCACTCAAGAAACATTTGGATTCTCATCCGCATGTACTTACATTGATTGAAGAAGTAATCTCCAAAAAAAATGATGTAAAATGTTTAGAAAATTCCTGCGACAAGTAAGGATTTATTTTTAAGAAATTTAAGAGTTAGTTTCAGTTCCTTGGCATTTTATGCAAATAAGTCCAAAAAAATTGCCATTTTAAATTTTAAATTATTAGGAAATTTATTTTTCTCTTTTAAGTGTTAACGTAGATAATTTTATATTTTCAAGAATACAAAATTTGGTAGCTGAAATTCCTCTGAATGAAAATTTTTCTTATTTACTAAAAACATCTTTGAGCCGCCTTCGAATCCAAGCAAATGTCCCATATAGTGGTATACCGTTAAAGTTTGCTGTACGGTCATCTAGCTTGTTAGAAGATGGCGAAGAGTCTTCAGCTGCGGGTCAGTATGACACAATTCTTGGCTGTCTAACAGATGATGATGTTAAAAACGCCATTATCAAATGTTGGAGATCAATGTTTTCGTTTCGAAGTGTCATGTATCGAATGTAAGATAAAATTTGTGACTATATTTATTTTCCAATAATTTAGTTTCAAAAATTATTTAGCCAACATGGACAACCAATTAATTGTGGTATGGGTGTAGTAGTTCAAATAATGGTACCGTCAGAAGTTGCTGGAGTAATGTTTACATGTCATTCTACAACCAATGACCCTAGTAAAATTTTGATAACAGCCAGTTATGGATTAGGAGAGGTATGCGTATGAAACACCAATTCAAGTAGAAACTAATTTTTATATCTATTTCAGAGTGTAGTTTCTTCGTTGGTATCACCAGATGAATTTATTGTAAATCGGACATGGGATAATAAAATAAATGTTCATTCGAAAACAATTGGAGAAAAATCAATAAGTGTAGAAATGACTGATAACTTTGTAGAAACCAAAGATTTACCAATGGATAAAGCCGCAAATTTATGTTTATCAGATGAAGAAGTATTAAAAATTGCCAGCATTGGAATTTATTTACAAACTTTATACGATCATCATTGTGATATTGAATGGGCTATTTATCAAGTTCGTTATTCTGTCATTAATATTTATTTTCAAAGAAGTTGTATTGCTTTATTTTTGGTTTTCCAATCAAATTTCTCCGCTTTGCATTAGATTAAAGTCTGCTCTTGATTTCAAACAGTGGCTTTTCACTAACTACTTGCGATAATCTAAGAGATATCTAAAGCTGATATAACGATGTTATAACGTTTCTTTCCTTTTATTACAGAGAACAGAATTTGATAATAAAATTACCAGATTTTTTTGTTACAAATTTAAAATTCCCGGTGTAGATCTTGGGAATTACTCTGAGCTGAGCTTGTAATTTTTATTGTGCCGGTTATTGCAATTATAAATATGGATATTATTGAATTCGATTCGTATAAAAAAATATGGTTATAAAATTGTTAAATTATGTGAAATTCCAACATAACACTGCCCAAGTCTATACTTTTAATATAATATTTCTCAATATTTCGCTAATTTTATAGGATTATTTGTGTTTTTCAGAATAAAATTTATATTTTACAAAGTCGTGCAATAACAACTATTAATGGATTCACCGAATTCGAATTACTACATGAATTTGATACACCACTCTTAACGAATAATGAATTAATTTCATTTTCAAATGTTGGTGAAGGCATGCCGATGTCCTTGTCCACACTTGGTCTTAGTATTATTTCACCATACGCCAATAAAGTATCCGATTCACACAAATCAAGTAGTTACTTACAGAATTTATATGAATATTTTTATGTATCATTTCCAGTTTATAACCATCGTTTAACACTTAATATTTTAGGCGTAAGTATCATTGGAAGCCTAACTGTGGTATGTGGGTATCACAAAGAAACAAACATACAATGTACTTACTCTAGTCAAAATATCTGTAGCTTTTAATCTTAAGTATAATAATTAGTTTATTATTAAACAACGATGCACTGCAATATATTTGACCAGAGTATGTATTCAAAATGCGTATAATTATTTAAATGCTTAAGTTTTATTTCAATTTCAGAAATTCTTAGAAGATGTTGATAGGCAGAAAATTTCTATAATGAATCGGGTTGTCATGTTAGCCGTGTGTGGTAAAGATGTAATGAATGAACATCTCCATAAAATTGCAGTTCACAGATACAAACCAAATTTATTAAAAAAACTTCAATATATTTGGCGTATTCTTCGAGTACGTATTTTCTAATTTATAAACGAGCCATAAAAATTGAAAATCGAAGTTCATTGATTGACGATATAAAAACTTTCGTCACTTTTTAACTATTAAGG
This sequence comes from Chrysopa pallens, assembly GCA_020423425.1. NCBI lineage: Eukaryota > Metazoa > Arthropoda > Insecta > Neuroptera > Chrysopidae > Chrysopa > Chrysopa pallens. The sequence goes on from CM035594.1 coordinate 61,054,579, forward strand.
TCATTAATGACTGCGCCAATTTGTTAAATATTTTTAATACAAAATAGTATTTTACAAAAAACGGGAGTATGAAGGCGTCTTAAGATTTCGAGAGTCTACCGCTTAAATCTGGAGAAGTGGCAGCCCTAATTTTCACAATTTACCTTATTTTCAATGTTTTTACAAGTTAAAGACCCATGTCAGAATTTTTTTAGATGTCTTATAAATCTCAATAATTTTTATGTATATTTTCAGATACTATGGATAAATAAGCATATAAAAGCTCGTGCAGAAGAAATTGAATCAACTAATAGAATTCATGAGGAATATGAGAATTTTAAAAATTGTGGAGAACTTTTCGATTTTATTGAAAAACATCATTTCATTATCGGTGAAATATTTCAATGTCATAACGATTCAAGTTTTGCATCAATATTTTATAAAGTGATTTCAACTGTTATACTTATGGAAAATAATCACAGTTTTTCATCAGAATATTTAGAAGACATTTCTGTTTTATTATCAATTAATAACGAAGCATTATCAGCAGAAGTTCCAATGAGATTAGAAGAAATTGCACAAATTATTTCCAGGTAAATTTTTATAGATACATTTTTTTCAAAATAAAACGCGAATAAGCATAAAAGTCCTAAAATTGAATAAAAAATGTGCTTATAATAAAATGTAAAAGTTGACTCAATGTTATATATTCAAAACCAATCGTTTAATGAATCTATTAAATTTAATTTTCGGTCAAATCAACTTGATTTTCGTAATTTTTGGATTCACTAGCTATTTTAGAAGCTATTTTCACAAAAATTATTTTTACAAATAAAATTTTCTTTCCTGCATCTAAAATTCTTAATTACTTAAATTACGAAATTTGTTTCAGATCCGATAAATTACACGAATTTCATAATTTAAATTCAGACGATATATATGATTGGCTTAGGTTAAATATTCCAGACGCATTTTGTAAAATTGAAGATTTATTAAAAGATCATGGTCATCGAGGTATAATGGAGGTGAGTTTATATCGCAAAATACTTTTTTTTCTCTGAGCTTTTGTACTAGAAATATGAACAAGTAGACAAAGCTGAAAATGGAATTTTATATAATTTACATTTGTAAAATGAATATAATTTTTATTTGCAGTTTGATGTGGCAAGTGATCCATGGGAATTGAATCCAAAACCGTTACTCGAATCGTTAATGGTAACCACCAAATCGTATCAATCACGAAAAGTAAAAAGTATAACTGTAACTGATATTCTAAATAATTTAAAAACACCTAAACGATTTTGGACAAAGTATTAAAATAAATTGATATTTTTTAACTACAAAATATTCACGTGTTCTTATAAATTAAATATATTTTTATTTTAGATTATTATTACGAATTTTGTTACCGAAAATAAGCGCATCGGTATGCATAAGAGAATTTACGAAAGCTATATCAATATTATGCTTTCATAGACTACGTTTAGGATATCGAAAATTAGGTAAAATGTTGGAAACAGAAGGTCGTTTACCAGATGCACAATTAATAAATCATCTACATCCAGTCGAAATTCGAAAATTAATTTTTAATAACGAAACACATTTTATTCAAAAGTAAATATGTTTAAAAACATGATTTTTTACTTAGTGTTTATTTTTCCACTGATTTATTTTTTAGGGCAGTTAAACGGCGAAAACTTCAGGAACAGTGGCGACAATTATCGTATGATGAATTTTTTTATGGACGACCCGTACCTATAGAATCAAGTAGTAATGAAGTAGATGAAGATATTGAAATCTTAGTTAATGGAACTCCTGTTTATCCTGGGTATATTAAAGGGCGAGCATGTGTTATTACAAGTGTAACAGATGCCAATTTAATACAATCAAGTAGGTCACGCATTAATTAACAAATCTTGAAACACAATACGGAATTATTTACTTAATCCTTAATAGCTGTGATCGTATAGTTTTTTCTTCATCTTCATTGTTATTTTTGGTAAATAGTGATGCAGCTTTTGGGCGAATTCCAAGTATTATGACAGAGCTCCTTCTCTCTTTGTCGTCTTCCAATTTTTTAATAGCGATTTTATAATATTTTCAAAATCTTATACTTCTAGATCACTTAGGATCAAAATGTATGGAAAAATGTAAATATTTAGGGTCAAGCATAAAATTAATAGCGTAGTTATAGATGGTAAAAAAAAAAAAAAAATTATTGTAAAAAATTATACATAAATAATGTAGTTTTTATCTTTTAGATGATATTTTGATAACAAGAGCCACTGACATTGGATGGTCACCATATTTTCCCATGATTTCTGGAATTGTTACGGAATTGGGTGGTCTTATTTCGCACGGTAAATTTTTAACTAAATTTAATTATTTAATTATTTCTTATTTGGACTCATTTTTATAGGAGCTGTAATTGCCAGAGAATATGGAATACCTTGCATAATTGGTGCTAAAAATGCAACCAAGAAAATTTCAACAGGAGATGAAATTATTTTGAATGCAACTCAAGGCAAAATTTTTCGACCAGAATAATTTATGGAAAAAACTAATTAAATTATTTTATGTATGATATGTTAATAATAATTACAATGAATTTAAAAATATTTTATTTAATATCCTGTTCCAAATTATTAATACTTTCAAGTTTTTATTATTTTCTAATTTTTATTTTGCTAGTAGTTTTAAATTCCCTCATTTAATCTACCCCATCCTCCCCCAATTTTACATGAATCAATTTTCTTGATTCGCCTTATTTTATGAGATTTTTGCATGTGCCATATTCATAAAATTTCATCCTGTATGGTATCTGTTGACCCATTTTGTTAAAACGTAGACTGAAAAATTATTTTAAAAGTATACCTGAGCTGCAGGTTCATTCTCGCATTAATAACAAAAAATAAAAATAGCTGCTGTAGCATCGAATGACATTCGCATGGTGCAGCAACTCTGCCAAATGTTATGCTGAAAAATCCAGCGAAGACAGTAATGTATTTGACTTCCTAACGTGTGAAACTGCCAATTGAAATAATGAGGTAAAATCAACTAACCTTCTACAACATAATATGACTCAGCAAAAACGCACTTTTTAAATAGCCTAAGTAAATAATATTTTTTTAAATGTAGTTTTATTGTTTATGTTTGAATAATTGTTTTACAACAACTTAATAGCACAATTTTTTGATAAATAATGCTTATCAAAATAATAAGTATCTATTATTGAAATAAAAGATTTTTGAGAAAAGATAAAGAATATGGTTGCATAATTTTACACGATCTCTATATATAGAAGTCTCATTAAATAAAATTATTTGAATCTGGACTACACATATTACAGTTTTTTTTAAACGCTTCATAATTTTTATAAATCAATCTGTTATCGGGAGATTTGAATAAGTTATAAGAAAAGGATTTCTAATTTCTATGCATAACAAAAATAACGTTGCATAGCCTCTTAGAATAGATTTATCGGCAATTTCGATTTATGTCGTTATTACCTATTGTTTGTTTAGAAATATAATTATCACAAAATTATCCTTAAAAGGCTTAGAAAAGGTAAAATTCTTATAAATTTTAAAAAGTGCTAATAAAATTTTCTTTTATTCTTTCATAAAATACGACCAAAATAGTTTTATGACTTTTTATGATTAAGTTAATATTCTCTATACAAGATGCATTTATATCATTAGTAGCACAATTTTAAGACAATCGTGTACAAAAAATTAGGTAGAGTAGTTTTCAGGGATACTAAAAAAAAAATTAAATGTTATTTTTTGCATGCTTACTTTAGTCTGTATATAGAGGAAATGCGTATTCAAATAGATATTTACGAAAATTAAAAATCATTTTAAATGATTTAGAATTTTGATGTAAAATATACAAATCATTGTGATTACAATACTATCTGATATTGGATTAACAAATAATTACAATTCTATTTGTCATAATTATAATCTGTTTGAATTTTTATAATTTGCATTGAATTAAGTTTCACTATAAATTAAAGAGTCCAGATACATGTCTATACTATTTGCTTGACGTTTATGAGGTACCTGGTACGTTTCATGCTCTTTAATGAGCTTAGATAAGTACCAATAATAAAATTTAAAAAAAAATTTGCTAATTTTGAATACAAATTATTAATCTGAGATTAAATTTCTCGCTGTACCATTGGTAAATTTAATTCGAGAAATTCTGAAACGTTTGAAGCGTGAAACGTTTGATGCGTGGTTCTATATTGAGTAGGAAAATGATTATATAGCATAAATGATTTGTAGATACTGGTATGTCTATTTTACCAAAATTTATCAGTAGGCGAAGAATATTTCCAAATATAAAAAAAAAAAAAAAACTTTCCGATAAATTTCTCATTGTAAATACTCCAGAACGACTACGTACATAAAACGTGGCCATAACTTTATGCATTAACGACGTTAAATCTATATCTCTCCTATGACATGTTTTTAAATGAATAAAATGCTTTCTTTTGATATTGAAAGAGAAATTATCATTTTTAAGTTCGATTTACCTGAAGGCCTTATTAAAGGAAATGTATGTTATAATACAAATTCTATAATTTTTTTTAAATTATTTTTTTTATTCATTTTGAAAATAATTTAATATAAACTACAAGTTTACAAATAGATATTATACTACGGGGGTTTAATAAGGCCTAAAAAGAGAATTTTTTAAAAGTAAAATATTGTTTTATTTTAATATTTTTTCGAGTATTAAGATAAAACAAATTAATAAACAAAGTTAGGTTTTTGTAGAAAGCTTAATTTTATACGTAAAATCTACAAAATATATCATATATCCGTCCATTTAAGTTAGATGGGCCATATTTGCCACAGGTTACCTTACTGATTAAAAATTATTTAAGTTTGTTTAATTATTCTCAATATAATACTTTGTTGCCACTGAAAAATAATTAAACCATTGACCAGACAAGCTGCTTTCATTTCGCTTCACATAGTACTTAACAAAAGCAAAAAAGAAAAAGATTTATAGCTTAGCAAACTATACCTAAATATAGAAAAAAATTTTGGGGGAGTTTTTAATAATACATTTTCATGTTAACTGGCATCGGGATTAAAACATCTATAAAAATTTTATCAATAAATCAATTCGATATTATATCATAAATACCTATTAGGCAGACCTTAAAGGTACTTGAGTGTGTAATAGTAGAGCACCGCATTCTGCCAATAAAATTGTGTTAAGAATAGTTTAAATTTTTTCCATAGTGTATGAACCGATTGAAAACCGTTTTAAATACCGTAATAAAAGATAAAGTTAATAAAATCAATTAGTACCAAGATTTACACTAATAAAAGCTACCATACAACCAATTTGCATACTCACAACGTTCATAAAACTTTAAAAAGCTCCACTTTTAAATTGTTACTTATGGCTGTAAGTGATTTACTATCAAAAACCCAAAATCTATGATAAAGTAAAATCTTTGCTAGACAAAGACTATTTGTTGTAGAATCCGAGTATATCATATTTAAAAATGGCGTGTTTTGGTTCTTATCGATCTAAAATAACATGAAAAAAAAGCATTTTTATATAAAACATTTATATAGCTCCATAAATTATAGACCGTCTAAAATGGACGGGAACAGTCCTAAAAAAAATTGATTAAAAATTGATCCAGGTACATCCTTGTCCTTAGTATTTCAGCTTTTCTTAACACAATTCTATTGACAGCATGTGAAGGTCTATCTATTTTTGTTAAGTACCTCTTATATCTGCTCTTTGTAATGAATATTTAAAAATAAAAATATTATGAATCTAATCGATAATTTAATTTAAATGCAGTTAAAATATTATCATATATAAATTAATACCAAAGTATAAATCATTAATCTTCACTTGTTATGTAGTTTGTGAAAAATAACAAGCTAAATATTGTAAATGGAATTAAAACGGGTATAATAAACACTACCAAAATGGATATAACATTTCAATTACAACTATGTTCAATTGTTGGAGTACTAATTTTTACTTACATCTTATTTAGTAAGGACAAAGTGAAAATTGGAATATACTGTAAATAGATAGAATTACTTCAAAGTTGATTTTATTTAAATATTTTAGATTGGCATAATTTGAATAGGAAACTGTTGTCATATCGCATAAGAAAATTTAAAAATAATCTAAAACATGATTGGGTGACTGATGGAAAATCTATTGAAAGTTCGACAATATTGAATGATGAAAATGTAAGTGTATTAGCGAAATTTTTTTTAAGTGACAACTATATTGGTACGCAGTAAAGGTATATAGACGACTGCGCATTTAATAATTTTCTTTTAATTTATTTGAAAAATTTATTCTGAGCTTTTTCATTGACTCAACATTTCTAAAAGTATAGACATGCATTGATAAACCCTGTAAAAAATTTGCCCTAATTATAAGCCTTATCCTTGCAAATTAAAGAGGTGGATATAGGATATACGCCGTCCTAGGCCCAATCCAATTGGGGGCAAATCATATAATTAGTCAAATTTTGTATTTTATCATAAAATTATAGCAAGCGATATTCGGTAAAAATTTTTATGAACCTTTTTTTGATTTTTAAATTTTAAATAGTCAAATATTTCAAATCCCTTAATTTATTTTTTATGCTGGCAGGAATTTGATAGTCATGCTATTTATGGTTTCGATACAAGAGGCAATTCTCTAGTTACCCGTATAAATAAAAGAGGCAGTAAAATTACCGAAATATGGCTACAACTTCGATTATCCGATGGAACTATCTACCAATTACCGGGTAAGACATTACCATTAATATTTCTAAAAATTTTCGATTTTTCCTTGAATTCTATCATCAGATCATCAGTATCCATTAACGGATCGTAATTAGTACTGGTGATGACTTCTTTGTATTCGAAATACATATTTATTAAATATAACAATAATTTGATGAAATTTTTTCCAGTGCATCCAAATACAAGTATTACACGTCAAAAATCAACTTGGTCAGTAAATGGACTTAAATTTACAATACTAGAGCCATTTATTCGAATCCGAGTTACATTTAATGGCTTATTACGAAATTGTACACAAAATGGAACAAACAGCGAAGAAATTAATCATGTCAAATTTAATTTTATGTAAATGTTACTGAAATTTAACAATTTTAGAGAATACATAAAAATATAAAGTGCTTCCTTTACTTTCTATGCTGAATGCTTAGTGAAACTATAACGTTAATCAGATTTTTGCGGTAACTGAATGATTCTAATTTTCTTCTTAAAAAAAATTTATGAAACCAAAATCTTATAAACTTTGAAAAATACTAAGCATTAGAACAAAACTCTTACAACATTCTCAAAATCTATTTCAGCAATTTATGACCATTAAAAAATATTACAAAAAAATACCAAATTTTTTAGACATTGTCGGATTATGTTCACTATAAGTTAATGCGCACCCTTTATTACTCAACGTTTTTGCGTACGATTTAAATGTTGCACTTCATAAATATAATGTATACTCTAAAAACAAAATTGTTAATCATAAAAATTATCCTGATTATATATATGCAAATTTTTTAATGAAATTCTCTCACAGATGGACTTCATGTGCGAAACCATTCGATTGGCCTTTAGATCAAAGTACTTCATTATTATCAGATGCTATTTCTTTGGAATCAAATCTAAATGAACAATGGTAAGATAGAATGTATATCATTTGAATATAATTTTTTTCAATTTTATTAATTAAATATATTGGAAAGTGTTATCATATAGTATATGCTTTTAAACAAAAAATATTATCTATATTCTAAAGTAATCACGAGAAGCAAATTTTTAGAAATATGTCTATGTTTACAGTATGAAACCATCTATATCTGGTTACGACCAATATGGTGTTCTTTATGGTGAAGTGTTTCTAAATGACACATCAATTGAATTAAATTTGCCATCACTACGAAGTAGACGCAAAGGAATTGATATTCATGAATTGCGCGATCAATTCGAATTAATTGGTGTTTGCGAAGATGGAATATTATTTCAAATTGGCATCACTTCAAGTAAAAATTTAATACAGTATGTAAATTTTGACAAACACGATCAATTTCAACGACATGTAAATAACCCATTAATCATTTTCGAATTCTTTTGTTTCTAACTACTTTCTAAATATTCCTTATCATTTGAAAATATATTTTTCTAATTGTAGTTTCAAATATGGAACTATTCGGACAATGAGTGGTATAACACATCCTTTAACACAAAGTGATCTTTCCGTAGAACTTATGGGGACATCGATCGAAAATATTCAAAAAATGTTTGTAGTTAATTTTAAAGGTATATATTAGAAAATCTTTCAAACCAATCAAATTTTTCTGCTTCATTTAATTCAAATCGAAATCTTTTTAGTTAATGGCCAAAATCATAACAACATTTTCTATTTACAAACTGCGGCTACTACAAAAATGTATGGAGGAAATCCATGCAATTTCGAATCGAATATAATTCCATTTAACTGTTGTTTTTCCTCAGAATCTGGAAATGGTTTAGCAATCTTTGAATACAAACATAAAGGTGGATAATATTTTTAGGAACGATATCTTACAGTTTTATTCAATTCCAAATTTTCTAGGACCTACAAATCAATCGCCAATTATCCCACGAAATTATTTGTCATTTTACGATATTCAAGATACAGTAAATGATTGTTTAATTGTTAGATTTAATGAAAAACTATGCGAAGCAGTGTCTATGGTGGGTGGCAAAGGTGCTTCGTTAAGTTTAATGTCGTCAATTCAAACTTCAGAGGTACAAAAAATACAATTGTTTAGTTGTCTTAACAAAATTTTCAGTTATATTTATTAAAGATTTTTATTGAATAGTTCATAGTCCCCGAAGGATGTTGTTTAACAAAGTACGCTCTTCAGAGACAATTGCAAATTTCAGATTTAGAATTATTAGTGCGAGAAATAGAAAAATATACTTTAAAAGATTTGAAAGAATTGGAATCGGCCTGTAAAATGTAAGTTTTGTCTAATTTTTACTTGTCCCGGTTCTACGAACATAATATTTTTTAGGGCTGAAAAACGAATTTCTGAAACTGCCATCGATGAAACAATAGCTAAATCAGTTAAAATACATCTGAATGAACTTCGAAAAAAATCATTTGAATTATACGATCAAGAAACTTGTCGATTTGCTGTACGATCATCAGGATTGAATGAAGATAGTGAGGAATCTTCAGCCGCTGGTCAAAATGAAACTGTACTCGGTTGTTTAACTGACGAAGATGTTTTAGATGCTATACTCAAATGTTGGGCATCGTTATTCGCTTTTAGAAGTGTAGCATATAGAAGGTAAATGATCAAAATTTGCAGTCTTATTTGGCTTTCCTTACCATGGGCTTACCTCACAGACACTTATTGTACAAAACTTGTTCCACTTATTTATTTTAGGCAACATGGACAAGCGGTAAATTGTGGTATGGGAGTTGTAATACAAATCATGGTGCCATCAGAAGTGTCTGGTGTAATGTTTACATGCCATCCGACAACACAAAATCCAAGTCAAATTTTAATAACCGCTAGCTATGGGCTTGGAGAAGTAATGCATTACTCAATATAAACTTGTTTGGACGCTTAACAGAATTTTTCTAAAAATATTCCAGAGTGTAGTGTCAGCCGCCGTACATCCAGATCAATTCATAGTAGAAAAAACTTGGGATGATCAAATTGACATTCAATCGAGGCAAATTGGTGACAAAGCAACACAAATTATAATGTCAGAAAATTCAACGAGTACTGTAAATATCGATCATTCGCGAGCTCAAATATTATGTATGAGTGATGATGAAATACTAACTGTCGCCAAAATTGGAATTTTATTGCAAAATCTATTTGACTATTATTGTGATGTTGAATGGGCCATTTACAAGGTACTAGTACTGGCTATAAAATTACTTGAACCAGCTTTTTTGTTAGTCATAAGTATAATTATTTAATTAATATTTTATGGATAAATAACTTATTTTTAACGTTATCTAAGCTCTATCTTTATCCAAGCTGAAACATACTTCTAAATTTTTTCAATAAAATTTTATAAATTTTTACATTAAATTAATTTTTTAATTTTCAATTTTTTTAAAAACTAGAACTATGACGTATAATGAAGCGAAAACAGATCGAATTATAAGTGTTAATTAAAAAGTTTCATTTTAAATCATGTTTTTTTTTTCTTTTTTTAGAACAAATTATATATACTACAGTGTCGAGCTATAACAACCACAAATAAATGGACCGATTTTGAGATAATTCATGAATTCGATTTTCCAATTATATCAAATTATGAATTAACTACATTTGCAAATTGTATTGAAGTATGTCCAAAACCGATATCAACCTTAACATTTTCAACCCTTCCATATCGTTTTAACAAATGCCAGCATAAATTTAAGGGTCACAAGGATTTGCATCGATATTATGGCTCAGCAATGTTTAGTCAAAGAATTGCCTTACACATTTTTTGGGTAAGTCATAGACAGTATATTTGATTATCGATTATCTAGGTACAATGCCCTTCATTCAACTTGGAAAATTGTCTTTTAATTGAAAAAAACTGATTTTTTTTAAATGAATATTTTGAAAACTTAATTTTTCGAAAATCGAACCTTCAAAAATTAGAGTTAAATAAAAAAAAATTTTAATACACCAATACACTTTCAAAATCTACGCCAACGAACCTATTTTAAGCCAATAATTGATTAACGCCTACTCCAAATAAATCATGTATTAATTTAAAACTATTTTTACTTTTCAGTTCATTTTTTAATTAAATTTTCCAAAAATGTACTTTTCCGTATTTTATACATTTTATTTTTCCTTTGAGAGATATAATACAATCACTTTTAAAAAAATACAATCTTATTTAGAACCTCTTCCTTTTTGAAGTCGATAAAAACTGACAAAATCTGCAAATCAAAATTATAAAAAATGAGACACTTTTTTGATTTGTTATTATTAAGTCTTTATAACTCGTATTTTAAGTATTAATTTTCTTATTGTAGACATTTCTAGCTGATTTGGTTAATGAAGTCAAAATCCAACATAGGGTATCATGTATATCAGTTCTTGGTGAAGATATAATAAATGACAAGATTCATAAAATAGCTGTAAAGATGAATTCACGAAATAATCCAAATAAAACTACCATTTGGATAATTATATTACAGGTTTAGTATTCATCCATTTAACAATTCGATTTTAACCCACTTTCAATTATTTTGACTTCTGAAGTTTTTTGTCTTTACTTCACAAACATGAATTTGAAGTTATTATTTAAAAATCTTAAAAAATAGTCTAAATATGGACGTTCAAAATTCTTAACTAAACGAAGAAGGGAACATCTAATTCAATTTGATTTTCCTGTTCGCCCGTTATCTAAATAACACAAAAACTAAGGATTCAATATTTTTCAATAATTCTTTATAAATAATTAATTAAAATTACAGGCGATGTGGCAATTCAGCAAAAATTTTGAATTTACAAAAAAATTATCAGAAAATTTCAAATTAGATTTCAATCATGTTAATAATTCGAAAGATTTACATCATTTAATATTGAAATCATTGCATGGACTTGATGAATTTACGACGTATCATATGATGGGCTCTGGAGGATCATCATTGTTCAAAATTTGGATTATGATGACTCTCTTAGGATCAAGCAAAGGTAACGCTCTTTAGAAAAAATATGATATTTGAACTTATTTCAAAACGTGATTTTCAAAATTAAAAATTCAATTCTTTTGTTTTATTTAGAAATAACTCAAGATCATTTAAATGAT